>CM036588.1:75142353-76480269 GCA_020745705.1 Hemiprocne comata | reverse complement strand
TAAAGTCCAAGGCATCCAAGAACAACAACATCCTTTTCCTTTGAAGGACCAACACTAGAAACTCTGTCCTTGAACTTGTGAGCCACATGAATTGCAAGTGTCTAGTGCTTGCTGCCTAACAGATGCCAGGGCAGGAGGCTGACTGAATCCAGAAGTGATGCTAACACACTCCCAACATTTTCCCAATACAGACCAGGAGCACATTGCTAGCAGAGGAATAGTCAATGCCTCCTGAAAGCTCTTGGAGTCCTTATTTTAGAAGCTAGCCATGATCAGCCTGAATGGCTGCACCATCTCTGTAAATAAAGGATTACTTCCCTGAATTTCTTACATGGTCAATGGTAAAAGATGGCCTCCACAAAGCTCTCCAGCTTAGCAAATGTTCTAACATTCACTCACGAGGAGCCCCTCCCTACAAGAAGCTCACAGAAGCCAGGCACCTGAAGTAACGCATTTGAGACTGTATCAGTGCTTCTTGGCACTTTTAGTAGCTGGCACTTGGGCAAAAAAGCCTCAACAACTTTATAGTCACCAAACACAGACTGCAGTCATAAGCTCGACTGAAACCCTCCAGATTTCAAACATGGATGCAACAACAGAAATACTGAGATCAAACTCGTAATTGCCTCTAACATGTAACATGCTTTCCCAAGGGAGTCAAGGCTAAAGTAGCAATCCCATCTACTAAACAATACTCTGTTTTAAAGCCTGATCTACTGTAATGCAACAGGAAGTTCCTGCTACTTCCAACATGGAAGTTTACTTAAGCACTTTTGCTAGAGTTCTACTGTATGCTGGCACTGGTAGCCAGGTTCTGCTTGATACTATTCACAGGGGTTTGAGCACTCAAACAGGTGGTATTTCCTAATTTAATGAGGAGACAACTAACAAGAAGTTCAGAATGTTTATGACTTTACTTGTTGAGGGTGACAAGAACATTAGTAAGATGGAAGTGCACTATGATTTGAAGGCTTCTTTTGGAGAGAAGGAAACATACTGAGTAAAAGCCTAGTTTCCATTTCCTTTACATAAAGTAGCATCAGTGCTGTCACCTACCTTTTTAAAAAGTTTTCCATCTTGCACCAAAAAAAGCACTTAACCTTCTTTCATGTTTTAAGTACTCAAGTGTTTCTGTAAGTCACTATTTCATATTTCTGTATATTTATACTACTAGAAAAGCTTCTTAAAAATAGCCACTAGAAGCAGCTGTCTTATAATAGCAATAAGCACTAAAAAGTGTAAATATAATTGCTAAGAACGTTTGTGATATAAAAACAGATTTTACTTACAGATGAGCCACCCTTTCTCCTTTCAGAGGAGGCAGAATGTTCCCAGAACCAATCAAGCAGTTATGCACTATGGCAAGACACTGCTGCACATCATCTCTTAAACAAAGAAGAAAATCTGATTACTTATCTACTGTATGCTTGAAAATACACAAAAAATGCTAAACCATATTTTTTGATAAAAGCCCTTTTCTTTAGCTATATCACTTCTAGACACAAGAGGGAGCACTGCAGCAATCCATCATTTTTAGCTCCAACCTACATTCTGTAACAGTGAAGGTAACATCAGTACGATGAGATAAATTTATCTCAAAACAGACAGCTTTACCCCAAAAAATTGAAGAATTTTATTTAAATCTTAGGTAAAACTCATGAAATAACACTGCCTCAGAGCCAAGAAAAGTCCTTCCCACCATTATTAGGATGAGGGAATAGTCTGAGTGAATATTTTATAGGCTGAACATAGATTAAAATGCAACAATGTTAACAACTTACTTTGTGTTGTTTTACAAAATTATGGAATTCTTTGCAAATCCGTCTCATCTAGAGCAGCAGCATTTAGTAGTTAGAAATTTTGCCCTTTGTTTTTATCTTTGTGCTAAGCAGCTCTGATTTGTAAAAGAACTCCTGTCTTAAAAGGTTCCCTAACTGACAAGCTCTTCGTACTTGTGCATTACTTATCAGCTCTCTAAATACACGTCTAGAGACTGGTAGAATTTTTAGTTTTATCTTTTGTAATAGAAAATCTTATATTGAAGCTCCCAAATGTACAAAAAAGTTAGATTTCCAATTATTTTTTGGTGGAATACTAGGAAAAAATTAACAATTCAAGCCCCAGAAATATTGCAACTCAAGGCAACAGCAGGCTCACCTAGTATCCTATTTATTCACGTTACTAACTCAGCAACTAATGGTATCCTCTACTCTCACAGCTTTGCTATCTTGCCATCCAATTTAATTTGCAATTCATGCACTTGCCTGTATTCTCCCAAATCACCACAGTTTATTTCTATTAGTTAGCACAGTGAAGCCTTGATCAAATAAAAGATCAATTGTTATAAATTAATAGCTCTACATACATGGTGTCAAAAAGAAAAAAACAAAAGCATACAAATAAACCAAAGCCTTCAACAGGAAGCATATCCTTTCCTTTTTTAGTCTAAGTATACTTTCTGATTGCAGTTTGGTAGCATTGATTCGTCAAGTGTATATTGTCTTTTTCAGATTGAAAATGTGGGAACTTGGTCACACAAGAAAATATTTAGGAGCCTGATATACCAGACATGTTCTGCTTCATGTAGGGCTGCACTTTACAGCACGAGGTATAATGTCACATGCTACAAACATCAACTGGAGTATATATAGCTTCAAGGACATGAAGGTATAACGTGAGAAATGAAGAATGTTTGAGATTTAATGCTTGTAAACAGCTTTAGCTACTTGATACTTTTAAATGCTTTAGCACATACTAAACTCATGATCATACTGTGCTTAGGAAATCATCCTTATGAAGCCATAGCTTCACAATAACAGAGTTTAACAAGATTGGGCAACAGTATTCTTGCCTCCATTCCTATTTGTTATGCCACCAACTCTTCATCACCTCCTCAGTTCCAACACTGCCACTTTTTGCAGGGATACACTATGTACTGAATCCACTTACTCGTAGGAAGGAAGTGGAGAGAGGCAGATTTCCAAGCCAAATCAGTTCTGTGTTCCACTTCAGAGCCCAGGAACACAAATGGTTGTGCCAAAATAACAAGGTCTGAGACTAGAGCAAAAGCATTTCTATTGCTGACTAGTTAAATGGAAACAATTTGTGCAATGTATTTTTAAAAATTCTGGAACAGAAAAGTCTTTATACCAAAAGAGTGTCTTAAGATTTATTTTTTTTAAAGAGCATTTCTATTCAAAATAATCTTACACATTTTATGAAATGCACTTTCAAGCTACATGTACTCTTAAGAGTTGAAAACCTTGGAAATCCTGGAATAATTTCAAAGACAGTGTAACTTCACAGTATTTTACTCCTTGATTTTTGTAGTACCAGTATGATTGGCAGCAACTACTTATAACAGACATGAGTGGATAAATGCACCTTCTTCCATATTACATATCCCCACTAACCTGGACATTTCCAGTTTTCCAGTTGCATAGTCCTCTAATCTGTTAAGCTCAGGCTGAAGAAACATATCCAGCAAATAAAAAGCAAAGTCTATTTCCTCAGATGAAGGAACATGCCATTGGATGTCCAAGTTCCACAGGTCACCTGGTTTACCCCAATCCTATAGGAAATGAAGACATTTCTTATTAATCAAACTAGGAAGCAAATAGCCTTTTAAAAAAAAAATTGCATTTACTATTAGTAAAAAAACCCAAACACATGAACTAGCTACTGCTAGCTCCCTTTACTGCTAGTGTAAAGCAGTTATCCTGACAATTCCAAAAAAAAAAAAAAAAACAACAAACAAAACCAAGAACACAATAAAACCGCATAGAAATCCCAAACCTACTACAATGTCTATGTGTACCTGCAAAATAACACATACCTGGAAGGACTGAAAGGAAAAGCTCTGTACTAGTCTAACTGAAATACATCTTTATTATTCCTTTGACTGGACACAAATTCAGAGATATTCTTACATACAACTCAGACTTTTCATACTCCTATAGAGAACATAAAGAAGCTAGCCCATTTAATAATACTTCTTTTTAGTTTTGAAGGACATTCAGCAAACCTAGTACTTTCATTTTAAAAATAAGAGCTAAATTTTAAGTTGGACTTCCCATACAACACTAGGTCAACCCATAACAAAGACAACTTTTTACATTTTGGCTTATAAAGAGCTCAGATTTGCTACAGAATTAACATAACTTGAGTATTTAGAAAAGTCAGTATTTATCACGAGTTCATCTTCAAACATGAAGTCCATGCTTAGGACTATATTAATTAATAATTTGCAGTCTTTCCTTTTCCTGTCTTTGTCTAATTTGATATGATAATTTAATATTTCAAAACTGCACCATCTATTCTTAAAATGCCTGACTGATCTGATGGGACGAAAAGTACAATGAACTGCAGTAATACACTTACTCAGTGTAACCTGCTATTACAGCTCTTCCTAGTCCTCCATGAGTATTACTTGAGAAAGAGACAGAACTGCACTTTTACACTGGGGCAGGGTAGAAAGCATCTAAGTGACAAACTCATACTGTTAATAGCAATTAAGAGGTGATATAATGTACACTTTCTAAGTAGCCACTCATGTACAGAAGATGAAAGTGTCAGTTTTTTCAATTTCAGACAGGGAATTAAAAAAACCACATTTGTTTTGCATTGTGGCATTTAATTCAGATGTTTTAAATTAGTATCTAGTCCAACTTGATCTTCCCATAAGTTTATAAAACTACTTGCTTTTGGTAACAAGCATTAGATTGTCTGCAGTTCTAAAGTTATGTAAAAGAACACTTTTCAGCAAAATGCAGCATTATATTCAAACACCCTAGCTGAAAACTGCTGCACTGTTTATCTGTAATGCTGGTAAATTAACCTCAGTCTTTACAGCAGACTAGCTTATTACTTTTGACAGTTTCAGTCTTTTTTAATATTGCCACTTCTACTTTCATTTTCTCTCAAGGTCAGTATAGAATCACTGTTCATTTGCTATTCTGCCTACCTGTAAAATACTGTAATTCCTTTTGTGCAAATGCTTTGCACTCATGTATTCATTTTTCCATGCATTCACCATTACTGGTTATATCTCAATCACATTTATAGGAATAAAAAAAAAAGAAATGCTGCAGCTCTCATCCACAGAAGCATATGAAAGACTAAGTTTGTCCCCGTGCAACAATGCATCCCATGACTGTATATTTAAGTTAAAGCCAACTGCAAAATTCTCCTGCTAGATGCTAAACTTAAGTGTTTATAGCACTGTACTTCATGATAGCTGGGTCCCAATTAAATGCATTATATATTACAAGATTAAGCAACATGAGCAGGCACTCTTGCTTTGTATTATCCTATTGTAGTCATGCAATCATTGTAAAACACCCCTCATGAAACACTTAACATATTGTGCTGTAAAACTATTTAAAACAGTCAGTATTCATTTTTGCTATCAATATAACTTTAAGTAACTTGTTATTTTCTGTATGTTACCAACCCCAAAGCATCTTTCAATTACACTTTCAGAAATCTCCAAACAAAATCAAGTAATATAGTGTATGATTGTTTTCTAAAAAACGTCAAGTCCTCTAATCCTAAATAAATGAAAATCCTTGCCTTGATAGGAAAGTATTCAGAAAGAGGCTTGTCAAAGCCACCTGGCACACTGCAGTACTCTGTGGGGTAGATAAGTGTGGCAGAACGAAGAAGATGGTGCAGTAGGTTACAAGACAGAATGTAACCCTGCTTACAGGTTAGGTGTAGGGTTCGCTGCAGTATCTTCCCAAGCTGCTCCCTGTATGGTAGCAACTTCTTTCCATCCACTCGAGTGATCTAACAGGAAAGACAAACATTTCACAAGTAAATTTTATTCTAGAGGACTAAAGAAAGGATTACACTGCCCAACCGATCCTGTACCAGGTTTCATTCTCTACATCACACTGAATTCAAATGAGACTCAATTCACACATGAACTACCAGTTCTGCTGCTGTTGGAAAAGTTTACCACATAAGAACTGTGACACACATTGCTTCTCCTTTGCATTCAAAATTTCCCAGCAATACTCATACATTTGGAGATTTTTTTAGAGATTTCTCTTTACCAAATTGTTTCTCCCTGAATGCTTTCCTCTTCTTTCACTACCCCTCAATAATTGTTCATTATTAAATGACTTAATTTTTTTCCATATATACACACCATGTGTTTTTCTTCAAACAGCAGCCAATTATGTCCTGTTTAAAACTGGATAAAAAAAAAAGCTCTGCAATGTCATGCACACAACATTTACTTTGTTTTAACAGCACAAGTTTTATCATTTTCTTCTTTCAGAGGTATTAAACAGGATTCAATAATATACATGCAAGGGTAGAACACTCTTTGTGATACCTCTGACAAAAGCTGAAGATTCCAAAGTAGCTCCTTATCTAGTTCTTCATCACGTAGTACATCATCATCTAGAGGAAAAAGTGATAAGCTCTGCTGTAACTATGCTGCCATCGAGTCTTCCCAACGAGCCAAATCATAAACCCAAAAGCATCCCAAAAGTTTACTTGCAACTTTTCTACTGCAACCTTTCAATTCACATTGCACCCACATCCAACTAGAAGCTACTTTAGCCAATTTAAAATCCTGAATGCTTTTCAAGAAATAGAGGAATGTCTTTTAAACTGCCACATTTTTAGAGAAGGATGCTCCTGTAGCTTGAGAGATTTCTATCTTGATGTAACACATCAATAGTTGTTGGTTTGGGTTTTTTTTTTTTTTTAGACAAAATGGACAGAATTGATTTTCCATCCTTGAAATGAAGTTGTGGGAAACAAGTTTTAAATATTATTTTCATATTTAAGAAAAATCAACCCAAAACAAAGTAACACTAGGTATCTTATAAACTTACTGACTGTGAGGTGAGTTATAACATTGCAGCAATGTGGTACGAACAGCTTCAGGGATTCCTCAGGGCGGCACTGGAAACAGCATCATAAATAGGCCATTGTAAAACATGAATCTTTATGGAACTCAGAACACACTGATAAAAATCTTCTAACATTATTGAAGAAGAGGGGAAAATACATTGTATCTGGACTCCAATTCAATCTAGAGTCAGCCTGACATCACAATTTTTAAACATTCAATAAAACCTATACTAATTTAACATAAATGCAAGAAAAATAACTGTGAATTCACCTCTTGAAATACTGCTATATGCAACTGTCCCATTTTAGAAAAGACATCATATTAGGAACCACCCATATTTAGAAGAAAAATTAAAGATATTACGTAATAAAAAGTAGTATTGGCTTTGGTTTCTTTTTTTAAACTAAAGATCAAGTGAAATCAGTGTTTTCTCACTTTTACTGCAGCTCGGCACATATCAGCAACCATTCGACCAGCAACTCTCGTCTCAAATATATTTGAAACAGCAAAATTGAAGACCTTCTCCAAGGCAACCTGAAATGAGTACAAAAAGATGGAGATTTGTTTTTAAAAAAAAACAAAAAAACAAACATTTGATGTTACACAGAAGGCAGCAACTGCACGTCATATTGTAGTCTTTTAAAACAGAAGATTGGAAACATGGTTCACAGATTATGACATGTTAATCCAACCTGCAAGGAAAGAATCTGTCTATGTAACAACATGGATTCTCCACCCTCCTCCCTTAGTTACTTTAATCCAGATAATTTTTCTGATCTCATTAGCCACACGGCTCCTTGAAAAGCTTCTTTTGCCCAGCTGAAAACACAGTAGGGAGAGGGAGAGAAAAGAAAAGCAGGGGATTGGGTAGGTTAGAATTACCATCAAGAATGAAAAATCACAGCCTACAATGACAAAGTGATAAAATAAGCTGTTAGAATGATTTATCCTAACGTCTGTCATCAGTTGGTAAGAGAGCATCAAGGAGCTAAAAGCTCTGTACTGATGTATATAAAAATCATACAACAAATTGACATAAAGTCCTAAACTTGCACCCCACAGCCCTTTCCTTGGTTAAACATGAAAGTCCACAACAGGACAATAAAGGAATAAAGAATCTGAATGCAACAGGCATTCATAACAGAAAAATCAAGCCTCTTAAAGTTAGATAGAAAGCACATGATCTACATACCTTAAAGATATCCTTTGAACACTGAGTAAGGATTGTACTGAAAGTAGAAGAGAGACCTAATTCGACAAGACTCTCCAGATGAGTCATTTTCTCAGTTTCAGTCTCCTCTCGGGTTTGTTCTAGTGTGCTGCTCTCTATAAGTCCAAAACATCTACACAAATAAAATAAGTACAATGTTAGTAAGTGGAACTTAAGTTTTATTAAGTTCTTCGTGCCAAGCTCTCTCCTATCCTTAGCTTACTTACCTATCCATAAACTGCAGTACAAAATCCTCAAATTCAGCAGTTGCAGAGCACAATTCTCTTTCCACCTACAGTTTTTTGATGCAAAAGAAGCACAAAAGGTTGGCTTAAATATATTTATAACCTTTATTTGCTATATTAACTACCCCAAAAACAATTCCAATGTTTAAGCAGTATAGAGTACAGTGCATTTCCCAATAAAGTTTGCATTGTCTGAAGTACACTACATGAATTACTACATTTTCCTTACACTGTCCTGTCCAATTTCCTGGCCTTGATGTCTAGCCAAATAACCTTGCCAGGTGAAGTCGGGTCTGCCTCCATGGATACAACCTTTGGCCTTACTACAGATCCTCCTTTCCGGCAGAAGGTCAGCAAGCGCCACCTGTGGTGGCAGACTTGGCTCTGCTGACGTATTTACATTCAACATTCAGCATACACACTCCTCTCTTAATTCTTGAGTGCTGCAGCTCTAGGGCAATGAAATTAACCTTCTTCCAGTACCCGAGTGTTCAGAATCTGTGCAATCTGCAGCTACTAGCTATTCTCTGAGCTACAAGATGAGTCTTCTAGCAACCGACAAGGTATTTTACACAGCAGTTGCAACTGCCACAGCGGGCACTGCTGCTGCTACCTCATTTGTAGTATGCCAGATAGTGAAGCTCTATCTGTGCCTGAACTGCTGTGTCAAAAGCAGCATCAAAAGCCTGGTGAGAAACAAAAACTATTTTCCATTCTCTCCTGTACTTTTTTTTGCTACATGGAAAAGAAAAGGACAAAGTATTAGAACTATGCTGGAGAAATGGAGAGATGAACACAAACAGCACTCCAAAGCACCAAACAGGTGGGGTGACCGTGTCTAATGGCAAAGGGCAGCAAAGGATAAAACACAGAAGAGGGAGATGAGGTTCACTGTCTAATGATGTTACTATCTCTTGATCAGAAGATATTAAAAAGCATCTGAAGAGCAAGCAATAGAATTGTAACCAGAAAAGAGAAGCATGACTGCAGGAACACTTTCAAGAAGTGTGTGTGTTTTGAAATTATTTCCATTAGGAAGAAAACAGTCCTTCCAGAATCTCCCAGACAGTCACTCAAAGCTGGACTGCATTTTAGAATAGTAATTATATTTGTGCATCTTAAAACAACAATGCAGTCATCTGCTTTTTTCTTTATGATTGCCTTGAAGTTCTGTGGTGACAAGAAGTTTAAAAAAATGTAATGGTAACAAAGCTTCTATTTTATAGACTTGGAAAAATTTAGATGGCAAGAGAGCCCTGGAGACCAAGTAGTCGAAGCTCCTACTCAAAGCAGGGCAAGCTCAGAGTCAACTACACAGCTGCTGGGTTTTGAGATTAAAATATTAAACTGTTTGAATTTAACATTATCTCTACAACAACCTATCACTAAGCAGCAATGCTAAGAATACATAGCCAATTTGCATGGTGATGTCAGTTACACCACAATGACCAGAAGCAAACATGACCCACATGTTTGGGTTTTTGTTGCATTTTTAATGTAGCTTTACATATGCAAAAAGACATTAGTAAACCTGTTACAGTTCTGAAGATTACTACATTACTAGAAATTAAATTGAAAACTACTTAAAAAAAAGTCTCTTACCTCTGAAAGATCGTCTCTTTCTTGCAATACTGATGAACAGTCTACTAAAGGCACCAAAGTAGAAAATGTTGCAATGAACTGGAATGTAATCTGTTGAGAGTTGTGAAGAGACCTTTACTAAGTGTTATGGTATTCTACATATTAAAAAGCTTTTGCAATTAAGGTACAGGAGCTAAAGCAGATAATTACATTACAAAAATAAATCCAGAGCCTAATTCTTCCACTCTAAAACTTCAATAGTTACTTCTGATTTCACATATAAAATTAAACAGTCAACACAGTGAAAAACCCTCTCCACTTTCTGGGTAACATAATGCTTAATTTGTGCTGAACTTTAAAGTTACAAAACTCCTATAATGCTTACATTGTTTGAATAGTCAATTAACAGGAATTCCTGAAGATGAGGTTATTTAAGACTAACTTAATATGAAGACATTTTATTACCAGGTTTTCATCGATCTTAAGAGACTAAAAATATTTGCTACCAGCTTTGGAACATCTATTTTACTTGTTTTCTAGAGCTGCCCAAAAAGTCAGTAAAATGCTTATCACAATCTGCTGTTAAAAAACCACTTGACATCGTCCAACAAGCCAAAAGCACTATTTTGAGTTAGATGCTTGTAATAGTAACCTTTTACAAATAAAACTGTACAGGAACAAAATCAAGTTAAAAATTTCTGGAAACATAAGTTACTTGCCTTCATAAGAATATTTTAAAAAGCTTTCAGAGTGAACTAATTGGCTGCCTTCTAAAAAAAGGTAAGATATATACACTCACCATACATTTGCTGAAGTCATTGGGATCCACCCCAGGCAATGCTCTCATCAGCAGAGGTAGCATGTGTGTTGGACCTTCAGGAAACCACTTCCCCCCAGACACCAGGCTACGAGCTACTCCAATTACACAGCTTAAAGTAGCTGTGAGCTGATGAGGTTCTGTCAATGTCTCAAGTGCAGGATATGTCCTATGAAGTTTAAGGGCAGTCATATTAGGAAAAATGTTTCTAAAGTCTTCAAAGAAAAGAAGTGGACTGCACATCTTGTTTTCTACAGAAAGGTTGCAAAATTTCTGCAAGAAAAATTCAAGCTATTCAATGGTTCCAAAATTTTTTTCTAATCTTTTTTCCAATGGACTTAAGAGTTGCTCTATTAGAAAGTGTTCCTTTCATTTGATCAGTCCTATTCACAACAAATTCAGGATTAAAGAATTTGTTAGCAGTTGCAGCACAGGAATTAGTAACTGCATGGGCTCCTAGATTCAAAATTACAATTTTCATGTTTGATTTTTAAGCTAATGCAAGCTGTGTACTTAAAAGTCTATGGTTCCCATGGCAAGTATGAAAACTTACCTTGACTGCCTCTAAATACATAAGGCATATATTACTTAATGTTACATGAAAGTCTATACATTTTTTATAAAAACCTGTTAATGTGATTTTTAAACCTTTTCAAAATTAGGTACTTTTTTAGCAAACTGTGTAACACCTACTGTACCAACAACCTACAGTTCAAACCAGAGTCATAGTGCCACCTCTGCCTTATGTCACCCTAAGCACAAAGGACCTACGTCTGCTCAACAAAATGAATTTGGAACTGCAGCCAAGGCAAACATACCAGTGATAGTTTGAACCACGAAGCACACGGTCAGTCTGTTCTCAAAACAGAACAAACAGTCATACCCAACATGGGCGTCCACTGCTGTTCTTAGAGCCATTATACTCAAAATGTTTTCATGTAAGAGCTGATTTATCAACTTTTTACAAACCGTTGAGTCAGTAAGGTATGGAACTCGGGAACAGCTCTTCAAGACAAACTCCTTTCTCCACTGTTTTTACTATACAAGTTGTTAAAAGTACAAAAGACTGCATAGCAGGGGGAACATGGATAGGCCTAGGAAGCAAGCTTTTTTTTTAGGGCAGGGAGGGGGTAAATTTTTCTTTTGGAATTTCAGGCACTAAGGCATTAGTAACAGTACAAACTAAGTCTTTGACATAGGCACCTACTTCAGGCATTTGCTTATGAAGTCAGAAGCAATGACAGCAATTTTAAACAATCTAGCTGTAACATACTCTGACAAAAACCAGAAAGATAAAGCTTATCTTATTACTACACAACCAGGCAATACCATCTTTTCTATCTGGCCCAAATGGGGAAGTTGTAATGTTTCTGCAGAACTTACTTCTCAAGTACAGGTGGAATTACTAACTCAGGACGCATCAGTGCAAGGTTCTGCAGGGCTTGGGCAGCCTCCAGGCTTCCAGTTTTACTAAACATAGCCAGAAGAACAGGTTGAATAATGCATTCTACAAAGTCTGTAACATCCTGATCAGTAAGTTTATGACTATCAGGCACAGGCGTTAACCAAGTCACTTTCTTGTAGCGCTCACGATGCAACCTTCTGACAACACCACTGGGTAACCTTTGCAGTAGTTTCATCAGCTTGTTCTGTTGAATATAAAAGAAACGCTATTAAATTACTTGGCAGCAGCAGAATCTGAGCTGATAAGTGTACAACAGAATTAATAAGCCAGTATCTTGAAGTTACACAGCTGCAATACAAAAGAAAACTCAAAAGAGCTCTAAATTACAACGTTCACAATTTCTCATTAACCTTCAGTTCCCAGAATATTGGGAATTACAGTGTCAGCATTATGCCTTATGATTTAAAATATAATGAAAAATACATACAAAGGATCTAGCCAAGAATCAAGATTACTTACTAGTCATCAGGACATCTTTGAGAGCATTCTCTGCACATTCCCAAGTAAACAAATACCCTATTCTAGAACAAGTCAGCTCCTTTGGCACTGCTTTGACCAGCCTGCTATTTTAATCTGTACTTTCTACCAGCTATCACAGGGAGATTCTCACATTCTCTAGCAAAAGACTCCACTAGCTACACTGTTGAAAAGTTATGCTTTATCAAACTAGTATGCACTAATCATCCATTTTGCTTTGGTTAATTAAAACTCGATTTTGCTAACTTGGAAACAACAGGTCAATCACACAAAAGCAATGTTACAAAAGGACTACTGATACTGTATATCACCCTCCTTTAAAGTACTGACTTTTTTTCCTAGCTATATACAAAATAGACATCTAGTTTTGGATTTATAAACTGCACATGGGTTAGACGTTTGAAGAATCTAACTTGTTGGTGGTGCATCTATAAATATGTTTGATTTGACAGGTTTGACCATCAAAATTACAGGCAAAGTTATTGTCATGACATGCAAAAAAACTCACCAGCCAGCGCCCATTATTTGAAGGATGATAAAAAGAGGCAATGCTATTGAACAACCCAGACAAGTGCTTCTGCACTAGTTTACTTGGTCCACCCTGTAAAAAACAAACCACAGAAATCTGTCATATGGAACAAGTGAAAATGAACAGGTAACTCAGTAGTACAAGGTACAAGTGTGCACTCTCACCACAGCGATACCTCAAAGCATCGATCACATCCCTTCCCCACCCTCAGCTCACCACTAAGTGGCAAGTTCTTTGCATCTGATCTTATAAGGTTCACCCTAAAACAGCCACTCAGATGTCCAGCAACTCCCACATGTGTATCCACAGTGGCACTTGTAGCTGGTGGTTCATTTTGAGAATGCCCCAAACAGTGGCTGTGAAATAAACCTTTCCATCCACATTCCAAACCGCCAGTGAAGCAATGTACTTTAAAACAAACTTCGGGCAAAAGCTAAACAGAACAGTAGTTTTAAACACATACTGTTTAGACCTCTACACTAGTTTTTGTTTCACTTTATGAAAAGGTTACTAACCATCATGGCTGTGATCCACATTACTGCATGTCCTACATCGTAAGCATTTGTTAAGAATCTTGGAACAACAACTTGATTGCTTCCCACTGGAAGATTTAAACTCCTCAAAATTCTGGTAAAAATCTGAAAAAAGAATACAACAACAACTGACAAATTAATTTATTCATTTTTGCCATAAAATTGGCATAAATTAACTCTCTAATCAACAAGATGTTTGGTGATTTTGTTTTTAAGCAATATAACTGCCATGAACATCTTTTAAAAAAAATCCGTAAGCTGAAAAAGTCAAAGGCCATTTATACTATTTATCAAAAAGAGTATATATAATCAAGGGCCATTTTCACAAGAGCATGGGATTAGTTATACAATCAGACAGCAGTTGTACAGTAAGATATGTTGTTGCTTTGGTTGGGTTTGGAGTCAGACAATAACAGTAACCAATTCCAGTGCTGTCTGTTACAAAAGGATGGCCCAAATTTTCAAAGTTAAACTTAAGTCTTCAAATGAACGCACTTAAATTGAAAAAAACAAGGCACTGCAGCGTAAGATCTGTACAAGGAATAGGAATTATTATTCTTAGCATAGTAACACAGAAGACTGATGTCCAAGTAAACAAAATCATTCCATAAAATGAAAACTATTACCTTTGGTACATACGGATCCCAGTCAATGTACCCGATGTTGTCAGTTGCCAACCGAGCAAAAAGATTTACTAGATGCTGAAAACAGCCACAAAAGGAGGAAACTTCATTCATTAGAATCATACTTGTAACAAAACATACACAAACCCCTCAATCTACTTTACAGATGCAAGATAAAAGCTACCCATGGCACTAAAGCACTTGAAAAGGGATGTTACACTGTATCAGAAGCCACCAAAACCGCATTCCCTAAAGCACCTGCTACTCATCTGAGCACATACAGAGCAGGCAATTGTCATCTCAGTTCTGAGAGAGGCAGCCTGTCAAAATACACACCCCTATCTCTTCAAATTGTTTTAAAATGTAAAGATCTACTAACAGGACACACTCCCCCCCCCTTTCCCCATGCTCTGTGAATGTAATACAAAAGGCAGGCTGCATCCACTACCATTTTAATTCTCAACGATTTATTGTTAGAAGAAGTCTGAAGAACCACAAATGAACGACAGACAAGCTTACACTTGAGCTGTATGTTGTCAAAGACTAACTTTTACTAAGAAATGTATTTTCCCCTTTTGAGCAGCTTTGAGCTTTTTCCCCTTTTTGAACAGACCAGAAGACTCTTGGTAGTAGCTTACAGAAAGACACCCACACTAAGCTTCAGAGTCCTTTCAAATGCTACCACTCTTTTATCAACTGAATGCAGCAGACTATTCATCTCTGCAGCAAAGGTATGGAACAAGCTCCAGGTGACAGTTCAAAGATTTCTCAGCAAAACCCACAGCTTAAGCAAAGCAAAAAACTCAGAATAGGCTCTAGCTTGGCAATTCTATCAACTTCTCTAATAGAAACCTGCCACCTACTTCCACAGCCTTTATAAAGAGGACTATTTGGATTCGTTACAGGAAGAAGTCCTAAGGAACATTCTGAAGAATGCAACCCTACCAACACACACATTAGGAACCCTCTTACATGCAAGAATGAGAGGAGGCTCTGTAGAATATAGGAGATTAGGAAGAGAATAAACAGGTATCCAAAACCACATCACTTCCTGGCAAGGGAAAGGGCCCTGTGCTGTCCACTTTGGCTGCCAATGCATCATCCTGGTTCTTGATAACTTCAACCAGGAAGTGACACACCAGGCACACAACCCACAGTAACTCGGAGCCGGAGCAGCTTAACAAGTGCTTATGGTTGTCAATTCACCTCGTGGTGCTTCCTCAGCAGTAGAGCTCTCATGTGAGCTGACTCTGGGCACTGGCCTCGAATAGCAGCTATATATAGACATTGAAGAGAACTCCACCAACACATCTTGAAGGACTATTTAGCTTCTGCAGGATCCATCCTACCTAAAGTGTGCTTGCCTGTGCTGATGGCTGTCACATTTGTAAGCTTTAGTGTATACACATCTGTGGCTAGTAAAGATCACAGGCATTAGCTGCCAGATGGGATGGCCATGTGTGACTCTCTGTAACAATTACATACTCCATTGCCAAAAGACAGTCTCACGAGTCCAAAAGGGAAGTGAAAGACGTCCTCAGGAAAGAGTTATCAAGACTTAAAAAAGGAGATAGTCTTACTCTCACATTCTGATCATGAGAAAGCACATGATCCACCAGCATGCCTTTTATCAGCTTGTCCAAATAGGGAAATACCTACCAGGTCTTTGAAAGCCTTGATGCTTCTATCAGTATCTTGACACTATGGTGAAGCCGAAAGGAAGGGCCTTAAATAATCCTGCCTAATTGAGAGACAGATACTCACAGAACTGTTCACCTCTCAGTCTAAAGGACATGATAGCTTTGGAAAATCCACAAATTCAACTCAGGACACTCACACCTGACACAGCCTGAAGACAAGTGTTATATTTTCATAAATGATCTACCCTTTTGTTCGATACTAGGAAAAAGCCACTGAAAAAAACCCTTACCATGCACAAATGCAATTGATTCTATAGCTCTTCTTCAAACAGCAAGTCTAACTCCTGCCAAAACAAGCTGAGAAAAAGCTTGCAGCATGCAGAGGCTTAAATTGGATTGCGTAGTCAGAACCCATATGTCTAATTATCTGCATCCAAGCTTCTTGAAATGAACAAGCCTGCCCTTAAGAAGTGGACAAGACATCAAAGGAAACAAGAAGTGAAAGCTCCAGGATAAAAATAGAATTTTTTGGGCCTTCCAAGCAAACTGTCAGAATACAGTGAAAGAGGGAAAAAATATCAGAGAGAACTTGTGAAGAGTGCTACAATTATTTGTCAGACCCTTTGACAGAAACAAACCAAATAATGATATTGAAGTGCAGGCTGTCAACTTTGTCAGAAAGAGCAGACAGAATTGTTATTTTTTGAACAGCCGTGAGCAAGATGCAAAAGTGTTCACAGACAATCTCTGATAAGACTTTGGCAATCACTCCTGTCCAAATCCAAACAATTGCCAACTGTTGAAACAAAGACGGCCTTCTTTTATTTGT
Source organism: Hemiprocne comata (assembly GCA_020745705.1). NCBI lineage: Eukaryota > Metazoa > Chordata > Aves > Apodiformes > Apodidae > Hemiprocne > Hemiprocne comata. The sequence goes on along the minus strand of CM036588.1, from coordinate 76,463,452 downwards.
GATGTAACATAACTCAAGAGGAAGATCTACAAGTCTTTTCACAAAGAAATTGGCAGAAATGGAATGTGCTCCAAAGACACTGAGAAGCCCTCCTTGTGTATAAAGGCAAGAGATTAGTAAAAGGAGTCAGATGGTCAATGAGCTTATGTTCATACTGAGTATGGAAAAAAAACGGTAATATGCCAAGTTTCACTGCAGTAAAGCCAAGGCACAGGTCAGCTGACATCAACAGCACCTAAGCTGCTGGTGGTGTTCTCTCAACAGTAAGATTTTATTTCCCAAGTTCATGTCTAGTCATATGAGATACAGAAAAAAGGCAGACAGGTACATAACAGACTAGTTTCCTCAAAAATATAGCCCAATGGTATTCTTGGCCAAGGAAAGTAAAGGTTATTTATACTGTATCTAAAGTAAAGAAGACAACAACTCCTTGCAGTCAAGGCAAAGCATTACCAATCAAAATTAGGGATTGTGAAAGCTGTGTTAAGATATAAAAGATGGGATGTTACAGAATTATAATTTATAGACATCACAACAGCACTTTACATCACTGTAAACATTAGCAGGCAGTCTGGAAAATGCCAGCATTCCCAAAGCTGTACAGAAAAGCTGCCTGAGCTAGCCATTAAACAATGTTCACTAAGCACAAGTGCAGTCTCATTTATTCAGCCAGTAATTGCTTGCCAACAAACATGAAATTGTTTCTGCTTTCTTGTATTAGTTAAAGCAGAAGGAAAAAAAATCCACTATATCACTGTTGGACTTTAATGCCTTGCAAGCACAGTGCAGGAATAATTAAATGGATATTTTTTTTCTAGTGTAGGTGAAAAGTAAATACTTACCCCTTCCCATTGGGGAAGATTTTGAACTGATACCCAAAGGCCTATAAACTCATCAAACCAAAGTCTGGAAGAGAACAAAATAAAAATAGTTTTATGTACTGAAAGCAGCTCCCTTGCTGGATATTTATCCTTCACTTTTCCAAGTGGTCACTGGAACTCACCTGCCCCTCAGCTCATTCAACAACAGGGAAAAACATGGACCTGTTTGTATCACTGCCTCCCACAGCATCTTCCCTACCCCCAAACTGATACTGAGTTTCAGTCCTTGCTTCTTTAACGTCTCCTTCTCTTATTGTTCTCTGATCCTCCCCTTTCACACAATTGTTTCCCCAGGAGTTTCCTTGTTTACTTCAACATTTCGTTATATATTGCCATTTCAACACAAGTAAAACAGATGAAAATAAATCCTACCTCATTTCCTTCTACCCTAACATTTACAATTTTTCCCTATTGACTGATGGTTACAAGTGCCATTACCATTTATTCTAAATTCATCTGAATACAAGGATGCAAACCCTCCATATTAGTCCCTTACTAAAATTCCCCTTTATAAACTATATTCAGTCCTTTCCTTGAAAGTTTTCACTAATCCTATAGCACAAATATACTTTCAACCTAACCAGCCAAAATAATCTCTACATTAAATACCACTGGCTTATGTTTCAAAGTTCAATATTAGTTCTACTTTAAAGGTGATTCTGATACTGTCCCATCTGGCAAATGTTTCCAGTTTACCTCTCCCACTTATTTCCTGTAGTAATCTTCCAACCATCTCACATTTCCACATCTTGAAAGGGAACTGAGGACCTCTACCTCACAATCTCATATTTGTATTAACAGATGTACTTGAACCTACAGGAAGGACTCATCAGAAGCTACCCCAACTTAAACAGAAGGTAGGACTTAAACCTGTGCTATGTTTCACGATTTTTACTTAAGAGACTGTTCCTTCAGAATTAAAGTGCATTTAATTCAATGTAATTTACTTTGTAGCATACTGTGTGGTTTACTGGAGAGAAGGGAGAATTCACTAGAGAATAGGTACTAAGATTCCCCCAGGTTATTTTCACAAAAGAAGAATGCTGACAGAATTTTTCTTGAACTCCTTCCAAAAATGCTTTTAAAAGCTACCATTAATTTTGCTGCTTGACTTCAAGTCCTCCTGTAAAAGGTAACTGCCTGCATTTGCAAAAGAATACTGTACCAACAGACATGCAATTACACTTACTTGAAACCTTTCTGGTGAAGTTCAGGAGGAAGGGTAGTAGGTAGAAACAGTTCAAAGTAGGTAATAGCCTTTTGCATGGTAACATCAAATGGACACATCAAAGGCCTCCATTCATCCAGCATCTCTGCAGTGGCATCTTCTGGAAAATATCTGAAAGCAAGGAAACCATTGAACAAACTTGGCTTTAAAGTTTCAGTCTTTTTAAAACATATTTTTAAATTATCTACTAATACATCAGAAATCTTAGTTTTACAATAAGACAGTGTACCCAGGGGCAATAGAGAGGCAGCCCTCAAACTCCACAACCTTCACAACACACAGAGTGAAGATCAAGGACATCATGGTGCATCATTTTAAGACCACAAACATATAACAACATAACAACATCTTGTATTGTTCAACCAGAAAAGACTCTGTACAATGCAAAACCATTTTGATGTGAAGGCTCGTCAAAAGCAAACTACTATTCACATTTGATGAAACATTAAGAAAGATGACTTAAGGCATGAGGAACATTTATCAGAACATTACAAGAGCGCTGGTTATTTAATTTCTTCTTTTAAAAAAAAGAAGAAACTAAGATATCCATGCAATGCAGTATTTCAAATGCATACCAGATACAACTGTTTATACAACATAATTATTGCAGTCAACATGGGGTTAATCAGAAGGAACGTTATCAGTGCCCCAACCTTAAGTCCGAATTTTCAGAGGCTTTTGTATTCCTAACAGATACCAGATAAATCAACACTGAAAACTTAGGGGTTTTATTTAGCTGCAACAAAATATATATTTGGGAGAAGTGTAACATTGTTTATCCTTATGCTCCTCATACTAACTGTGCTGTGTTTAGACCAGCATCTCCTATAGGAATGCTCAATAGAGAAACAGCAGCATATGAAACAACTTCTCCCATGAAAGCAGAAGATAACAAAAAATGGCCACATGAATGGACAATAAAAGTGAACAAGTCTCTTCTCTGCATCTCTGCAGCATGTTAAGCTTCTAACAAAGCCAATTAGTGCAGAGAGCAAGACCAGTTCAAGCACATACAGTCCCAAGGAACATTACAGCAAAAGAGCAAAAGCAATGGTGGCATTATCTAGTGATATCCTGGCTTGACTATTAACAGATTTTCAACCAAGGTTGTTAAAAAATTTAAAAAAACCCACAACAACTTTACACTTCAAATAATGTAACATGCCTGTCATTTTGTTTTCCTTTTAAGCAACCTATGAACCTGAGGTATTGATCATTTGTAAGGGCAGTAAAAGAGAAAAGTCCTTACCCTACCTCCCAAACATGAGATGGGACAACATCAGCCAAAGAATGGCTAGTAGGCTAGGATTTTTTTTTTTTTTTTTTTTTTTCTTTTTTTTTTTCTTTTTTAATACTTTTGTTCCCCCCTCTTAAAGCAGTATTAAAGATACAGGCTTAAAAAACACAAATAACAAACACTTACGGTCTGCAGCTCTTCACCAGTGTTTTCAGAACACTTTCTACAGAACTGAAACAAGAAAGGAAGCATTGGGCATAGTGTATTACCAGACTTCAGTGACAGATTAAATGAACAACCATTTGTTGATTTTTTTCCCTCAAGAGCTTAAGATCATGTTGATGCAATTAGCTGTCTTCTGTGAACATGCAGTAGCTAACTGCCTTCTACACAGGCCTAACCATAATGATTAAAATTGTTCTGCTAAACTCCTGGTTCTACTTTTCATATACCACTCTAGTATCTACTACATTTAAGTGAGAAGTGAAGAATTGTAATTTCTTGTAAGTAATATCCTACATTTTATTCAGGAACAATCAGCAGAGCAAGGTAACTTGAGGAAGTTGAAATCACAAACAGAAAAACTGAGTTTATGGACTTCATAAATGTTTGTAAGATAAATAAAGGCAACAGACTTCAGAAAGCTGACTTTAACACCGTATCTGTCCTCTTCAATCTGGTTTTGGTTTTTTGTCCAGTGGCTCTAAGATAGCAAAGTGCACTGTCTGCAAATCAATAGTTATTTCATTAGTTTCCCCTCACAATTAACAGCTGATTTTAAAAGTGTTTTCATCCACAGCAAGAAAACTTATTTGGGAAATTTTGACACAAATTGCCACAGGATGCCATCAAACTACTTAAAGACTACAACTCAGGATAAACTCAGAATAAAATGGAGAGGGAGGAGAGAAAGAAATCAATCAATGAAACCATAAAAGTAGTAAATTGTCACGGTCTTCAAATCTTCATTTATTAGAAGAAAAGCTCAAGACCTAGACTTCTAGTAAAAAAAGAATCCCTAAATGAAAAAAAGTTCTGGCAGAAGAACTTCCTGTATCTTTTAGTTGTACTTTCTATATTCTTAATTTAAAAAATGCACCCTTTAGTTCATAACAAAAAACTAACATACAGAAACGCTATTTTGATCAGAAAAAGATGATGCAAATGTATCATCTTTAGAATTTTACCAAAGATGGGTTTAGGTCCATTGAGACACACTAATATTGAGCAGGTACACACTTTCTAGTCCTACACAAAACTGATCCCATACAAGCCAGGAAAAACACAGAATGGATAAGCCATTTCCCTTCCACACCTCACTGCAAGACAACGAAAGCCCACCCACCCCCCTACTTCACTCCTTCAATTCAAGCAGCGCTCTAGAATATGCAAAATTCTGTACATTTAATGCAACAGTGACAAAGTAAATTCATGACCTCTCCCAGAATGAAAATTTTGAGCCAACTGACAGTTTCTAAAATCTGAAGAGGAATAGCCAATCATTCATTAAACAAAAATAAGATCAAACTCTTTAAGAAGTTCATTAAAAATCCGGGTTAAAGTGAATACAGTTTTCAAGAGTTAGGAAATAGATAACAGTTGTCCAAGAGCAGATAAAGCATGAACCAGCAACATTCCTTAAGAGCATTAAAGATTAACATTAAAAATGTTTGCATGACAAAAACTAAAAAGCTATCCCCATACTATCACACTCCACTGAAGTAAACTATTGCTAAGGAGAACGTGAAGAACAAAGGAATTTTAAGAAACATTAATGTCAGAAATCAACAAGCCTTTCAAATTCACAAGTTTTCAGTCAGATTTCAGTATTTGTTAGTGGAAGAAAGCAAAGGAAGAAGGGATGTCCCCTCCTATCTTCTGATCACACATTTAGAACGGAAGCTAGAAAGAAAAAAAACAGCAGACAATTTGATACATAAGGAAACTTCCATCTGAGACACAGTTAAACTCCAGACCAACTACAGAAGACATCTTGTAAGATTCCCATTTGATGACTACTAGTTAGAAAAGGACAAGACAACATAGCTGGGGAGAACAAGAGACTGCAGGTTACTGTTTTCATTATCACTTTGAACAAACTCCCTCAAACTTTTTAGCAGTGGCTTCTGCTCCACTTTTGGTTAGATGTTCTGCATACCCCTTATGGCAGAATTGCTAAAAAAAGTATCTACCGTTACCATGCTGGCAAATATCTGTATGCTGCTCTACCACTAAACCTAGCCATAGATTAACAGAGCACAACAGCAAACAACGAGGTACATAAACCACACAGGATGATCCAATAAACCACACTGGATCAGCCTCCTGCAGTTTGTACTCTTGTCCTTGCTCAGGTATTTAACACTGACCATTTGGATAAGGTATTAAAACCTTTGTAATTGAGAGATAATGAAGCCACTTACATAGGAAGGTATCTCCTATTAATTACTCAAACAACAGCATATTTAATGAGATAAAGGAAAATTTCTTGTTCCATTCAGTTTTATTTGCTTTTAATTCCTGCTTATTACCTGGAGTATTATTAGCTTATTACTATTATGTCACATGGATATATTAAAAAGCACTCAACAATATTGTTAGCCCTATAACTAGTCATCATTTTGGTACTATGTATTATTTTCTTATTTTGGAAAGGACATGACCATATTAATTTGTAAATTTGTCTGTGTTCCCCCCCAACCCGCTGCATTTTCAAAGAAGCATGTTTCAGTTAAAACAATTAACATATACCTGATACTGTTGACTCTTACATTATCAAAAGCATTAAAAGCACAATTTTCAGTTTTTCTGGACAGATTCAGGCCTGAAGTGAAATTCTAGCCCTGCAGTGGACACTCCATTACAAGAGCTTGATTTAAAGACAATGAAAAGAGCAACCAGATACAGTTCTACACATTATTTTAGTGAATTCCTAACTACGGTGAATGAAATATCAGTCTCTCATTGGATTAGCACAACTAAAAATTGTTTCCTAAAAAAACCCAAAGTAAAAACCACTGCAATTCCACTTATACCAGTTTTCTGAATTTATATATACACCAAAACTCCTGATACAGTACTCACTGCAAAAATTCACAGTAAACTCTTCTGATACAGAAACTTTATTTCACACTTCACAGCTACAATGCTGTTGCTGTGTGTATTTGTTCAGAACCTAGTACCTCACTGCTAAAGCACTTTCCATTAGTTCATCATTTTCAGTAGTAAGGTACCCTTACTCTGTAACATGCACTCCTACAGCAATGCTGATTTCGTCCATATTCAGACAGCAGTTATTCAAATGTAAAATTTACCTCTTATTTGACCCTTGAAATAACTATGCTGGTTAAATTAGTTAGCATAGAGCCACTATCAGCCACTTCACACACACTATCTTGTTCCCCAATTAGAAAGGTTTACATACAGTGCGACATTCTCATAAACAGTGGTGTAATGTTAACATTGGTTTTCCAATACATTTATGCAGAAAATTACACCTGTGTGACAAGTGTTACAATCTAACAGAACATGCAGAAGATTACACATCAGCCAGAGCTGAACAAAGCAAAAAGTCTTTCTTACCACCTATGTAATACATTAAGCACAAATGTTTTAGGTGAAGACAAGCCTGGTCGATATGAACTGAATGTGAAAAAAAAAATAAATTAAAACAGCACTTAAATTAACAGCTATAAATCAAATCAATCAGCTTTTAATAGTATCTCTTGACTTCCACCAAAAAGATACCCCTCAAAATTTATGATCAAAAAAGAGAAAACACCGTATGAGAACAAATCGCACTGCATATTGAGATGTAGTGTCTGATATCTAACAGAGTTAATAAAAGCTAAAAGCTTCAGACCATAACCAACATCCTCCTCCCAGCTCAACCTTCTCTTCCCTCTTGGAAGAGTCTCCTCCCCACTATGGCTAGTTTCTCACTGGGTAAATGAAGAGTGACTACTCAACACCCCCACCGAGCAGAGTATGCAGGTACAGTAAGTGCTGGCATATGGATAAAATAAACCAACTAAAAAATGCTCTGCTCTTTGGGATTTTCAATGGCAAGTAATATCTACAGTTAGCAAAATAATGCCAGTGAGTGAAATTATTTTTCCAGCTGAGAGAAATTCAGCATGAAATTCTCCATAACAAGTTACAAGGCTGTATATATATTTGCTGTTCATGTCACTTATCAGCATCTTCCACTCAGTAAAGGAAGCAGTGGTAGTACTTCAACATCCTTGGTCAGAATTTTATTATTTTTTTAAAGGCTGTTAAGTATTGTCACCTGCATTTCTTTACATGAAGTTTAAATGCAAACAAACATAACGACTTAACCATGTAATATATTTAATAATCTGCAATTTATAGAGCAGGACCTTCTCTAATTAGAATTATTAGGAAAATTGTAATTTTGGAAGTTTGACAGATGGGGAGGGATTGGTAGAGCAAAGAAAGCAATGAAAAAGTTTTTATTTTTAAAATCAGTAGAACATTTCTAAAATTCTTAACTGGGAAAAAATTATTTGCTCATATCATCACTTTAAATATATATGTATATCCTACAGAAGGCACTTTTCTTTGAATGCATACTGATTTACACCTAGATTACAGATAAATATCTAAGAACAGAACCATTTTAATTTTCCCAAACCCTTAATGTTTTATAAAACTGAACAGCAGACATTGAACCTGAATATCTTTCATTTAACACTAAATCTATTAAATTGTGGGTTCTCATCCTAAAGCAAGTTGATGAAGATCCCTGTTCAGCATATGTAGAAATTAACTCATCCACATTCATAGAGAAGCATCACAACAAACAATTCACCAGCAGAATGATGTATGTGATTTAGTGCAGTCTTGCATGCAATTACGGAAATATACTTTATGAAAATAAACAATATTTACTGTGTATCAAATTCCAGGTATTAAGATAAGTACTTCCAATTATTACAGGTTTTACAGCCTAGCAGATGTTTTAAAATGTAAACTTACTTGGGAAACCAATTTAATCCAAGATGTTCTGTTTTGGAGTACAATATCCTTTCCAACATTTCATAAAGTGGTCTCCACGGTAACTCTAAATCATCCCTGGAAAGCAGTTCCTTTTTCCTAATAGAAAAAAAACCGAACAAAGAGCACTTTAGGATTAAACATTTATATTAGCACTCTGCATATCAGAATACCTCAGACCACCAATGTGAATTATGCTTATCGCCAGCACTTGGCACAAACAGCAGGAAGGTCAGGCAAGAAAAAAGCCAGCCACTTGCAGCACTTCTGCGCAAACAGAAGCTGTCAAGTCTTCAGGAAAAGTCTGGCTAAGTGAAATAAACATTATCAAGTTGTGAGACAGTCTTAATCTCCTCCCTGTTTAAGATCCAACCTCAATACTTGGCGGTCTGATATGTTTTCTTTTTCTAATAGGAAAAAAAACCCCTAATGTTCTTTTACTTTCAATACCACTCCTAAAGCTCTGAAAGAATCAAGGTGTTTGCATAACAAGAACTCTTTAACCAACATAATCTGTACCAGGGAGATTAAGTGAAGTAACCTGTATTAGAACATACTATTACATTAAACCATATAACATTAAGCAAGAGAAGTCATTGGCTACTTAGAGACAAAAGTGTCAGTAGTTGGCAGAAATCTGTACTTACTTTAGCAAGTTTATCAAAAGGCGTGCAAATCCTTGCATCATGCTGATCTCCAGTTTTGGAATTGTTACCAACTCATACAACAGTTTGATAAAAAGCACATGCTCTTCTCTGCTAAATTTTCTCCCATATAATCGGATATATCTACAAACAAAACACAAGATGAGTCAGCAATATTTTAAAACATTTCCATTTTATCTGAGACCTGAGCCAGACTTGGTCCAACTTGCTGTTTAATGCAACAAAAGTAAAACCTAATTACAAGTTAAACAAATAAGAACCTGAAGATAACACAGCAAAGCAAAACTGACAACTGAAACTAACCACAGAAGGAAAATGACCAACAAAAGTTTACAATCTTTCAAGATTCTACAAATAGCTTAACTTCATGCTCACACCAGATACCACAAAAACAAGGATCATATTCTTACACCTCAGCTCAAAATGTACTAGCCACTGAAGTTAGTATTTTCATATCCCCATATATTTAGTTCTCTTTAAAACAAAAAAACAAACAACAACTGTCACAAGCAGCCTTATTATATATCTATTCTTTTCAGTTGGGGCACTTTAAGGAGACAGAACATAATCCAGAGGCTAAAATAATATCAAGTAAAGTCCAAAACTGATAGTTTCCAGTAAGACTGAACAACTGATTTAAGCATTGAGCTTTGCTGCTGGTGTGTCCCGCTGCTATCCCTTATATTTACTATCTTAAGAAAATGTAAATCCATTGGGACTAACTCTGGAAGAAGTGCTTGCTGTTTTCATGCTGAGATTGAAAAAAGAAACATGTTTAAATTCTTAAGATATTCTGCACCAGCAAAACCTATAAGGTTTTAGTGCAGCATTTCATGTGTTGCACAAGTATACATTACTACATACTTTTGTTTTTATTACTGCTCTGATTATTCTTGAGGATTCCTAAGAAACCTTACTAATATGCTGTCCTCGAAGCAGCTGTTAGATAAGGCATACACAAGAGATTAATACCTATAAAGCAATTTTTTGAGAAGCCTGATCATTGTTTTCAAGATTTAGAAGTGGATTGATTTGTTTCTAAACATACGTCAGTGGAGCACCGAGGTTTGCTCTGGTAATGCAAAGAATACCAGATCTCACACTGCTTATTTGGTAGGCAGGGCAGCACACAGAACACACTGCAGAATCCTACACTGGAACCACCACGTGAAGAGATGAGGATGGAAACGTCTCTAGGGGACTCCTACTTGACAGTACCAGAGGCTAGGTAACTTCCAAAGGGCAAACATTAGCAGTTACTGATCTAACAAACTGTCCTGACTCCTCAATTTGGTTTCTGAAATTGACTCCTGTGACACTGAGTTTATTATTCTATTTGGTTTAGTTTCAAATGCTTTACCACTCCTCCAAACTTCTATTCCTCACAGAACTGCCAGTAGGAGGACTACTTAAGCACTAAAATTCAGATCCCTTAATAAAGTACACTTACATGAAACATACTTTACACAGTGACACAAAAGCACATGGGATTTGGACTCAACTGCTTCAGTACTTTTTTCCTTACCTCCCCACATCCCTGTTCCTCTATTTAAAACAAAATTATCACTGAACTTTTGAGGATCACCCACAGCTAGTAATCTTACGAAAAGGAGTTAGTTCTTTTAAATATACATACACCAAGACCCTTGCAAGATTTTTTTTCCAACCCTTTTCCTCCAGTTTCCTTTGAAGACACAGTGGAACAGCTGCAGGGCTCTGGCAAACCAATGATAACCGGTTTTCAGAAAAACACAAAACAAAAACAACCAACTCTTAAGCCCTTCACTTCCCTTTTCCCACTGATTTTAAGGGGGAATTTTTATATTTGATGGGCAGCATTTTCACTAATGCCAACTTCAATGTCTTACTTTTTTCAAATACAGAAGGAAACAAATGAAATACAGGATAACTCACTCTTCTACCACAGGAACCTAAATTAACTGGATTGGCCAGAAACACTACCTATAAAATTACACCATCAACAGCTGAACACCTACACTTTTCACATGCATAAAATGGACATGCAAAAAGAATCCTCAGAAAAAAAAATGGCTGAAACTTGATTTTGTGAGGGCTAACAGAAGTATGTAGCTTAATTGTACTTACTTTAATTGCCATGTTCAATTATCAAGCACTGCATGGGAAGAATCCAGTGTGAAAGTCTGGAAGCTTCTTCAAGATAAATGGGGTAACAATCAGGACAACACCAAGATGTCATAAGCAGACATAAGAGCTATTCCCAGACTCTCCAAGGAAAAGCACATGCGTTGCATACAGTCTGCTAAACTGAACAGGCAAATCAGAGGCATTTTCTATGACCATGAGATTACATGGTCCTATCACTCCCACTTATGTAATTTCTTTTAGTCTTCACTTACTGTTTAATAACAGGGTATGACAGTGTTTGATGCAATGACCAAACTTTACAGGACTTCGCCTGCGAGAGCATCTACTTTTCATGACAATACACATCTGGGAAGGAAAACAGCAAAGGCTCATTTCACTGTGAAAGAGAGTTCTGAAATAAAGTTTAACCTTCAATAACATCCATTTCATTATCCTTCAGTCATATGCACCTGCATGTACTTCTCCACCCTCATAACACTAGGCATGAAGTAATAAAGAATACTGGTTTCATTTCTTCAGGTATAAAAAAAACTGCATAAGCCTGAAAAATAAATTTTAACTACAAAGAAACATCACATAAAAAATCCAATTAATCTGTCGGTGTTCCTATACATAACAAAAATAAGTTTGGCTGGTTACCTTTCTTGACATTTGCTAACAGCAGTTCTATTCCACAAAATGCTGCTTAATTAAGAGATAGAAGGAGTAAAGTACACAGAAACCTGCTGAGCACAAAGATGTCACTATGCCCAAGAAGCAGAACTAGATGCCAAATTGTTCCCATATTTACAGTTTCTTTATGTAGAGGGGGAGGCACCATCAAGTATTTGTCTTAATCCAGCTGTGCATTAAGACAATGACAGAAAATAATTAATTCAAGAAAAGGGCTAATAATGTTTTCCTCAAGTTTGAATGAGCAAAATGTAACAGAACGGAACTGCAACATTTTCCGAATATCCGCTCACAAATGATGAAATATCACCATGTCTAAATAAAAGAATATAGGCAGAACTTCACAAGTCCTAAAGGATGCCTAGGGTCTAGTCACACTAATTGGATTATTTGGAAAAAATAAATCTAAAACTAAATTGCTGCAAAACAAAAGCTAGGCCTTCTTATAAAAACAACAGGTAAATACTACATTGATTCTTTAAAATCTTAGTTCCACTTCCCTTTGATTCCTCCTTTAAGAAAACCATTAAAGGTTTTATGAGCACTCAACCTCTACCAACTGCAAAAAGGATAATAAATTGTCCTTCCTTGTGCAGGTCCACTGGGTTCTGATTTTGAGTTCAGCTGCATGGAGAGAAAAAACCCACTGAGACTCACCCATCCAACCAATCTAAAAAATGTGATTAGGAAGTGAAAATTCTGTTTGCAGTTCCACAATTTCTGCACAATGGATGTGGTCTCTGGAGATGTAGAAAAAAAAATCAGAACTAAAAAGCCAATTCCCTGCTCTAGAAGTATTACATATCAACTTTCTCACTCCACAATGACAATAGAGCTATTTTTAGGAATCATACTATCGCATCAACTGGACATCCTAAGTTGCCCTAGGAAGTTGGCTCCTCTGCTACAGTTAAAAATTGGCTTCACTAACAAAGATGAATAGAGCACTCTCCTAAATTCCTACCTATTTTTATTTCCTAATGCACAGGAGAGGATTATGATTTGTCTAAAATTAAGTTTTTGAGAAATTATATGAAAAAAAATAAATCAGGCTCAACAAGACTATGTAAATCACATGTACTAGTACACAGTATACACACACGTCCCTTATCCAAAAGGAAAGGTTGTATTTTCCTGATAAATATGAGAAGGAAATAGATGTAAAAATAAGATTTATACACAGAGATTAAAATAATTCAAAGCCCCACTGAGATTTTTTTCATCTTCACTTGTAACTTTGTATCCTGTCATTCTAATTCAAAACAGTTGACGGGCATTTTTTCCACATCTTACAGCAAGAAAATTCAATGTCATTTTGTAATAAGCTTACACCTGACAAGCACCTAAAATAACATCGTCAGGGACAGAAACTGTAGCCCTTAGCTCCAAAAACTCCACCCTTGCTACTGAAGTAGAAAGCACTGAAAGACATTTGTTTTCCAGAATGCAGCTGACTACATGTACAGTAGCTATTAAATGTTCATATTATACCAATATGCTAATTTACATGCTATGTTCTAAATAGAAAAAAAGTTTAGAAAGCTATCTATGCACAAAGTTTCTATGTAAAAAGTGAAAGAGGGAAAAACTGAAACAGCAGCCTACTTTTGACCTACAGACCATAAAAGAGTATGACAAGTCCATTCAGGCAAATGATTTTGATGCAACCTGCTTCTTCCCCACACAACACACACTGTAGCAAGCTATACAATTGAGATTGTCTTCTGCTTTCACAACAGGATTAGTGTTTTTAAGAGACAGATTTTACCAGCCAAAGTTGGGGGAATCCTGAAACATGATAAATGCCAGTCTTTGAGGCACGCAGTTTTACTTGCTTAAGTCCCACTAAGTAACTGCACTATTCCTGTCTTTAGGGGAAAGTTCTCTCACCACACTCCATGCATGCATCCCAACCAAAGAACCAGCTGGCATCAATGAATATGATCCATAAAAGAATTATGCAAATCAGCTTACAGACACTGTATCTGATAAACTCAAATTTATTTTTTTATTATTCCTCCCTTCTCAGTTTGTGACATCAGAAGCCGAAACAGCTGCTCTTAAGATAACAATGTGCAAGTCATGTTTTCAGCTGTTGGAAGTGAAAAAACACAAGAGCTCAGGTTCAGCTGTCAAAGTTAAATAGTAACTGATACTCAAATTTTAATAAAAAAAAAAAAGAGTTTCACTTTCATTATTCATACTCCACAGGGTTTATGCTGGTTGTATAATGTAGCAAGCACCGAAGGAGGTGTAACTATACAACTATATTATCTGCATGCATTTTTTTCCCTTTACTAATCTATATGTATGTACATATTACAATGTTTGTATTAATATTTTTATCTGTACAAGAAATAGATTAAAAATGTCAGCTACTGTTCTGAACTATAAATTATTTCACAGAATATTGTGAAAATACTGGCTTTTGTAACTCAGGCTTTAAAAAAAAAAGCAAAGCAGCAAATATACCATTATGAAGATTCTGGGCATTTTTTTTTCCAATGTACTATTTATTACAGCTGGCCAGCATGGAAAAAGGTACTAAGTTGATTTTAAGATGAACCACCCACTATCAAAACACAGCAAAAATTTGATTTTATTGCCATGATCCTATAATTTGACTTAGGTATGACATCAAAACATTATGTGGTTGGAAGTGTTTCATCTAGGCCTAAACTTCTATTAATGTATTTCATCCCACAGAACGCTTTCTCAAGTTAAATTAAGAAGCAAAACACCTCTCATGTTAAGTACACTAGCTTATTTTTAAACCAAGCCCACTGTTTCCTTCCCTGCCTACATCCAAACATATTAAGTCTTACTGCAAAGAAATCTTGGGACTAACAGGTATCAGACAAGTTGCAAACACACACAATTAATTGAAACTTCAAAGAGTAGGTGGAAAACCACAAATTAGAGCCTGCTGACCTCCCTGTGATTCATAAAGTAGCAGAGCAGCAGTTCTCAATAGGCTAAATTCACTGCCCTGAAGCCTAAACTGGTAACAGTAATTGCCATTTAGGGAGTGAGTAATAGCGCGATTCTAATACCATCTTGCACATTTTCTAACGACTTATTGTGCCACATTTAGCCCATTTAGCTAATGCCAATCTTTCTCCTGCTAAAAACTACCACAGTTTATTTCAACTTGATCGGTGTATGAAGTTCTACCTCAAGTACAGAGACAACAGGTACCACTGAAACCAGTATGAGCTAGCAGACGGCCGGAAGGGGGGAGGGAAACAGTATTGAGCTGGTTCCAAGCAGATTCAAACTCACATAACGCAAACATGCGAGTCATTTTGCAACCATCAATGTAATACTATCTAAGAATGCCTCTTGGCAAACATAAAGACACTTACACTTCAATACATACGTATAAAACACATTTGACTGCCAAATGTATTTTAAATTCCCAATTAATATAAAATAAATTACTTATGTAAGAAGGAAAATTGCAAGTGAAGATCCCTAAATTGTACAAAAGGTAGATATTTAATAATTTCTAGCACACAAGAAACACCATTTATGAAGGCACACAGGGCATTCAGCAATAAAAAACATTACTAACATCCACAGGAATATGGTTTACTGATTGAAGCTACAGGACTGTCATATCATGCCATTTTCAGTGCTAGGGTGCCCAAAATAATGGCTATTAAGAAAAAAGGGATAAGCATGCTTCGTAATATTCGCTAAGAGAAACCTATTTCTACTCGGTGCTATCCGAGAAGCCACCGTGTTTTTACCGGTAGTTAAAACACTTCGCCGTTACACACAGCAGAGGCAGCACGGGCATAAACTACACCGTGCCACAGCACAGGCAAAATATCAAGGGCGCCAACAGTGTTGGCGCATTATGCACAGCATAATGCTATCACTGAACTATCAAATAGCCTGCCCTGAGAAAGACTTCGTGTTCCTACAGCAGAAGTTACACGGAGATGGTATCTTGCACAACTTGCTTAAAAAGGCAAGAGGCAAAACAGGTGGTCAAGTATGCATTAAACAAACAAACGAAGGAATCCGCAAGAGCTTGACTCGTAAAATTCGGGAAAGTTTCAGAGACAGGCGAGCTGCTGGAAACGAAGCCACCTTTGTCCCCGTTTCCTATGCCGAAGTACTGGCGGGCCTTGTGTAAGACACGGGCTGACGCCTAGTTACCGGCGGGCTGGCGCGGGCAGCCGCTCTCCGCGGAGCTGCCTGGTCCCCACGGCCGTAGTTCGACCCAGCGCAGCCCTCAGCCGAGCCGGGAGGCGGGCACTGGGTGGCCAGTGCCTGCTGGGCTCCGAGGAAGCGGCGCAGGGAGGCCCCGTTATCAAGCCCGCCTGCCTCCTGCCGCGCTCCACGACAGCCGCACCGGCCCCGGGGCGGCCCCGCGGGACACGGGCGAGCCCGGCACCCCCCCGTCCGGCTTCGCACCCTTTTAGCCCGCAGGCTCCCGCTCCCGGGCGCCTTATTCCCGGGCGCCACACCGCCACCCCGGAGAAGGGGAGGAAGCACTGTTTCGGGCACTTACGTCGAGAGCTTCCTGGTCCAGAAGAGTCCCCCGGGCCACAGCTCCTGGAGCTGCACGGCCCGGGCCAGGTTGTCTTTGATCTGCCCGAGGAAGCGGGCGGCCTCGGCCTCCAGGCGCTCCCCGTAGGGCAGCAGCTTGTTGTAGACGATCTCCTTCTGCGGCGGCGGCGCCATGGCCGGCGCTGAGCTGCTTCGCGCCGCCGCCCCAGCTGCCTGCCCCCGCCCGGCCGCCGGCGGTCACCCAGCGCCGCTCCGTGACGACACACCGGGGAACAGCCGGTGAGGTAACGACCGCCCCGCTCACTTCCGGCGGAAGGCGGCCCCCGCCCCGCCGCAGGGGTCCCCTCCCCCTCTCCCTCCTCACGCACCCCAGTTTTCATACACCCACGAGCCGTTCTCCCTAACAGACACCCCGCGGGGCCGGGCTCAGGGGAGGTGGGAGTGTGAGGGGACTTGCGCCCCCGGTTCAGGCAGCCCCGCGGGGCTGAGGGGCACGGACGGGCGCAGCCCCTTCAGTCACCGAGGTGAGGAAAAGGATGTGGCGGACAGGTCGTAAACTACTGGAGTTCAGAGTTCACCTCTGTGGCTTTGCGGTTTATTAAAAAAAAAATAAAAATCCCTTTTCGTCAAGCTGCCTCCAGCCGTAACACGTAATTCAGAATAAAAACATTCACCTTCCAGCTGTTGGCGAGAGCGGAGCTTCGGAAGAAAATCGAAGGTTGGTCTTCAGCCCCCCAAAAAAGTCATGTGCAGTGGGGACGGGCCTGACGGTGGAGATAATTAGCCGCGGAGTTTGATAGCAGATTGTGTGGCTGTCTAAGCGGCTTATTTGAAATAATAACGCTAGTCAGGGAAGCGGAGCTCAGCGGTGCTGCTGCTGCCATTGGCCTGCGGGTGCGGGATAAAGCTCGTGATGGATATGTGATAACAGTACTGATAGCCATTATCTCCAGCTGTCTCCTGAATATAATTGTTAATTTAATTTCCCCTCAAGAATTACATCGGGACAGTACAACAGCTGCAAACTGATTAGATTTAAAGCTACTGACAAGGGCAAATCCTGTTTTCTGATCTTTATGCTCAAACTAGCTCTGCTTAGAATTAAAAAAAAAAAATAGAAAAAAAACCAAACTGGCTGACTAAATGCTGAAAACATTACAGAGAAGAGAAGTGCCACACAAAACTTAGGTGTGATAAGCAAAGGTCACAATGCTCAGATAATGTCATGGCATTTTCCTGAAGAGTGCCTTCATGCCACCTTGTTACACACCTTTTGTACCAGGTACTTTTATTTCCAGTCCACCTGCATGAGCAGAGTCGCACCCCTTGGATTCACAAGCACCAAAACAATAATCAGCACACATGCTGTAGGATTCTTCTGGCAAAGTGTACTGACAAAGTGTACAAAATCTACCTTATTTATATGAGGTTTTCCTGGGTGCCCAAAGGAGGCACCATGCTACTTCATTGCTCTCCCATCAAGGATTTTTCTTGTAATATCTTGGGAAAGTGAAAGTCTATAATAACTTTAAATGCACCAAATAACTCCTTTTCCCAAAGCTGCAGTGAGAGTAATTGCTCTGGGTCATAACTGGATGAGATATGGGTAAAAGACTTTGCTGATTTCTCTTGATTGCAGTGCTACAAAGGCCAAGCCTTCTCAACCATGTATCAAAGTTCTGCCTTTTCCCACCATCTTAGACCTATACTTTTCATAAGGGAAGTACAACTTTTTTTCTGTGTTCAGTACTTTTGAAATGCTCTTCCATTTCTAGAAAATAGTTTCACATAATCTCACAGATTCTGTACCTCAACTTTTACATTATTACAAAATAGTTGGACTTTGCTGTAATTTTTATTGGGATTTGGAGGGCATTTGTTGACATCTTTCACAGTGGCTTTACAAGTACATTCTATTGCCTCATATCTACATTATGCAAAACAATTTATACATTAATTTCTGTCATTTCTAGCCTGAATTAAAATGAAACTTGATTACAGTCTAATTTCTATGGGGCCAAATAAAATCTTGGTTTAGTTTTTTCTTTGGTGGAAACAGGGATAAGCAAAATGTGTAGCTAAACACTATGAAGTAAGTAGTTTTATCATCAGTTTAGACAAGGATAATTTGGGTAGCCGCCCAGAATCTGTAATTAAAAAAAAAAAAAAGTGAAAATGTATGTGCCTTGGAATTGAAAAGTTTAAAATTACTTATTTTCTGTCACTTACAGGCAGTTCTTCTTTCCTACTTATATGCAATGCTGGTTTGTCCAAGCAGGTGTTTCCAATGTGGGAAAGCATGCAGAGTTTGTTTGGATTTGGAGAAAAAAAAAATATCAAAATTATAGTTCAATTTTCTGCAGTTGAAGTTCGCAGATACAAAAGGAACTTCAAAACTGCATTCTGTTGCTTCATAGCTATGTTATCACAAAAAAATACTCAGGCAGTTTCTGCCCTTTCTAACCTGAGTTAAAACTGAAGCTTGATGTTTCACACATTTCTAAGTATTTTGCAATGTGAATAAGCACCTCTGACCTCAGGGAGCCTATTTTATCTCAACCAGCAAACCTCATCTGTGACCCTTGTACCTCAGACACAACTGCCTTCCACCAGAATTAAACACTTACCTTTGGGGAAAAAATGTTCAAAGTATGCCCTCGGCACTGCAGGCAGTCATTGCACTCATTTGACCTCCTCATTCTTAGAAATATGATTCCCATTTTCAGAATCTGAAACAAGGAAAAAGGAGATTCTGAGTCCATTTGCAATTAAAATAGTAAGTATATGTACACTACATGCATTTTCAAAGTATTTTCTGCATATTCATTAATTTACTAATTAAATTTATTAATTATTAAAAAACCTTTTTAGTCCTTTCCCCCCAGTGTGCTGGCATTCTGCTATTTAAAAGGAAAAAAAAATACATTTTGCCAAGTAAGTCAAAAATAAATTTGTTCTTCAAGTTTGCAATATGTTTTGGCTGTAGCAGTGTGTAAAAGCACATTTGGTTCCCGAGTCATGTGATGAAGGACTAGCTTTCATAACAAGGAACCCGTCTGTGCTACTTGCATCAACAGCTTTTTCCTCTCTTATTAAGTAGGAGGAATATGAATTGAGAGCAACCCAAATATGGTTGCCACCTGTTGGTTTTGGCATGAAATCTTGAGAATTGGTGAATCCAAGTGTTGTAGTTGTGAAAAAAAATTACGATCTTTCCATTCATGAGAAATTTCGACACTTACCAGTGGCTGAGGTCACGCTGGACATTGTTCACATATTCCCTCCTTGGGTGGCTTGCTGCCTTAGGTCAGCTAACACCAGCAATGTCATCACTATTTAGGAAACGTGTCACTTAGCCTCAGCTGTGGGTTCTACTATCTCAGCTCTCAAGCAACTACTTTTCGCATCTAGACATTTTTCTTAGTGACCCATCTGTCCTTTCCAACTTAAGATAAAAGTGGAGTAATTTTTTGAGTGTCTGATTTCTCTATATTTTACAATTCAGAAAAGAAACCAAATCCAATAGGAGCTTCATATTACTTGTATCATACCTTTCCTGGTCTGTGACCCCCCATATCTCAAAGAGCCCCATTACAAAAACAAAGAGAAATAGCTTGCTTTTTGATGTTGTCAGTGATGAGGATCCTCAGACTTTCTCTCATCCCAGTGATTCTAAATTGGTCAGTCATCCAAAGCAGGCACTGAAAGATGCCAAAGAGAGTCAAGAAGCTGCTGCTATCCTGCTCACCGGCAGTAACTTACTTTCTCCAAAAAGCAGCATCTATGATTACTAGCTGCAAGTCTGTATTCTAAACAATGGCATTTCCATTGCAAGGAGCTGCTCCATCCCTTCAGGATGGGGACATGATGAGAGCCTGTAATTACAGCCTTCTGTGAAAGTGTTCACTCCCCTGCCCCTGGGAAACTCAGTTGCTCTAAAGATTTTGGGTAGTAGTAGTTCCTTGTCTGGCATAAACAGTGAAGAGCAGTAATTACAGCTGCTTGGCTCCCCTCCTGCCCCTAGGAACTGAACTGCGGTTATTACTTTCTTGAGAAACAATGAGTAAGACGGCAGTAGGATTAGTCAGTCTAATCAATCTTCTCAAGTGCGTGAGTGTGATTTAAATCACTAGTTTTAAGTCAAAGGAACAAAAACGCTGGTTTTACAAACAACATATCTATGCTGGTTTGTAGCTAGAAAATCTCATCTGGAGAAATATGACCTCCTTTGCCTTATTTAAAAAAAACGATGACAAACACTACTCTACCCAAATATAGAGACAATTTTAATGAGCCAGAAGACTACAACTTAGCAACATACCTATTGCATAAACTTCTATTTTACAGGAAATTGGAGGATGGGGGCAAGAGTGATTACAACATCTGAATGAGGTCCCAAGGAACTTAAGCTTCCTGTATGACAAAAATAGGTTCTTCTAAAGCGTGATTCAGAGTAACTAATTTTAGGTCTGTAAAGTAAGGCTGTCTAAATACTCTATTACATGTTTCAAGTTGAATGGGGGGGTGGGTTCAGTATCACTTAAAGCACATAACACTCAACACTGATACTGTTCTGTTTCTATAATGCCTGTTCAAGTACATGTATTCTAACAGAAGTGGAACTTTTCTCTGTTTATCCTGTATTGAACAGAAATAAAAAGGACTTGTGAAGGGGTTAAAGTGTCAATATAAGCACCTGTAAAATTTGTAAAAATTCACTACATAGACAAGGCTCACCGAGTATGTGCAACATTGCTATCCTTCACTTCACATTCTTGGTGGTTCTGTTTATGAGAGCTTGGGCAGTTACATCCATCCTCAATTATATAAATTCACAAGGTATGACTTGGCTTCCTCTCTTCCCAAACTAAAGGTAGTGGGTTACTGTTCTTACAAGGATGGGCAGTCACTATTGGTACCAAACCAGGACCAATATCCTCCTTGGTGATTAATTTATATTCCCTCTCCGCTCCCTGGATTTGTTCTCTTTAGGTGTCTTATTGCCTAAGATTTAGAAAGCACAATTGTCTTAAATCCATACAAGAGAACCTGGCTTTGACAGCCTCTTTCCTCTACATGTCTAAAACTCCTGATACCATCTCTGGAAACTATTGTGCCCGCAGGGAGAAAAAGTAATAGACTTGAGCCTCATTACAGGAGCTTACTGCTGATCTCTTTCCAAATTATTCCTAGCTATTTGAAATAAACAATAATTCATGGGATATTAAATAAATACAGCCAACTTTGGGGAAAGAGGTATTACTTTTGTTTTTTTCCTCTTAAGGCACTGGAATGGATTTTCCTGTCTCACTGTCTTGCCAAACAGAAACCAGCTGCAGAGGAGTATGTGTTGACAGTGAATGCACAAAGGTCAATTCTAGGGATTCTGCTGTTCTAGGAAATCAAGGAACCAGTCCCTTGGCAGCTGCAGTCACTTGCACAGGAACTGCTCATTACAGACTTTGCAGTTTCATACAGCTACTCTGTCTGCCAAAGCAGGATTGCAGCAGACCTCACTGCATGTGCTTGAGTAGGCGATGGTATTTTTTTTCAGTGGTAAATGCATCTGTTGCATTTTCATCTGCAGTTCTCAGTTCTCTGTTTTTGTATATTCATTTCTCTCATTTCACTCTCCTTCCAATTTTTAGGTTAGCAAAATGGCAACTAAATACAACTTTTCTGGGCAGGATCTATTTTTTGAAATAGGAACAAATTGTGAAATACCAACTTGTTTGATAGTATCCTACTTCACTAATAGTCCCATTGACTTCACTGGGGTATCACACACAGCAGTGTGCTTCTTTCCATTAGATTATGAAAACATTTCCTTTCAGAAAAGTATTCAAAGCACATTTGGATATAACTGATGAGTGGAACCTGTGAAAAGGTTCTCTTCATCCCAAAATTTCTGCAATCTCTTCTCTTTTGAATTAAGCATTAACCGAAAATGTAACGTCTTCCACGTTGTTCCAATTAAGAGAAGAAATTCCCAATTTAAAAAAAAAGGAAAAAAAGCATAAGGTCTGTTTTCCCAACCTTGGAAAAATTAAATGACAGCTAAAAATCTTTGTTTGGGTTTTCAACTTTGCTCCAAGCAGTATTCAGCATAAATGATTGTTGTGTTTACCACGGCCATAGCTCAAGTGGTTGTTCAGGCATTAGCTCCATGGGTGGACTGTGTATTCACTGTTTCAATGTGTGGATCAGAAATATTTAAATATTTATGAATTCTGGAAAAAAAGGCAAGCTCACTTAAATATTCCCTTAAGCAACCAATCCTTTTTCTCCTGCTAAAGAATTATTTCTATTTTGCTTCTGGCTGCGTGGTTTTACGTATTCAATCTCCATGTTAGACTTTTTGGCACATTTCTAAGGCAGCAGCTTCTCTCATGGGGTATTATGGAGACATCCAGCAGATTAACAAACCTTTGAGAGGACCACGTGAGACAAGCTCAGAGCTATGTATGTAGCATGCCTTCAGCATAACATGGGGAGTTGTTTATGCTTATATCCTAGTAACATGGAGATAATAAGTATAATTGAGTCAGGGGCATGATTATAGCAATGCAAGTCCCGCTGACTAAAACTGAGATTCATGGAACTGTAAATTGGTGGGTTTTATTGTTGTGTCAGGTGTCCTGTTAAGAAGAGTTCAAGGTGAAACAATGGCTGTAAATTAACACTTCATAACTACCTTGGAAATATAACTGTCAAAAAGACCATTTAGGGTAGAAGGAATGTTCTAATTAAGGAACACAATAGGAGAGTAAATTCAGAGAAACTCCAGGGAGAGGGAAAAGTTACTTTTTACCACATTTGTATACTGTAACTTAAAGGCTAAGCTCAGTGGAAAACTGAGCCATATTTAGTATAAACCCAGAAGCTGCCCTTCTGCTGGGCAAAGTACCAAGAACTGGGTGAAAGAAGTAAGGAAGCTTAAACTCAAGCGAGAAAGAGAATCTGTCTTGAAGAAAAAGAGCAGAAAAGATAGCTTGTGATCTCAAAAGAGAGCTCTGCAGGACAATGCAGTAGGCGTTAACTGTTATTTCCTCAGACAGATAGTGATAGCACTATCTACAACCCCCATGTGTTTTCTTTTTCAGTAACATTGCAATGGATGAATACAGAATCTGATTCATGCTTTCTTGGCTTTGCCAAATGTATGATCAAATCCTATAACCATGCTACAAATTAATCTGTCAATGTGACATGGTTGGAAAAATGGTTGTCCTTGGAGATTCCAGCCCTCTTTGTCTAGGAAAGCTGGAGTAAGGGATTGGTCGTTAGCATCTGGAATGGTATCAGCAGGAGGCCTGACAGGCTCTGAAAATAGAAGAAACTGGGTCAGTCACTCTGGTTATCCCCAGCAAATGAACACCTCTGAGAAGCAGGGCATTTTGAAATGGGAAGCTGGGAGGAAAGGGAATTTGGGGTGGTGTCAGGGCTACCGGAGGTGTCACCAAGTAAGGATCACTTTCTGATCCCAGCAGAGTATACACCAGCTTGATGTGCTTTAGCTGCCGAGCACAACAGCTCTGTGTAGCACCAGCTGCAGTGCTGACACTGTAGGCTACAAGAGTGGCTGTACCAGCCGAGACTGGCACTCCTGTGTACCTAATGCCAACCTGCCTCTGCTCAGGATGGGGGATAGCATCTTCCAGCTCTCCAGGGGCTTTTCAGGGAGTGGTTGGTACCAGCAGGGTTGCTTTGCTCAGTATCTCCTTCTGGTTCCTTCATTTTGCTTTTCCAAAATGTAGATATTCACCTCTTTCTTCATTAGATTCCTGGGCTCTGTGCCTTTTTCTCTCTCCAGCCCATGCTAACATTTTTATTTTTTTTTTCCAGGAAACTTTCAGTTTCTTTAAGACTGACCTCAGCCTTTGCTCAGGCAGTCTTTGCTGCGGAAACATGGAAGAACAATTTCCTGTGACAAGACTAAAACTAAGAACTAAAGACTAAGAACTGGGCATGCATACAATTTGACCGTACAATACTCTCCACTTTCTTCAGTTCACGGACATCCTGAGTCACAGGCTATTTAATTGTATTTAATAGTGCTAAATTGTTCTTTCATCCCCTCTTTCATTTGCTTTTTAAGCTCGTTAAGTGTTGGCATCAGTGTTCTGCAGCTGCAATTTCTGATTCGTGCACAGTGTGAAAAGTTGTTCCCTTTTGATTGTCATACTTGTTACCTGGTAATTTTGTTTGATGCCCACAAGCTCTCATACATGAGAAATAATGAGGCCTATTCACCATTTATGATTATACTTACCTATGGGCTATCTATTCCCTGCTGGACAGAGTAATATTCTTCTGTCTCAACACGACACAAGTGAATATTCATTTATTTAGTCTCCCTTCATATACTGCTCCAGGCTTCAGATCATACTTACTGATTTTGTTTGTTCCCTTTTCTGTTGTTTTTGAGGTGAGAAATGGCTGGAACAGGATATTTGGTACAGCCAGGGTTTGCACAGTGACCTGAGGGTATTTTCTCTTTTGCTCTCTGTTAACATTCTTTTCCTAAAGGTCTTTCTTGACAGCCACTGAGCACTACACTCTTAAAACTGTTCACAGTAACTCCAGAATCTGTTTCTTGAATAATAAATGGCTGATCTGGAAACCACCACTGTGTTTTCATAGTTTGGTGTGCTTTCGCTCTGCGCATTACTTTGTTTATTAACACGGAATTTAGTCTGACTTTTTAATGCCCAGTCATTTAATGTAACAAGATACTTCTGTAGCTCTTCACAGTGGCACTTGCTTTTACTGCCCAGGGTAACCTAATACAGGATGTTGTCAAAAGCTTTTTAAAAATACAGAAACACCCCATCAACCACATCACCCTTTTCCACATAAGCACTGGCTTCTCAAAAGCATTCAAGTTGATTCAAAACATGATTTCTTGGTACAAAAATCCTGCTGATTCCTGCCATTTTATCAGAACTACTACTGTTTTTACTGGGTTGGATGGGGAAGATGGTGGCATCAAGGCAGTGTAAAAACAGATGGAAGTTTGAGTCTGACAGCAGCAACCTTTTTATCTACGCATAAACCCTGTTTGCTAAGACAAAAAAAGGCACACAAGGCCCTGATGTAGAAGTATTTCTAGCAGAAATAATAAGTCAATGTACTGATTTAAGGGGGCAATATTATGGCAGCTTCAGTGTTTTGGAACAGACTATTTGCTTTTCCAGAGAATGTCTGAATTAAAATTACAGTATTTACTGCTAAATCTAGGACGCTCTTTGGAAACCCCACTCCACCAATGCCAGTTGCTTGGCCATCACCAGTTCCCAGATATCCCTGTAGTAACAGCAGATAGTTCATTTTATCTGCTTCAACACAAATTGTAACTTAAGCTTTTGAAGTTATCCAGCTCCAAGAACTGAAGTGGTAATCAATTCAGCCAGACTTGACTGAAATACCTGATGACACAGGCTGCACTAATACATTTAAAGATTCTGAAATACTAATTAGGGTTTCTTTTTGTTGCTTTTGAGAAGAAGTAGTGGGCTAATGCAGTTAATGAGAATGAATCAAATAGTTTCACAGAACTGCAAAATGTAATAGCTGTCAACCCACCTCCATTATAAACTATTCCTTTACCAACCCACACTCTTTAGTGCTTTCTTACATCTTTTATAGAGCCCTAAATCCTCCACAAAATCTGACATCATTGTTCTAGTGGCTGTAGGAAGGGTGATGCTTACATTTCTCATATTTGAATGGGAATAAAGAACTATCTTAAATGACCACATCTCCTCCTCCTTAGCATATTGCATAAGAAGAGAACATATAACCATCAGCAGCATCTCAGTCAATGTTTTCCCCAAATTTTAATGCATTTCATGTGAGTGGATATTTCATAAATCAAACATCAGATAAATCTCCTTCTGCTTTCTATCAAACCCCATGACTTCTAATGGGCCCCTTCAAATGGTTTTACTTTCATTGAGTAAAAAACTGGCTGGATGGCCGGGCCCAGAGAGCTGTGGTAAATGGGGTCAAATCCAGTTGGTGGCCGGTCACCAGTGGTGTCCCCTCAGGGCTCAGTTTTGGGGCCAGTCTTGTTCAGTATCTTTATCAATGATCTGGAGGAGGGGATTGAGTGCACCCTCAGGAAGTTTGCAGACAACACTGAATTGGGTGGAAGTGTTGATCTGCTTGAGGGTAGGAAGGGTCTGCAGAGGGACCTGGACAGGCTGGATCAATGGGCCAAGGCGAATTGTATGAGGTTGAACAAGGCCAAGTGCCAGGTCCTGCATTTCGGTTACAACAACCCCCAGCAGTGCTATGGGCTTGGGGAGGAGTGGCTGGAGAGCTGCCCAGCAGAAAAGGACCTGGGCATGCTGGTGGACAGCCAGCTCAACATGAGCCCAGCAGTTTGTCCAGGTGGCCAAGAAGGCCAATAGCATCCTGACCTGCATCAGGAATAGCATGGCCAGCAGCAGGAAGGTGATCCTGCCCCTGTACTCAGTACTGGTGAGGCCACACCTTGAGTACTGTGTTCAGTTCTGGGCCCCTCACTACAGGAAGGACATTGAGGTGCTGGAGTGTGACCAGAGGAGAACTACCGAGCTGGTGAAGGGTCTAGAGAACAAGTCATATGAGGAGCAGATGAGGGAACTGGGGATGTTTAGTTCGGAGGAGGCTGAGGGAAGACCTCCTTGCCCTCTACAATTACCTGAAAGGAGGTTGTAGGGAGGTGGGTGTTGGCCTCTTCTCCCAAGTGAATAATAACAGGAGCAGAGGAAATTACCTGAAGTTGCGACAGGGGAGGTTTAGGTTGGACATAAGGAAGCATTTCTGTACTGAAAGAGTGCTGAGGCATTGGAACAGCCTGCCCAGGGAGGTGGTGGAATCACCATCCTTGGATGTATTCAAGAAACATTTAGATGTGGCAGTTCAGGACATGCTCTAGTGGCCAAGATAGCACGTTTTTTTTTTGTGGTTGTTATTTGGTGGAGTGTGTGTGGTGTTTGTGTTTTTTTGGGGTTTTGTTGTGTGGGGTTTTTCTTGGGGGGGCGTGGTGTATTGTGTGGTGGGTTGTTTTTTTGTTTTTTGGTTGTTGTTTTGGGTTTTTTTATATGATGGTTGGACTCTGATCTCAGAGATCCTTTCTAACCATGACTATTCTGTGAGTCTGTAAGAGGATGGCCCAGGCTCCCCTTCTTCACCAAGCCCCAATTCTTTCACACATTCTGTCTTTCCTTTTGGAGCTCACTGATGTTTCCAGTAAAACCTCAGGAAGCAAGACATTTCAAATCCTTAAATAGTAACCCAGGTAAAACAGAGATCAGAAAGACGATGCCAAAAGAGCAGCTTGCTAAATTCAAGAAATTTAACATTGTTTGCATGCAAAATAAACTTTTTCCTGAACATTTCTTTTTTACATGTTTGTTAATTTAGGAACTAACCTATAATTAGTATAAAAATCCTAGGTCATGGATTCACAAAGTTAAAATATTGTTACGGTTAACTTGTACCTTTCTTCACACACTCCTTTTAAAGTCAAGTTATACTTATCTTCTGTTATGAAATGATACCCAGTGCAGGCATTATAGTAGGTGGGTTTGTGTTTAGATTTAATCAAGACTTACTTGGTCCATCATGCCAGCACAGGACTCCCAGACTTAACCCCAAATTGAACCCTCTGATTCTTACATGGCAGAACTCAATAGTTTATCAGTCACATTTTTGTTTGAGGTGGACTTTTTAATAACTGGAACTGAATTACCTGAAGATTTTATTTTTAAATATTAGTGAAAATACTTTTTAAAGCTTAATCTACACTGAAAAATCTGAACTTAATTTTCATATGCTTTTGTTGGAGTTTTAGTGGTTTATTGCCTTAGATCTTCATGTGGAAGAGCTTTAGGCAAACTAAGGGCTATGACATGGCAATGATAAAAACCTGTTGAAAAGTGGACAGAAATTTAGTTTCATCAAATATTCATGTCTTTATATGATCTCAAACAAAATTATCAAGCTGTGAATGGGATCATAAGCATAGGGATTAGTGCTTTAACTTAAAAAGTAAAAACTGCATTTTTTTCTGAAATGAGTTAATAGGTCTTAATGCCCTAGACAGAATCAGGATGAAGTGAATTAGGATAAAGTCTTCTATGCAATTTGCTGTACATGAACATTCTGGGCTCTTAGAATAACTGAAAAAAAAAGCACAAAGTAACACAAAATCCACACCATGTAGCGTAGCCCCAGTAAAACAATGGGTTCCCAATTTTATATCTGTCACCATAGAACTTGTGTTACTTTATGTAAGCAGTCCATGATTTTAGAACAGGAGAGGGACAAATTTAGGCCCCATCCACACAAAGTTTGGCTGCAGTTCTGTAACCTGAGCTGTGCAGGCATGATCCTTCCTCTGCACAACACTGCACTTGCTTCAGTAGGCCTCTGCACAGGGGCACAGGTCCTCCCACACAGAGCAGATCACAGGATTTGGATCTTGCCTTATAAATGGGTCAGGAGACAAATGCTGTAACCAGGTCACCTGCATGTGCTAGGGGTATACTGTAGATTCAGCTGTAACATTTAATCAGTCAAACACCAAGCAAATGTTTTAGCAATTGTTTTTTTTGTCCATAAAATCCTCTTTCAAAACTGAATGCAGCATTTCCTTCAACCATTCTGTTAAAATTTTTCTCTAGGTTACACAGTAATAATTGCAGTATAAGTATCCAGGTAGATCACCCTCAAAGATTTTATGAAATTTACATGCTTGAATTTCAAGTTCTGCAGTTTTACAGTACAAAGTAATTCTTTGTTTAGAGTTTCCTCCTATGTTATTCTTTTTCAGCATAAAATTTCCTTTTTGCCAAACAATACTGTGTTTTTTTGGCTTATTAATTTATATCCAGATGCTCTTTCTTAACAAACATCCTTTTTCTACACAGTGCTTGGACTCTCTATGATATATGGATATACCATATGAAAGGTACATAAAGCCTAAATCTTTACTTCAGTTGACACTTTTACATCCATTCCACTTGACTTTTAATTTCCTCTAAATGAGTTGGCTCATGGCTATTAGTAGTGGCATTAGCAAAACCCTTACAGGCTAGGAACACTTCATTGTCTTGTCCTGAAGCTTAAGGAATAAAAGTTGTTTTGTCTTTATTTCTGCATGATTGTAATGTTTCTATTCAGTAGTTCTGCAACAAGCCATTGTTTAATATCTTCTACAGAAGAAAGCAGACCAAGACTCTTCAAGAATCCCTATCTTGTCCTTCAGGCTTCTAAATCTGACCTTTAAGTCTTAAGACAAGTACTAATAGCCTGTGGTCTGCAGAAAGACGGAAAAATGAGTTGAAATGAGGCCATCTCTTATTTTGCAGTCGTAGCCTTCAAAAAGTTTTTGGAATATTCAGATATGATGTAAATAAGAACTGCAAGACAAAGACCCTGAAGAAGCTCATTCAACTTTGAAGTAAAGTCTGTAAAGCTGAAAATCCTACTAATTTTTATTTATAATTGAAGTAATGAGAGTAAATACAATTTAGAAGAAGAAAATGCAATAAGGGTACAAGGAAAAGAGGAAGGCCACAGAAGAAGGAAGTTAGTTTATAATTTTGCTTGTAAAAGTAAACACAAAGGAAGAGTAAGGCATTATTTCAAAGACTAGAAGAGAGAGACTGATACACATTGACATTTAACAAAAAAGAAGCAAAAAGAGACATGCTAGAAAGGACAAACAAAACTTACATAGCTTCTAACCTCCTTCCTGAGTATTTAGTGCTCCCTAGATAACAACAACAACCAGGCAACAGGAGCAGCAGCTTGCTCTATGGAGAAGTTTTGGTACCCTTTGGGAAACCACTCAACATCAGCTGGGGACCCTTTGCAAGTGAGTCAGGTTTAGAGTTTGGTTCAGAGAAACAGAGTGATGGAACAAAGTCACACAAATATTAAAAATTCTAAAGAAAATGTATAGGTAAAGAGATGAGCTAGCAAGTCAGTGGCTGAGAGAGAGAGGTGAACTCTATAGAAAAGTCAGGAATATTAATAGCTTGTAGATTTTGCAAGAAACTCTACTCTAAAAGTATCAGGAGAGCACAAGTGCAATCATGGGCAGATCTGAGGAGGAGCCATGTTAAATTAAAATGGTGCAGAAAAATAGTTACAGGTTGGAGGATGAATTAAGACAGTGAGGTGGGAGTTTATATGCCTGATGGGACATCTGCCTGAATGCCAAAGACAGTAATTCTAGCAGTGGAAAACATAGAGTAGATATAGTGGTGTGAGGTGACAGCCACATAGAGAGGAAGCAGGAGCAATGGGTATTAAAAGAAAAAAAGGGTGTAATGGTTTTCCAACTATTCTGTGGCATAGGCAAACAAACAGCATAAATAATGAAACTGCAACTTTCAGAATTACTTTAGCAACCAAACCAAAAGCTTAATAAAGAAATACTCTTTTATTAAAAAAAATAAATATATATATATTGGTGGTGGTCAGTGTCAAGGGCACCAATAGGTCTAGTTGTCCTGACCAGCATCACTTGGGACCCAACCACACCTCTCTGTTTATTATTGGTCCCGGAGCTCCATTTAAGCTCAGGGCTGAGTACTTCTACTTTCTTTAAGTCACAGGTGGTTCTGTTTTCAGCCTTACCTCTTGGATCTGCCTTGCCTCTATACTGCAGCTGTGCTTCCAGTCCAGTCTTCTCCTGGATAGACCCTGCTGCTGCTTCTTGGCTTTCCTTGCCCTGCTCAGGTGCTGTGGGACTTTGTCCCTTAAGGGCTAGGATCACCCTCAGCTCCTCACATAGCTATGCTTGTGCTGTTCCCTGGTGATATCTGTAGTGGCACCGCTTCAGGTTTTGGTGTTTCAAATAATTATATTCTTTGCTATATCCTTTCCTTATGCTATGATCAAAAGCAGTGTAGGGGCAAAATTTTGCTGCACTTAAAGTACTAGGAGGAATCTTTAAAAGTTTAACACTCAGAGTAGTAGCAGACAACCTAGTGGTAAAACTAGACCTATCTGCAACAGAGTTTTCACCAATTGCAAAAAAAGCTTTCCAAGTAAAGCACCTTTCAGAAAAAAAGTTATTCTGTACAAATGTAAGTTGCTGTAGTAGTTATTCCTAGATCCTACTGTGCTGGGGGGGAAAGTCAACCTGTATATCAGAAGTGAGAACCCAAAACAATACCTTCTGAAAGAAAAGCTGGCTGACACATACTCATATGAACAAGGATATGTAGTAATCACAAAAGTGGAATTAATATGGTGAAATAGGAGATGAATCTTAACAGATCAACTGCATAGCGAAGGCACCATAATGGGCACCACTGGAATTGACTGCAGCCTGGAATCTCTCACTCAGGTATTAACCATGACTGTTTCTACTTTGTTTTACTAATAAAAAAGGTCACCATTATTTACTGAGTAGCAAACTGAATCCAGCACCTGGTAATAGCTAAGCGGGCAGCAGTATGAAAGACTCTGTATTTTATCTACAGAGCTTATGGCATTGCATATTCTGTTCATACCCAAGTTCATCCTAAAGGGGACAACAATTTCTTTGTTGCAGGAAATGTTCATAATTGTCTGCATTCCTCTGCAGTATAATCAAGGAATACATCTTATGCCTTAACAGATGTAGGTGTTTAGCATTTTTTTACAATTGTCTGTAGTTCTAGGAAGTGCAATCATCTGATTCTTTTTAGGACAGCATCACTCACTACCCTAGAGTGAACAGCATAAGTGGGGGGGAAATTCAGAACTTAATTGACTTCATAGAGACTGTTTACATTTCTTGATAGTGTATGCTAAAGCTCTCTTCCTAATTAGCATGTTGGAATACTGTTTAATTACTGGTATTAATTACTTGAACTGTAAAATATAGCATCATCTGGAGTTCTTCAGGCTCTGCATGGTATCTTTGCTACTTGTCATGAAATAATGAGAAATTCAGACTTGTCCAGGTTAAGAGAGGCAAGATGTTCTTATGGCAAATTAAACAAAAAAATCTTAAACTGACTTTTTTGAAAAAAAGCAACAGCAGTAGGAAGACAGGAGATGAGAGGACCTCTGAGTCTGGAAGCTCTCAAGGACAGTGATAGGAATGAGCCAGTGCAGATATAAAGAGACCTGAGTGACATAGAGAAAACTCACTTGAAAGGTCAGAGATTCTCTTGATAATACAAAGGTTGCCATTGCCAGTACTGGAATGTGCAGACAGCAAAGCGTAATCAGTATCAGAATAAGCCCGGGGTTCAATGCTTGTGTTAGATTATTTTATGCTGTAAATAGGCTGCTATTGTAATTTTTTACCTGTCTTGCTCTTCACTGCTGATAGATGGCAGCAAATGACAAAAGATTTTCAGTCTCTACTGCATACTCCTGTAGAATCCTCCTTTTTAAAAACAAAATGGTGCTGATTCCACCCTAGCAAAATCTATGACCCCTGTAAAAGGCAAAGGTATGACTTAACATGCTATATAGTTAAAGATAAAAGTGAAGCTTGGTTCTTTGCGTTCCTATTCCCTCTGATACTGGAAGGTTTCTGATTCTGTACGAATATTTTAGTTCTGCACTACATTGAATGGTTGTTTCTCTAGATGTGTATTGGAAAAGCATTTTTTCCTAAGTTTTGATCTATTTTTAACTTCCCTCTAGTCTTGAGATCCAAAATTGTAAACAACTTGGATTGTGCTGCATTACAGCTAGGACACGATGCAGTGGTAGTTGTGAAATTGCCTATTGGAGACAGCAAATAAAACAATTATTTTCACTTATATGGTGAAGTTGTTACTGTTCTAAGATAGCTCCTGAAACAGACAAAGAGACTACGTTTAGGAAGGAGATGTTATTTATTGCAGGTTTGTACAAAGCTGGGTGCTTGGTGCCCTCCCACAAATCAAGCACACCAAACAAGATTTTTCATTACATACTTACACGCAAAACTATAAAGTTAGTAAGCTTCCAAGTCCATCCTCCTTATAGCGATTGGTTAGTGACTTACATATGGTTATAATATGGTTACATCACTTTTCCTGCTATCATGAATGCTCAGGGGAAGGGTCTTTACCTGGCCAGGTGTCTTTTTGACCTGGGGTTGTGACTTTTAGGATTACAGAATTTCTTGCATTGGAAGTGACCTCTAAAGGTAATTTAGTCCAACCCCCCAACAATAAACAGGGACATCTCACACTAGAACAGATTGCTCAGAGCCCCATCAAGCCTGACCTTGAATGTCTCCAGGGACGGGGCCTACACCACCTCTCTAGGCAACCTGTTCCCGTGATCCACCACCCTCATATTAAACAACTTTTTCCTAACATTCAACATAAATCTACCCTTTTCTAGCTTAAAACCATAACCCCTTGTCCTATTGTTACATGCCCTTGTGAACAGGTCTTCCCCAACCTCCTTATAGGCCCCTTTCAGGTATTGGAAGGTCGCTATATGGTCCCCCCAGTCTTCTCTTCAGGCTGAACAATCCTAACTCCCTCAGCCTGTCTAGTATTTAGTATATTTAGTATTATAATGACATTATAATGAGCTAAGTTCACCTAAAGGACACAATATCGCAACTTCTACAGCTTCAACTGCCCAAGAGTGGTTAAGCCATCAGTCTTCTTGATTCTGGTTCTTCTTTATCACTTCCTGCATTTCTTAGGTCCAATTATCCTTATAGATCTCAAGTCATCTTTGCCAAGTTGGTGGTTTGCATGTGACACTCTCTAAACCTCTTGATTAATTGCCTTCTTCAAGGTCTGGTTATTGCAGGATGTCCTTGCTCAGTGCTGGCTGTGGTACTAATTGTGTGCCCCTCTGACTGCAATTTTAACTTGTATATATATATATATACACACAGAACATCTTACACAAAATAACCACATCATTCTACATTTCTGAGTTATTTTCCAACATAGTCACAGTCAACCTGCTGCTTTATCTGTTGGTGAGTAAGAGAAGGCTGAGTTCATCTTCTAAGGTCAGTTATATGTTATTTCTAGTGTAGAATTCTACATGAAGACACCCTGATATTTCCTTTAAGGCAAATAAAGGGGAAAAAACTGTAAGCAGACATAGAATACTCCAGAGAAAAATCTTTGTGGTGTTTATTTGGAGACTCTGCCTGTATTTTTGCATATGTAGCATCTACATGAAATAAATTACAGGCAAACACTTTGGGAAAGGTTTCCTATATGAAAACATGGCACTAATAGATATCACTGAAGGTTTGCATGAAGTAAGCTTTGTATCTCCAAGGCCTGCTGCTCCAGCTGAGGAGTTCAGTGCTTTCCTTTCTGGCTTTTGCATTTGCCTCAGTCAGTGGTGGAACAGGAAGGAGAAATTAGCTTTCTAATGTTTTGAGAAAAGTCAGTCATGCAGCCTTGCTAGGGAGGGATGCCCTAGATAAATTCGGGGGGTTTGGGTATGTTTAGCTCTCAACTACTTTCCAGCCTATCACTCAAAATTACTTCAGTTCAGCCATGTATGGCAAATACTTTTTCATTTCAATGATTCATATAAATCCCTGAAAATGGCTGGTTACCTGTCATGGGATGCTTGAGGTGGGAGACCTAGCTGGGTGTATAGGCCTACTGCAGCAACCCTGAAACGGGAGACAGCCTCGTTCAGATCTTTATACAATACAACGTATTTTTAATCTTAAATTACAGGGAATAACGCCTTTGTGAGGGCTCAATAAATACCCCACGACATGCTTCTGGCCGCAGCTGCCCGCAGGGCGCTTGCAGGTGAGGCGGTGACAGGCTGCGCCTCCCCTCACAGCTGAGAGGCCGCGTCCCTCACGCAGGAAGAGCTGTCCCCCCAGCTGCGGTTCCTCCCGGCCCCAGCCAGGTCTCATTTTGAGGTGTAGTGTCCCCCTCTAGCCCCCTGGGGGTATCGAGCCCCCAGACCTCGCAGCGCCGCTGGGAGGCGGCCGCTCAGGCGGAAGCTTGAGCCTCGCGCGCTGCCGTCCGCGACCGCTCGGCCGCGGCCCGCAGAGCAGCAGCGCGACAGCTGCTCTGCCTCCACCGCCCCGGCCGCCATGTCTACCCTGGCAAAAGCCTCTGGCGCTCTCAAATCGGTGGATTATGAAGTGTTTGGACGAGTACAAGGTAAAGCCGGGCTCTGCACCGCGGGGTAAAGGAGTGTGAGGGCCCCCGCACTGAGGCAGCGGCTGCAGCAGGACGCGCATGCGCGCAGGGGCTGAGGCGTCGTCGTCTGGGGGAGCGGAGCGGCGGCTGCCTACTCCTCCCCGACGGGAAGGGTGGGGAGAAATAGGTTGTAAACATGTTCCCTCTGTACGGATCACACGGTTCCCTCGGGAGTTACAGGGTGTTCTGTGAAAAGCAGCTGCTGTTACCCGCGTTTATGTGGCTTCTGTCCGCGCGGTTATGCGGGAATGCTCCCCTCTTGCCCCCCCGGGTGGGCAGAAAAACTTTACAGTAAAAATAATTTTAAGGCGATTCCCATAGTGCAGTATTTTTATTAGAGAAAGATATATGCAGTAACTGTGTTAATGCAAATACTCATTTGTCAAAGGGACGGCTCAAGGCCAGTGTGTACCCAAATTCTGTGGAATTTGCCCAGTATCAAAATTTTTTAACTACTCTGTAAAGAAAAGACCACAGATGGGTTGTATACAGTTTACTTTATATTGAAATTAATTCCTAGAAGTGGTATTGTTTCAGAGTTATTTTAATGGCTTTTTCTTTCTCTTCTAGGTGTTTGTTTCAGGATGGTAAGGCACTGTCTGATTTACCAGTTCTACTTTACAGTATAGTATTTCTAGTGCTAAAAATATGGCAGCAGGTCTGTAGAGTATAAACATATCTAACTGCTTTTTTGAGTTCTAGGTTAGATGGTAAAGTATTGCAGGTGTGTTTAAAAGGAAAAAAAAATTGTTTTATATTATTGTTATATTAAAATGGACTTTTAAAAGCTTACTAATGTGTTACTTGTTTGTTTAGTGCCTAAAGATCGTGTTTGGATTACTTGTGATAAGACAGCCACAAGAGCGTTATAACATGTTAACCTTTAGAAAGGTTAAATCTGAAGTTCTTGACATTGGCTTATGAAACAATGCTTTCCATTTTAAATACTGGTACTATAACTGCCATTAATAAAAAAAAATCAAGAAGCTTACTATGTTTCCCTGTAACAATGAGCTACAAACATGCAGTCTGTGGCTTGTATCCCAGCCAGGCATCTCCACCAGCTCTGAACATGCAGCAGGTAGTTCTGTATTTCACAGAAACCCAAGAAACAAGAGGACACATTTCAAATAACTTTTTTTTTTAATCTGAAAATAGGGGCCATGCTTAGTATTAGACCTAAAAGCTTTTTTACATTTTGAATAGGTATTGTGAAATCATGCAAAATTGACACAGCTAGAGGATTACAATATAGGATGTCTTGAGTTTCATTATTTTATGAAGTGCTAAGTGTATGTCCACATGTTACGTGGTGGGCAGGAAGGTTGCTCTGCCTTGTTTTGAGCTAACCAAGTGCCTGTGAACACACACACCACAGGGCCAGCCTTGAGCTAATAAGCAGTATGGAGAAATGGGTTGTCAGCTGCATTCCCATGTGTTTGGACAAGTTTGTGTGGAGAAGCTGCTCATAATCGTCTTGGAAAATACTCTTCATGGTTAGCAGCATCTTTTCATTGGAATTTGTTTTACCTTTTGGAATGTAGTCACGTTGACCTGAAGTTTGGCTGTTGCCGTTAGACTAAGTGTCTAAAGAGGCTGGTAATGCAGTGTGCATGTTTAGTATCTGTTGCTGCATTTAGTTTTGGGTGTTGCTGCTCATACTCTAAAATGTTCAGTGGCTATTTCCTATCAAAATGTATTGAAAACTTTTGGATCTTCCTGTTAGAGCCATCAGCTTGTTGCTGTTCTGTAATACAAGATAAAAACATAGGCCATGTAGTCTTTTACCTCTCTACTAAATATGCAAGCAGCAAAATGGAGGAGGTACCTTTAATGTAAGCAAATTTGCTACTAATGAAGTACCGTATATTGGCTACTAGTATATTTGTTGTCCCACATGGAAAAAAATTTAATGGATTTCTGCAAAACAGGCTTTCTGTTCTCTACCATTTCAATGTTCAGTTATTAAAACCATGTGTGTAGTTCCTATGTACATAAAAGACAGAAAATGAAACTTGTTTTTTTTTTTTAAAAAAAAACACCTCTGAAAACAGGGTGCTTGGAAGTTCCTGATTTCATCACAAGAAGTGAATAGCTGGGAAACCATAATTTGTTGTGGTATAGCAAAAGTATTAGAAAAAATAGTATAATTAGATTATGACCTTTGCTGTTGTTTGTTAGTAGTAATGCAGCAGCTGGAGGTAGAATTTAAAGGGTGGAAGTCAGGTGGAAGGATTTAAAATGAAACTGGAGAAAAGGAACTGTGAAGTTGGTACATGCAGCAAATTTAACAAATGTAGACACTTGAGAGGCAAGTAAGCAGTGATAGGAGCTATAGAAAGCAACGAAGTATGTACAAGGGAGTGTGTGGGATTAATAGAGTCCTTTGTGATCAAAATTGTGTTACAAGTTCCTAAAATAAGAGGAGCACGTCTTTGCTTCCCCCGCAAATGAAAAAAAGCCTCACACAATCAGAAGGTTTCTGTGCATGTACATATAATACAGGAAGGAGGAAGATTACTTTAATTGTAAGCCGTGTAATTTCTTGGTGCTAGCCATCATATGTGTAGTTTTTTTGAAGAAAAGTATTACAAGTGTGAAAGTGGAAATTAAGTCGTGCATTTATTATGTATATGTAAAATCTCATTCTTGTTCCAATGTTCAGGCTTCTGCTGCATCTTCAGAACCAACAGGAATATCTTAATGCCTAAGTATGAGCATCATCCATGGATTTTTTTACTTTAGTGTAGGTCTTAAAGCTATGAAAATCAAAGTGGGTTTTTAAGTGTTAAACATGGGTGTATATGCTGACACTAATTGTCCTCTTTCATTATTTTTCAAATCAGTACACAGAAGAGGAAGCTAGGAAATTAGGAGTGGTTGGCTGGGTTAAAAATACCAGTCAAGGAACTGTAACGGGCCAAGTTCAGGGCCCAGAAGATAAAGTAAATGCAATGTAAGTATTTTTGTGTTTTTAGTCTTACTGAAGTAATTTACAGAAACATTTTTAACCTAGAGTGACAACTAGATTCATGTATTGGTAATATAACAGTACTTTCAATCATCAGGTTTGGTTTTGTGGAGCTGAGAAGGTACATTCTTTTAGGCTGTAGAGGTCTCTAAGCTTTAAAAATAGTGTGTGGCATCAGCCAGTTTTAAATTCTAATGTTGCACAGTTTGTCAGTGTATTTCTCTAACAAATTAATTTCCAGTGAAATGAAGAAAAATACTTTATCCATACACCTGAGCACAGATCTGTTTTTTAATTCTTCAAAACATCTCTGTAAAGGAATGGACTGAAGAACTTGAAAGGCTTGCTCAGCATGTGCTTAAATAAATTTAAAGGAAACTGTGTTAAAGTGATTTTTATTTTTTTTTCCCTGATTCAAAAAAAATCGACACATCAATACACATTTCAGCAAAGGCCTGTACTCTCTACCATCTGGAAATAAATTCTGAAATATGTTGGTGTCTTTAAAAGAATGGCTGTGATTTTCTTTATTGAACTGCCAGTTTCCAAATGCTTACAGCTATCACTCTGAGGAAATGATGCCTGGAAAAACACAAAGCCCAACTCAGTTGCTTCCAACTATCACTTTTTGCAAGTGTCTATAGGAACGTTGTTGGGAGTTTGAAAAAAATATTCTGTGGTTCGTTCTTTCAACAAAGAATGAGTGATGGTAAAACTTTCCTTTAAGCTCTATTATGGATGGTCAATTATTAGCACAAATTCTGCTGGCACTTTCTGATACAGGAATTGCTTCAAAACTGAACTTGGATGAAGTTGGCTTTTTTGCAATAGTGTTGCACTTTCTGGTAAAGATTATCTAATATGACAGAAGTATTTGTACTAATTATTGTCTTTGGTTTTGAGCTTAACATTAGGTTGCTTGGGCTACAAAACATTTCCTATGACTAGTTTATACGTATGTTCTGGAAGACCTTTTTTAATACCCTGATCTAAATATTTTGTGAATGTAGTATCTTGGTGCCATCTAGCTGGTTAATTTTGAACACTGAAAATGAGCAGGTGAGAAATTAGGATTTGGTTTCTATGTGTTGGAGTATTTTTTCATTTAAAATTTTCTAGTCAGTTGATTTATTCTCATTCAGCCTGCGTAAGTGAAAGCACAGCTTAGCTTCTAATATTTCTTGTATTTGCATGAACTAGTGTTGCTGCAAAATGCAGTGTTATAATCTGTCCCTTTTCCTTACCTGTTACCTGTGTTGATGGGATTTAAAGGAAAGTGTGTTTACCCAAACATCACAAAATTTGTGTGTAATGTGGGGTCTTGTGGTAGAGCTACAAAATTTGACTAACAAGAGTCATCTTGCTTTCAAAGATGTGTAGGCATACAGACTATTCCAAAGGGAAATGAAAAGGTTTTGTTCATATGCAGCTTTAAGTAGGGTCAAGCAAGCTGGATTGTGACCAAAAAATCCTTATGTTGAAACTTTTGATGTACATTGTTTGATATTCAGAGCAAATGTTGTTTTGAGTTGCTGCTGCTTCTTTTCAAGCTGGAAATCCATGTTCTTCTCTGGTGTGGGAATAATGTTGCAGTGCTGAAGTTGAATATGATTTTGAAGTACACATTGAGATACAGATCATTAATTTGGAGATTCTAGATTAGGGTACTGAAGGAGAAACAGTTCCCTTTTCCTTGCTCCCTGTGTGGGATCTGATATATCTAAAAGGTAGTTTGTTTTTGGCATTAAATCGGTGAACTTGCACACGAAAAAGGAGCTATTGTATACAAAGAGCTGCTTTGAAAGGCCTTTATTTCTCTCTGCTAGTGCATGTTAATAGAAGATCAAAATAGGTTTGAGTTTTCAAAATTTTTTCCAGAGCTTACGACATTTTTTGGTAATGCTGAAATCATACTTTCTAGGAATTAATGATACTGTGTTTTAGATTCAAGGGTTAAAATGCTATAGTAAATAAAAACAAAACGAGGCTTCCTTCTGCTATGGCAAATTAATATTAACCAATAATCCTTAATGTATATTTGTATTCAAACTGTGATAAATAATTAGGAGGAAATTCTGGCACCAACCTCCTATGCAGACTCTGGTTTGTATTTGCTGGGTATTCGGAACTTAAAAGAGACCATACGTGTGTGACACGTCTTAAGAATTCACAAGTCTCGTATCTTAAGGAAACTGGACACTTTTCAGAGCAACACAGTACATGAATCAGCATTGTAAGGTATTTCAAGAAAGGTTCCTGCTGGGTGCTATTTCCAATACTGGAACAATGTGTTAAATTGTAGAAATATTTCAAGAATAATTTGTGCAGTGTCTTTTGAACAGGGATTTTCATTCTTGTGTAAATTTCAGAATTAAACTTTAGGACCAAAATAGCCTGATTTTCTGAGGTGCAGCACTTTGACTTCTAAAAATCATGTATTAATGATAATAACATTATTTGTCAGTTATTTTATTTGTTAATTTTCAAATTTTTAGGGAGAAGTGGAAAGGGTATTTTGGTCTGTCATAAGCAATGTTTATCTACTAATGATGCTAAATTGAATTGAGACCACAGGCTAAAAAGACAGTTGGGTTGCCATAAGGAAGTACAGCTCTAGAAAAAAGCAAGATGGGAGGATGAAAAAGAGGGATGAGGGCTTGAGAGGAGGATAAAGATAGGGAAAGTGTAAAAGATGTGGGAAAAACAGCATGAGGGAATTCAATGTTACCAGAA
Organism: Hemiprocne comata; assembly: GCA_020745705.1. NCBI lineage: Eukaryota > Metazoa > Chordata > Aves > Apodiformes > Apodidae > Hemiprocne > Hemiprocne comata. Next base: position 76,422,259 of record CM036588.1, on the reverse strand, counting down.
GCATGGAGTGAATAACAAAGCATGCCTTTGTTCTGGAGCAGTAATGCGGCAGACATCTAACCCAACAGTTTTCCAGCAGCAGTCCTTTCCTCCTGGTTTTCTGACTATATGCTGTTTTATGTTACTACTTGTATTGTGAGGCACAGCTAGGAAGTATCCAGTGCAGACTCAAGAAACAATGCTGTTGTGTATTGGGTTTTTTTCACGCATTCTGCCAGGGAAAACAACTGGCCTTTTACCTGTGCCTGGCCTAGTTGTAAGCAGTGTGCTAAAGCCTGAGTTTTGTCCTGAAACGTGGAATTAATTGTTTACCTGCAGACATAAAATATGAATTAAATTAATTACTTTGAAAAATGATGTGCAAAATAGAGTTTGCTCTGGAGCATGAAACAACTTAGCAGGGGCATATTGACTTTTGAATAAATAAGTGGAAAATGGTAGGTAAGTACAAAGGGTTGGGGCCTGAAAAGTGTTACACATGCAAGAAGTTTTCATTCCTGATTGGACCATTTGCTTAGTGTTGAACATGGGTGTAATTTTTTGCTGTAGTGGTGCTATTAGGCTGACTCATTTAATTTACATTCAGTGGTGGTGGTGCAATCTTGATTACACAGAAAAGTGGTAAAATTGACTGGCTGCCCTGATGCTGTGATTTCAGTGTGAATTTCACTGGAATGCGTGAAGCTTAAGATATGAATGAGCAATTCTTGATTTTTAGGTATTTTCATTTCGAGATTTGTCTTCAGTTTGTTTTTAGTGAAAAAATTTCAGATTCTCAATGATCAGGTGACTTTAGTGTGAAAATGTATTTTGAAGCCCATTTTTAATTTTAATTGGGAGATCTTGCAGGCCATTTTAGAGGGTATTTTTAAGTAGTGGTACCTTTTACCTTTAAGTCTGTTTTAACATCCCTTGCTTTTTAACCTCTAGATGGAGCTGCTTGTTCTGTAGATGCTTTGAACTGTACAAGCTTCATTTGAAGTGAACCTATTTTTAGACTGTTATGGTAGAATCCATGTTTTCCTTCACTACCTTTTTCCTTACTGTATTTTGTAGTCCTGTTCTGTTTGTTACTACTTCTCTACAAAGATAGTACTCGTTATCCTTAGATACTAAAAGCTCATTTTTAGTCTTTTACCTGTCTGTAAGTCAAAGAACATTAAAGTCACAAGAGAAGCAAGAGTTGCAGCATTTCTAAAATCATAATGACATAAGGTTTTACGGTAAACTGGAGGCTTCTTTGCCAGCCCAGATATCATTAAATGGTGTAGAGGAGGTAGTCCTTTTGTTTGTTTTTTTCAGGAAGACTTACAGTACAGGGTTTTTCATTATAGTGTCTTATGATATTTTTTCCATTTTATTCATCAAATAAGGTTGGAGCCTTGGTGGTCATTGTGGTTGTTGCCATAGCAACTTGCATTGACAAGCGAGAAATCACATTCCTATGAAAATTTTTTGAACTTTGAATGATAACGTATTACTTAGTTACCCATTTAAAAAGCAAGATAAGACTCTTGTAATGTAGATTGCCAACTGTAGAATTTATTAAAAAAAAACAAACCAAAGATTTAAAACCAGGCTGATGCTTTAAAATGTATAATCTTAGGATATTTTATAGACACAATAAGTAATAACAGCACAGTAAGTATTCTTTGTGGCTTTGTAGAAAGGCTTGACATTAAATGTAGACTGCTTGTCTTGGAAATTGTTTTTAATTAGTACATTAATGCTAATTTAATTTGGTCTAATTTTTAGTATCAATATCACCTAAGAATAATTAATATTAAATATACAAATGACGTGGCACAAGACTTGAAAATTACTTCAGTGTGTATCCGCATAGAAAAATCTAGATTTTTACCACATAAAATGGGAGAAGGGAGCTCTGTATTAATTAATATCAGGTGTCATTCTGTCTATGTTTAATTAGGTGTATCCAAGATTCCTGTCTGTACCAACTGTCATTGAATAAATACTTGTTTTTTCAATATAATTTTTAATTGTTGTGGAGAATGTCCCTGATGGCATGACATGGAACTAAATGCTAGTAAAAAAATCCCTCTGTATTTAGACTGTGGCTGATGCCCTTGAGCAAAATTCTTGATCTTAATATCCAATTTATGTTGAGATATAAAAGGAACGGATTTTTGAGATTTTTCTCCATTTTAGAAGGATATTTTAAAAATATTTTCAGCTCAATCTAAATGTTATTTAGGAGAAGAAACTAACACTTCATTGCAGATGAACTTAATGGTAGAGGTGAATCTGTAGATGATATTTATCCAGGCAAGGAAGTGTTTTAGGTTTTTGGACATCTGTGGTATAAACAGAAGCCTGCTATTGAAAAGCAGACAAAGACAGGTGAGTGAAAAGTTCAGAGAGGCTGGAAATACTGGAGAGAATATGGAAGTCGATTTGGGTTTGACAGCAGCTTATCTGTAGGATAATGTGTTTGTGCACTGGGAGTTGGTAGATTCAGGAAGTGGTGAGTAACATTGGACTAGCAGAACAGGTATGAAACTTCAGAGATAGTTTTATGTCTAGGGGGGAAAAGGGGAGCATGATTCAGTAACCAAAGGTGTGTTGTGATAGAAACAATTAATTGTGGGAGATTGGCCCTAGAGATAGAAGGAAATTTCTAATTTCTGGTAGTGTGGGAGAGGAGAATGTCAGAGGAATGAGCTAATTGCAATGGAAGTGAAATAGCAGGTGGGGCTTGAAACCAAATTTATAGTCAAATATGGATTTGGCAAGAAAGAGGTCATTAGACCATCTTAATAGAAGTAATTCTAAAATTAAGTAGGTTGGGAAACTCTCAGTGTTCTTCAAAGATGAATGCAGTTTTTCTCAAAATAGGCTCCAAATTCGTAGGTACACATTTTCAGAGTTATATTTATTAAACTGTTGTAAAAATTTGTTGCTGGAATGATTTAATTACTAGCCACGTCTAATGAACACATTTGCTGAAATTTCATTGTGTCTTTTGCCTGATGAAGGAGTGGGTAGGCCAAGGGGAACATTTTCATCCCACGTGTCTTGAAAAACATATAGACACAAAATTGATTTGAGGTTGATCATGCAAAGAACACTGGTCATAATATTCTTCAGTGATACAGAAAATATTTATCAAATTGTGAGGACTAATACTTTTTGCCATACTTATTTTCTACAAAAATACATCTGCCCGGATGCAGACCACTTAATGTTTCCCCTGTGTCTTGTCAATGAGGCAGCTTTGTGTGCCATTGTAGTATGGCTGAAATATTTCCTGGATGTACTGTTTTTGGGAAGCTGGCTGTGATATATTTTGAAGGAAAGAGGAGAGGGAAATTAAGATCACATTCTGTAAGCTTTCTTTTTTTACTTTGCTAAAATGCGATGTAGTGAAGAAGGGTGAGGGTATGTTCTTATTGGTGATTGTAATGAAGTACAGTTTTTACATTGATCACTGCTGAAGGTGATTTACAGTATTTCAGTGACTCAATAACAGACAGATTACAAGAAAAATGATGACATTTTTATAGTTCAGTGTGGGTCCAAGTATAACAAGCTCAGTTTTATTGGTTTGGTTTTATTTATTTGAAGGTAAAACTAACCTACACTGGAAAATTAAATTGTGTTAAACTATAATCTTTGTGGTTAGTATAATGGCAAATGTGACCATCTCTCTTCATACCAAATGTTTGAGGTATTAATTCTTTATGTGTGATTCTTTGTTTATTGCTTGAAATTGACAGGCTAAATTGTGAGCTATTTAAGTTGTGCAGGCTCAGAGCTCGGTCCTGTACATTAAATTTACTAAATGTTACTGGTCGTGACCTGGAAAAGAATGGAATTAAACATTGTTCTTTGGGGTTTTAGCAGTTCAAAACTAGATAAATGAAGAACTAATTGCTGTTTGTTGTAGCAACTGTACTCTGCTTGCAAAGTCAAGGAGTGGGTCGGAGATGTCAGAAGGTGTATGTGTTTGCTACTGGCTTCTGCAAATAAAACCAGTAGCATATTTACTGGTACTTGGCTGAAGGAGGGAGCTATGTGCTTCCAACACAAAACTGAAGGCCTAGTGGCTTACCCTTGTTCTGTCCTTGCCATTTTATGTTGTGCAGCACCTCTGACTGCCCCCGAGCGAAGTCCCCTTGCGTTTGTCACTTAGGGGCATAGCAAAAGGCAGCTCTCTCCCTGTGGAGAAGGAGTGGTTGAAGGGAAAGAGATGTATCTTCACTGAAGGTCACACAGCCCACCAGTGACAGAGCCAGAAATAGAAGTGGACTCTTGGCACATGTCCTGTCCTTTAGACTGTGCTGGATTGTCACTGTTCTTTACTTTGAAATGCCATAAACCACTAAAGCTTTTAACCATGGTTATGACTTTCTGGATATGGCATAGTGCAAAAAGAGTGTTTTCCACACCCCCATTTCTTCTGCTGCAGTATAAAGATAGCTGTAAGGTATGACCTTGTAGATTTTTAAAAATCTAGTAATTTTTACAGTCGCTGTGAATTTGCAGTGGCTTGGTGGAATTGGACTTCCTTATGAGGTATCTGCTTCCATTCTGATTACTGAAGTGTTCATAGTAATAGATTTTGATAAATAAGTTTGTTGTAATTTAATAAATTGTGCTAAATGTAGGCTTATAATACATATAGTTAATTAGGATTTACTGAATACTGTCTTATTAGAGGTTGATCCTCATGTTTGCTTCACCTTTTTTTGAAGGAGTGCAGGCTAAGCAGTTTCGTCAATTTGGAGAATAAAACAAAAGTTCCCATTGAAGATCACATGTTCTCATTGATTCTTAAGGTTACTAAGTTAGGGCAGTGTTTAATTCTCACAGCTGTTATTTTAAAATATATGTTAGCTTGTACCATAAACACAAGTCTGTTGAAGTATTTTCATTTGTTGGAGGGAGGGGGCCACCTCTTAACAGCTTATGTATTTGATTCTTAAATTGGTTAAGTGAAGAATGTTTCCTCCTTCCAGCTTCCACTGAAGCTGCCAGAAATGTCCATTTGCTTCACTAGGAGCCATATGACTAATTTTGTTAATTAAAATTTGAAGGTATTCTACACTTTGTGTGTTTGTAAGTCTTTGTAAATGGAAGAAAATATTGCTGAAGGCCTCTCATACATACCTGGTTTCCTGTTCTTATTACTACTGAGCATATTAGTACTTGTTTAAATGTTAGATACAGAGAAGATGTATAGCCACTTTCCTTTTATGTTTATAGAGCATCTACCAGATGTTATTCCTGCATTTAAACAGGACTGAATTTCTGGAATTGTGCCTCTGGAATAAGAAGTGTTTGTCTATACATTGCCTTTTAAAACTCAGTATGTGATCTTGGGCAAGGTGCTTAACTTTTTTTTACTATGTGTTGCTGGTGGCATGCCTCTTTGGAAATGATGGTTCCACAGGGATGTTGCATTAATGCTTCAAAGTCCTTTAGCAGTGTTAATACATTAAGTCCTAATTTGCTGCAGAATTCCAGACTTTTATTTGCTTAGCTGATGAGTATCTGTGATAATATTCCATGCTCAAATCTCTGTTGGGGTTGAAAGCAAGTAGGATTGCAAGGCTGTATTGGATTGTACTATAAACATAGGCAAGTGGAACTGGTGTCTAAACGCTCCATGTAGGGATTTTCTTGCATAATTAGAAGAGTGATACGACTTTCTTACATCCACACGGAAAAATAAAGACACTGTGAATCCAAATTAATCTTTTTCATTAAACCACACTAGCTATTTTAGACCAATTCTGTGCAGGATTGGTTGAGCTTTCTGGGAAACTGTTTTCAAAAGATTGATGCCAGTAAGATGTGTCATTTCTACTGGCAGCTTTCTTCATTTGACCATTTTAAGCACTTATGTATTCCTTATAGTTGATGTTACTGGGACCATGTGTAGTGCTTTGTTGTTTTGAAAGTGAAAATATTCTCTTATTACTAGTACAGTATGATATGGAACAGTTTAATGGCATTATTCTGGCTTTTTGTGATGAACAAAAAAATATTCTAGATGTCTTTAGTGCTCCAACACAACATTTACAGGAACACTGATGACTACAAGTTCAGTTCAAACCAGTATTTTTATGAGGTTTTTGTACTTCATCTTATCAAGGGGAATAACTGTGTGCACAGTTAAAAATAGATCATTTGCAACAAACTGGTAATTATCAATAAAAGCATGTATTTGAAAAGTGCAGGTTACTTTCGAAACCTATTCTGGATGCTGTACTTGACAAAGCTGCCTGAGTTTTTGCAGTATGAAATAAAACTAGTACTTGAGTGATACAAGGTTCAAAATGTTTGTTCTGTTGAACATGCCTTACTCTGTCTGCTGAGACACTGTCTGTGTTGCCTTCTGAGGCACAGTCTTCCCTACCCCTGTTGAAACAGGCAAAAGCTATGGGCCACTGTTTTCACAGCAGTGAACCCAAGCTGCTGTTCTTTGCTTCTCAGCAGGGTTTTCTAGCCTCAGTGCTTTGCCAATGATACTCTCTGTAGCTTCCAGTCATCTTAACACATGGCAGATCTTGCTCATGTTTGCCTGTATCAAATTGCATAAACAAAATGGGAAGGAAGCTGAGAAACCTGTTGTAGTTTTTTACATAGAAAATACTCTGATGTTGGTGAGACTGAATTTATTCATTGGGATGGATTACACTCGTGCAATTAATTGTTTACAAAGTCCAGTGAGTTTATATGCCGACATCTTGTATGTGATGTTTCAAACAAGTTCTGAAAAAAACAACAAACAAACCTAACGTGGTTCTTAACTTCAGAAATGTAATTTTTTGTTTTGTGCTTTTTTAAAATTCAAACACATTTTCTTTGACCTCAAACTCTGAAGTGTTTTTTCTACTGAAATTGAGGCTTTTTAAATTTATTATTTTTTTTTTAACTATGTCACTTAAGGCTAAGGTGTTCCAGCAGATTAGGCACAAAAGTTGTGTAGAATGGTTGTGACTTTTTTCGATATTGTTCGGGAAACCGTGGCAAAAATATTATATAAATTCTGGTATGAAAAATTTTGGTTTGGTTTCATGTAAATTCTGATGTTTCTTCCTAGGCAGGTACTAATTGACATTAGCATGAACCACGAAATAGCCAGGGGTACCTACACTGTAGCTGGGTATCACAGTGGAGCTTTGCCTTCTGAAAAGCGCAAGTCATAAGAATTAACATTTTCTCTGTATGCTGATGGTTAGCTAACAAAATGTTTATACAAACTTACAATTTGATAAGGGGACCACTGGATGTTCTAAGCTACAGAAGCTTACTGAAAAGGAAAGGAATTCAGCTAACTGCTCTAAAAATGGAGATTAAATGTGCAGAACGATGTTAAAAGATCATTATTGAATTTTTAAAGCCAAGCATTCAGAAGTCAGGGTAGACTAGAAATGAGTTACACTACAGTGCACTATAATGTCTGTTTTGTTCTCACTTGATAGCTGAAGGGATTTGTTTTCTGTGTGCTGAGTATATTCAAAAATTATTAGTCCAGTAAGTAGGGAAAAAGCCTGTTATGACCACTTCTCTATCTTAAGAGGGATGAAGGGTGTTATTCTGAGTCTAGAGATTTGTGTTTATAATCCACAGGGAAAAGCAACATTAAACTAATATTAAGGTTGCATAACGTACGGCTGAAAGGACCTCTACAAGAATGCTGCTGCTATCCCCAGAACAAGTGTTATGAACTAGGCAAACAGACTCAGGATTTAAGGCCTTGCTTCTGGTGAGAAATCAGGAGGGAATATTTTCCAGAGATGTTTTATCATGTGTATAGTACCAGATGCCAGAGCTCTTCCATAGGAACACAAAGATTTTGTAGCCCAAATGGACACCCTACAGAGGGCCAGATAGTTAACCAGGAATCCTGGGTTGTGTGAGTAGATTTGGTTTCATTCTGGGTTCAATTTTTTAATTATACACATATCCTATGAATGTTGCTACTGATGATCTTACCAACATTGTGGTGGTAGAAATGCTGACTTGGAAAATCATCACCTCTCTAGGGTTTTAGTACTTAATTAGCTAGGTGAATCTAGGACTTTAAGTGAAATCTTTATTGCTCATGGCACACTGCACAGGTAGCCGGAAAGGAAGAGGAAGCTAGTTAGAGGTTGTTTTATGGAGAAGGAAGTCTGGGGCCTTTTTATGTTGCTGAGAGATACCTGTTTGTTTTATTCCACAAATTACTGTAATACTGATTTTATTCATAGGCAAGCTGTGTTCAGTTTATTTGCCATATTTTTATAGAAGATGAGTATGTTTCACACTTATGTACTGAAAATATGCCCTTTGCTGACAGGAGGAAAAAAAATAGTAATTGCTGCTTCTCCTGCTCTTCTCTCTGCCACTGTTAGTGCCTTGCAGCTGTAGAAAAATATGTATTGCTGGGTAACTACATTAGATAATGTATAACTCAATTTTACCTTGTTCTTTTTTCCGTACTCATCCCTCCACTCCCTTGTCTTACACTGCAGGGAAATAGTGTTTACTTGCTTAATGTGGTGCCCTGACATTTTTCCCTTGAACTATGCTGGATGTTACCAACTACCCTGCAGAGTTAGCATCACTTTTTATATCTTTGCCTTTCTGTTTTATGTGGCCCTCTGAAGGGGACACTGAAGTCTCTTCACAGAGAATCACTTACATAAACTTGCAGAAGACACTGAGTTTGGTCTGACATGCTTTTGCTCTTGTGTTGATTTACTGTATTTGCTCTGTTACTGGATTAGCTTTCTTTTCAAAGTGGGTGTTCTTTGTGATGTTTTTTCCGTAGCTGGGGTGAAACATCTGGCTGTTTTCATCTATAATGAGTACTCTGCTTGTGTACCTTAAAGGCTTTCCACTGGTGTTCGGGCTAGTGCTCCTGTGTTGTGATGCCGTGGGCTCTTCCTGCTTGTTTCCCTGCCGCTCAAGGAACAAAGAAAATGAATCTGGAAAAAGTCTGGAAAGTATTCAGACCTTAATGAAAGAAAAGCAGGCTTCTAAATGGGCAGCTGATGTTATGTTTGGAGAAAGATTCCTTGAACTCTCAATGACCATTCTGATGGGAGAAGGTTCTGGACAAATACTTTTCATTCCCTTTTTTGAATCTATAAGCCATTGAATTTTAATAAATACTAAAAAACAAACCATCTGCAACAACAAACCAAATGTATTCCAGCTCACAAATCTCCCAGTAATCATTTAATGAGATTTCAGTCATCATATTTTTGGATCTGAGCAGGTTTGATCTACCATATAGGAATTCACCTGAAATCCTGTTACGCTGTACAGATGCTAATCCTGAGCCTCTGGCCCTGCTCATTGTATAATATAAGCCATTCCTTGAAATTAGATTTCAAGGTCGGTACTATGAAACTTTTACACCCCACTGTCAGTCTGTGTAGATTTAAAATATTCTTTAAATTTAAATGGCTCAGTGTTTTGCAGGGGAGGCTTTGAAGAGTTTAAGTAAATGGAATGGTTTGGTTCTGTGTTCTAGGTGGGGTGGAGAAGAGCAGGTGGCTGCTGACAGTCTGAGATGTCCCTGACCTGCCCGGCTTTTGCAGACTGTGGATGCAGCCAGGAGCTGGAGCCTGGAAACAGAGACCCTCCATGTCAGTCAGGGGACTCTGACCACAGGGGAGCTCTGCAGAGACTGTTGCAGAGTCAGAAGTGTTGGAAGGATTGGTCTTGAGCAAGTCTGCATAGCACAACTGTCTTGAGACTGTGAACTTTGAAAGCTCAGACTCCCCAGCAGCCTCACAGACAAACTGGGAGTGTGTTCTGATGAAAACGGTTTTGTTGGAGTGCAAATTCAGTTGCTCTTGGAGATGAATCTGTTAAAACTTTTAGGTCAGCTGCCTGTGTTCCAGTGAATCACACCTGTAACCTATCTGTGGTTGGGAGTCTATACACAGAATTTTTATTTGTAACTTTTATTATTTATTGTTATTGTATCAGTGACAGGAAAACACGTTTACTGTTTGTCACAAACATCACTAGTGATATTTAAAAAAAAGTCGTAGCTAGGATATGGCCAGCTTTGCAACAGGTCAGGCAAACAGGGCTACCGTGATGCCTTGCAAAATGATTGCTGTCTGTTTGGATGCTTTTCCAGAGCTTTTTGTTAGAGCATGAATTGCTATATAATACTATCCTGCTGCCCTCAGGAACACTCTGCGGTCATCCCTGCCCCGCAGTGTGTTGTGTGAGACCTGCTGGGGAGAGCAAAGCTTATTGAATGCTGACTGTCCTAGTGGTGGACCCTGCTAGCACAGTTGTATTTATTTGTGTTTTCAGCTTTCCTCTAACTCTCAATTACAGGAAAAATATTAGCATGAGTGAAATGAGATACATCTCTGCTTGGTTTTAGATTGCAATGGTTTGTATGCTAAGCATGCCAGGTATGTCAGGATATTGTATCGGGATCCCCTGAAGATCAAGATCTAATGGATTTCTGTGTTGTTCAGTTCACAAAACACATCCACAGTTTTGTGTGGAGTTCAGCTGTAAGGACCCGGCCTAGGGGATGTTTGATGCTATTATTGCAGATAATTACATTGTAAACACATCAGTAGTGTAACTTCAAAAAAAGACAGAGTTCATACTTACTTTATGCTATTGTTTTGGAGCTGAAATTGATAGCCATGAAGGTACTATGTGTGTTTGAATGAGGGCTGAGGCAAAGTTTGGTAAACATCTTCCTAAGTTCTCCTTTTAGTTGTTGATGTTCTGTGCCTTTGTTAGCTAATGTCCATAAAGCACTGAAGAATAACACCTTGCTTTAAATTTCAGGGTACAGTATGCTTTTACTAGTTTCCAGTAACTGCATTTGGACTGTTTCAGACTGTATTGTTGCCTTCTTGTGTCAGCTGATTTCTCTGAGCCAGCTGGAGCAGGCAGTTTCTGCTAGGTCCAAAAGAAGTTGTATCTTTCTTATCTCAAAAATGCCCCTGAAGTTAAACAGTATAAAGAAAAAAAAACTTAGAGGCTGTAGTCAGTCAGGACCCCATTCTGCTTTGTGAATATGTTATGAGAGATTTCTACTACCAAATAATAGATTGTAAAATTAGCAATAAAGCCAGAGAATGAGAAAGTATTAATTTACAAATGGAAACCTGTAGCACAGATATTAACTGATTGGCACAATTCCACAGGATTCTGAATTCAAGTTGTTTTCTGACTCCCAGTCTAGTCCTTCACCACTCTATTCTTTGACCTTCTGATCCTGTAGTTTAAAACAAAACAGTTCAGCTTTGTATTTTACAGCTATTAATAAGAAAACAAATGCCTTTTGTAGTCCTTGCACAATAGAAACGAAGGGATTGTTATGTATGCCAGCTGATAATTTTTTGTTAAATGCTAGCCTTAATAATAATTAATTGGATAATTACATAGAAATTTTCTTTCTGGCTCACGTCCATATGGATAGTATGGGCAGAAAATTCTGAGCCATAGCAGTGTGGAGTGGAACGTACGAGCAATTAATCGTTTCAGTGAGTACTTGTAAACAAGGTCAGCTCAGCAGGCATTCAGGAAATCTCTTATGAAATGTGATGCTGTCTTCATTATCCTTTTAAAGGGTTTTGGTGTAGGACCAGAACAGCAGGCATGATTTATCTCTGCCATGCTGTTTGAGCACATACAACAGATTTCTCAGGACTTGCAGACCCATAGATAAACATTTTAAAAAACAGACCTGTAGTCTTTTATTAAAACTCTGGTTTATTCTTATCTTCTCACAGCTGTTTTTCTGCCTGAGTTTAGTCACAATTATTCAGTGAATTTAGATTAACAAAAATCTGTTCAACTTTAGTGTCTGGTTTACTATTTTAGCTAATATTAAGAGATGTTCCTGTTATTCCCAACCAGAAATATCTAGAAGGCTGACAACCAAAATCTTGAACCCTAACATTCCGAGAAATGCGCAGTATTTTGCTTGATTGTGTGGGGAGTGATCTAATAGACTTAAAAATAATCTCAAGTTTTCTAGTTGTCAGGTAAGGTATGTCTGTTAGAGACAAATGGAAATTGCAAAATGTGGAGCACATAAGGGACCTGGGCATGAAGCAGTGTGTTGATGGGATAGGTGCCACTGTTTGCCTTGCCCAGTGAGTTACAAAGCCATGTTGCTGTGTGGGATTGGCGTGGGAGGGGATGCTGAATCTTGTGGGAGAGTGCTGTGACCTGTGCAGGGATCACTGAAGAATCCTTCCCAGTAGAGACCTGCCTGATGCCTTTCCCCTGACAGCAGTATCCCTGAGGAAGTCACTCTGTGCTGTCGGCTCTCTACTTCCTGACCGTGCTTTAACTGTCCTCCCACATGGAGGTAAAAAAATGAAGTTAATGGCTTTAGTTGGAGTCTTGCATGGAAACTTGTCTTCTCCCGAGGGGATTGTGTCACTGGGAATGTGACTTCCTGTAGAAAGGCATAAAAGAGGTCTGTGTTACCATGTGGTTTGAAAATAGAATTGAAATGTTTTCCCAGCTAATGTGGCTATCAAAAGTTATGACATTAATCCTAATATGAATAGCTTCTGTCCAAATACAGAGCCCAGGTGTCTTCAGTGGGACTCTATTGGTGCAAGGGTCTGTCTGGCATATCTCCCTGACTGCATCATGGCACTTCTTGTGGGAAACATTTGCCTTACTCTGCTTCATTGCCTGTTCAAAAGCACAGCATGTGCTTTGAGATACAGGGGGACTTGACAGAAATAACATATCTTCTTATTCTTTGCCAGGTGATATGTGCTGTCTAACCCAATATTAACAATGAAAAGGAACAGAAAGGGCAGGGCACTGCAGGCAGTAAAAATGTGGTCCCTTTGGTTAATGTGAGTCAGTGTTCCAGGGTAGCAAAGGGTTTTTTGCAGCAGTGGTTGCCCCGGTAGGTGGTTGCTGCTACAAAAAACCCTCAAAGGACAAAATGGGAAAGGACAGAGAATTTATAGTAGTTTCAATAATGCGTTGATGTCAATAAAGTGTATCTGGTATGTAGCAAGTGTTAATTTTAAACAGCTGTCTTTAGGTAGCAGTAAGTTATCTGATCTACACCTCTTAAAATACAACCCAGAATTGTCGTGTCCAGCTGGTCACAAGATTAGGCAAAGCCACACGTGAAAGGTAGCAGTGGTGCAGTGAACACGAACAGGGGTGACATGGGCTTGCCTGAGGGTAGAACATGCCATCCGTTTCAAGTTCATGTTGATGCCACTTGTTTAGAACATAGTGGTTGGTAACTTTTCTCCTCTCAAACTGTCTCCCTGCTCTTACAGTGGATCAGCAATGTAACATGCCAGTGGCTTTTGGAATTAATCTCAAGGTCATATCTAAATAAAGGAGTACAAAATGGAACGGCTGTGCTTTGTGTTCTGCCCCCCAGTCTTCTGTGGGCAAGCATAATGTATGCTTTCTATCAGTATTTTACAATCATCCTGGACTTCATAGTGTACTTAGCATTTTTTAAAAAGTTGCTACATATATCAATAAAACAAAATTATAGCCCATGGCAGTACAACATAAGCCTCTTACCTTTGTTTAAAACAAATGTTTAAATAATTAGCATGTAAGAAAAAAATACCACATTTACATTAACTTGTGCATTATTAACATTGTTGACAATATTTCAAACAGGACCTTGTGAGCTTGACCCCTGCTAAGGGTACAGGATTGTTGATACAGGAAGCAAAAAGACCTTTTCCTTAGCTTTGGAGTTGGTGAGGGCAATGAGATGGAGTTCACTTAAAAGCGAAGTATAGGATGAAGTGCTCTAAATGCTGACATAAAAGAAAATGTTAGTTCTGGTTCTTTAACCAGCTCCAAGAGCAAAGAGTGAGATGGGCAGGAGAATCAAGTACTTCTAAATGATTTTTTTGTTTTTTGTCCTTGATTCTGTCATTCTGCAATAGAAGAAAGAGCAGCTGTCTTGAGGCCAGCAGACATTGAAATCCATGAGCACTTTCGTCCTTCCATTTTCTTCTGGCTCTACTACAGCTTGACAACAAACAAGTTCCTCTTGTGGCAATTTGGGATGAAGTTTTGGCTGCTTTTATACTACTATAGTGGGACAAAGTGACTGGATGACAAAGAAATTCTGCCTTGATGAAATTTAAGCAATCTTATGATGTATTAAAAATTAAGAAAACCAGCCTTATAAAGGATTTTTCAAAGCATATGGATCTTGATGGATTTTTTTTTTTCAAGAAAGGTGAAAAGTTTAATTTATTTGGGGGAAAGGGGTATAACTGAAATTATGCAAAGAGAGCTATAGCTCTAGCAAATAACCTCTGGTGTATTTTAGTTGGTGAATAAAATAAAATGTCTAATAAAATGTCTAGGAAGCAAGGTTAGTGTTTAGTTAATGAACTTCATAGAGAACAGCAACAGCCTGTGTTGTGAAGCCTGTCTTCAGGCACACTGATAATATTTTATTTGCTAATGACTTGGTGATCACATCTTAATTGACTGCATTGCTAATGAAAGATTTTTTTTACAAGACTTAATGTCTTTTCTTAAAGCCCCAATGCTTGGTACAAAAGTATTATGTAGGAATTAAAGTTCTGTTTTAAAGAAAGGTTTCCAGCCTTGCATATTGCAGAGAGAAAGTTGGCACTGTTAAGATAATGCCAAAATCCTAAGGCAAGCAAAACCTCTGAATTTTATTTCAAAGATGTCATAAGATTTCAGTTGGTCTCATGATTTTCTGGAACTTGATTAATAAATCTGAATGTGTGGGATTATTACTAATCTTTAGTGAAAAGGAGATACTAAGAGTATTATGAATAGTTTCTAGGTATTTCTTGTTCTGCACTGTATGTGTTCAGGTTCATTGCACATGTTGTTGTGCTGATGTCTAGTTCTCTAAAGAAAGAAAAAAAAAGATAAAAGTAATTATGTTCAAGTAATGCCAAGGTATGTTTGTCTTCTGTTGTTTTTTTTTTTTCTTTTTATTCAGTCCCAGTGTAATTCTACTGACAAATAAGAAAAAGCAGATCCTTAACCCATGTTTGATAGTTGGTTCCACAGAATTCTGAATTGTTTTTCTGGGAACTGTTCAGCCAGAGCTTTATCAATCTAGAAAGGGGCCTCTAAATTTCTCAGCCTCACAACAAAGTTAAAATACCGTGTGGTGTGTGTGTAGCACATAACTAATAAATTTAGTATGAAATATCAACTGCTTCATAATTGCAGATTATCCACAGCAGGAATATCATGTGTTGCTTCTGGTTATGCTGACTTTTTATCCATTCAGTATTCCATTCTTCATCTCCTGTAGTCTTTCTTTGAATTGTGGAGGTTTTGTATATTAGTATGTAGGGAAGTGTATTTAATTTGTGCCTTGTGTTGTGTTTCTTTTCCTGTAGTTGCATGCAAAATCTCTCTTGATTTACCATATTTAAGTTATGGCTGTCTTTAAACTAACTGTGTCCAGTGAAAAAATAGACGTGTACAGAGTAGGGGTGCTAGAAGAGGACTTTAAGTGTTGGGATTAGTGTGTGAAGAGGAGATGAGACATAAGCTGCTTTTGGTGGGAATAAAATTTAACACAATGAACCACAAGTTATGTGTCTAATGTGTAAGATATGGTGAATGGAGTCAAGTAAGTATAAAGACATTTATTCCCTACATCTGTCAGATACTCAAGGAAAACAAAACTTAAACTCTTCTTTTCCAAAAATACGTAATTTTCATTTGTTTTCAGTATGTTTCTGGAGTAGTTATCTTGTGTGCAGTCATGGATCTTTATTGGGCATTCCTCCAGTCAGTTTGGTATTGTTGGGTTGCTAGCACAGGACAAAATTGAAAGGATAAGGATTTATTTTCCTCAGGGTCTGCTTGTTGGCAGTTTCTGAAAATCATTAGCTTGGGGAGCAAAACTGGATATATTTGAGGTTGGCAAGGTCTTTGGTATTAAGCAAACTCTCTTCAGCATTCTCTTTAGAACTCTGTAGGGTTTAAATGGTGCCAAGAAACTATTTTCCAGTTGACTTGATGTGTACAGTGTAGTTACTGTCAGGAAAGCTGTGCTTCAGTGTGTAGGCTTACAGTTTTCTGTTCCATGCCCTTGCAAAAATGGCACAGTGAGCAGCTATTTGTTTCATTTTTCCAGGTGCATTTGCCATTTCCAGAGCTTATCCTGAAGTCATCACTTGCTTCTGACTCATTGCACAGAGATTCCCTTGAGTCTTAAGTTTTCCTGAGTAGAAGACAAGCCTTTGGTCATATCTACAACGTTAGAAAATGTCGGTTGTTGAATCATTAATATATTGAGCCAATGTCCAGCTAAGAATTCATATTTACTCATAAAAAAGAATTAATTTTGGCAGTTAACCACCACTCAGGGCAATAAGTTCTCAGAACATGATGTAATCACCAGTGATTTTGGATTTGAGACAGTCAACAGGAGGAAAAAATTTCAGAAGTGTGGAATAATAGTGAGAAATACAGAAACTAATGGGAGATAACTTTTATCTTAGATACTTGTATGTACTGTATTTCTGCTGTTTACTACTCCTTAATATTAGTTTGGTAATATTAGGTGATGCTAAAAGCAAAATAATACTGTGTGGTCTGAAGGCTTCCTTGGGGTGAACATGGACAGTTACTCAAATATGTAACGGAAAGTTTTTTATTGGTATCTTTAGGTTGCGTTGTCCCTATGCAAAATTGTGGCCATGCTCCTGCCCCTCTCCCTAGAGGCCTTTTCAAAGCCTTTTCAATTCCAGAATTCTGACTGAGGGAAAAATGAAATAGCAATGTTTGATCCATCCCGTGTGTTCATACAAGAGGCATAAGGCTGGGGGTGGACAGGTTGTGAGCCCTGTCTCCAAGAATGCCTGGACTGAGAACATACAAGCAGGTGACATCTCAAACAGCTCCAGCTGCTGCTGTGTAATTCCACTCTTACTTGGTAGGAGGCTGGAAATGTGTGTTCTGTGAAGGGATGTTTCCAGCAGTTAAAAAAAACGGGCTGCATGGACAAGGGCCATCACACAAGTAGTAGAAATAGATTGACACTGTTGGTTTCTGGAAAGCATCTAATGTCTAAGCATATGGGTATGAAATGAATAGGCTTGAGGAGATTTTGACAGGAGCCAGGAGAGATAGCCTAATATTGTTATAGTAAATAGATCATAAATTAGTTGGGAGTTGTAGTACAAACGCACTTCTGTCAGCTTTTAAAGAGACTGTTTTTTAGATACTGCTTTTACAGAATTATGAGAGAGAATAAGGTGCAGAAAGGCCAGAAATGACCGAAACTGCCAGGAAAATGTTTTTAGGTCCAAAATCTCTGCTGATACTACCATGGGTTTAGATATGATACTGGTAAGAATAGAAAGGTGACAAACACTTGAGGTTACATTGCAGGAAGAAAACCATATTTGACTAAAGATATTTAACAAGCTAAATTCTAGAATAATGATGTTAATGCAGTCTTTCAAGGCTGTATGCATTGTACGAAAGAACATGCTTGTCTAGAGACTACTTACACCACTTCCTATCAGTTTTTGGGCCTACATCACATAAATCAAGGAATTAAAGATCTTTTTAGGCATAAGCTCTAAAGCAACTCATGCAGTCATTCTGGCTTTGTCTCTAACTTTTCTACTTCACCTTATTTTATCCAAGGCTAGAAAAAGAATTTCTGCTTGACCACCCAGCCTCTGCACCTGTTCTTCTCAGTCCTCCTGTCCGAGTTGCCTTATTCTCTCATTGGCTTTTAAGATTCACTGCTAACATCTCATTTCTGCTCTTTTAGAAGTTACACCTCTGCAGTCGCTAGTGCAGTGCTTTTGGCTCTGTGTAGCTATTTGAAAAAAAGCTTACCAGTGCTTATATTTCGAGGATTTGGTTCTCTTGTAGTTTAAACATAAATATATTTTCTTATTTTAAATTCTTCTGTGTTGATATGCAGTATAGGCTTTGTAGTTCAGTGTTTTCACACTAGATGTCAATCTACTTGCATATGTAGAAGTCGCTATTTTTTGCCTTCTAGATATTTCTTTCACCAGCTGCACTGGCAGAATCCTGTTTTCCATCTACTTTGCAGGCAAATCAATGCCATGAGAAAAGGGATGAATTTAAGTACCTTTTGGTGGCTAATATTGAAGAATAGTTCTTCCAAATAAGACAGCAGTTTTGGGATTGCCGAGTGTAATTAAAATCTTTGATTTCAACAAAACTGGTTGACAGTTTTAATTGAAAATGAAATTTCAATGGCATGGAAACAGAAGTTGGAAAGCCTTAGGTAGAAATATTTTTCTAATTGCTGAACAGCAATTTAATATACCTGTTTATATTTGTTGTTGATAACTGTTCTTTTCTGTTAGAACATTGTAGGTACAGCGTTTAGTAAAACGGCTGAATATTTGTGTGATTAGCCTCTTGTTGGCTGTGTAAAACTTCTGTTTGCAAAAAGAAATAAGCTTCCAGAAAATGGAGGCTGCAGAAATATGAATGCTAAGCTAGAGGGAATCATAGATGCGTTCTCATGTCACCCCACCTGTCTTCTCCTTATTCTATTTCTGTACTAGGCAGGAGGTTGAAGGATATAAAATGAGCCAAATTCAACTTAGTAGGAACACTGCCATCATAACAATATGAGAGGGAAACTTGAGTATGAAACATTTGGAAGTCTGAAACCATTGATTATAAACATACATACGATCAATCTTGTCTATGGTCTTGTATAGAAAAAAATGTATAATTCGTAAAAATGCAGAGAAACTTATTTCAGTGCTCATTTCTTAATCTCTTTCCCTCTTTTCAAATACCATTCTTGGCAAGTTCGTATTGAAATTACAAGATCTTTGAATTAAATGAGGAACAGTGTGATATATTGTGGTTTACTGGAAAACACACTTTTAGACTTAGAGTAGCAGACATGGTGTGGCATTTGAAGTCAATTTAACATGGTATTCACCTACAAGCCAGGAGATGCAAGTCTTAGCTCACATCTGTATTTGCTTAAGGATGAGTGCTCTGGATGGAGGAGTCAGCAGCTGACTGTGATACATAACTCCAGAGGAATCCTGAAGTTTTTCAGTGATTACTGCTACTTTTGAAAAGGTGGGAGTATTAGGAAGAGCAGAAACGCCTATTTTAATATTTTTTTCTGATATTATATAGTGCTTCAGCTATATCTCCTTTTTTTCTGTTCTCATTTAAGAAATCATGGGGAGGGGAAGAATCTTTATGAAGTGTGTAATACTGTGTGGAAGTCAGGTTCTCAGCACCAACCATTGCACTCACCAAACTTGCTCTTGCTGGTGTAAGCTCCTGGCTAATATAGATGTACCCACACTGTTTCTAGTTAGCCTGATTGGTTTAGTACTTCAGTGCTGTTTACAAAAGCATTTCCCATCTTGACATTGCAGAGCTATTAAGAGGACTGGAAAAACCTTTGAGACTGGCAATGGTACAGGTAGAAGCCTCTGCCACCCACTGGTTTTTCTATGTATCTTAAGTAGTATCTTACTGGGAGGAACTATTTAGAAGTAAATGAAACTAATTGTTGCTACCAATGATACTGGCAGAATTTAGTGAGTTACACTCAAGTTTCTAGTCCCAGAGCGAGTAATAGTGGTTGTAACAATGTAACTCCCTTGGTGTGTTAACCACTTCCATTGTGTTGCAGCTCCAGTTTTGTGGCAGGCCTTCTCTGCCTCTTCTGAAAAAAGCCTGGTACATTTTTAGTTACCAGTAAAATAGCTAATTGATCTAACAGCTTGGGTAGTTTTTTTTCACAAAGGTAAATGTGATTGAACGTGAAACTATTGGTAATGTGCTTTGTCATCTCTGCCATCCTGATTTTGGCTGGCTTCCAAAACCAGAATTACCTCTTGCAAATGACTGTGGAGGTTTTCCATGGGCAGGAGGACCTGTCCTGTGGGCTGGAGCACTGCCCAGCATCCCTGAAGTATTGCACTGTCAGCCTTCACCTGAACTGCCTCTACTGATTGCTGCATGTCCCAGCTTAAACCCCAGAGTCTGAAAGCTCTTTTTCCTAGTCAGGCAGTGGTTTAATATCTTGCCCTTAATATCATGCAGGAGTCTTGTTTTAATTTGAGTGTATTAGTAGTGCTATGCCAATGTAGGTAAAATTCTTCTTAAAGGAACATTATATTGGTTTTTGCATGTCTCTACCTGTTTGGATTGGAGTTAATATTTTTGTATGTCTGAATAAATGAATGAAAGTTAATACTTTTAATATGCTTTATAATTGCATCCTAAGTAATTGCATTAACTACTGAATTCTTCAAAGCTTGCAGTGCTTTGGGGCAAAATAAAACACCCGATGATTCTTTTAATTTTTGGAGTAAATATCAGTACCTTATCATTAGTGTAATTATTTTTCAAGATTTTCCTATTTCTTGACAAATTTAAGAGATTAAAAATTCCAAACATCCCTGAAGAACCAAAGCTGTCCAGTGTTTCCAGTGATTTGAAGCTCTCATGTATTGTTTAGAGATTCCTGGAAGGTGCGTGGTAGAATGTGGTCTTCATAGTTATGCTTAATTTATTTTGTGTTATTTCATAGGGCTTAATATCAGTTGGAGAGACCATTTTATACAGGGAGTCACCATTCCCAGGGAAGAACTGAACAGGGCTGTTACTATTACTTTGTAGCTGACTGATGCCAACTCTGTTAAAAAATTTGCTAACCACTGCTGTGCTGAGAGCTCTTTCTAAGCTATGGGTGAGCGTGGAGTCACTTGGGCCAAATTGCCTGCATACTGCTGACAAAAACAGCTATTGAATGTATAGTATTTTAACATAAAATTATCTCAAAAACCTATTAAGTGGTAAATGTACATAAAGTAATAACTAATGAAAAATAACTTGCATTAAAAATATTCTTTTGATCAGCTGGAATGATTTGTATACTCTACCTAGTATCTATCGTGCAACAATTTCATTATCTGAAAGAATTTTGCCAGAAGGGAAGTGTTTTGCATTCCTTAGCAAGTAGTCTCTTCCAGAATTCACTGAGGTGCCCTGAAGAACAGTAAATAATAAGTAATTGCTTGCAACTTGGAATTTTCTTGGAAACTGAATCCCCAGCTTTAAGAGAATGCTACTTTGGAGCAACCTATAAAGTGATTTCTGTGAAAGCACATGAGTGATTCTATTTATGTCCTTATTTGGAAGTGTACCTAGTTCTTTGTTCCTTTTCCTTCCATGATATGGATAGGTACAAGTGAAGGCTCATTCATCTTCACTTGTCACTTGATCTTCTGTCACACCCTGGAGATGTTTTACCCTGATGCGACGCTTTACTGTGCATCCTTTATTCCTGCCGTCTACGAACTACCCAGCAACCAAGTGACCTCATCAGGAGGTTTCAGGTGGTGTCCTCATTCTCCATAGACTCTTCTGCCAGTGCTCATGCAGCCTGTGGTTCTGAGAAGAAGAGTGGAGGATGTGGATGCTGATGTGCTGCAGAGTGCTGCTGTAATATGTTCTTTTAAGTGTGCATCTTTAGGCACATGATTACTGTTCATCCTTGCTCTATCTTTGCCACATTTCAGTCTGCTTAAAACAACTTATTATTTTTCCTTTGTCCTTTTTGCTGATGAGGAGCTCTCTTCTGTCTTAAGTACCAGTAGTTCTTAAGGAAACATTGTGCCAACTGCATCTTCCATGCGCTAGCAAGGAAGGGCCTGTGATTTTTAACTGTCAGAACTTGCTTATGGAGCTGATAGCAAGCAACATAAGTTAGAGCTGGGTTCACAGCACTCAAGTGTGCAGTAAGTGTATATGTGGCAAGATAGCCTTGATTTGTGAGAGTGATAGTAAGAAAGTGACAAAAAGATTTTTCCACATGTAAATGAATTGAAGAGCTACACATTATTCTGAATTAATTGCCCTTTGCTTTGCTCTTAGCATCTGTGTCTATGTTTGGGTTTGGTGTCCAGCCAGGTTCCTATTAGAATTGTGTGGCTGTTCTATTTAAATGTAACAACTTTGAGCTGCTTATGGTTCATGTTAAAACTACAGCCAGGTAACCATTTTTGTCCAGTGCCCATAGTAAGTGTAATTGTATTAAAACTATACACACAGAGCAAGGCCTGAATTGTTTATGCATAGTTTTATGTTCTGGTAATTTTTTCTACTTCAGGTTCTCCTGGTTGCATTTTTTCCCCAACTATATTTTTTATTAATCTTGTAAGGGTTGTGTACATGTGTAGGTAAAAGAAAAAGTTGTTATTATCTTCCACTAAGTGCCCTGGTGCTTCAGCGTTTTGTCTGTTTCCTAGTTGGTATTTGCTGGTCATACCATTGGTGTGTCAATTGTATATCTGAAAAAAATGCATTACTTCTTTCCTAATTAAAAAAAAAAAAAGAAATCAATGTTCTGCATTTTGTGAAAGGTAGGAAACTGTAATCCCTTTATCCAGTTCTTGGATATCATCCAGCCTTTTGGATATGTCAGTGCTGTGGGTTTTGGACAGAATCTGCTCTAGCAATCTGGAATCACGTTTGTCTGCAGGCACAGTGAAGGAGCAGTAGATAGGTCCAACCCTGTGACTCTGGTTTGAATGTATGGAGAGCAGTCTAAGGTTTTTTCTCAACCATTAATTACAATTTTATTAGTTAGGCAGGTGGTTTTGGCTTTGCTTCTGTAATTTTACTGCTGCTGTAGCAGCAAGACAAAGCAGTACATATTAATATTTAATTAAATATTCTGAATCTCAACACTATTCACATTATTTTTTGTCTGGATTAAAAAGGGTGTTGCCTCTTCAAGTTCATACTGGATTTCTTTCTCTAAGAAGTTAAATCCAGATTTCATCAACTAATATAGTTAATCCTTGAGTTAGTTATCTGAAGTTGTTTGGGTATATTTCTAATGGATCAGGCTCTTGGGTTAAAATTTTTTGTAAGTGGATATCCTGAATAGGAAACTCTTGAAGTGGGTCGTCAGCTTTCATAGACTTTCACTGACTTGATCCTTAACTGACCTTGAATATGAAGCACTGTTAGCAGCTGAAATAAGAAATGGACCATTCACTAATTATTAATTTTGAGGCTTTGTCTTCCAGTTTTGGAAAGCTAAGTTGTGGAACGTGTCCAACAATTAAAACAAAAATGGGGTGTAAATAATTATTTTGAAGCTGAAATATGGAGTTTCATTTATTCTGGGGGATTAAAAAATTGAGACAATGTGGTAGTATTTTTCTACATACTGTATGAGAATATAGAGATAAATAGGCAAAATAGCATAAAGGGGCAAAGCTTGTTTCCATCATTAAAGCAAATGAGAATGAAAGAGAAGAATGATTTGTACCATAGTAGTAAAATATCTGTCAATACTTGGATTATGAACTCTTGTTTCCATTGTTTAAGTAAACCAAAAAATATGTAGAGAAGACTGTAACATCCTGTATTAAGTTTAAAGCCAAAATGGATGTACTGTTTTAATTAAATTAAAATCCTTTTGCTGCTTTATATTATAAGAGGAAAAAATTGTTCTCTAATAATAGTAGAGATAGACTTTTTTACTTCAGGCACCTTCATAATAACTCTTACAGCTCTTTTTCTTGAAATGCTGTATTTATGTCATGTAATGAACAGGAGAGTGAAGTTAAATGTGGGAACTCTTAACTTCCAGTACGGTGTTGTGGTTTTATTGATGCTACACAGTATACACAGAGAAGTGCATAGAAGTGCAGAAGAGCTAGATGTGTTTTACGTAATTTAAATGAAAGTTCTGTGGCTAAATTCCCTGCATTGCAATGGAAACTGAGTCAACAACTGTGTACTGGATTGTTTGTGGTACTATATATGTTTAATTCTTAAAATCAGCATTGTAAGTATTCACTTCTGATGAATTGCCGGCAGAAGTCCTTGATGACTGGATTTTGACATCTATTGACTTCTGAGTACCAGGATTTCCAGTCTCCTGGAGTTATTTTGGTGTTCCTAAATAATGTAGCACGTGGCTTGGTATGTGTGTCTAAGAGGAAATGTGCTCTGGTGATTAAGGTAGCATTGGTATTCTGGAGTTTGAGGTATGTTTTGTCTGACCTGATCTTTGAAAATGCAAGTCTTTTGATGTGGAAACCTACATAAATCTGAGAATATATTGATTCCAGAAGTGTCACAGTAAGGATCTACCTCTTTATATATACTTCTCTACATTATGTATAATGCAGCTTTTGCCCCATGTAGCAGGTATCTCTCCCTTTATTTACACAGTACTAGCAGTTGTGGTACTTCAGACATCTTTGCATGTGTGTCTTCCAGTGAAAATTCTCTAGAGTACTAATTTCTCCAAATAGAGAACAAAAATCAGTACAATGTCAGAAATTAAACTTTTACTTTGTACCTCTGGTATTTCTGCAATATGTTGAACAAAATGATGATCACACCTGCTTGTTGGAGGTATAAGGATGAAATTCCGATTCTGTGTCATTGTGCCAATTTCTGCAGGGTGAGAATTCCACACAATTGGGCTCTTCTATGGGGAGTGCTCTGGCATGGCCATCTCCCTTCACCAAAAGCAGCATTGCTTCTGAAAGGGGTGGCAAGTAGTAAAAAGACAAATACAAGTGCGTTACCTTATCTAGGGTAAGTGGAATAGCAGAGGACTTTTACAGAGGTAAAGTTATGCCTCAGTTACGTATTGAGGGAAGGAAGCAGGATATTGGCAGTGAGGATGCAACCTGTAGGGTTAGGAGAAATGGTGAAACAAAGCATCTAAGACTTCTTTAGTTGTAATTAATTCTGCTTATATCAGCCTATCTGGCCAGAGTTCAGTTACCCCATCACAAACTACTTTTTTCATAGAACCATGGGGTCCTGTGTTTAGGGAAGCTTATTGAGAGGAGGCAGTGGGGTCTGCATAGTAAAAGAACTTGTAGCTTCTGGTCATGCCTTCTGTTTTCAGCAGTCTTATCAGTGAATAAGACAGGAAGCAAAGAAGAGTGATCAGCTAAGACCATTAAACACGGTTCTGAAAGCTGGGGATCTCTACTTCAGCCATAGGTTTCCACCACAGTGCCAGTCATGTAGTTTAGTCATCTCTGTTTTTCTCCTTTTACCGGTGCCCTGAGATGTGACTTGATGTAGTGATGTGCACTTAGCTCCTTCCTGCTCTGTTACATCTGTTTGGTGATGAGGTTTGTCAAATAATAATGGGTATTCTTAAAACTCAGGCCTTGCTTCTCTGAGAATGGACGTTCAAATTCCTGAAGACTTTTAGTGTCTGTATCTGGAGCCAAATCTGTGGTCTAGCCACCCTTTTCATTGGAGGAATGCTGTACCCTGGGTTTCATTGCAGCTGTTGTAATGTAAAGTTCATATTTAACTGATACGATTTATATAAATGGTTTGGACTCTTTTTTTCTGGACAACAAGGGAGCTGGAGTATGCTCTTATTTTTATATAGTGCATGATGACGTGAACTGCTCTGACATTAATTTAAAAAAGTTGTTATTTTAGAGCAGCTCCCTCTAATCATACACTGATAAGGTTTGTAAGCTAGCATAGCTCTTCCTCCTGAATTACTCGTTTTGTTGTTTTGCTTCTTAGAGTCTTGGTGTTGCAAAAAAGGGAAGACCTCTTTTCTTCTCGATGCACTTACAAATGACCAAAGACCTTCATGAGCAAATTCAAGGAGCATGAGTGTGTGCCTTTTGAGAGGTTTTATTCTAGGAAACCTGCCAGTCTTCAATGCCAGTGTTTCAACTCTCTGCCTTTGGAATTCTTTGTCACTGGAAGCACCAAGTACCTCAAAGTTTATTTTGAAATGAGTTCTGTGACACAAGCTGCTTTAAATACTTCAGTTATTTCTTCACTTTAAGAAAGCAGTAACTTTGGGGTGCAGTCATGATTCCCTTCTTAATGTGACTGTTAGCACAGTTGAGGCAGGAATGTGATAGTTAACAAGGAAAGGGCCAAAACTTGCACCCAGGAGATCACCACATCATGAACATCACAGGAAACACTGAGTCAGGAAAGACATAATGCAGCTGAGCATCTCTGATTGCCAGTGAATTATCCCAGTTCCATGAATTCTGTTGGAAAGCGCTTTCTGTGGGGTGCATGCAAGCTTTGTAATGGAAAACAAAACTTGTTTCAAAGTGGTGAGTCATGACTAGCCTGGTGGTGGTCAGTACTCATCCTTTTGTGCCTTAATGAGGTGCTGGCAATTAGCTACAAAGCCTAGGTTTGGTCAAGCATGATATTAAATGAATTTCAGTAAAATTTGCTGCCAGTGAAATTACTGATTTTCCAGGACTTCTTTGTAGTTTTCAATTCACATTATAAAACCTACAAAGTCCTTTCAGCAGTCTACAGTGTGAAAGCGATCAGAAACAGATCTGTCTGTTTAAACGTCCAGACAGAATACAATTTCAAAACAGGGGCAGGGATAGAAAGAAAATGGCATGAATTCCAGAAAACAAATG
Source organism: Hemiprocne comata (assembly GCA_020745705.1). NCBI lineage: Eukaryota > Metazoa > Chordata > Aves > Apodiformes > Apodidae > Hemiprocne > Hemiprocne comata. The sequence continues at coordinate 76,395,851 of CM036588.1, read as the reverse complement.
AGATGTTAGATGCTTTTTGACAGCCCCAGAAGCTTGAGGGAAAGATGAAAAAATGGGAAGATTTATGAGTTTGGGAACATAGTTATACTTCGCCAGTGATTCTGTTCTTACCAAGCATTTTGCAAAATATCAAAACCTTTTGTATATTAAGGAATTATAACACGTTGCTCTTACTGCTGTTATAAAGAACATCTGTGAAACAGTAGTTAGGTGGCAAGGTGGCATTGCCTGAGCAATGCTCTTGAAAATCTAGTAGTTTATATGCTTAGTTACATACATAAAAAATCAGAGAGCTGATTTCACCTAACTCTTACTGCTTATTTAAAAAAAACCTTAGTGTTTCATTATTAAAACATCCATTCTTAGCTCATTGCCCATAGATCTTCTGAAAATGTGCTTTTAAGAAATTGAATGGAAACCAAACAAGTTATTTGGACTAGAAAATATTAAAGAGAAACTCAGATGTAGCTAGTTGATACCTCTGTCAAAGGAATATGGAGTTATCCAAAAAAAGGGATCAGTGTTTTCCAAAATGGAAATTATTTGCAGTGGAGAATATTGCTTAGCTCACTGCACATTTAATGAGGCAGAGAAGCGTTTCCTGGGTCTGTTAGTGTGTTAACCCAAAACATCTTTTCTCCAGATTGCCTCATGATGCACCTTTCTGCTCTGGCAGCTTACATCACATGAAGCATAACGGACAAAATTAAAATGTTGATTATACAAGACAAGATGCTCGTTAATAGATAACAATGCCAATTTGGAAGGAATACTTGAAAATAGTATGAACCAATCATTCTGCAAAGATGTTTTCCTTGGTGTGGGCTTTTTTTAGATGTTTATTTCATGTAAGTACTTCTAGATCTTTTGTTTAAAATTGGTGAAAATGGAGATCAAGACTATCTCGCTGTCCTCATTACAAGTGTTATTGTTGACTTTAGTAGAAATAAGATGCTGTCTTCAGTAGAATTCTGCTTTTATTCTAGTTTTTGAAGTCTGAAGCTCTCAATACCAGAAAAAAATGTATTGCTAAAGGACAGATTCTAATGAGTCAGCAGGAAGATGTCCAAAACCAATGGAAAGCTTATGAGGAAAGATCAAGTCTGTTATCTTCATAATAAAATAATAAAAAAAAGAAATTAGTAAATCTGCTGGTTTGCTTTCTGTAAGTGGTAACTTTAAAGTAGCGTATAAGATAGTTGCCTTGAGAGGTGATATTTTAGGATTTTCAGTCTGGGATTATATTTGGAGGAAGATACTCCTGTTCTAGGAAGATATTTCAATTTCATTATTCTTTTTATCACTGTTGCAAATAAACAGGAAAACATTTTTTAGATAAATGCTCTGAAAATCACATTACTAAAAATATGATATAGTACAGCACAGGAACCACTGCATAGCGGCTGAAAGCACTTGGTCTGTTCAGCCTGGAGAAGAGGAGACTGAGGGGAGGCCTCATTGCAGCTTACTGTTCCTCACTAGGGAAGGCGGAGGAGCAGGCGCTGACCTCTTCTCTCTGGTGACCAATGATAGGACCTGAGGGAATGGTGGGAAGATGTGCAGGGGGAGGTTTAGTTTGGACATTAGGAAGAGATTCTTCACCCAGAGGGTGGTGGAGCACTGGAATAGGCTCCCCAGGGAAGCAGTAATGGCATCAAGCATGACAATATTCAAGAAACATTTGGACAATGCCCTCAGGGACATGGTATGAACCTTGGGGTTGTCTTGTTCTGGGGCGGGAGTTGGACTTGGGGATCCAGGCTGTCCGAGGAGGTGTTTGAGCCACCATCCCTGGATACATCTAAAAAGACAGATGTGGTGCCCGGGGACAGGGTTTGGTGGTGGACGTGGCAGAGCTAGGGTAGTGGTTGTACCTGATGATCTCGAAGGTCTTTTCTAACCACAGTGATGATACTATGATACTAACGTATCAGATCTTTATTGAATTAAATATTAAAAGCCTTGTTTAAAGTAACAATTTTTTACACAAAGAAACATTGAACCAAAATATGTGTCCATGCTCTGATAGCTTCCTTAAATAGCTTGGAGCTTTGATGTTAAATGTATTTATTTCTACTAAGCGAGTATATTCACAATGACAGTTTATTGACCACAGGAACGGACTTTGCCACAGGCATGCTTGCAGCACTGCTGCAGCTTGCATGAATAGCTCTTCTTTTTTTTCTGTCGAGCTTTTTCTGATATTAATAGAAAATATAAAGGCTAATGATTATAGAGATGTTACAAAGCTTATTTGAATAATGTGGACATGGAGGAAATTGAGTAACCTAGGGTTGAGAGTTATTTTTGGTTCTCTCTTATAAATCTCAGCTGATAAATCCAAGATACCTCTTAGAAGAGTAGTGGGATCATGTCTTGAAAGGCTTCTTTAGATTATGTATGTAATACCTACCTGCAAAGATAGCCTGTATCATCTTGTGGACTTAAAACTAAAGTGTACACAAGCGAAATTATAAATTTATGGAACTTATAAAGCTGGTAGAGAAAAACAATCTTTATATTAGGTCTTTCAGGAATGGGATTTTTAATGTATATAAAGTAATAAGAAAAAACATCAGAAAGAAATCATATGTTAAGAATGAAAATGATGTAATGATGTGATGATGTGGGAAGATGTAGTCACTTCCATAAGGTCTGTCTGCCCTTCCATAAAGGGCAGCATGCTGGAGGCTTGGCAAATCTCATTTTTGTCTCCTCTGCTGCCTTAGGCTGAGATTAACCTCGAGACAGAGGAGTCAGGGTAGCCTTTGGGATGTGTATGACTGTTTTTAAATACAAGAGCTATTTATGTTATTTATGGAAACAATAAATAATATGTATCAACAGATCCTAGTTCCTGGTAACAAATCTAATCAATGGCAAAGGAAGTTTTATTTCCGGGGAATATTATATACACATCTTGGATACATCAGGCACAATGTTACCTTCTGTGCAAATGTACCGTGCTGAGTTCACATCAAGAGCATATTCTGCTGTGCTGGAAACCACAAATAGCTCTTGTCAAATAAAGAACCTAATAGTTGTAACATATCCTTGCGTTAATCTTTTGCTTCCTCCTTATTGTAGCTATATTTATAATTAAAAAAAAAATAAATTATGAAAGTAAGTCTTGACAAAGCCCAAGTTTTCTCATAATGTAAAATTTAAGCAGATTATTAGCTAGTATAATCTACTTGGCATTTTTCTGAGCAGGTGTGCTCTCAGTATTAAAACATTTTCCTGATCTTTTAATTCATATGCTAAAATGCCTACTATTTTATATCACAGTTGCTTTTAAAAAAGCTCCTTGAGATTGCAGGTTAAAAAGATTGGTGCAGCTGCTTCCTTTGACAGTGTGCAATTTAAATTACCAAATTAAAACATGTGGTGTAAAGTCAGTGGAAAAAATGGAGCTGAGCTAGCTGAATGCTTAATAAGAAAATTTCAACACACTTTCACAAGCTATATATAAAAAGAAAAATAAATTTCTCAGTTGTTACATATTTTTCTGTCAACAGCATCCACTTCTATAAGGGCCATACACCATATGTGTTGGCAGTCAATCTTTTCTTTAAAGGTAATTTTTTAAGTCCCAACCAATGTTAATCAGATGGCCAAATAATAAGAAGAACATGTATGTGAAATACCAACATACTCAAATTACGTATGTATTAAGCTCAAAATTGTTTTGGCTGAGATTTTTGTGGCAATCTGAGGGGTGGATTCTGTTTTTACTATAAAAGTGGGCAGGCAGATGTTTTGTATATCCAAAAGCAATTGTACGTGCACTTTAGCTTGAGGAACAGCTGGATGAGCAACTACCTCACATGTGGGTGCTTATTGAAGGTACTTTGATAGAAACAGCTGCTCTTGCATGTTTTGTGAGCCAACCTGTTAGCTCCTGAAGTATTCCAACAATGGAAAAGGTAGATCTGTGTGGGGTGACTTCAACACTGGAAATACTAAATATTCTCCCTCAGACTTGCTCTGTGCTCTATCACATAATGCTTTAAAAATGGTGATGCTTCCCTTTTAAGATCTCAATTTTTGTTAAACTGGAAAGGGCCATTTTGCAACTTCTCAGTCTTTTCTTTTTTTCAGTCTCAGCCATGCTAAGTACTTGTAAAGTAAGAGAGACTTTTGAGGAAAATAGCAAGAATCCCCATGGTGGTTGAAGGAATTTATTGTGTTTTGGTCTGGCATTATTTTTATTTCTTGCATAATAAATTAATCTGAATTTTTCTGTGTTAATCTGTCTTCTGAGAGTTACATAGAGGATACAGCAAGCATGGTAGCATGGGGGTTTGGTCCTCATGGCTTTTATGTCTGTTTCCCTTGCTGAACCTCATTATCAGAGAACAGAAAAGCATAGTCTTTCAAATTCCTGATTGCATTTGTCATCTGCAGTTTTCCATTGTACTTGAATGCTTTCCTAGGCTCTCCTTTAGATGCGTGTTGGTTTGTTAGGAGTTCTCCAATCACATGGCTGTTACTGGGCTCCCATTACTCTAGTGGCTGTTTTGTTTTTACCAGGCTTTATAATGAAATGGATTTTAAGTAAAACTGAATTGGTCTGTGTGATGATTCATTATGGTCTTCCAGTAGGGTTGCTTTGAAATGGCCGAGGTGAGGGTTTAATTGACACTTTTAGGTATAAAATTGATGGTCAGAGACAATAGTAGTTTACTCTTTGTTCAGCTCTATAATAAAGCCATTTGTTTTAAATACGGTTTGTGGGTGATGGGTGCTAATCAGTTTGTAAGCATCAGAACCTGTTTTTCTTCTCCAGAAGCCTGAACCGGTATGCTAACAGCAACGGTTCCTCCTCATTTAACTTCCTGTGGCCTTTGATTTAATAGATGTGGAATGAGAAATAACTCACAGTTGCATTCTGTGCAATGGAGCAGGGTTAGCCAAAATTCCTAGTCTGCCTTGTGAGCCAAATCGTACCCTGTAGAGGCAGACATATTACAAGGGAGAATTACAATAGGCCTTTTTGCTACTTCTGGCTCTCTGGTACATTTACTGCTTTGGGGAGACAGGACGCAAGCTTAGCAGGAAACCCTCTTTTGTCTTGTGCTTTCTGTAGGTCAGTGCGGACATAAAAGCTGTTTCAAGTTATTGAAATGGCTGAATTTGGGTTTACTTCTTTGTTGTTGGAACAAACTTCTGCAACACTGGCTAATTTTTTGCGATAAGATCTGTGAAGGAAGCCAAATGTGACTTGCCTAACATGGTTTAAACAAAGAGGTATTCCAATAACCTTTTCATAAAAATACACTTATGATGTGTAAAGATAAAAACCCTAAACTTTCATGTTTAAGTAAATGATTAAATTCTACTTGACATGTACCAAAATGATTAATAGGAAAATCCATAACAGATCATTGCTTTGTATACAAGAAAAAAAAACACCTTCAGAAGCCTTGGTTTTGTTTATTGTGGGATAATTCCTCCTCTTTAAATTGAGCTGAAGACATTTAACATAGATCAGATATGAATAACAAAGTAAATTTGAGGTACGTAGAGTCAAATTCTGTGCTAATGCAAACTAGTAGTGATCACCTTTACATTACAGTCTTGCCAATAGCGTACACAATGTGTGATTAACATACCAGTAATTTTTCTCCGGTTTATAAATAGAAATGCAACACCCAAATATGTATTTGAAGCTTATTTCGTATTGTCACACCTAATTTGCATCTTTAATATATCAGGTTCTGCTAATTTTCCCATGCTGTTGACATTACTTTCAAATAGTACCTCGAAGAAATAATGGATTCTCTAGGGAAGTGCTGGCCTTGAGTGCAGCAGGGTTTGACAGAAGAGAAAGAAATATAAACAAATTAATGACATTCATCTGACAGCTGTGTTTAAAAATGCGAAGTCAAACACCAGTTTTGATTAAATATCTCTCCCCTCTCTAAAATAGTTCCAGAACTTCTGCTAAGTATCCAATGAGCCAAGAAATTCCTGCTGCCGGGATGCGCAGAACAGCTAGTGAGCAGGCAGCAGCAGTGCAGTGTTCCCCACACCCTCATGCTCCAGCTCTATTTTGGGGCACTGTGCCTACGCCTGAGCAGGTTGCTTCCCTTCTAGCCCACCCACTTCTCAGCATGTATTCCTTAGACTACTGCTGCCTTTCTCTGTTTTGTTCTAATCCTCTGAAGTAACCTGTCATGTGGCTTTGATTTGGTGGACTGAGGTGGGGTCATCCTAATAAATGTGCCAAAATTCCCCTCCCCTCGCATTTTGCCTTTTTCTCCCTCTACTACTTCTGCCTTTCTTTCGCAGGTATGCATATGCAAACATTTGCAGACATTCGATGCTGACCTACTGTGAACTACTGCCAGCAGTGGTTTTGGTGCTGTGTCAGGCAGCAGGCACAACAGTCTAAAAATCACCCGATTATACCCTTTGCTGGAGGGGTGCAACAGTTTGTGGCAGCACAGAGGCCCCTTGAGCAGAGCTCTACAGGCAGCAGCTTTTCAGGTCAGGTGGCTTCAGGTTTCTACCCCAAGCTAGAGCCTAGTTTTGAGAGCTAAAAAACTTGCCATAAACAGAGGATGAAGGCTGGTAGGAGCAAATTGACTGTACATATTACTTGAGTTCTCTTGACCCTATCCTGCACCAATATATTACTAATTCTTCCCATGACCCTTCATATATTTTCTTCAGAACTTGTTTTCTTTCACCTTACTAAGGCTTTGATTGCTTTTGCTAAAGTTAAAATACTAAATGTGTTTTGTTTGTGGTTGTTTTGTTTTTTCAGGTCACACTGATTCAAATCATGTCAAAACCCAGTATTTTCAAACACACTTCTGTTACCAAGGTTTTAATCCTTCCTGCTACTTTTTTTTCACAGCTTCAAACCCTATAAATTTTCTTTCCAGATTCTTATTTTACTGTTAGGCTCTGGCAACAGAAGCAGTGGTGCAGCGACAATGGAATGGCTCTTCAGTAAGCTGTGAGGTGTCTTCATGGGCTACTAGAGACTTTACCTAGATATGAGTTTCAGGGTTATAAAAATAAAGGTCTTAAGTAAAAGAAAAGCTTGAAAACAATTACTAGAGTTCTTCCCAAAAGCTTAGAAGCCAGACAGCAATGACAAAGAATTCCACGTTTTTTTTCTGCAAACATTTAAATATCAGGATTTATGAAAACTTGACAGTACTATTTCAGAATAAAACAACATTTTGGAGGTATTTTATAAATATTTGCAGTCCTAGTCTATACACTGTCACAGTTGTAAACACCATCTTCAAAAAAGTAACATTCTCTCCAATATTTTGTCCCAAACAAAAGGAAATAAAGTATAAACAAACCAGTGCCTTTATTTTCTCTTCCTCTAAATAAAAGCACACATTTCTCTTGTTCCTCCATAAGTGACACAGTGGTTAAGGTTAAGAGAAACAAACATATTCCTAAACTGTGTCTAGCTCACCAGGTATTAATGCCATTGGTCATTTTCAGGTCTAACACTTTCTTTGTCAAAATGGGAATATATTTGTCAGAGAATACTGCCAACTAAGCTGTATTGTAGAGAAATCTGTTTTATAGCATAGATTTCCATTTAAAAAAATCTTGTTCAGGGAAATAATATTGTTACTGCCTGTAGTATGCCAAGTATGGTATTTTTTAGGGCTGTGCTGGTATTATCTTGTATGACAGAAGCAAAGTTCCTTAGACAACATTTCCAGAGAACTCTCTAGATTTCTGATGAGTTAACAGGTAGGCATGTCTGCCTCAGAAATTATAAGAGAGGAAGATGACAGATCCATTTGTTTTAAACTCCTGGGAGTAAGCCACACTGAGTATAGGGGTAGAGAAAGCGTGTGTTTAAGTGAGGTTGGGAAGCTGTTTCAGGAAGGGTGCCCTAACTGGGCTGAGGAGGTAAATCCAGAATGGTGAGAAAGCAGGCTTGGAGTGGATTGAGCGACAATGCCTGGAGTGTTGGATGTCCTTGGGAATGTTGTTGAGGTTTGTTCTGGGGAATTTTTGGAAGCAGCCCTGCCCAGATATGGCAATGGGGGTGGCTGCAGGGGAGGTCTGGGGGTGAGGGCTGGGTACTGGCTGTGAGGCTGTCAAGAAGCTTCCAGAAGGAGGTGGGCTGCCCACACTGGCAACAGCCAATCAGCAGGTACTGCCTGTCAGAAGGGACCAGTCAGCTGGTGTTCTCAACCCTGTGGCAGAGGGTGGGAAGGAGAGGCCGGGAGTGCTGAGCACCCTGAGGAGAGACCACAGGGCGATGGCCTGCATGGCTGCTGTTCCCCTGGGCAGGGAGGTTGTATTGCTCATAAATCTGTGATTAAAGTGTGTTGGAGCCTATCTAGTCCCCACACTGCCAGTTCGGTTTTGAGCAATGAGGTTGGAGCATGGCTGAGCGTGGTTGCATGGACATGCAGTGCTTGAGAAATAAAGTATGGTAGGAAATGCCTGTTTGGAGATTGGCTCTTGTTCCAGACTCGTTGAAGCTGTGCAGCTTTAGAAATAAATCCTTTAAAACTGAAGAGTAAGCCATATACTCTGCTGCTGCAGATTCATTGCAAGGCATGTCCTCGTTTGATGCAGACCTACCCCACATGAGAAGCAAGGGTGAGGCTGTCTTTCTCACTCCTGAGGAGAAGTGGGCAGCAGCAGTGAATTTTAAATTGGATGCTATAAATGGCAAGCTAAAACTCCAAATGCTAGTAATTGTAACTAATCTCTTGCACATATTGGGTGATCTGAAATTCATGGCACCTATGAAAGAAAATTAAGAAGGCTGAGTGAAGCAAGAGGAGGATACAGAACCTTTTCCCAACTTGAGTATATTGATCTGGATACTAATGAAAGTTAAGAACTGTTTTAAAAATATTACCCTTATCAAAGATATTGGAGATGACATTTTCTGCTCTTTAGATAAAAGAGGAAACAACGATAACTCTGTACTGCTTTTAGCGAATACTAATTTTCTGCTTTCTTAGCTTGTAAAAGTGTGCTTCTTCATAGAGTACAGTGAATGGTGTGTCACCTGAGCAAGGTATGGGAAGAGCAATGAGGAAAGTCCTAATGCAAAGTATTAACATCTCAATGAGGAACTGAGCCACTATAGTCATGCAAATCCCAGGTCTGGAACACTTACTTACCTCCTCCATTAAGTAAGACATAAAATACACTCATCCTACGAAGAGTTTATATGGAGCTGGATTGTTTTAGTTTGATTTTCATACTATGTGCTTTATCCTTATTCATGTGAAAGTATATGGAGCTAACAATAAGGTTTGCATTGTGCAAAGTTTGCAGAGTTATTTCTTCATGCAAAGTTGGGAATTGGAAACAGCCATAGGTGAATTTTGGTCTTACGTAGTTGTGTAGGCTGGGCAAGGAATATATTTCTTTTGGTTCTGTCCAGGACAAGCTCACCTTTAAAATGAGAATTTTAAAAAAGGAAATCGTCTGTTAGCTTGTGGATATTACATTAGTCTTCTAAAAATAGTACAGATTTTATTAAAAGTAATTCAGTATTTCAAATACATGTTCTTTTTTCTCATGCAAGGACACCCAGCCGTATTAGAGACTTTTCTGATACATAAACAAGGGGCTTTTCAGATTTTTCATAATATGGAGCAAAATGGACTGGTCTATTGCTGGGGTTTTTTTCCTTCTTTTGAAATATCTGGTCTGCCTTTATGGCTCCAGCTCAGGGCGGAAAGTTGGATTCTCCTGTTTCACTCAGGTACTGGGGAGGCTTCATCATCTCAGACAGACAAGAAGGGAGGTTGTTCACAACATGACGCAAAGAACAAGAGGTGTGAAAATGTGTAAACATCTGACAAATGTTTATTAATTTTTATTGCTGGATACTAAAGTAAGGCTTGTCACTGTTTGAAGATGAGGTACGCATGTCTGGTTTGTGTTTTCTAGGAAGTCTTTCCATATAGAGCCCCTATTGTAGGGGCTTCAAATAGGAAGGAGCTCATGGAGCAATTTGGCACTCCAAGTCTGTAATCTGCCAAGCATACTCCTAGGGTTGTATTTCAAAATCCTTTAGTGTTTATAATTTACTATTGCTTTGTTACATCATTTTAGTTTCTGTTAGCTTTGTCTTTTTGCTCTTTTGAACTTAATAATTGTAAATTCAATTTCCTTTTCTTTTAGTTGTCAGAAAAGGGTAAACTGGCTGTTAGAATTTTCTTCATATTTTTCAATTATTAATGGCTTTTAGGTCCCTGCTAAAAGTATAGTATTGAATCTGCAAAGCTAATATATAACTATTTTAATGCTGTTAATAAGCAATTAAAAGGGATCATTACAATAAAGCTGCTTTAGCATTTTGTCAGATATGATTTTTTATGCAATATTGTGTAGCACTTTTTGAAATACTGGTACCTTTTAAACTGTTTTGCTTTTAAAGGAGAAAAAGGGAGGGAAAACAGAAGAGAACTAAATTTATTTAGGGCAGTTTCCTCATTGAAAGACTGCTTCTTACAGCTCTTAAAAGAATAAAAGGGAAGGTATGACAGGAGAATAAACCCCACATGAGCAGTTCTTTATATGCTAACCCTCTCCTTTTTTTTTTTCTTTTTTTTTTTTTTTTTTCAGGAAATCCTGGCTAAGTAAAGTTGGAAGCCCAAGTTCTCGCATAGATCGAACAAATTTTTCCAATGAAAAGGAAATTCCCAAGCTTGACTTCTCGGGATTTAGCACTAGATACTAATAGAAGAAAACATCACTAGGCACGAAACTATGATGTTTCTGCTGCATGATATTTTCTGAGTCTCCATAAAATGTTGCAGGAGCTTTTGGATGCTTTTCATTTTTGAGATAATTATAAATGGTTCCTGTTTACATGAAGTAAGAATTCTTAGTTGCTGTATTAGACATTTTTCCACCATGAATGTCAATATCTAGTATCTAGAATTATAATATCTAAATTATTGCATCTTGAAAGCTAAATAAATGGTTAAAAGTGTCAGTGATTATTTGTGCACAGTGAGACTTGTTATATGCAACTGTATGGCACTTAATCTTTACACTGTGATTCATATTTAGATGCAAAAAAATAAATTTATGTTCTACTGTTGGTAATACCACCAAAAATACTTCACTATAGAACCGGAACACTGAGAGATCTATTGAAACAGCTCTATAGTATAGATCATGTTATTTGTGATAATTAGTTGAGACATAGCGGTAATTTAAAATAAATTTATGTTGCCTCAAACTAAGATTAACTAACCAGCTCTGGTTTAAAATTCTCTATAATAATGCAGATAAGTCTTCTAACAAGATGATTAAATGCGTGGTGTCTCACCCCTTTTTCCTTGTCTACCTACAGCTTACTTCCATACTGGTTATAAAGGATGTTTTGATCTTTTTGGTTTTTCAGTGTTCTTACTGAAATTGAAGATTTTCTTTATGGATGTCTATTTGCTCTTTAGTTAAGAATGTGTGCTGGAACCTGATTCAATGTGATTCACCCATGTACATCATATCAAGAACGCCGAAGGTCCTGAGAAACTCGAGTTGTGTGCTTGCAATAAATATTTGGTTTAATTCTCATACATAGTACTCTTTTCACAGGCACCAAGGAGTCTGTCAGGGCTGAAGCAGACCTTTATCCTCACTTCTAAAGTACTTCTGTGTCAGGATTAGTACATCCTTGGAAGATTTTGGTTAGATTTCTGATTTATCCAAGCGTGATGTGGCAGTACTCTCAGTTAATCAAGGCTGGGGCCATCGTGCTGTCATGGAGGCTCATGCTGTAAGTCCCTGTGAGAAGTGCGTGGTACATCAAGCACAGTAAGACTGCAGTAATGTGGTCACATGGCCTTGGGTTGGCCGAGCGCTGGTATTTCCACTGGCTGGGCTGTACCTCTCGTAAGGGTGTAGACAGAGTCAATTTCGGCAACGCCCTTGAATTTGCAGCTCAGTTTTTTTAATTTCAGGACAGGACATTTAATAACTTATACATTGTGCTTTTTTGTCAGTGCAGAGCAGGGTGTGTGTAGAATGATGTTTCTACTGGCTACTAGATTTATTTTCACTGGGCCTTTGTACATTAAGCAGTACAATTTGCTTCCTAGAATTTGCAGGAGTTACTTATAAATTGTTATAGTTCAAACCATGCTTGACTTTTGTGATAATACACAAGCACCCTACCCTTTGTCGAAGTAATTGTCAGTAATTCCTGTTCAACTCAAATGGTAAATGGCAAAGTTCAAGTGTAGCAGAAGCTAAATAGCTGTTACATCCTCTCTGAAAACTGCATCCTGCTGAAAACAGGTAGTTTACATTTTCCTTGAAGTGACCTGGCAGAAGATACAGCCTCAGTCAAAGGCATTTCCAGCTGAGTCGCTTTGCTCATGTTTTGAGCAACAGTGGTAGAGGAAGGCAGAAAAAAATTGTGCCATTAGACACACAGGAAGAGGAGCCCAAGATGAAATTATTGTTTTGATGTGTAGGCATGGGTGGAGTTGGACTCAGTGATTTTAGCCCAACTGCACTAGAAATGCAAGGCTTGAGAAGGAGGAAGCAGCCACTTCTGGGGGGAGAAAATGTGGAAGTAGAGAACTTTGAGAAAGTTGAAAAACCTGTATGTAGTTTTCTCACACATTGAAAACAAAACACAACTGAAGTGAGCACCACACCAAGGACTTTAGAATGCTTTTCCTAACCAAGAAGTATTTCAGCAGAAGTTATTTCTAATACAGTATTAAGCAAAAAGAATTCCTGCAGTCTGCAGCCAGATCTCTTGTTGAGTCTGTGTCACAAAGTTTTTTCCTGTATCTCTGCAATAACACTCAGCTTCTGCTTTTGCGCTTGTTTTGAGGCTATCTGATGAAAAGGTTGATTCTGGAATACATCTATAACTTTCCTCTTTGTGTGTAAAGTCAGCAATACTGATGTTTTCTATTTTCAACATCTACTTTCCTCACATCAGTCATAGGACAAGAGGCAAAAAATACATGCAAGTTCTCTAGTGAGTTTATCTGAGTATTTTTGACTTTTAAAATTAAAATACATGGACTTTGTTTTGTGCATTCAGCAATTTTCTAAGAGGGCACAGGGAAGTGCTTGATTTGCACCGAGTGGCTCCTGCCTTGCTCGTGGGTAAATAAAAGCTTGTAGGGCTCTTGCCTAGGTGATCATCAGCAATAAGCAAATAATCTTGCATTTCCTTGGGGATGCAGGAAATGGAGGCTTGTACTGACTGCAAGAAAGAGAATAGATGGAAGTTTTAGTAGCTTACATCAGATGGTGTTGTCAAAAGCACGTTGAAAAGAAGTAGTCTAGAAGACAGTGTGTCACTGTTCTTCTTAAAAGGCTATTATAAGTGAACAGATACCAGTTTGTTCTTAATAACTTGGGTGACTTTTTCCAGGACAGATATTTGAAGACTGTTTAACAGTAACTTCTGTTCTCTGTCTGAAAGGTCCTTCAGATCAAGGCAGGATGCAGTCCTGCAGTCCAAGCGGGTCAAGGCTTAATGGTGAGCCTGTGGCATGGCAGGAGATAGCGGTAATTCTGTCTGTCAGCTTCCTGGGTAGGGTAGTGAGGCTGGCCTAAGTGCCATTGACTTCAGGGGCTCTGAAGTTGCATGAAGAGCTTGTCAGACTGGATGAGTCCAGGCAAGAAAGACACCTTAACATTTGGGCAGGTTTGAGCCCCTTTTGAATTTTTTTGCTTGAAAGTATTTTTCCATTATGCAATTCACATGTTGCTGTGTCACTGCAATTAATGAAGTGTTGTCCGGCCCTGCATGCATTAATCTTACCATTTTGTTTAATCATCAGATTCTGTTGAAGTATCATGAGTCCAAAATCATCCAATTTGTGGAAATGCAGTGTGCATAACAGCAGAGCAGTGTCTCTAGATTTAATGAAAACATCATTGATTTTGAGGAGCTAAAGAATTGCAATGGTAAGAAAAAGGCAAGAACAGTTGGCTAATTAGACATCAAAACTAAGCTGACACCTTTTTCCTTTTCTCTTACATGCCAGTCCACTTAGTTATAACTACAGATATCCTTAAATTTTATTTTTACTTATTTTTAAAGATACAGTGCAGCAAGAACAAATTATGTGTCAGCCAGCTCCATTCTTCATGTAAGCAGAAATAGGTTCCACCCATCTAAAAAGTGCTGGGACTTCTGAAAGTCTGTTCCCACTATTTCCAAGTTATTTGTGAATTCTGGACAAAGCTGACTTTCTTGAAGGAAAATTTTGCGCCTGACTTGTTATTTTACTGTAATTTAAGAAAGTTCACATAATTAAACCTTAAACCAGGCACGTTAATTAAAATTGAAGCTTAACTCCTAACTGACCAAGCAACTACAAATATATATGGGTTTGTTTATATTTGATTAAAGAGTCAAAAAAAAAAAAAGTTCTTAAGCAGTGTACAAAATGAGAGCATTCTGCCTCATCAGGAATGATATAATCTTGTATTAATGCTATTTACTCTCAATACTTAACAATGTTGTGATGCAGAATAGGAATGTTCTGCTATATCTACTCATTCTTGAGCCTTCATACTGAGGAAGGCATGATGCTATCTCCTGCCATACTTTGTCTTACGTGACACCAATCTGTCACTTTTTATTTTCTTGATGTCCTCTGGAGCTGCCTTTTTAGGCTTCCATTCTTCTTAGAAAGCTATGCATGTTTGCTGCTGGAATCCTCTTACTAGACAGAATGAACTGGATTAGTCAAGAGAGCTTACTGATTAACGCATAGCTACATACTACTACTTGCTGAAAGTACTCTGAAGGGAATGCTGTAGTGAAAGGTGATGAGGGCAAAAATTGCTGTATGCAGTAATTTTTTTTTAAAGTCTGTTTACACAATGGCAATACTGGAAATTGGAATTTCTATAGTGTTGTTCATTCTTCAAAGCTCCTCACAGTATCTTGTGTAGTGAGTGTAAGTTCTAGTGTTAAAGAGTCAGAAGTTATTTCTGCATCAAAACCGAAACACATTGCACAGACTTCAAATAACTATGCTTGCCCCAATTAATTTGATACTAATACTGACGTAACTAAATAAGAAATTCTGAAATGGAAGATCAAAGGAGGAATAACCTCACTCTTGGTTAAAAGAGCTGCAGAAATGGATTGAAAGGTTTTACTAGTCAAAATTCAAGAATGGTTTAAGTAATTATGAGCATAGTTGTTGTATTCCACAATTAGGTGATCTTTCTATACTAGTTCATACACAGAAGTACAAATATAAATATATGTGTCTTTTCTGATGAGTCACTTATTAAATCAGATGTGAAATGTAATTGTCTCTATGTCAGAATGTAGCACTACATTCTGATGAATGTAATGAAGAATTATTACACTCTAAACAGCATAAATGGAGGTGTATGAGAAGTTTGGCCCAGTGTCATCAGAGGAGAGATCTACTTGTTTGCAAAGGCCCTGTGGGCTCTTTTGTAGCTGTACAAATAGCTTTTTGGTGCTAACTAATGCCCATGATTGCTCTATTTTAAAAATAGGAAAGTATTGTAACATTTCTTCCTGCCTTTGAGTCATTCCTGCATCTGGACAATAGGCTTTGAGCAACGTTTTTCAGTCATGGACATTTGCTCAGTGTCAAGAAGTAAATTTCATCCATCTTAACCATGCACTGGATTCTATTCCTGAAAAAAGAGACAGTGCCCTTTAGGCTTTTTGAGACCAGTTCTTTTTCTGGATCTGGTAAGCATAGCACATGAAAACCAGGCTGAATGAGAGGTACATTGAGAATCCCTGGGTTTCTCCATTAGCTGAAGGTTATCCTGGCATTGACTTGTATTTGGCAGGGAGATAACAAAATAAACAATGGAGAGACAGAAGTTCTGCCCTTGGAGGCGCTAAGATGTTCCATTGGAATGCTGCCATGGACTTCAGTTCGAACAGTAATTGGTCATGCAACTGGAGGAACACTACCAGGCAAGGAAATGCATTATTAATGGGACAGTGTTTGAGAAGTGGCAGATAAGGTAAAGACACTAAGTCACTCTCTTGATGCTGGCTCTGTTTTTTCCTACTTAATAAAGTATCACTGCTGCTTCAGGACATTATAAAGGTCTGAACTGTCCTGCATGAAGTTCACCACTTGAAAACATGCCAGATATTGTGCTATCCTGAGCAGACAAGTAATTACCAATTTGCAGTTACAAAGTTGTGCTGCAAAGAGTGGGAGCAGAGATAAGTGGATACATAGAACCCTGCAAAGCATTAATGGTAATAACAATACCATTCCAGCTGAGACATAGGGATGGTAGATAGAGTAGGAAGGGTGCAGGGATGGACTTTTAAAAAGCTCAGCACAATGAAGTTTACCTTAAGTTGTTTATTTGGAACTGCAGTCACTGGCATCAGTGGAAACTAGTTATTGGTAAGCAGCATAAACAGAAAAGGGCTGGCTGGGGAAGAGGGTCTCAGCAAAAGAGGTCCTATCTTGAAGGAGTTCTTGAGTTTGAGAAGGCATTCAGGAGTGAAAACTCAGGAGATCTGTTTGAAGCATGAAAAGAGAGGTCGAAAATAATACATCAACTGTTATGAGAACCATCTGGCAGCATCTTGGTGCTCTGGGCAGATCACAGCTGGGACATTTGAGACTTACTGTGAGTCTTGTATAATTGGTGGTGGTGTTTTGTATTTTTTCCCTGTTTAAAAGAAAAGAAATAGCCGCATAAAATGTCGGACATATACTATGGAAGTGTACAACTAGTGTACTGCTGAGCAGCTTAGTTCACTTGAGGGGAGAAACCTTAGTACCAGGTAGAAAAGTACACATAAATTGTGATGTGTATCTCCAGATAAGGGAGGGGCTACAAGAGTAGCATCTCTTATCAGAAATGACCATGTCTGCAGTTAGGAAAGAGGCAGACAAAAAATTTGCAGACCAAGTTAAATCTAATTAATGACCTACTATGTAACTCAGAGGGAAAAAAACCTGTTCAGTTATCAAAGTTCGCTGACACTTTCAAAACAAAATGATGACTAAATAGTAATGTGTACTCCAAAGAACGAGTGATATACCAAGATGAATAGGATTTAGGCACTATTTATCACAGTTAAGCCATAGCCTGAATACCATAATGCTGAATACTTAAATTCATTATGCAGACAGTATAATCCAGCAGTCAGTAATGTGCCTGTGAGAAGGAGGAAACTAGTCCTGTCGTTTGAAACTGAATTGTAGGCACAGAGTGATTGACACAATTGTGCTTTCTCTTCTTTCTAAGGTATGGTACTAACATTTGTAACAACACTTTTGTCAGAAGCAAAGTCCACTAAACCCACTGAATTCTTATGTTCTACGGTTTAAAGTATTCAGAAGAACTGTGAAATACACCACCACTGATGAAGAACCCATTTTCTAACTTAGGTCTTTGTTAGCCTAGTCTGAAGCTGGTGTTTCTCAAACTGAAAATGCACTTTTTGATTCCTCTAGACTCTTCGCTCTTTAAGTGTGCTGGATCCAGCTAAGCATGCAGTGTTTTGTGATAAATGCCTTCCCAAAGCTTTCCTGCCTGGAAGCACCAGATGAATAAGAATACTTAGAGCCTTTCAGCTTCCAGTTACGGAACTACTTTATCAAAGGTAGGAAGTGTGATTTGCCACACATGTGGAAACTAAGACACAGAGAAGTTAAAAATCTTTAGGTAGTAATTTCAGCTGTAGAAAGGGATCTTCATGCCATTGCAACCCTTTGGGATTGTGAAGCTCACTGGGCACCAAGGTGCAGATTAGGAATGGAGCTTAGTACCTTCACATGCAGGAACCTGAGCAAACCATTGTATATTGGTACTTAATACAGAGTTGTGTCACTGCACATGAAGGTACATTGGTGGTGTCTGCGTCATCTCTATTCAAATAGCCAACAGTGCATGGATGCACTTCCAGCTTCTGTTTGTGTGACCAATCTTTGTCCTGTGGAATATATAATAGTTCATTTTTATGGTATTAACACTCACTCCTGAGATTCTAGTGAGCAGAGTGTTACAGCTCTGCACACAGTTATTTATAGGAATTATCATGTATGAAATAACAATTTTGTTCTGACCTAGCCATAAAACTTACTCTTTGGACGGTGGAAAATGTACTCCTGAGCTGCCCTTTTCTTAAGGGGATATTCTGTAACACTTCAGAAAGAAAAAAGAACAGGGGGGGGAACACAGATAATCAGCCACCACTTCTGAAATTTTTGGCTTTGTCAAAGTACCTTTAAAATGTACACATGGTCTGAACGAACTAGCTTAGTTGTTCTGAAAATACTTTCTCTGCATATGAGAACTGCTTACCTGTTTTCAGCCAGGCAAAAAGGGTAGATCCCAATGAATAAGGCCTGCAGTGCTTATTTTGCTTCTTACACCCTCTAAACCTGAAGTAGATCAGCAAAGCATTTCATACACACATTCATGGTGGTTTGCAGTGACTCCTTTTAACCTTTTGGACAGTTTGTGATAGAACTGAACACTGAGCTTTTTTAGTGTCTGATGCAAAGGCTAGTCACCTCATATTGCATCTTTAAATATAGCATTGGGTCAAAAAGAACAGGCAGAATTCTGCTGTTGTACTCCTAATGAACCCGTCCTATATCAGTGGAGCAAAATGTCACCTTTCATTTCTAGGTGAGGTACTTTTGCTCATCCCTTGAGCCTTGACCAGTTTCCTGTGAGTCATGCACATACCATCATCTTTACCCTCTTAACAAAAAATCAGTGAGAATGGGAAAGTACAAAGCCCAGCAGCAAATCAGCTTCCTATCTGGGAGCTCTGCTGACCAGCAGCTGTTTACCTCCCAGCAGCGCTCTTCACTTACTGGTTGCTTTTTTAACTTTTTAGATAGCATTCATGAAGCATGGGGAATGAAATCACATGGGAAAGATGAGCTCTTTTAAGTGTCCTCTTTCCTTTTTTTTCTGAAAACTGTGGCTTGGCCTTATTTGCATTTTTAAAAACTGTCTGTAGGGAAATGGAGACACTAAAAGCTGTATGACATGGCCATGAAAATTAGCGTTACTTGACATGCTTGGTACAGACTTGCCCTGAAGCAATTAGCAATCCAGCTGGCATTGGTCCTAGGGGAAAGGCCTAGATACAGTGTTTTGCTTTGTAGCAAGCCAGTAGGATGAGGTGCTCAAGTGGTCTAAAGGAGACAGTGGAACCAGGACCAGTCTGCTAAAAATGCTACAGAGTTATCAATTCTGAAGAGCATTTAGCAATAACATACTATCTTTGCTGCTACCGCTGCAAAGTGGAAGAGAAAAAAAATTATTTTTCTCACTGCTGGTACTGCAATATAAGAGGCATTAACTTCTGGAAACTAGGAGGCAGACTTAACCTTAGATGATGCTCCTATTCACTTAAATTAAAAAAAAAAAAAGAAAAAAAGGCATCAGCTACACATTATTTAGCATAAAAAACTATGATGCATCTAATAAGCAAAGGAAAATACCTCCTGAATTTTCATAGAATCATAGAATGGTTAAAGGTTGGAAGGGACCTTAAAGATCATCAGGTTCCAACCCCCTTGCTCTGAGCAGGGACACGACACACTAGACCAGGCTGCACGAAGCCTCATCCAGCCTGGCTTTAGACACCTCCAGGGAGGGGGCATCCACAACCTCCCGGGCAACCTATTCCAGCACCTTACTACCCTCATGGTGAAAAATTTCTTCCTGATGTCTAACCTAAATCTCCCTTCTTTCAGTTTAAAACCGTTACCCCTTTTTCTGTCACTGCCCTGTCTGGTGAAAAGCCCCTCCCCAGCTTTCCTGTAGGCCCCCTCCAGATACTGGAAAGCCGCTATAAGGTCTCCCTGGAGCCTTCTCTTCTCCAGGCTGAACACCCCAACTCTCTCAGTATGTTGAGAATTTTAAAAAATATGCTTTAATTAAGACATTAAACAAAATAACAACAAATTAAAGGTCTGCAGCTAGGAGAAAAAATACTTGAGAGAATGGCCTATTTAAAAGTAATCTGAAACAACCACTTAACTGATACAACTTTAAAAAGTATTCAGAAAGTAAAAGAAGTCTCCCTTCTAGCTATTAGACAAATAGGGGGATCTTGTCAAGCAAATCTCTCTCCTGATGCTGCCACCCCTATTATTGGTGCATCTTTTGTCTTAACTGGTGCATGTAATACTTGTTGCTCAATGGTCATGGGCTGTTTGGTTATGCTTCTGTATATCATAATTGTTACAGATAATGCTCATCTCAATGAGACAAATCCCACCAATTTACTACTTCACACTTCCACACTAATTGATTTTTCCTCAAGCTTCTCTCCATTTTGAACATCTGAGCTGTGATCCATCTGGCTGTGACAGAGATGTTTATTCTTAGTCCAAGATGGAATTTCAGACTTCTGTTTCTTAGTTACCGTTTTCCCTCACCCAAGACCTATATATTTGAAGTATGATATCGCCAATTTAAAATGTCAAGTGAAGCAACTTTAAAAAATGACACACCTTAAAGAGTTCTAGGAGTCCTCTGAAATACGTTGCTGAACCACATCTTGACAGTAGCTGTAGCATAAAGTGCAAGGACTATATAGACTTTTCTGCACTGGGCTGCTTCCGTTTTTTTCCAGTCTTTTGTTGCTTCAGATTAGATTTGTCATATCCTAATGGCTAATTCTAAGACACACCCTTCTTGATAGTCTTTTTGAGCTCCCCTAAGTCTGAGGTCAGCTGGAGTTTTATAGTCTACTAACTCCCAGAAACCTTTGTAGCTCTTCTCTGTCCCTCTGGGATTTTCCTTTCCATTTTAGTTCAGGCTTTCACCATTGACACAGCTCCCTGTATAATGCTAATCCAGGAACAGCTTTATATTTCCCCTCCTCCTCATTCCTCTCCTCTAGCTTTTCCATTTCAGCTGATAGTGATCGCTAATGGCTTTGGCTCCTGCTTGTGCTGTAGTAGGAGTCTCTCAGAAGTCCTGTCTCAACAGCCACACTCCATTGGATACTTGGGGATGATATTTCCTGACAGCGTAACACCACTGGGGATTGCATTACCCAGGCATGCAGAAAAGAGAAAGTGCCTGTCTAGCCTAATAAAATAAACACATGAGTAGAAAAATACGAGCCAGAGGTAGAGCTAGGGCTGTGCTTACCAATCCCAATGTCTTCCTCTGCTTCAAAAATCCTTCTCTACACAGGTATATTTAATATAGACTGTCTTTGCTTTATTCTTATAAAAAGTGCTGAAGTGAAGGAGCTTTGCTTGGGTCAGCATATCTGACCCTGTCATTCAGGGCAAACTGTGCTGCATTTCTTGCACAGGAAGGCTTTGGAGAGTACACTACGAATAGGGGCAAATTGTAACAGCAAATTGCGAGTGTTTTAAATAACCTGTTCAAAAATAAAATGGTGACATGGGCATCACCAAGGCAAAACATATGCCACGACTGTAACTATGGGAAGAGAAAAGGTAGCTCTGGACTGGCCAGCTCTTTGAGGATTGACTCAAATTAGTGTATTTTGCAAATGAAGGAGACAGACTTTACAGCCAGTCAAAAACACTGAAGCTGCCACTTATTGATTAGAACTACTTTCCTTGTGTGTGAATTCTTTTCCATAAAGCTTGTGACTTTATTTTTCTAGAGGCATCTAGTGAGCTTTCATCTGCTCAAATTGCTCTTCACTTTCATTATGAAGAAAATTTTAATATTAAAATAAGTCATGTATACGCATGGCTTTCCCCAGGCTTGGGGAAATGGAATCTCAGAGCTAACCAATCAGTTTAAGGTCAGAATCAAGTAAATTTGATCAACAAAAACAGAATTACGTGGACCAATCTTGTTTCGTCTTCAAGCCACAGTACAGTGTTATTAGGGTCCTGAAACTTAGTTATCCCTCTTTAAGCAACTATAGCTCCTTCCCTGAAGCCCCCACTAAATCCCTCTCTGAACGCACCCTACCAATCCTTTCAGAGGCTATTGGCTTACAACAAACAAGCAGTAGCCCCGTGTTCCACCTTGTTGCTCCTCTGCCTTCTTTTCAGGAAATCAGAATTTCTAAATCCTTCCACAAGACACCAAGCTTAGAAAGTTGTTTTATTTTTAACTCTTGGTATAGACACAGTACACCATTTCCCCCATGCCTTCCTACACAGTGCTGATTTCTGCAGTGCACCCACTTACATAAACATTACACTTGTGACTCTGCAGAGGGAGGGACACAATTCTGTCATTGAGAGAACTATTTCCATCTGTGATCAGGTGACTCCAGTGACACCTTAAGGGTCATTTTGTTCAGATGCTGGCTGTAGATTTAAAACCCAAACCCTCACACACCCCTTAGGGTATGCTTATATTTTCTTTAAAATATGTTTGTGGGAAGAAATGAACAGGAAGATTTGAACTTGTGGCCTAGTCTATACTGAGGAAATTTACCTGAGAAATATTTTCTTTGCAGGTGAGCTGTTAATGAAATTGATGATTCCTTTTTTTCTCTTGAACTTAAACTTATGGCCCCCTCCCTTTCAGATAAAATTATTTCTCAGCACTAAATGGGGGTTCTGAAGGGACAGTTGTCCAGTCAAGAAAGGAGTAGCCTCCAAAAGGGTAATGCAAACTGGGGATGGGTGTATGATTGATGCCACAGTTAAATGTCTGGTAAGGAACTGGAAGTATTATCTGGCTGTAGAAACATTCATTGCACTGGAGCTAATTTTCTTCCTTTTAAACTCATTTCTGCCTGGAGCTGAAACAGTAGCAAGGTGTCTTTTGATGTAAACTGTAATTATAGGAACTCCATATAGGTTGCTTTTACAAGGCTGTCAGCACCCCCCTGCTACTTGACAAGCACCAAATTAACTAGCTGGAGATGTTGACCAGAGAGCAGGAAGGTAACGTCGCTGACTTCCTTACGAAGCAGTAGTGCAGCTAACCAGCACAAGACACTGAAAATGGTGAGGTCAAACAACTTGGCTTATGGTTAGCTCAAGAAATGAGTCTTATCCTAGGTTCCATCCCCAACTGCTGACGGGGAAGAAACAATCTATGGAGGCCATTTATCTCAATCAATGTATCTTCCTTCTCTCTCCAATCGCGACCTTCTGCATGAGCAGTCTCCATTCAACAAATGCTTCCTCATAGCCAAAGAGGAAGCCTCTGCTTAGTGCTCCGTATTCAGCCGATCTCCAGTTCTGTGCTAATTGCTGCTGTGCTTCAGGCTAGGGTAGAAAACGGGGATATGAACTAACTGCATACAGGAGTGAGAGGAGAAGGCACCCTGGGGAGCAGGCTCGGCTGAAGCCTTTGTTGGTGGAGCCAGCGCAGGCGCCAGGCTCCCCTGTTCTCCCTGAGGCTCAGTCCCATTTGTGCCTGGCTGCTTCAGGCTTCCCGGATGGAGTCTCCTAGCAACTGTGCACTAACAGCAAGGCTGGGATTACAGAGAAAGCACTTGCTGTCTTCAGAGAGCTCATCCCCCATCATGCTGTGCTCAAACCCTTCTTTTGGTCTTTCCAGGCACCATGTGCCATATCCTGGAGATCTGCAGGCTTCTCAAGAGGAGGGAGGGCACCTCCCCACCTGCTTTAACTGCTCTTGCCAGTGCAGGGTCCCAGCTTTAAGCCCTCAGGAGCAAAGAGAACTGCTGGGATTTCCCCACCCACCAGACCTGGATCCAAAGTGAAGCAGTGTAATGCCATTATGGGGTGCAGTTCTGCCTGAGCATTTCCCAGTTCAGGGCTCCCCATCATTACTGGAGAGGTCCTTAATTCTCAGAGGGGTGGCTTGCAATGCAGAGTGATTTGAGTACCTGAGGGCTGGCAAGGTCAGGAACTTGTGATAGAAGACGTCTAGGAATGTCCATGGTTAGGCTTGAGTCTTCAGAGTACATTATATGTGTGTGCAAAACAGTTCTGCAAAGTGATGTCTCCATGATTTAGCAGTCTTGATAAATGGAGAAAATTGTCCAGGCTATTGGCACTGCAATACTTCTGCAACATGAGTTTGACTGACTGTGTGTGGTGTCACATGCTAGGCCACAGAGTTGTAGCCTGACTTCACCTGAGTATTCTGATCCTTGGACTGTGGGTGTTCAAACAGGTCTCCAAGAAGCTGTTACTGTCTTGGAGAACCATCAGGATATGGTAAAGTCATGTGCAGTAGCTTTTCTTACATGAACTCTGGAAGAATTTGTAGGTTCTAGGTACGGAGCTGGGCACTGGTAGGCTAGGCAGTTTGTAAACAAAAAACCTGAACAGAAACAGGGGATAAAGTGTTTGTTCCATAAACCTATTGCTCAACTAAGGAGTGGAGGCTGAATTGCAAGGGAATTGTTTTGGGGCCTGTAACTGGGATGTCTTTCTTTTTTCCCCTATGGATATCTTTCTCAAAGGGACTTTCTCCATCAAACTAGCGATTTTGTACCTTTTTTCTTCTCTTTTTCTTTTCCTTTTTTTTTTTTTTTTTTTTTTTTTTTTTGCTTTGGTTTGGTTTTCTTTTGTTTTTGTTATTTAGCAACTCACATACTGGATAAAGCACCATTTCAAAGAGCTTTCAAAATCCAAAAGATTGGGACATTATACAAATTAATCTTATGAAGCGAGGTATTTCCTGGGAAAGCATTCTAAAGGAATTTCTTTTTCATTAGCGAGTCCCTCATTACAGGATTAAAAGCTAAGCTCCTTCTTCCCTCATTGCTTCCACAAATTAGGTTTTCATAAGACCTTTTATGTGTTTTTCTAAGTACCACAGGTCTCACCTCTTCTGGCAGAAATATAAATGTTAGTAACACTAATTATTTCACACTAATCAAGTACATTTGGGAACTTTGGCTAGGCAGATCTTTCCTTGAAAATATAGGAATTCCTTCTTTTTCAGTTTTTTTACTATGATATAGGAAATGTAGTTGAAAATACTCAGGGCTGTATAGTAGATGAATTTCATTTACTTCGAGTCTGCCTAGATCTTGCAGAATAACCCTGTTTTGGCCTTCTGAGGTCTTGCCTACTGCTTTAGGACTGGTATTCTGGGAGGGGATTTAACTTGATGATGGAACCTTGGGCCTGTTAAATCCCCAGTTCTGCCAAGTAGTGTCCACAGATGAAGCCCAGATCCTCTGGAGATGTTCTTATGCCAGGACTTCCCAATCTGGGGCCAGTGGAGGATCCTGAAGAGGGAGAATGCAACAGATTGCCCAGACTCTGAGGGCTCAAAGTTGACATAAAGGCGTTCATCCCTAGCAGACAGGCAGAGAGATGAGCATCAGGTTGAAAAGCAAAACCATCTCCTTGAACATTAATGAATAGGTAATTGGTCAGGCTTTTTCCACTTCATTATTTCTGCCTGCTGCAATCCCAGTGATTTTCTATGGAGTAGAAGGGACTGAACAAAGTAGGACCAAATTATCTAGCCTGTGAGCTGGACCCGTGTCTTATCATGCATCTAGTAACTACATGCAGGGAAAAGCTGCTTTTTGGGGAAAGTGTGTGGCCACCATTATGGTTCTTTTGGCACAGAGCTCTGTGGAGACTTCTGTGTGTGTTCAGAATTAATGGGGGGAAAGGCAGAACAATGGACAGCTAACTGTAAACCCAAAGGAAGGTCAGCCTCTCCTAGGCCCCTTTCCCTGTGGAGGTAATAGAGGTAATGCCTATATTACATCCAAGTTGTTATATAATAACAATTAACCTAATACAATTCCAGACTTTCTGCTTTGCCTCATCCAATCTCCAGTTGATCTGTAAATGAACAAAAAAATGACAAAGCTAAGAAATACTCCCCAGAGTTAGATCCCAAGAATGTGAATACTCATTTTTGCCAGATCGGATAGATACGTGCAAGATGTATGGAAGCTGGAATACATAAGGCTTAGCAACCTGAGAAATATGGATGATGCAGAAATTGTTAATGAATGCTGAGGATGTAGGATACAAAAGCTTACTCTCCGCAGTGACAAAACATGCACAAGAAACAAAGGTTTGTGTCTCAAGTGGAAGGTTAGAATTCCTGGTGTGAAAATGTCTGAATTCCAGTAAAAAGGTCATTGTCTTGTAGTTAGGATCTTGAAAAATACTGGTCAGTGCCTAATGTTCTTGCAAGTTTCTCACTTAATGAGATAATTTCACCCAGTGACAAGACTTAATTATGACTTCATTTAGGACTCTAGATCAAATGGAAAAAAAGAGTAACAGTTAACCTGGACTTTCCAACATTTTTTTAAATATACTTGATTTTCTAGGCAGGAAAAACATGGCATCACAAATCAACATTGATTTACAAGTAACTGATGCAGTAATTCCTGGGTGACGTGAGGACATACAAGTAAAACTAAAAAAGATGGGTCTTGGTTCTAAAACTGGAAAGTGGACAAAAAGCTTATGAACAGACACAGTGAGTTGTATGGCAAGTAACAGGAAAGTTCCTTCTGAGGCCCTAAAAGAGTTTATGTCCATTGCATATGTAAACACACAGAGGTAGGAGCATGGCTAACTTAGAAACAAAAGTGCCCAATAAGCAACCCTGAATTGACACACGCTGCTCTAGCTACATGTCAGAAAGTCACTAAAGGAAGTGTTCTGATCTTTGCTGAGTCCAATACAATCTGTTAATAAAAGACTTTTATTTTTAAGGAGAATTGGTATATTGAATAAAACTAGACTGGAAACTTTTCAGAGAGCTGTCCATCAAAGACAATGGAAAAAATTACTTCTTTGAGAGCTAGATGAGATTTTTAGGTGAAGGACTGGCTTTCCACTGTGTATTTGCCTACTGGGTGACACAGGGCCCAGTTTATATGACAGTCCCCCAGGCACAGCAACAAGGCTAATGATTACTTTGATGTTTCAGTACAAAAGTGTGCTGTTGGAAACTTAACAGTGTGAATTTTTATTGGCTCTTTATCAGCTGAATATCCTGAGACAAGAAACTGATGTGTTAGTCTGTGAAGCTGGTTTCTTGTCTATGACTTAAATTTAACAGTGTATGTAAGACTTTTCCTTTCTTACAGCAAAAAGTGTTTGGTCTCGGAAACCATTTAAAAAAAAAAAAGTTAACTGTATATTTCAGTATCAGTTCTATTCTGTCTATCACTGTAGTAAAAGTACAGTACATGATTTCCTTGAATTGACTGAACTAGCTGGGTAAATATTTTGTAATGGAGAACTATTTCCTTTTGTAACTTAAGTACTTAATTGCTTCTAATTGGTTTCTATTGAAAAGGAGGGTCAGATCAAAATGATAGACTACAGAGGGAAGGATGGAAAAGACAATGGTAACTGTGTGTTGTTAATGTGTCAAAAGTATGATCAGAGATGTCATTATAGGGTGGAACAAAGAAAAAGGAGTAGGAGACTTAAGAAGAGAGTATCTGGGAAGAGCCACAGAGAGGTGACAGGGATTCTGGGAAAGATTGCTAAGATAAGTTAAAAGCAACCGCTGGCAAGCAGAATCAGAAAAACAGTGTTTGATGAGATGGTAGAGACCTCAGCTAATCAGTGTCCAAAGCAGCTGATAAGAATAGTCAAAACCTTTGAAATTGGCTGTTAGCAGCTCATTATCACTTGAGAGAGCTGGCACCGTGGCCAGATAAAAAAAAACCACAACAGACCCAAAACAAACCCACAGAATTAAGTCAGGAATAAAACACTGAGCAGTGTTTAAAAATCTCAAAAATAGCCAATCCCAGTCCAAGAATGTGGATAATTTTTGGGCCTTCAGGATCAAATAGTAGATGTCAACGAGTCATGTTCTTTATTTAGAAGAACCAAGAAATTAACACTTTCACGGCAACTATTTATACAAGCTGACCTTCTTTTCTCTAGTATGACTCAGGAGTGACCAGAAGAAAATAAGCGTGGATGAGAGAATCTGGTTTTTAGCATTTGCTGTGACTTAAACTCAGGTTATACCAGAATAACTGCACTGAAACCTAGTTCTGGGTCCAGAGCAGTGAATAATATCATCTAGGGCCTACTGACTGCTTAACCAATAGTTTTTTCCTTTTGCTTGATGTAAAAATACTGAATTATTATCAATGAGTAGAGTACATGTATTGGTGTAAAAAATTCTTCCTTGTCTGCTTTTATCTTTTAGCCCAAATAGTTATGAAATATTTACTATTGACATGCCAGAATCATGCATGAGAATTGTCAACAGAGTCTTTATATCTCTCTTAAGTAAACACTGCTCATGATCACCAGTGGCACAATAATCTCTAGCCACATTATGCAAGATTAATTAGCTCCAATGTAAAGTTGCTAAATGAGCCAATATACCATATGAGAGCAAAAGACACCAAGACAAAGCAGGTAAGAACAATTTGCTCTTCCTCTTTCAGTATTGTAGTAGATAGGCATGTGGCATGACTGAACCATAGTAAAAATTTCTGAACGTCTGAATGAGACCATCAACCTTAGCGCAACCCATAATTAAGATTTAAAATGAGTTTTGGACTCCATGAGGCTACAGGATTTATTTCTGTAGCAGGCTAGTGGTATTAGGGGTCAAAATGGGCTTACCAGTAGTGACACGGTTTTGTTGTAGTTAATAGTGTTCTGAGGGGATGCTTTAGAAACACTGTAATAACAACAGCTTACTGTTTAACTGTGTATGTGGAATTTAATCTTCTTTCTTCTGATTTTAAAGCATCATTGGTGGCCAGTGAGGAGTCCCACATGTGTCATCATACTCCATGGAATTATGGAGCTGCCAAAGAACTGACCTGCAGAAACCAGTCTGTGAGCTGGTTTTGCCAGATGAGTTTGGTCAGCAACAGCTGGAATATGGAATAGGTGAGAACCCTCAAAGTTTTTCTCCAGTATTAGGTAACATTACCTGACTGGACTGCACTTTATACACTGTCAAATAGTTGCCATCTGCCAACAGATTTATATGTTGTATTTTTTGTTTTGGCTATATTCAGAAATAGCAAATGTACATTCTTCAAACTATACTTTATGGGGATCACGTGTTTGCAGATATGATTTTTGTCTCCTTACAACAGTATGAGTTACGCATTACCCTACTGATATTATTCCAAGAATTTCCTTTTGATTATCTGTCATCTTGAATGAATAGTTATAAGAACTGAATGCCTCTGCTAGCTGAGTTCACCTGTTAAATAGCTCTGTACTAGTACTGTTCCTCTGGCATGTAAAAAAACCCCCCAACTTTCTGAGTTACCACAGGAGGGAGGAAATGCTTCTGTTTAAAAAATACTCATCTGGAGGCTATAAGATTGTAAGAACCTTCCTTTAGCTATTCTTGTTGTGAAGATACTGGGAACTATTTTTGAGAGAGCTTGACTGCATTCTGCTGTCAGAGGACAAGTGTTTGCAGTGTCTGTTTTAGCTGACTGAATGTCTTCCTGCCCAAGTGCTTGCTTCTAGCCGCTGCACTGCACTTTCTGGGGTGCAGGCCAGCATAGGGCTAGTAAAGGGCTGTCTCACCAGGGCCCAAGGCAGGCAGAATGCATTCTCTTGTCCTTTTTCCCAGCCATCTTTATAGGAAATTAATTAGAGCAAGTCTAGACCAATTTTTTAAAAAACTGCTCAAACAGGTTCTCTCCCTCTCGCTAGTGTTTTGTCACCATAATGTCTGGCATTTTATTCTCTGCAAGTAGAGCATTTGGGGATCTAAGTCTTGCATAAAATTAGACTTATGTGAGGGGGAAAGACTTATCCAAAAGCACATCTATGACAGCTGAGCTGACTGGCTGGGAAACCAGAACTGGTTAAATGGTCCCCTTTTTGTGCCTGGTAGCACTGGGTTATCAGCAAGTCAACTCCAACTGCTGCTGTGATTTTCATCACTTATTTTTATGAGAAGAATTTGCTGGAGAGCAGCTGCAATTCTGTATTTCCTGACTCCATGCATATTTCTCCTGAGGCAACTGGTTGATGAGTCAACACCCTCACTGACTATGCCAGGAGCATGAGAAGAGGCTGCTGCTGCTGCCGTCAAAGAATATTCCAAGGGAGCAATGTGGCAAACATGCAACAGCACTCTTGAAAACCAGAGTGTTATGGCTGAACTGCATTGTCTTCAACTAAAAAAAAAAAGTCACATAAATTACTATATTAATGCCAGAAAACATTTTGAAACACAAGAGATTATACTCTTTTTAAGAACCCAATGTATTTTCTCAGCTATCAGAGCCTGATGCACTTGAAATAAGTATGATGCTACTACCCTTATGCTCTGAGATGTTCAGTTTCTGCAGGCTAGTAGGAAGCTTAGATTTTCAAGTCTGGAGAGAGGGGTCCCTAGCTGGCAATTTCAGAGCAATCAGAGGTATGAAGGGAATAGGGCAGAGATTATGCAGTGTTAAAATCCTTCAAAAAAAACCTTGATAATTATAGTAATTAAAAGAGAGAGGATGGAGGGGAGAGGTTTCCTTGAACAGAGGGACATTTTCTTGTCTGTCCTCGTTTAAGGAGGAGGGGCTGCTTGCTCAGGGCTCTTTCTCTTTAATAATTGATGAAGCAGATTCACTCTGCAAGATGCCATAAAGCCAGAAGCAAAGGTGATGCTGGCTGGGAAGACTTTGGAGCTCCCAAGGTCTCTGGCAGCAAAAGGAGGACAATGACATTCGAAGAAAATAATTTTTTTTGCATTACAGCAAGAACTAGCATGTGCTGGCTTTCTTTCCTCCGAGGTGGGAAGGGAAAGAGAGTGGCAGTTGTTGACTCTTTTTCTGCTTGTGGAGGAGAAAAACATAGAAAAATAATGTAATCACACAGATAAGCACGAATCTTTCAGCAAATCAGTACTCTTGACTCCTCATGGGGTCTCTGTCTAACTGTTAGCATATAGGAGTGAAAGTCATAAACAGTATTTAGTTAAATCATAGGTATAGTTTTTGATATATACAGTATCACTTGGTGTTAAGAGATCAAATGGCAGTTGTTACAACAACTGCTGCAAGGTTTTTAATTGTGTAGGCCATTTTACATTGAATCCATAGCAAAGGGTGAGTGAGTTAGAAAACAATGTTTTAAGATTTACTGTGTATAGCTAAGTTTGTGTAGTGGAAAACAAAAAGCCACATTTGGAACCATGACAGCTTTTACTAAACACTGAGGAGAAGGGTGAAAAAGGCAATTAGGGAATTGCTTTGTTTTCTCGCTCTTTCTGCAGCAAAAGTTAGAGCTGTTGCAGACATGACTGGTGAAATTGAGAATTACTTTTGAGTGTGGTGGTTATGTCCACATTTACCTGAAGAATCCTGAAGCCTGTGACAGTCTTCCATGTGTCATGTTGCCCAACTTGGTGACCTAAACATGTGCTGGATGCAAATATGTTCCCTTGTGGCAGAAATCTTTCGGGCTCTTCTAG
The DNA here is from genome assembly GCA_020745705.1 of Hemiprocne comata. Classification (NCBI taxonomy): domain Eukaryota; kingdom Metazoa; phylum Chordata; class Aves; order Apodiformes; family Apodidae; genus Hemiprocne; species Hemiprocne comata. Next base: position 76,364,579 of record CM036588.1, on the reverse strand, counting down.
GAAGGATCTTGGCTCTCTTGCCTGTTTGATGTTGGCCATGTGTCAAGGCAGATGGAAGTGGCCTGTAACAGAATGTTGTGATCATCCATCCATGTCCAAGGAAGGAGAATGCTCTGAAATGCAAACCCTTTCCCTTGGCAACACCACTTCACAGGTCCTAGTATGACCCTGGTCATAGTTCCATGGCCTTTGACCAGTGATTTTTTGCCTTGTGGAAGCCCTTAAATAGAGTTTGTTTGTATCCTTGGTGATTGCAGGGATGGGAGACTTGTGGGAAAGCTTCCATGGAAGCACAGGTAGAGAATACTGAGGGGAACTTGTTTCACTGTGCTAGCCAAGCTGTGGAACAACTATCATTCTATTAAGTTCCAGGTAGCTTATCCAAGCACCATTTCTCATTGAGAAAGTTAAGCTGGTCAGCCTTATTATCGAATAATTCAAATAGTCAACTGAAAGCAACAACATTTACACAGTTGATGTTTGGATCCTGGTCTGTGCTTCCTCTATAGTGGGAAACAGCTTGGCCAGTCCTGGTCTCCTTGGCATGGTCTCTGAGCAGCGGAGGTTGGCTGTTGTAGCTCCTGTGTAACTCCATTCCCCAACAATCAGTGTGAGGGTGTGGCAGGGACAAGGGGTTATGATTGATCCTGGTGATTTTCAGCTGCTGTGACAGCAGACTGGGGACAGAGAAGATGGGTACAATCTACTCTAAATTGCACCCTGAGACTGCTGAGCAGTCCCAAGATCTGAGAGCAAGTAAAGGGCACCCTTGTGCCCTTTACCCCCTCAGCTACAGTTGAGCAATGCTTAACACAGCTGAACATCTGGCCCTCCCAGACAGATACAATAACTAGTCTATGAGAGTGCTCATACCAATTAAATCTTATCATCAAATCATTCTGTTCCATCACTCCACTTAATTAGCCGTGGTCTTTGGTATTTCAGCAATGCTATATCATGCCAAAAACTGGAGGTATTCTTTGTGTGGTACACACCCAACAACGGCCCGTCTGCCAGCTAGAGTCTGATCAACAAATATTTCTCCTGCACCAGAGCAGTATCTGCTGGAAAACATAATTGGTCACTTCTGTTTTTTCAAACCAAAATTAGTTAGAGGCCATGGTCTTTTCATCTGGGCGGTCAGCTTTTATTGTAGGAAAAGCAAGCTGGTTTCTCATCAGCTGTCTTGTGGGTTTTGTGTGACTCATCACGGTTTATATTTACAACTAAAACACAGTTCCTTGAGTGTTATTTGTTAATATGGCCTTTCTGTTTACAAAAGATAAATGCAGAAAGACTGTGAAGGAACACAAATTAACTATGTGCTAGCAGGCAGCTGCAGTGGATCAGAGGTACTACCTAGATCCTTGTCTGCAGCAGGGGCCATTGACTTCATGAATGTATATTAGATGAGGGTCTGACCTAATTTTAGTTTGTATGATTGAAAACATCCAAGCTCAAGCAGATCATTACACCCTGTTTTTAGCAAGAAAGGGCCTGATTTCACAATCTGTGCTCTAAATGACTGGAATATTTTCTTTTTTTCTTCTTTCACTTGAGCACCTCTTGTGAGTAAGTGTGGATGAGGAGCTCTGTGGTTTGCAGAATCCAGCCTGGAGAAGTTCATAAACAAATGGCACTGAGGGGATGCATTAGGAATGAATTCTCAAAACCATACAAGGGTTTGTGATACCCACTGATGCTGAGACCCATTTTCACTATCAGTGAGAAAGTGGCTACCAACCTACCTGTGAGAAGAAATCAGTTTTTTCAGTGGAAATAGAATCTATTTTAATGGCATCAGCACAAATCTCTGCTATGCCATCTCAGGCATTTGTCAGATGTGACAAGGCACTCAGCCTATTTTTGTCACACAGCAAATCCTTTTTCCTATTCTACTTGGGGCTAAGTCCCATCCTTAGATATGAGCTCACTCCACTCTTCCACTTACATGGAAATGTTGGGCGTATGATTGAAGGTAGATTTTGGCTATCATCTGAATAGATGACATCCGTGATCTTCTTGCAGATAGGGGACTTAAAGGACACAAACAGGTGCTGTAAACATCTCGCTTACATAGATGCATTTGTAAATCCTACCTGGTGATTGTCTGCATCTCAGAGTGCAAAATACATTAGAGAATTGGCCTTTGAGAGGCTTATATTCTTGCAGAAAGGCCATACAGCAGGGAATTGAGTTTGTTTCTCTTGATTGCACATATAGGACCTTAACTGTCTGCTGTACATTACACCTGGATTTACTTTTGTCTACTCTTCCTCTGTGTGAAAGCCTCTCTGTGTAATCCATAGAAGAACAAATTTCAGATTTTACATGAACATGAAATAGACTCAACAGCAGTAGACTTCAAAAATTCACATGAACCTCTGGCTTTATTGAAAGTAATGGAAAAATACACATTCACTTCCACTGAGCTATGATTTAATTTTCAATTTGTGGACCTGTTTCTGGGATGCATAAAGCCTTTGCCCAGAGTAACACCAGAAGTGCCATCATCATGAGTATTTACTGATGTAAAAACCAGACCTCTCCTGTCCTTTCATTCATACCAGCAATTCCTTAGGAAATTATTTGCCTTTGTTTCCCTTCGCTATTCTTTACTGTATGAGCCCAGAAAACTGTTTTAACCTGACTTTCCTTGCATTCTCAGCAGGAGTTTGCCTTCCTGATCTTTCTATCTCCAGATCAGCCCCACAGGTTCAACAAAGATCCTCTTGATTTTTTCCTTTTGTTGCAGGTCTTCTGCCATTGCAACTGCATTGAGACAGTCAGGCTGTTACTCGTGTCCAAGCACATAAGCTAGGGTCAGACATTCACTATTAAACATTTCCCCTCACTTCTCTTGTTGAAACTGCCAATGTATGGAGATTTTCTGGAGAAAAAGAGGTGATTAACAGCTGCAACAGCTTTACTATGTGGGTATCATTTCAAGATTTAGCTGCTTTTGCATTAAGCTGAGCAACATCAATGCTGGTGTGTGAAACACAGCCTCGTACAGAGAAGGAATTAAGCTCAGTGTCCTGGTTTGTGCCAGGATAGAGCCAATTTTCTTTTAGCAATTTTACTTTTCATTTAAGTCTCTTCTAAGTAACTGCACTTGCTGAAAATTAACAACATGGTTTTTACTCAGGACGCAGCATGGCTCAGACAAGCTATAACTGTACAGAGGCTATTTTGCTTGCTGGGGTGTGTAAAATCTTTCCTACCCTTGACACAAGGCTCTAGGGATCTCCTATTGGATAATAAGTTTAAGTCCAAATAATGAACTATCGTGGATGATTGATGAGGGATGTTGTGCACACACCCAGAATGTCATTTCCAATCAAAAGGAGAGCAATTGTTTCCATATGTTGGCGCATTTGTGATCTTGGGGTTGAGCCAGTTGTCTGGCTGCGATCAGGCAGCAGCATCTAGCACTGATGGAAGATTATACCTTGGAAGTGGGGTGCTAACTTTAGGCTGTATTCCTTAAAAGGATATAAACTCGGAACACTGATCTAGGATGTAATTTATGGTTCCAGTATGTTTTGACTTTACATAGATGAAAAAATAGTCCTTTTGTGTATGCATATATACATAAAAATTCCTTCCTGCTCGGCCAACCCCCCCTCAAAAAAAAAAAAAAAAAAAAGGGATCCAATAAAACAATAGCTGGTGCTGCTTTATGTGCTAACTTGGCTGCATGGGCTATGCCTGCTGAGGCTTATAAGGATTCCCCTCTTTTTAACACAGCTCCTTAGAGGTATTTTAACAGCTAGATGTAGTTTTGTTAAGTTGCTCAGCTGGAATGCAGGCTCTTAGAACATATTTTTAGAGATGCCCTGTACCTACCAAACTCATCTGTTTTTTGTTTGGGGTTGTTTTTTTTTGGGAAGGGTCAAAATAGTTGCATGTTGCTACACAAATAAATTAATAACTTTCAAACTTCGGGGATGAGATTCCCCCATGCTAAGGCCCTACTAACATCTGCTGCATCAAGCACAGGTATGTAACCCAGGGAGGTGATAAATTGGACTGCTGAAAGAGGGTATTTTTAACATATGAGAAGCCACCACTTCTAAATATTCTGCAAGTTCCCCAGCTGTCTACAGTTCCCTGAACCACCAACACTGGAGCAAGGCTGCTTGACTGTGAACACTGCATCCTTCCTGAAGCACCTGCACCAGCCATACAAAACCCGTAGTTGGATGTCACATATTTATTGTGTGACCCCATTTGAGAAACACACTGGCAGATTGTTAGAGAGACAGAGGTTTCTCTCTGTGTCACAACCAGGCCAGCCCTTTTGGGTAACTTCATTATGGAGTTCTAAAAATTGCATTCTTTTGCTCCCTAAATTGTGAGCAACTGTCAAGCTTTCAGTTCTGCAGCCAAAAAACCTTTGCAACTGGGAGACAGTGGGCAGAATTATTCAAGTTACTGCAGCAATGCTAATTCCTCTGGCTGAGAACAATGAATTTATCAAATCACTCTCCAACACACACATAAATTTAGGGGAATTACTATATTAGCCTTTTAATTCTAGAAATGTTTGCACTGATATCATTGGGGTATCTTGGCGATGTGCATTCATTGTCCTTATAATCCTCATCATGCAAAACTCATACATGCATGGAGTGAATTGTCAGAATGCTGAAAGGCAAGGATGTATGTTTCTTTCTAAGGTGACTTGCAGTATTCTAAAAGGAAAGCAGAGTTAAATTAGTCCTTTTCGATCATGTTTGTGTTTTAGTTATTTATTGGAAATACCAACTTATTAAGGCTCTTTGCTGGAGTATTTTACAGAATATACTATGAATAGATTTCTGATGCCTAAAATTCCACTGGGAGAAATGAGCTAATGTCTTTTTATAGAAGATTAATTTGCAAGACTAATGTGCTGAAATGTGTTACGATAGATAATGTATTCAAAATCTAACAAAACTTACTTTGCGAGTCATTTATTAAGAAAATAGTTTTGATCTTCTGTGCAGGTGTCCAGATAGAGAGGATGAAATCCTCACTACTTTTATGTGAACCACATGCACATTCAAAATTTCAATAATGGCATTCTTCGCATGTGGTTTTGAGCAATTCTTATTCTACCTTGTCTCTAAAGAATGGCATTTTCCATGCAGCAGAAGTAGAGTCCGTGGAATTGGTAGCAATGTTGTGCACCCAGCCACTACCATGGATGATACGAATATAGTTCTTACCTCTGTATTCCAGTAAGAAAATTGGGAACTAAGATTTCCATCAAATTTTATTTTTCACTTTTAAGGTCTTCCCCAATTGCATATCTAGATTTAGTTATTAAACACTGTCATCAGGAATCAGGCAATTCATAGTTCTACCAAAACAAACACTTCCTTCTCTATTCAAATGAATGCCTGTTAATTCCAAATGTGTATTGCTCCTGCACAGAAAGTTGTCTCTAGTTCCAGCCATGCTTCAAGCTTGTAGGGCTCTATGAACAGGTACAAATCTATCTATGCATGCACTTTGGTAGGAACTTCAAAAGTTATATTTGAGTTTCCAAACTGTCAGTACTACTGTTCCTCCTCCGTAGCTAGGGAAACAGAAGTGGGAGCTTTTACTTATCATTGCCCAGGACTGCTCTGGAATTGCTGAGAAGATGAATGTCCCAAAACCGCCAGCACTATGCTTGAAATGGTGATCTGTTCTGTCTTCTGAATCACCTTAGTACTAATTAACCCCTTCCAGCCTATTGGCAGTCTTCAGTACATATTCTCAATACTAGGCGGATGCTAATCTAGCCAGCTGCTCCACGTTAATTACAACCTCATTGAGGCAACTTGTTTGCAAAAAGGCTGGGAGAGTCATTTCACTTCATGGTCTGCACACTCATTCCCTCTTAGCCTGCTGTGCCTGGCAGCCAAGCACTTAAGCACAGGCTGTCAGTTATGTTGACCTTGAGGAACTCACACTGTCGACCTCTGTTTCCCTATCTTCTCAGTGGCATATCTTGTTTCCTCTGCTACTAATCTAACAAAGGACTTTAGGTTATCAGACTTAAAGACTTAACGTACCTGATCTGGCCTTTGCTGCTATATAAGGCCCATTGACCGCTATTTCTGTATGATGGTACGTGTTACCAAAATAAATGTCCTTAAATTAGCTGATGCAGTTACTAAGAGCAGTCTAGCTAGAGCAGCAGAGAGCTTAATCTAGGCCAGTTATGATTCTTTTGTATGGTTTTTGAGTAAACGTGCTCTTTTGAAGTTAATAATTATCTAGTTAATAATAACCTCTCACTGTATTAATGGAATATCATAACTGTCATCTATTTTTCAACAAGAATGTGAACTTTTAGCTGACATGGGTCTTGGTCCAGCAACGGCATAGCAATATGTCAGCATCTGTTCGTGTGCTGCTTGTTGTATGATAGAGGTGACAACTATAAAATTATTTTATTCAAGCTCTGCCCCCACATCCGGAGTTTATTTGAAGGTTTTGTGTCCTGGTGTCTCTAACAACTGCGCTGTGTTACCACCGTGCAAATGGGAGTGCAGTGGCCTACATTTCAACAGTGATTAGTGAGACAGCCTGACCCACTTGAGATGCTTTAAGCAGCCCTGCTTTTCAGAAAGCTCTGAGCATGTGTCCACCAGTGGATCTGGTCTTACGCCGTGTCTCAAGCTGAAAATACGAAATTGCTGGTCATTTTGGAAAATTGGTAGAGTTTTTAAACTATGCTTGACATTTGTTTTCTTTCTCTTGTGTCTGGATGTGTCGTGGTTCAGTGTAATGGGTCGGTCTGTACTTCATTAACAGTTAAAATTATTCACGATCATTGAGAGGGCAATGTTAATGGATGGAAAATCGCCTGGAAGTCTGCTGAGAAAGGTGTAGTGGCAAGCTGGTGCAGTTTCTAAACTGTCCTGCAGAGGGGATGGGTAATGTGAAGAGGTAAAATGTCCATGGGAAAACAAGAACAAGGATATTGTAAGAAATATTCATGTACCTGCCTAGAGATCTGACAGGCCTTTTCTGTCCTGCACTTTAAAAATCCTCACAATGAAATGCTTTTCCAAAACCTGCCAGTCTGGCCTTCATCTTGACCCCAGTAAAACCACTGCTCCGAAGCCACTTCAGCAATGCTGTTCCTCAAAAGAGCCTTGCATTGCCATGACATGTGTGAGCACAGCTGAGCACCTGACCCAGAGTGCCCACTTCCCCTTGTGGTAAATGTGGTTTCACTAGTCTGGCAAAGTAGTTTCAGCAGCTCAAGAAAAGAAGCTACTGCTTACCTTTTGTGCAAAGTATAGCATGTTTGCGTGGGCTACCTGGCTCATGCAGTACAAATGCTCCCTAACAATACTTTGTTTTTCAGTTCCACTTGCAACTCCTAGAGCGTCCAAAGGTCTTCCAGAGATCTGACAGGAACAGACCTCCTTTAGGCATCAGTACAATGCCAGAGTCTCTGCTAATGAACCCATCTGAGGAAAGGTAAGACAATGTGTATCCTGTATGGTTAATAACATCCAGGAAGGTGGATGAGTATGTTTATCCCAGAACTTCCGACTGTCTGTTTCATATGAAGATTTGTTATCAGATGATTTAGAATTGCTGGCAGTTAATATTAATGACATGCTCTCTTGTATTACTTGTACATGGTCCATCTTGTATTCATGTGTATTGTAGCACCCAAGCTTCCTGTAGTTTTGATAAACAATAACCTGATCATAAATCACGTTATTTGGATTTCTAAAGAGTCTGCTTATGCTGTGACTTCACTGAACCAAACTGCCTTTGCGTGTGAAAAAGCTGGAATGAGTAAGATTAGAACAAGGGCTAATGCATAAGAGTGTGTTTTGATATAGATCCTTAACTTTTGCCAGGCCTTGGCTCTTAGAAGTTCGTATGGTTATGCATTTTTTATAAATCAGTAACATAGTATAAACAGGGGATTGATCCACAGCAGACTCCGATAGACTTCAAGAAGGCCCAAAATACAGGATTTTTGTTTCCACTTCTGTTTATTAAAATAAGAATAAAAAAAAAATCTTGTGTGACCCTGATGAGCAGAATCATTTGGGATGCAGTCATAAATCTCCTGGCCTACAAAAGCAGCAGTTCAAAATTGTATCCATAGCAACCCATGTAGCAAGAGATGAAATCTGATATGAATAGTCTTGTACAGAAGAGCCGTATGCAAGTCACACACTCTCTGAAGCAGAGTGGTTGTGAACCAGAGAAAATAAGATGCATTTTCTTTCACTTGTTGCTTCTTTCCAAGTATTCCTGCCGTGCCCCATTTCATGAATAAAATGGGCTGACAAACCAGCTATTATTCCATTGCCTCCAGCTATTCGGACCCAGGCCAATGGCCAGTGGAGAGGCCGAGAAACAAGTGTAAGCTTTGCCAGCACTTGAGCTAATAAATGAACTCAGCTCACAGCTGCATCTATGAGCTGCTTATGTTCCCCTGGTTAATGTCAACCTTGTTTCCCCTTCCAGCGACATGGAGCTTTTGTGTGTGCAGAGATAAAACCAGCAAGTGGTCGATAGTTCCTAGGGGAACAGAAATATTCCTGAGTGCTAGAGGGTCGTGTTCACTAGAACAGCCAAAAAACAGAGAAAGGAAACTCAGTGAAAAGCCAAATGACCTCACCCAGTCTCTTCCTGCAGAATTCCTAGGAGACAGTAGGCTCTGCAAATCACTTATCAAAACCAGACGTCAGAGAAATAGCCAAGGCATACCCCAGAATTCCTGTGAGAGGACACAAAAGTTCAGGCATTTCTCAGACAACTCAAGTGGATGTTGTCTGCCCAGGCGGGGAGGAGCCCTTTATATCCTGCAATGAAATGGCCTTTGGTAGGTGAGGGGGGGTTACCTACTGTACATGGAAACATACAGGGGCTGATCCCACCATCACAACTGAAACAAAAAGAGCCTGGAGTTGCTGTTAGGCTGATGCATTTGCTTATTCTAATATCAATACCACCAAACACAAGCTGACACCAGGGAATTGTTGGAGCAAACACAATACTTCTTTGACGTGCTAGCAGCTGCACGCTGCTTTGATGTCTCTAGAAAACTATATGTTGATCAGAACCTTCTTTTAATGGTGAAATTTCACTGCCTTCCTTGGAGCATCAGCCTCTTGATTCTTTCTATACATTCTATAAGATTATTTTAAAGTTAGTTAACTCTTTCAGAGCTGCTGGTTAGAAGTCACTGTGATTCATGAAATGGTAATTACATTTTCAAACCAGTTATACTTTTCATTTTTTTTTTTCTTTGGTGGTTGCTAGGTTTTTTACGTAAACAGTTTTTATTTACAGCATTTCTTTGGATGCCGCAGTGTGAAACATAATTTTGCATGCCATGTGGTGTCGGCTTGTGATAAATGGAAGCCATTGTTGCTTCCATAGGAAACAGTGACAGCCAAGAGGGACAATTTGGTGTAGTCCACAGGAATGCAAAAAAAAAAAGTCACTGCTCTCTACAGCTAATGAAGACAAACCCTTGGAGCAACCCTTTTGAGAGAGAAGAGAATGCTTTTGCATGAGATTTAAGTCTACAATTTTTTTGTCATATTAGAGCACATTAAACAAGAAAACAGCTAATTTACTCTAGTCTTTCCCTCTGTACTAAAAGAGAACAATTGTTCAAGAGGACAAGTTTTGTTAAGAATAATTCTCCAGTGCTTTTCCCTGTACTTTTCACAGGTATTCCCAACAGATTTTCCCTGTTGTGTCAGAGAGACTCAACATTTTAACTCAAAAATGTAACTTGCAGCTTTTCATAAAACAAAAAAGAGCAAGTTAATACCTGCAGTACTCAAACTGGCCCATCTTACATGCTGGTGGAGTTAATGTATGCACTTTGCTGCAGTGAGAGTAATGAAAAGTCAACTGTCAACTTTTGACTTCAAGGAAGACATAATTGTCCTAAGTACATATAATCCTACTAGACTTAAATGTTTTAGAAGTTCTTCTCTCCAAGTCTGGTTCCAAAATGGGAAAATAATGCTTAAACATTTTGGGGAAAACTATTCAAGATAGTGTTTACTTAGTGCTTTAGATCCTGTGTTATAACCAAAATGAAGATACACCCCTATAAAACATGTTGTGACAATTCTTCATTTTTCTTCAGTTAACAGAAAAATATATGAAACTCCTGTAATTCAGCTTTCCATTGCAGAAACTCAGCTCTTGTTGGTATCACTGCACCTCTTCAATTTCTACCCTCATTACCATGTTATTAATAAATTCACATTTGTAGATATGGGTCTTACCAAAATGATCAGATCTGTATCCATTGTGATGTAGTGGAGATTTTCCTGATCCTGTGTATTGCAACTTTTCATTTCTCATTATGAGGTGTAAGTTTTTTAAGTAACGTGACAGAGTGTGGGTAGTGGGAATAGAAGAGAGGGTCGAGTCAATACGAACAAAAACCCTCTGTACAAACACCAGCAGATTATTAGGCATAAGGAGCCAGTCCTCAGGTGAATTACAGATTTTTGGGACATCTGGTACATTCTAACTAAAGCTACAATATCAGACCTCAGAGGTCAGCACAGTAGTATCTGAACTCCTCAGCAAAGCTATCAGGTAATCTCTCTAAATTCAGTTCTTCCTGCAGTTGCAGAGGACACAGGATATTCTAGCACTTCATTAAGCAACTTAATAGCTAAAGAGGAAAACAGCTCTGTGTCCATGACACTCTTGCAGGCTTTCTCTGGATGGATTTTTTCACACCAAGTAGCAGAAGCCCTGCATTATATTTAATTGGGTATTTATATAACATGCACACAGATCCTCAAACTGTGCTAAGGCACTGTTAAGTATTGCAAAGGACAGTTTTAGACAAGGTGTCTTAAAAGAACAAAAAGCCAACATTTAAATCAACAGAAGACCAAGTTAACGTGGTAGAGAGGATGTTGGCATTGCATCTAAGTGCCTTTCCAGTCCTATGAATGCCTGATGCATCCTCACTAACCAGCTTCAGTTTTATCATTTGGAAGCACCTGAACCTTGATCCTGGACTGTCGTATGTGTAGTCCTGTGCAAGTAGCACGTAATGCACATCAGGTATGTTTTCTAAAATAAAACTATATAATTTTTTTTTTTCTCTCCCATCTGGAGTTTCTTGGAGACTCTGTCAATGCCAGTTCTCCTTCTTGAATAAATTAATTCTGTATTCTCCAAGTAGAGCAAATATCATTAGAAGCACAGGTATTATTTTAAATAATGAAGAAAAGTCTATTACAGGATAGGAGGGCATGTACAGGACAAATTAAATCAGAAAATTAATTGCCGCAGGACATCCATCAGGCATGTGTATTATCCAGTTGTACTAAGGCAGTACAATGACGGTCATTAAAGTCAAAGGAAAGTCAGTGTCACTTGAAAAAGAAGTTGGACTAATAACCATGTCATCAAGGGAGGAGTCTGAGGAAACTTGCATTCTTGAATTAAAAAAATTATCTAAAGGTTCAGCGGGTGCCATGGACAAGATGAGTTAGGTTTCTTTAACTACAATGAGAATTCAGTTTTAAAATGGATAATCACTGTTATTACTGCCCATATTCCAATAGAAATGGTCAGGCTGCCTAAATCCTTGCAAATGTGACTGGTTGCTACTTGTGAGTAACATTGCTACTCATGGCTTACATTAGTAAATGTTTCCAGGCTCTCATACATATTCTATAAAAGCATTACATGTTGTGTAGTTAATTTCGTACACAGTCATTTAATTCATATGTTAATCAGATTATAAATACACAGTCCAATGCCTGTTCTGTCCCATACCACACCAGTATACCTGTACTTTAATATTTATGATGATTTCTCTATATCAGATCTACTTTTCGAAGGTCTTTCATTTGTTCTGAGCTTCTCTGGTGAATTAATAGCAACTGTACTGGCAGCTTGATTGTGTCCCTCCGCTGTGCACTCTAGAAGATCTGTTATCTAAGTAGATTTATCTTCTGTGTGTTTTAATCTTGTTACTTTAATAAATGTGTTTTGTCATTGGTGACACTTTTTATTTTCATTGGACATTAGTGAAAGCATTTCATTAATTATTGTACATATGGAGAAATCACAGTTCCATTTTATTTGAACTTGTTACAAAATACATTTATATTCTGAAGATGTTTTTTTCTTCTATCAGTGACAGCACTAAATGATATAAGACACAAAACCTTCCTGTCATAGAAGGAAAAAAGCTGGGATAAATATTCCTCATCCTTTCTTGTTCCATTTGTCTCTTCAGATATACACAACTTAGGCAAAACCCCTCTATTCTGTGGTGTCCAGGACCTCTGTTCATTATTTGGGGCCAAGTGCTGTAGGGTGGAACAGAGGAGTTTACTGCTTCAAGGCATTAATGCTGCTAGGTTTGACAGAAGGCTACCTAGAAATTGGCCCGAAACCAAAGTATTCGCTCCATGTGCATGCCCAGTGAGCTGTTTTGTTCCTCAAGTCCCAGAAGCAGTCTTCATGGGTTGTTCCCAGGCGGCAAATTTCAGTCCAGAAGAAAGCTGCAAGGGAGGAATTTTGTAGGAGAGCTCTAGCAGAAGGCTCCTAAGCCTTCTCTCACAGATTTTGGCGTAAGTGTGGGCTATTATTAGGAAATAAATGCAATGTGGAAGGGATGAGTCTGGGTTTATCTCTTTTAATTGTTCATTTTTCAAGTCAGAGATTTTGTGAGCCATAGATTAAAAAAATATGGTAAAATCTTTTAAGTGTGCTGACATTTTAGGACTTTTTACAGTGGATGCTAAAACCAGAAGTTTTTCTGTCCAGAATATGCATTTGAATCTTCAGAGTGTTTGCTGACTTTTTGTGACATTTGGATGTATTGTTGGGAGCTCGGTCGTGAGGAATTTCTTTAGAAGTTATGCTACCCAGTGTGTCTGGGTCACTGATCTGTGAGCTAACAAACTCTTCAAGGCAACAGTGAGAGGATAAAGGCAGTTATTATGTTCTTACAGGTCACCAACCCAACCTACAATCACCCATGCTGGCACGGTGAGGAGATGCAGAGTATTTTTCTGTGCCAAGAAAGAGGGATTCTACCATGGGTGAGAGAATTAATTCATGGGAGAGGTTAGACAGTGTCCCCACTGTTTTCTCCCTGGACTGTATGTGAAATCTGCACTTGTGCTGCTTTCCTGAGACAAACTGAAGTGAGCAAGTGTTGGCCTGGCAGTCAGGTTTCATTCTGCTGCACTGTCTAGTCTTTCATTTGCCAGGTCTTTAATGTTACCTCTGTGTCTGACTGTTCGTCTGTCTGCTTAGGTCTGGAGAATTGTATCTGTCTAGATCAGGCGTAAGTGTTGAGCAATGTTAAGATAATGATGGAATAAAGGAGAATTGGCGGCTGCACTTGTTTCTGCTCTCCTCTCTTCCTGACCATCTTCTGCAGTGAAATTTAGTGGGGAGAGAAGCCTAAAATCCAGTTGGTCCAGCTATGATCCAAATTGCTCAGCCTTTACAAACTAGACAGGCTGCTGTCTTTTGCTGGTGATGTGGATCCTATTAGCAGAGTAACTGTACAGAATGTGTAGTGTCTCTTCTTTCAGCCCCTGAGAGAATTTTTCACTCTTGTGAGATTTAATCTATATAGTTGGGCTAGTGAATTACTGAAATCTCTTACAATTAATCAACAGTTGTAATTGCAATAGATTAGTCTGTCACTGGTCAGCCTAAGATGTCGTATGGCACTCAGCTGACTGGTGCTTCATGAGGACTTGTCTGCTTCTAGTCCAGTGGCAAGCTCATCAGTTCTAGTTTTCTGTTATAAGAATGCCAAAATAGCTGAAATATGTAACATTAGGGCTTATTCCCAGGCTTTATGGCCAGCCACAGTTTGGGAACAGTATTGTGCCCTAGGCTGGATTCACAAACTCACAGCACTGAGGCTGTTGTTTACCAGGTGGGCTGGCTGCTACTTGCATCTAGTGGTAGAGCTTCACCTCACTTCTATGCATGGCTGCTTGCGAAGAGCAGTGAGGCAGTCTGAGATGGCAGTATTCAAGCATTTATGTCATTTTACATGTCAGCTTAAGCAGTAATACCCTCATATTTCTGTGACGTGCGTCATTATCTGTGTGCATTGTGACAGTGGATGGTCAGCATGTTTAACAAAGCAACAGCTACCAGTAGGAACAGAATACACTTTAGAATAAAAATCACTTGCAATGTACTATTAAGTCTTTTCCAGTCAATCTTTAGTTATAGGTGGGGTTGAAGTCAATGGAAATGCTGTCATAGGCTTTAATGGTAGCTGGATCTGGCCCCATAATGGCACTTTATGTTCTAATTGTCTCAGAGGTCTGTGGCTTTCATCTAGTCAAAAGTTAATAAAATTGCCAAGTCAGTGGTTCCAGCCTAACAAAAGGAGTGGAGCCTCAGTTTAATACGCATTTCCCATTTGTAGTAAGTAATGGGAGCAGGACAAAGCTGCAATCTTTGAAAAAGGACACAGCCCTGTCGTTGCATTTCTTTCAAATCAATGGGGATTAAGCTGTGGCCCATGGAAGTTCCTGCTAGAACTCTTCTATGAATACAACTGCTGTCATTGCACATGGGAGGGGAAGTGGTTTGTGCAACCACAGAGTGTCTGTGAAACACTGCGGTTCTAACCATGGGTGAAAGTAGGGAATATCTGATATGAAGTGAGTAAACAGCAGATATGATGGCTAATGAATGTAACAGGGCCAAAATGTATAAAGTTTGCTCTGGGAATTCATCCTGTTGAGCAAAAGTGCTGGTGTCCTGATCACTGTCCTGACCTAATTAATTAAAATTTACCAGGACCTAAAGGGAGAGATTCCCTGGAAGCTCTGTGAGTAGTCTAGTACCCTTTCGTAGCGCAGCTCAATGCAATTGTGCCTGTGGTCTTCCCTCTGCCTCCAGTCCCCCTCCACTTGTCCTGCAAGAAGGATGTTTTTCAATGTGAAACATATTTGTCAGTAATGGAGAGGAGAGCAATGGGATATTTAGAAAATACTGATCTTTATTTGTTTAATTTTTAGTGGCTCAGAAGAAGATGCAGTTTACAGAAGCCAAGAAGCAGTTAAGAAGCTGCCTGGTGCTCAGAGAAGGTGAGTATTGCACAGGGGTTTGACACCAATCTTCTCATCCGTGTTCTCTTTAATCTTTCCCTGTTCCTTCCTCCCTTGACTAGACTGCCTGGAAACAGCTCTAGACAGTGGAATGTCTCTGAAGGTAGTGTGTACGATGTAGTCGTTGGTCCGTACTGCTCTGTGCTTATTCTTGTACAGAGATAATACAGAGAAAACGAAAACGTTTATTCACTGCAAATGTCAATTAAAACATTAATAAAAGGGCAAGGTAGATTATGGGCAATTCCAGCAGCATTCGTCCCCTGCTGAGTATCCAAAAAGCTGCTTGAAAAGAAAAGTGTCTTGTTACTTTCCTTTAATTTTTGCATCTGCCAAAACTCCAGCAAGCTCCCTTCAGCCCTCTGCAAAGTGATCATAATGCACACAAATGCCCAGAAAATGTCTCTGAATTAAAGTTTTGCTCTCCATGATAAACAAAGGGTATTGATTTGAACTGAAGACATTTGGCTTGAGAGGTACAGCTTAGCCCAGTCAGAGCATTTGGCTGATGTAACAGAACTGCTGTTAGTGGAGTGGCTTTGCTTGACATTGGTTTGTGTCATACTCAGGAGTCTTATCACACAGACAGCTAAATTACCTTCAGATGTTCACTTGTTCATTGTCTGGGTTTCTTGCATTACTGACATGAGTTCTACCACATGGAATGAATTCCAATCAACAAAAATTAAGGCCCCCTTCCTGTAACATTGCTACGTGGTGGTATGGTGTGTACTGACAGGGGCAGTTTACAGTAACATAGTGGGGGTATAAGGTTTGTTCAATTAAAAAAACATTTCTGAACTGTTTTATTGTGAACTTGTAGACTTGTTCATTTTTTAGTCTAAGCATCAAAATAATTCCAGCCATACAAAAATACAGAAAAACAGTTTTGTGTAAATAATTAATAGTGAGTTACTTTGTAAAAACTTTTTGCCTATTTGGAATGTGTTACAGAGATGTAAACCATTTTCACCTAGCAATTGTTGTTGCTATCACTAAAATGGGTCAATGCACTATGTCTTGACGTGATTTATATTAACCTTACATATTAACCTTGCAAAGGCAAGATACCCTGACAATATCAGCATGACCTGTGTCTCTAGGCTGAGTGATTTCTCAGACCATTGGAAATAAATGGTTTTGGAAGCTTTAGTTCTCCCTACAGAAATAGCAGAAGGAATTTGCTAGAACAGAATGACGGGCTTCTGGCTTTAGGCATTCAGCTAGGACTCAGAAGATGTGTGTTTGATTCCTAGCTCTGAGCTCCTCCATCCACATAGTGACTGTGAGCCAGTCAATTTGTATGAGCATCAGCACTTTCTCTATAAGGATGAACCTTTGCTACTTTGCAGGAATCTTGAAAGCTTACCATAAATTTGAGGTAGCAAGGCACTATGATAGTGGTGTCAATATTACTAGATCCGACTCACCTCTGTGCCCGGCAAGATCATGGAACAGATCCTCCTGGAAAATCAGCTGAAGCACGTGGAACATAAGGAGATCACTGGTGACAGCCAACATGGCTTCACTAAGGGCAACTCATGCCTGACCAATTTGGTGGCCTTCTATGACAAGGCTACAGAGATGGTGGATAGTGGAAGAGCAACTGACGTCATCTACCTGGATTCATGCAAAACATTTGACACTGTCCCACATGACATCCTGGTCTGCAAACTGACAAGACATGGGATTTGACAGATGGACCACTCAGTGGATAAGTAATTGGCTGGATGGCTGCACACAGAGAGTTGTGGTCAATGGGTCAGTGTCCAAGTGGAGGCAAGTGACGAGTGGCATTCTTCAGGGGTCAGCATTGGGACCTTTGTTGAAGACATGGACAGTGGGATTGGGTGCAATCTCAGCAAGTTTGCTGATGATACCAATCTGTGTGGAGTAGTTGACACCCTAGAGGGAAGAGATGCCATCCAGAGGGACCTTGACAGACTTGAGAGGTGGGCCAATGCCAACCTCGTGAAGTTCAACAAGGCCAAGTGCAAGGTCCTGCACCTGGGTTGGCACAACCCCAGGCACAAATACAGGCTGGGGGAGAATGGCTAGAGAGCAGTCCGGAGGAAAAGGACTTGTTCTCTGGGGAGACCTTATAGTGGCCTTCCAGTACCTGAAGGGGGCCTACAGGAAAGCTGGGGAGGAGCTTTTCACCAGAGGGGGTAGTGATAGGACAAGGGGTAATGGTTTTAAACTGAGAGAGAGTAGATTTAGGTTAGACATCAGGAAGAAGTTCTGCACCATGAGGGTAGTAAGATGCTGGAATAGGTTGCCCGGGGAGGTTGTTGATGCCCCCTCCCTGGAGGTGTTTAAGGCCAGGTTGGATGAGGCTTTGTGCAGCCTGGTCCAGTGTGAGGTGTCCCTGCTCATAGCAGGGAGATTGGAACCTGATGATCTTTAAGGTCCTTCCAACCTTAACCAATCTATGATTCTATCATTCTTTGATTGTGCCAGCCATGCCTAGCTTTAGTCAGCTGCACTGTGAATCTGCTGAGCCAAAATCCAAATCTCAGGAAATGTCTTTGACTATTCTAGCACTCATCTAAAATACTGCCTCTGATCTCCTAGGTTACGGGAGCTTGTGTCTCTAATTAGTCGATGAGTCTGCAGCACCAAGGATGATGTGGATGAGGCTGGAGTATAGCAATTACAGTTTAAGAGATTTTGTAAAGAATTCAGTGAGAATGGACCATTGGGCATGTATACAGAGGATTTAATCAAAGGTCTAGTAAAGATTCCTATTTTTGTTCACGCAGACCTGTTGTCTTGCAAGTTACGGTGAAGAGGAGACTCAAGTTGCAGGATTACTGTAAGAACTGTATTTGATAAATTAACATGTTTTCTGTGACTGAATCATTGGTACAAAGAGAATCCTCTGGAGAAACCAAATTAGCTTGTTTTGTGCACACCTCATGTACACGTCTGTACCTTTACATGCTGCAGAATTCATCCTTTGAGTAGTATTTGCCATATATCCCATGAATTGCTTTGATGCTTTCTTGGTAGCAAGTTAAAATAGTGAGTCAGCTAATTGAGCCTGAAATACAGTTTGTTCCTATTACAGCACATAAGGCATCATCTTTTTTTTTTTTTTTTTTCTTTCAATAATGCTGGTTCATGCACTATTCACAGATGTTAAGAAACATGTTTGTAAGCAGTCTGTCTCATTTTTAAAAAGTGTGGATCCACAATAGATAAGTAATATGTTTTGCAGCCTCTGTCACTGGGACTTCCACTTCACTTCTTCTGTGCCTTGCTTTATTACCATTTTTACAAGCCTTCACACAGATGGGGATAGTTTGCTGAAATGGTAGGGTATGATTTTTCCTCATACACTTAACCTGTAGCCAAGATCTGGACTAGGAGAAGCATGTACCACTAAAGCAATGCATTGTTTTCTCTGTGCGAGACAATACATTCAGAAAGAGAACAGCAGCCCCCTTGCTTTATCAAAATCAAAAAGGAAACTTTTAAGGGTCAGATTTGGCTAATGGTGCCGCGTAAAGTAAGCTGGATTTCCAATAAGTGTCTGGGAATGGGGAGAATTCTTGGTGGGAGAAGCGCTCTGCCTTCAGGGCTGTGGGACAGGGCTCTGCTGTGGCCTTGCAGTACTGCTTGTTGCCTATGGGGAAACAAGTTCGCGAGTTCTTTGTTCCAGGGAGTCCATAGTAAAACTCTCTTTAGTAGCTATGACTGTTTCATGTTTGCTGTGGGAACTCTGAAGCTGGCTGCTTTCCAGTGCTCCTGCACTCCTGTCCGGTGGGACCTTCAAAGAAGAAACAGTCAGTTAGATTGTTCCATTGTACAAAGGCCTGTTCCTGTGGTGTGAGACTCTGTGTGCCACAGGACAGTCAGACACTTCACTGACCTCACTTCCCCACCTTCCTAATAGCTTTATACGCATAACCCACTGACAGGGACAGTCTGTGACAGGACAGTGAAATCCTGCTGTTTTAATCACCACCACATTCCATAGTACTCTGCTGAAACAAGGGCATGCAGGTAATGGATATTTTATTTCAGTACTTTGTGCATATTGAGCAATATATTTCCCTACTTATGTGTCAGAGCTGGAAAGGACTATCCATTTTTAATGAGCTGCACCATGCATAGCTAATGTAGAAACTTAATTTTAGATATAGCTTTTGGTTTTATGCATTAGGGAACCAAGTAAACCACTGCTGGGAGTTAGAATGACACAAGAAGCATGTTGTTCAGTGGTGGCTCAAAGACCCAGGCACAGATAAAGGTGGTCCTCCTGATGCCTGAATCCCAGCCAATAGATGTTGTCAAGTATGAGCTGCTCCTTACATCATTTAACCGTCTATTCCAGTTGGCCCATTCCAGAGCCTCTTAAAGGCTCAGTTTCCTGCAGGCAGGGATTAAAAATAACTAATCTAAAAGTGGTTCTAGCTCAGCAAATAAGCAAAGGAGCAAGGTACACAGGCTGAGCTGGAGAGCTGTACTTTTGCATTGATAACAGTATCTCCTATCTAGATAGCTTCTTCTAGCCCAGCTGTGGGTGCCTGGCACTACCTACTGAGGATCATTTTCTAAAGATCTTACCTAAAGGTGGAGTCCACAGTACAGCTCCTGTATGGAGATGAGGTGCTTCTCCAGCTAGGAATCCAGCCTATTTGGCTAATTCCTCAAGCCAGCTGATCATGATGTTCTGATGGTACAAAGCTTGCATAAAGCTGACCTAGGGTTCCCGAGGAGTAATTCCATTTCACTGAAGACCAATGATCTGGGTCCTTACCTCTCTGCATGATAATTTGTCTACCATGATCACATAACAGTCAGTGCACTCCAGAACATTCTAGGGTACAAACACAAGAGGTCAAACTCTGTCAAGGCAGACAAGGAGGCAGAAATGCAATAAAAGGAATTTTTCCCAGCTCCATTTTCTGTTGTATCACAATTCTTTACCTGTTTTGCTCACTGCAAAATAACAGTTCCTCAGTTCTCCTTCCATGTTCTGGACTGCTAGTGTGGTACAGTATAGACTTTCCTTTGTTTCTGATAATTCTGTCTTGTTTCTATCTCTTGTATTATTTTTCAGCAGCCAAGGAGGGTTGTAAAGTACTACGCTTATACTGATTGCAAATATGAGACCTTTGTGCCCCAGGAAATCACTGGAGTCATTTATGGCTGGTAAATCTATTAATCTAGAAGAACCTTTTTGTAATGTTCTCCTTCCCCTGCCAGTTGTTTATTCATGCATCAACTATGAGGAGCAATTGAAGGTGAGCTTACTCTTGTACTTGTAGCATATTAAAATTAAAGAGCTGTGCTTCCAAGAATTGCACTCTCCTCCCTGAAACCAAAACAAAAAAGAAAGACCTGAGCAAAGTGCAGCAGGAGATGTGATATGAAGCTCATTCAACTAATGTAATTAAATACAGAGATTCATAAGATCAAAGGACACCTGGGTAAGTTAAAAGAAAAGCCTACATGGAATGGATCCATCTCTTGAGCAGCTTGGATTAGAAATTATATGAAGCCTTATCAATCAAAGCACAGATGAATATGGCTGGGAATGAACTATTGGTCAGAGTGCACTTCTGGTTTGAATTCAACAAAGGGTAAAAACTGTGATTCAGACTTATATCAGTGAAATGGGGAGGTGGCTTTCTCAGACCTTAAAGAACATGACTGCCAAAGGAACTGAGTCTTTCCATTAGCGTTAAGTGATGCTGGATTGAGGGGAGGTTGTGTTCACAAGATGTATGTCACCATCCACCATCTTAGCCAGACAGGAGGACCACAAGATGCTTGTGGTAGAGTGCAGCAGGGAGGTAGGACAGAGAAGTGAAAGTTGTGAGAACATGAGTGACTACAGGCAGTGGTAAATCAGGAACTTTCAGCAGAGTTGAAACTAATCAAAGCAAGCAGGCAGAGTGAAATGCGCAGAAAAGGACAAGTGTGTTATGGCAAAGACAGTGAGACCAATTCAAACCTGAAATAAGTGGGAATGAGTTACGTGGACTTTAGTGAGAGCTGAAGCTGTTCAGACGTGTGCAGAGGTTGGTCCAGTTTGACATTAATTAGTTTCTAGGGCACTGGTGAGAGCATCTCTACTTGCCCAAGGGTATCTTGGTTTTTTTTAATGGAAGAAGCCTCTCATTCCCATTCTTCAGATTTCCCACAATGCCAACTGATTTCAAGGCACTTCAGCCTCAGTAAGGAACTGCTCTTGAGTGTCAAGGAGATAAAGATCTGAGGCCAATGACCAGAGTTTAGAGGAACAACACATACTCGACTTTGTAAATTATCCCATATCCTTCCTACAACACAAGTCGCCAGGCCATCCAGATACATCTGCAGAGTAAACACATGTCCATAATAATTGAGTGCTTATGCCCTGTTTTGTTAAGCCCTCTACTAGTTCAAAAGTCAGTGGGGTAAGTAATACATCCTGGAGCCAAGTGAGATGATTCTATACTCATTTGCATTTCAATGTCTGCATTGCTCTTCCAGTTCACAGCTCTTTTATGGCAGTGTTGATGATATCTGGGCACTAGCAACAAAGTGATGGATCTGAAGACCTATATCTGTGTGCTAAGCTCTTTCTGTGGCAATTAAAAAATCACAGCACTTCGAATTATGTGGGACCCTTGGAAACCTTATATTTGGGGCTGTGAAGCTCCAGAGGTGCTAAGCACTGTCAGCCTTACTGCTTCATCCTGTTCTCCAATCTTCACCGACTTTATCCCTTTTGCTTTCTTAAAGAGGGTGTAGTAAAATGTGTGTGGGCAGTGGTCTCAGTGGTACAGCCTCTGGTGCCACACAAAAGGAACACCTGTCATGATTGTAGTGTGAGTAGCCTGAGTGCTTAACTCATGGGTCTGGGCTGAACATCAGTAGTCATTAGTAACCAGCAGAGACTCCCTCCGTGCAAGGAGCAGGAATGTTAAGGTTGGCAAAACTTGATGAAATTGAGATCGTAAGTTGATTGCTAGGTCTTCCTGATAATTTTAGGCAAATTAATTTTCAGCATTTGGCTAGGCCTGTACCAATCTCAAAGGAGCTGTATCTTCATTCCAGCATCCATAACCCTCAAAGCCTGTAGACCAGTGTTCCTAGCTGGGGTGATTAAGGGGTCACTTCATCACTGAAAAATACTGCAGACCCTGTGAGCAACCCTGCACTGACTGTGCATTGCTGTGGTGCTCCCTCTGGAAGCCAGTGCATGCCAGTGCAGTACTTCTGTGAGATGACATCTTATTGCAATTACTTTGGAGGGACAAAGAGGGATTTGAGAGGCTCCAAGCAGTCAGGGAAGAGCGAGAGAGGATAGGGTGTGGTGCTCTCTGAACTATTTCCTCAGTATTTGGTGCATGACCATGACTCCGTGATTTGTTGTGCCTAAACCTAAGTGAGGGGTATAGAGCTTTGGGTTCCAGGACAGCAACATCTGGGCCTGGAAAGAGTCACAGATAGATCCAGATCCATAGATAACATCCACATTGCTTGACCCCACGCATGGTTCCACCTTTAAGTTATGCAAAAATGGCCTCCTTTAAATTCCTAGGTTATTTTATCACCAGCCTTGCTGTTTCTTAGAGCGACCATAGTTTTTTGCTTAGGTGGCTGCTGTTGGGTTGCATAACATTTATGTGCATTTCTTTCTCTTATGACTGTAAGAATAACTCAGTCTTCTCCATTAGACAATTCTTGGATATTAATTGCACTTTTATTAGCTTGCTCAGAAGTGTTCATTGTTTGCACAGCTGAGCCATGTATCTCAGAAGAAGATAAATAAATGTTCTTGTCTTAGGAAATGTCAGTGACAGACTTTCAGGCTTACCAATCAATTTACATTGGTTCTTTTCAGAAGAGAGAAAGCAGGACATTTGGTTTTGGTTAAAGAAAATCCTTTCTAGCATCACTGGAGGTGGGCAAAAGAGTGGTTTGATGTGAGAGCCACAGAGCAGAGGAAAAATATGCAAAAGAACTTGACATGGCTGAGCATTTCCTAAACAGAGTTGCAAGATGGTAGAGCTTCTGGTAGAATTAATTGCCTGTCATTTTTTTTGAGGTGATGGCTGAGTGTGGCTTCAGCAGAGCAGTGATCAGAAAAGTGGGGACAGGTTTTGTTTTTCCATCAAAAAATGTAACTGATAAAGCATCTCAAAAAGACTGAAAAGAATTAATATCTCCCAAAAAAGCTTCAGTTGCTAAGAAAACATAAGAGGTGCAAGTGGCTGTGCCAATAACAGACACAGGCACTGGCACTGTCTGAGACTTGCAATTCCCCTTTTTCAGTAGCTTGTAAATGTCAAATTTGAATTCTTCATACCAAAGTATCTTGCCCCATGTGTCAGGGTCAAGTTGAACTTGTTTTTGCTGTGGGATTTTTGACTTTCAACTAAGGCGCTTCAGCTCTTTCTCAGAACAAAGTGTGTCCTGTGTTATATGATTTTTTAATAG
Organism: Hemiprocne comata; assembly: GCA_020745705.1. Taxonomy (NCBI): domain Eukaryota; kingdom Metazoa; phylum Chordata; class Aves; order Apodiformes; family Apodidae; genus Hemiprocne; species Hemiprocne comata. The sequence continues at coordinate 76,341,036 of CM036588.1, read as the reverse complement.
ATTGGTTAAACTTTATGGACTTGCTGTTTAGGAAGGTAGTTACCCCATACGTGTGGTTTGCCACTTCTGTGAAAGTAGTCTGAATTTGGTCAATATAAACCCTCAGAAAACCTGTAACACCATCTACCAAGGAGAGACTTCTTAGCGTTGGTCAGCTAAAGTCAGGGAAGAGCCTGTTGGCACTGAACGTCTTCTGGCACAGGCCCACTTCTGAGCAGACTGTCATGGCAATTCTTCCTCCTAGTGACGGTCAAAAGGTGTGAGTTATGAAGTGTGGGGAAACACCATTTCCTGTCCTCTCACTGATTCCCGGCTGCTACATGGGCTGCAGGAAGTAAAAAGAGAAAGCAGACTGATTTTAGGTGGGAGCTGGAAATAAGGAGGGAAGGACACCTAGTCAGAGAAGTAGGTGAGGGACTGAGATCTGGCACAGATGGGTGCAGAGCTGGGATTTTAGGATGAGTGCTAGTCTTCCAAGGGGGATAAAATCCAGAGTCCAAGGTGAGCAGAGGGAAGAATCTGGGACTGGAACAGAGACAGGCAGGAGAAGCATTAGGTTGAGCAGAGCCAAGGGAAGGAGCAAGTCCATTAAAATGCTCTCCCCACAGAATTGTGTGTTCCTGAATCTTGGTGCTGCTGTGCCATCGGGAAATACCTGTGAAGCCCACAGTGGTGGGCAGCTCCCTCTCCTGTTTGAGGCTCAGCCAGAAGGAAATGCCTAGCAGTCTTCCAGGGCTGCAGTTGCTGCTACTGAAAGCCTTTCCTGGGATACCACTGAACATCGTGCCTGTGAGTACTCACAACTGCCATTGATTCACTGCTATTGGGGAGGTATTTGGATATGTGTTGTCCTGGAAACAGCTCAAGTTTTGGATGGTGTGAAACAGGCCTTGGATGATGCACAGAGTGAAAACTGCAAGACTGCTTGAGGACTGAGCAGGGAATGGCCTGATCCGGCCATGTTAGGCAGCTTGGAAGCCAAACGGAGCCTGTGTGGACATTTTCTAACTGGCTGCTGTTGCACAGGCTGCTCTAGGGTATCTGATGTTCATGAAGGGAAGCAAGGGGCCAGGTGAGGTAGTTAGAAAGGTGAGGCAGCCTGATTCTAATACAGGAGGGAGAAGACAGACCTTTTAAGGATCTATCAGGGCAAGGGTGAGGGCCAGCAGCATGGAATTTAGTACATCAGCGTGAATGAAACTGAAAGCCTGACTCTGCCTAGATAAACAGGCAGAGATTGGAAGCCAAAAACTGGGGATTGGCTGTGAGGACTAGGAAGCAGAAGGGTATCTTAGTTGTGAGCACCAGGGAAAAAAACCCACCAAAACAGCAAAAAAATGAGAAATGCGCACATCAAGTAACGTGTAGAAAACAAAGAGAAAACAGAGTATCTGCTCACTGCTATTGGGGATTGCTTTTCCTGGAGACAGAAGGAAGGCTGGGGCTGAATGGAAAAAATAGTGTGTGATAGTTCATAATACAAATAAGGCTGAATTAAAATTGTGCAAGTGGCTCTTCATCTGCGGAGGTGGTAGAGGATGCTGAAAAGTTAAATTAAAGTCAGAGGAGTGGTTTGGTATTTTTTGTTTGTTCTGGGGGTTTTTGTGTTTTCAACAAGGAGTGTAAGTAATTACTGCCACAGTGTAATAGCCTACATAATGAATGATTAATGAATTCTCCTCCCCATGGAACCTCCAGTTTTCCTAGGAAGATAAACCGAACCAAGATGTAATCCAGTTTACCCAGAATTAATTGCTGGGGAAGGAAATTTTGATGGGGGACATTGTGGCCTATGTGAGAAGGGCTTTAATGCAATTATGCCTAGTTGTGAAGTCTCTGATCCTTAAATTCTGACATTTCTACATGTGGTGTGCTTGACCACAACTGTTCCTTTTAGGGTCAGATTTGTATGTGCTTGTGGAGCTGCAGGAAGGAGCAGAAAAGCTGTTACTGACTTGGTGGCAGCAGAATCAGTCGCACTGGCTCCTGTCTTCAGCACAGATGTGGCCTGCCAGAGGAATCATCGCAGGAAAATCCAGAGGAGGGGTCATTTGGGTAGGGCCCAAATATCTCCTGGAATTCCAAGGTCAACAGGGACCAGATTATGCTGGAAGATGCTTTTGGCTCTGTGCCTGATTTGTCCCATTTCCAATCTTCCCTGTGTGAATTGGCTGCTAAGAGGAAGCTGATCCTGACCTTCAGGCACATGCTTGTGCCTCGTGATGAGGAAGTGCTCCTGCAGCCCAGACATAGGCAGAAATGATGTGACAAAGGAATAGGGAGCAGAATAGAAAAGGCTTGTGAAAGACAACAAAATATCGTTTTTCTTCCAAACATGAGCATTATATTGGACCCTTGAAATATGCCTGAATCAATGAAGTAATTTGAAAATAATCTGGGAAACAGCTGGAGCATCTACAGCAGAGGGAGTGGCTGGCCTGTGGGCTCTGAGCAGTAGTGTCTCAGCAGGCATCTGCAGGCATTTCACTGCACTGTGCCTCTACACAGATCTTTTTGTGCAGGCAGATGTGGCGCTCGTGCACAGGTTGGGAGGCAGCTGTGGAGCATGCAGGCAGAGTCTGCAATTGCCAGCTGAGCCTCTACCATCTACAGGGCTGACTGCTGAGAGATCAGCAGCTCTCAAGGTAGATGCAAGGCCTTCTGTTGTCTGGGTGGCACAGGTCTGCTGTTGGCTGTCATGGTGAATAATTAAAGATGTGGAAAATAAGAACAGAATCTGACCTATAATGTGCTGTCAATGTGAAATTGGTCAAAGCTGTATAGATTTTGCTCCTTATTTCTGTGATCTGGTACTAAGAGGGTCATCCCTGCTCTAGGGTGGATTTCTAACCTGCTCTGCCTGAGCCAGTGGTGGGAGGAGCATGTCTCTTGTTTATAAAAACTGCAAATGTCTTTGGCAGGAAGATCTCCTCTCTTTCCTCCTACTGCACCCAGTTCTCTCCCCACTCCCTCCTGCCCATCCTGCTTGGGAGCAAGCTGTTCCTGGAGGGGACAGCCCCTCCTCAACACCAGCAGCTGTCCCATGGGGGACACAGGCAGTTCCTGCCCTGGGGCTTCCAGGAGCCAGTGGCCCAGGGTGCAGACAGGTGGCCTGCAGACCAGCTCCCTGCCTGCCTCTGCCCTCCTGCCTCCTGCCAGGGCTGGAGGAGCAGGCAAGAGGGAGTGCGAACAGGAGAAGGTGCATGCCTTCCAGTTTACAGGCTTGTCTGGGGCTTCAGCACAAAACCTGGAGCCTGCTGGGGCTTTGGAAGGAGGTGGGAAGTCCACAGTGTCTTGGGTGGAGACCCGTTGGCCCTGAGGAGTGGGAAGCAGGCCAGTGGGCTGGGGCCAGATCCTGTGGCCTCTGCTATCTTCTGGCATGGAGAACTCCACTCCTCCCAGCTCTTGCAGCCAACATACACTGCTCCCTCGCTGCACCCATGATAAACAGGAGTGTTTTTGTGTAAAATCCTATAAAATCTAGTTCAGATTTGAAGAGATCTCTACTGAACTTACATGAAGGGACGTCCTGATTTGTGCAAAAGCTGGGTGGATATTCTGCACATGGCTGCTTGCCCACAGCTTATTCACTGATGTCATCGGTTGTTGGCGAGACCCTTAGCTGGTGCAAAACTGCTCTGTTGTCTCTATTGAAGTCACTCCAATAAAAATCTGAGGGATGTCAGTACAATATGAAAGTCCCACTGTCCTGCTTTGGGATGTGCCACTATTTGGGCTGGATTTTAGGGCAAAATTGTAGAATTAAAATGGCTGAGGAGGTGCACAGAGAAGGAAGGGAGCATTGTGGAGGCTGTGGTTGAAGGCCTGTCAAAACAATCTCAAACACAAGTCTGGGTGTGCCCTAGGGCTGGGGGATAGGCTAAGCAGTCCTCTGGGATCCCTTCCACTCCTGTTTTTTCTCTTGAGTTCAAGGCACTGGAAAGGCAGTTTCCTTTTTGTTATTTTTTGTCAATGGAAGTTTTCTGAAGAGATATACAGTGAAAAGCAGCTGAGATACAGCAGGCTGTCACATGAGAGAATCTCCCTTTCAGCTGTTTTGGAGTCCAGGGTGCTGGACATGAAAAAAGATGGTGCTTTTCCATCAGGGTGCTCACATGAAAAAGATTCTGTCCTAAGAAAATGGATGAAGTGACCAAGTCCAGCCAGCACTCTGAATTCGTGTTTGCAGATCTTGGAGGGTTCTCTCCATGACACACTCATTCAAAGCCAACCGAGCACACAGACTTTCTTCAGAACGCATAAAAACTGTCTCATAATCCTTTCTTCATGCGCTGTCTCCAGTGCCATGAAAATCTTATTCCTTTTAAGTAGGGACAAGGTGTTAATGTTCTTGGCTGACTGGAAATCTAACAAATACCTTTGACATCTAGCTTGGCTGTGTTTCTTGTTGGATCTGCCAAGCATTCTTTAGATGTCAAGGTCTGGGATTTATATGCTGGGAAGTGCATGATATTTTGAGGGCATAGAGTTAACCAGTTTTGCACAAAATGTACTAGTTACGTAAAAGTAATATTTTAAAATTAAATCGGTGCCTTATGGAAAATCCTAAGAGCAGAACCAGGAACCAAAGCTCTCTGTTTATGCGTAGTGCAGATCCAGCCCCAGGACTGGCTTTGCAGGCTTCGCCACCCTCATAAGTTTCTGTGCTTCAACCATGACCCTGAAGGGTTCATCTGAGAGGTAAAAAACTAACTGGATTTCCATGTCCCCTCTCCTAACTAGAGTTTAATCTGTGGCAGATTCTGTTTTACGTTCCACTTGGGATGTCTGTGTGAAGATCTCCTTTCCAAAAGCCTAAGTAGCCAGATAATACCTGGCATTTTGCAGTGCACTGCAGTCCAGACTAGTGGATTTCTCCCTGGCTCCCTCCTTGAAGTACTGTTGTTTTGTGTCCATGATCAGAGGAGAAGAGAGCTATACTTGAAGTGGATGTCCTCCTCTTCACTTGACTCACCTGCTCATTGCTAGCCTTGAAGTTCCAAATCCCCAAACTAGATCCTCCTGAAAGAGAGGTAAAGTTGAATCTTATGAGTTTGGAGAAAAAAGGAAGGCAGGTGAATTTTTTATATTTGCTTCACAGATTTTGAGCTTTCAGAAGTCTCAGATGCATTTTAAAGCATTTTTCAACAGCTAAAAAAAGAGCTTTTTCTTTGATGGGTAGACAAGCATGACCTGTAAAGAGATCTGATACTCTTATGCAATCACTTGACGCCAGTAACAGGGTCTTCAGAAAAAATGTCAAGTGTCTTACAATTCCTGATGAATATGTAAGTGCTAGCAACATGGCGACTCCCTCAGCTCTGTCAGGAAAAGGTGACTATGTGATACAATGCCTGTAATCTTTGTTGGCTGGAGCACAAGCCAGAGTTCGCTGTGTACACAGCAGCCTCTTCCTGGACCAATGTCCTCACCAGGAGAACTGCTGTTGCTCTTCTAATTAATGTAACTTCTCCCCTAGTCCCTCAGCTCTTGCCCAAAAATGCGATGTTATAATTCTTTGAAATGAGACAACTGGAAAACTGAGTTGTGATAAAATATTAATGAAATGGTATTTTTTGGAAAACATCGCTGGGAGGCCTCACAAAGACCAGTTACTTCCTGTTCACCTTCCATCAACACCTGGTGGCACATCCTGGGAACAGGCTGCCCGTGGGTGCTAAGGCAGGCACAGCTGCCAGTGCTGCAGCTAGAGTCCGTGGGTGGCGTGATCCGAGTCTCTCAGGAATGCTGTTATTTCCAAAAACATTTCATGTGGGGCAATGCAGGCTTTTCAGAGCCTTTGCAACCTCTTTCCTTGCCGAGAGGAAGGGAATCATCCCTGGAGCTGGCATATTTTCATGTGTTTGCCATGTGGATTGTGAGACTTGTGAAAATGTGTGTCTCGACAGTGACAGATTACTTCAACCCCCAAATCAGTCTCTGGCTTGTTAGAAGAGGAGCTGTTAAAGTCTACTGTGCTAATAGGTTTCTAAATATTGCTCTGGATTGGCTTGCTCTGCCTCTGCAGGCTCCCAGCTCTGCCTGGGGTCCTGTGTGCAAAGAGCAAATTGAACCCACACAGCAGTTGGTCTGTGCTGGGAACTTCCAGTGAGGCCAGCAGGTGCCTGGCCTGCAGTGAGCTGGTTATGCCATAGAATATTTATTAGAAATGTGTTTTTTCCAGCAATTACTATCTGTCTACCTTTCAAAACCAACTGCCTCCATTCCTTCCAGTCCTACCAGCTAGATAAAGGTGCTATAAGGAAGAAATGTAACCTTTTTTATATATCTACATATATATTCAATGTTCAAATAAAAAAGGATTATTGCTGAGATCTGATGGCAAGTAGCAAACAAACAGCCTTTTTGTAACTGTTACAGATACTGAAAATTGCAGATACCTTTAAGAGAGATGCTCATGGTGGGTCACAGAGGCTAAGTACAGTGGTCTTATCTGTTGCCATGCACACAACTAAAGTATGTTTGTCATATCTTTATTTTATTTTAGTTAATAGAGAATAAGATATTTCCAGACTGCAGCCGTGGAATGGAAACTGAGGTTATCATTCTTGCCATTGGCTTTTCTAAACTGTAACAAAGATCTGATTGGAGGCTTTGTTGAACTTTAGTGTAAAAATACATTGACTGAATATGCCTTTACTGTGAAAAGTGGATATGGATTATTACTAGGTACATTCCATAATGGAAAGTTTCCATTTTTAGGTGGATGTGGATCCACCCTGAACATGTCTTTATTTATTTGTAAGATTGTTTCCTGTTTTTTCTTATCACAAGCTGTCAGCTGTGTATTAAAATAAAGAGGCGGGCTATGACTTAATAGTCTCTAGACTAAGGGATGTGAAGAGGCCTTTTCATAAATGCTTTGAAGGAGTTGAACAACAGTCTAGAGGTGTATGAGGTCAGAGCAGACCTCTACAGCTTCCTTCTGTAACTCAGTTGCTAGCTCAACTCCATTGAAACAGGGAATAAGAGCAGCAACAAACCTGGACTGTTTTACGCTGATTTTTAAAATAATCTGTGTCCTCCTCTTCCCCAAGATCTTTTGGAGCTGCCGGCCAAAGTCAACAACATTTGATTGAAAGGGAGCATTTGCAACAATTATTAAGTTCTTACCAGTTTCCTAAAAATAGGAGGTCAGGGAGAACAGAGTTGGACTGGAACATTTGCACTTCTGTCCCTAATAAATCTTTTGCTCTTTTCACCCATTCCTCCAGCACAGGTTCTCTGAGGTGTTTTTTTTTGCTAAGGTTTTAAGAAGAATAAATTACATAGAATTAAGCTGTTCTACTTGGAAATGAAACTAAGTTGTTATTTGCATTAACTTATCAACAGATGACTCTTTAGTTTGTAGATGTCAAAAGTGAAGTGAGTGAAGTGTATGTACTTTTTTTTTTCTTTTTCTTTAAGACTAGAAGGAACCACCATGATTATCTAGTATGGTTTCCACAGCATGGGTCATCAAAGCTCCATGAGTAATTCCTTCATCTAGCCAGAAGTTCCTGTTGAAGCCACAGAGATGTGGTTTATTCTGGTGTTTGCTAGAGAGCTCATGACATCTCAGTATATCCCAAACTGAATGGTTCTGATAGTGAATTACTCACATGGGTGGAAAAATTTGCACTTTATTTGTAGTGAATTTATCTACCATTACCTTCAACAGATGGATCTTGTATCTCCCTGGTGGATGCAAGTCTGAAGTGTATTCTGTATTCAGTGCACGCAAAACTGACTAGGTTATTTCCTGGCCTCTGCTTGATAAATTAGAATGAGTATCTTAATTTGATAAACGGCATGCTTTTCAGATCTAAAATGGTTTTATATTTCTTTCTAATCCTTTACCTATATTCAACTATTTTTTTTTTCTCAAAAGTAGCCTCCAAAAGGAGGTATAGAATTCCAGCAGCAGTCCCAGTAATGACAGAAGTAATGTCATCCTTTTCTCCTGGAAAACAAAGGAGAATAGGAGAGGGAGTTGACCCAGATTCTTCCCTTGTTATAATGTCAAAGTCAGTTATGAAGATTTCTAAACATGTAAAATTTTACATTATTCTTAATTCTTTTACCTAAAGTTACAAGGAAAACACTGATGGAATAGATCAGCATGTCTCCATTGATTTCAGTGACCTTTATGTTAGTAGTGAGTTGGGCCTCCAGTGGTAAAGTATTTATGAATATGATTCATAGAATAGCCTTCTGAATAAAAAGACAAAGCAAATTCCACACATTTCATTATGCTCCTTCTTGGAATATGAAAAGCTTAGGCATCCTCCTCTGCTCCTCTGACCTCAGATCAATCAATCAAGAAAAAAAAGTTGTGAAATAAAAAAAAGAAAGAGGAGTTTGTGCCAACCAGATTCTTAAAGGGAATGAAGACCAAAGGCAAAGTGATTTTCCAGGTGGGATGCAGGTATATAAATGAGATGCCTCTGAAAGAATCCAAGCTTCTTGTTAGAATCAGCACTTCATTACAAGCCATCAAAGCTGGTTTAATGCTTCCATTGAGAGCTGTTTGCTGAGAGCATGAGTCACTGTGTACAGAATTGTGTGGTGATTTACATAGCCAGGGAGAGGGGTGTTACTGGAGACCCTCAAACAAGATGGAATTCTAATTTACGTGTTGTGTACAATGAATTGCAAGTGTAAATCCAGCTGAACTCTTTCATCAGGCCTGAGCTGGTGGCAAATGCACAAGTTGCAGTTACAGTGCTGTGATGTGTCTGCTCTTTGTGGCCACTGCAATTAAATGACAGCATTTTAAGAATAACACATTCAACTGCCGCAAGTAACGTGGCCCCAGGTGTTCACCCTGTTCCCAGCAATATGTAACGTCCTCAGCTTGTTCCTGTTGTGTGCAGCTTTCTTGTCAGCCAGCACAGAAAGCAACATCCCATTTTTAAGTGAGGCTCTGGAAAACATGCTGAAACCCTTCTCCCAAGGCCCTTGCAACACTCGCAGCGCTGGTTCTGCTGGAGGGGGCCAGCAGTGACCTGTGGAGCAATCATGGAGCCTGCAGCTCTGTAAGCCTCTGGCTCTTGCTGTTGGCTGGTGAAATGACTCTTCCCTTGCACAGCTGCAGCGCTGTCCTGGGCACCCTCTAAGCAGCCCTGAGTGCTCGTTGCTACGTGGGAATGCTCTGCAGAGCACAATTTACCCATATGGATTCATCTGGACAATGAAATTTAGAAAAAAATGTCATTTTTTAAAGAATGTAATTGAATCTGGAACTTGTCTCAGTCTTAGCCTCTTTTCTTCCAAGTAGTGAACTCTTCAGGCTGCTTTTCTGTGTCAAGCAGTTCAAGGTTATAAGTCAATAAATATCAGCTTCTGTAGAAATGGCAAAGCATGTAAGAAAAATGGGTGAAATGAGACCAGAACCCTCAGGGCAAACAGATTAGGCTAGTCTCAAGTACTGAAAGAAGAATAAATTAATTATTGCCATCACTACTGTTGTCAGACCTTCCTGAGAGCTTGGCCTAGCAATGGTGAGAATAGCAAGCCATAGAAGATGGCGAAAGAGGGTCCCTGTTAGTTAAATAATGAATCTGTATTATCTCAGCTTGAGCTGTCCCTTACTGTGGGACTGATCTTTGAGAGCTAAGGCCCAGGTTGTAAAGCAAACTATTAGTAATTTGCATTACATTTCTGGATACCACAGCATATGTCTGAAGATAAAGATTTGTGAGGCTGCTCTAGGGCAAGGTAGAGAACAAACAAGGCAAGGTAGGTCTGGGAGGGAGCTGCCTATCCCAGGGTGCTTCCTAAAGTAGCAGTGTTTTGCCCTGAATGCGTGCAAACCACCTATTACACAAGTCTTCCAAGGATTATGTCTCCTCCTGACACAAAAAGCGAACCTGGGAGGCAGCAAGAAACAACACAGCATTATCACTGGTTTATGTCTCAGGGCAAAACCAGTCCTTTGACTGAGTCTTTTTTTTTTTTTTTTCCCAGAGGTCCAGGAAGATGTGCATCCTAGAAGGACTAACAACCAGAATTAGGTGAGGTACCACAGATTCTGTTTTAGCTTTACTGAGAACACACCCTGGTCCTACAGGACAAACATCTGCTGCTGTGGGTTGGATTGTGTCATTCACTGAAGGACCAGAATAATAGAGCATGTCTGGGCTTGTGAGGCATCAGGGAATAAAAGATTTCTTTTTTTTTTTCCCCCCCTCCATGCTTTTATTAATATGCCTTAGCCTGGCTGTCAGGATATCTCTGCTGAAACTAGAAACTTGTTCATTCCCTGGCCTCCCTGCTGGGACCACTTACATGTGTATTAGTTATTGTCAGTGAGCATAGTGCATTAAGAGCATCTGGCTGGTGGGCAGTGTTCTCTGGCCATAAGAAGTGCTGCCTAGAAGCAATACGTCTCTCCTTCTGACTCTGCTAGATTAGAATACCAAGGGTGAAAAGCTGTGAAATATATATCTCCCATCCCCAAACCCATTAGTTGCTTAGGCCTAACTGTGTTTTTTTTTGGTGAAAGGGCTTTACAAACAAAACAGAGATATAAAATAGTTCTGTGATATGTATTTCTATTGTTGACTTGAACTGTGTTCTTGAGAGTAAAAAAAAAAATACAAGGCTTCTACTCAAACAGAAGCAGAATATACAAGTGTGCTGAAAGTTACAACTATTACCATTGGGTTTTACATTTTTTTTCTTTCTTTTAGGTCCCTGTTGATCTCTCATCTGCAATGAAACAAAACCAGCTACGGATCACAAAAAAAATAATGTGTTTTCATGCTGTATTCCTTTGTTGTTACATTTAACCCTTATTTTCCTTTCATATTGTACATTATAAAAATGTTATGTGTCTAGATTTGTATTCCAAGTGAAAAGTGCACACGGAATTCTTCCACTTTAATTGGAAAGATGTAGATCACTTTCTCTGTTTTCACCATGGGCCTGATCCAAAGCGGAAGGAAGGAAACTTTCAACAGGCGTTACCGCGGGCCTGTGTGTCACAGACGCTCGAATGACTTTCTGCGCGTGGTGGGAAAATAGAATTTTCCATTCTGTTATTTTCCTTTTTAAAAGGACATGCAGTATGTACTGGGTTATTTTTTAAATTATTTATACAACTTTATCCTGACAAGCTACAACTTCCTCCAGTGTAAACATAGCTACTGTTTGTTTCTACGGCGTTCAGCAGTGTTTATAAGGTTGGGGAAGAACCATCAGATAGCATGTTGTGTGCTTTCAAAAAATCCCCTAATCTCTAAAAACTCTGGTCAGATTCTGGTCTCAGTTACACCAGTGAATCAGTGGAGCTGCCTCACATCCACCAGTGGGCCTGTGCTGAAAATACTCCCCACCAGGCTCTGTGCTGGGAGCAAGGCTGGGTGGGTACACAGTCTTGTACAGGGCTCTGCTAAGAAGGCTGTGCCCTGTGTGTGTACGCACGTGTTTAAAAACACTTCTGTCTAGCTCAGTGTATTTTTTGCACATTCTTTTTACATGAATTGCAGAAGTTAAGGTTATTTGAACCACAAAACTTATTTGAGGTAACCCATGGCTTTAGTTTTGTTAAGTATTGTACCTAACTCCTGCATCTAACTATTCTTGCATGCTCAGAATCTCCTGAGTTAGAACCAAAGACTGTGAATTTAGCCAATTGTCACAGCAATATGTATTTTTAATAACCATAAACGTTTTCCAGTGTGTTCCAGGCACCTGAGGGGAAAGGTGCAATCACAAATCTTTATCATTCTATATATTTCATGCTGAAATTGTGGCAGCAGGCTCTTTTGTCATATATTAAAGGCTGTTTTTCTATTCTAGGCTTCCATTTGCTAGAGGTGATCGAACCACTGTAATGCATCAATTTGTAAAGTGCTTTGTGATATCTTGAGTGTGAATGCAGGAAAAATCAAATTCCAGTGTGTCAGGCACTCAAAAAAAAAATTCATCTCTTGGCTGAGAAAATCACAGTGCCGCCACTTGGTTTGGTGCTGACATTTTCTGTGGGTAGCACAAAGACTCTAAAAGCGCTTGGGGACTGGGAAAAAACGGCATAGGCACTGTTTGGTTTTATGAAGCCTCTCCTTCCCATCAGCTATCTCACTTTTCAAACTTTCCTAATAGCCATTTTGTTGTTTCCCTGAAATAAAAGCCGTTATAGGAAACTGGATTGCCTGCAAAACCAGAAACTTCTGTGGTTTTTGTTTTTCATTAAATCCAAACCTCAGTGTGGCTGCAAAGGGTCCCATGTAGGTTTGGAACTGTTGCTTACCCAGGACTGGAGCACAATATGGTATTTTCACCAAGAAGTCGTGTGCTGAGTCCATCCTTGTGGAGCTACTGCTCGTAGAGACAGAAGATGGCACATAACTTTTGACATGCAGATGATCCAATCTGTCTTGACAGGCTAGTGGGGGATTTTCCATCAGCCAGTGCTGCTATGGCCTTTCACAATTTGCTCAGCTATGTAAGATTTACATTAACATTTTTCCACTAATGTCAATAGCTCATAACAATAACCTGAATAAACAGTCACAACCTTTGAAGACGAAGTAAATACTCTGTTAACTGGAAATGAAGCTGCCTTCCAGGAGACAGGATTCCTGGAGAGGAAGTATGCAAGACGCATCACCTGCTGTGTAAGTTTTGCTCTATTTTCTTTTCTGTTTTTGTTTTTAGAATAAAATGCTTTAAAAAATAGCCTTCTAACTTGTTCTAGGCTTTGGCAGTTTTAGTAATATCATAAACCCCAAAAGACAAGAATAAAGCATTGTGACCTCTGGGTAACTATAATAATGATAAAAGTTGAGAGTAAGAGCTATGGAAACGAGCCCACAGTTAAGATGTAATTCTGCAATTCAACATCCTACTCAGCCATCCACTAATTTTTGTGATGAAATTTCTAACAGATGGCTTGGACTCTATAGGTGTGGATGAACTGCTAATATCAGAATATTTAGCAGATTTTTAATACTTACTTAGTGTGCTAAGGAGGTAGCAATATTCTCTCAAACTACAGGCAGGGTTTGCAACAGTTTGATATGTTTACTCTCCTGCAAAAGGGACTGTTCAAGGTAGTAGTGAAAATGGTTAAGTAAATGTTGCTAGGTACAGCCTTAGAGGAAGAATACTTCCCTTCGTATCCCTTCTGTAGAGGACTAAGTAGTACTTCTGGCCTTTTTTTTCCTCATGTAAAAAAGATGCTTAGACCTTGAATTTAAGCGTGTGGGAGTAAGCTTTAAAAAGCTTTTTTAAAAGTCCCATAGCAAGAGAGGGTAAGTGAGGTTTTCCAGAAAACTGTTGCTCTAGCATAAGGAGCAAGAATGTATGAAATACCAGATCTGCTTCTTTGGATTTCATGCAAGTCACTATTTATAGGATGATCAGTGAAGCTAGCTTCAAACTTCATTTATAAATAGATGAGCATTACGTTTCTCTTCTATGCCACAATTTTCCAAACTGCAGTTTTGTGTTTCCCTTGTTCTGATGAATGTTGCCGGTGGTGTGTGGACACATGGCTGGGCACTGGGAGGAGGCTGAGAAAATTGTATTCAATGATAGATTCACCTTCCTAGTTAGTGAACACTGAGGGTACAGTATAGACAGTCCCATTGCTAGAGTGAAGAGGGAATGTGGATTCTGTTTGCCTGCACACAGACTAAATGCTGATGGCACTTCAGAAAATGAGACTTGGGGCATCTAAGACACTCAAGAACTTTTTACTGTAGTTTGCAAGTCAAATTTTATGAAAGGGTGGCTTACTGTGTGGAATCATAGAATCATAGAATGACTTGGACAGATTGCTCAGAGCCCCATCAAGCCTGACCTTGAATGTCTCCAGGGATGGGGCCCCCACCACCTCTCTAGGCAACCCGTTCCTGTGATCCACCACCCTCATATTGAAGAACTTTTTCCTAATGTCCAACCTAAATCTACCCTTCTCCAGCTTAAAACCATTACCCCTTGTCCTATTGTTACATGCCCTTGTGAACAACTCTTCCCCAGCCTTCTTATAGGCCCCTTTCAGGTATTGGAAGTTTGAAGAAATCTGCAGTCCATGCCTTAAGCCCTTAAAATCTGCTATGCTTGGCTGCTTTTGTCTTTTTTTTTTTTTTTTTGCCAGATCCCTTCTAAGACAGAATAATGTCACTAGAAATTCTTTGCCATTACAACAGCCCCACACCCACTAGACAGAGACTGATGAAAGTTACGCTGAGACTCATCATTCTTGGTCTTAATTGCTGAGAGTTGGTAATTAAGAAGGCAATGTTGTAGGGCAGGTCATATTTACAAATAAGCAGTCCGTCATGGAAGAGGTCAGAGATCCCTGCTCACTGAGGAAAGGGGAATCTTCTTAAAGCTTGACGTTAACAACTTGCACTTGCAAACCTGCACCCGAGTAACAGTTCTGGTGTGATGTGTGTGCAGAATCTGGCACGGAAGTTATGTGCGTAGGAGGTAGCAACTTCAGGCTGAAGCTTTGAACATTAGAGCAGCATATTTCCTCTGGTAAATAAATCTTGTTAATATGCCTCTCTCAGAATCATGTCATCTATCTATGTGGTACTAGCATTAAAGCCGGGAGAGCAGATGACTGCACCTGCATGAGGTTCCATTGACATCAGACACATTTCTGTACAGGCAAACATGGTCCACCTGCATGGAGCTAAACCAGGAATCACAGCCTTAACAATTAAACTTGAACATGAACAGAGCAAGGTGATGAGCACTGAAAGCATTTTAAAATGCTTTGCCTTTTCTAACTTGTTTACGCTGTTGGGTTTTTGGAGTATGTGCTGACGTCTTGACCTTTACCCAGCTACAGTTTCTGTAGGAAAAGTAAGCATATTGTCAGAAAAGGGAATAAAAACTGGGAGAGAAGCTAAGAATTTAACTTTTTCTCCTCGTTTTGTATTTCACTTGGCAAAGGTGTCTAAATTAGGTTAACTGAAGTTTCTTTTTTTTTCCTCTGTCATGTAGCTGCCCTAGAGATCTGTATTTTCTGCCACATTAGTAAAAGAGACCTATTTGCTGTTGATTTCTTCAGCCATTTTTGTCCTTTCATGTCTGCATTTATTTTTGTTACTTCTTGTTTTTTTAAAACAACAAAATCCAAATTCGGTTGTTAAAAATAGAGCATTGCTATCCAACCAAGTAGTTAATGGGCTAGCTGTTCCAGTGTAACCTATCCAAATACACATTACAACTTCCAATTTCATCAAATGACACAGACTGGCTAATGTGGATTTGTCTAATGCACCTAGAGGAAATAGAGGAGTAAGATTACTATAAAGACCAGGAGAGAGAATAGAGGATAACATTTGGCAAGAAGGGAGAAAGCTTGTTTTTAGAAGAGAATCTTACAGAATTTCCTAGGATGGATAAGTGCTGAGGCTTTTGTTCAGCTTGCCACCCCATTTCTCTTTGGTATGTGGGAGAAAACCTTGCTGCATTAACAGCTTTAATGCATGGGACTGATCCTCAAACTGCTGCACCACAAAGGATGTTTTGAAGGGACAAGATCCTTCCATCTGCCCGTGAGGTGTTTGTTCCTAACTAAATGCCAGGCTTCTTCAGGGAATGTTTAGTCTGCAGACAAATGCACATCTCCAAGGTGTGAGCGCAACCCTGCTGCAGACAGAAGTTTGCCCAGAGTGTGGGCAGCAGGGCAGCCTTGGAAGTGCACAGCTCCGTGTGTGTGACATGAGTGGTCCCCTGCTTTCCAGGGAGGTTTTGTGCAGCTGCCCTTGGGCCTCTGCTGCTGCAGCTGAGCTGTTTCTTGGTGTACAAGCTAGCTGGGGTAAACCTCCTTTGTATCTTGTCTGCACAGCTTCAGGCATAACTTTGACTGCAGTTGCAGACATTCTCTGTCATAGGGTTTCTTCCCTATGGAGCCTGCAGGACGTACAAGTAGGTCCCAAGACACTTATTTTATTTTTTAATGTACTGACTTGAACACAATGGAAATGTCTGCAAGGGATGTCGTGGTATGCTGGCCCTGTGCCTCTACCAGGCCTCACTAATGCTTCCTGTCCCTCCACAGTGCTGCAGGCCCAGCAACAGGAGTCCTGCCAGGACTCCTCCCGGACGCTGAAGATTGCCGTGATGTTGGCACGGAGAGCAGGAAAGCCATCTTTTCTTCACGCTGTCAGCATTTCCACTGCTGACTGGTGGCGTGGGAAGGAGACAACACCTGGCCAAGGCTTTTGTAAGCACCCTATGCTTTAGTAATTTTCCAGGGTTTGGCATGTTGAGCACACGGAGAAGTAGGCCCTAAACTCATGGGGGCCGATGGTAGAGAAAATGGCTAAGAACAAATCCTGTGGGGATGGAGTAGGCACAAAGCAGTAGAGGTGTCTGGGGAGCATTTATGTTAATAGAGAGAAATAGGACTTCCTCAGCAAGAGAGTATTCCTAAACCTCTGATATGCTGCTACCTGAGAGCAGAGCTGCTAAGGGTCTCCATGTTCCTGGTGTTTCTTACCAGGAGAGACCCTGCCTCTCTGTCACATATGTCTTTATTGTGAATTGTTGAGCATGGTAATACCCCTGATGCAGAATTCTGGGCTTGTCAGCTTCATGGACTGCTCATGGAGAGCAGGGGAACCAAGGAGTGAGGCTCTAATGTGTTTCTGTTTGCAGTTACTGTTGGGAAAGAGAAATACACTTGTAAATAGATCAGAGGGAATGCATTGCTACAAGGTGTTACCAAAGGTAAGGGTGTAGCATAGAGATGGGTGTTCCTAAGATGATGAGTAGTAATAGTTACGTGAAGAGGAAATGTTTCTGAGACAGAAGCCATCGTGCTTCCAGACAAGCCATGCACTGGTGAGAAAGCTAAGAATTTTTCCTTTAGGCAGATTGTTGCCCATCTTTGATTTTCCTCTCAAGATCTTGGCTAAGTCTGCTGTGAGACAAAGCAGTAGTCTAGATGTGTGCCTTGGAGCCTCACTGTGCTTAAAACTAGGTGTTATGGGTGGAGTGAAGGTGTGTCTGGTGGGAGGAATGGATCTCGTATCTCAGTCATACTGTGAACCTGTGTAACTGGAACTTTCTGATAACATAATGCTTTTTCAGTTTCATGGCATAGCTAGGAAGTTTTTTTCTTGCATCATGAGTTTCTTTGTGTGCATTTGTTCTGTCTTTTTTGGAAATTGTCACCATCCTTAAATAGGATTTTTCTACTTTTAGTATTGCCTTAACAATTGTGACTCAATATCTAATCTAAATATGCTGCTTTTGCTTCTGTTTGGAAATACCCCCTTGCAATTTCAATTCACACAAAGATGACTGAAATGCCCTAGATGCTGAAAAAAGTAGAACTCTACACTGAATTCCTTCATTTTTATTTGAACAATGCATTAGGTTATTAAAACTATAATTTATTTTAAAATGATCTTTCAGAGATTTTGGAATGTGTTTACCTTTACCTTTATCTTTTGTTTACCTGTGTAGCATTTCTTCTCTTGGTGAAGGTGTTAATATGCATATGGGTATAATTCTGCATGATGACGACCAGACAATATTATTGAGCACAATGGCTTAGTAGATTTTCAAAAGGAAAAAAAAATAAAAAAAGATTAAGTAGTAAGAAATCCATGGCTGCATGGACAAATTGTATGAGAGGAAAAAAACCACCTCTGTCTTCCAAGCCAAATCTAACTACAAAGTAATGGGCAGAAGGGGAGTAACTTTGCCCAACATTGCTTTGCTGACCCTTTCCGCTTCATTTAACAACAGTTTCTAGTATGGCCATTCATGCAACTCCTTTCAGTTTGATTAAGGGAGTGGGAATGTGGCAGCGTGAAAAACCAGTTTGTCTAACTGGGTTTACTTGCTGGTATTAGAAAGTGCTGGTATTTTAACTTGTAAGTATTCCAACTTTAATTGTCACAAAGTTGAAAGTTTTGCTTTTTTAACCCTGTGAGCTGAAGTTTCACTCTGGAAATACTTCCAAATATTTGCAGTAGTTTTTTGAATGAAAATGGCATCCTCTCTGTCAAACCTGGGGATGCTGTTTTCACCCAGATATGGAAAACGTTTGTACCTGCCACATTCTATACTAAATGTGGGCTCTTTAAAAAGAAGAAAGTGACTGTCAGTAACTGGGATAACTGGTTGGAGCCCACAATGCCCCTGCTATTCTGGTTCTTGCTTCTTCAGGCATTCATTCCTACCCAGTTATTTCCATGATAATCAATGGCCCACCCATCTTTGAGCTATGTGGGTTAAGATAGACAGAATCTTAAAATACTTTGGATCCTTTTGCTCACTCCCATATGTTACAATCCTTTTTCTTGCCTACTTGTTTGAGAGATATTAATAGTTGAGTGAAAGATGATTTTTTCCCCTTGATATTTCTTGATATCCTAGCATTTGTGTGTGTATATATATATATATTTACTTTTATATATATGCACACACATATATCATTAAGTTCTCCGAGTTCCTATTATTGATGGCTAAAGTAAAAGCAATGTTTATGCTGGATCAAAAAATCTGAGAAGTTTTATCCTTCAGAGCCTGAAATGTGAGAGAGTACATGCACTTGCTAACTTGCTAACTTTTATGGTTCACAGCCAAACTAGCCAGCTTTTTCAAAGAGCAATACCTAGTTGGGCTAACAGAAATTGTTTTGTAAAGTTATTTAATATATAGTGCACGTATTAAAGAAACCGTGTAGAACTCTTTCTGTTATTTGGGCCAGATTTAGTGAACCTGTTGATCAGGATCAGTCTCTTAATCCTGCAGATATTCTGGCTAATTTCAGTACCACTGTCTGTGGGAGTTCAGTGAGGCTGGAAGAATTGCTTTCATTTATTTTTCTTTTCTCTGTGTATACAACTTTTTTAAGTGATCGAAGCTATTGACTTGTCCTTTGTTACAGTAATGGTTAAGAAGGCTTTTGCTTGGAATTATTATTGTTGTTAAATTTAAGAAAAATTTTTAAAAGGCTCTTTTTACTTCTTTACTACAACCATTTACATTACATAGAAGCAAGCACTTTCTGGTGTCTATCTGGAAGCCCTAATCCTGCGCTTTTGCTGTCCAAGATACAGAACACAGAGATGGCCTGTTTTAGGTATTTTAGTGTTTAGGAGTGTAGTTAGGCAAGGTGATTGAACTGAACTAAGAGTTTGCTGCTGAAAGCCAGTTGAACTAATTAAACCAGCAGAGAACTGTTCTCCTGTTTTTGCTGAATTAGGTTGTACTAATGCAGAGACCACCAGAACCAGTGCAAGAGAGGAGCAAGAAAAGGGGGATGTGGGTAGGGTTTTCTTTTTACTGCATCCCAAGAACTGGGTATGAACCACCACAGATGACAAACATGGAAGTACAAGCTTGACTCTTGACGAGATTCTTGTAGGCTTTGAGGTGATAAATGAAAGTATGAGGTTACTTGTTTCTTATGCTGGGCAAGTCAGAGCTAAGGACAGTGTCTAGACCAGAGGCCCAAATGAGGAGAAGGGTGCTGATTTTGGCTGCTGTGATCAGCACAGGAGGAAGCAGATAAGGGACTGGCTCGTTTGGTTGCAGTATATGAGCTCTTTGTCCATGTTGAACCAGTGGCTTGCCTTCCTGCAGGTGCTGAAAGGGCAGGGTGAGATTTAATTTGGGTAAGATAAGAAGCCTGGAAATAAAGAGGTAGATCCTAGAGAGACTGTTGCTGAATGTTTGTATATTATATATATGTTTAATGTTTATATTTTATGGGGTGAGTTCACCTCACAATAAGTGGGGAGGGAATGACAGATTTATGGTTGGACTTAATGATCTTAAAGGTCTTTTCCAACAAAAATGATTCTATGATTAAGTGTCCCATTTGGACTCGACTGGAAATTGGGAGTATGAGGAGGATGCACTGAAGGAGCGGTAAGGAGGTGACTTGAGAGGGGGTGGATGTGGCAGTCTTTGAAACCAAAGGAGAATAAAATCTTAAAAAGCGCCAGGCTGATAATTTTGACAGGCTGGAAATGAAGCATTATTCCACAGATTACGCCAGGATGTGGATATTAGAAACTTTGGCAAAGCAGCTGAGTGTGAAGGGGCAGGAGCCAGATACGAGGAAGTTTAAGATAGGGCTAGAGGAGGGGAGCTCCAGACAGCAGTTAAATGGTGTGTTAGGAATGAGTGTGGGGATGAAAAGCAGGAGAGAATGATAGCTAACGAGCAAAAATTAAACCAACAGTGGTGGGTTTTTTTGTTTGTGTTGGTTTTGGTTTGTTGTTTGGTTGGTTTTTTTTAAATAAAAGTGGTGGATGACACTAGTCCATAGCTGTACTGCAAGCAAGACCTTAGGGATAGTGGATGGGAAGGAACAAGAATGGACCCGAAGAGGCTGGGAACACAGATGCATGCAAGCAGAGGGGCCAGAGTTAGCAAAGGAAACCTGGAACAGAAATGTCTGCTCTGGACTTGGATGGCAAAAAGGGGCATGAGGGAAGGAAGAAAGGCATGGTTAGTGATTTTCTCCAGGAAGAGATTCTATGCAGGAAAGGAGAAGAGGGGTGGTATGGCAGAAGGGCAGCTGGGGTTGAAATTCAGGGGACTGGGTGACATTAGCAAAGGGGGGCTGTTAATGGAGGATAGTGGCAGGATTGATGCGGGAGAGGATGACTCTGCAGCAAAGGAAGTAAAACCCAGGATGGGATTTCCACTAGGAATGTCAGAGCAGCGGGAGAGCAGCACTAGAGGAAATGGATGCTGGGGGTGAGCCAACATTGTCTTCGCGATAGGAAAGGGTGTCAGAGGAGGAGGAGCGTGAAGTCTAGAGAGACCCAATAACCAAATAAATCTAAGGAAAGGGAACAAGAGCTGGGAGCAGCTGGCAGCGGGTGGATAACATTCCAGGGAGGCTGTAGGCGAGGGCCTGCGGGGAGGCCGCGGCGCAGAGGGGGAAGATCTGGGGGTGACGGCAGGGCGAGGGCCCACCAGCAGCACCAGGTGAGGCAGAGGGACACCCGCTCCTTGCCCTGGGACCCACCCGCCCGCCCTTACCGGGGGCGCCGGGGACACCTGCCACCGCCGAGCCGCTCTCCCCGCACCGCAGGGCGGCCGCTCGCCGTCTCGGCAGGGAAGGGAGGGAGGGTGGAAGTGAGGAAGGGGCGCGGGGGCGGGGGGCTGCGCTGGGCCCCCGCCCCGCCGCGTTGTCCCCGCCCCTCGCCCCTCGCAGCCGCCGCGGCCGGGCGGGCGGAGCGCAGCGCAGCGCCGCGGGGGCTGCGGGCGCCGCCGGTCACTCCCCGCCACCATCGCTGCCACCACCGCTGCAGCCGCCGCCGAGCAGGGAGAGCCGCCGCCCGGGCAGCAGAGAGGTAGGGGCGGCCGGGCCGGGAGCTGGGGGCGGCCCTCGCTTCCCGGGGTGTGTGTGTGTGTGTGTGTACGGCGGGCCCGCCGAGGCGGTGACCTCGGGAGGCTCCTGCAGCCCCGCCGAAGCGGACGAGCGGCGGCCCCGGCGCAGCGCTGGCCAGGGCCGGGCGCGGCCTGTCCCTCACAGCCCCCAGCTTGGCGCCCCGGCGCAGGGCCGGGCCCCCTCCGCCCCCGCGGGCTGTCAGGGCGCGGAGCCGCCTCGCCTCGCCCCGCCCTGCGGCGGCCTCGGCCCGGCCCGGTCCGGCCTCTCCCAGGCGGCCGCGGCCGCCGCCCCTGCCCGCCCTCCCCACTGGTGCTGCCTCTGCCGCGCAGCCGCACGCCGCGGTGCGGTGCGGAGAGCCGCGGGTGCGCGCTGCGCCTGGGGACCGCTACTACTCTTACTTTATTTTTTCTTTAAATACATGTAATATTTTTTTTCCTGTGTCCGCGAGGGCGGAGCGGAGGCCGCTGCAGGAGCCGGTGTGTGGGGCGGGGTGAGGGGCTGCGGCGGGCGGGCACGGAGGGGGGAACGGCCGCTTCGTTACTGGGGTCTCCGCCGCCGGCTGTGAGGTCTACCCGCTGCGGTGCTTTGTGCCCTGGGAGTGCCGGGCTGGGGAATAACGACGATGCGGAGTGGCCTTTGCTTTCCGCGATAATGAGATGCGTTGCTTTGATTGCTTTCATCCGCTGCTTTTAAAGATGCTTGTATTCCTTAAGGGAATGCACAGTTAAAAGGCGTAATGCATGGACATGATTTCGTTATCCCTTCTGCATAGCTCTTGCAGTTAAATGGATATAGGCCTGATTTAACAAAAAAAAATAAATAAAATGGCAGACTTCTGCTAAATACTGGGAGACTGCAGCAGCTCTTGAAAATCCTTGTTCACAGCACTGGGGTCTGATGTTTTATTTAGATAGCCCTGTTTTAATGCAGATTCTTTTGCTCTTGGAGTGGTAAAGCAAAACTACAGTGAGCAATTGAATTTATAATTTTGATATCTTCAGTTGTGAGTAAAATTGCATTCATGTTTAAAGAAGGTGAGTAGTGATCTGTATTTACTCAGTCTTGTCTGCAGGTATAAATGCTGAATGTTCAGATTGGAAGCAGGATTACTGTAAAAGGGAATAAATGTAAACTATCAAGATCTGGAGCATTCAGTACAGCCTTCGACCTTTATTGACAAGATAGAAATATTATGAAACCCGCCTATTGAACTGTCTAGCCTGTTAAGAAAAAATACTGTTACTCACTCAGCCCTGTGAATGTATTGTGCTGAAAGACATCTTGGGGAACAATGCTCCCCAGTCTAAGGATTATAGAGGCAGATCATGGAGAGTAATTTATTCAAAGAGATACCAGCCATGTGAAAATGTCAAGGGAGACTGTGAGTCCTCAGGCCGTTGCAGGAAATCTCTGGTGAAGGAAGGATCTGCATATACTCAGAAGCCTCTGGAGGGAGAAATTGGAGATGAAAACGGTGTGGGATAATGAGCCAGGAGGGGTGGGTGATGGCAGCTAGATGTGATTTCTAAAGAATTGTTATTATCCGTTGGCATTCTTTTTTTTTTTCCTCACTGTTTCCTGGTAAAACATCAGTGGCTGTTGTGATGCCTTCATGACTTAGCAGTGGTTGTAGGGCTATGGGGATGGATTAGCAGGCTCCCTAATGTGTCACAACCAGTGCTAGGTAGGCAATAAATAAAATAGGTAGGGAATATTTTGTTACTTAATGTAGCAGCGTAAACTTGGTACAAAAAAAGAGGTCAGGTTATGGAAGAGTAGCCCATTTTGCATTTTTTCTGTAATGCAGGTTAAATGCGGTAAATGATATTCACTAAAGCAGGATGTAGCATTCTTGGATGAAATAGGAGCTTGCAGCAGTTATGTGTCAAAAAGGGTTTCAAATGCTGTTTCATCTCTATGGTGGCGTGAATCCTGCAGCTTTTGGAATTACGGCATGTTCCTGAACTCTGCCTGCACACAGAAGTGGAACAAAGAGGGGGCAAAATGTTCATGCTACATGTATGGAGACCAAAGCACTACTGTGTGTCTCCCAGACAGCTCCTTTTAAGTAGGCGTACCAAACCATTTTATAAAAGATGTTTTGTTTTTCCTTCAACATATATAAAAATTAATCTGTTAAAACCCCGTTATTGGGTGGGCCTGTAATGGTCATTTATATTACGTCACCTGACTAAGGATTTCTTTTTAATGTGGGTCAGTTACAGGATTTAATATTTGTAGCTGTATTACTTGTCAAATGTACATGGACATATTTTGTGGAACACAAATGAGAAGGTCTATTTATGCAGATATTTCAGGGTCAGACTGCAAAAGTTATTTAGACAGTTCATCTCTGTAGCCACCTAAATTCCTTAGTCATCTGATCTGGGCATGAATTAAAAACCAGTACAATAGTTTATCACTGCCCATTACCCGTGAGTCAGCTCCTAAATCCAGTCTAGGCTGGCATCTCCGACTGCAGGCCTGCTCGCCATTTTGTGTTCTAGGAAGACCTTTCCAAACTACGGTGCCTGAGCTAGGGAACTGGGGGGCCTCATGTTGGAGTGAGGAGCCATCAGCAACCCCTTGGATTTCCTGACTCTCAGTTGAACAAGGGGGTGGTGAAGGAGAGCAGTGCAGGTTATTTTCCATGGTGTGTGATGCACACCATGCCTTGGAAACTTCTGATGAGGTGAGGCCAGTGCTCCATGGTATTAACCGTGGAGAGCCATATAGGGCTTTTCTGACACAGGAGCTCATGCTCTGGGCTTGCTCCTGTTCCCAGCTGATGTAGCTGGGTACTTTGCCAGTATGTTGGGCCCTTACCTCTGCCTGAGCTCATGGCAACTTTCCCAAGCTAAGTGAGTGGGAATCTGGCCTAGAGATATTAAATGGGAAAATCTAGTTGCCTTCTCTTGCTTTCTAGCGTATTTACACCTTCAAAATCATCTTGTGTTTGATGGTTATCACCAAGCAACACCTTCCTTGTGAAACAAGTGTTGGAGCTGAAATGTGTGTACTGTCAAATGGCACCGAGGTATACTCAGTGTGCTGCAGAGAGACTGCACTGAAGACAGCTTTCCCCAATGTTATTTTTTTCCACATATGGTTTTCATTTGTCAGATTTTTATTATTACTCTTAAAATGATCTGTTGTGAATTTGTTTTTTTAATGAACATGAGTACAATGTTGCAGCAGTTACAGCTGGACCTTTTGAGGCTTTGCTTTCCTTTAATGAAAAAAGGGTTACAGAGATATTATGTGCAAGGAATTTTTCTTATGCCTAGTGGATCTCAACTTATTTAACAGCTTTAACACAGTGATCAGTTCTGTATATTTAAGCAGGCAGCTTTTTTTCTACTTTGTCCAGCTTTATTTCTTTTTCATGTATTATTAATCCCAGACACATTTTTCACTGTCCTTTCCTCATCAAAAAGCCCAGTTTTGCATGGAAAAAAACTTTCGTATGTCTTAGTTCATGGTTGAGTTCATAACAGATTTTATAGTTGTTTGAGAAAGATGGCCAGGGAGAGTGGGGTTGTGTCTGGAAGTGTTATTTCTACTTGCAGTAAAATATATGTGGTTAGGAAAATACATACACCAGTCTATAACCTTTGTGCTCAGGGATTGTATACATCTTCCTATGGACAAGGACAGATTAAGGTTGAGGAGTATCTTGAGCTACTGTTTTTCAGCACCATCAACATTTTTCTCAGCCTCCTCCCTGCAAAGATTTTTTTCTTGAATGGTGAAAATGTCAGAATGTTTTTACTTTTTCATGTCTTTTCACTTCCCTCCTGCTGTTTTCTTTATCTATTGCCCAGACTTTTTTTTCAAGCTGCATGTTTTTTAGCACATCAGGAATCTCTTTGGCATGTCACCACTACCACCAGAGAAATATGTTATGCTGTTTTGTAGTCATTTTTGTTTCACAATGCTTTGAATGTGGTAAGCATCAGAACTTTAAACAGAAGTGGTATGGTGGTGTATTCAGCAATCCCTCACAGAAGGCGCAGCAAGAACTGAACAAAAGATCCACTCAGCATGGAAATCTTGTGCCAACAGATGCTAACACACACCTGTTAGATGCTACGAATAGACTAGCTGGTCATGCAGTTGGAACGGGAGAGGTGTGTCACTAATACTCTGTTCATAGCTCTAAAAATACACTGCCATGAAAACTGTTCACAGGTAAATGTTCCAAATTAAGTAGCTTTTCTGTTCACTGGGGTTCCAAACATACGCTGTTCTCTTTTTGGAAGAAGTGGTCAGAGCCTGAAATTACACCTGCTGAGCGATTGGCCTCTGATCTGTGAAATGCATTCAGGAATTATGTTCTTGAATGTAGTCTCCTGGTTTTGCTCACCCATCTGCAGCTGTACACAAGAAGAAACCATTTCTCCTTCTCTGTTAATACTGCTTGGAGTTGTAAGAAGATGAAACAAGAATGCCTCTGCAAGGAAATGGGGAAATGTGGACTTGCCATTTGAAAAATACTCGCAAAGAAGAAGTATCAAAGGGTGGTTTTTAATTTTTTTGTGTGTTTTTAAGAAAAGAATAGGGGTTGGCTAACAGCTCAGTTTTAGTGGAGTGACTACTGGGTTTGGTTTTGTTAATCATGACTCAGTACAGTTGGAGTAGTAGGGAATGATCCCTGAAATGGGCTTCATCTAGGGGTGGCAGTTGCTAGTCTTTCATGTAAACGGATGGGTCTACAGGAGGAGATAGGCAATATATTTGGTCTCTGAAGGTACATATAGAATCGTAGAATGCCAGGTTGGAAGGGACCTTGAGGATCATCTGGTCCAACCTTTTTAGGTAGTACTATGGTTTATATGAGGTGGCTCAGCACCCTGTCAAGCTGAGACTTAAAACTGTCCAATGTGGGGAAATCTACCACTTCCTTTGGGACACTATTCCAATGTTTGATTATTGCTTTTATATGCATAGTTATATCATAGATTGATTATATTTATATGCATAGTTGAAAAGGTCTAGTTTACCTGGTGGAAGATGTAATCAGAGATTGAGATATGCAGACCTAAAGCCAATGAAGCAACTGCTTCATTGCCCACGTGATCGAAAGGCACATAGGTTAATGTATTTGAAGTAACCAGCTTAGTGAATTAAGTGTTTATGTTTTATGTGTTCAGTACCACTATAGAAAGTGGTTGGGTGGTTGTTGTCATCCTTCCTGGCCTTAATCCATAGGGACAACAGACCTTTCATTCTGTCTTTATTTTAAAATTTTCCTTAAGCTTTCTTGAAACACAGCATCACAGTAAGATAATGACTGTGCTAAAATCTCATGGTTCAGGGCTTCGGGTGGGTGCTTGTAGTGGTCAGGATGGATCACTCCCTAGCCCTGAATTTTGTGGAGTTTTATTTTCTATTTTTCCAGTTCCTTGGAGGTGTTGGGGGCTGGCTGGGATGGGGCAGTGAGCTGGGTGGGAGGTGCTCTGAGATGATGCAGAGGCTCCTCTGGGAAGCTTGGCCCTGGTGTTTTAAGGTTATACTGACTGCTGAATTTGATACCTGTCAGAAATTTCTCCCAAGCTAGACCAACAGACATCTTTAGGAGGTCTTTCATCTTCACTGTGGGATTCAGCCCCCAGGAGTGTTACAGTCCCACATACATGGTCAAGATCTACAGGTCATTGTGGGGACTTTTTACCAGCAAGCAGTAATCTGGATCTATGTTGTTATTGCAAGTTAACTGCCATTTAATCCTGAATTAAACCTATTGTTCTTTTGATTGATTTATTATAGAATGGCATGGAGTATCTGGTCTTGATTCCTTCTTTTACATGATAAAAGGGAGCCCTGTGTTTGGAAGGGCAAGAAAGCTGTCAATATATATTGTTTCTTACGGCACAGTGAATGCAGGCTGGCTGGGCAGGTCCAGAGCCTCGTTTATTTACAGTGGGGTTGATTTCTGGTTCCTGTAGTGGGTAATGTGGAGTTTTGTGCAGTGTGACCAAATACTTACTTTTTGCACTCATGAAATCAGTTTTGCTTATTGTCTAGACACCAGGTATACTCTGATTAATTATAGCAAGTAGCTCCTCTTTTTTTGTTTTATTTTTGGCTTAGAAGGGAAAAGGTGCTGCCTGCTGTATCTAAATTAACTTAATGTAGTGAAATTTATTTTAACACCCACAGGTTTTAGTTTGGGTGTCTGAGTTTGAAAGTGTTGGCTTTTGTCTTTAGCTAAACTAATTAAGAGATCTTCTTCCCAAGGGCTTTCACTGACTTTTCTCTTTGTAAACAAATATTTAATTAGAGTGTTTAAAGAGTGATGTATAGCCAGTCTCTGCAAAGGGACAGCTTTGCACTGGTGGTGGGTAGCTTGTGGCTCCAGTATGCTAGAGGCATATACATTTATAGCAACACTGGAATGCAGCATGAAGCTAATCATTCTAGTCTGTGCTTGGAGAAAGCAATTTTTGCTTCTCACTGGCCTCTCTGCTTTTGGAAGGGTACTTTGGGGCTAAATCTGCCTTAGAGAACTCAGTGGGCTTTTTGATAGAGGAGGATCAGCTAGTAGAGCCCCTTTATTAGGGGCTTTCAACGGTCCTTTAGTCAGCCTGATTCACAAATGGTTAGTTGGGGAAAAACTGGGCTTTAAACTACCATGCTGCAGTTCACTGTAGGATAACAGCTATTCCTTGTTGTGTAGGGTCTACATATGGTAAAGATAGCCTAGTTAGTTTAACGTTTGTTTTATTTGTGTACCTTAAAACATTGTGACCTTTTTCTGTGTGTAATATTATGAATAATTCTCTACTGTTTCATGGTAGTCAAAGGGGGATGGATTAGTTGCTAACTTTTTTTTAACCTTTTTTAGAGTAATGTATTCTTATTGTAATTTTAAATTCTTTCAGGAGGCCAGATCCTAAGCCTGAAAAAAAATCTGTTTGACTATGGAGCTATGCTGGTTTGCACCAGTTGAAAATCTGTCTTACAGTCTTATAAGTTTTTATAAAATAAACACTGGAGCCTGTTGTATTTTACTCTCTTTTTGTGTTTTTGGCATCCGAGAAGCTTTTTCTGATTGTTTTTCTCATTTGAAGGGTGATTGTTCTGAGTGACCTCTTGCTACTGAAGGGTGGGTCAGTTTATGTGGGAAAGTCTTAGTCAATGTGTCTGGGAGATAAGTGGAACTGCATCCCAACAAGCGTTGTGCATTAAATACTGGAATGTGCTGGGGATCTGCCAGGAGATTGGAAGCAGGACTATGCGACAAGCGCGAATGCAGTCACACTGTCCCTAGAATAGTACTCTGGATAACAGGAGATCTGGAAAGTTATCTCTTACCTCATTTTAGTACAAATTCTTTCCTAAAAATGGATTATTGTCTGAGGGTTCGGGGGGGGGGTGTGTGTGTGTTATTTTTTTTTTTGTTATATATTCTGTTTGCATTTTAAGAAAGGTTAGGTCCCTCTCAAATCTTTAGCTGAAGGCAGGATACGGCAGGATACGGCTGCAGGTGAGAAAACAAAATCTGTATTAAAACCATCTAAGTGAAGCACAGACATCCCAGTCCCAGCTTAGGGAAAGGTTTTTATTATAACTTCATTGTTATGTGAGTGAGAAATGAGATGGGTTTGTATATTACTGAGCTGTCTGGAAGTATCAAGGCAGAGATGAATCAGCTCAGTGGCCTCAGACATGCCTGAACTGGTTGTCAGTGACAGGATTTTGGCACAGGACACTGGATACAAACAATCAGTATTTGGATATTATAATGAACAGTGGTTTACCACTGCAGACCGTATATGGTTTTGTTTAAGGGTAAAAATAAGCAAATTTGATTTTCGGCCCTGTGTCAAATTTGTCAACAGAAGAATCTGATTGTGCAGCTTTAGTTGTTGGCATAAGCCATTTAAACTTAAAACTTGTGATGCCTAAATTAGTTTCTTATGGAAAGAGGATGAGTTAGCTTCTAAATGGGATAGTGTGAGGAAAGTGCGGGGGCTGGGGGGGATCATTTGAAGCAAGGTTGTAATATATTGAGTCAGCAGGTGGTTGTTTAGCTCTGGTGCTGGAGGAAAGTACGGATTGAAGTAACTGTTCCCTGGATCTGTGTTTGCACTGCTGCAGGGACCTGGTCAAGGAGCTTGGTAAAAAGAAAAATACAAGTGGAAATGTTATGAAATAAAGAGAACAAAGAGTCTGGGCTACTGTAAATCATGACCTTTTAGTGCAGGCAGATTTCAGGACAAGTGATGAGCTGCACTTTTAAAAAGCAAAAGCTCCAGTTGTGTGAAAGTATCCATCAGCTTTTGGTCTGCACTAGAAGCCTGGGATCATTTTAGCTCTTGAGGACCACCAGATGTAACTCACATCGTGCCTGTACCAGAACTGACATCTCTGGCCCCAGGTATTTGGTCCACATGGCCTGTGCTTGGAGAAGAGCAGTTCTATGTCCTGTGTGTCACAGTCCCTGAGCTTCTGTAAATGAGGAGACTGATTTAGCCTGTTGCGCAGCAGCAGCTGCAAGGCTGCTTTATGTTACACCACTTGACAAAGCCTTGGGAAAGGACAGCTCTTGCACCAGCTCAGGAGAAAGTGGGGCACAGTGGTTATGGTCCCAAGTTTGTTTTGGGAGAGGATATGGCATCCAGCTAGACCCGCTCTGCACACGCGGTGGTTCCCTGACCCCAGCTGGCCCATTAAGCCAGCTTTGCAGCTTTCCAGTGCTGGGGTGCTGCAAGTGGCTTTAGCTCTGGTCAGGAGCAGACTCTGAGGAGTGATGCTTGTGGAAAACTCAGCTAAAAGGGAAATCGAGGTAAAGTTAAAAAATGCAATCCAATCAGGTTTCACTGAGCTTTGTCGTCTTCAGTCTTGCACGCCTTCAGATTATCTCTATGTATTAGGAAGCATAAAAATGTCCAGAAATTGCACTGTTTATATGAGAGAGGTGAGTAATGGCTGATTAATATGTTAAACTGCTCTGAGGAGCTGAAAGATGGGAGAAGCAGGTTATTTTGAGATCTATTCCCATTGTATGCTAGACAAACAAGAATAAGATGTCTTTGAGTTAAACATACACCACAAAGAAAGATATTTTTCCCAGGCAAGTATGAAAGTACCCACAGTATAAAAATGTTCTATACTCTCTGACTGGTTAGTAATGAAACTCTCAACTGCATTCTTCTCTTTGTTTAATAAAAGGGACCTTCTGTGCTTATTCTCTTTGCAATATTATGATCCTTCTTTCTCTGCTACACTTCAGAATGGAGGGTCTGAATCTCCAGTTGTGCCAAGTTACACGGCTACATCCCAGCATGTGAAGCTGTGCTGATTTGCATCGTCACCATCAGTGGCTTGAAGTTTTAAAAGATACAGAAGAACGTATCTGGGATAGCTTTATATTGCTCAGTTACATTTCTGAAATATGTTGGAAACTTAAGGATTGTAAAAAATGTGAAAAGGTACCGGAATGTTGGTAGGTAACTCTAGGAGTCAAGGATGATGGTACCCTCTTTGTGGGCAGGTGTGAGTGATGGGGAGCACATAGCTCTTATCTTATCTGCGGTTTTAGTCCAAGTAATCCTAATCGGGTAGTAAATCCTGAGTGAGATTATGCTGCTGGAGTGTGCGTAACAAAGATCAGCATTTAGATACACTGTAGGGGTACAGCAGGATCTAGGGATGCTTGTTTAGATGTTTATTGCTGATAGGCTGAGTTAAAGCAGAAGTTTGATTTCTTTAGCCAGGATCCTCTTCTAAACAAGTGGAAGAGAAACACCACAAAGACCTAATGGTCTGTTTGCTGAAGCAGAGCTGACAGGTGAGGGCCACATGGACATACCAGTGATAGGTGGAGCACGGAGTTGGCGGAAGGCATTTTAGAGATGTTTCTACAGCTGTTGCTGACTAGCAGAAAACAATGTGAATCACTTGGGGTTGCAGTGGCTCACCTTGCTGTGAGAGTTCAGCAAGTCACAAAGTTCCTCAGATTCTTGGCACGGGGCGATGAACCTACATGTCACCTTAAGGGCGATTTGCAGAGAAAGACATCCACCTTATTCCAGGGTGCCTTTAACAGTAGTACAGCTGTTTGCATTTTTAACTTCTGGTTGTCATAACTGTGGCAGGCCACCAAGGAGCCGTGGAAGAGCTCTGGGTTTGAAATCAATTTTCAGCAAACTCAATTAGATTGGTGCCTGTAGCAGTCTTAACGTTAAATTTTGTGCATATTTTGATAAAAAGACATCTTCTTTCTGATACTAAGTAGCTTGGCCATATCACTTGATGCTCTAAAGAGAGATAGGAGGGCATGCAAATATATAAACCAAGGGCAAAAATAACTTTGCATGTATTTTTAATGTTCTGTTTTGTGGACTGATCAAAATGTACCAATTTAAAAAGACTAAAATGCTTGATGGTAATGAGTGTTGAGAAATGGTCACTATGCAGGCAGCGTGACAACTTTATCAGAGGGGAATTTCCAAATTGCATTCCAAGCATGTTATTAAAGGATTAAAGATATGGGTGATTCACCTTGGGCTAACTGTCCTGGAACTGTGATTATTATGCTTATAATACATCTAAATATCAATTATGCAAATATTATTGTCATAAACCATATTTTGAATTTGCTTTGTGCCGCCCGGTGCTTCACACACCAGTCAGATTATTTGTGGTATAAACTCAGTAGGTCTTGAAGGAATGTGTGTGTTGGTATCAGATGGTAGTTCTCGTTACGCTTCTGTTTGAACCTTATGTCCATGGGCCTGGTTTGGCAAAGGAGCTCAGGGCTTGGTGAGTGCCAGGGAACACGGTCCTAGGGTGAACTTACTATTTGTTGTGTAAAATTAGGGTCTTGGACCTTTTGACCACGCAAAAGGTAGACTCACACTTTTAACTGTGTTGTGTCTGTGCTTTGTGTTACTGCACTGAGGTCCCAGCCTTTCTAATTCTGGGTGGGCTGCTCTCTCAAGCAGTGAGATGTTCATGTCAAGGTGCTAGCAGTTGCACTGTGCTGGACTGAGGCTGGGATGTTTGCAACTGTCTAGTCACAATTTTTTGGAATATGAAGTGTGGTCCCAATGAGTGTTCTTAAAGATCTTGGTTGAATTGCTCTTGCAAATGGCAAACTAGTTTGTTTTGTTCCAAAGTTCTAAATTATAATCTCGTTTTCCCAAAACAGAAAGTACTTACCTGTATAATGACAAAAAAATAACTGTGGTGAAATATGCCACTTAGTTTATTTTCTCTGAATTGACCTTGCTGTGTAGTAGAGTGGAGTGTTTAGTACATAGTTTCCTGTCTTGATTATGTTGTTAAAATTAAGGAAAGCTTCCCATTTTTTTGTTGTCATCAGGAGCAATAAATTCTTGTTCCTTTTAAAAATCTGCCCTTTCTGGTTTTGACTTTCATTAACTACTGCCTGGAAAATTAAGCTATTTGTCTCCAGGGTGCTGGAACTCTTTTCTGCAGTCAGCCTGAAGTGCACAGTTCACCTTTGGGAAGTGTCTAGTGGAAGACTGGTGGGTGCTGGAATTGCAGTGACCATGGTTTTAGCACTTCCAAAACTGCTGGCTTTCAGACCTAAATGTCAGGAAAAAATTGCAGTATTCACGTTAGTCCTCTAAGCAGAACACAATTTTAAAGTCCAGACTTTAGAGTGCGTCAGAAATCAGAGGCTAGGTGGCTACTGTTTTTTGATTCTAAATACTAACAATTTTTGTGCTGATATGTGGTCCTTGAATATTGCACCTTAGGAATTTGTTCCCCAGAATCACGTAGAAAACCCATTGTTACTCCTCTGAGAAGTCAATGAGCTGTCTTGGAGACAAGATGTGACTTGCTGGAGAAGAGCACCCTGTTCCCTGGGGTGGTGGTTTCTGCATCAGGGGGTTAGTGGGTTTGGGAGACGCCAGTGCTCTTGAACAAGGTCACAGTTGTTTTTTTTTTCTTCAGGTATTTGTAGTCAGACAAATGTGAGGTCACAGCAGAAGGTGTCTGAGCCTCTGCTTGCCAGGATTTTGTTCAAGAAAACTAGTGTTAGTTTTTATGTCTGAAAAATGCTCTGCTGTTAGTGCTGCTTACAGAAGGGGTGATCTTTGAGGTGAAAGCCTAACGGCCTAGTGTCCACACTTGTTGCAGCCTACTTTCTTCTTCATAACCATACTGTGAAGTAATTGTGTGAACAGCCTGGTCCTGCTTCTGTGGCACTGATACTCTTATCAGTTGAGTGACAAAGTCGATCCTGTATGGGGCTCGGCTCTCTCATACAAGGACCGATGAAGCAATTTCCAGAAAAAGTGACTTGTTTGGGGAAACAATGCGGCCTTCATATTTGGATGACTGGCACCTGGCAAGTTTTGATGTTGATTTATTGCTAGTGGACCCAGGTCTCTTTGAAAATGAAGAATTATCCTTGGTTTGTCATTACTGAGTTATTTCGCCCTGATGCTGGCAGTCTGATAGCCATACACACCAGCCTCCTGGGGAGCTCCAAGGAGTATAATGGGATTGATCTGAATGGTCAACAGCACAGTTAGTATTAGCATTATGTTTGACAGTATATTGTTTAAAAGTCATAATTTCTGGGGGGGGAAAACCCAAACAAACAAAACTTTCTGGGCTGCTTCCCAAGTTAGTGGTTTCAGAATGAAGGCTACAGGCTATCTGTAGCATCAACAGAAAGGGGCAGGAGGCTTTGTAATCTGAGTATCATAGCAAAAAGAAACCCAACAGAAAAACACGAAATACAGCTGAGGGGAGTTTTATGCAAGCCTATAGTTAATTTTAGCTGTGGGGTTTGTCTTGGTTTTGTTTTTTGTTGGGTTGTGGGTTTTTTTAAAGTATTTTTCATTTCAAGGACTGTTGGGGGGTGAGGAAGGAAGGAATTATTGTCCCAGTCAGTGACACTGCAGTGTATGCCTACCCCCCTAGCCCTGTTTTTAGCTGTAGCCTGAGGTAGCACCTGGTTGGTTATAGCAGCTGGATGTGTTGAGAAGCTGTCGTAATTACTAATTTTATGCTTTTGCTGCATGGTGGTTTCTATTGGAGACGACGACAAATTTTCCCAGCTCTGTTTCCATGCAGAATCCAAAATGTCAGGGAAAGTGCAAGCCTTGTGCACAAAATTGACTCTTATCACAGGCTCTTCTTTGGTTGCCGCTCACTGTATTACAGTGCCATGAGTGTAAATCATCCATAAAGTCAGTGTTTTGCTTAAAATAGGCCATTCCTTTTGCAATTGCTATTACAGTTCCAATATTCAAATACTAAACCTTCTCTACCATGTCTGAAATAACTGCGAATACAGAAATTATTTCAGTAGTCTTACAAGAGAAGTTAAAAATTCAGCATGTCAAAGAATCATGGAATGGTTAAGGCTGGAAAGGACCTCAAAGATCGTTAGGTTCCAACCTTCCTCCTGTGAGCAGGGACACGACACACTAGATCAGGCTGTACAAAGCCTCATCCAGCCTGGCCTTAAACACCTCCAGGGAGGGGGCATCAACAACGTCCCTAGGCAACCTATTCCAGCACCTTACTACCCTAATGGTGAAGAATTTCTTCCTGATGTCTAACCTAAATCTTCCCTCTTCCAGCTTAAAACCATTACCCCTTGTCCTATCACTACACATCCTTGTAAAAAGTCCCCCTCCCAGCTTTCCTGTAGGCCCCCTCCAGGTACTGGAAGGCCACTATAAGGTCTCCCCAGAACCTGCTCTTCTCCAGGCTGAATAGCCCCAACTCTCTCAGCCTGTCTCCATGTGAGAGGTTATATAACCTTAATAAGTGAGAGAATGAATTAACTGCTCCATCTTTTTACAATCAAGACAGAAGCTTCTTCACCAAGTCTCTATCTATGTCCAAACACTAACACATACACTAAAGCTTTTCCAGATTTTTTTTTTTGCAGACTAAAGGTTTGCTCCCAAGGGTGGAGCTATAGAGGCATTGAGCCGAGGCTTCTTCATCCTCCTTTCTTCAACTCTTAACGTGTTGTTATTGTTGAACAAAAAGTATGAGTGGGTGGGAGAAAGAAAGAGGCAGGAAATGGATCAAAAGAAAGTGAAGAGTATCTAAAATCAAATGGAGGAAATAGCAGACCAGAAGGAATGCAAAAGTAAAAATATTAACTTAAAACAGAAAACTGCATTCACAGGATTTCATCAGGGTAAGACTGATCCTGGCTGTGATGCAAACAGATGTGTACCAGTGACTTGGGTGGCAGGTAGCACCCTATTCAGTTGGCAGGGAGTGTGAGAGACACCTGCCTCCTCTCCAGGTTGTGGGTTCAGCCCTTGGTGTTTGTGGCAGGAGGACTGAAAATGGTAGCAAGCCACTAATTGCCTTTTGGGAGGCCACTGACAGGGGTGGGTGGGATCTGAATGATTGAGCTTGGTGGGAAGATCAAGGGCTCGGCAAGTTCAGATGTGTGCACTGAGTGCTGATATCCTCAGCCCACATGCTAGGAGAGTGCACAAATGAAAGGCAGGTGTTTATTCCCCCCCAATGTTGTTGTGCATTAGCTAAAGTAAAATTCAATAATAAAATACCATTGCAGCAAAATAGTTTTCTTAAACTTGTTGTCAACAAAAGATGTATTGGAAAAGATAATTTCTTCTCGGGTGAAATGGAGGACAAACAGAAATGACCGCTGTGTCTTTAATGGGGGATAAAAAGGCACTTGTCATGTGGCTTGAATGTCATCTTAATTATATTATGAGGCAGGGAAGGGAACCAAACAATGCACACCTTTTATCATGGAAATGACATCCAGAAAGGCTTTCAACAAACATCGTTTAGCCAAAAGGAGTAGTTGAACTGTCATCTGCTGTAAAAGAAAATGTAATTTGTCCATGTAATCCTGTTGGCCCAGGTGAGTGATGGGAGCACTGTTCTTCTAATTGCCTTTGAAGTTCAAAGTGAAAAGAGATCCTTTTTTCCATTCCCATTCTCTAGCTTGGCTTCTGTGGGTAGGGAGGAGACCAGCAGTAATATTTCATCTACCAACTTAACTTTGGTTTATCTTAGAAAAGGAGACTAGAGCAGGGTATTTCCTCACAGTCCCCCGCTGTGTGGTGGCTGGCTGGAGCACTGGCTGTGCATTTCCCATCTCTGTTTCGCAACGGGCTTTGCCAGCAACCCAGGATTACTGATCTTTTCTGGAACAGGGAAACTGAGGCAGAGAGGGGGCAGCTGGTGGCAGCAAGGCTGGGTGTCAGGTCCCAGAGTGTCAGGGCCTGCCTAGCTCCCCAGTGAGTGCAGAACACCCCTGCCCTGATGCTGCAGGCTGCTGGGGCACAGGGGTGGCTGCTCTCCACCTGGAGATTGGCAGGGTGGGACCCCAGCAAGGCAAAACTGGCATAATTTTAGTCTCTGACACTGTTAAATGTGGCATAATGGGCTTGTCCTGACTTTACCCCAGGAGAAACGCCATTTTGGGTTGGGTGACATGTGCTGTCAGGTTGACTTCTGGTGGTAAGTGAAGAGGCACGGTAAATCTCCATGTCGTCAGCCTGTCTGGCCCCGTTGCAGAGGGATCATAATATGTCAGCCCTCCTAACGCTCTTGCTCCCTGCCCCAGCAGCTGGCTTTGCAGTTCCCACCTTTAGGAGGTGCTCCAAGAAAGGGAGGGTCCCTCTGTTCTCCTGCCTGTCCTGGCACCAGGCCATATTTCTCTGGTCGCAGCTTTACAGTCACCAAACTTGCTCTGTAACAAAAAAAAAAAAAGCTCAAAACATTTAAACCCAAAGGGGTATATGATCAAGCTGAATTTCAGTCACAGATGAAACACCAGAAGATTAAACCACACTATTAAGTGGGGAGAGGATGTCATGACATCCCCAGCATCTTTTGTCCAGCTCAGTTTTATTCAGTTACACTTTCATTTCTAAATGTTGTTTGAAAAAATGTGTAGTGGCACATGGTCTCAACAAGCAAGCAGTGGTCCTCATGAACCTGACAGTATATGCCAAAGGTGCTACAGTGTTGTCTTGAGTTTTTTTAAGTGACTTTTGGTGTATACAAAAGTAAAAGTATCTGAAATATCTTAAGGGACCTTGGCTTCAGTGCTCATTTTTCATTGACAAGCACGAATTATTTAGCAACATTAATCAGATCTTGGGAGGTTTATTTTAGGATCAGTTCCTGTTTATTCTTTCCTGATCAGTGATTCAATAAATGACTGGGCAAGCGTGTGTGCCCTGCTACCAAAGGGCTCCACATAAATCAGACATGCCCTAGAAAGACGAACAGACTGGTCTGTTATCCATCTT
Organism: Hemiprocne comata; assembly: GCA_020745705.1. Lineage (NCBI taxonomy): Eukaryota > Metazoa > Chordata > Aves > Apodiformes > Apodidae > Hemiprocne > Hemiprocne comata. Next base: position 76,303,452 of record CM036588.1, on the reverse strand, counting down.
GGAAATAGTTCTGTGTTTGGAACAAGGCCTCTCCCTGGCCTCCTGCACAGTGTGCATTTCAGCCCCATGTCCTGGCTTCTAAGCTATTTTTCTGTCTTCCCATTTTTTCTTACTGCAGTCTACATGATGGCCATGAAATGCACTTGTGAAGGTCATTTTGCTGGGGCGTTTGGCCATTTTGAAATAGCCTCACTTATTCTCTAAAATTACAAGTATTGGTAAACTACCAGCCTACTTGGTGCAGCTAAGGCAAGCTGATGTACTCCAAGGGTAGAAACAATGGCCTTTACACTAAATAACTTTAATATTTATGATTGCAACAAATCTAACTTTTTCAAAAGGCTTAAAATCAAAACCAGCTTTGTAAAGGTGAGCAAAATTGCAAAAAATTTGTGAATAAAGATGCTGATACTTTTTCTGGAGGGGAAAAAGAGGGTTATTTAGACTTATGGCTGGCTGTTCTCAGGAGGATTAAATTGCAGGTCCCTTGTCTTCAACTTGCTCATAAACCACCTTTGATTAAATTATTAGCAGATTCAAGTGGGAGGGAGAGGGAACTGTACCAGTCTTCATGAAAGAGAAACTGCCCAGGGAGCAGGCAATCCCAAGCTGTAATTCCTACAGAGCTTCTAAAATGTCCCAAGGTTTTCCTGATTTAGAACCTTTTGTCTCCTAATCTTTGCATGGGTATCTGACAGCAAATTTATGTGTCTTCATTTGTCAGTAGGTATAAAGAAATGAGGGTTATGGTAGGAAATGGTGTGCCCGGCACATAGATGAAATAACATTCTCTGTCTGTGCTGGGGAGCAGGGTGGCACCAGCCAGCCCTTGAGCACTGCCCTGTGCTTGCTCCTCATTTTGGGTGTAATCTGGGGGAAAAGCCCTAAATTGGGGGGGAAAGAAAAAAAAAAAAAAAAAGAAGAAAAACAAAAAAAAGCCCTAGCAACATTAAGAGGGCTGGAGAATTCCTGACCCAGCCCCAGAGCTTGTCTTCTCCGAGGGATGTTTTGTGGCCTGGCTTCAAGTGTGTCTGCTTTCCTGTCTAACTTGCAGAAGATGCACAATGAAAATTACAGATGTGTGTAATTTTTTCATTGGTTCTAATCTTTGTGGGTAATACCTGGATTTGCAGAGAAGACAACCCTCTTCTGCTTGCCCCAACCCCATGAACCTTCAGAAAGCCTCGGCAGGGTGAGGGGTCCTGAAAAGCCTGTGCTGGAGACACAGCTGCTGTAAACTGTCCCGTTCAGGTTAATGAGAGGAGAAATGGCAGTTTTGCCAGAGGTGTGGAGCAACAGAGACCTGGTTCATTTTGATGGCAGTTGTTGGTGTCTAACACGTGTAAAAATTAAGCTTCTGGTGTTACGTTACAGGTAAGAAAGTTACTCTGGTTTTGAATTTTGGTGCTGTTTGTTTTATCTCAAATGAGGCACACAGAGAATTGCAGAAAGTGATACTCTGAAGGGGGTAAAAACGTTACTTTTGATACTTGCTGCTAGTTTGTTGCTAAAGGGATGATGACCAGGCGAATTTTTAACTCATCAGTTGAGAGAGTTGATTGATTGTTTCTGCTCCTGTGCGGTAGCTGTGCAGTTATGGCTGTCTCTGCCCAGATGCTGGTCTGTGTGTACTTTTGCCTGTTCAGAGGGGGTGTGCGTGTTGCAGGGGCACTTGGTATCCAGCAGTTGTGCCTTCTGTTAGCAAGAACAAACCAGACTTCGAGCTTTTCTAGCATGTGGTGGCAAAAGTCAATAGAGAAAATGTTTGCACTGACAGAGGTAAAACAAAAACATATCTCTTGCCACAAATCCACCATCAGTTACCTTGTTTATTTATTCCTCTAAACAATTAGCTCTCGTTTTGGACAGTTGACGATGACTGTTCTTTTTTAGCTAGTATCTTTTCCTCAGTTTGGTTACTCCTGACTGGCACCTGTATATAAGAGCTTTCACCCTCCCCTTATGCTGTTTGGAGATAATACAGTTATTTCCTGCTTTGGCATTGGGAGGAGACTGTGAGTAAAGGGTCATTTTTGTGCCATGAAATGACAGTCCTGGTATCTAGTTGGATACATCTTGGAGGTAAGGCAATAGCTGGCAACCATTGCAGAGAATGTCTGAGGTTCTCTGTCATTTCCTGCTCTCCAGATTCCCCTCCCGCTCTGTAACCCACACCCGTATGCTTGTCTGTTCTGCTTTTGGCCAGATTGGAGCAACGTCTTGCTCTGCTTTATCTAGTGCTGTTGTTTGATACTACAGCTCTCTTAATGCAACAAACTCAACAGGTATGTGTGCTTAAGGCCACAGAGTTGCACCGGTGCAGAGTGTGACCCATGATGTTTATAGTAGGTGCCAGCAGTGCTTATTCTAAGGTATAATACTCTTTGGGGGAAATGCCCTGTTTTAAATCAGCATTTGTGTAGAGTGTTCCTGTTACTGCCACATGTATGGGCTCCCAGTGTTAACGCAGGGTTGAACAGTCCCCAGAAATGTGGTAGTGATTTGGAGTTTCACCCCCACCTGTATTCCCTGCAACAACATCTTTTAATCTCATACTGTGCCAGGGTCCTGAGAGATCTGATAGTAGCCACTGGTGAAGTGAGCAGATGCATACCAAGGGATCTTGTGCCGAGTGCCTTCGTTTTTGAAGTTGGAGGCTTCCAGAAGCCTTCAGGAATTCAAAGGTTTTATTTTAAATCAGGATTTCTCTTCATCTTTTGAGTTGATTTCCCTGTCCTTGCATAAATTCACAGGTTGCAAAAAGATTCTGCAACAGTATAGCACTAGTTAAATACTAAATGCTGCTCATATCCATTTTATATTGAAATACATCATGATAGACTCTGAGAAGTTGCAAACAGAATTAAGTTGCAAAACAATCTCTATTTTGTTGTACAGAACATATGATAATTTTGAACAATATACAGTTTTAATAGGCATAAAATCTTTGTAAAATATCCAGCATAACTCTTCTGTGTCTGCAATTCATAAGTAATTCAGCCACGTCAAAGTCAAGCAAGCACAAATCCCCTTTATACCATACTGTACCATCTGTCTAATCTATCTGTGTCAAATATGGCTTGTTTGGGTCTGCCCCTCTACAGTCTGTTCTGGATAGACTAAATTAAAATTTCTGGACAATGACTATTTTTCTCTTGATGTTTGTAACTCGGGTCATAAACATGTTTTTCATGCTAGTTTTATAACGTATTTAGTAAACAAGAACGTGGTAGTCAGCACAAATGTTTTTTTGTCATGGTTGGACAGAATGTTTTTACAGCGACAGCACCTTTTCAGCAGTTACCGGGTACCAGTGTTAATGTAAAATGTCTGAATGAAGGGGTTGTTCTTCAGGCATTTGCAGAGTAACAAGCACCCAACTGGATAGTGTAGATTCATCTATTACTTAGAGCTTGTTTTCTGTTGATCCACTGCTACCCTGGAAAGGCTCCGTTCTGTTTGCTTGGAACTTGCATTAGTTTTGTGGAATGTTAGAAATGACTGAAAGAACCGACTGTTTAATTTTTTTTTACCTATTGCCAGTCTGTGTGAGCTGTAAACTGTCTCTTCTGAATGCTGGAGAAGTGAGTAGTACTATTGCAGCATGACCAAAACAAACCCTGAGTTTTGCAGGTAACCTTTCCTTTTGACATCTTTGCAAAACCAAACTGCTGCAGTGACACATGTCCTCGTGGATGGCAAAGGCTGCTAACACCACTGTTGCTCTGCTGGCAGTTCATGCTGGAGCAGAGGAAGCTCCAGGTTGTGCAGTGCTGGGGGCATTAACGTGTGGTGACATGAACCCCGTGCTGTGCCATTGTCTGATGATTTGCATCTACCTCCATCTTCTGCACATAGATGTAGCTTGCTTTTAGGCAGAGAACAGTGAAAATTTCAGGATTGAGAAATCCTGTGCCTGCTGAGGGCTCTCTGGGAGAGGGGCAGACCTCCCCACACTGGCTGGCTACTCCTGTTGCAGGTTGCAGCCCTGGCCCTTGAGCAGTACAGGAGGGATGCTCAGGAGCTCAGGGTGGGAGCCTGACTCATGCACCTACGTGACTCGCAGGCTGTGTTGGCAAACTGTCAGCGCTGCACCCCAGCTCTGCTGCTTCTGCACCACGGCTGCAGTGCCTGCAAGTGTTTGCACACCCAGCCTCCCTTTCTGTGTGTGCCAGCTCCCTCCTACGGCTTGGGAACTTGAGTTTTCTCTCCGGGGCTGTTCCTAAAAGCAGCATAGATACAGCCTGTGTTCATCATTACCCTCTCAAGAGAACCAGATTGCAGAGTTTTTCCTGAGATGCCTGTTTAGAAAAAGAAGCCAGGAACAATCTAAATATCTTGCATTTTTATGTATTCAGTTCCACTACCGCCCTTTACCTCTCAACACTTTCCCCTAGCCTCACTTAAGTTTAGTTTTTACTTTCACTTGCATGTGATTTATGCAGAGAGATTCCAGCTCTCGGGACAGCTGAAGCTGATGCACAGTGCCATGCTGAAGGGAAAGCAAGCTCTAGTCATTCTGGAATTAAAATGGCTGAATCATTGTGTGGTGAGACAGTGTGTTAAGATGGAGCCAACCAAGCAGATCATTCTAGAAATGAGGGGGCAATTTTGCTGTCACTGTTGAAATTATGAAGCTTCTTTCTGTATGTTGTGCTGATATTGATGGCTTCACAGTAGAAATATTTTATATAAAATGGCAGTTTTAGTGCTTCATTCTGTCCAGTTGTAATACCAAGTGTTGTGCAAATAGAAACTAAGAGCAGAATCCTTAGGAAAAGAAAGGCTAAGCAATTATTTTAGATCTGTTTTAACCTCTTGCTGTCTTCACAGTGCATGGTTTTAGTGGAGAGTATAATAATCAAAAAGCTGTCATAGTGTAATCCTGAGGTTTATAGGAAAGCCTCTTACTAGGACATCATGCATTTCAAAACACTCCCATTAATATATTCACTTCAAGAAATGTACTGATGCAGACGTTTTCTGCTTTTACTATTCCAAATCAGAATATTTTAATTACTGTTGACCTGATTTTAATATGGATTTGACTGATTTCATTTACAACATTGATTGCAGTGTTTTGGATTGGTCATGTTTTTCCGTATTTGTGTAACAGCTACTGTCCTCACTCAAATCTGTGAGTTTAGATCTCGCATTTCCCGTGATGCCTGGGGGAAGAGAGCTTTAACATGTGCACTGGAAGGAGGGATTTTGCCCACTTCAGGGTCTTGGAGTGCGTCCTGTTCATTCCCATCTATTGGTGGTTTAGGTGACGTGCTGTCAATGAGAGGGGCTTGCTGTTTTGGTTTTTTTTTTTTTTTTGGATTGCAGCATATTCAGCATTCTGCACCTCACGTGAGTAACAGTTGACCCTGTTGCTGCATCACCATGTATTTCTGTGTGTGCTGTATGCAGACATTTTAGCTCTTCCAAGGAAGAATAAACTGCACTGCTTTTTAATTTGGTATAAAATTCCCAATCAGTAACAAAATGCAGGGTTATCTCAAACTGTACATACATGACATTTTCAGGCCAGCCATGTGGAAGCCATTCTGTATTTGAGTTTTTCTCTGGGAGCTGCAAGTGCCCTGAGCATCTTCTGCCTATCTTATCATTGTTCCTATCCTTCCTGTCACAAAGGGATGCAGGACCAATATGGTCTTTCTGGACAAAACACTCCTGGTACTTTTCTGTGTGATTTCTGGCTTTTACTGCTGGTAGTGGACTCCTGCACGCTGCATTGTGGCTGGAGGACCACTGAGAAAATGGGCATCCTGCTCCAGGAGACATCTGGTAACGTTACAGGCAGTGATGCCAGTGCAACTTGTGAGGTCTCTGGAAGCCTGCAGTAGTGCTGCACTTGCACTAATGAACTGTTACGCTGCATTTTTGGTAATGAGGAGAGGTAGGCTTTCTCCAGACATATGCAAGCAAGCTAACACAGTAACATGAAAGGACAGCTGGTTGGGTAGCAGGGAGAGTCAGAACACTTAATGGAAAGTAATAGTTCCATTTTAAAAAGTAATAAATGACAGTGCATGTCATTTGAAACAAGTGATGGGGTGGATCTGTAAAATATGTTAAAATCTATTTGAAGTAGGAGTTACAGGACTAGTCCCCTTGCCTTTAAAGTCAATGGCAGTTTTGAAATTCTTCAAAAAAGAACTTTTCCTGTTTTGTTTTCTCTCCTCTGTACTCTTATTTGTCAATGCTTTTAAAGCTTTAAGATTATATTTTTGCCTTCAAAGTGGAGCAATGCTCAGGATTTCCCTCGAGAAGCAAAGCTTTTAGAGCCTGAAAAGACCACCAAGAGCGTTCTCCTCTGGAGGTTTTTCTTCACCCAAGATGGCTGACTAGAGCAACATGTAGGAGCAAGAAAAAGCAAGAAGATCTAGAGAGGTGCCAAGCATTTTAAAGGACCATATAGTAAACGGTCATTAGGTGGAAAATGATCTGACTTAACACTTTCTAAATGGCTTCAGGGCTATATGGTTTTTTAAACTGTAAATCTGCAGGTGTAACACTTGAATATGTGAGAATCTTCAGTTTTACTTTTAAAATACAAAAATGGTTCTACCATTTGTCTGCAAGTGTTCCTTCATGACCCTATCACTCTGTCATACTTAAAAGATCAAGAGAAAAGTGAGAAACACCTGCTATTGTTATTTTCTAAATAATTCCACAGCTTGGTTCTTGATTTTTTTTTTATTATTTTTTTCGATGTGAGAGGTGATACTGGTGTTTTTACAGGATAATGAATAAAATTGCATTTGCAATGTCAAATTCTGTACTTGGATGTCATGTGTGACAGTGAGTTACTACCTGGGTTATCTCAGGTGGGTGTAGCTATGTTAAACATGGATGTGATGGCTCAGCTTGAGCACAGTGAGCTGTACTCAGTTGCTTCTCACTCATTGGGCTTCTATTGCTGCCTTGTAACTGGCCAGCGTCTGCATCTCCCTACTGGTATATTTGGGATATGACCCTTCCTTGGGGGTAACATTTAGTATGCTGATATTATTTTGTTTCTCACCATTAATTTAAGAAAATGGTGTGATGATTGGCTGGTTCCGGATAGGCCCTGAGCTGTTGCCCTAAGCAACAAGAAATGGGCTGGGATTTTCTTTCTTCTTCAGTTGAGCATGTCTGTCTCGTGGCAGTCAAGGAATAGAAATTAGTTTATTGTGGCTGAGCACTCTCTATAGCTCACAAACTGGCTGTACATTGTTTTTCTTACATAATTTTTTATTCTTACTGCAGGTACATCAAATATGATGTTATTGCCATAAGGACCAATCGGTTCAGTGTCTCTTTGAGTTTCCTTCTTCCTGTATGGGAATTGCTTCCTCTGTTTCCAAAACCCAAGACAATTAAAGGCACTAACATCTTTTGAAATTCAGGGAAAAGGTGGAGGTTTTCCATAGCAAGCCCTGAATGCAGGGAGCGTGAGTCAAGAAACCAGGGCTATAGTGAAGATGAATACTACTAGCTAGCAGCATTTTTGTCCTTGGAGGCAGTTGGTCAGGTTCAAATCTGATGAGGAAGGCAAACCCAAAACCAGCCAACCAAACCCACATCTCCTCGATAAATTAATAATTCTACTTTTGCACTTCAGGTCAGAATTTAGAGTAAATTTGGGCTGTTTGTGCAGATACTGAGGGAAGCAGACAGTTTCTCCACAGTTTGATCCACGTAGTAAAGCAACAAAACATCAAACTTCTTACACACTTGAAAGAAACAAATGAAATAAAAGTGGCTGAGCGCTTCAGGCTATCAGCCCATCTGTTGGAAAGAGTAGAAGGCAGCTCAAAAACTACTCAAGGAATGAAGTCAGTATGTAGTGGAAGTGTTTCCTCACTTCATGCATTCACAAGGAAAATTGAGAGAATGGGTCATCGTTTTCTGACACAGCAAGCATTGGCTTACCATCCATGGAAGAACATTTCATGACGTAAAATGGAGTGTGTCTGTACTTGTAATTTCTTCACGTTTCTTTGCGCTGTCTGAATTTCCAGTGGAAGAAAGTGAGGCTGGACACCAGCCTCTGTTTTCACTGTCTCTTTACCTGTGTTTGGTATAGAGACGGGGTGGCTGTACCTGACATCAGGGCATCTATCACTCCAGCCTGCTGGTGAACAGAGGGAAACCCTGTAGTTGTTTACACATTTCTTCTGTTAGTAGGAATTTTTATTTTCTTTACTTTTTTTAAACCAAAAATACAATTCTGATTGACAAAGTCTTATTTCAGAGCTGTAGGAAAAACTTTATCTCTGTAGACCTATTTCCAACCCTCCAAATTTACCAGATCTACTTTTTTTTTTTTCCAGATGGGAACTGTGTGTCTAAATCTGTAATGAGGTCGTGACCTTCATACAGACCGTGTTGTGTAAGCCACATCATCGGAAAGGATGAAATCATTTTTTAGGAAGAGTTTATCGCTGGCTGGGGCCTGTGGGGAAGGTGAAGGAAAATGTCAGGTCATCCGTCCAGGGAGGGGAGGGAACCCGAATGCTTCTTGCTTGATAGTGGTGGAGCAGAAATGTCAGCAGTCACATGCATTGGTTTGCAGAAATGCAACTTTTTTCTGGTGATTTATCCTCTTTTGTAAATTCTTGGAAAAACAACTGAGTGAACATACCTTGTTTTTGCCATTTTGTACTGGTGGAAAGAAAGCACCACTCCTGATGTCATTTGAAATGGCAAAACCATTACACATCAGTTATTAAAAATGCCAGTGATTGTCTTCTGTTTTTACTTTCTTAGTATTTGTTGTCAGCTGCAGAACTTTGCACATTGTGGGTATTCTGTAGAATAAATGTAATGAACCAAGGTTCAGAAGTCTGGCCGGGACTGGGTCACTTCTGTAGGCAGCTTAACCTGAGAATTGGCTTCAGGGAGGTTTGGGCATCTGTATAATAATGGAGAAGCAACAGTCCCCAAAGACATTGAGCAGATGGTGTTTGCCAGTAAATATGAAAAAAAAAAAAAAAAAGGTGAAAATTATTAGGTATTTAGAACAGCGTCTTTGGAATGATGAGATATTTTATCGTGAATTCTAAATGCTGGGGATTTGGCATGATGTGTCAGGTTTAGTTTTTGGAACATGAAGTAAAAATGAAATGGTCTGATTGCATTCAAAAGTTGCCAGATAATGAAAACAACAGCCGGGATCTTATTTAAATTTGAAATGAACATCAAGTGGCTTTGATGGAACTAAGAAGAGAGATTGTTATTGAGAAGAGACAAATGGAGATCAAAAGTTACTGGTTTTTGAAGGAAGAATTCTAGCATGTTCTTCAAGGATAGCATGCATAGTTATCTGATTAAAAACTCCAAGAGCAAACAGGTGATAGAAACAATATGTAAGATACTGTCCAGTGGATAGAGATTCATATATCTTCAACATCTGTACCAAATTATTTAGCTTCTTTGGATATTTTTTTTCTGTAGTGCACATTTCTCACTATGAAGTAATGGTATATAATAATAAAATCTTGGGTGTTTGCCAGCACAAACAGGGTTTTGGCTAACTTTTAGAGTGTTTGTGGAAGTAGAAAAGCAATGCAGCTGTTGGGTTGGGTATGTGCCAACTGAGGATCTATTTCCCAGACAAAAAACTCAAATCAGAATGAAATAATAATCAGGTATTTTACATATCATAGCTTTATGTGGGTTTTTCTTCAGCTTCTGCTGCATCTTGGGACTCTGTGGGCTTTGCATGTAGTAACCAGTTGAGACTGATTAATTGCAGAGGAAATACAATGTATTTGTTTGTGTTGTTTTTCTGAGTGCTTCACAAGATGGGGGTTGAGACTTTAGTGTGGAAATACTTTTGTGCAATAGTGCCCATAAGGTCAATGCAAAGAGTCTTCAGGCTCTTGGACAAAATTATTGTTATTTTTTTCTGTTGCTGCAAAGCTGTTTCCATTCCCTGGGTGTCCAAGACTACCAACGCCGCTGTATGCAAATGAAGGTGTATTTACATGTTGTCTGAAGCTGTTTATAACCAAGAGCCAATAACAATAGTTAGATATTTCGGAAGAACTGAAAGTCACTGGTTTGTTTATTCGCCTGCTTTACTTAGGGTATTTAGAGCTGTGGATAACACACCTCTCTAGATAGGAACACTGTTTAGATGAGATGGCCCAGCACCCCATCAAGTTGAGTCTTAAAATTGTCCAGTGTGGGGAATCCAGTGCTTCCCTGGAGAGATTTTTTTTTCCCATGTCTAACTCTTCTCATATTGAAAAATTTTCTTGTGTTGTCCAATCAGGATCTCCCCAGGAGTAACTTGCACTGATGTTTTGATCTCACCTTATGCTACTGCTTTTTGCAGAGATTTCCTAGGCTTTTCTCATGCTGTTGTCATGCAGTAAGTACTGCCATGAAGTTTTGGGGAAGAACATTGTGGTGATCCTTTCAAAGCAGCCATGGCAACTTATGTAATTGCAAGAGTTCCAGCCCTTTCTGCAGGAAGTGCAGAAGTGTACAAGATGGCACTTTAAGTATTAGCAAGCTGACACGAGAAACCTGGAGTCATCACTATATCATTTACAAAAAGATATCTCCCATCTTGCATGAAGCAGAATATAAGGATCTGCACTAAAATACCTACCAACCCCCCCCCCCGACTTAACCATAGATGAAACATCAAAGAACCAAGATAATGACCTAAGTTATTTAAGATGTAGCTTATCTGGGCTTTTGCTCTACATCCATCATCTTATTTCCCAGGCTTTTAAATTCTGGCCTTGGTGCCTTTTCTTCCCAGGATGCATCTCAAATTGTTTGGTCACAAATGCCCTGAATAACAAATTGACTTAATTTAGATGGCATTAGGGATCTTTAACTCATTTCAAAGGGCAGGGATGCAGTGAAGACCTACAGGCATGCATTTAGATTAAGGCAATAATGATATATATGTCTTGCCTGAAAATGCCTGACTATTTTATCTATGCATCAGATGAAAGTTGAAGGGGAAAGGTTTCTGTTAGTCTTGTCGGGAGTTGGCCAAAAAAATGTGAAGAATGTAGAAAGGAATTAACAGCTGGTGTCCATTTAAAACTTGCATGTGGGCAAATGCAGGCAGTATGCTTAGTTTTACCTGTCTTCTTCCTCTGGTTAGTACCCACCAACCCACTATATTTTAGATTGGAAGTGAGGATACCCATTTGGATGTGCTGCTCTTAATTCTTCTGCCAAGAGGCTAATGAGCAGTTGATGTGTGTTTTGTTTCCTCTGGGGAGGATGAGACACATTTCCTCCTTGTTGGGAACCAGCGGCTCAAGCTGTGTTTAGTTACTTGAACCAGAAATCTTGTTGGCCTGCTAGAACTATGCTGTACACTGTCTAATTTGGTACTTTACTTGTTTGACTGCTGACATTTTCCTCCTTTTCTCAGGAAGGATCATTTTCCAAATAGCTTTCAGCCATGTTTCTGCTTTTGCACCTTGTCTCTTGGGGGGTAACGGCAGCAGAGTTCTGAGACGGAGCCCCGTGCTCAGGGCTGCAGCAGCGCCAGGTCTGTGCTCGCTGGGCTCTGTGTGTGCACCGGCGCCTGCCAGGGTCACAGCAGTGCAAATGTGGTGCTGCTGAGGCAGACACACCTCCCTCCTTGTTCAAGGCCTTGCTGGGGACACCTGTCATCCTTGTATCTTGGTGTAAAAAGTTGTAGGCTCTTATTAAAGAGGGAAAGAAAACACATTGACTGGAAGAGGAACACTATAAAGATTATACAGTACTGCTGCTTTGCTCTATTTCTCAGCTCACTTTCCAGCCAGCTTTGAATTCAAAGAAATGCTGGTGTTCATGACCAACAGTTAAGTGCTGTCTTCACATAGCCTCACCAAACCAAATGTTGTCCCATTCTGTTAGTAATTCTGATTTTATTTTCATTAAAGAAAAAACAGCTAGAATCTGTGTGGTACCTATAACATCCTTCAGTGCTGCACTAAGTTTGGCCTTCGAGAGGCAAAGCTTTGTTATGGTCTTAGCTGTGACTTGTGTTCAACATCTGAAGGAAATGCTTTTTCTGGAGCTGTCTTTGATAAACCTCCTCTGGGAACACCACACTGTCCAAAAAATAATTCTTCACTAGGCCAGTTCTTTGGCCAGAGCTCACTGAGCTGATTAAGCCTCCTTGGTTTAAAGCAGAGCTAGCTCAGCTAGAGAGGTCTCAGAAATCTCTGGTACCTGGACCAAATGTTTGGTATAAGAGCAGGTGGATCACCTCGGCATTGCCATGCAGCAACTATTGCTGTCTTAATTCTCTTCTTGGACCTGGGGTTGCTCCTTCATGGGTTGGTGCCAGAGCTTAGTGTGCTGCTAAAGCCAGCTGTTGGTTCAACTCTGTTGGGTTTTGAAGTATGTTAGCAAATCTTTCCCCATTCCCACCCCCAGAATCTGTTTTTTGTTGTTTGTTTGTTTGCTAATTCAAAACCTGCTGACTGTGTAGCAGGTTATTTCTTCCAGGCTGGTCCTTTAAATTGCTTCCATGCTCTGCCTGCCTGGCTGTGAAATAATCGCTAATAAACAAAGCCCGGAACAAAAGCCTACACAACAAAACATCCTTTCCTCCCCAGGCGTCTCCCTGGGTGTGGTTTCCCACCGCTGCTCTGCAGTTTGGAGGCAGAGCCAGAACAGCTCAGTCTTATTCTTCCTGCCCTGGAAACTGTCATCAGGCGACCACCTCCAACCAGTACCTCCAAGGAGGGAGGAGGTGGCTTGTGCACAGCCTCTTTCCTGAATTTCTCCTTCTTGGCCAAGAGTGATGGAGCCTTTCTCTGCCCTAAAATAAAAAGCTCCAACATAGAGGAGGTTTGTTTAAGCTTAAGCAGTATATCTTGGGATTACTCCATGGTTTTTTTGTCCTCTCCCTCCTAGGCACAGCTGGTTTGCCAAGCTGTGGGTGTGCTTAGCCTCCCACGGCAGCGTCTTCTTCTGGCAGTGCCTCAGCTCAGCACTGCGGCATGACCCAGGTGGGCGTCACATCCTCCTCCCTGTGGGAAAGAAACCGGGAGCTCATGGGGATCCGGGGACAAAAAAATGGCACAGAGCCTGGCCAGAGGCTCTGGTTCACTCCTACTCGCCTGCAGGTTGAATGTAGGTTGCTTGGGCTGGGACCTGCATGTTGCCCTGTTTTTCCCTGGTAAGTAAGCCTGGATGTACATCCAAAGCTCTTAGAGTGTGGTAGCCAGGTCCTATGGACTTCTTTCGTTCTCTGTTGCATTGTTATTTGATTCCACTTTATCAAACATACCTCAGTGCTTAGAGTGTTACTTCGGTGAAAAAGTAATTCTTTTCTGCACCCCCTTTTTTCTGTGCCTGTTAGCTTCAGTGCTGTGCAACAGCAGTGGAAAATAGTGTTTTGTATCCTCTGTACAGACTGTGTCTTTGGTCCCTGCTCCTGACCTCCAGTGGTTCCAGTCACAAAGCCAACTATGGACATTTATTAAGTGTTAAAGAAGATGGAAGATATATTAATAACGTGGCTGGGAGGGGTGGGATGTGGACATGGAGAAGGAAAATAGAAGTGCAAGAGAGACAGCAGCTGGCTGGCTGAATCCTCAGGCCTGTTTACTTGGCAGCCCTCCTCCTGTAAGGAGGTCAGAGCTATCGCAGCTCAGGTTCCCAGAGAGACACCACAGGAGGAGGATCCTTGCGGATCTAAGTGTGTCAGTCCACTAGAGCCAGCTTTGAGTTAGCTTTTGCAGGGTCGCTTGTCCTCTCATTGCAAATGTTCTCTCATTGTAACTATAATTCAGGGCCACTTCTGTATAAGACCCTCTCAGTAGGATCGAGAAGTGAGGCAGAAACCTCTGTTTCCAGCTTTATGATTGAAGAAGATGTGTAGCACAACATCTCTGGCCTCTCTTTCCTCCCCAGAAACTTGGCTGTAGCTCTCTTCATTTGAATTAATAAAACAAATGTAAACTTAGAACTATAAATTTTGTAGTCACACATAGGCAGTTACAGTATTTATTGAAAGATCAAGCAACTTCTGATTTTAACACGTTTTTTGAAGAAATATTCCATGTTAGGTTACAGTCTAGCCAGACCCTTCACCAGTGTTGTTTCCATTGTGGCTCTCAGCAGCCTGTGATGGGCTGGACACCACCTGGCACTGTCAGTTTGCTGGAGTGCTGGTTCTGGAGCCCTATCAAAATAGGGATGTCACCAAGGGTATTCAGGTTGTCTGTTGTTCCTGCCAAGTTAGGGTCATGGCTAGGGTCAAGGTGTTAAGGTTTTTCTGCTGTTCTCTTGCACAGTCAGTGATACCTTCATCCAAAGAAGAACCAAATGTCTGACAGACTTCAGGCAGCAGGAGCGTCTCAGTTTTCAGTCCTTTCCTGATGCACAGCTGGTTTCCAAAGCTTGGTGCTCTGTTTCTCATAAGCTGGGTCATGAGAGAGTAGAGACCAGAAAATGGGAAACTCCTTGCTGAGGGTAACTGGTTTTCATTGGAATTCTGCTCTGCATGAGCACTTGAAAACTACTTAAAGCAGAGTTCTTGTTTTGTTGCGCTGAAGAAAAAGGTAAATACCACTGTAGGCAATTGCCCTATATTTTCACATTCCTCTGGTGAAGGTCAACCTGCAAATAGCTTCTAGAATGTGGTAGTACTAAATATTGTCCTTTAAATTCTCAGTGACTGTGGAAGGAATTCTTTTTGTAGTTTCTTTGGAAGCCTGGTGATAATTAATTAAATACTTCAACTTTTCCTCCCATCAGACTATGAGGCAAGATGTCCCAGGTGTCCTCCACCAGCTTAAAGACCCATCACAGTAATCCACAAGTACTGGATTCTTTAGAGGTATTTGGAAAGTGTGCCTTTGCCTTGCTTCATGATCAGGATTGAGAAGGGTTGAATGCAGAGGCTTTTAACGAAATTACAAGGTTGTTTGAAATCTGAATGCTCCCTGGAAAGAAAGTCCCACCTCCATGGGACACCCCTGTAAAAATCTGCTGGGGTAGGTGTCAGTTCATAAATGCGGACACAGCCTCATGTTCACTTCTTGTCTCTTCTGTTGTAACTGTGAAACATCTCAATTGTGCTAAAGCTAAAGTGTGTATCAGAATACATGTTTTCTCAGCGGTGGGATCCTATATAAGAAAGGTCCTTCCTGTAATTCCAGAAGGGACTGAGCTGACCTGGAGCTTGTTTTATTTCAACTCCAGTAGATTTCTTCTTGTTGATTGCATTCAACTTACAACTATGAGCACCTTTTCTGGTATTCATCTTTTAAATCACATTTATATTAACTTACCACCATCAGAAGGTTTTTGCTATTTTATTTACCAAAAAGTTCAGTCAATTCCCTGGTCAAATTTTTCTCTGGAAATGTTTTACAGTACAATAAGTATGTGGGCTGTAAAAGTTGAAGGGCTCTTGGCCTGCTGACAATCATATTCCTCAGAAAAGGTATTGGCATGCCAGCTGTTCGTTTCAGATGACCCCACAGATCAGTGTGCGCAGGTGCACAAACATGTCTTGCTTGTCTTGTAAAGCCATAATGACACTCAGGATGCTATTCAGTCACTGTCCAGACCATAGTCCTTGATTTTGCTGCTCATTTTTCATGTTTCGGTTTCAAAGAGACCCGCTGCATTTGCTTTTGCATGGTCAACCACCAGAGCACGTCTGCAAAGTTTGAATGGCAGATTTGGCAGATTTATTTAAAACTTAGAAACTGGCACTTGAATTTTTCTTCTTGGGAATATTTTCATTTGGCCTACACTTTATAAAAGGTACCTGCTGGATGGGGTTACCCTACACAGAAATGCAGCTTTTTCTGAAAACAGATGGGAGATCTGTTAATTGGGACATAGATGTTAACAAATGATAGATGCAGGAATGGAGGTGGGGAGAGAAACTGTAGGGTAGAGCTGATGAGCTGGTCCCCCAGGTTGTTTCAAGCTAAGGCATTTGCATAGCAGGACGCTCCCAGATATCCTAGTAATTAACAGGTTATATTTAACTGACTTAGGAAACACTCTGTGAAGGTGTTGAAAGTGTTTTTTAAAAGCATTTGAGTAAGAGTACATAAATTGAAATCTGGGGGGGTTTCTTTATTGACTTAATTATAAGCAGAAAATAGGATGACAGGTTTTTAGAAAATTAGTTGATGTTTCACAAGACAAGAGTTTTTCAATGCTGAGTTACGTCTCTTTTGGCCACCCTGGATACGAAGGTGGTTTGTGAGATTGAGTGAAGCCATATTTAATCCACAGACCTTGCCTGAGCAGCCATGGACTAGCTCGTGACGTACTTCCTTGAGCTAAACCTTACTCTTTCAAAACTACTAAACTGCCTTTAGCCCTGACTCAGCTTGTGTAAACCTTGCCCAGCAATGATCGTTGAAGGAAAACCATAAGAGGTTGAGTACTCTGTGTTTTGCTTAAAAGTGGAATAAGGTTTAAGTCTGGGACTAGCACTCACAGTATGTGGAGTTGCATTAACACAATCCTCATGTGCGTTATGTGCCTCTGTGCGTAACTCGGAGCAGACTGTGCCACCCTCCAGTCTCTGTCTTGGATCCCTGCAGACTTTCCCTTTCAGCAGAGATGGAAGTGTATCCCTCACTAGAAGTGTGCTAAAGGCTGATTACCAGAGCCCTCCCCACCTCCTCCCCTTAGCAGCTTGACAAAATGCGTTTTACATTCTTCAAGTGCTGAGGGGAAAAGGAAGGGCAGTCCCAGAAGGGATTTAGTACTTACTCCACCCTTAAGTGTTATGTGTGGTAGTGTTCTATTCTGCTTGATTGTGCTCCTCTTTTTTAACTTCTTTAAAAAAAATTGCCACTTTCTACCTAAAATGTCTGGGCTTTTTTTTCTCTGGTTGTCTTTTCATGGTTTCTATCCAGTTGGTGGAGGGGCATGGGCTTCTCCACAGGGTGTTTCAGAGACAATATCTGATCTGGGATGCTCCACAGGGAAATGTAGGACCATAGAGAATCTCACCCCACAACTCCTCCTAGGAGTCTGATCTTGGATGAAACCAATATGAAGTCTCGTCCCCTTCCAGTTTCTAGAAGGTTCTTCAAATGGTGTTTGCACATTATGGATTGCACTCCTTGGCTGGATGGAGCTACCTCAGATTACAGAGGACAAATTTGGACCCTGTATATCAATTAATTTGTTCTAGAGTCTTCAGGAAAAGATGTTGGAATCCAGATTTGCTGGACAATGGATAAGAAATTGGGTGAAATTTTGTAGCTTTAAATGTGGAGAGAATAGACTATAAGATTTTAATGATACTTGCTGGAGTGGATAAGTCTGAAATAGAGATCTGGTTCAGGTTGACTAATTAACTTTTTTGCAGTCATTATTAGTTCCTCTGTGCTCTTGGCTGGGATGTGGGGTGCTTAGTTGTAAGCATGACATTTGCTGAACCAGTTTGAATCTTTATCCTGTGCATGACACAGATTGGTCGCGGGTGTGTAATGGTCACCCCTGCTGAAAACGTGCGGGTTTCCAACACAGTGAGCTGTATTTTGTTTACAGCAAGCAGTCCAAACACTTTTTGAAGTTGTTTCAATGCTTGTGTAATATGTACCAGTCTCCCAGCTAGAGCATGATATCCTGGGGAACTCAGAAGGAAAATAAGAGCCTGTAAACCACTCTTAACTCCCTGGTTGCTGGCTTTCAAGTAATGGGTTATCCGAGATGGGGGTAGACCTCGCTTGTGAAGGACGGGCTGCATGATTTTAATGACCTTTGCACACTTTTCCAGCCTGTATTGGAAATAAAGAGGCTTCAGCCTTGCTTTGTTTGTACATTCCTGAAGTGTCTGTGCCCTACATGCTGATTGTGGCATTTGGGTCCCTGGTGCACAGCCTGTCTGCCCCTTCCCTGTGACCTTCCAGGGTGCTTTCAGCTCTCGGCCTCCACGTCCCAGACCTGAGACAGCCAGAGAAGGCAGCACCAGAAAGTGGGGTGACAGGCAGCAAGAAGGAAAGGAGAGAGAAAATATGTGGAACATTCTTGGGTTGGAAAATGCAGAAAGTGTGTGGTTCTGTTTGTTGAAGGAAGGATGAGACTGGGAGCCAGGCACTGCAGGAGAGAGAGAAAGGATATTGGAGGTCAAAGGAGTTAAGGCCTTGCTGTACACTTACTATTGTACAGTTGGTTTAGCAGTTGAAACAACAAGCCAAAACGTAAGCGGTTGTGTTGCCCACACGGCCCTGTCAGGACAAGGGGAGCTTCTTTCTCCTCAGACCATGTTGCAGTTCATCCAAAACGAAGCGATGGTCTCTGGGCTAAGCGCAGAAACAGGCTGGAAGCAGCTCCTTCCAGTGAAGAAGTGGGTGGAATTGAGACATGCTTTTTCCTGTCTTTCCAAGCTTTACTCAGAGGACTTGCAGAATTTGGCTTGTGGGGGTGTTTGAGTATGATGTCATTTTGCATGCAGCCTTGAGCTTCTCTGAAGGTGTCCCTATTGACTGTGATCAGGCCAGTTCCCTTTCTGTGGAAGCTAAGGTGACAGTCTCACCTTGATGGGGAGACAACATGTGGCTGGATGCTGGGAGCTCAGAAGAATTTCTGTTCTCCAGCTTAAATATAGGTTTAAAATGTGATTTTAAAAAATATTAACTGTCTGTAGTGCTGCTGTTAGGAGCTAGCTGAATATAGCACAGAATAAAGACAAAGTTCAGTTACATCTTAACTAGATTTTTCTCCTTTTAATAATAATAATTAATCTAAAATGAATTTGCTGCTAAAGAGCTGGCATAGTCACTCTGGTCCAAGTCATCAGTAGGAGAGAAGCAGTACAGACTGGGAGTGAAAGTATCCAGAAGTGGAAGCTTGAAAGAGTCCAGCACAGAGCCACAAAGATGATTAAGGGAATGGAACATCTCCCTTACGAGGAAAGGCTGAGGGAGCTGGGCCTCTTTAGCTTGGAGAAGAGGAGACTGAGGGGCGACCTCATCAAAGTTTACAAATATGTTAAGGGGGAGTGTCAGGATGATGGAGCCAGGCTTTTTTCAGTGATGTCCAGTGATAGGACAAGGGGCAATGGGAGCAAACCGGAGCATAGGAGGTTTCATGTAAATATCAGAAGAAACTTCTTTACTGTGAGAGTGACAGAGCAATGGAACAGGCTGCCCAGAGAGGTTGTGGAGTCTCCTTCTCTGGAGACATTCAAAACCCGCCTGGACAAGTTCCTGTGTGATGTACTCTAGGTGACCCTGCCTGGCAGGGGGGTTGGACTAGATGATCTTTCGAGGTCCCTTCCAACCCCTAGGATTCTGTGATTCTGTAATTGAATTTATTTCTGTGCTCCTCCAGCCTTGGTTTCAGGGAGGAGGCGGTTTGTAGTTTTGGTTTCTTTGATGTTCATATCTGATATGTAGGAAATAGTGAGAGACCGTTCACTTTGTTACAGTGGTTTTGCTCAGGCTTGTCTCTGGATCCATGTGGTCTTGTAACCTAGAGGTGGAAGTGTCTGTATCCCATTTTCAGTCCTCCCAGCCATTCAGTCCTATAGAATTTATTTGAACTGTCAGAAGAACTGCAATAGGGCTGGACTGTGTGTTAGCCCAGAAATAGTCTATTTACATATATAATGAGAGCATTTGGGCATTGCTGTTCAAAATACAGTTTCTTCAGTCATAACACCATAAAAACCTCTTGACAATCCTTAGGTAGTAAGAGTAATGTGAAACCTAGCTACAGCTTAGAATGTTTCTTGGAAGAATAGTAACTCTTGTGAAGATAATGTTTGCTTTAAAGATAAATGTAACTATTAGGAAGCAATTCCAGATGTGTGGTTGTGGCAAAATGTTTGGTGATTATAGTCTTGGCCTGTTTAATGAATTACATTATTGCATTTAAAAGTAGCCAATGAATTTTTTTTTAATGGATTCATTCTTCAGATGGTCTGAATCAAACTGTTTATTTTCTATTATCTGAGAAACAAACAGAACAGAATTTGGTTTATTTATGAAAGTAAATACAAAAGGTCTAACCCCTGGATATTGCCTTTGAAAACTGTCTGAGAAAATGCTCTTCCTGGTAACTGATTGTCTTTTCAAGCAATTTTTTCTTTTTGAAGATAATGCCAACCCCTCCACCCTCAAATTATGCAATATGTTTTAAAAAATGCTTTGAAACGAAATGGTTTGATCTCTGTAATCTCATGAGGTCTACTAGTATTCTGTCAACTGCAGAAGGTGATAGAGTGTTATATCAATGAAGACAGAAGTTTTCAAATTTATAAAACCTTTCTTTGTCCATCGTGGTGGGTCTGTGCTTTGTAATCTGAAGACTGGAGCACTTAAGTGCTGTTTATTAGTTCCCCCTTGTGCTTGCTTACTCCTGTAAGTGCCTGCTCATGTCTTCAAGGCCCAGGTGCTGCCACATAAGTTTAGGAGGACATGGACTAGCTAAGAAATCCTAATGCCTGTTTTTTTTCTGTTTTAAACGCTATATAAAGGACACTTAGCATCCATGTCTGAATTGTGAATGGTAATGAAGTTGGGATCTACCATTTCTGAAATACCTTGTTATCAACAGGCTTGTGTCTGTCGTATTCTGAGAATGGGTTTGTCCTCTTGTTAAGACTGCTCAGGATGTTGACAGCTGAAATTCATGTTACATTTGGCTTTCCACAGAAAACATTGTTCCTTTATTAGATTGGTATTTCAGCTTAAACCCAGGGCAGGATGTTTAAATTACAAAGGTTGTTCCTGCTGGAGCACAGGCATTCTTCTGTCCCTGGGCTTTCTGCTTGTATTACATATTCTGTAGTGATTTCTTGTGAGGGCGTTGGTGGGTGCTTTGCGCATGAGTGGAGAGTGCTGCAGTGAGCTAATGGTGCACAGTGCAACTGTCCCCTGCGTTGTGCTGACTACACAGTCAATAAAACAAACCTGTACTCACAAAGCACTTGTTGAAATCGTTGGGCAGGGGAGGTCTGACCAAATGAAATTACAGTATTTAGCAGGAGTTAGTGCAAGCAACGAGTTGAGCTGAAAATAAATATGTAAATATGTGTGTGTTACATGTATGCTTACCTTATATGTACACACACAGTTTCTTCAGCGTATGTATCTGAAGTGCAGGGCTAATTTTATGTGTGATGGATCTTACTTGAGGTCACTCTGCTACATGAAGAGCTCCAGAAAAATTCTCAAACATTTTTCCCCATTACTCTCTGGGCAGTTGCAGACAATGGTGGTGTTCCTGTTTGCCAGATAGGGACTCCCATAACATAGAAACTAGATTTGCTTTTGCAGCGCAGCCCATCTGCAGGACCTCCATTTCTGTAGTAAGAAGCCTGAAGGTTTCTGCTGGAGCTTGTGTTTGTCTTCCCTCCCTGCTCCTGGAGCCAGCAAGGGGCTGTGCTGGACCAGAGCTGCAGCAGGAGTGTTAAGAAAATTTGTCTTTCAGCACAGGCTTGAGGCAATGGTTGCACTTTATGTAGCTGGGTCTTTCTTTGGAAGAAGGCAGAGCAGCATATTTCGGTTAGGATTGAACTGTGTTATCCTCACCTCACCACAGAAGTGATTGCTGCAAGGTACTTATTTTTATCACTGCAGTGTGCCTCTGCTACCCCTCTCTGCTGTCCCTCTGTCGCTGAGCCACATCCCAGAAAAGGGAGCTTGGTTGTCAGGCAGTGACACAGGCACTGCTTTTATTTTCAGCATCTCTACAGAATCAAAACAAGGATGTGAGTTTTCTAGCCCTATAGGTGTGGGATAATAGGCCCATTTCATGCTCAATTTAGCTTTATCTGGGATAGATTTTGCTTGTGTGATGCTCTGGAAAAGTAAGAGAAGTGATAAAGCACAAGCTATAGTAGAATCTATTATTCTGGATCCAGTTAGGTGTATATCTGAACACAGATGATACAGGGATAAATGTAATATGATGGCCTGTAACATCTCTACTGGATTAGCATATTGCTGCATCCCATTTTTAGGGTCATTGCATTTATTTTTATAGTTTGAGCTGCTGCTTTTTCAGTGGCATATCTCATCCTCTTCATTGGGCACTGATGAATACAGAGCGCTGAAAAGATTGAAACTGATGCTGTAGAACAGTCTGATTCCACTTGTTTACACCAGGGTTACCCCATGGATTTAATTGGAATTAACCCTGATTTCTGCCTGTGTACAGGAATCAATGAGAGGCTTTTGTTCAGGCTTGATACTAGATGAGGATCAGGCAGTGAATGCTGTGCAGAGACGTTTTAGGCAGGACTTAATCCTTTCCCTGCTCGTCTTTGCTCCATCCTTTTGTTTGTTCGTAGTGAAAGAATCTGTCTGGCTGAGGAAGGTCCCTTCCATCCGCAGAGCTCCCCGATGGAAAATGTCAGCATGGGGGTGTGGAGCGAAGGAATATAATTTTAAAGACCTTTCCCAGAACAAGTTTTTTTCATATTCTTTTGGCCTGTTGGCAGCTTACCGTAACTAAAGTGATTTCTTCCCACCTTTCGTGAAGATTGAATCGCTTACCAATGGGGTTTGGTAACAGCTTCTTATGTAATAGCCTCGAATGTGGCTCCTCTCCCATTTCTGTGCAAAATGGACGGATTATTTTGCAAGTAATATGAGGAACCCTCCCATTTGTGGTGAGGAACAGGAGAAAATCAACCTGGCCTTTTCCTCCTAGCATTGTCTGGAAAATCAATGCCCCTTCAGTGCGTGAGCAGTGATAGTAAATACGTTGTTTTTGCCCTGTGAGCTGGATTTATGCCAGCTGCAGGATACCCACATTTTTTGGACTGAAGGTGGGCCTGTTAAAGCCATCTATTTACCCTCCCACAGGGATGTGGCGGGACAAGATGCTGTGCCGTGCCCTGCTCCCCTGTAGGTGGCACCAAATGGCCGGCCAGGGCCACCGGTCGCCCTGGGCTTGTCCCCTCTCCATCAGATGGTAACAAACAGGTGGATCCACGAAATTAGCGATTTTTCTCAGATACTCACCTAAGTCTTCCTGTAATATGACTGTTTATATTAAAACCTAGTCATGCCCCCTTTCCCAAATATTTAACTGCGTTTTTAATAACTGTTACATTTTATAAAGGTGAGTTGTGTGTTTTCTCTTCAGGGTCAGCCCTTGGGTCTCTCTGAGCACAGACTTCAGAGGGATGGGGTCATGGAGGATGCAACGCAGCTGCTGCTTCACCCCCAGGGATGGGGAGAGCTTTGGATCTGTGCTCCCAGGCCAATGGCTGTTCCTGCAGGGTTCACAGCCTCTGGTTTAGCAGCCGTTTATAACCTCCCTCCTCTTCCCCCAGAAGAGGGGTTAGGCTCTTTTATATTTAGTGCTGATAAGTACATGCAAATTCCAATTAGAAAATTGGATGAATATGCTAACAGTGCCCAACTGCTTGAAAAAGGAGAACCTCATGTAAAGAGTTGCATTGGTGGGGTACCATTTTGTTGCTAGGGAGAGTTCAAAGCAATGCATCAGTTAGTTGTTTTTATCTGGATTAGTTCATAAATGAATTCCCAGGACCTGTCACAAAGTCAGCATTTGCATGTGAAGAAAGAAATCTTTCTTCAGATCCTTCAGAGCCTTCTTAAAAGGCTTCTGCTGGTCAAACACTTATGTGACTTCTTAAGCATTTGCATTTTTTCATCAGAATTTGCACCACATTGTAAAGATGCTGAGGTTTTTCTCTGCACTTCAGGTTTTTCTTAGCTGAGTTATCCAGGGCTCCATATGCTTTAGTCAACATTCACAGATTTATAAAGCTGACAAGTTGCTTTTGAGAATAACAGTTGTGAAAGTATCTTACTGTAATGTTTCATACATGTACACTTGCAGAGTTGAACATGACAATTCTGCATATGTGTGTGCAGCAAAGCTACTGGCTTGAAATGTTGCTGTTGTGAAGTACTTCATATTTTAAGAAGACTTGGACTGTTCAGTTGCTTTCTGAAGGACTGGTTGGTATCTAACCTGTTCTTTAACTTGTTCCCAGCCTTTGAGTAAAAGTAATTGATTTTTGAAACCAGAAATTTTGAGATTGACTTTTATTACTACTTTCTTCCAATATATGTATATTGTCTAAATCATCATTGTGTGTTTTTCTTTTACAGAGGTTTTTTAAGAAGAATCTGATGGTGAGAACAGGTTAAGAAGACTCAAGATGACAACAACAGTAGCGACAGATTATGACAATATTGAAATCCAACAACAGTACAGCGATGTCAACAACCGCTGGGATGTTGATGACTGGGACAATGAAAATAGTTCTGCCCGACTGTTTGAACGATCCCGCATCAAGGCCCTCGCTGGTAAGCACTCGCCACGTGAGCAAATCTCTGCTGCTGTGTGTTTGTGGTAGCACGGGATGCTTTCTGTCTGCAGTGCCTGTGCCTTGTCAGTAAAGTAGAGATGAAACTTCCCTGAGGCCAAGTGCAGTTTGACCCAACAATTTTTTGTGATTGCTCCGTCCACTGACATCAATGGGACATGAAGGTCTCGTGTTGCTTTGCAGGATGTGCTCATATCTGATGTTTTGCAAACACTTGGCTGTTCAGATTTACTAAGAAGATTTATTTGGTGTAAGCACAGGAGAGCAGGAATTTCATCCATGTATTTATGTTCTTAATTGGAAGATTGTTTGACTCTGTTTCTCACCTCATCAGTCTTATCAGATACTAATAATTTTGGTTGTGTATTCCAATAGTTTTGATTGGGTTTCTGTGATTGGCAATGATGTTGGTTTCCAGATTTGGAAGCAAAATTCTTCTTCAAAATATCTTTATTTGGAGGTTTTCAAAACATCTCACCTGTCCTGAAATGGAGGAATGTGGTAGATGGTTGACATTTAGTAAATAATGCTGAAACGACACATTCTTCTGAAGAAGCAGAGCTTCTGAAATACATGCTGTCTTCTGCTGGATTACATTCACATCAGCAGATAAATTAAATTTAATTGGGTCTTTTTTTTTTTTTTAACATTTGATTATTGCATATTAAAGGCTGTATGTACATTAACCACATTTGTTTTTGCAGCAAGGAGATAATGTAATGTCCTCTCAACTCTGAGGCATTGCCCTGCAAAGCAATTTTGATGTTCTGTAAATGATTTCCTGACTCTTATAGTAGCATGCCCACATTCCTGACCTCTGAACAAAATGCCTTCGTAGCGTGGAACATACTGTAAGCATGGAAAATAGCTCAAAATATGCTGAGCTTTCTGCTAATGAAATTTTAGTTACAAGGACAGTTTTAAACCCAACACTTCAGAATGTGTTGGAGTGGGTTTATTAAATTAACTGTTCTGAGACAAAGGTATCATCTGTTTCATTTGTGATTCTGATGAGGCTGGCTTTAGAGCACAGCGTACCCTTTCTCCCCTTGGTGCTGGCTGTGGGAGTGCATTAGGGGCAGAACACCCTTAACAAGTCAGGCCCAGGGCAGGATCAGGTTTGGAGCTGAGCAGCAGGGAGATAAGGTAGTTCATGGAGGTGGGCAGAGAGCAGATCATGTAACTCTCACTGAGGATAGTAACCATATCGATTTAATGGAACTGCTCTCAAAGAGGATGTGTGCTGAATTGTGCTATCTTTAGCAGACTTTTAATTGCAGCAGTTCTCATTGCAGTGGGCATTTGAAATTACAGCTGAAATGCTTGACCTGGAATGGGGCTGTGCTAAGTGGGGTCAGAAGCAGAATGACTGGTGACTGGTGGCAGATGGGTATAAACCAGTACAAGACAATAAGAATCTTTTTTTTTTTTCTTTGATCTCGTTTGAGGAAGAAACTATGTTTTACTCCTGCCACACTGGTGGTTGTAGGTTATTGGGTGGGAAGTGCTTTCAGTACAAAGCTCATTGGCTGCATTTGGGTCCCAGATCTAGGCTTTCCTGCAGTTGGTTGTTCCACTTACTTTTATGGCAAGCAGAGCTCCCCACCTGAGTAATGAATAATAAACATGAAACTCTTATTTCAAGGAGAAGTAATGTAAGGAAAGTACTTGAATTATTTAGATAGCCTAAAACAAATACTGATGTCAAAGTGAATAATTTTGCTGAAGATTCAGTTCAGAGGCATATTTAAACATTTTCCCAGAGTATGATGTTTTGAATAAGCGTTACTCAGACCTATTTTAATTTGATACGTTTTGTACCTGTAATTCTCTGCTGTTAGTGTTGAGAATACTGTGTGCTGCCAAAACTTGGCTTAGCATGCTGCACTGCTGCAGCACTGCTTGAAAGCCTGATCATGATGCAGGGAGAGAGGAAGGAAGAGAGGTTTGTGTTGCAAATCAAAGGTTATAATTAAAGGCTGAGCCATGGTACTCCTGGCACTGCTCAATGTAAGTTTTGAGATACCCTGTCTGGCAATAATCTCTGTTGTTGTGCTCTTTAAATCCAGACAGACTCCCTCTGGAAAGGTGTGCTCTAATTCAGCTGCTTGTCACAGGATCAGACACAATAATCACTTTGTGAAAACCTGTGGCTGGTAGTGCACACACAGGCAACCCTGGCTGGTATCAGGAGGTTCTTCTGGCTCTAAAACCCATAAATTTTATGTTCTATTGCACCTTCACTTTCTCCTGGGTGAATTTCACCTCTCTCTGAAGCAGCAGATGTGCATCACATGCGGGGCCCAGATTTACTGAGTGACACTCCATTCTGCCTTAGATGGGCACTGGCTCTTTGCAAGCACCAGCATCTTCACACATCTCCAAGATGTCATCATCTTCTGATGACCTCTTTCCAGAGGTCCTAGATTAGTTGTATCCAAAGACTGCCCATGGATGTCCAGCTTTTTCAGTATGTCTGCCTTTCACTGCAGTGACAAGATTAAATACTATGGACATCTTGCAGTCTATGAAATGCAGATGTATTGTTATCTCCTTGTCCTGTTATGGAAGGTTTCAAATTGAACAGACAGGGCAGTGGTTCTTTAGTTCCCATCTGTAAGATACAAGCCACTGTGTTAAAAAGTAGAGCAGCCAAAAGCATTTTATGCTGCCTGACAAATGGCTACATCCTCAATGTGAATCTTCCTGTGGGTGCAAGCATCTCCTGTCCACATTTTTCAACCAGTTGTGAAGTGCCTCTTCTATGAAGCCTCCATGTTGTATTGAGTCTAGTTTACTGTAATTTGAATGAAACTTACTTCCTTTAAGGTAAAGAAAGGAGGAGAGTGGCGAGACAAGAAGTGAGTTCTGTAGCCAGAGAGTGATGCTTTTTTCTAGAAGGAATCATGATGGCCCCGTGTTCTATCAGGAACAGTCAATAGATAGGAAAAGTGGGTATGATATAATAGTAGAAAAATGCAACTGTCAGATCAGCAGCTGCTACCTAATAATATTGCAGTGGTCTGTATACCATGAAAACCAGAATGTGAAGGACTATTTCAGTTAAAAACAGATAAGTCATCTGGGAAGTCAGTTTTCAATCAGAATCCAGATTTGAAGGGATATGCAACCAGATTGGTTGCCATTCATGTTGAACTAACTTGTTCTGCAACTGATATGAGAAGAAGGTAACTGATCCCTACATCGTAAAGTAAGATATCCCACTGTAGGAAATAATCTTTCACCTGTCCTTTTTCTCTGTGGTTCTTTGGAAGGTCTTGCTGGAAGACCAGGTAATTCTACCTGCTCTGTAGAAGCCAAAAAGAGATCATGTTTGTGCAAAATTCTTCATTCACAAATCTCCAAGTGTTGGATTTCGTCTCTCAAGGACCATTAGCTAATAAGATTTGCTGTGCAGCGCTTTGGTGCACTGTGCTCTTGAGAAAGCCTTAAGAAACAGTTCAGTTGTTCAGCAGAATTTGTCACACTTAAACTGGGACTGTGACATTCAGATGTACCATGCTCACCGTCTCAGACACTGTTTTCAGGTAGTAAGAGAATTGTAACCTCCAAAACTTTCCATTTCTTCAGTTAGCTTATTCAATATTAAAAAATGCTTGGCTAAAGTTACTCGCTTTTCTGCCCATTTGTAATTTGTCCTTTTGTCCTCTTTGTTCACCGGAGTGACCAGAAGGTCTGTGGGTCAGCTGCCTGGCATATGAATTAGAAACAAAGTTTATGAAATAACAGAGGCGTATCTTCTTAGTGCAGGGCAGGTGAAGCTGTGCATTCCTTTTTCAGCTCCACCTGAGTCACCATGCATTACTAATCCCCTTACAGGGGAATACAGGTGAGGAGACTGTATCATGCAGCTTTCCTTAACTGACACTATCACACGAAGAGAAACTAGGCTTGTCATTTATGCCAGTAACTTAAATTCTCCCAGAAGCAAAAGGGGAAAATAATCGCAGTTGTTACTGAAGTTATAGCAGTGAAAAGTTTTGTTTTACAGTATAGCAAAACACCCTTTCTTAAGGATAAAAAAGGTAAGAGAAAACTTGCAATGGGGAAGTGCTGGGTGCCACGCGTGGGGCTAGGTAGCCCTTTGGGCCCTGATATTTGAGCCACTCCCCTTACAGCTTCAGTGGAAAAAATCAGCAGAATGACACCTGAAAAAAGTGAAAAGAAAGTAAGATCCTGCTTGTAGTACTCCTCAGGTATCATGCACCTGCTTGTTCCTGTTCTATGGCATCTCTCTCAGGACAAAGTTTCTCCTGTTTTGCTCTGGAGTATACACTAAAGATAGAAAAAAAATCTGCACAGTCAGAATGAAGTTTCAAGTCTCCAGTCAATAAAAAAGAACAAAACACAATTATTTCAAACTTAAGAGAATAAACCTTTGTTTTGTTCTTGGCTTTGAAAGAGCATACTGAGAGTGATCTCTTGCAGTACGTTTCAGGAATATCCAGCACCTGAGCTATCTGGGACTTGAAGATCAGTGCACTAATTTTAATAACAGCAAGCGGTTAAGGAAAGAGAACGCTGCAGTACATTGGTGCTTGTAAATCGAATTTGAAGGGCGTGTGAAGGTTTAATTTGACACTAAACAGAAATTAAAACCTTACAGCGTGAAACTGCAGATGCATATTCTCAGCCCTGGTGTGGCTGTGCTGGTTCTTAGTCCATGTTTTTGTTTAGCAGCCAGACTAATGCAGACTTAGGCAGGTGAGCATGAAAGGGCTTATTTTGAAAAACCTTATTTTGCTCAGAGAAAAGCTGATAGAATTATTTCAGCAAAAGCTTTTCCAAATTTTGACCTCACCCAATGCTGTCCTTCTGGATTTTACTTCTGGAACAAATTCTCAGCTGTAGTTTCTAAGCTGCAGTACTTCACCAGAATCTGTAGGAGGCTGCTGTTAAAAACAGGAGTATAATTTTGCATGTTCTGTGTCATGCAGGCAGCAAGAGCCGGGCAGCAGAGAAGCTGCTGTACTTATGCATGTCACCTGCAGGGCTGGCTGTGACTACTGCTGGACACTGAGCTCTTACCAGAAAACAAGGAAAAGCTTAGACCATCTGTCACTGCTGATTAATGCCTTTGCTTTTAAAGGTGCTGGTGGAGAGCAAAATCCAGGCAGTAAATCATATTTTGTTCTTAGCATTTCTATTTTGAAAGATCCCAAACAGAAGTGTCACTGTATGTCTGCCCATACATAAAATAACTCACAAGTAAACATGAACAACTTGTCCCCATCAAAATGTAAATTGGTACAGAGGTAATTTGCATCTCATTGCCATAGGAACATGATTTTTTGTATCAGTTATGCATAGTTTGGGGGTTTGCATTCTCTGTTTAGATTGAAACAAGTGTGCAAACAACATGAAGGTGAAAGTCAAATTTTTTTGTCATCTGATTAGATACCAGATCCATGGTCCAATGTAGCTTCCTTATTACAGAGCCAAGCTTCTGAAAAAAACCAAACCTACTGCTAAATATAACTTAGGAGTTTTCTTCAATCACCCATGCTTGTCTGCCTCATGGCTGGTGTTTATGATTACTTAGTAACAGACTGATACATGGAAGTGATTGTGTCCTGGTGAATAACAGTAATCCTGCATACATTGCTCTGGCAGGACAACAGAGCTGGAAAAACAGACTTTTTACTTCATTGAGGAGGGAGCAGGATAGGAGCAGTTGCTGGCAACCCTGCTCTGGAAAGCCTGACAGCTGTGGTCATTTTACATTTGGGATTAAATTCTTTCAAGTCTGAGCAATATTGAGTTGGACATGTGCAGGGGAGAGCCCAGCATCCTGCCAGCACATAAGCCTGTATTGATCGATCTTTAGACCTTTGAATTCCCACCCATTAAGCTCCTGGACTGGAATACAGGTACCACCTCTGCTTCTCGTAGGTGTAGAGAACTCCAGAGATACAGCTCTCCTTACGTACAGAGGTGATTCTATGCTTGGGCAGCAATTCAGTCATTAGCAAAAAATGTTAAAAGAGAATTCTGTACTGTAGTTAAGAAGTGGTTAAATATATAAAGTCCTCTGTACCTAGAGAAAGATGACTGAAAACTGATATATGTGTATGCATGCATACATGTATCTGCTTTTAGGATCTCACCAATGAAACACGCATGAGGGTGATCCTGAGAGCAGGTAAATCTGCTGTATTATACCTGGGTGTTAGACACACTGGCACTGCACTGACTTCCATAGTCTCTTTCCTTACTCACACTGATTTTAGCTGAGAACTATGCCTTAATTCCCAAGCTGGCACAGCACAGTTCGCTCCTGTCTGGTTTAGTTTTCATCATCCCTTCATCACCATGGCACCAGGAAAGAGTGGAAGCACCAGGGGACACGCTGAGATGGGGGAGATGCAGCGTTCTGCATCTGCTGAGGCAGGACAGGGGTTGGGAAGGGGAATAAAATGCTCCAGCTACAGCAGCTGCTCAAGGAAAGGAAAAACACTCACTGTGAGATACACTTTGTGCCTGGCTTAGCTCTCACCATCTACACAATGGTGGAGCTGCGATCAAATCACGCTGAAGTTGATGGTTTAGAAGGAGACCTACCAGCCAGACTGTCAGCTGGTGTAAACTGGCATCTCCCTTGGCATCTGAGACCATGCTGACTTACAGCTGGGCATCTGACCTGTAGTGGCCCATCATGGGAAACCTGAAAACTGAAAAGACTATCATGTTCCTTGCTGTTGGAATCAATGCTTTGGGGATATTTAATACAGAGAAACTGTGGGATAACTATTAATGATCCTTCATTGAAGTAATGAGATTGGTTTTAGATATTTTGCTGAGTCATCTTAATGGAAAAGATTTCTTGTTTATAGAGACTACGTGCCAATAATGGCAGTTTAAATAAAAATACTTTTTTATCAGGGATGAGCTTGGCAGTGGATGCATTTCAAAACCTAGTCATGAGCCTATCATTTAAAGTAAGTCTACAAAAAAAATGCTTATGAAGAAGAGAATGTTCTCATCTCATGTCTTTAGCATCTAACTAGCAATGTTTCTGTATGTATTTTATTTATTCAGCCAAATCTGCAATGTGCCTTGCATTTTTCCTTCTATTTGTTGCTTGGATACTGCATGAAAGCACTCCCTGAAGTATAAATAATGTCTAGCAGAGCATACTGCAAAGCGAAATTCAATATGGGATTAAAAAATGTTTGCTAATTTCTGTTAACCTTGGAGCTCTGCTAATGGGGAAAGATTAGTGATGAAATAATTCTCTCAGATCAGAGCTTTGATTCTTATCTGGAGGTAATATCCTGGAGAGAGACAAACCCAGATTGCCTTGAGAGGAATTGCCTCGATGGAGGAAGAGGCAAAAAGAAGAGGAGCAGGGATGAGGACCAGACAAGTAGAGAGGATAATGAGAATCCACTTCCCAGTTCCACTTCTGTAGTTTCTAGTGTTCTTCCTAACAGGTTTGAACCCTTCTAGGAAGCAATGGAAGCACTACTATTTTTTTTGCCAACCACTTCGTATGTATATGATGATGTTTTAAAGTTTTGCTTCCCTTAAATGTTATTAAGCCTTTAAGGTGGATGAGTGTCAAATGTGGACAGTATTTGTACATATAATATATTATACACTTGTGTATAATGTGATGTGCTCTGGAATAATAACTTCACAAGTTTGAGACAGTTCGTACTTGTTAATTGATCACAGCTCTTTTGCAGAGATAGGCAATCCTCAGGGAAATTTTGTGGATGAGATTCGGTGAATGAAGGTTTTTGAAAATAAACAAAAAGATGTCTCTGTTATGTTGGATTTGAAAGTGAGGCTTTCAGCTCATATTTCTGCATGTAGTGTGGTTCTTTAAAAAAAACAACAGCCAAAACCCACCAAAAAACCAAAAACAAACCAAAAACAAACAAACAAAAAACCCAAAAACTTCCCAACTTTTTCCTCCTCTTTCATTTTGAATAAACTACACTGCAAGCCTGTACTACCTCAGCTTTTCTGGAACTTTGTTACTTAAGCATAAAAGGATCTAAAATTCTGTAGAGAGCCCAATTAACTTCTAGTTGAGGGGCTCACGCTCCTCCAGTTATGGAACTGGCAAAGTGGAGAGGTACTTATTTATTTCTCTCCCATAAACTAACCACATGTGACTGTGGCTGGTCACAATTGGGATGTATTTGTGAACATTAATATATTTTATGTGCTTCCTGTTCTACCTATGTGAAGCAAGGGAAATAGTGGAAATAAATACTCTGGCTTATGGAGATTTGTAAAGATCAGTGTGTTCTGCTTGTTGTTTCCACCTAATTTCCATTTTGCTCAGGAGTAGCAGGAGATTGAATTTCATGCCTGAGTGATTATGGTGGAGCAGCAGTGCATCTTCTGTGTCTGTCATCAAACTGGAAAGAAGAGAAAGCAGTGCAAAAGGAAGAAAAGAAAAAGGAGGGTGGGAATCTCTGTCGTCTACATATAAACATAGATGAAATTCAGATAGAGGAGGAAAGGAGGTAGGGAAAGGCAATTAAAATAATTCAACCTTCTAAAAAAGCACATTAAAACCCATAAAAAACAATTTTCTGGATGAAAATCAAGAAGTGTTTCCATGCCAGAATTTCACAGAAAGCAGGTATGTTAGGTGTGTCCCTGTGCACTGTGCTTGATTTGGATAGACTTTTTAGGGTGTATTCATGTAAGTCAGGGAGCAAACCAAGTGCATTTCATGGGCTACAAACAGAACCCATAAGTGGAATTTTTGGAGTGTTTCAGGGATGGCTTCCCAGCTTTGATGAGTTCATGGGTATAGGAAGTGTTGCAAGTCAGGAGAACCCATTTGGGCTGGAATACCAAGCAACACAAATGGGATTTCCGCTGAACACCAGTGGCTCCTGTAGCACTTTTCTGCAGGCTCTCCTGGCAAGTGTTCCACTCTTGCAGTTAGCAAGGACACACTGGTACAAAAGTCATGTCAACTTTCCTGTTAATCTGGGACTTGTGTAAACTGAAACCTGAAACCAGGTGGAACTGACCCAGTTTCAGTAATAAATTGATATTCTGGCCTCTTTCGTGAAAAGATTCCCAAAGGTTTTGTGCTGCTTTGGTCTCAGACGTCACAACCTGCAGGTTCATCTGGAGCCCGAAGCTGTGTTATGCCTGGGACTTGGTGCAGAGCTGCTGAAAGGCCAGCCTGGCCATGGCAAAAGGAGAAGAAGTGAACAGATCCTTCTTGTCTCTTGTTTTTTGATCTGCCCCTTTCCTTACATTTCAATTGCGTTGGTCCTCCCAAGCCCACATGAGTTGCAGAGAATATATTTGGAAGGGACTCAGAGGACCAAATATCTTGGTGTTTGCTTAAAATCCCCTTTAAATAGAAAAGTTGAAATACTTTCAGAAATTGAAATGTTACTTAAGAGAAGATCTCTCATTTTGTTTGTATCTATTTCACCTTCTTCTGAGACAGTTTCTAAGCATTGCAGGAAATGGCAGGTTTGTAAGATGAATGGTTCTGTTCCCACTAATATCTGCAGAAGAGGTAATTAAGTTGGCACGCTAATTTCTGCTCTCTGTGTGGGCTGCTTCTCTCTGTGTTCCAGCATCTTAGATATAAACTGGAGGGAAACCAGCTAACTCTTCAGGATTCATGTTATGCAAATTGTCAAATATGATAAAAATAACTGTTTCCTATTACATTCTAGAACAATCCACAGCAAAAAAAAAAAAAAAAAACCCACATCTTTCCTGACTATTGCATATGTAGGGAAGAGATCCTGTTTTTACTGTGTGGATGGGGGTATCAGCAGAGAAGTAAAGAAAACCAAACATGATTATGGGTTTTCAGTTCTTCACTGTGGTGCTGAGGGGATATGTAAGAACTTCACCCTCTGTCAGGAGCAGAGCAAATGTTATGTGATTTCTGTTGCATTTTAGATTAATAAATCACAGAATCACAGATTTCTAGGGGTTGGAAGGGACCTCGAAAGATCATCTAGTCCACTTTTTATCTTGTAATTTTTTTTCCTAGTTAGTCACCACCTAGAGAATTTACAAGAGCAAATAAGAATAAAGAGGAATGACAAGAGTGATGATTAACCAGATCCACAATTATTGTAAGCTCTGGTGTGCATTCTGCTTCCCACTAGAAAGATAATTGTCTTTTGTGGAGTTGTAAAATCATATCTTTTCTTTCAGGACACAACAGTGCAAAGCATGTATTTGTTTTACGGTACCCAGGGAACATTTTTTCTTGGTTTTCCATGTAGTCATTAAATGAATGTCTTTTGAGGGTGGACCTGTTTTGAACATTGAGTCCACCACATATATGACCTTCATTGTTGACCCAGCAAAGCCAGCCAATATTGGTTGACTTTATTGGTGGAAGGTAGAGTGGTTTGATGGGGAATTAGTAGCTATTCTAATTCTAGCAAGGCTGTGTGAGTAATATTAACATTGTGTGCTTGCTGGTTGTTTTCTACAAAAGTGATGAACTGCATACTTGGTCAGGAATTTCTTAGAGGGTCTTTTTGTCCATACCTTTTTTTGAGAATACGCTTTTTCTTAACGATTTTCTTTTAGCTGAGAAAAACAATGGTTTTTGTTCGATCTTAGGAATACTGATGATGAGGAATTTGGATGGTAATTTTGTTAGACCTAACATTAGTTTTTTGCTTTGTGGTAGAAGCCTGTTCACTTCAGCAGCAATTTTCAGAACCATGTAAAGACAGGTCCCAAGACAGATCCTTTTCTTTTCAGGGGTAAGCACCTGCCTCCAGATGTTACTTGTACTCTCATAATATTACCGTAATCAACCTCTTGTTCTCCTTGAGGCTTTGCAAAGCTCTAATCATGTCAGCTAAGTCACACTTTCCATTATGGTTAAGTGGATAATCGTTTGTGTTTTTATTTACTCTGAACAAGTACACAAATAATGCAAGGCATCATTACCAGTCAAGTACTGTGGGAGAGGTACAATACAAAGAATGCAAACAAAAATTATTTCACAGCTACAGGAAAAAAACCCCAACAACCTACCCCCCTGGTATACTAAACTTAGTATATAATTTGGCCCTTCCTCCAATGCTGTAATCAGTGATGAATTACACCATGGACAATTTCAAGCTGTGTTGATTTGCTAAGTTACACTTGTAACACAGTGCTTGAAAGTTATCTTATCCATGGCTTTAAAGCATTAATGCCCCTCCATAACATATTATCTAATTAATGTTGTTAAGGATTTAGTAAATTAAAGAGAAACAGAAAACGAAGTAGAAACCAGGGACGAAAAAGGCCTTTGTACATGTGAGAGCTTTGTGATCAATTCGATGCATTGCTTCGTAGCCGCAGTTAACAGATCTCAGGTTTACTCATTTAGAGTCAATAGCAAATGAATGTATTAGGATTGATGTGACTCAAGTTTTTAAGAAGCCTTGCTACATACAGTGTAGGGTTTCACAAACACAGGCAGATCCCCATTTTGCCTTGCTCTTTCTACTGAATTACCACCAGCCTGTGAAGCAAAGCCTTCAAAATGCAGGCTGAGGCCCAGCGGAGCAGCAGTAATGCCTTGGCAGATGAGTCAGCAGCACCTGGCCATCAGGGTGTCCCTGGGCGCTGATACCATCAGAAAGTCTATCACATCTGTTGCTTGGGGACCTGTTATTTAGCCCAAATGCCAGCCTGGATGGCAGCTAAAAATGAGGTCAGAATTTCACAGTGAGTGCTGCCGAGTTCTCAAAAACGTGTTAGGGCCTTGTGTCTCTGTTTTTTAGATCCTAAAGAAAATAAGCTTAAATAAATAAACACAAATTATTCCCCTTTCCTTCAGCTTTTCCCCCTACTTGCTGTGTAGCCTGCACTGCTCCAAACCTCCTGCAATTCCTTCTCTTTTTAAGGTAGCATTTAAGTGCTACTGGCAGGCCAGAACTGAGGAGGACAGAAAGTGGACATGGACAAAAAAACCCCAAACACCAACTTCTGTTCAGTATGTTTTGGAAATCTTAAGCTTACCAGATTCAGCTGTCCCCCAGGGAAGAATCTGAAGGGTAAATTCATGTATGTGTTGTTAATGTTTTATGACAGGGTGGGGGAAGCCAGTCTGTGTTACACATGGGTCAAAGCCAAATGATTATTTTTAGTTCTAGTGTTTTCGTTTTGTGATATTTTACTTTTTAATATTTTTATTAATGGCTGCAGGCATTAGTGTGTCACCTGCCAAAGGCGTTGGGAAGACTTTCTCAGCTGCGGAAAAGTTTCTGGCTCCTGATTTGTGGCCTTCACGGTGTTAAAAACGCTCCAGCTATCCTGTCAGTCACTTGGACTGCAGTTTTACCTTCTGAGCTCACATAGCAACACCTGTTTGCTCAAGGTGGGACAGTAATGAGCTGATATGCCTGCAGGTAGGGCCTGGCTGCCTGCCTGCTCTCCAGGGGAAGGGTTTCAGTTAATTATAACATAGGTCAGGCAAAAGCTGCTGTTGGTAGAAAGCTGCAGCAAAAAGTTTAGTGGCGGAAATAAACTCATACTTGTGTGCTGGGTAAAACGTGCTCCGTGAGCTTTGGGGGCAGTTTGCGTTTGTATATTAACGGCTCATTTTGCCAAGCTCTCTTCCTTGGTAAATTTTGGAGCCTTTTGTACTTTTTGTGTTGCCCTTCTTTCCTCCCACCCCAGCCTGGAAATCCCAGGGCCACAACTGCAGTGTGGGGGTCCCAGTGGGCTGGAGGGACAGCTGGGATTATCAGAGGAAGGTTTAGCCAGAGCAGGGGACTTGCTGTGCCACACCAGCACATTGTTGTCTGGAGAGCAACACAGGTGCTTCCTCACCCTCCCCCCCCTTTTGCCTTGGAAACATGAAGGTTTTTTAGCTGTCCCTGCAGACAATCACTTTTGTCCCTGACACTGTAAAAGCTGGCTTGTAGTGTAAAATCTGTAGTGGCCAAGTGTTAGTGCTGGGAAAACCGAAGGCCAACTTTCAAAAATGCTTCAGGGTCTACTTGAGGTCTGCTGTAGTACCAAAGGTCTTGTGTAAATACTGAAATAAAGGGGTTCACTGAAATACCTGGGTAAAGGCCCTTCTGTATCAATGTAATAAACAACTCTGGACTAGGGTGGTGTTGTTGTTTTAAGTAAAACATTATAGTTTAAAGCTATAAATATTATAAGTGTATTTATGACCTTGGGGGCAATGCACTGGGCATTTTCAACAGCCCCTGTGTGTGGAAATCCCAGCTTCAGTTGGGAAGTGTTGAGTTCTATCACTTTCCCCTTAATTTACAGTGTTCATGGTTGGACTTGCTGCATGTTTGTGTTGGTAGCAGCTGGTTGATTTTCCACCTTAGGCCGAGCAAGAGCTGGGAGGCTGCAGTGAGTCCGTGGGAGTGGACTGAGCTTCTCCCACAGAAATTGTCCTCACATAAATTACTATATGACTAAAAACTTGTGAAACAACAGTATCAAAACAAAGGCAACATTTTGAAATGTTTAATGAGGGGACTGAGTGGGAGGAGAAGAGAACATGAATTCCATTGGAAAGGAATTTGGAAATGCAAGAAGAAAAAAAAATAATTTGTG
Source organism: Hemiprocne comata (assembly GCA_020745705.1). Taxonomy (NCBI): domain Eukaryota; kingdom Metazoa; phylum Chordata; class Aves; order Apodiformes; family Apodidae; genus Hemiprocne; species Hemiprocne comata. The sequence goes on along the minus strand of CM036588.1, from coordinate 76,265,630 downwards.
TGAACGTTATCAGCAGTTTAAAAGAATGAACAGGCAAATGCTACATACTGAGAATATGAATGTGGAATTGACCTTTTAATTTCACTTATTCATAAGTGGGGGCTGGGAGCTCATGCCCCTGAGGGAAAACTGACATCCTCTGTCTCAGTACCATCTGCAGGAGCTGCCTTCTAGTACCCAGACCAGCTGCTGCAGGGTTTTAACGTGCCAGCCAGAGGCCAGGCATCCTTCTTTACCTTACAGCCCTCCCCTGCCAGGGCAGGGGCCAGACACCCATTCATCTTACAGTAATACCCAGCTCTCTGATAAACAGGCAAAGAGCCATATGCAGAGGAGATGTCAAAATCCTCAATATCGATGAGTAACCTAAACCGAAGTGACAGGAATTGGCTGCTTAAAGAATCTTTTCACAAAGCTTTCGTTTGTTCCCAGTGTGCTGAAGTATACATCCTTCCGTGTCCCCTCCTCGCCTGTCGCTAAACACTGAACGAGTGCTTCTGTGTGTGTGTGTGTGTGTGTGTTACTTTTTCAAGCGACCGGTCTTGAAGATAAATAAAGAAAAGTGCCCTCCTTTTCATGTGATAGTAATCTGAGACTTTTCCGTTACATGAGGCTCTTAACAAAAGATTGTAATTCCACCAGCTTGGCTCAGGAAGATACCACCATCCACTGTGGCCGCGGCACAGGGCTGGGAGCGAAGGGCTGGGGACCCCGCTGCCACCTTGTCACCGTATCACCCAGGGCCCAACGCGGGCTGCACCGGGCGGAAGAACTGGCTGCAGCCTTGCATGAGCCGTCTTGCTTTTCCCGTGCTCCGCCGCCCCTTCGCCCTTGGTACAGCCTTCGTTTCCTCCAGCGTGCTCTATGGTAATCAAGTGACATCAGCCCGCGCCCGGGCGGCTGCTGGTTATATTACAAACCAGCAGAAAGGTCTGAGGTGTGCGCGGCTCCGGGGAGCGCTGGCAGGGACGGCAGCGCCTGGCTCCACGCTGCCTGGGCTCTGGTCTGAACCGCGGGCTGCCTTTTATTTGATTTCGTTCCGTCACAGTCAGGCAAGCATTTAAAACCAGATTCCAGCACTTGAAAGTTGCCTGTAGTGGAACTGGGGGAAAAAAAAAGAAAAACAACAAAAACCAACCAAACAAAACCACCAAAAAACCCCTCATGGTTCTTTAAGGTTGACTCCGTTACAGACAACTCACCGCCACCCTGCACTGCTGGATTTTGAACCGAAGCTGTTGTTTACTTAGGGCTCAGGGAGAGCCTTTTCTCTAGGGACTGAAGCAAAACTACCGAGGAAGCTGGGATTTACTTGGATATATGGTAGAGAAACCTGTGGTTCCTTTATGCTGCAGTTCATCGTATCCCTGTGTTACCTGTAAATGGAATTACAAAAATCAACCAGTATGCCTGGGCCATTGTCCCCAGGATATGCAGCTCAGGTGCCGTATAACTATAATCAGTTAGAAGGAAGATTCAAGCAGTTACAAGGTAAGCCCATGCTGGTTCTTTTTTGTAGGTGTTGCTATGACATGATCCCCATAAATATGTTAGTCTGGGCTTGTTCTTACTGCGTCAAGATGTTCATGAGAAACGCCAAAACTGGTGCTGTAGGAAAAAGCTTTGTCCTCTTTTGAGAGATACTGTGTGGCTTTTACCTCTCTGAAGGTGTCCTCGTTCTTACACAGTGTAAAGATGCGTGTCCAGCATTACAGATTAGGACTAACCCAGACCAAGTTGCTTAAAACAGTAAGGGGGAGAATAAGGAAATGGTCTGTTTGTTTTCTCCTTAAATAAAATGCAGTCATAGCTCTGGAAATTAATCCGAAAATCCTAACTTTGTTTGGGTGCCGTTCGGAGTGCAAGAGTCCTTTCTAACTCCCTGTGTACCTCTTGTAAAGGCGGGTGGCTTAACTTCTTCAAATGAAGAGCAGTTGCATCATTTCCAAATGACTTAGTTTGCTTATGTTGTCGAAGATCTCTGAGAAAGCGTTGATGTACTTTAACATTCCCAATTGTTTTAATTTTCTATTACTCTAAGTCAGGGAGAAAGTCCTTTAATGTCTTCGCTTTAAATTCTCTGTGTGAGAGAACAGGCGTTTCTTCTGGGGAACGGTCGTGTGCTCCCTAAAGGGTAGGCCTCTGACCTGTGCTGGAAACCCAGATTGTTAGCAGGGTAGAGGAGGAGGATTGTGTCCAGCATCTCTCTGCCTCAGACAGGGTAAAACAAGCTCTGCTTTTTCTCTGTGCATGTCCCAGGGATGAATGAACTCTGGCATTGCAGTTTCAAAATAAAAAATAATTCTTAACCAAAACCAAACCTCCTCCTCCTCCTCTACATCCATGTGACTCTGTAAATAATCCCAGAGCAGCCCGAGTACAGGGTAGTTCAGCCCTTCTGTGCATGTTTCTTATTTTAGTCTGGTCTGTGCCACAAGTGTGGTCCTGTGGTTCCTGTCAAAGAGGGAGGAAGAGCCTGGTTAGTGCAAAGAATGTTCCTATTTGTTGGCTTAAGGAGGGAGGAAAAAAAGTATCTTTCATTCATAGTACTTTGTTTATCTTGTAAACTGGCTCACAGTAATGGCTGCATGCTGGAGGTAATAAGATAAAATGACAGCATCTTAAACGCTGGCAACATAGACATTCCTCAGGCAAGGCATGGAAAATCCAGGCTCCAAACTTGCACAAGAGGGAATATATTAGAGGCTTTATCTTGGACATCTGTCAGATCTTAGGCTGCGGTACTTGTTTAAAAGAACGAGGTGAGTTTGTGGCACGGTAAAAAAAAAAAACTGGCTTACGCCTCGTTCTTTGCTGGTTAAGTTAGCAGTCTAAAGAAGGCAGATTTTATCATTTTCAGGGTCACTGCTTCAGGAATCCATTATCTCTGTGTTTACATCACATTGAAAGAGGAAAGCAGACCGCAGTGTTGAAAGCACAGAAAGTGAGTTTTTCCCTCCAGTGGAATGCACTGTGTTGACTTAAAAAAAAAAATAAAAATTGCAATGCTCTCCCCAAATGTACTGCAATTTCCTCTAACAAAAGAGAAAAACTGCAGCGAATTCTTCTGCAAGTGTAAGGAGGGACCTCTCACATTGCAGAGAACGTAGGCAGACTTGAAAAGTCGTGCTGCAATGATCTTGTTCAGGGTGGAGCTTAGGTACAGGAAAGGTTTTAAGTTATGCACTAGATATACTCCATTAAATGCTAAACAGCCATACAAAATATTGTGTGCTGCAAAGGGAGTGGCTTAACTCTGCTGACACAGAGGTGTCTTTCCTTGGATTAATGACTCTTGTTTGAAGAATATCTAAAAAGCCATTCATTTGTAGTTGTAAAATTTTGAGGTGGTTCTTGTTCTCTTCCTAGAAGGCTCTGGTGGAAACACTGGGTGTTCTGTGGCACTGGGCAGTACTCAGTGCATCCAGACTCAGACCCAGCAAAGATGAGCTGAATATTGTAGTATTTTTAAATTACAAATTTATCACGGTTTTTACCTTTTTCACCATGGAGGTGTACAAACAAGAGCAGATTTGTTTCAAACCTTCAGTCTTTGGTTAAAAAAAAAGAAAAAAAGTACCTTTTGAAGATTTCCTGCCTTTTTATTTTTGTGTTTGCCTACTTTGTATTTCACCCCTTTTGTCTCTGGTGGTACAGCTCTCTAGGGCAACAGCAGTATGGGCAACATACAGGGCTACCGTGTTCTTCCACACTGAATTTGCCCTCATTTTTCACAGTTCCTGAAGTTTTCATGTGAATCCACAGCGTCGTACTGGTAGCATGGTACTGTTCAGATTTAGTGAATCTTGGGAGTTTTCCTCATTAAAAGCCCTTAGCAGCATATTGTTTTGACTAAAATAGCACAGAGCAAGTGTTCAGGCCCTGCATGAAGCAGAAACAAGTAGAAGACAACTTCCTCTGATCTCCACTTCCTAAGATAGACAGACATTAGATTTGGCACTGGCAGCTTTACATGAGAAGAAAAGAGGAGCCAACCTAACTGCCCCAAAATGCTAAGGACAAAGCAAGTTCAGGTCAGAAGCGATCAAGACACTCCTACATTTCACCTCTTTTAAATGCCTTTAAGTGATGATTGTAAGGAAACTGTTGTTCAACTTAAAGCAGATTTTCCAGCCCTGCCTCACTGGGGTGTGAAGCCAGGGCAAGTTGTGGGACTACATGGAAGGGGCCAGACTGGGAAGAGTCTCCTTGCTGGAGATCTCAGCTCCTGTTTGCCTCCCTGGGCCAGAGTGAAGCAGGATGAGGCAGAAGACGCTGCTGCCAGTGACTCAAAGTGGTCTTTGTGTCAAAGGAAACCCTGGAGTCTTGTGTGTGACAATTGAGAAGTTGAGCGTATTTAGTCCTTGTGCTGGCGAGAATGTCAGCGCAGGTGCGGGGAGCAAAATGCTTTAGCAAGTTGTGTTTCCTTTATTAAGTTTCAGTAAGTTCTTATTATGGTTAGTTTGCCCAGTCCTGGAATGATAAGTGAGAGATAGTATCAGTGGTTGCTATCATCTTAAACCTAGGTGTGGAGTTTTGGTTCTCAGGGCCACTTGTTTGGTAGGAAGGGATCGTGTTGCAGGGCTGGAGGAGCTCTCTGCAAGTAAAGACAGGGCCCCAAAACTTGTTTGTGAAGAACCTGTTGCCGTCTAGCTTTTGCAGGGTACACCAGTGGAGAAAATTCACCCTGCTCAGTCGAAGAATTAAATGAAGAGGAAACTAGAGAAGTTCCGATTCTAAACCAAGGCTGTCACCTGTACTGCACGAACGTGGCAGGAGCCTGTGATTCAGCTTGGTGCGGCTGTAGGAGTTGGCAGGAAGAGTTAATGCAGGTCCGGAATTCGGAATGAGATCCCTGCGGCTCCATCACCTTCTGCAGGGCAGGGCAGGGCAGACCAGGCCAGGGAGAGTCAGTGCCACGGGGAGGCCATCGCCAGCCCACAGAAGTGGCTATCAGCACTGCCCACGGGCTCCTTCCCACCTGGTTGACAGGACAGTGTGGGATTTATTCACATTTCTGGCACTTAGTGGCTTGGTGACTTTATCAGCTCCCGCAGAGTAATTGAAAAGCTGGGCCTTGGCTCTAAGGCTGTGCCCTAGGTGTGAAATTCCCAATGGTAATTACAAAGGTAAAGTCCTGGGGGGGTGGGGGTGAGCTAGATTTGTGCTCCTGATAAATGCCCAGAGGAAAGGCAGCTATCACAGGAGCTCTGTGAGGTACCCTGCTTTGTTGTACATTTTCATTTTGTTTAATTTTTTTAAATGTTGCATTTCAGGTTGGAAACTGGTCATTTTTAGTGGGCGCCTGATGTGTTTTGGTGACCAGGCTGCCTGGGTGGAAATTTTAGTTTATATTTATTTTGATTTCTATTTTAGATTATATTTTTATGTTTTTATACTCTATATATTTGTATTTATTTTGTTACTACTTTTGAGCCATGTTAGAAATAGTAAGGTTTGAAAACTTTGACACCTAATGCAGTGACCACTGGAAGGAGCCCATCGGAAAGGTGAGCTGTCTCTCCCATCAGAAGTGTTTAAGCCAGCTTTATATCAGTTCTGAACTGGGGATGAAACACTGACTGTGGCTACACTGCACTGCCTGCACACGGAAATAAAATGCAGTCTTCCGAGTATCTTTGGTATCTGGGGCAAGAAACTGCTCTGAGAGCAGTGTCCTTCAGCAGGAAGCTCCTTTGATCAGCAGTGACCTGGGTGGGTTTGGTCTGGACTCCGGTTTGACATAAAAAAAGACACACATAAAAAGAGATTTTTAAGTGATCAGTGGTAGTTTGCTTTGGTAATGCAGGGATCTGTATGCATAGATTGGTTCCCATCCATGCTGCAGAACGGTGGGAAAATTTTCCTGTTTTTCTGTTCTGAAGCAGAGCTTCCCCACAGTTTTTCCTGCAAGAAGGTTTTTATCCACAAATTCCTGCCTATGCCCAAGGATAAGAAGGTAGCTCCCAAAGTTTGCAGGAGTTGCTGAAGTGCTGTCCTGCGCTAGGGCAGGGACATCTTCTGCTACCCCCAGGATCCTCTGAAGGTATGTGGGTGCCTTTTGAAAAGTCTTCCTTGTTGCTAGATTTACCTTTGAAAGGATTTCGGTCTCCTGCGAGCAGTGACCTGCATAGCTACAGGCGATGATTACCTAACTGAAGGACATCCTACTTTGTCTACCAAATTGGTCACTGGCATTTCTTGTCATGGTAATTCCTGTTAAAGGTGAAATGCGGAAGGCTGACTTTCATTGCAGATGAAACGTGTCTGCTTTACATGGATTTTTTTTTTTCCCCCCACCCTCTCAGATCCACTGAAGTTGCCAATAAATTCTTATGCTTGTGGCAAATTTTGCTTGATTTTTATGCTGCCTGCAACCGTCCCGTAGCCTGCATGTGTCACAGCATACTGCAGTCATCTGGCTTTGGTGAACACTTAAGCCCCAGCTAAACAGTTGTCAGATTTGCAGAGTTTTTAAGTGATCTCAAACTCTGTGTTTTGAATGTACATTTTTGTGAGATCTTGATCCTTATTCTTTCCCATGTAAAGATTCATGCAAACTTATCTGAAGGCTAGGCTCAGTTTTAGGTCATCTTAGCCATCTGAAACAAAGATGGTAGCTGAACGTTGGTGAAAGTCTTCCTCTGTCTAGAAGTATTTCAAATGTGTAGGTTATAAAAAAAAACAATCTTGCCAACTAATGGAATAAATAATTTAGGGCTTTAACTCGGAGGAAGTGACTGGGTGAGTGTTGTAACTAACATGTCCAGGTTCTTCATTAAAATGGACATTTGTAGCAAATCACTTGCTAGGACTTGTATTTGTCTACTCATAAAACCAACTGGTCAAATTTAAACTCTTTGCACATCTCCTTGTAGCACAGAACTGATACAGACAATCACAGTTAGACAAGGCTACTCAGAGCTGCCTTATCTATCATTTCTGCCCTTTCCAGATGTAAAAGTCTATAATTACATTGTAGAAGTTGTGGAATGATACACCGACACCATTATTTATTCCTATTCCTAAATATTGCAGCAGGATGGGGAATCTGTGTTTCTTGCCCTTCCTGTGGACACGGACTGGTGAGGTGAGAAGAGTCAGAAGTGAAAGCCATGTTTAGTGGCCACACATGTTGAAATACTTCTAGACAGAGGAAGACCTCTGTGTTAATTTTACTAGACATAAATTAACTTTGCCTCCACATTTTTAATTTTTTTGCCTAGGTGACGTATAGCAAACCCATGGAGGAAGGTTTGGCGGAAAGTTCTTGAGTATTTTTACCTATGAAGGCTAAACTTCAAAGCCACCCAGGAACTTGAAAAAAAGCATTCAAACCTTTCACTTACATTCTTTCCCAGTCCTGATATTAAAAAAAAACAACAACCAACCCTGCAAAACTAGATACTAGATTTTGAGGAAGACGTAGCAGAAAGTTGTTATGAAAGACTTTCTTTCAGAATGAACAGTGAGAAATGAAGTCTAACATTGTTTTGTATTTTTCCTGTTTTAAAGGGCAACTCAGTACAGTGTGGCAGCTCCTTCTTGTCTGCTAGATAAACTGATACCATGGCTCAAGATTAAATGAGTACTAAGAAATTTCTGATTGTTAGAGAAATAAACCAGATTTTGAAGACAACATTTTGTTGCAAGTCTTGCTTTCACTTTCAAAAAGCTCTCAAATTTCTTTTATGTCTTCAAAATTTCCAGAAATTTACCTATTTTCAGTATGGGTTTTGGTACTTGTGAAGATACAGAAGGCAAGTTAAAAGACCACAGGGTGAGGTATTTCTGCTAATATGGCCAGTGTTGATACAGTTGAAAAAGTAAACATTTAAATGGGATTTGGCTCCTCACTGAAATAACTGTGAAAATTCACAACTCAGAGTTGTTGCCTCAGGGTTTTTGTAGTGTGTTCTCTTCAGTTTCTATTTAGGTTATGTTTGTACTATTTTTTTTAACTGTGTGTGTAAGAACCTTAATTTTAAACAGAAATCTCTAGGCTCTGGAACACGATTTTGTTTTAAAAAGGGCAATTCTAGTGCGCTTTTTGTGGCTCTGAAATTGTGGAGTAAACAAAGCTTGTAAGCAGGTATTTTCACATGGGACAGTAAGGTATTCTGAATACCCCGGGGGTGATTTGTTGCCAGAGTTAGAGTAAAATTATTTGTGTGATGTCCTTAGCTGGGATAAATCCTCATAGCTCTGCAAAACTGGAAACACAGCCGTTTGTGCTAGCACAGGAACTGGCCCTTTGTTGTTTCTGCATTGCATGTTTCAAGTAAGCTCAATGCCCTGGACCATCCTGATGTTTCATAGGCATGTTGTAATTACACAGGAGCACTGGCACCTATTCCAAATATTTTTCCTATCCAAGAGCTCCATTCAAATTGATTGTGGGTTTTGCCATTAATTTCTGTGGAAAGTGGGGAAATAAAAAAACCCCAAACCTATGGACTGAGATGAAAGTGGTGATAACAAGCCAGAAAAATGGTAGGCCTTCATTCTTGAGCTCTTTCTCAAACCTGTTTTGTGATTTCCTCCTTCTCTTTATTTTTCTTCTCTTTCTGTTTTCTGTTGGGTGCATACTTTGGCCATTACAACGACGAAATGCTACCTAAGCTAAGGATAAACAGTGAAGAAAATGCAAGTACAGATTGGCAATGTGATTCACAAAATCTCTGTTTCCCATTCCCTGTCCTGAACTACTCTTCAGTGATATCCCAGTGCAGGACAAGGGGGTGCATCCTTTCTGCTCAGAGCCTAAAGTTCATGTAAGAATTAATTAAAAGGGTATTTTATTACTAACAGCTCTGAATGTCTTTTTATTCTGGTTAAAGTTTAATTGAGAAGTATTAAGTATCAGCTATTAAGTAGCATGATATGACAATGACATTTTTCTTATGTGCAAATGAATTCTATTCATTGAATAGACAGGTTTGGGAAAACTGGCAAGCCAATACTGGGAATTGCTTTCTGTTAACTTTAAAACTGTGGTGAAGCGGATAGACTAAAATAAATACAGTGGTTCAGAATTTATTTTTCTCTTCCCACAAAAAATCAAATCTGGAATTTCATTTGGAAGTTCATATCTGGGGCTGGTAGGTAACAGTCCTTTTCCCACTGTCGTTGTCCAAGTGAAGTGACATAATGACTCTGAGATGAAGATTATTTAATAGATATCAGGCAAGCAACTCCCATCCCAACTAAAAATGAGTCCTTTCAGAGTAAAGGGTCACTCCTGGAGAGAGTAAGGAACTCGGGGATTACTCTGCATTCCAGCAGTCCTGAAATTCAGTACAAGAAGAACAAGGTGGTGGCCTGGTGTGCAGAAGCAGAGGATAATGTGCGTGATGAGAGCTCTTAACTCAGCTTTGGACCGGAATTTCATTCACATGCTGCACATGGCTAGCACCCAAAGCAATTCTGGCCCTACTGTCCTCCGTGATAGCCTGAATGTAATCAAGGAGGGCACATGAGCCCAAAATTGCTTGCTGCTCCCAAAAATGCATGTAGCTGAATCTTGCTTTTCTTTCAGAGGAGAAAAGACTAGAGGGATGGTGACCACTCATGCTTGTGACTTTTGATGTGGAGACTACGGTCGCGATGGCTGGGAGAGCCCATGTTAACACAAAAGACCTTGTACACTTGTTGCTGGAATGAGGGTACCCCAGGCTGAGAGCCTCCTTTGTTGGAAGAGAACTACTGTAGCCAAACTAATATTAACCAGTCTCGTAGCTGTGCTGAATGCCCCACTGTTTCACTTAGAAAGAAGCTTAAAGAAAAAGGCCCTTCAGTTTCAGAGGGGAACAGTGCAGTTGAGCAGACAGGCTGGCAGTCACTGTGGCATAGTCTAGGGGCCATGCCCATGGCTGGTCAAAGGTCTTGTGAAAGATCTGGCATTCCCGAGTGGCCTTTTCATGAGATAACTGGGAACACGGATAATTCCATATTCAGTCAAGTTTGGATTGTTAATAAAAAATAGGAGCTGAAACTCTGGAAATCGCAGTCTCAGTTACCTGTACATGACAAATTTACACTGGACAGGGTCAGTTTTCTTTTGACAGGCAACTGGTAGAATGCATGACCCTTCATTGTTTTTAGTAAAACTGTATTAGGGTTTGTTGGGGGGGCCAGGAGGTTGTAAATAGGGTTTCTCATTTGCAGGTTTTGAATACTTGCTATGTTAGCAAACAAGTGTCATCCCAAATGGCACTGCATAGGAATTGCATTTGTCCCTTGCAGAGACTGCAAACATCTCTGCCTCAGATGTGGTCAAAATGGCCAGGCCTATGTTTCTGAGGTTTTGGTTTGGGGTTTTGGTTTTAAATTTTCTTGTACGTTTTAGTTCTATCAAAACTGAGTTTTCAGGTAGAATAGCTGGCGAATTGCATACCAAAGACACAATGAAGAAAGCATGGTGGGGTGGCAAGGTACAAAAATTATCTGTATTACCACAGCACTTTAATCACAAGCAAGGGGTGGCCTTATGCCTGCAAAGATTAAACAGAACAATGTGTTGTTACAAAGAGATTTAAGAGTTTATCTGAACCAAATAAATGCTGGCTGTGCAGATTTTTCTTGGAAAAAGCCCCTATGGTTTAATAAAGATACCTAAATTGAACTTAATGGCTTGGCAAACTCTTCAGAAAATCAGTCAGTGTGCAGAGCCCACTTCTCAGATAATCTAAACCAAGGCAGCCCCGTTAAAGGCAACAAAATAATACAACAGTAAAGTGCCGAAGGACTTGCTGGTAGGATTTTGTCTCTCAGATCCAGGCCTGTTCCTTCATTCTTCTCAAATAATAACTCGTCTTTGGTTTCATCTTCTCCACAGTGATGCTGTATGTTGGGTTCAGCCTCCTCCTTCCAAAAAAAACCAAACCCAAAAGTCCAATCATTACTGCTCATTTTGTCCAGGCAGTGTTTCCAGTTTTTAAAAATATGATCTGATTATGATTTGGTTCCAGGGAAACAGGAAAGTGAAAACATGGCTGTCTGATCTGCAGTCAACTAATTATGGTTTGCTTTGGGTAATAATTAATTCTGCATCTAATTTAGTGTCTTTCCACAGTTATTTCTAGGGAAACTAGGCTAACTCTGGTAGTGCAGTAGCCATTTCTTACAGGGTGTGTTCCTTTTTTCGGCTTTTCGAGATTGTCTAGCAATATAATGGAAGAAGCTACTGTGAAATTGCAGATGTGACTGTACTTTGGTTGCAATGTAACATAACTGATAGCCGTTATTTGATGGCAATCGAGTAGGGTTCTGAATAAATACGGGAGGTGTCTAGAAATAACAGATGTTGGTTGTGTTCTGAACTTAGGACCTTTCTGCTATTCTCATGCATAGAGAGTTCAATAATTTGGGTTAACCCTACCTTTGAATCATAGAATGGTTTAAAGATCATCAGGTTCCAACCCCCTCATAGCAATGAGCAGGGACATGTCACACTAGACCAGGCTGCACAAAGCCTCATCCAGTCTGGCCTTGAGCATCTCCAGGGAGGGGGCATCAACAGCCTCCCTAGGCAACATATTCCAGCACCTTACTACCCTAATGGTGAAGAATTTCTTCCTGATGTCTAACCTAGTGTCTTGTGTTGTTTCCTCAGAAGTGAATTGTACCCTGTCCCCTCTGTGTGTCTTTGCAGGCTTTGTTCACCCTGTGTGGTGTGAGTTGTGTTTCGTCCTCATGACCTCACCTGGTTACAGGAAGGTGTGTTCCATTCTAGCTCAAGGAAGTAATTTTAGAAAATCAGCAATGTCCGTAGACAGTTTCCTGGCTGTTCCTTAGGTGACGTCCTGGCCACTGTCACTTCTACAGGTGCACTGATAATCCAGCAGCCTCGAATAGCAGATGATGTGCAGGCTGCATCTGGACATGAATGTTGATAGCTGTTCCCTGAGTCCTTATGGAAGGAGTTCACAGAGTGAGACATGGAGGTTATGGCACATTTTTTCCGTAAATCGGTTACTGCTCACATATTGTTCAATGCTTCTCTCTCCATCTCTCTCCCAGAGTAAATATGTTAATAATGATGCCTGATATTATAAAATCTCCAAGATATAACTCTTGATTTACTGGAACATTGGCTCCCAACAGGCGAGCTGTGCTGATACTTGCCAGCACATTAATGCTGATGATGTGTGGTGCCACTTTAAAGATGCTTATGTGTCCTCTGCGCCTGGGCCCAGCCACCTTCCAGCCAGTTCTTCACTGCAGGAGCTTTTTTTTCTACATAAAAGCACTCACAAGTTGTCCTGGAGAACAGACAGCACTTAAGGACAGCTAATATGTAAAATCTCTAGCCATTCAACAGGTCCTGGTAGTGGCATCCTCCATAGGGATGGATCCTCTCATAGGTGCCAGAACACCTTTTGTTTTCTGTGCTACGTAAGCCAGCTCTCCCTTCTGATTTGGCTCCTGTTGCCAAGTTTAAAAACATTTCCCTGGCACCAGCTGCGGGTCACTGTGGACTTCATGTATCCATGGAGCTTCTTCTAATGCATGAGCATCTTGTGTATTTGAGTTAGGCTGAAATGTGCCCGTAAGTTTGGAGACTTGAAAAACAGTGAGCTGTTATGTCTCAGGCTTCAGGGACACACAAATAAGGCACACACAATCTCTGTAAGATGTAAAAAAAAGCATTTTCATGCCTATGTAAACATGTGTATCTGTGTGATTTGGCTACGAAGGTGTGTAAGATGGATATAAGCACACAAATAGTCGTAGCTCAAAGAGCCCATTCACATATGTAAGGCAAATAATTGTGTGCAATAATTCTGTGCTCAACCAATATCTGAATTATTTTTTAATGGCATTAATATCACATCAGTAGACACTCGGGATCATTAATCAGGCACGTAGCTTTCAGCAGTTTCCTTTATTAACTGCCATATTTCATAGTCACAGCACTGTTTCATGTTTTTGAGGGAGGGGAAAGCCCAGAGTATAGAGCCCACGTGCAGTGTGATTAAGGAGGCATCAGTGAAATGACTTTGATCAAGAGTGTTTGTGTGCTTCTTACATTGATTATTCTGAGCTGATGCTTTTTGGCACTTAATTTTCTCAGTGTGCTAAAAATTAAAGAAAAAAAATTAAAGAAAGTAAGTGAATGTAAATTATTGGGAACTCTCATGGGTAGCTTTGATAGAAGTCCCACCTTTGTAACCATGTAGAGCTTTTCAGGTTGCATAGTTGATGCATTGCACAATCACTACAACTCACAAATCCACTTTCAAGACTAGAAAAACGAGTGATGTTTTTGGATGAAGATATACATTTAAGGTGTTTAAAGTATAATTTTACCCAGCTAATTCCTTCAAATTTGTGTCACATTTTAAATCTGGGAGAGATTTTCAAGAATTTCAAAGGGTTGTTTTTTTTTTCTGGTACTGCTTTGAAAGTTATTACATGGGCAGGAAGTACTGTGCTGGAAAGGTACCTTTTTTCCCTGCTCTTGCATAACTCCAAAGGCTAAAATGATTTTGCTTAAACCTGCCACGTTGTCCCACAAAAGCAGATCTGTAAATGACCTTTGGATTGGAATCAAACAGACCAGCAGGAAAATTTTGAGGTGAGGAATTAAAATGTTTGTGCAACTTGTTTGTACCTCAGAAGTCCCAAGAAAGCAGCTATGGCATGGGAAGAAAGATTTATTATTACTATTACTTTTAATTACCACATGGATTTCTTAAAAACGAATTTTAATATACAGAGTGTCTGGTTGGAATGTGTGTGTGTATTTACATTGTGGTTCAGTTTTCTGGAGCTCTTCTTAAGCCAGTTAATAGGTGGAGGCATCAGTTCTGCCTGTCTCAAGACAACTCCAGGACTTCAGCTGGAGCTCTGCATGATGGGTTTGCAGATTAGAGCCAGAGAAGATTACGGATTTTTCCTCTAATGCTTCTTATTAGCAGTTTGTTTCAAATCTCATTAAAATTCATTTTTAAAACTCCCTTATTAGAAATAACGGCATGTTACAAATACCATAGTTCCTTCAGTTATACAAGTAATTTTTGTTGTAATCTGTAGTATTTTCATTGCTGTTACTCATTCAGCTTTCACCTTTGGGATTTAGTTTAGATCTCAAGCTTGTTGAGCCATGGCCTGCCTTACCTGTGGCCTTACTGCTTTTATTCAGCAACCTGTCAGTACGGTGTAGAGCATCTAACTCTACAATACAGCATGCAATTAACAAGAGTAAATTCTGGCGTGACCATGGAAACTGGGTGAACTAAACACATTGTTCAGCAAGGCTATGGAATCAGCTATTATTAATCCCTGATCAACACAGTGGTAGTTTAAATACATGTTCTTCCATTTAAAACATTTCTGTGGTAATGAAAATTATAATTTAACAGCAATTAATTATAATGATAGCATCACTTAGCACCAAGATTTAATATTTTGAAAGGATTAAATGCATTCATCGTAGATTTATTTATTTTCTATTAATGCTTTTCTGTCATTTAAGTGAAATTAGATTTAAACATGAAACCAACAAGGGTCTGACATTTATTTAATATATTCTTGTGATTGCAATGAGTTTTTAAAGAAGCATAGTAAAAACATACCAGTTTTTACTTTCTCTCCCTGTAATGTCTCAACTTGTGCCTCAGATGAAAGAAGAGATCCCACAGCTCTCTGAAATCCCTCTATGGGATTCCATAGGAATAGTAGCAGTTCAGTCTTCTGGCCTGTTCTTGTTTAAGCTTGCTAAAACTCATGGAATCACAGAATAGTTTAGATTGAAAAAGGAGTTTATTTAGTTCAGCACACCTGCTCTAAGCAGGGTCAACTTCAATGTTAAATCAGGTTGCTTAAGGATTTGTCCTACTAAGATTTGAATATCCTTAAGAATGGAGATCCCACAGCCTGTATGGGGGATATAGTGTCTGAACACCCTCATGGTGACAGCTTTATTCTTGATGTCCCATCAGAATTTCCCTTGCTTGGTGCATCCAGCCTTGCATCACCAGCAGGTCTGCTTCCACCAGGGTGGTGTGTGCATCCATTTTGCTGTTTTCACGAGGAGTGCTGAGTCCTGATGCCCATCCCTTATTGACTCATCTCAGCTTAACTGTTACAATGTCTTATTTCCAAATACCCAGATAAGGAGGATCCTGGTCTGTTCACGTAGTTGTTTTGCAGAAATAGCAGATCATTAGTACTCTTGTGTGAGAACTGTTGCATTACCTGCAGCTGTGGAGAGGCAGGAGTGCTGACAGGAAAAGAGAACAACAGAAATAATAAAAAAAACCCCAAACCTCCTCCTTCCTGCCATTATTTTCCCTCCTTTAGACAAGTGGGAATCCACTGCAAAACTTTCATTCTGCTGGGTTTGCTGAACACAGGAAGAAATAAGACAGAGCTTGCAGGTACCTGGTGTGTTCTCTGCCTGTGCCAAACCTTGCCCTCCCCCATACAGAGCTTTGGGCAAGTGTGGAAAATGACAGCAGTGCCCCCGTCCAAAAAACCCAGGCACTTCCCTGCATTATGCTCATAATGTTTTTTAAAGGAAACTGCAAAGACCCCACAAGATTGTGTGTACTTGAAACAGTGCGGTGACCTCAGGTTTTCATTGTTCTTCTGTGGGAATTCCACAGTCAGTGTCCTGGGATGGGCCGATGCTTTTTCCATGCTCCTTTTCATTAAGTGATTTGTTTCTTTTGCAAAGGGAAAAAATGGCAACAACTGTAAACCGCAAATGTCAAATCAGCCATAAGGCATTTGTGTCCTTTTGTGGACAGCACTGAGGTATTTTTGATGCTGTTTTTTGAAGGATGTCCATTTGAACTCTACACTGCACACTTATTAGGCCATAAAGTTATTCCTTGATCCAACTGTACTTTTGTTAGTTTGCTGTTAAAAATGGTTTTGTAACATCTTTCTCCAAATACTTTTTGGAGGTCAGGCCTTGGTCCCCTTGAACATTTTTCTCATAGTGGACTTCAATAATGTAAGCAGTTGTATTGAAGCCAGGGCAGATGATGGTGTTCAAAGCTGAAGACGGGCGTAGGTGTTTCCAAGAGCAGCACCTAGAAGTGTTAAACCATTTTAATCATCCACTAGAAAGATTGCATTTCTGTAGCTGCTTTGCCTTTCATACAGAAAAACAAAAAGTCAGCTGGTATCCTAGAGTACCAGGAAAAAAAGTGGAATGGTTAATGTTTATGAAATGGGCTGTGCAGCACAGTGTTTTCCATTGCAGGGAGCTGGTCTGATGCGAGAGATATTTACACAATTTTGCATTCCAGTTTTTCTGTAGTTAAACAAGGACCAGTGTAGGGAGAGCTGGGCACTTATTCTCTCTAAATCTGCTTAAATATGGTCATCTGCGTGTTCAGATTAAAAAAAAAAAAAAAAAGAGAAAAAAAAAAGCCTGAGTTCTTCCACCAGTTCACCAGTTTAATCTGTTAAACCTGGATGGCTTTTATGTTTCATTTATTTGCTGAGGTAGACTTCCCAGCAACTTCTTGCAGATGAACATAATAATTCTACATGAATCCAAAGCTGGCTTTCTGGAGGTTTATTTTTGTAATGCTGACACCAAAATGTCATAAACTCTATGTAAAAATAAAGACAATGAAGGGACCTGCCCTTCCACACCCTGTAACGCTTGGCTGACTACTGGACATTGTTCTGTGCATCGTTTTATTGTGTGAGTGAGGTTTAGTGACATCAAAGAGAGAAAGCAGCAGAATTTTTTTTTTCCACATGCTGTATTATGTAGCTCTCCCTTTTTTCTTTTCACAGCATTTTTCAGCAGTGAAAGTAGTCACATGCTGTAATGTTTAGCAGAGAAGGGTAGATATTTAATAGGATTTAGAAGCTAGCTAGTGATTCCTAGTAAAAGAGAATGGATTGTTGAACACACCCCTGACTTGTGAACATTAGTCGCTGTGTAGCAGAGTCAGAAACGCAGCAAGGATTTTGCTCCTAATGAAAATCACCAGCTTAACACAGCATGAACTGAATCACCTTGTTGCTTTGTCATCTTTCATGTTGGCATTCAAGTTCTTGTCTAAGTCATGTTTGAGCATGTAAGAGTTTTGGCATGATCTCACCATTTTTGATGGGGAAGTCACACCACAGATTACTTTGTGCCATAAAATAACCATAACAAATATATCCCGCTTGCATCAAAACCATCAGCTGTAGTTATTCCTCCATGTTAAATTGTCTCCAAAACAGTAAAAGTGAAGGAGATGCTTTTTTTTTTTTTTTTTTTTAAGTTCACCTGTTGTTTCCAAGCATTGGGCCCACATGTTATGTTCTGTTTGACTTCCTGCAGGTTTCATTCTAGGTTGTTGCTTGCTTCTGCATGTGTGAGTTAGGGACTTCTGTTTTCTACATTAAATTAATTTGTTTCCATTTTCATCAACCTCTCTTTTCAGTCCTGACCTGTTACTTGCAGCTGGAGAAAAGCAGTGTCCACTGTTCGGTTTTATTGCCTTACTGCTAAAGGAGAGATAGTCATGGGACACTTGAATGTTAAGAGAAAGTAATTTAATTTCCTTTTCTCTACAGACACCTAACAGCCTGACTGGCTGTTCCTTCCTCCTTCCATCATTTTCTTCCCTGTTGATCAATTTCAATATATTTTAATTAGCCTCTCTGTGCCTGCTTATGTGTTGCTCTCTCTGGGCTTCTTAGTGCTAGTCATACTAACATAGCGTGTGCTGGGACCATGTGAAAAGGCCATAATTTTGTGAGTGTTTACCCAGGCAGATGTTTCTCTCTTCAGCTGATCTAGTACAGAAACACAGAGCTGCTTTTTTCATGGTCAGTATTGCTCTTCTGTTACTGTAACACACGGTGAAGATTATTGTAGTACATGCATTCATATTGTTTCCTGATAAATTCTTCTTTGATCACAACATTCTGGTCCCAGAACCTGATCTGCCATTCTCTCAGGCATCTTTCTCAACTGAACAACTTTCAAGCACGGCTGGAATTTGTGCAACTGTGACTGTTACTGGCTGTTTAACTCCATATCCTCACATCTATGAGAAAACATAGTGATGTCCTGCACCCTGAAAGCCTACAGTAATGGGAACATTGTCCCATGAAAGGAAGCTCTGTTTTCTCTCTGCATGGTTAACCTCGGCCTTGATCTGGGGAGTTCTGGGAAGCTGTGGATATGGGATATCAGCAGCAGTGGTGTGCCTGGAGCAAGGCTCAGCTGATCTCTGAGTCAGTGCATTTAGCAACGCTTCGTGTAGGGTGTGCGCTGGCTGCTGGTGTTGCTATAGTGAAAAAATAATAATTTTAAGCTGGAAAAGTTACTTTCAGCATGGAAATCTGCAGGTGACAGAGCTTTTGGAGTTTGGAATTAAAATTCATCCTTAATTTGCCTTGCTTGAGGTATACCTTCCAACTGACAATTCTGTGATTCCGTGATCCCAAAACAGGGATCCACAAAAACTGACCATGCACAGAGCAAGCTGCCCACCAGCTGAGCTCGGCAGGGTATTTCAGTGTCTCCAAAGGCTGGGCTATCCCAGGGCGGCTGTGCACACAGTGTTCCTTTCACCTTCCCTTTTGTGCTCTAATTTCCTTGTTTCCTTCAGTAGCCTTTCAGCTCCTTCGAGAGCACTCTCTTGGCTGCTCATCTGATCGGTTACAGAGGCCTGGACAGGAGCTGTTGGACTCTGAAAGTTGTTTTACCTGTGCTGGGCTGGCAGCAAGTGCACGCCAAATGTCTTTGCTATTCAGTTTGAAACGGACTCAAGGTCAGTTTGTTGAAAATGTGGTTTGACCGGTCTGGAGAGGAGCAAATCATCTTCAAGCTGTTTTAAAAAACAGGCGGCTGCCCAGGTAACCTTTGCCACAGCCGCCGTCAGTGCTGCGGTTGTGCGAAAGGACTGGGGCTGGAAACGCTTTCTGACGTGTGGGAGCAGCGTGGGGGTCGTGGGGGCCCACGTTTCTCTCAGCCAGCTCCTGCTACCCTGCATTTTCCAAGGCAGTTATTAAGACACATTTGCCATTCTTCTGGCATGGCCTGATTGAGTTCAGTCAGTGGAGCCGAGTGTGTGACAGAGGGAGGGTGTGTGTGTGACCTTCCTCCCACCATTCCGCTCTGGGGATTCAGCGACTGACACTCTGGTCTTTCAGAAAGTTGACTACATTTTTGTTGAGATTTTTTTTTTCTCATGCAATTAGTAGAGGAAGAAATTACTCTCCTCAAGTGGGGAGGGGGTAGAGGCCTGCTTGTGATCCCGTCCAGCCCTGGTTTATGTGAATTTCAGTGTACAAACTCCAGTTTATTTACTAAACTCCTAAACAAAGTCAGTCCTTGATTTGTCACGATCACAGAGCTGGAGTTTGCAAGCCGCTGGATGGTAGTAGTGTGTCGGGGGGGCTTCCGTATAAAGGAAATTTCCTTCCCAGTGTTGCTTCAAGATAAGTTGGATTCTCTATTATCAATACTGCTGTTAGAGTGGTTTCCGTTTTCCTGCTGTGCATGTTTTGCATGTTGCACGTTTCTCTTTACCCTTGGGAAACAAATGTTTTCACAAGCTGTAGGACACTTGGAGCTCCACCCATATCCTCTAGTTTAATTAATCTTCAAAATCTAGAACCGTGTTTTTGAAAGCATGAAGGACATTTGTCAAAACGATCACATGAGATTCATAAGTAGTGCTTTAGGGCCCATCGCTGATGTTAAATCCCTGGTATCATCACTCATGGGTGCATCTGGCTCTTAGAGTACAGGTTTTTACCCAGCACTGCACGTGGAAAGAGTCATAGCTGTGTGCTTAGACAAACTGTCAGAGCTGTAAGTGCTGCCTTTCTGTATGGATGCTTCTTTCTCTGAAACGTGTAACTAGTATCCATTGGTTTTAATTCTGTGTGTGTTTTAACCTGAAACCCCAGACCAGAAAAATACAGTTAATCAGTTTGAAAGGGTTGGCAACAGCATTGCAAAAACCTGTAGTCATTGTGAAACACCATGTAGAAATAATCAGGAGAGGTTTTAACATGACCAACCCCAGCCATGCAGCTTTCCAAATGGTCTGGTTTTGCTTTCCCACGTTGTGGCAGCACAAGAGTGAAGCGATGCGGGGGCTCACTCCTGTCAGCAGGGAATTAGAGCTGTGCTTTGCATCTGCCAAGTGCCTGATGAAGAGCGGCCTTCTTGGGTGACCAGCCCATTAGGAGACTGAAAGAGCTGCTGTGTCTCTCTGGTGACATTTTTCTCAGAGAAGTTGCCGGTTCTCCCCAAAAGCTGGCAATGAGCAGGTGGGAGCCTGTCTCTTGTGCGGGTTGCAGGGTTTTCCCACAGGGCTGGAGGCTGCACTGGGCAGCCAGGAATCTCATGGCTTTTGGATATTCTTGCTGGGAATCAGAGGAGAGGAGGCGAGATGGGAAGAAAAGGAAAAGCCATGAACGGCTACAGCAATGAAGTTGCTCAAATGTGTGTGAAGAGCTGACAGAAGGCTCTGTGTGTAGTGGAGGGCATGGGGTGATAGGATGAGGGGGAATGGTTTCAAGCTGAAAGAAGGGACACTGAGATGAGATATTAGGAAGAAATTATTTCCTGTGAGGGTGGTGAGACCCTGGCCCAAGTTGCCCAGAGAAGCTGTGGCTGCCCCATCCCTGGAAGTGTTCCAGGCCAGGTTGAATGGAGCTTTGAGCAACCCTGTCTATAGTGGGAGCTGCCCCTGCCCATGGCAGGGGGTCGGCCTAGATGATCTATAAAGTCCCTTCCAACCCAAACCAGTCTGATTCTGTGTAGAGTTACTGCTGAAACCATCGCAGCTGGGGTCTGGGTAGAGATTTTCACACTATTTTTATCTGGCGGGGCAAGCAGGGAGGAGGCCGGTGCTGCAGAGGATGGGTGGGGATCAGGTGAGAGGAGCGAAGACGAGAGCAAGCGCGGGGCGGGTGCAGAGGTGAGGAGCCAGAAAAACCAACCCAGCCCTTCAACCTGTCACCGTAAACAGGAAATGGGGGACCACAGAGAGCGAGGCAGGGGAAATGGGAAGGCAGAAGGGGAGAGGCAGAAACTGCATCTGCACTAGACTAAAGAAGACAGGTGTAAGAGCAGCAAGAATTGGCTACCAAAGCACAGAGGACCTCCAGCTGAATGGGGAGGCTGTGTTCCTGTCCTCTCCCTCACCAATAATTCGGTGCACTTAATGCTGAGGCAACACAGGAGAAAAGGAGTCATTGGAACTTTCTCAGGCTGGTTTTCCTGAATCCCCACTGCCTGAAGAATGCACTTTCACCTCCTCTTTGAGGCCCAGCAATTGTGCTGGGGTGGGGAAGCCTTTCTGGGAGACTGACCCCTGGGCCACGTCAGTGCCATGCGCAGGAGGGACCTGTCTTCCTCCTCTGGATGGGTTGTCTGGAGCTGGCTTATCTGTTGAGTTCCCTTCAACAAAAGCAGATCCTAAGCTGGTATCAATTAACACAAGGACAGCAAGGTTTTCACAACCTGACTTGGCACATCACTGTGTTTCCCGTGTCGTGTCTTTAATCTGTTCAAAAGTAGGTTCTGACCCTTTGTCTTCTTGTACTAAAACCATATGGGTTTTTTTGTTTTACATAATATTTTCTATGTCCAACTCTTTTTAGGATCCTGTCAATCCATATTTCTCTTTGGAGTGAATGTAACCGCAGGGATCTCTGAATGTTTTGTTTCTATATAGAGACTACCATGATTAAATAAACAAACTTGCTGAGGTGTTTTGGGGCTTGTTCAAGCTGGTGAAGGGACATGTGGTAATTTCTGTTGGGATTTTCTTTAAAAAGCACCAGCTATTGCAAGGTTTTTATTCTGTGACTCATTAAAAAAATAAACTTCAACTAAGAGCATGGATTACTAGACAAGCAGACATGCAGATACAGCATTCCCAGGAACTTGCTATAAATAGTACATAAAATATATATTTAAGGTTAGCAGAGACTATATTTAAATTATTATTTGAATAGACAACTGTTTTTACTTGTCAGATATGTTGGGTTTTTTCTCCTTTGGTCCAAGATTGAACAAGCTGTGTTGTTACACCACGGGTACAGATTGCAACACGGTTGGGAGATGCTGCAGAGGCCATCTTTATTTTTATAGCATTGTCTTGCTGGGGCAAGGTTTGGGGTTTCTGATGAACTGGCCATTCTGCTGTTGGCACAGCACTTACTAATGATGCACAGAGCAGCCCCATGGTGCTGACCCTGTGATGTCCTGGCAGCAAAGGGCTCATGCTGCATTGGTGGGGTCTGGGCAGAGTTGGGGGTTGAAGTTTTGGCAGCTGGGGGGTGGGGGTAACATGTTGCTTCTTTTGAGAAGTTGCAGTTGGCTCCTCACTGGAAAGCAAGTTGCAGTTATTGCTAATTTCCTGCTAGCTTTATTTTAGCAATCCTCTGCTCTGCACAGCATGAGTAACCCAAACTGTCGATTCATTGAAAGCAAATTGCTGTTTTATCACAAACCCTGCCTTTTACATCTTTCCAAGCCCTATTTTCTTAATTTCACGCCTTGTAGGTAGGTAAAAGCTGTTACTAATGGGACAGTTTCAGTGCATTAGCCTTGGTCGCGTCCTGCCACATGGGTGGGTAGCAAGAGTAAATTCAAAATACATGGGAGGAACTGAAATCTTGGGGTGGGGTTTATGAAATTGGGCAACTGCTACTGAAGTGCTGCTCTGCTCTCCCACTCTCTGTCAGATTCCTCCTCCTTACCACCATTCTACTGTGAATTCTTTTCTTACTTTTTTTTTTTTCTTGTTTCTTGACTTTCTGTCCTCTTCAGCCTCAGGTTCTTTCTCATTCCTTGTCACCAAGATCAGGTTTTTGCTGCTGTCCTTGAGGTCCTGTGAATGAGGAGGCTGTAAGTGGTTATGAACTTGCTGGGATCACGCCCCACCACACTGTGATGCCAGGAAGGGGGCGTCTCCTTCATTTTGAAGGACAGCATCCACTGAAACCCTGGGTAGTCTAGATTCAAGCTCGGCGTTGATCTGCACCGTCATTAACATTTTCTGTGTTTCAAGCAATGAATTTTCAGAGCTGGATGTGTTACATTTTGGTTTAGGGTTTACCAGTCTTCGTGTCCTGTTGCTGAACATGCCAACAACTTGAAGAAGACTGATGGGAGCACCTGTGTTTTGACCAATCTGGTCTATAAAAGTTCTCAGCTCAGTGAAGTGACTTTTTGCTAACAAGACAGGGCTTTATCCAAAACCCTTGCCAAAATAATTTAACCACAAAGATGTATGATATTTTCTATCTGAGAGTTCTTGGCTTGGCAGATAGCTGTTCAGGAGTTTCTGAGTTAATGGGGATCAGAGTGAGCCTGTGCATTAAGAGAGCTCCAGTAGCCAATGTTTTAATGTATAAACAGTTATGAAAAACTCTGGGAAGAGAAGGTGGAAAGAACCTATTTTTCTGTGGCTTGAAATAAATACAAGTGTACTTCCAACATGTAGTTATGGAAAAGTTCATCTTGACATTGTGTAAATACAGTTACAAATGTCAGATCTGCAAGTAAATATTGTAATGAGAAGGGAAGAAAGTAAATAGGAAGCTTTGATGTCTGCTCTCTTTAGTACCTATCTTAATCCAAAGTGACTTCTGGTATTTCAGGGGATCTGTTGTGGACTGGTGTACGTATTCGAGAGCAGAAGTTGGCTTGTTTTTCTAGTGGTGGAAGAAAACTCTTGATCAAATTACTGAACAGTTTGATCAGTCCAGAAGGGCTTTTACAGTGTAGCTCTAAAAGAGACTTCTTTACACCTCCGGAAAGCTGCTTATCTGAGCAGCAAGTAAGTCTGCAATCTATACTTGTGATATTAGAAAATGTCATAAAATAGGAGGAAAGGTGGATTTTCAGTGAAAAGTCCCAATTTCTTCAGTGATTCTGCTAAGAAGAAAAGCTGTACCTTTCTGCGTTAATATTAAACATGTTTGAACTTCACATATTCGTGTAGGTACATGTACTGTGATTTATTTTGAGTAACATTGTGTTGTTTTCCTAATAGATGAACGTGAGGCAGTTCAGAAGAAGACTTTCACAAAGTGGGTTAATTCCCACTTGGCACGCGTGTCCTGCAGAATCACAGATTTGTACACTGACCTTCGCGATGGAAGGATGCTCATCAAACTTCTGGAAGTTCTTTCAGGAGAAAGACTTGTAAGTGTTTATTAATATTCATTGTGGGGATTTTGTTTTGGGTTTGGGTGTTTTTTTGGTGAATCCTTCACTCAGCTGACATACAGCAAAACTGAGTACTGAGGGTGCAGCACTGCAAATGTCTTTTTATGTATTAAATAAAAAAAACTATATTGTTTCAGCTGGATCCAGACACCAATAAATTATGTTCCTGTTGTTTTTGGTAGGAATTGAAGGAGGTCTCATTCAAAGGTTCCTTGCTGGTGAGATGCTGCATGCTTCCAGCAGTGTACTCCCTGCTTCTGCATCTGACAGGACTAGAGAACTAAATGTCCTCCAGCCCCTTAGACTGTCTTCGTAGCAGTGAATTCAATGTGCTGAGGAGCATTCCTGGGAACCGTGGCCAGCTGGCTTGTTTTTGTGCTAGTAAACACAGGCTGCAGATGCAGGTGGCTGTGTACAGGCTGCCTGCCGGCCCGAGGCCTGGAACATCCCTTCTCCCTTCCCTGGAGTGTGCTGGGGGCTTGTGGAGGACAGCTGGTTGGAGAAGGCCAAGTCCACCCTGGGAAGCATTGCAGCAGTTTTGGCTGTGGTGTTAATTGCACCCCTCAGCTCAGGAATGTTCCTGGGTGCACTTGGTTTTACTAGCTTGGATTTTCTTTGGTTAGGGGAATAGCTACAATTAATTTAAATAAACGGGGCAAATTCTGTCTTTGAGTATGCTGAGAGAGCCCCCTTGGTACCAGCACAAGGGAGTGAGTGGTGAGTAAGAAAATTCCTGTCATGAAAAATGCTGCTGCATGACAGCAAAACTGGGTGTCAGGAAATGGCTGGGTATCAGTTTTTCATTCTGTTCCTTAAATGACGGCTGTGCTCTTAACTACCTAATTTAAAGCAATCTTTTCAAAGAAATATGGGTCTTTACTTAAGACCTAAGGCTACATTACTATATAATCGCTTGTCATCAAGCAGTCCTATTAATGGGAGATCCATGGCTTAAGACTCTGGTTAATGACTTGAACATATGGCCCACAGTGTAGTGTCTGTACAGTAGGGCAGGAGAGGGAGCTTTCTAAATGCATCCGTGAGGGCAGGGAAACTGTGACGTGTGTAGGAGTACTCTGTGTGGATGAAGGCAATTGTGTGGATAGAGGGAACTCATCTCAATGTTTGTCAACTAACATTGGCTCAAAACATGTTTCTCTCTATGCCAAATGATTTACTTCAGTGAGGGGTTAGGTTTGACGTGTTCACTGCTGGTAGCAGATGTTATTTGTATAGGAATAACTGAGACCAACATGCCCCATTATTTGAGGATTCAGACAACAGCCGTGACATCTCTGTTTAATTCTCCATATCTGCCTGCCAAGATTTGACTTTCAGTGTCAAATAGCAGCGTTGAAGCCCAGACCAGTCGTGTGACTCTTGCTGCATGATTCATTTACATTTTTCACTCCAGGTTTGGAAATATGCAAACAGAGCTTACGCAGCTGCTGGGGTGGGGAGGGTGCAGGAGCCACCCGGTGAGAAGGCTGGATCTGCACTTGCATCATCGCTTGTGTATCGCATTGGCAGCTGCCTGCTCCACCACAAATGCTTTTTGTAGCTTCCTTATCTCAGGATGGAGGACAGCAGTCTCTGTTTGAACAGTACATTCCACCACACCTTCCTCTGCAAACAAGCCTACAGATAACGCAATGCACTAAACCTTGAGACAATTACACACACCAAAAATATTCCAGGAGGATCGGCACGTAGCATCCACTTGCTGATGTTCTCCAGCCTTTTGGAATTTATTTTAGCTGGTATTGGTCTGACATCTCCATGATACCCAAGCAGAAATCTAAAGGCAGAAAGCTTAAAATCAAGACAAGAAATGTCAGATGGTTAGAAAACAAGAAGCAAACGCAGAAACTACCTAGATAATTGTTTTAATATTATGTGTTTACTGATGCAGTAGAACAAACAGGAATTGTTTTCTCACTGTTGAAACCAGGATTCAGATTCTGGAGCTGGAGCCATATGCCCATGGAGCAGTCTAGGATTTAGGATACTAATCAGGGAGGCGGGACTGCTCTTTGCCCTCTGTAAGATCTCTAGCCTCATTTGCACAAGCCCTCTGTTTCTCAAAAGCTGTTGTGATTTTTGATGATGAAAACCCAGAATGCTTGAAAGTGTGTTGGAGAAACTCAAAATGAGAGTGTCCAATAAGGGCAACTTCTGCATCTCCCTCTCTTTGCTCAGCTTGATTTCCTAATCCTAGTGTTTAGTCCAAACCCTATAGATAAGGTCCTGTGTACAGCATGATATTTGAAAATAAAGTGATAGCATGCAATAGGCTCACGGAGCAAAGTGGAAAGAATCCAGCCAGTATGAAAAGACATTTGTAATTTTGTTTGCACACACTGTTAACCAGCTTCTCCCAAACAGAAAAATAAAGCTGAGAATTGTTTTCAGCATAAAATGAAGCATTTAGCTGAGATCCTTCCATAACTATAAAAAGGATTAGTAAATTCCTTACAAATCCTGGATGCTCAAAGGTCAATCTATTTAAGCTGATTCTCTATAAGTAAGTTCTGTCACATTTTCTGTTGGAAAAGGAAAGATTTTTTATGTAAAACAATTCTCCCTGATAACATGCATGTGAAGACTCTTGAGTCAAATACAACAAGCGATGCATTCAGCATACTTTCCTTCCCCCTGTTTAATTCCTGGGTCCACCTGAGCCCAGTGAAGGTGAAAGTGGCCTCCGCCCATGTCTCATCCAGAGCTGTACAGGAGAGTGTGGCAAGAGCTGCCACACCCTGAACAAACCTGCCTCAGATGCCTCTTCCTCTTCCCTTTGTGGATTGGAGGCTTAAACTGCATGGCCCGCCAGTGCCCGGGGACAGAAAAAGAGAACCTGCTGTCTTCTCAGGGTGCCTGATGTTTTTTTGGCCAGGTGACACTGTCCTTCCCATCCATGCAGGAATTTGAAGTGTCTTCTTGGACCATTAATAAGTGAATCATAGTCGTTGCGTTTGTGGGAGAGAAAATCCTGTCAGTAACCTGAAGGTTTTGGTTCCTGGGTTTTTAATTGGAGAGCATGTCCTCGTACAGAGGGTGGGTGGGAGCAGGTGGTCTTATGAACTAAATAAAACCTCTATCATTAATGGTATTAGCTTGGTTACCTTGGTGCTGGAGCTTCTGAGAGCTTTTCTGCTTTTAAAACACATTTCTGCTCAGTAACTTGAGGCGTGAGAGGCAGCACAGTTACTGCTTGGGTGAGTGAGAAGGGCGGCACTGAGGCAGAGGGGACAGTTCAGGTCTGCCACTGCTGCTTAGAAATGGCCACTGTCACAGGTATTCCTGTGCTTTGGGAACATCATGGTCACAGTGAGCACTTGTGAAGCTGCTTTGAGCTCTCAGGTGTGGTGGTGGGCTGGAGCCACGGTGGGCCCAGCTCAGGCTAGCCTCAGCCTTCCCCTCAGCCAGGTGCTCCCTGCCCTTGGAGCAGCCTTCCTACCTCTGTTCTGCAAGATGAAATTTAATCTGTGGTGCAGCTTACCACACTCCTGGGTGACTGATGGTACTAGCAAAAGGATGGATCCCAGATTGTCCCTGCTGATCCCAAGGGATGTCTGGTTGATTCCAGCCCACTGTGTAACCTCACTTTTGCTCCCACTCACACTATGGCTCTGCACCCTGTTCTGGCAGCATTTGGGCCATATGGTGTGTGCACAGGGTCTACATGCAGCTTATGCCTCTTCAGAGGGACTTTTGTACCCAAAAGCAGTGGCAGGTTCCTGGAAATTCTTGCTGGGAGTTGTGGGTTGGCTTTTCTCTGCATGGTCACCCAGCCTTTGGAAGAGAACCCTGCTGACTGAAAGCTGAAGTGAAACTCATGACCTTGGGGGTTGTGTGTCCTGAAGGGCATCTTTCTAGCATGCATTTCATCTTTATCACCCACTGCTATACAGGCTGCTGTTACTAGGGACCCTAACATGGCTCAAGCTGAAGCTCTTCACCTTGAATGCAGTCTGAGGCAAGGATTTTTTCTGAGCTATTTCCATGGCCAGTTAATTACATTCACTGTAGAAAACAAGGAAATTATGTCAATTAGTAGCTTGGCTGAGTACCTTTGGCGACATCTCAGTGAGCACTAAACGGGGCTGTTCAGCTGTACTCCTTATCTGCTGAACAAAATTGCTTTAGTTTGTTCAGTTTTACAGCAGACTTCTACATGCTGTTAATATATTCATGGCTTTTTTCATTTGCACTGGGCCTTCGTAAGATTGTCACATTGGTGTGGCTGATTTTTTTTTTTTTAATTGTTTTTACTTTATTTTCATATGAATAAATTGTTTGGGATAAATCTCGTCTGTTATTTTCATAATATTTATTCTGTTTCAACTGACCAAAAAAGGCAATGATGTTTCCTCTTAGAGGAGTTTTATTGAGTAGCTTATGGTCCAAATCTGAGCTGCCTTTTTGGACAGTGTGTACCTGTATTTATAGATACTCTCTGGAGCACTCATTAGCAATTCCCTCTGTTGGCGGCGTGTGCCAGTTATCAGTTTGTTTCATATCTTTATCTTTGCAGAATCTTCTTTTTAAGTGTGGAATAACTTATACTGGGAAAAAAAAAGCATCTTGGGAAAATGTAACAGGTGTGGCATGAACTTAGCAAAATAATTTCTCTTCCAGCTAGTAAATGAATATATAAGACAGAAAAGATGAAGGAAGTAATCAGGCAAAATACTTGGAAAGGCAAATTAAATTGGTGCCCAGAGTGTGCCGCTCAGGTGTGGGACGTTGGCATTTCTACCACGGGTTTAACACGTGCTACCGTTGTCATGTGTAAATGTGCTGTAAGATACAAATAGTGGTTTTGTCCATGGAATTTGAAGAACAAATGCCTGCAGTGTTGCTGGCTGGGAGTGGACAACATGGTGACTCACCTGCCTGGACTGAACAGTTAACAAGCGCTTTTATTTTTCCTTCTGTCAACAGTAATGCATGTTTTTCTTCTCCCTTTTACCTTCTAGCCTAAACCAACTAAGGGAAGGATGCGCATCCATTGCCTGGAGAACGTTGATAAAGCCCTCCAGTTCCTAAAAGAGCAAAGAGTGCACCTAGAAAACATGGGATCTCATGATATTGTGGATGGGAATCACAGGCTGACGCTTGGCCTTATTTGGACTATTATCCTGAGATTCCAGGTAAAGATGTATAAATACACAGATATATACACATCGGAGTTTTCCATGCTTGTTTGTAAAATTGTGCTTTTTAAGAGCAGAGTGCTTCCAGGTCCCCGGAGATGATGGGAGTGAAAGGTGCCTAGCGACTGGCAGGATATGCTCCAGAGCTAAGGGAGAGGATAAATTAGTCTTTGTGGTGCTGCTGATCTGTAGTGGCAGCCAGTGGGAGTTTCCTGTGTGGAGAGTGGTTCTATTTTAAAATTACTAATAAATATGAAGCTCCAGCTATAGACCTAGGAGGAACTGCTACCCTCAGCTGCTCTTCACCTTTGTGGTGATTATCATAAACCTGACTGACTTTGCACTGAAGCAGATTAAGGATGCCCACAGGAATTGGTTTAGTGTCCCAGCTCAAGGCTGAGATTTCTTGTTTTCCGGCAAGTTGCACGTTGGTCTTTGCCCTCAGTTAAAAACGTCCTTTTGCAGAAAGGATAATAAATTTATATAACAAATATATAATTAATAGTAAATAACATAGTAATAAATATTTAATAGATTAAACATTCTCTTAATTTTGGTGTTGCTCAGAGTTTTCCTAATATGAAAGTGTCAGTCACAGCAGTGGAACTTCACTGAAGCTACAATACTCTTTAAAAAGCAATGAACTATATCCATAAAATGAGATACATTTGTCCATATGAAGTAAAAACTTATTTCCTTTTCTTTTTCCTCTTTTAAAAAACTGAGTAACAGCCTAGAATCTGGAATAGATAGTTGTGATGCTGCTAAGGGCACACACCATTTCCTCCAGGCTTGACATGGGTGCTGCTCAGCTTCCTGTGGGGGACAGGTCACAGGGTGACACCGTAACACTGTATAGGGCAGGATTTGCCTTGACATTTTGGAAGAAGTTTTCCCATGAAGTTTAAACTGTTTTTTCAGTGGACTAAACAAAGAGTAATTCTCCAGTAAAGTAAGGGCAGATGAAGCTTTCTTTTGATATGAATGCTTCTAAGTGAGGAAAGGCATTCACCTGCTTCCACTGTGCCTGTCATCCTAGATATCCTTGGTTACTTATATTGTGATAGAATTTCTTTTGTCTTTTCAAAAAAGGCAAAAAGTGTATTTTCTCAGAGGAATATTCTAAACCTTCTATGTTAATTTTAGATCCAAGATATCAGTGTTGAAACTGAGGACAACAAGGAGAAGAAATCTGCTAAAGATGCTTTGCTTTTGTGGTGCCAGATGAAGACAGCTGGGTGAGTGTGGATTAAGTGATTATCTCTAAAGCTGTTACAGCATTTTGGGTTTTGATTGAAATAATTTTAAATGGGCAAACATATATCTTTCCTTCAGTGGATTCAACTAAGAGAAGTGAGTTGATGTTTACAAGTCAGAAAATTCTGAATTTATTATATTCGTGCTGTGTGATAAACATACCAATTTGATAATCATGAACATATAGTAATAAACTGACTCTTTTTTACCCTACTCTGAAGAAACAATGATGCTTCATGTGTTTGCCACCTACTTCTCCCTCTTTTCATATATATGGAAATATTTCCAAAATGTCTTTCTCTGACATTAACGTTAATTATGCATAACTAAATATCCATTTATAGAGATTCAGTATGTTTCCCCCATGAAACTTGGGTGTTCCTGTGATGACTTGGGGCACTTCAGCATTATTCTAGGGGTATTCCATCTTCTCCTTCCAAGAACTGTTCTGAAAGTGGTTTGTGAGCAGCCTGAAATTCTTGGAGACTTCACCAAACAACTGAATTTTGCATCTGTGTATCCATGGGCCACAAAGGTGGCTATCATATGAACTTTGTTTAAAAGTCAGTGGTTAGGGTCAGTCCTTGAAGATGCCCTGGAACAGCAGACAATTTCAAGGAAAAGTTTATGTATCACTGCTCTTATGGCCCCTGCAGCCATCAGGCTTTACTCCTTTCTGTTTCTCCTGCTATTCCTGCTCTTCTCTTGAACGTGGTATTTTGAGTACCTGAAAATAATTCTTTGGCAGCAGCTAAATCAGGAGCAGGCCTTAGACTTGCAGGGATGTGAAACCTCGCAGGCTGCAGGTTGGGCACCAAGCTATAAAATCATAGCTTCAAGCGGTCACTTCAAAGTTCATTTAGAGCCTTTCTCTGGAATTGATACCAATTCTGCAGGGTTTACAAGACTAGATGAAGTGCAGTTATCTCTAAAGTCAGTCTCTGATTAGAGAGCAGGCATGATAATAGTTTGTCCATTGTGGGGTGGAAATATCCCACCTGTAGGTTTGCAGTCAGTGTCACTCCTGCAAGCAGCTTTTAGTGACAGCTGTATTCATTGTGCTCTCTTTGTTTTTTTTCTGTCAGTTACCCCAACGTCAACATTCACAACTTCACCACGAGCTGGAGGGATGGGATGGCTTTCAATGCACTAATACACAAGCACAGGTATGTGTGGATAAAGGTCTTTATGGATTTTGAAAGCTTGGACTGTTGCAGCGTGCACCGGGTTTTGCAGTTACATTGCAGCTTGATTTTAAAATCTGTGGAGAGGAGAAAATCAAAGAATTGCAGAAAGTTTTACAGCAACTTGCCTTGCTTTAGAGCTTTGCAGCTCTTGTGGTCCCTGTGAGCTCATCTTGTTGTACCGTAAGTTAATAACTGACATCAATCTGGGAGACAGCTTCTCACATCACAAGTTAAAACAGGTTGTGTTAGGTTTCAGGAGAATAAATTATACACATGATTGTTTTCATTTGTAACTGACCAAGTTGGAAAAAAGGTTTTTGTACCTTACTGAGTAACCCATGATTGCATCTGGTCGCCTGGAATTCAGGAGTGGGGCATGAGATAATAGCAGCCTGGAGGGGAAAGAAATCTAGTGCTAGACTTTGCCATAGCTGGGGCTGCTGCTTATTGGCAAGCTTAAGTGAAGTTGTTGGGAGAGCCTGCAGACTTAGATGGCCATGAGGAGAGACTGCGTGACCACAACTTTGTTCCTTTCTTCTCCAGGTCACCTTTATCCCTGATAAACTAGGTTCTGTCATGGCATGTTCTAGGCACCGCTGCATACCTTTAATGCCCCCGTTGAAATGCACAGGGCTACTGGGCAAGCAAACCTTGGCAGTGGGGTGGGCCAGGTTTTCTGAGGATTGAGGATTTTAGTGCATTTGTTCATTTGAGGGTAGCTGCACTGTGCTTTGGGAAATCTAAAGAATTTTCCATCCTGTCTAGGCCTGATCTGATTGATTTTGACAAGCTGAAGAAATCAAATGCACACTACAATCTGCAGAATGCTTTTAACCTTGCAGAGCAACACCTTGGTCTTACTAAGCTCCTGGACCCCGAGGGTAAGAATTCCTGCAATTCATTGCTCTTTGTGGGCCCTTTTCTCCCACCCCTCCTAGTCGTGGGGCACAGCTTTGTCATAGCTTTTTGTATTAAAGAGAAGCTGGATGCTGCTGACTTACCTGGTGATACAGCCAGGGAGCCAAGGAGAGGATGCAGGATGTCCTCTGCAGAGGACTGAGCAGCAGTAGCACGAGAGCCCTTAATCCTGTGTTTATTTTTCTCCATTTGACAAGACCAGTGGACTGCCATGTATACATAAAATCATTCCAGTTAGAGCCATCCTTCTGATCTGCTCTGAGAAACACTTTCTGTGAGCTGGAAGATGAATGATGTGGATTTCAGCAAATATTTAGCAGCTCCTTTCACAGACTGTCAGTGAGTTTTAGCCTGTGCTTTCATGAGTGTGTTCATGCTCATGCATATTGGAAGGCGGGCCCACAATGCTAGGACAAGAAACTTTCTTGTCACGGGGCAAATAGAGGCTATGTGTTTGGGCAAGTTTCTTCTTGCTTGTTTGTCAGTGCCTCAGAATTGCTGCAGGAAAGGAAATAATTTGTTTTTCCATCTGTATCTCTCAGAAGATTTGCCCGGACAGACATACTACTGCATTTGAATTCCTCTCTCCAAATGCTGATATAGCATCGAAGTCCTTAGTTAGCAGTAGTTCTGTCAACTCACACAGACCCTAGAGGAGGTGTTCAGCTATGCGCAAGCTGCGGCGGGGTCTGAAGCCTGACCCTAAGGCCCAAAGGTCCAGAGCCCACAGGAGTGTGCTTTAACCACAGCCCACACTAAGACCAAGAGATCAGGCAACACTTCTTAGCAACAGAGTTCAATACTGTACAACACCAACTAATCCAGAACCAGTCCAAGGCTGCTGAACTTATTTCTGATTAGGAGATAAATCTTAGGAGCTGAACTGCCACTGAACGCATCTCTCTGACTCTTAAACACGTCTTTGTTGCATTATTAGCTTTGTTGTTTTAACCCTTGCACGCACAATGTGCTAAAGACAACCCTTGTTTGGTTTGCAGATATCAGTGTTGATCATCCTGATGAGAAGTCAATCATCACCTATGTGGTGACATATTACCACTACTTCTCCAAGATGAAAGCTTTAGCTGTTGAAGGAAAACGTATCGGAAAGGTTTGCAAGTTCAAATTTTAAATTGTTATAAAGCAGTTGAAATTGTTCTGATTTTTTTTTATTATTTTTTTTCCCTTCTTGTTTGTTAGTTTTTTTGGAGTCCACTGTATGGTAGTTTTCAGTTTTGCTGTTGAATGTGTTTTGAATGTTAAATATTCCTGTATGACTGTGAGGAGCAGTTACTTTCCAGCTGCCTCATATTAGAAAACATTTGGCCGGTGGTTTATTTTTGCGTGTTAATTTTACATCATTGCTGCTTTTCCTTTCTCAGTAACTGCTCCTCACCCTCTGGGTCCTCTATCTCTTCTGGAGCCCAGAAAAGTCCCTCATTCAAAAAACGTGCAGTCATTCTGCACCCTTTGGCAAAGTTGCCTCGGTCTTTACAGCTGGCAGACTGATCCTTTTGTAAGCCTCAGCTCTGCCCCTTGTTTGCTGTGGGATCATGGGAATTCACTGCTGAAAAATGCAAAGCCCTCATTCCTCAGGGATCCCAGCCCCTGTGGTGCTCAAGAGCCAGTGGCCTGATTCATAAGTCAAGTGTCCCAACAGTTTCTTTTATGTAGGCTGTTGGATTTAAATGCCTCTGAAGAGCACTGCGCTTGTTACTCATGTTCTGTTGTGCTGCTTGTTGCAGGTGCTTGACAATGCCATTGAAACAGAGAAGATGATTGAAAAATATGAATCGCTGGCTTCTGACCTTCTGGAGTGGATTGAGCAAACCATTATCATCCTCAACAATCGCAAATTTGCCAACTCGCTGGTTGGCGTGCAACAGCAGCTACAAGCTTTCAACACTTATCGCACTGTGGAGAAACCACCCAAGTAATTTTGCTCTTCACTTAAAACAACACTGGTCTTGTTTACTCAATCACTGATTTATTTATTTTTTTTTAAAACAAACACATCCAAGTAATTTTAATCTTGGCCCCTTTGCTTTATGCTATTCGATAGGCACCTAACAACAACAACAACCCCAGTAATAATAAAAAGTGTGTCTTGGTGATCCTGTGCCTGCAGGATCTCAGAGGCCTGGAAGCTGTCACTTCACTGAGATACCTGCCTTACAAGATGAGTGGGAATAGCGTAGTAATATCACCAGCTATGCTTGCTAGCAGTGTGTAATACCAACACGCTGCTATTAAAAGAATCTTATTGCTTATGCAAAATCAAGAGGAAGTATGTCTGGCTTTGTACAACATGGCTGTGCTTACTTAAACTGATATAACCAAAACTGTGCAACTTATTTCTGGGAAGTTTTTTTTAGCATCACGGTATCAGATCTGTTTATTTTTGTTTGGTCTAATGTAAGTTCTAATGGATAATAATCACAATCCAAAATATTACAGAGTAGCCAGACATCTTCTAAAATTGCAGTCTATTCCCTAGTGCCTATGGAGTTTGTTTATTTCCCAGGCGTATAACTCAGGGAAGACAGTGGGAAGAGTTTATTGACTGTAGTGGACTTTAAATAAAACTTCAGTTTCTTGAGTTGATAGAGTAAACTAGGACAGTGCACATAATAGAATAAAAAAAATAAAAATCAGTCTTCTGTTCCCCAAGGAGGTTTAAAACTAAACACACAGACAACTGACTTCTCTGAAGTTTCTTTTTTGTTTGACCCAACTGGTTCCTGGGGATGTGTGGGCTATTTCAATTGCTTCCAGCTTCAACAGAAGGTGAAGGTGTTTATCTGAATGCTGCATTCATGTCAATATTTTAAGGAAGTCCTTTATAATACCTTAGTAACAATGAAAGCTTTATTGTAACTCAATTCTTTTGCAAAATTTTGTTTAGATTTACAGAAAAAGGAAACCTAGAAGTGCTGCTTTTTACCATCCAAAGCAAAATGAGAGCAAACAATCAGAAAGTATACATGCCAAGGGAGGGCAAACTCATCTCTGACATTAACAAGGTAAATTGAGCCGGCTCCTCCCCTGCGTCTTGGGATTTTGTTCCTGTCCTTCAGTCTCTCAGTGTACTGGGAGGAAACACATTTGCTATCTCCAGCCTTGATGTGGGGACTGCAAGGGATGGGCAAGGTGGGGTGGCCTTTTCTTGTAGTTCGGACTCACTAATCTGGACCAAACCCCTGGGTGTCCTCAGCATCTGTAAGATCCTCTGCACTGGAGAAATGCTCAGTCATCCTGTGCCTTTGGTTATGGATCAAGTAGCCCTGCCTCACTCCCCTGGGATCCTGGCTGTTAGAGTTGATAGACAGAAAGTAACAACAATATCCAGGCATTGTAGCTCTCTCCATTTGCACCTCAGCCCTCTGCTCAAAGCCTGGGAGAATGAAGGAAGTGCCATGACCAATCTTGTGGGTTCCCTCTCAGGGTTTCTGCATCTCTTTTATGCTGGTGCAGCTGGCAGAACAGCAGCAGAGCTGACAAGCTCTCTCAAGGATAACAAACATCTTAAAACTGTGAGCTTTCCTCGTTTGTGTTTGATCATGCTTGGCATTCCCAGGCCAGCTGTTGGGGGTGTCTGTGACCTCCATCTCCATCCTAGAGAGCAGTAAACTGCACAGCAAACAAACAACTCTCCTGTTTGCATTAAGCCCCTATGAATGCCTAAAATATCTGGGTTTCAGGAAGTTTCACATCTGTTAGGATTTAGAAGAATCTCAGGTAGTTTGTGTTTAATTGTGGGTATTTTTGTTGTTTGTAAGAAGATCTGAAAGGTGATCAGCTGGCTTTCAGCGTGCTTCTAAGACTTCTGCTTTTTGTAATATTAATGTTATGCATGGGAATAACTTTTGGCTTTGGGGGAAAAAAGGACTTGTATGCACTAAATGTAACTGAATTCTGCAGTTGTTTTCTTTTCCAAAGTGGATGTAAGAAAGAATAGTAATTGTATATTGATTTTAGGGGTTGGAGGGCATGAATCTCTAATTCTCGTTTCCTAAAGGAGAAAGATAGAATCCACTTATTTGGGAGTAGCACTCAGATGATTTTTTTAAACAAATGCTCTCTTACACATTCAAGCCAGGTGGTTTGCTTAGGCTTTGTTAAAGGCAAAAACCAGACAAACTCAAGAAAATTCATCTGAGATAAACAAGTCTTGTACTCCTTGCTCAGAAAAAGTATCGATGAGTTGAAAACAAATGCTAAGTCCTGTGTCTATGTATTAGCAGGCAAGGTGTAAGGCCAGCTAGTACAAACCAGTTTTATTGGCATATAAACAAATAAGCCAGTTTTGTGAAAATAGGCTGTAGTGACTTCAGTCCTGATTTCATACGAAGATGATGTGATTTATCATAATCCTGTAAGAATGTGTGTTTAGAAGATGTGTGTTTTTTCTCCATGTCTTCAGGCCTGGGAAAGACTGGAAAAAGCTGAACATGAAAGAGAACTGGCACTGCGAAATGAGCTCATCAGACAAGAGAAACTGGAACAACTGGCACGCAGATTTGATCGCAAGGCAGCTATGAGAGAAACTTGGCTAAGTGAAAATCAACGTCTTGTTTCTCAGGTGCTGCTTTCCGAAATTGTCTGTGTGACTAAAATGATTCCCATGAGTAAATTATAGGATACAGTTCTTGCAAAGAGAACATTTCCTCCCCTATGCCTCATACTTTACTGAAACTATGTACATTTATGTTTGTTGTATGTGTGTGCAAATGCATATTTAGTGTGTATGTGCATGTACTGTGTGTCCTAACTTTAATGCATTTGGGATACCCCTTCCTTGAGTCTATCAGTCTGTACTCAGGAGATGTTGATGTAGAAATATCTACCCACAGTCAAGATTTTGTTTATTTGGATAGTTTTGTTAATGCAGTGGAATCAGCCCAGAAATTAGTTTTATTTTTTAATATTAAGGGTGACTTGAAAAAAAAATCCAAAACCCCAGCTTAATCCTGATGGCCACTATAATTCTTTCCCAAAGGTAGTAAACGATACTTCTGATCATATGAGTGGTTCTCTGGTTATCAGAGGTATCTCTGATTTTATTAAAGAAGACTCATCAGAGCATTTTGAGATTCCAGATTTGCTAGCAAGTGTATTCTGCACAATCAGAAATGATGTTATGAGCAGGAGGGCTTTTCTCCTCACAGCCATTCCTGAAGAAGCGTCTCTGTCTCTACAGGATAATTTCGGCTTTGACCTTCCAGCAGTAGAGGCTGCAACGAAAAAGCATGAGGCCATTGAAACAGACATTGCAGCCTATGAGGAACGAGTCCAGGCCGTGGTCGCGGTAGCAAAGGAGCTGGAGACTGAAAATTATCACGATATCAAACGCATTACTGCGAGAAAGGACAATGTTATACGCCTGTGGGAGTATCTACTGGAGCTGCTCAGGGCACGGAGGCAGCGGCTGGAGATGAATCTTGGTCTGCAAAAGATTTTCCAGGAAATGTTGTACATTATGGACTGGATGGATGAGATGAAGGTAGGTGTTAGCCAGTTGAGAATGTGAACGAACATTCTAGAGAGGTGTAGATGTCCTTTTTTGTAAGTTTTTAAGATTCATTTTGCCCTTCTGGTTTAATAAACAAATGCAGAAGATCAGCATTCAAGAGCAGTGAACAAATTCCCTATACCTTATGATGATTTTTTAAAAATAAAGATTAAAAACAAGTTAGGAAAAAGAATAAGTTTGCTCCTAAAAAAGCTACTTTTCAGCTTCATGCCTGTCTCATAAGGGCCAGAAGCTTTGGTCATAGTGCTTGGGTAAGGATGATGATTTTTGGTGAATGGGAATTAAATAACCTCTCTTCATCACGATTTACATGGGGAACAAGTCACCTCTTCACCTCTGTGCTTTAAAAAGCAGGAATTTCTTCCTGTCTATACTCCTGGGATGTGACTTTGTTCTTGTTCATCAGCCAGCAGAACTTGGAAGCTGTTGGAGGAAAGAAGGATGTGTGTAGCTCAGGGGCAGCTCACAGCACCTGGACTGAGTGCTTTCCATTGGTCCTGCTGAGCTAATGTAGCTTCTCATCGTTCCTTGACTTAAAACTGCATTAAAGAGCAGTCAAGTTCTTCATGGTTGCCAGTGATTTAAAAAATATTGGCTCATATTCATATTATCCATGTCTCTGTACATTTGAAATGGCTCTCCTCATAGCCCTGGTGTTTTCCTGGACTTAAATCAATGCAACCCCAGAGAACAGCGTAATGCCTGGAGTCACTAAAAAACAAACAGGTTATGGCCTTCAGCCCATTTTACTTGCCTTTTACATTTTGATCAGGTGCTTCTGCTGTCTCAAGACTATGGCAAGCACTTGTTAGGAGTTGAAGACCTGTTGCAGAAACATGCTCTTGTGGAAGCTGATATTGCTATTCAGGCTGAGAGAGTGAGAGGGGTCAACGCATCTGCTCAGAAGTTTGCCACCGATGGAGAAGGTAACTAGCAGCCAGCATGTCCTTCTTTGTCTTAATTACACGAGGTTATATGTAAGCCTCATTAGTTCTGCAGGGCACGTTAGGTTAAATTCAGTACTAGAACAAGAGAATCCAGGTTCATTTGTTCCTTCTTTACTCACTGTGTCAATGATTAATTTGTCCAGGTACCTGCTCAGGACTTCATTGTGGCATTGTGTTCTGCATGGGATGTCATGCTCCTAACCAGCAGCTGCTGTAACTTCAAAGCAGTCATCATTAATTCCCCCTTCTTTGTGTCTAATACAAACAGTGCAAATTATTGGACTCAGTCTGAAATTGTCCCAATTTATGCAAAATAAAAGCAATTCCACGAAACAGTGTCATTAACTAGAGTAAATGATGTTCATTTTGTGCAGTTTTGTGTGTGAAGCTGGTACAATTCACTGGAGTAGTGAATTTAATTTTGTTTCACTAACACTCATTAATAACCTTCCTTTCAGGTTTGGTTTGGTTTGGTTTTTTTGCCTTTAAGCAAAGAACAATATTTTCTGATCTGTGTTATTGTATGGTGAAGCTTGAATAGTTCACACTCACTTTCAGGACTCTCTGAGTTCTCTTATGTAAACTTCATAGATGGAGTTAAGAACTCTGTGTGTGTCCCAGCTGAAGAGATGACAACGGCTGGGTCCAAGTTGTAATGTTCATTCTCTGTCTGAACAGGTTACAAACCATGTGACCCGCAGGTCATCAGGGACCGTGTTGCTCACATGGAGTTCTGTTACCAAGAGCTGTGCCAGCTTGCAGCTGAGCGCCGGGCCCGCCTGGAGGAGTCCCGGCGCCTCTGGAAGTTCTTCTGGGAAATGGCTGAAGAAGAGGGTTGGATCAGGGAGAAGGAGCAGATCCTGTCATCTGATGACTATGGGAAGGACCTAACCAGTGTTGTCCGTCTCTTGAGTAAACATAAGGCGTTTGAAGATGAAATGAGTGGTCGTAGCGGCCACTTTCAGCAGGCAATAAAAGAAGGTGAAGACATGATTGCAGAGGAGCATTTTGGGTCTGAGAAAATCAGAGAAAGAATTAAGGATATCCGGGAGCAGTGGGCTAACTTGGAACAGTTATCTGCCATTAGGAAGAAGCGTCTGGAGGAAGCCTCTCTCCTTCACCAATTCCAGGCAGATGCTGATGACATTGATGCATGGATGTTGGACATCCTCAAGATTGTGTCCAGCAACGATGTTGGCCATGATGAGTATTCCACTCAGTCCTTGGTCAAGAAACACAAAGATGTGGCTGAAGAGATTGCAAGCTACCGGCCAACCATTGACTCTCTTCACGAGCAAGCAAAGGCTCTACCGCAGGAGCACGCCGGATCTCCAGACGTGCAAGGCAGATTGTCCGGAATAGAGGAAAGATATAAAGAGGTTGCTGAGCTGACTCGGCTGCGTAAACAGGCCTTGCAGGACACCCTCGCTCTTTATAAGATGTTCAGCGAGGCAGATGCTTGTGAGCTTTGGATTGACGAAAAGGAGAAGTGGCTGAATAACATGCAGATTCCAGAGAAGCTGGAGGACCTGGAAGTGATCCAGCACAGGTGAGAATACCTTTACCAGGAAGTTTGGGGAATACTGGGTGGAAGCTTTTTACACCAGCTACCTTTCTCAGCTTGCCTGTGACTCAGATTCTCTAATGCCTATGTGATCTTTTCTTGTTTGTTCCCCCATCCCTCCAGGTTTGAAAGCTTAGAACCAGAAATGAACAATCAGGCCTCCCGCGTTGCAGTAGTGAACCAAATTGCTAGACAGCTAATGCACAGCGGTCATCCCAGTGAGAAGGAGATCAAAGCCCAGCAAGATAAGCTCAACACAAGGTAAGTGAAGGCCTCGTGTTCACATACATGACACTGGCTGAAACATACAGTGGGATCATTTGTGGTTCTTGTGTGGGTTTTTTAAGATGTTCTGATACTATTACCTGGAGTATCTTCAAGGTAGGCCTTTAAAGCTTCAGAAGGAAAAAGAGCTGTGTCTTTCAGATATTTGATTAACAGATGGAGCTTTGCTGTTGACTTCAGTCAGGCCCTGAGTGTATCAGTACCTTGATTTGAGAGCTGGAAATTTACTGTAGTGACTATTAGGATAAAAAAGAAACCAAAATCATTTCATGTAAACCTCATTTATTTGCTTCAAAATAAACCAAGAGAGTCCATTTAGCATGAAAATTAGATGTAACTAGCAATTTTTCACTTGAGGAAAAATTATACATTTAAGGACTCAGTGTTGCTGGTACTTCTCATATACTGATGTATTCCATAGCTTGGTTAATGCTTGTTTTTCTAAAACTATTGATGATGTGGGAAGGACTGAAAAAAACATGAATAGTTGGGTTATTTCATGTCTTACCACACTAATGTGAGCACCTGCACACTCAGCAATGTTTCCATATCCTTTTTCTTTATTATACACAAATCTCAATGTCTCTGCTTTTCTCTCCTCACACATTTCAGATGGAGCCAGTTCAGAGAATTGGTAGATAGGAAGAAGGATGCTCTGCTCTCTGCTTTGAGTATCCAGAACTACCATCTTGAATGTAATGAAACCAAGTCCTGGATCAGGGAAAAGACCAAAGTGATCGAATCCACACAAGATCTGGGTAATGATCTAGCTGGAGTGATGGCCCTGCAGAGGAAGCTGACGGGCATGGAACGTGACCTGGTAGCCATTGAAGCTAAGCTAAGTGACCTGCAAAAAGAGGCAGAGAAGTTGGAATCGGAGCATCCCGACCAGGCACAGGCTATCCTTTCACGGCTCGCAGAGATCAACGATGTGTGGGAAGAAATGAAGACCACCCTCAAGAACCGGGAAGAATCTCTTGGAGAGGCCAGCAAACTGCAGCAGTTCCTGAGAGATCTGGATGATTTCCAGTCTTGGCTATCCAGAACTCAGACAGCAATTGCATCCGAAGATATGCCAAACACACTGACAGAGGCTGAGAAGCTGCTCACTCAACATGAGAATATTAAGAATGAAATCAACAATTATGAGGAAGATTATCAGAAAATGAGGGACATGGGTGAGATGGTGACACAAGGGCAAACTGATGCACAGTACATGTTCTTACGCCAGCGCCTACAAGCTTTGGACACAGGATGGAATGAGCTTCACAAAATGTGGGAGAACAGGCAAAACCTCCTTTCCCAGTC
The DNA here is from genome assembly GCA_020745705.1 of Hemiprocne comata. Classification (NCBI taxonomy): domain Eukaryota; kingdom Metazoa; phylum Chordata; class Aves; order Apodiformes; family Apodidae; genus Hemiprocne; species Hemiprocne comata. The sequence continues at coordinate 76,223,306 of CM036588.1, read as the reverse complement.
TCACGCCTATCAGCTGTTTCTCAGAGATACCAAGCAAGCAGAAGCATTTCTTAATAACCAGGTAAGTGGTCAAGATGGACCTTATTTTCACTTCTAGAGGTTGACACCATATGCTGCAAGCAATTAGCAAAAAAGATCATTTGGTGGGAGAGCTACAAACAGATAAATGGCCCTTTTTTTAACTATAATTTGCATTTTGTATTTTACTTCTAACTGCTCTTGGGAGATGCTTCTTTTCATATGTGGCGAATCTGTTGTTGGAGCAGACAGCACAGCCTGAGTGTAACATTTTTATCTCTCTGATTTCTGCTCTAATTACAGGAGTATGTTTTGGCGCACACGGAAATGCCCACTACCTTGGAAGGAGCAGAAGCTGCTATTAAAAAACAGGAGGATTTCATGACCACGATGGATGCCAATGAAGAAAAGATCAATGCAGTTGTAGAGACTGGCAGGAGGCTAGTTAGTGATGGGAACATTAACTCAGATAAAATCCAGGAGAAAGTGGACTCAATTGATGACAGGTAAGGTCAGATCAATGGCAGAATGTAGCTGTTCATACTTCAATTCTGGTCTCTGAGAGATGACTCTAAAGGCAAAGTAACATGTTAGAAAATGTCTGTTGCAGACTGTTTTTCTTTGTCCTGTGGAAACATAAGAACTGTAATGTTTCAAAAATGTGCCAGGCTAATCTTGATTAAATATTACCTCTCCCATTTTCTGGAGACTTACTAGGTAATGAGCTCACTACCCAGAATTTGGCTATACAAGTGTTGCTATATAATTCTTGGAGCATTAACAGACTTTATGTTATGGTGGGAGCTGTAGCAGTTAGCTGCACCGGGTTTCACAAGTCTTGGTTTCCTCTGCTACCTACTAGCTGATTTAATTGTAATAATGAATTTCTGTCTTTCCTCTGAAGAAGGAATGTGGCCCTTCAAGAGTGTAATTGCCATTGTATCCACCCTCTTTGCTTTGATCGCCTTTTCCAACTTGTCTTGCCCTTCTGAAATCAGATTAGGAAGCATTGGTACAAGTACATCTTTCATCCTACAGCAGGTCTTTCAATTTGTCTCTTTAGCTGTGGCATGGATGCTATCAAATGTTAAGAGTTTCTTTTTCTTTGAAAACCAAATGTTCAGTTTTGGTGGTGATGATTCATGGTTCTTTCTGCTTTTGGTTTGAATAATAGTGGAGTCTTTCAAGGCACTTTTCAATCCTGAGTATCAGAACACAGCAGTAAGCTCATACACAACCTTTATGTCAGCTTTTACTGACAACCCTTTTATCAGACTTGCATCCTCCCACAGCCCGTAAGCTCAGAGTTAGCCAGATGCCTTTGTCTTCACAGAGAAACTGAAGTAGTTCAGAAGATGTTGTGCCTTTCCTTGTGTGGCAAATATGTCCCACTGTGGATGTACCCACTTCAGCTGTGGCTTGTGGATTCAAGAGAGGCACATATTCCTGTTCCCAGAGTTTGCTGAGGGCTTCTGAGCCCTCTGACAATCTAACCCCAAGGATACCTCATGTTCTTGTTCTCTCTCTAATCAGCTTGACTGTCTTTAGATCCCAAGGAGAATCTGAAGAGGCCAGGAAGAGGACATTATATGAAAGCAAATAAGGTGAAAGCTAGGAAATGAATCCTCTTTATTTACTTTACGCTCTCTGACTTTTAGTAGTCACCTGCTGTAAGTTTTCCCATCCACATATGAAAGCAGGAAGGCTATCCTGCCTGGCCTTCTGATCAGGTGTCTTCTTTCTGCAGTTTTTGGAATATTAAAAGATAGCATCCAAGGTTATAGTAGCAAATGGTCAGCTGCTTCTGCAGCCCTTTGTGAAGTGGCTACAGTGGGAGGTGGCTTCACCCTCTGTCCTGCAGAGAGGTTCCTGCTGTTTCCCCTCAGTGCAGCTACTCCTCTGTGTCCCCATTGTCCTGTGTCTCCCCAGCTGGCCACCTGGGCCATCCTGGCTGTGGGATGTGTGCTGGAGTTCCTACTCTGCATGGCAGGCAAGTCCTAGAGACTGTCTTTTTTCAAGCCCACTTTTTTTCCAACATGTTTCCTCAATTCCAAAGCTATTTATGCAGAGCACTGCAAAAACCATCCGGTGCTCTGCTATTCAGGAAATCCGTGGGATTGCTCTCTGAGTCTGTAGGGCTGATAAGCCTCAAGAACAAAGCCTTAGGGCTGGGTGTAGTGGGAGTGGTAGCAAAGGAAGCCTCTTTGGTTTCACAAAAAATCTCTCTCCCAACCAAGCTCCACCTGGATGTATAACAAAGGACCAAAACAAACAAGTACAAAGAAGTGCAGGGGCTCCATACTTCCCATGTGGAGCTCTTTGTAGTTTTTAGTATTTGTTAATAGTACCTTTTACAGTCATGCTTTCAAGCTATTCCAGAGGAAACCCCACTGTCTGTTGGTAGAGCAGGCAGACCCTGCCCTAAGATGGTCACCATCTGAAGAGATGTGGTAGGCATCAGGTTAAGGAAGGAGAGGAGGGTGCAGAAGCAAAGTGGGGCTGTGCAGTAGGAGATAAACACTTCAGCACAATCTTTTAGTGCAGTTCACAGGAAATAAGGACATGGAGAAAGGTGAGGGAAAGAGAAGATATCTCTAGCTAGCTCATCCAACTGGGAAATAAGCTGGTTTCCCCAGTGCAGCTGTCCCTGCTTTGGTGACTTCTGCTGTTTTCTGCCATCTGGAGGGGAACCGAGTTCTCCTCCATTTTCTCTTGGAAAAGTATAAGTGCCTACCCATGGCCTCTATGATTCTGCATATGAGCTTTAGTTTAAAGGCAGTGGCAGATCTGACTCAGATTGTGATCTGGATCTGGTTGTCATCAAATTTTGTATTTATGCAACTTTCCGCTGAACAGAAAATGAGATTAATTTTTGTTCTTGCCCATTCAGAAAGGCGAGTGCCTCTTTCTTGCTGGGACAACTAAAGAAACTAAAACTGTCTTGCATATATCTCGGTATTCTTAGCAGGCAGTTGTTTTCACGCTGTGTGTAAGATTTATTATTCCTGCACTGGCTTTGAAACCCACAGGCTTACAGTTGAACCACAAGTAATTTTGTCACTTTTCAGCATTGTTCACATTCTCAGGGGCCTCTGGGGAGCCAGCATTGGGAACACTGTGGCAAATTTTGGTGCTCTGCTCTAGGATTAATTTGAGTCAGACACCTCCTTGTGCTGAACTGATCTCATTTTCTCATTTTAGATTCTTCACTTTCCTGTTTTAGATTCTTCATAGTGTTGCCACAGAAGGAAGATGCCCCGATATTTTAACTGACTACCGTACATTCTATATCTCCCCTCTTACCACGTAGGTCTAGCTGAGCTTGAACCTCTGGATCTGAGGCTGCCTCTTCAATATATGCATAGGGAAGCCCCCTTTTAGTGCAGCCCTAGGCACTGCTGTGGTGTAAGTTATATATGTGATTATTTATGTGAACAGGCAAATTAATTCAAAGTCATTCTAAATAATTAGAGCCTGCAGAGCAAACTCTTCTGTGTGTGGGATCTTCTTCCACAAACTATTTTAGCAAATTAATAAGAAGCAGTCATTGACAACCTCAGGCGTGACAGGGTCTGTCTGCCCCATCTTTAAGTATCCAGTTTAAACCTTGTTACAGTTCGGCCCTGTTCTTCTTCAGAGAATACTCATCTTTCAGTCTCACTCCAGGTCATATTGGACAACAACCAACCTTTTACAGTCAAAAGTCTCTGAGTGCCAAAGATCATATTTGTTGTGCTGAGGGGAAAGAAAAAAAAAAAGTTACATCATCTGTGTGATATCCCTGCATGATTTCTCTTTGAAGTTCTTGAAGTTAGTATTTCCAACACTATCTGGGAGACATTTTTGTCAGTTTTTTAAACTCGAGTTCTCTCCACTTACAAGCTTCTCTTCTTACTCTTAAGTATTCAAATAAGTATAGTGAAAATTCTCCTTTTAATTTCACAGCTTGTGTCCTCTCCAGAATGCTGGAGTCTATAATATAATCTAGCCTTAAATATTTGAAATCATCATGATGAAAACACCCAAGAAATTCCTTGCTTCATTTTAGCAACTTGAGTAATGCACTGCGTTTGCCCAGGCATATAAATACCGGCCAAGAAAGAGTGGAATCAAACCCCATTATGTTAGCTCTGCTATGGAGATTTTTCCTAAGGCACAATGTATCTGTCCTTTGCTTTGTGCTGTCTCAGGTAGCACCAGTCAAAACTTCAAGATTACCTGGACTTAGACTCCAGCCTCTTGCTTCAGTGGTTCCATATGTCTTCCTTGCCATCTGATCTGGAAATCAATTTTCTCGACCTACAGCTGTATAGATACTGCTCGCCTGGTTATTCAGAGGAAGGTGTTGAGACAAAAGAGAAGCCATTTGCAGTTCTGAAAAGTTTTCTGCTATTCCTCTGCCTTACAGACCTTTTGCTTTTATGTAAAACGTATCCCTAAGTATTCCTTGTGTTTCTGAAATCACTATGTTTGTGTCAGAGAGCTCAGTCTGGTAACACTGTAGATCAGGAAAAGTGGTATCTTAATCTAGTTGTTGTCATCAACAAGTCATTTATAGTCTTCTAGAATATCATGAGCCTCTGGAGATTTCCACTAACATGGATTTATTTAGCTATTGCCGTTATGTGCTGAGATCATCTTAAAAATTGCCACCCTTTAAATTAATTTCAAACTCTCTATCCCTGTTTATCTTAGGTTACCACAAAGGGCAGCAATAGTTCATTGTAAGACCCTGTACAGTGAAATATGAACAAATCTAACACAATGAGCAGTTAATACAAATAAACTTCTTTACTTGGCCTCCTCCATCTAAATCGCCTCATAAATAATGAAAATAATGAAGGACAGGGGTAACCAGTCCAAATTAAGTGTTAGATAAATACATGTTCAGAGAGACCTTGGGAATCAGCTCTTGGAGCACCAAGTCCATTTGAAGAACCCACCAAGACCTTTGGGACTGCCAGCATGACTCATCCTATACGGGGCAACAGTTAGAAAGTAAAAATAGGTCTTCCAGACTAACCTTTTTTTTTCCTTCTGTCTGCTCTTAAATGCTCTTAATGTTTGATGTGCATAAAGCTTCTATTTGCAGAAACACATGTGTTGCAGGTGTTGTTTGTTAAATACAGCATTTTAAAGGCTATATAACCTGTTACAGCTTTGTTCAGGAGAAGGAGGTGCTGAGCTATAGTGAAGATACAAAGAGCATTACACTTTGCAAGAGCCACATAACATGCAATCTTCATGTTGCAGTTTTGCAGATAGTTTTCTTATGTCTTTTGGCAAACAGTCTGAACTTTCCTGTGGTCTTCTAATTAGTGGGCTAAATTCCATACGTAACACTTGTGAAACCCTGCTGACTAGAGAATTTTCCCTGTGTATTTAACTGGTCACAAAAACAAATAGATACTGAACTTCAGTAAGCATGTTAAATAACGTGCATATCTGAGCTTCAAAACGTTCTTCATTTGAAAGGCAGTAAAAGACAGACACCACATACTTCATACACGTGTCCCAGAGAAGCCACAGAAACAATCAAATGACAGTTTTGCATGAAATAAATGCCTATTTCAAAGTTTTTTTTCTCTGCTGTTTTTTTTTTGTTTTTTTACTAGACATAGGAAGAACCGTGAAGCAGCCAGTGAACTTCTCATGAGACTGAAGGATAACAGGGATCTGCAAAAGTTTCTTCAGGATTGTCAAGAGGTAAAATTATGTCCTTTCACTTTTGTTGCTAGAAGCTGCACCCTGCAGAAGAGCATTCTTACCCATTATTTTATGAGGACTGGAATACTCAGCATTTTGCAGTCAATTTTGCATCCAGTGATATTTAGTGTGGAGTAAAAAATTAAAAAAAAATAAAACCCAACAATTAAAAACCAAAAACCAACACCCAAACCCTGCAAAAATTTATCTGTTTTTTTTGTTTTTTTCTCATGAACTGAATTTTCTTTTGTCATCTAAGCTGAAGACAGGGCAAATTGCCAAAAGCAGTGAAGATTTTTATGCTATGGGATAAATTAATCATGTGGAATCTGGTGGGATTAACACTGAAGTTATTAAGAATTTTGTCTACAGCTGTATGTGGCCTGGTGCAGGAGATTTCAAGTGATTTCTACAAAACATTAGTCAGAAGAACAGAAGGTTAGGAATAAGAGTGGAGCAGGATTAAATGGGATAATTTGTAATGGGTTATTTATCTGATAATTTACATGTGTTTAAAATTGTTAAGTACTATATCATTTAAAAAAGAAACCCTTTCCAGATTTTCTAGTGACTTACGTGGACTGTTTACACTGAAGGCAACAATTTAAAGTTAGGAATAATCTTGTTCCTAGCATGAAGAATTAATCAAGAAATTCCCAGGTTATTTCATGCAGTACTGACAGATAATAAAAGAGCCTTCGCTGTGGTGCATGTTAAAAACTAGCTCTCTTTATCTGAAGCCTGCAAAGAAAGCTGACTATGACAAAGCTGTGCTTTAAAATTCAAGAGTCATTACATTAGCAGCACATCTTACCCAGCTACGACAGACTGGAGGTCACTGCAGTGTGTCAGAATGGAATTGCCCACAGCTGAGATTTTGTACCAGAAAAAACAAAATGATGATCATAAACTGGGCAAGTGATGTTTACTGCATGGTTGCCTAGATGCAGTCTGTTTTTGTGCATTGCATAAGCTAACCATGAATGTGGCTTAAATTGCTCCTTTCTTGGTGGTAAAAACAGGACAGATTAGCAAAAATTTTGCTGTTATTAGCAGCAGCTTCTTCCTTCCTCCAGCATCTCTGGTACAAAAATCCCTCTGGCTCTTGAAAGCTCTTATAGCTTCTGTGACAATGTGGTTGTGTTCCCTAGGATCTGTTTTTTCCCCTGTATCATTGAAAGAAAAAGAAAAACATAAAAGCTTTGGTGTCTGGCTGCCTGAATGCCTTTCCTCTCATTTGTTTCTGTCCAGCCACCAAATCTGGATATCTCAACTGTACAGTTCAAAGACAGAACTTTTAATACCCAAATGTTACAAATTTCTTCAGTCCTTTTTGAGGGGACATTAGCCTTGATACTGAGTGGTTGCCTTTTGGATGATGTAGCAACTGTCTTGCAGGGGGGAAGGGAGCCAGGGGAACACCTCACCCTTTGCTTTTGCATTAGTGCTGATCCTGAAGCTGAGAATTGTTAGAAAACAGATTTGAACCAGTCTCCATTTCACCTGGCAACGAACTTTCAGCCTTCCTGCCCGCGGCCTCAGGGACTGGCTCCCATCCGTCTGTCACTTGAGGAAAGGAGGCGTGTTTTTTGCCGGGTGCTCCTTCCCCAGGGCAGCTGCTTCCCTCCTTGGTTGCTCCATGCTGAAGCATTACTGTGGCTGTGGCCTCCTGCCCCTCTCTCCTTCCTGCCCCTGGCTCCCAGGCCTGGTGCTGAGCAGAGGCAGTGCTGCCAGGATAACCCTCCTAACCACAGCCCAGCACTGAGAAACCTTTCCTCTGGTTCACATACAAGGGAAAACAACAGATTTTTTCTGTTGTTATTAGTCAAATGCACTGTCACAGGTTAATCCTAGAGTGTTGCTTTTTTGGTCAGTTTTCCACATTCATAAATATGTGTTAAATAAATTTGCAAGTGAATGAAATGGTGACAGCAGAAAATCCTGAGAAGAGGAGAGGCGATAGATTTTGCCGTCTAGTTTTCTTTGACTTCCTACTCTTTCCCAGCTTGACTTTGAAGAGATTAAAGCTTGTTTTCCCTCTAAGTGCTTAGAAGTCCCAGCACACTCTGGGCTAATTTCTCCAGGATGCCAGGGTTGAAAGCATCTGGTGAGCGTCTGGGCGTCAGGTGCTCTCTGCCCATTCCTGGAGTGAGCCAACAGGTTTGTCACACAGCACAGGTGCCCATGAACCTCCCACCCCAAGACAGCCTGTGTCAACTCAGGTGTTTGCAATGTCTGGGAAGTGCAGCAGCAGCAGCAGCAAGTGCTCTTTCACCTTCCCTTCTTGCTCTGCCAGATTTACCAGGGCTTTTTCTCTGCCCTTCTCCTAGTTCCTGCCTGGTTTTCCTTGCAGGGTGTTACAGTCTTCTGGGAGCTGGGAATAGGAATGATACTGCCTTTCCTTGGGAAGGGTTTCTAAATCCTCAGCAGCCTTAATGCTGTGACTGAGTAAAAGCAAACTGACAGAGAAGCAGTGCAATTTGCAGAGTACAGCAGCTGTCTCCTACCCAGAGAGGCAGGAGTAAAACCAGTAATTTTGGGTTATATAGTAATCCTTAATGCAGCCTTTGATTGTTAAGTAGCACAGTGGCCTGTTACAACTAAACTTTGCTGCCTGCAGAGGTCTTCATGAACAGGAACATTTTTCTCTGTAGACTTGACAGCAAGATCAGATGAGGAGTTTCTTTGATTGCTCTGATAAAGTTTTCTCTTTTTGTGAAGCTTAACAGTGCCTTTAAGGGACACCTTAAACAAGGCTTGTGAATGCTAAATAGATTTGTTGCCCTGTGTCCTGAGTACAGAGCAGAGAACTGGCAGGTCTTGCCCGCGCTCTGTTACTGCTCTCATCAGGGAGCGTCCTCGACAGGACGGCATGCCTTTCTGAAGTGGCTTTCTAGAGACAAAGCTTACATTTGTTTTGACATTTTCCACTTGGGCAGGCGACTCTAAATATGCAGAAAATGAGTATTTTTCAAATTCTGTAAACATTCCAGTGAATGTGTTTTTTATGCACACCTAAGGCACCCAGATTCATCCTAGGAGAAACTTTGTTGTTGGCTGCTGTGATCATTTTCACATTCTGTTTGGTCTTGGCAAACAAGCTATTGTCCTTGTTGGAGTTTTAAAGTATTGATTTTCTCTATTGATGATCTGGAAGTCGTTCTCAGTGTCTTTGTATTTGCAGAAAATCAGAATTAAATCAGTCTTGGATTTTATATAGTGGGAAAAGGAAAGTCTTGAGTACCAAAACCCCACTGGAGATTGGACTAACAAACAAATTTATTTATACAAACCTATATAGAGAAAAGACTATGGGGGAAAGGTACAAATAGGATGTGAATTAATGGTACATAACCTCTATTCTGAATACTTATGATTCAAGTAGAAATACAGAATTTCTTATTCACTGTTTCCCTGAAAAATTTGCCTTGGGGCTCTGTTTAATTCTGGAGCCTTCCTATTGCATGCCCTTCATGAGCGTGTACTCTGCAACATCCTCAGGAAGTCAGTACGGCTCCACAGGGGTGTGGTGGTGGCATTCCAGTCCGGGTCCTGAGCAGCACACTGAGGAATGTTGCAAGGGAAAAGTGGTACAAAAATACATTGTGACCAATAAGTAGGACACATGTCCCTGCTTCCCTTGCTGTTGAACTGACTAAGACCTGTGTGTTTGATTTTGCTTATCAGGGAGTTAATTCCTTTCTGCTTGAGTCATAGGTTATTTATATATTTTCACAAACACTTGCATATTTTCCTTTTCAGCTCTCACTGTGGATCAATGAAAAGATGCTTACAGCCCAGGATATGTCCTATGACGAGGCAAGGAACCTGCATAGCAAATGGCTGAAGCATCAGGCATTTATGGCAGAACTTGCATCCAACAAAGAATGGCTGGAGAAGATTGAAAAGGTATCTAAAGAATATCACAAAAATGCCTTCATCTTTGTCAGAGATAGTTATGGACAGAGATGGGATCTGTTCTGCAGCAGAATTGGTTCTTGAACCATCTCTCCAGCTAAAGCAAAAGGAGATTTCATTGCTGTAGAATAAGTATCTATCACATTGGGTCTCCACCTAACCCATTTTGTTCCTCACTGATGTTAAGTTTTTTATCAAAGACATTCTCACAGAATAGTCATTAGCTAAGTTGCCAACTAAATTTTGTCTTGTATTTCTTACCTGTTAGAAGGAAGGCACAACCTAGTTTTCATACCCAATAGGTAAAAGGGGCAAATGTTGTGATTTGAGCTAATAAAGTAGAAGTACTTCCTGGAAAGTAACTGAATGCAGGCGAGTAACTGCATTTAGTGTCCCATGCTGCCACGCTGGTTTTCATTCTTTCAGAACCATAATCAGGCTGCCTTTCCCCATGCAAAATTAGTGCATGAGTAAAGTACAGCCATTTTTGTGCCTAATTATGATTCACAGCTCTGTATCAAGTTACTTTGAAGGTTTTAATATGCTGTGATGAGCTGTACGTTTCCCACCCCATTTCTCATCTGCAGCTCTGGAACACTAAGGAGGTCTCCTCTTTAGGTCTGAACAGTGGGTTTCTGTTCAGTGTAAGTTAGCTTAATTGCTCATTTCCTCTCCCACTTTGGCACTCTGCATCCCTTTAGAGGCTTTTCTGTGATCTGCAAATAGCAATACCCTTTAATGGTGTAATTAGAAAGCTGCTCTTAGTACTGGAAGTACTTTTTTAGTGATGCTAATACATTTGCCTCTGAAAAATCAGATTGCAGCAAAGTACCGAAGTTGTGTTTCCAGCCAGAGCTGATAATCACAGTATTAATGTTACCAGTGGTCACAGCTATTAAATGTGCTGGGTTGTGAGTAGCATTCACAACTGAAAAGGTTTTGTCCCTTGTCAGCACCACCCAGGTGCAGAGGCATAGTTAAAAGGAAATACTTCCCAAACTAATACAATCTTTGTAAAGGCAAAAGGACACCTTAAGTCCAGGTGCTCTGCTGGTGCTAGGTACCGGTCTCCTGCTTCTCACAAAAGATTGTTCTTCTCTGGCATTAGCTTAGACCCATGGTAATTGCTGTAACCCATCAACATAACCCTCTTCAGTTGTACAGCTCAGCTTTGGTGCCGTAAGCTCCTTCTCTCAGCATTAGGCTGGATCTTCATCACTCTCCCTGTGAAATGGCCCAGTCACACAGGCACATGGGGCAGGCTGCTCTGCTCCCATCTGAGCTGTGGCCCCAGGAGCTCCCTCAAAGGAAGATGTGTAGTAGGAAAGAGAAAGGAGGCCTTGCTTGACCTTCTCACTGCTGAGAAACCCTCTTCCTGGCAGCAGACAAACCTGGGAACTGATGTTTTGGAAGGAGTCAGAGGATAATTGGAGATTGAAAATGAGTGGTTGATGCTGCCAGCAGATGAGGAATCCTGAGTGCTCACTAATCAGAAAAATTTGACTAACGGTCTGTGAGTGCTTCTGAGGAGGTACCATTTTTTTGCTCTTTGCTTTGCAGGAGGGAATGCAGCTCATTGCAGAGAAACCAGAGACTGAAGCCGTAGTGAAAGAAAAGCTGACAGGTCTCCATCAGATGTGGGAAGAGCTTGAATCCACCACCCAGACCAAGGCTCAGCGTCTCTTTGATGCGAACAAGGCGGAGCTTTTTACCCAGAGCTGTGCTGATTTGGATAAATGGCTGAATGGTTTGGAGAGTCAAATTCAGTCAGATGACTATGGAAAAGATCTCACCAGTGTCAACATCCTGTTGAAGAAGCAGCAGGTAAACGGAGCGCAGGTTGCAGAGTGGGCTGACAGCAGATATCTGCACTCAAAGGAACAGAGGGGGAATCCTTTCCGCTTAGAAAATACTTTATTTGCTTTTCTTTCTTCATATTGTTTCATGCATATTTAAGAAGAGCCAGAAATACAGCCAGAAACAAATCAGCTGTAAATTTCTTGATGCCATCTATACCCTATACTGCCTTCCTTCCCCACATTAATGTCTCCTGCTGTAGTCCTCCAGTCACTGGTCGTTCCCTCTCTGTACATGGCTGCCTGACTGTGATTCAGACTTGTCTGAAGCTGTTTGGTCCCTGATTCCCTGCTGTAAAGGCAGCAAGGAGTAGTGAGGACAGCAGGGAACAATGAAGCTCTTGTGTGCAATTAGCTGTGCTCCATTGTTGTTCAGGGTAACTTGTGAATGACCAGTAGGAGAGGTTCAGCTGTGTTGTTGGCCAAATTCACCATTTTCACAAGCAGCTGTAACTGAGGGATATCAGCAGGTGGCCACAGTTGTGCCTCTGTGTTTAAGCCTTGGTCCTTGTAATATGAATGTTACAATAATTATTAATGTGGTAAATCCTTACTGACCAGCATCTGTTGTTCCTTCTTATGGAGCTATTGACTAGTCATATAAACTGCTTTTATATCTGTTTTCAAGACCTTTTTGCTATGTTTGTGTTTAGATGCTGGAGAATCAAATGGATGTTCGTAAGAAGGAGATAGAGGAGCTGCAAAGCCAGGCACGGGCTTTAAGTCAAGAAGGAAAGAGTACAGATGAAGTAGATGGCAAACGCCTTACTGTAGAAAAGAAATTTTTGGAGTTGTTGGAACCTCTGAATGAAAGAAAGGCAAACCTGCTGGCTTCCAAGGAGATCCACCAGTTCAACCGGGATGTGGAAGATGAAATTGTGAGTACAAAAGAAATCCTAGGAAAATATCACACCTACTGCAGGAAGAAACCTTTGGCTTATGTCACTCAATAGCATGTCTGAGTAACACTGTTTTTGCCTCTTGTGTGCACCAGCCCCTCTCTGCTCCCTTAGCTGCATTTGGGGTTACTTGAAACCATATGTGCTCTTCTTCTCTTGCTTCTAGCTGTGGGTTGGAGAGAGGATGCCTATAGCTACATCTACTGATCATGGACACAACCTTCAGACTGTGCAACTGCTAATAAAGAAAAATCAGGTAAGTAGGTGCTGTTAGAGCTCCATACCTGATATTTCTCCTTAATGCTGACTATTTCAGGAAGGAAAGGCGTGGGGTAAAGCAATGGGTGCTTCAGTGGTGATGTGCGGTGCAGGAGCAGTGTGACCACTGGGTGGTGGCATGTCCAGGGAGGGCTCGGCCTCAATTTGTCCACATGAGCTGATGGCATGTGTTTTGCTGCCCCCCTAGAGTTAAGACCCCTGACTGGCATTTCTTCTTTGTTCGGTGCAGTGTCTCATCAGTCTGCTTTCCTCCCATGTAGACCCTTCAGAAAGAAATCCAGGGACATCAGCCTCGCATTGATGACATTTTTGAGAGGAGTCAAAACATCATCACAGAGAGTAGCCCCAATGCTGAAGCAATTCAGCAGAGACTTGCAGACTTGCAGCAGCTGTGGAACCTCCTAATTGAGGAGACAGAGAAACGCCACAAGCGCCTCGAGGAGTCTCACAGAGCCCAGCAGTATTACTTTGATGCTGCTGAGGCTGAGGCCTGGATGAGTGAGCAGGAGCTCTACATGATGTCAGAAGAGAAAGCCAAGGTGAGGAGCTCTGCAGCGACACTGGTTTGGTTTCAGTTGCTTAGCTAGAGGGGGGCAGGTGACATGATTTAAAATGTCGCTAATGTAATGGTGACATAAATTTAATTCCCTGGTGAAACCTCAAGTGATCATCTGTTCTATCTGTTATGACATCCCTGATAGTGTGGAGGAGAGGCCTCGCTGTACTGAGTCAGTGAAGCGTCCTCAGGCTGTGGTGGCAACTGTGTGCCTTCTTTTGCTGTAAGGCCAGAGTTGCCAGAACAGTCCAGTTAGGGCAGGTTTGCTCTTAGTTTTGAATCACTGGGAGCAGCACAATGCACCTGTCTGTGAAACAAGCCTGATGGCCACCCGACTGATGCCACCAGTCATTAGCTTTTACTCCCAGTGAAGTGAAATCAGAAAAACATCAGACCTACCGAAGAGTACGTGAAATCCTGTTTTTCAAGGAGGTGTTAGAGTGCAATATCTTATTTGTTATTTATATAAATGTACTGCATTTTTTGCCCTGATAAAGCTCAGCTTTGTGCTCAGTCTTCAGTTTAAAAGGGTTTGGTTTTTATATCAAAGCAATGCAAATAAAAAGGAGTATTAATGCAAATATTTCATCATGCAAAATATTTTAATGAAAAGGCTTATTGACAGTACCAGTTAACACTGAGAGTTGGGGGTTGTTTTTTCTTGATCATTACAAGGCATAGAAAGTTTGAATCAGAATTTCTCCACACACTTTGGTGGAGAATCCTTTAGCATGGGCTCTGTTGGAATTTTTTTTTTTTTTGAGCCAGGCTGTCATTGAAAAAAGCCTGACAAGTGATGGGCCTGAGCCCTGCACGATCACCAGTGTTGTGTAAATACATAAAGAGCTTCATAGAAGAGGAAAAGCTCACTGCACAGCTGACGTAATTTTGTTCTGCATCCCAGAGGGGTTGTTGCATTCACTCCTTCCCTTGCTATTTTACTTTCTGTGGGTACCATTTGCTGTGAACTCAGCTATTAATATACCATTGTCAGAACATCTTGTCTTCAGGCTGTGCTTGGGAGCAGTTCTTTCTAAATCTTTCTGGCTACCACTTTTTGCTCGCACACCCGAGTTGAACTTGCTCTGTGGTTTCTTTCTGTGGAGTGGGGGACTTGACTGTGGTTTTCTGTCACCCTTACAGGATGAACAGAGCGCCGTGTCCATGCTGAAGAAACACCAGATTTTGGAACAAGCTGTAGAAGACTATGCTGAAACTGTGCACCAGCTTTCAAAGACCAGCAGAACTTTGGTGGCAGATAATCACCCAGAAAGGTATTAACTGCCATTTTTAATTGGATTATGCATTCTTTCAGTAGTTCAGTCGCTTCATTGGATCATTCTGACACACAGAGTAAGTAGCTCAAAAGAGTGCACAGAGGAAGAGGAGTTCAGCCTCACTCAGTTCAAGATGCATGTTGGGCCACCCTAATTTGGCCAGAGACAGGGTCCTGAGCAGGGTCAGCTGCTGATTTCTGGGTGGTACTGGACACCTTTGATATATGTCTGTTGTATCGATTATACAGGACAGTGTTGTCAGGTCTGCCAGCACTGCTGAACCTCACAAAGGTGGAGCAATCCTGAGAGACAAGGATTCTTATTCACTCTTTCAACCAACTTTTCTGACCAGCCCAGAGGGTCACGGTCATTTATCCTTCTTATTACAGTCCTCCCTGAGATGTGCCTCCTCTCTTTGAGATTCCAGTAGAATCAGGGACTGGAATCTGATGCTTTAAACATGACGACATTAACGACTCAGTTTTGGTGAATTTACCTCAACTTTCATAATTTACTTTCCCTGTGGGAGAATTCAGGAAGCTTAAGAACTGTTTTGCTGCAAGAGCTGCAGCTAAGCAAGTAAAGTTCTCCATTGGCTCTGACTGCAAGGCTGATTTGATGTATTTAACTGCTCTGCCTTCGCAGACAGGAAGATAGGATGTTCTTAGGAAAGACACTCTCTGCCTCTTGTGGAAGATTATTTAACTCAAAAGCACTCTCTTGTGGTTATGATAATTTCTGATGAGAGTGGATATCCTGTCTGAGCTGACTGAGAACTGGAATAACATAATTGACTTTATAAGGCGAAGGGAAGGCAATTTGACAGGGCTATATGGCTCAGCCAAAATATAGGCAAAAGATACAGCAAGTAGAAATATTAATCACTTTTGGAAATGCTGAGCTTTAGGGAGTAAGAAACCCATGAGTGCTTCTGAACTTCGAAGCAGAATTTAAATAAAATTGAAATGCTACTTGCCTCAGCAGCTCAGATCCTGCCTGTAATTTTGGGAGAAGGCCAGATCTGGCATGATCTACGGTCAAACAAATTGAGAGCTTGGTTCCCAGCTTCACTATCTAAAGCCAGGGGGGTTATATGTACAGGGCAGACAAGTTTTCCAGCTAGTGCAGTCAGCAGAGGATTGGTCCAGTGTGTCTGAGTCAAATCCATGCATGCAGCAGACATACATTCTGTGGATTAAATATTCTGAGTGATTTGTGTTCCTTGTAGCCTTTTAAAAGACACTGAGGACTCAACGCTTTTTGTTATTTTCAGCGAGCGTATCAGCATGCGCCAGTCCAAGGTGGATAAGCTCTATGCAGGCCTGAAGGATCTAGCTGAAGAGAGACGGGGCAAGCTGGATGAGAGACACAGGCTGTTCCAGCTGAATCGTGAGGTGGATGACCTGGAGCAATGGATTGCTGAAAGGGAGGTGGTGGCAGGATCCCATGAGCTGGGACAGGATTATGAACACGTCACGGTAAGTTTTTCGGTTGTGGGTGCAAGTTGATCTTCCTTTTCTGGGTGCTGGATGCAGTAGATGGTTTATATAAATGGACGGCTGGCTTGCTTGGTTTGCTCAGGTCAGTTTGTAATTACAGCATGAGTCTGTTTCTCTCTGCTTCAGATGCTACAGGAGCGATTCCGAGAATTTGCCCGAGACACTGGAAACATTGGACAGGAGCGTGTTGATACTGTTAACCACATGGCAGATGAGCTCATCAACTCTGGACATTCAGATGCTGCAACAATTGCAGAGTGGAAGGATGGACTCAATGAGGCCTGGGCTGATCTCCTGGAGCTTATTGACACGAGAACACAAATTCTAGCAGCCTCTTACGAACTGCACAAATTTTACCATGATGCCAAGGAGATCTTAGGACGTATTCAAGACAAACATAAGAAACTGCCTGAAGAGCTTGGTAGAGACCAAAACACAGTGGAAACACTACAGAGAATGCACACAACGTTTGAGCATGATATCCAGGCGCTCGGCACCCAGGTGTGTAGCAAGCAAACAGCGCTGGCTGTGCATGTGGACCCTGTCTCCTATCTCCTGGCCTCTGTGGCTGGGAGGCAGAGTGCTACCAGCTGCTTTCCAAGTGTGTTTCTGTGGGAATAATTTCACCTGCGTCATTTTCTTATCTGTCTGTCTGCTTCTCTGTCATTGCATTAGGTTCATTAGTTTATCTAAAATAGAAATCCGTAAGTACAGATTCAGATTTCTGACTATGTAGGTAGTTGTTGGACATTATTCCATTTCCTGTCCATGGTTGAAGAAGAAATCCTGAACGCAAAGAACTTCTGTTTCAATTTAAAGTAAAGCAGCTCCTGAAAGTCTCAGCCTGCTGGGTGTGTAGGAGTAGAGTGGATGGAGAGGCATGAGGGTGACATAGTTGAGCTCCTCTGAGGACCTTTTTCTGATTGGCTCAAGCAGCAGCACCAGCAGTACACTGTGTGGCTGATACAGTTGGAAAATAGCTCACATTTGAAGAAAAAACGGCTCCTTTGACTTAACATATTGTCTCATTAGTCAGTTTCTGAAAGTCATTGAACAGATACTAAATCTGTAAAGAATTTATAATGTAGCAGAGGGAACAGGAAACACAGGTTTCAGATTTTTCTGCCCCGAGCATTGTTCTTGGGTGTTACATTAATTGTGCTGGAAGCCACCTTAGATTTGCCTGCTCCCTATGCCATGTTCACCTCAGTGTGCACAGGACACAGCTGTGCTGTCCTGTGGAAGAATCAATATTCCAAAGGATACATGGAGGATGGGTAAATATGAAGGGATGAGTAAGCCACGTTGGGCTTTTTGTTTAAAAAAAATACCAAAAAGCCCCAACCAACAAGCCCCAACGAGCTTCTGGTGGGCACTTGTTATTTTTCCTTTCTGGGAAGCAAAGGAAGCCTGAACACCTACATAGGGGCTTTCTAACTTGGTTATGAATCTGGGCATTCTGATTTAAATATTGCTTTTTATTATGCTTTCTAACAGCAATCGGAAGAGATTTAAAGTACCTAGTCCGGGCTAAGATTTTTAAAAGCAGCCAAATTTGATCTAATTCAGAATCTTTGGAAGCCAAGGTCTGTTAAATAGAAGGCGGCAGCCGTTCAGACTGCACAGAGGGGATTCTAAACAAAAAAAAATGTTCAGCTGCCAAAATGAAAATTTCAGAACAAGTTGCTTAAGGAAGGGAGGAATTATGACTGACTGCCTTTATCCCAGCAGGTCAGAAAAGATAGCTTTTATGGCCAAGCTGCCTGCCAATTCTTGATTATGTTGCAATTTACATAGTTGTTTACACTAGAACAAAGGGGATATAGCAACCATTTGATTTTCTGAGTGTTTTACTTTCAGAAGCTGTAGATTTTATACATAAAATGGGAGACATTCATGAAACACCAATCCCAGTCTCTCAAAAAGGTAATTATAATCAAGACTTAAATGAAGGAATATGTAATCATAGCACAGAGCTGTGGTGAAAGCATTTAGGATTGTTTTCGGGTGAAACAGCTAGAGCACCAAGATGGATCATTATGACAGTGGCATGATCTTTGTGCTTGTAGCCAGAAGGCTGTGATGTTCAAAATGTAAAAACCCCCACAAAAAAACAGTAAAAAAATGAGACAAGAGCTAATAGAATGATTCTGGGCTGAAAAAAGATGTGAAACAGTAAAAAAAAGTCTTTTGGTGCCCCAAGACAGTGTTTGAAAGGAAAAGAGATTTCTAATATTAGAAGGATTTTTTGAATTTCTAAATTTTCTTCTGTTTGAAGTAATTATCTGCATTTTTGAAAAATCATCTCTCTGTCAGCTGGAGTAGTTGTTTTTATACAGGAGTCCCTGAGTGGCATTGTCACTTGTGTGAGAGGAAGAAAACTGCATGATGGAAATGGTCCTCATCTGCCCTGACATTTAACAATCACTTTGTATTGGCACCAAGTTTTACAGGAGGTTTAGACAGTGGCAAATCTTTGCTAATTTGGAGGCCCCAAGAAATATTCTCAGAGGATATACTGACTTAATAACAGAACAAACCTTTTTAGTATCAGCAGATCAAATACATATGCAGTGACTCTAGAAAGCCATTCAAGTGATGAATTAGCAGCTAAAATGTCCCCATGTTTGTGGCTCAGAAGTATCTAAACGCTGATGCATTTCTCTCATAAAAACACACCAGGTCAGACAGCTGCAGGAGGATGCTGCGCGCCTTCAGGCTGCCTATGCTGGAGACAAAGCTGATGACATCCAGAAGAGGGAAAACGAGGTCCTGGAAGCGTGGAAAGCGCTGTTGGATGCCTGTGAGGGCCGCCGGGTTAGACTGGTGGATACAGGAGACAAATTCCGTTTCTTCAGCATGGTTCGTGATCTCATGCTGTGGATGGAAGATGTTATCCGACAGATAGAAGCCCAGGAAAAGCCAAGGTAATGTGAAGTGTCTCTTCTCCATCAGAAGCTAAGGGTGCAAGTCCGTTGAGGAACATCTGTAGCACTCAGTGTCACTGAACCAGGAATTCAGAGGGGCTGTCAAAACCTGATGGTGGTGAAGCAGCTTGCTGAAGGAATTGCAGTGTAAAATTGTGTTCAAAGAGAGATGAAGTCTCATGCATTTGTTTGATCTCTGATTCAGACCAGAATGGTGCCCGTTCCTAAGGAAAGGCTGCTAACAGTCTTCCTTTCTGAACTACAAAGGCAAGCTAGGAATTAATTTTTTTTATCATACAATTCCAGATTAGTTTATTTGTTTGAAAATTAAACAATGTTAAATCCAGAATATGTATTTCTGACCCATGGATTCATCATTTTAGGGATGTTTCGTCTGTTGAACTACTAATGAACAATCACCAGGGTATCAAAGCAGAAATCGATGCCCGGAACGACAGCTTTACTACCTGCATTGAGCTGGGCAAATCTCTTCTGGCAAGGAAACACTACGCATCAGAGGAGGTACTGTGCTTGCTGAGCATGTCACAGCCACAGTGCAGCTGGCCTGTAAATTCCCTAACTGGAAAAACTTGCATTGTGTAATCCATAGATTAAAAAGCTGTGTATTTACAATGACATGCATTACTTCAGGGACTGTTGCACTTACCCGCTGTGGTGAAAGTAGTGTATAATTTAACTCTGTGAATATATGTTGAGTAGCAGAGATGGCACCTAAATGTAAAGTATTGTTTTCAGTCCAGAAAAGGCTGTTGCATGCGGTTCTGCAGAGAGAAAGCTTTGGGACGGCTGTGTTGGGAAAGGTGACTTCTTAGAGCAGGAGCAGAGGCAATCCTGAGACAGCCTGAGTTTAGCAGAGGGGAACTGGAATGCGTGAAGGGGCCTACTACAGGAATGGGCAGCAAAAAGTTTGTCTCACAGGGAGAAAATCCAGGGAATATTAAGAGAAAAATGTATCCAGCTGCTTAAGGCCTTGATTTATTTTCTGATTTGTCTAGGCCAGAAGATAGAAGCTCAACCCTCATTTTTTCCTGCCTCTCTTCAGCGGAGGGAGGACAGCCAAATGTCTTAAGATACTGCCCACTCAGGGGGGTGATATTTTCTGTGTCTGCATTACACTTGAGTGCTGCGGAGTACCCTCAGAGAGACATTTGCTCAGGCCCTGGGAGGTTTTGTCAGCCAGTATTCACCCGGAGACTAATACAGGCCTTATGCTGGCACATCAGTGGTGTTAGTGCAGATCGCTGCAGGCTTTTGTAACAGTCATAGGCAGCACGTTTTGCATTATTTGCTAGAAAAAGGACAGACAATTCAATATATGGTTGCACCATTTAGATTTGTTAGTCTGTTAAACTCTTTTTATTAAATAATATTGGTGCTGTATTTTTTAATATATACTGGAATGCTTATGCAAATGTGATATTTTAGTACAACTGTCATATTTATTTATACTTTGAAGAGAAAAACAGCTGTTTTATTCCTGTTTAAGTCACTTCCTGACAATCCAGCACAATGTATTTCCTCAGTGCCTTTTGCTGCTGCTAACAACTGAGGTGGTGTGGTGGGGTGAGCCTGCTGTCTGCTGCTTGTGTAACAGCCCTGCATTTTCCTCTTCAATCCAGATCAAGGAAAAGCTGCTGCAGCTGACAGAAAAGAGAAAAGAAATGATTGACAAATGGGAAGACAGATGGGAGTGGCTGAGACTGAGTAAGGACATCCTTGGATTTCTTTTGGGCAGGGCCACATCTAACTCTCTCTTTGCTGTGTCTTTCTGAGCATTGGAAAAACCTGCAGTTCCTTACTCTTTTATTAACAGTGCTTCAAAGTGTGTTTGTACTGTAATAATGGTAAGATTCACACCTGTTGGTTGTAAAATAACGGAGAATTTGTAACTAAGAAACCTGCACCAAAGGTCTTACTCTATATTGTCTTCGCAGTGGACAGTTGTCCAGGATCTCAAAACTTACAGTGCAGTGTAGTCTCTTTGTGGAGTTCTGGGCTGCTCTCTGTAATTTCTTCATTGTTCTGAGCCTCAGCAGACTTTAACAAATACAGTAGCATTGGTGGTTGTCCCTGCGTTTGGCTGTTTGTACCATATTCTTCACCAAAATTGCTCAATTCCATTCAAAAAAGCAGTGGAACCTTTTTTTTTTTCAGCTGTGAGGACAGGAGGAAGGAAACCTGGAACCTGTAGCAGTGTAGGCAAGCATAAGGTACAGAAGTCCTGTTTGCTGAAGGGAACTGCAGTCTGCAGTCCAGCTGTTCTAAGACAGGCCAGTCTGAGGAGGAAAACCAGCAGATAGGAGACTTTCTGCTCTGAAGTCAGTAGGTTGCAGCAGATTAGAACAAAAAGGAGACACCGAAATTGCAAAATGAAGTTAGTCTGTAGAAGAAGTGAAGGTGGGCCTTAACTTCTGTTTTTCCTCAGAGCAAAGCCAACAGGATAAATTTCTGTCTTTTAAATAATTAATTTAAGTATGATTAATTAGGGAAAATACTCAGCCAGGTACATTTACTTTTTTTCCCTGAGCTGTGTTTAAGTAGACGCACAATATGCCTGATGACCTCGTGATGCTCTTTCTTATATTCATGGTGCTGATATCTGTACATTCTTTGCTCAGTTTTGGAGGTACACCAGTTTTCAAGAGACGCAAGTGTGGCTGAGGCCTGGCTGCTGGGACAGGAGCCCTACCTGTCCAGTCGTGAAATAGGTCAAAGTGTTGATGAAGTGGAAAAATTAATTAAGCGGCATGAAGCATTTGAAAAATCTGCAGCCACTTGGGATGAGAGATTTGCAGCACTGGAAAGACTGACCACGGTGAGTGCTATAGGGGAGAATAACCTCTCGGCCATTCCCCTTCATCTTGATGCCACCTGATTGCTTAGAGTAACTCCCAGCATCACCAACCTAATCTCCATTTGTTGATCCATTTGTGGAACAGCCTCGGCCAATCACCCAGAGCATGAAGTTTCCTGTTCCCAAAAATACTAAAACCCTCTTTGGTTCATTTGAACTCAGTAACATGCAAGGAAAAAGCTTAAGTGATAAATGACCTTAGTAGTCAAACAGAACTCTCTCAGGCCCAGGAGTGATGACCTATAAGCCAATTCAAGAGCTGAGCAGTTTGCTCCAGCCCCCTGTCTTACAGGTTGTATTGCTAAAAGGGGAGGGGGATTCTGAGGGAAGAAGAGCCAGATGGAAACACTTGAAATTATTTTTGGTTAAAGACAACTGTGAGGAGAGAGTGGTGGGGATGGGAATTTGTTGTGTTTTGACTGCTCTAATACAAAGCTGTATTGTGCCCTAGAAAGACCTAATAAGCAAAAAAAAAAAGCAAAACCCCATTTTGAGAACAGCTGCAATGTCAGTAATTAATGCTTGGAGACCATGTTACCATCTTTGGAGAATAATTTTACTTTAGACACTAAAATTGAAGTGGCTTGATTTTTCACATTCACTGAGTGTCACAGCTGCAGACAAAAGGAACTGGAGTTTCTCAGCATCTTCAGAAATTGGGCTAGCTTTATTTAGATGGGTAATTTCAGGGGTTTGGATGTGAAACACTTTATTTCTATGTATGGCAAGTAGGCAAGAGGATGTCAGTTTTCAATATTTTAATAGCTTGGGCTGCTTTCTTGTTTGTCTGGTTTTTGTTCTAATAGGATGAATAAGAAACACAGACAGTGGTGAGCTGTTGCCCAGGCACTCCACTTGATGTTAAAGGGTCTAATACAGTTTGCCTTTACTGAGAAACTCAGTGCAACAAACTTTGCATGATTAACACTTCTAAAGAAAAATAATTTAAATTCTATTTCAATAAGCTTTAATTTCAGTAACATTTCAGAAAAACAGAGTTCTTTCTAGTTTCTAGAAATGCCCCAGAAAAATGTGCAGTGCTTTTAAATGCACAAAAATGTTTCATTTCTTAGTTGGAACTTCTGGAAGTACGTCGACAACAAGAGGAGGAGGAGAGGAAGAGACAGCCACCCACTCCAGAGCCAAGCCCAAAGGTTGCAGAGGATGCAGACTCCCAGCAGCAATGGTAAGCCCAGGATGTGGGAAGCTGAGCTGTGTACTTTACACTGTTTCTTCAGATAGAATTCTCAGGCTGAAGATGCATTGTAAAGGGAAAGTCTGGAGGCTTGGTAACGTGACCCTTTTAAGGAGACTTGGTGGCTGTAGTTAATGGGGACAGGACCTTTCTGAGGCATCTCAATTTGCTGCTAAGTTGGATTTTTTCTTCATGGCACAGTGTTACAACTGCTGAGGTGTACCTGGCCCTAAAGTAAGAATGCTGTTTTTACATCCCCTGTGTTATGAATTACCATTTCTGAACAATCTCAGCTTTCTTCTATAATGAGCATCAGGTGCAGACAGATTTCAAGCCATGGAATTCCATTCTATGGAATATTAACATTTATAAAATTACTTATATGGTAGGAGTAGGCTTATTTGTAAGGTAACCATCAGGAAAGTCTGTTTTGATCTCACTTAACATCGGACTTACTCAGTTGGACCTGGGGATTTTAAGAACTTGCTTGAATTTCTGAGGTGTGCAATATTCAGTGGGAAAATCTCATTTTGGTGAAAAAGACAGGTGACTTTCAAGAACTTAATACAATTTATTTTCTTCTTCCTCTCTCCCAACAGGGACGGGACAAAAGGAGAACAGGTTTCCCAAAATGGTTTGCCATCAGACCAGGAATCTCCACGGGTTAGTTACCGCTCCCAAACCTACCAAAACTACAAAAACTTTATTAGCAGACGGACAGCCAATGACCGATCGTGGTCTGGACTGTGACATACAGAATCATTTGCAGCAAAAGACACCTTTTTTCAGTATGGTTTACTGGTACTGGTTTAATCTTTCGGCTTCAGATTTCCCTGCTGCTTTTCTCTTCCTTCCCATCAGTTGACTTTTATTTAATTAGCAGCCCCTTGGAGATATATTTGCTTCACTTTACTCCTTGTTTATTTGAATCTACCCACTGACACTCAGTTGCTTTAAGGTGACACATTTACTTCATGTTATTTACTGTGAGTTTTTCATGTTGCTAATAGTATTAAGATTTTCCAGCTAAATCATCCTTTATATGAGTAATTGAGATTTAATGAGCTTACATCATAATGAAGAAGAGAACTAGAATCTGGCAGGTATGACGCATTGAGTTATACTAACAGGTTTCAGCACGGCAACATTAGTAAATCAGCTGCATTAGCAAGCCAGTTATTTACAAGGCCAAAGATAATACATGCAAGTGAGCTCCACAGTAAAGGCTGGGAGGGAGGGGAGAGTTGTAACAATCGACAAATATAAGCCTTAAGGTTAGTTGTATGACATTCCATGCACAATGGACTCATCGACTGCAGATGAAAATAAACATGAAATAAAGCATTAAACACTAGTATCTAGATTTGTCTTGATATTTAGCCCCACTAAGAGTTGTGAACTTGCTGATTATCTGTTTTGGGGCCCCATTTTGCCATGGTCCTGTCCAATTTACACTACAATTCAATTTCCTGACACTGGAGAAACAGTAGTAAAAATGTGGTAGGGTGTGGACCCTTACAGGAGAGGTTGTGATGCTTTGCTTTAAAAACTAAATAAAATACATTGGTATAAGGTCCCAGCTCTTTATTTTATGTAGATGCAGGCTGAATGGTCCATGTCTTATTTGTTCCTTTTTGATAGGGGGTAGCCATGTGGAGTCAGGATGCATGCCAATAATCTTAATACGCAGCCATAAAAATACCAGTAGATATGTATATATAGGTAAAGCAGCACAGTAGTTGAAAACTGGCTTTTACCTCTCCATTGCCTTCCTGTAAAGCCTGCTTGCTTCAATTAATGCTCTGAGTGGTGAGAAAAATGGCACTTCTCTTTCTTATGTTTCTGAACCTCACTCTCTGAGGTCGTATTAAGTGCAGGAAAGGCTCCTGGCAGGCTCAGATCGGCGGATATTAGAGCTTTTACCAGCACTGCAGAGAAAATGCGGGTCCCCATCAGGGACTCTGGGGGGAAATGCCTTTGGCATAAGGTTATTTTGCAAATAGCCCATCTCAGGCACTTGTGTGTGTCAGTGCTCTAGGTTAATAAGCAGTTCTACCTATTTCTTTCTTTAAATAAAGCCTTTTGGTTAATCTTTAATGTTAAATGATGAAGTGAGCTGTTGTACATTCTTGTATTTCTAAAATTATATATAGTTGTGGCAAGGAATGTGAGGTGGCCTGCAAGTATATCCCAGATCATCATCATCCTGTTGGTTACCGCAGCCCTACATACCACCCACCCGTGTGCTTCCTTTTTTTAAAATTTATTTTATGATACATAATGCATTTCCATGTTAATCTTTGCTGTCTGCACTTCAGTCTTTCATGAGAGCTTTTCAGCCTCAGTTCATCGAATCTTGTGTTGCAATACATCAGATGTACACAGCTGTGTTATTTCTGCTTTGAGGCGCAAGATCTGCTGCTGTTGATCAGAGTTTTGACTTCTGACAACCAGCTGAGTGGTGCAGCTGAATTGTTCTGTATTGGCTGAGCTTCTAAAGTGAGAAAGGTGATTGAAAGGGTGTGCTTCAGTAATTGTACTTTTGCTGTAACTTGTCTTTCCACTTCATGATGCATGTTTTTTTTCTTTTGTCAGGATAACAACATATAGCTTCTTAATGCTTTTAAAATTTCCATATAAATTTATGCAAATGATCTGGTGACTGCCTACACCAGAGCTGGCTCTCTGTGCGTGTAAGTGTATGTCAGTCTCAGAGCAGCATAGCTGTAGCTTCAGACTTCACCATCTGGGAAGCCTTCAGATGTATTCTGGCTAAAAAGTAGTGGTAAAAGTAATTTACATAGATACACTTTTTTACTTGTATTAGTACATTATATATAAAAATTACACTTCCATTATTAAGAAAAATTAATTAAGTCATCAATTAAGGTCATCATTTTAGTCACTAGAAGTGTAAGTTTTCACCTATTTATTATAGCCTATGGTTCTGGCTTTAAATGTTAATATGGTACTTAGGCCAGAACAATATCCAGGCTGTCATCTATTTGCATCTGAAATAGGCAAATACATTTCTATTATTTAAGCTGTGGTGCAGACTTGAGTTGATGAACTAAGTATAAGCTGCTTCAAGCACTATGAAAATCAGAGGGATGTCTCTAGTCATTGTCACCAGCTGTCTTGTTGCATGTTACAGTCCTGATTTAAATATCTCAAGAGTAGTTGTTAGCCACTAAAGCACTTGCATCTAACCTCTCAGTCACGATTAAGAAAACTGTGTACATGTTAACTGTTTTGTTGTAACAGTACAGTTTGCTATTAATGTTTGTCCTCCGTTATGTTGTCTCTGCATGCCCGATGCATGTTCCCATTAAAGTTTGTTTAGCTCCTGTTTTTTCTCTATTTTCATGACACGTTCTTCGCATAGCTGTTTATGATTCAGATTTATTTTGCTTGTTTTCTGTTAATTGTAGATAACACATGAAAAGGAAATAAAACCTGAAAGAGCATCAGAAAAGCTTTTCATAGCCCTTTTACAATCAGTAATCAGAATTTTCAGTAGAAGTTACAGGTCTGGTGATGCAATTACAGTTGGCAGTTTTCTTTCAAAACCAGAGGGTTGCAGCACTGAATTACATGTTATTTCCCATAAAAACACCTTAAGTAGCTGTGCAGTGGCTGCTGGTTAGAAACTGGTCTGTTTTACTTCAGATTAGTGGTTCTAGGTACCCCAGAATCAGTAATATTGTCATACTGTCACATCTTGCTAGCATTGCTACAGAAAACGTGCTGCTTTCGGTATTGGTTTAGCTAACAGGTAGTTCAGGGTAGTTTGTATCAGTTGTTGAGATAAGTTACTGTGGTCTGTGTAAATCTTTCTTGCTGGTCACAAAGGCTTAAAGTATGTCAGAGAGGGATCCAGCCAGCTGAACAGCAGAGAGGCTGAAGTTCAGTAACTGTCCTTGGTCAAGAGGATTTCCAAAGACTGTTCTTTCTCTCAAGTGTGGTCTGCTGGCCGGTGGTGGTTGATTAATTGAGCTGTCACTGGTGAATCACAGGGTCTTGATTTCACTACCTGTGTTAAAGGAGCTGTGCTGGCAGTGTTTGGGTAATCTTCAGCCCCATTTATTTATTTACCTTCTTCCCCCTTTAATGCAACATCTTTGTTAATACTTTGGGATTTGGAGATAAGTAGTGAGGTTTGATGGCTTGCACTTATCCTAATTGTGAAGGAGCAGTGTCATTCATTTTTACTTCCACTGGATAACAGCACAGGGTAGTTGTTTCCTCTTATAAACTAGGCTGTAAGACTACATGTCTGTAGGGACAGAGTAAAATAGATGTTACTGAAGTGGAATGTGAGCTGTGATTCTTTCCCTGTTTCAGTGCTGTAGTGTCTGTACTCTGGAGATGTAGATGGTTTAAAGGCAGCTAACCAATCCTTCCCATATTCCTAGTAGTTGACACTTAGCTCTTCCCAGGTCAACATATGAGGTACAAAGGTGTGAGGTACAATAACATATACTTGGCAGGTATAAGAAGTTCTAGCAAATGGTGGCAAAATTTAGCTTGTTGCATAATAATTCGGCTGCTTTTGAATTGTCCAGGCCATGTGCAGAAGTGGGAATGTCTAATTATTGTGCGATTCACAAATACCTGCTTGTCTGCATAAAAACAGTCCAGAATGTTTGTAATCTACTAGAGCATTAGCAGCACTAAGCTTTAGTAACTTGCTAATAATAATAATAATACACACTGGTTGTGTAAGTCCTGAGCTGCTACCAATGGCTCTACATGTCAAAGTAATGGTACAAGAAAAAAAAAAACAACCAAAAAACTGGGACCAAGCTGCATTTCAAAAGCTTATAGCCATTAGGATTCCAATTTAAATGATTTTTGGATGAATGGCTCCTGAAGACGTCGACAGCTTGACCAGTCAGAGCTGCTGGAAACATGGCTGCTCTCTAGGCTATCTCGATCACAGTGCGACAGGCAACGCGATCAACAAAGCAAGTGATGGGCAAGGCCTTGGTTCTGTCTTTGTTTGGGGGTAAATAGCTGTGTGATGGTGTGTGACTGTGGTGGTTTTCAGTTCCTTTAACAAAAATCCAATCCACCTAATAACAAAAGTCTGAAAAAGACCTTGATAAATTGACACATGACCTCATTTCCCTTGTCTTTAAGATCCAATATCCTAACTGGGATGGTGGAGATGAAATGCATGGTGTAATCTTTCTAATTTCTGCATGTTTTGATTTTGTTGTGTCACTAGGGGAATGGGGAAAGCGGGAAAGGAGCTTTTACAGAAACAGATAAATTGCACAATTTTTTGTAAATGCTCCTGGGCAATTATGACATATTTTTCTGTTGACCTATAGTTAATATATTTTCTAGACTTTTACTACCCCAGTAATGCCATAAATATTTTTAAGGTGGCTGATGTGTATAACTTCTACTGTTCCTCTAGGTTTGCAGAAAGTGTGATTGTTACTGTTCTAAACATTTGTGTACTTAGCAACAGAATTGAATGCTCTCATTTTAGGAATAACAATATATGAAAGAATATGAATTGACCAGCAGAGCAAAGCACAGTAAAATTCACACTGATGTTTAGCTGCTCTTATTTTCCCATGTCTCTACCTGGAAAATGGGTACTAATCCATTCATACCTTCTAATTTCCTTGGCCTCCTGTGTCTCCATGGAGTGTGAGAAACATCTTATTGGCCTGTGTCATTCTTCAGGCAAAGTTTATACACAGCCACGTTGTGCAGGGAAACAGATTAACTGCGAGATACTTCCATGTTGGGAGGCTTCTAGCTGAACTTCTTCTCCACTGTTCCTAGGTGGCAGAAACTGCAGAAACACATGAAATGGTCAATGGAGCTGCAGAACAGAGGACAAGTTCAAAAGAGACTAGTCCTGTTCCTTCCCCAACGGCAGACCGCAAAGCCAAGACCGCCGTTCAGGGCCAGACTGCTGCTACCCTGCCTGCCAAAACACAAGAGATCCCTTCTGCTCAGATGGAGGGCTTCTTACATCGCAAACACGAGTGGGAGACACACAGCAAGAAAGCCTCCAGCAGGTAAAGTACTCGATGCTTAATGCAGGTAATTACATTCGAACTCACCAAGATGTAAGACAGCAAGTGTCATCCCTGCTGCTATTGTCTTCTCGCAGCTCCTAGAGACCTTCCAGGTGTTGCTGTAGGGAGTGTGTATGCGTGGTTGAGTGGTATATTCGATGAAGTTGCAATCTCAAGATATGTGGTAGAAAATGCAGTGTTAGCCGTATTTGGAAGGTGGAAAACTGAGGCATCAAGATACCATGACTTTCCCATGTCACATGATGAATTTGTGGCAGTAGTGGGATTTGATTCCAGATCTCTCAAGTTACTACAAGAAAAGAAAAACACGTAGGTGTGAGAATAGAAATGTCCATATTCTTCTGATGTTTTCTGCTTGCACATTAGCACTTTCCACCTACTCTGTAATCTGTTCAGAAGAGAAAAGCGGGTGAAGATGATTTTGTTTGCCTTAGTTGATTCCATTCCTAACAACCTGATCCTGCAGTTCTGAAATTTCTATCTGTGCTGGAAAAGGAGAGTGGGGCCCTTCATGACCTGAGAGAGCTCTTGAAACCAGTTTTATGACTTGGCTGACAAGGAAAATGTTGACTAGCAAGTGGTGAGCTACACCAACATCTGAGGGATTTGGTAGGAGCCAAAGTACTCAGCAGAGCTGAGTGCAGATCACAAATGAGTACAGTAGTACCATGATTTTTGTTCAGCTGGAGTTGTTCACACTGTAGAACTACTGTGAGGCACCAGTACTAATATCTAGGGTCCCTTAGATCTAGCAATCATTGATTTTTGTAGCTCGTATTGAAGAGCGAGGTGGATGTACTTGTAACAATCAAGGGTTTAACATGCAATCCTTTCCTTAATTTGCAGCACAGTGAGAATTCCTTCTACAATAAAGTGTAGTCATTAAAAGGTCAATCAGTTTTCTCCCAAGTATGCAAACCTCCCAGTCTGACAAACAATCCTCCCCCTGTTAGGACATGCTTATGTGCCATCAAAGGGAGCTCTGGAAATCTCTGTTCCATTTGGCTCCAGGTCAGTACTTCTGTCTTGAAGCCATGCTTTCATGAGAGAATTTGCTGTTTGCAGCTTACAGGACAGTGTATGCTGTATTCACATCCTCCCACTGAACTAGTCTCCATTATCTTATGGAAATAATTGTGTTTGGATTCTCCAGTTCTGCAAGTAAGAGCATTAGATTTATAAATACTTTTCCTGTTTTCCTTGTCTTGAAGATCATGGCATAATGTGTACTGTGTCATAAACAACCAAGAGATGGGCTTCTACAAGGATTCAAAAGCTGCTGCTTCAGGCATCCCCTACCACAACGAGATTCCTGTCAGCTTGAAAGACGCAGTCTGTGAAATAGCAGTTGATTATAAGAAGAAAAAGCATGTGTTCAAGCTAAGGTAAACCCCTTGAGGCATCTTGCTGTTACTTGAGGTTGTGGTGGGGATGTTCACTGTGTGAATTCGTGGGAGGGATAATTATTAGCTGCAATATCTCCTTTCCTGAACAAGCTCTTGACAACACTGAATTATGGGATATGTATCAAAGGTAGCAAGCACAAAACAGTATCAAAATAATCTGTGGCCTTTTTTTACACCTGGGACTAGACTACACGTCTGCCTGAAGTTAGGAGCCTCCAGTTGAAAACGCTGGCTGCTCCCTCCCCAGTACGGTATCTTGAATCATCACCATGGTAGTTATGACAGCAGAGCAGCTGCAGAATTTAGCTGAGTTTCTACAATAACCGTGAATACTCCGGGTGTTGCCTGTGATTTCTGTCTTTTTTAAAGTATTGAGTAAATTTCTGTACTGTCTTTTACAAAAGATCAGCCTGAAGGAGCAAGTACTGACACAGCAGTCAACTGCTGAAGATGGCAAGATCTGCAGTGTGCCCTGACATACTGCACGAGCTCCACTATCATAAGCCTGTTGGGGTGTATTTGTGCACGTATAGATGTTGTGACTGTCCTGTTCAGTCCCATACGTCCCAGTCTGATTACGAACTGTAGCTAAACAAGCGGGACTTGAAGCGATGTGACTACTACTATGCTAAGTTTGTGGTGGTGGTTTTCTTCACAGATTGACTGATGGCAACGAATACCTCTTCCAAGCCAAAGATGATGTAAGTAATTTTTTTCTCATTGTTTGTTACTGATATGATAGCTGTGTTGTTATACAACAGGAGAAAAGTAGCTGCTGAGAGCTCAGGGGTACACTTTAATTTCCTGGTCTGCAGTCTTGTGAATATACGTGCCTAATGTGTAGATACTGAAGCTGCCACTGGCACAAGCAGGGCAGCAGGGCTTTTCAGATGCAGCTTCTAGTAGATGTCTTCTGCAGGTGTGTAACCAGAGGAATACCAGATGATGAGTTAGGACCATGTTTCCTTTCATTTCCCACTTCTGTCCATTCCCCTTCCACAATGTTGAGGGAGTTAGGGAGGGCATGTTACACGCAGCTTGTAACGGCTTTCTGCCTTTGGGGCTTCTTGAAGGAGGAGATGAACACGTGGATTCAGGCCATCACATCAGCTATCTCTTCTGATAAAATTGAAGTGTCCCCGACCACCCAGAGCACTCCAGCCTCCAGCCGTGCCCAGACCCTGCCTGCCAGCGTCACAATAACCAGCGAGTCCAGCCCTGGCAAGCGGGAGAAAGACAAAGAGAAAGACAAAGAGAAAAGATTCAGCCTTTTTGGTAAAAAGAAGTGAACTCCATCTCCACACACTGCACTTCTCTGACCGTTCCAGTGGAATTCCAGCATGCGAGCTCAGAACCAATACGTTACTCTCTGTGCCTCATGTTCCTCAATGTGATTGACATTTTTTTATTTATAGAGCGTTTTAAAATAAAAAGCCAACAAAAAAGAATCTAAAGTTACAAACGTATGAGGTGCATTGGGCAGCTTCTGTAGGAGAGGGAGGACCAGGTTTTGGGGGTTTGTTTTTGTTTTGTTGTTTTTTTTTTTTTAAATGAAGTTAATGTAGATTAGATCTTAATATTTAAACTGTTCCTCAATTTTGTGAGGCTGTCTTGGAAAATAACCCACTCCTAGTGCTATTGGTATGCAAGGCAGCGGTGCTTTCGAATCTACTGTGCACATCAAAAACCAATGTACAAATTTTCAAAAACGTTCACTTCCTTTTAAGGTTGTTATGCTGAGTCTTGACTAGTAGAGCCTCCCATTACAATTCTAACATTTATTAAAATGATAGTGTATGATCTTTGCTGTAACAGAGTGCAGGTATGCATTAACTTACAGACAAACCATTTATATCCTGGCGTTGGTTATTAACACAACCTGAAGCTTTTCTGCATCAAGTACGACAGATAAGAATGTTGGTGTACAAGGTGGATTAGCAGGCTGATACAGTTTTAAATAATCTGTAATTTCAAATTTTTTTTTTTGCGGAAATACATTATATTGTATGTTTCAGATAATTCTAGTACAAAGTATAATAAGACTAGATGTATAATAAACCCTTTAAAATCATCAATAAGTGTAAAAGTGGAACTGAAGCATTTACTGGAAAAGTAATGTTACTCAAATGGTTACTTGCTTGTCAGCTGCAGCACTGTGTGTTATAATTTTGCTACATTACCTTGCTATTTGATACATAGTGTGCATTTCTCTGTCACTGTAACTATTGTAATGAAAAATTTTCATCTTACTGCACAATCAAAAATTACATTTAATAGGAATGAACTTTCAATGACTGGGCCTGTAGTCAAGAGTAGTACTGGAACTGGCTTTCAGTTGTATCGAACTGTACCTCTAGACTTTTACCCTATCTGTTAAATATATGCTATGTCATTAAATGCTTTTAAAACTAAATATGCTGGTTAAGTTTCTTATTTCATTTCTGACGATGTTAAATCATGATTTTGAAAAAGGATCAAAATAAAGTTATTTTAAAACGTCATCTCTCCTGTGCACTGAAATGAATGCCTTCAAATGTAATTCCATTTTTTTTGTGCAAAAGCTCATACTGAAACAGTTGTTTTCTCTCTTTCTACTTTTCTTTATCTTCCTTTTCCCTTCCCCTCCCACCTGTCCTCCTTTTCACCCTGCTCCCCAAATTAAGTGCTAGAGAATAAAACTTGTAAAATATTTTGACATAGAGATTTTTTTATGAGAAATAAATCCAGCAGAATCAATGAAGTAAACATAGGCACAGGCTAGGGCAATTAAACAAGTTACCTGAATGTCTTATCCGAGTGAGGTAAAAATATCCATGTGCTAGTTTGCAGGAAAATAACATTGTTTTAAGTAATCTTAGTTCTCCAGCTTTCTACATACCCTTTGCTCAAGTCTTCAGTAAATTGGGCAATAATTGAACTTTATAATTTACCAAGGACTAGTTGTGCTGCCCAGTTTGATTTCACTGGGGTTTTTTATACCAGCTTTTGTTAAACACCTCACTTAAGGTACAGCCACTATTGCAGTTTTGTGCTGACAGACATTTAATCCAGCCGAGGTGATTCCAAACCTCACCATTTCCTTGACCTTGTCAGCATTTCAAAGCCTGGCATCTTTTCAGTTTTCTTTAACTTGGATGCCATCTAGGGAACCATCTGAAAGGAATAGCTCCAAGAAGCCCTAATAAGCAATAGAAGTTTTAAACTCCATGAAATGTAAGGATCCTGGGGGTTAATTTTTTGAAATTATTAAAATACACTCAAACATAATTTCAGATTAAAGCAGATAAAATGCAGACTAACATATTTCCAAGCCACAGTTTCTTGAACATGCGAACAATACAGTATCTTAATTCTTTTCATCAGTATACTGTGTTTTCCAGGGTTTTCTTGTTTCTGAACTTTTGGGTTATTAGACAATGGAATATTCATGCACATTTTACTCCTGTAATATTAATTGTTCCAGTCTAATTACTAGTAAAAAGTAGGATAACACCACTAGTCTTGTAAAATGTAATACAATATAAGAAGCTTGGCTTTAACATTAGAAGAGAATATGAAACATTCTTCCTAGCTGATTAAAGTACATTAAAATGTTGATGCTTTGCCATTTTTGTCACTTCAATTAAGCTTTTACGATGAGTAATTTAACAGATTGATCTTCACTACTTGTTGTGTGTAATCCTGTAGTGTCTTGGTTGAATGTGCCTTCAGAATGTTTTTTTCTTGTTTTGTCTTGCCTCTTACTGCAAGTTGCTCCTGAAAACTACCTGAATAAAAATGCTTTCTGCTTAGGAATTGATTTCAAGTTGCTGAATTCTAGTAAGCCTGTTTTCCCCTTTGGACCATAAGGGTGCAGTTTCCATACAGAGAGAACTGGTGAGTCAGGAGGAGCCTCCTAGGACAAAGCCAGATCAGAACAGTCAGTTTGGTGTGTTGGCTTCAGAAGGGAGGAGGACTGGAGTAATCTCTCTTGGATAGATGAAACATTATATTCCTACTGGTTACCGCTCTGAAGAGTGAGGATTTGTTAGTACAGTTCAGCACTGTGCTCCAGTTTCCTTTGTTAGGACAATTTGTAAGTTAACATATATTAAAGTTGGTTTTGTTTCCTCTGGGGATACATTGCAGAAGTAATACAGAATTTCAACATTGACATTTTCAAATAAATTTAATTAAAGCCAACCACTTTTTAGCTACATTGCTGTCATTGTTATGAAGAAGAGAAATCATCTTCTAGTCGGGTCAGCCTGCCTTCCTGTTTTTCTCTTGGTGGGAGCCCCGTGTTGCATTCTCAGCTGAGAAGGTGTTGGAGAGCTGCACCTGAAGGGTCCTTTCCATGTCTTGATGAATTAAGTAGAATAAGGGGAAAAAAACAACCCAAAACTCATTAGCCATAGTTATTAAGCATGTGTTGGGTGGGAGGGGTTTTTTTCAGATTGGTGCAAATTATTTTTTAATCTATCTGTTCTGCACAGAGAGTATGTTCTATTGCAGGGTTGTATTCTGTATAATAAAGAGTAATGGTGAAGTAAAAGAAATGTATCATTGATCTCTGTTCCTGTGAAATACTGTTTGAGACTACTTCTCACTTCACCAATGCTCTCTTTTTTTATGATTGAGTTTGTAGAGAATGGACTTTAAATGTGCAGGGTCTTTAAGGAATACATGTTTGTAATAAATAGCCTGCAGATATGATGCAGGTTGGCTTTTTTGTGGCTATTTTTGTTTTTTCTGCCTTGACTAATCACAAGTGGCGGAATAAATAACACTAACTTACAGAAAAGCGAGTTAGAACAAACATTAGTCCTTTCCATTAAAAAAAAAACTCAGTAAATCAGACTGTGCTAAATGACTGACTTAATAATTAAATTACTGGAAAAAGCAGAATTCAGCTCTCTGACACTACAGCTCTACCTGTGAATGGAACAATCAAGGCCACATTCTGACAACAGGAGGAACAGGAGCTCTCAGCCAGCAGAAGTGAAAGAGAAATTCAGGTGGCTTTTCCATGTCCTGGTATCAAGAAGGTATGCTTTGAGGTCAAGCAGAACAAAACCCAGGTAAGAAAGCACTGTGTTCGCAATGTATCTGGGTCTGAACTGTCTCCACAGCTACGAGTGTGCAGGGCCTGGCTGAAGTGTTGGTATTCAGTGCTTTTAGAGACTGATCTGGCTTATTCCTTGCTGCTGAATGCAATTTATCCCCTGTTGACAAGCATTTTTCTCTAGTCTTGTGACAACAATTTAATGAATATTCTGGTTCTGGTAGATCGTTTTTTTGTTTCAGAGGATTTTAAACAAGACTAAAGTACAAATAAGGCGAAGCATAAAACAAACCACAGTGCAGTACTGTAAATGCTGCAGTACACAGGGCAGATAGTGAGGATCAAGAGAAATATATTACAACACACAGCAATTAAATGCAATAAGCACAGAAGTTAGGGGGGTTGCTTCCAATCCAGCTTGTACCCGTTGTTACTGTGCATTCTAACGACAGCTGAGCGGGGCTGAGATGTCTTACAACATGTGGTACCACTATCGAAGCCAACCGAGATGAGGTGCGTGTGCCATCACTGGGTGTCACCAAAGCAGCAGAGCAGCTTCAGTGAGCCCACGTGGGTGCATCTGCAGTCTGTCATAATGCAGCATATGCTGGGGCACACCCAGAGCACGAGGGGGAGAGCCTGTGCCTTCTGGTCATCACACCTCCAGGAGAGTCAGGATGAGGACACCTAAAATGGTCTGCTTTGTATGACAAAGTATGTAAAGTATGACATGAAGGGTTTGATGTATAAGTACGTATTTCTTAATGAATCCTGCCTTGCTTCTTAAGCTCAGCATCCTGATAAGCTTGGTGATTGGGAGCATCAAATCTACAATGCAGTTTAATTGCACATGTTGTTCTATGTTTGAAGCATCATTTACTTTTTATATTACTGAATTTTGCTTAATTTTACCTGTTACATGAGATACTGTGGTGGTTCATTATGTCATAGCGGTATAAATCATCTGGGCCTTACATGAACTTTGTCACTATTTTCTTATTAATACTGCTACTCTGTTACTCCCACACCTAGCTGAGAAAAAAATCTCCCTTGCTCACAGAGCACCAGCATTAGCCATGAAGGTTCAGTCTATCCAGAAGATTCTTAGCTATGACAGATCCAGAACCACCTGAACAATCAACTATTATTTGTACCCTCATAAGAATAACAGCTGGGATGAAAGTTAACTTGGAAAAGTCAGATTTTAAAGCAGTTATGGAAACTTGTGGTAAGATTTAGAGACTTTTCAGATGAATTGTCATAGGAAGGAAGCTGAGTCAAGTGTGGCAGGCAGGATACTGAAAAGCAAGGAAAGCCACCAGCCTGGCTGCAACGCAAAAAATGAGAGAAGCTCCCGTGGGAAGGTCAAGATCTCAGCAGGAGTGAGCACAGGAGGCCAAGACAGAAAAAAAACAAGACAGGTTTTTATTGACCTGCTGTAAATGGCCATTCTGGACTGCACTTAGGCATGCAGCAAACCAAATGTATTATGGCTGGTCAGAAGGACTTTCTCTCCAGGCTAGGATGTGAAAGAATATGGTATGTCTGATGGTTCAGAAATGGGCGTACTTTGCATTTGAGGATGGGAAAAACTTCATTTTTTTAATGTTTTTTTTTTTACCCCCCTAGCACTATTTCTGGCCAGATCCTAGCGTTTTACAAATGCAAATCAGTATTTCCGCCCACAAGGAATAAGAGCTTAGAGCCAATTCCTCTCTTACTGTTTTGGTTTTAAGTTGTAAAATCACTGAGAGGCATCAATCAGGATTGGATTAACATAATGCCAGATAACAAATAAATAGAACTAGATCACAGCTCCTGCTTCTGATTCCTTTCCCCAGGTTCTTGGGGAGTTTATAGAATTTAAACAATTATTTACAGTTCAAACGAGGTACCAATTTTGAAGTACCAATTAATAAGCCATCTCTGCACATCTGCTGTACATTCATCCATAAAAATATGAGTTATAAATGGTATTTTGCATAGCAAAGATCTAGGACATAACAGATGTTTCTGGGAGGGAGAATCTCAGTTGTTCGTTGTTAATCACAGCTCTTAGATATGTACAGACTGGGCAGGACATATCACCCCAATGAGCATTAGGGTTCATTTGAGAAGTGGTGCTTTTTGGCATCTCCTATACAAGTTTCTATCTCAAGAATTACATTCAGTTAGATTTAAACCCAGTATTAACACTAAACAGAAAACAAGAAAGCATCAGTGATATTTGTTGTACTGACAATGAACAGTAGGTTGCAGCATTGAGGAACGATTTTAGCAACATGACTGCTGCTCTCCTAAT
Organism: Hemiprocne comata; assembly: GCA_020745705.1. Lineage (NCBI taxonomy): Eukaryota > Metazoa > Chordata > Aves > Apodiformes > Apodidae > Hemiprocne > Hemiprocne comata. Next base: position 76,185,487 of record CM036588.1, on the reverse strand, counting down.
AGGAAAGTAGTAATGCCTTTCTTTTTGATTGGAAAAAAAATACACCAAAAACTCGCCGTGAAAAGTAATTCAATCACAAAAAAAACCCCACAAAAACCCAAACCAAACAAAAAAACTCATTGAGAGTACAGATTATAGGAAAATAAGTGAAACTGCATGTAGTTCCACATGTTTACTTTCCAGGTTTTTCTTTAGGGTTTTTTGGGGCTGTTGGTTCATGACTAGCATACTTCATTGCTACAATAATGATAACGATTTATAACAATTTTTTTTTCCAGGACACTTTAAGTAAAACAATGTCTATTGTTTTAATGTTTCAATATGAATTTGAAACATTTTAAATAGCTTTTAAAAGCATTCAAATTACACGCAGAACTGATTTTAACATGAGTAAATATCAGCATTAAAAGTCTTTGCAACTGCATTCCTCAAGGATCACTGGGAGAGAAGGTGTTTTTATAAAGGTGAACCACACCATCTGCCCTGAAGACCTGCGGTATTACCAAAGGGAAATGAACTCGAGACAAAGGACGCGTCCTGACAGATTTTAAACCACAGAGATCAGTGCACAGGCATAAATATATATGCTGTTTTCTATGTTCAGCTACCATTCCTTTTGAAAAGGGCTTTTGTAGTAATGGGTTGCGTGCTTGGCAACAACAATAATTTTCATGGCTGTGTATGTGTATTTTGGTGTGTGACTGCTAAGAATTGCCAGGTTAACTGCTGGATAAACAAATCAAATGCAGTAAAAGACTGACTGTGAAGAACGGATGGGCTAATTTTGTTGTCTCTTAATTTTTCTAAATTACCGTGAGAACTCGGATACAATTGTGAACGGGGAAAGCAGAAAGATGGTTTTTATTGTGCAGATTTGCTTGTCACTTGTGCGGCAAGGCACGACGACGTTTGAGGGAAGGATTTGGGTGAACTTGTGTTCAACGTTTCACGCTCTTTTTCACATCGCTGATGGAAATACACGACTGAGGTAACTCCCAGTGTGCTTGTAAAAGCAAATCGTGTTGCCTCCCCCCCACAGTACTCATGGATTGGAGCCCCCGCGGCCGGGCGGCGCTCAGCGCCCCTGCTTGAGGCCGCCTCAAAAGGGCTGAACGAACCGCGGGTGGCCGTTGGGCGGCGCGCGCCGCGACCGTTGGGCACCGCCGGCTCCCCCCGCACAGCCGTCGCCACAGCAACCTCCCGGCACGTGGCCGCGGGGCACCCTGGGAGTTGTAGTTGTCCGCCCTATCGCGCGGCGGGCCATCACCCCCGCCGGAACTCCCATCCCCATCAGGCGCCGCGAGGGCGGGAAGGTGGAGCCTCGCTGCCGCCAGGCAAAGTCGGTCTCTACAGGCGGTGACGGGGTCGCCTCTCGCTTGCCCACGCTCTGCGGTAGCGGTGTCTCTTTTCGAGCCTCTTCCGCTTGTCTCCGGTGCGCACCGGGAAGGGGCAGCTTTTGTCTGGTGGTGGGGGAGCTGCTGCTCAGCCTCCGCTTCCACCCCTTCAGACTCCACCTCGTTGGGGGGGGGGACGTGCCTCCGCTTCTCGCACACGCCCAAAGTGCCGACCCCCCCGGAGCGGGAAGAGGGCAGCGCCCGGCCCTGAGGCGCCGGGGGCCAGGTCCGCCCTGGGCGGCCACCCGCAAGCTAGCCCGCCCCGGAGGGGAGGTTGCCCTGACGGCTGACGAGCCGGGCTGAGCGCGGTAGGGACTGCTGGCCTGAGGGCTGTGAAAGATGATATTCCCTCTGGAGACTCGGGGTGCGATGCCAGGTTTTACTCTAAGGTTTGCTTCAAGCGAGGCGCTTAATTCATTAAGGGCGGGTTGTATCGCTTGCGGGTTATATTGCCTGTGTCCCAGGGAGCTGTAAGCGTTTATGTAAAACGGTATCAACACGCTGCTCTTCAGTTTGGGCAGACAGTGAATGTGAAGCGTTTTGTGTGGGGAAAGGTAAAGGGTTTAGCCTTGAAGTGGGTAGGTTATTCTTCCCTTCTATCTGGCACTGTGCTCTGTGAGTGAGCTTTGGTTTTGCCCTTCTGATTTTAGCATTCTCTTCCCTGCGGTTGTGGCCGAGTTCTTGAGAGCTGGGTTTGGTCTCTTGTTGGTTGATACTATGAACGTGGTAGATGTTTTACCACAAACAAAATGCAGCAATCATGCTTGACTAATAATGACAATACAAATTTTGCCTTAGAAAAAGCAGAAGAGAAGCAAGGAAATGTGTTCTTTGGGAATATCAATCCAAAGGATGACAGTAAATAAAACAAAAACACAAGCTCCCCCTACTTCATGGCAAATTGGAGTGGTTAGCAACTGAAAAATGGGAACATAAAATTATTTTAATTACATAGTTGGTGTAGGCTCCAAAAGGAGGAAGTTTTGGGTTGCTGGGGGGTAAAAGGGAAGATGGGATAATATTACCATATTGATGCTGGAGGTTGCATATATATCCTCCCTTTCAATAGTATCTCCTATGAAGACTCAGAGCACTGGATCCTGCTGAAGAGGTTTAAAAGACCCCAGACCACTCAAGACTGCCACAGCACGGATCTAAACAGTGCTCCCCACCCCCTATTAGAGTAGTCCCTTTGCATTTATATACACATGCAATCTACAATGGAAAAACACGGGGTTTGTTGTTTTTTTTTTTCTTTTTCAGTTTTGACCCAAAGCTAGGTATCTTGCAAAGAGGAGCACTCTGGAAGCTTTTTGCAGGAAGCCAAGAAGGTGCAATAAGAGAGATGCAGCAGGGAGCCTTTGGCAGGTGGTGTTGACACACAGAAGTTACTTTGTCTTAGGAAAGATTAAAAAAACCAAACAAACCACAACGCTGTCTGCTGCTTATGTAGGTGTGTTTTCGTGCTCTTCCTTCTCCCCTTAGAAGTTGCCTGGGTCGTGCCTAGGCGGGGGAGCAGCAGCAGCTCGTCCTGGGCAGCAGCAGCAGCAGCAGCAGATTATGGTGGCAGCGCAGCAGCAGCCCTGATCCGCGAATGCGTTTCTTATTTAAGATCGTCGCTCGGAAGTGCCACCTGAAGCTCCGGCAGCTGGGCAGGGACCGCTAACGTTTCCAAGGGGAAAACCCAGAAGGGGGAAGGAGTTAAGGGAAGGAGGGGCAGAGCTCGGTTTTGTGTGTGCTGGTGGGGAGAGGGGATTGGTTATCATGGCGGATCGGACAGCTCCTAGATGCCAGCTCCGTCTGGAGTGGGTTTACGGGTACAGGGGTCACCAGTGCCGCAACAACCTGTACTACACGGCAGGCAAAGAGGTGGTTTACTTCGTGGCCGGAGTCGGCGTGGTCTATAACACCAGAGAGCACAGCCAGAAATTCTTCCTCGGGCACAACGATGATATTATCAGGTAAGGGGGCTGACTTGTCTGGTGGTGGGGTGGGGTTTAGAGGGAAGGGAGGAGAATGTAGGGCTAGCAGAATACCCCCTCCTTGCTTCTTACAGATCAGCTTGTACCTGGCGTTTTAAAGCAGCTCGGATTTGTCTTAAGTGAAAGCTGGGTTTCTAGATAACTGTCGATTAATATTTTTATAGCAAAGCTTCAAAATGTTGCAATGGTAACATAGGAGGTAAGTTTTTCTATTGCATTGCACCAAAAGCAAAGCACTTCGTTTCAGTACAGAAATTCACTGGGAAGATCTTAGTGCAACAGTGCTGCAAAATTGTGTATCCAGCACCTTGATCTTTCCAGAGCTGGGACCCCACCTTGCCGATTAATATGTATCATAGAAGGCAGGTGTAGCTTTCGTTACACTCAGCAAATCCCAGCACAAGAGTGCCATAAATCTGGCACGTAGGTCAAACTGATTTTTTTTTACATCATCTGTATGTAAAATTTCACTCAAAAACAAGTTTAGCTGTTTGTACTCCAGCCAAAAAATCCAATGCTGGTGCAAGATGGCTACAGAAGCACAGGTCTTGCTCTGGCCAATTTTTTTTTTTTTTTTTTTTGGTCTCTTTCAAATACTGTCTAAGAAGTGTGTCTAATTGATGATGTTGTCTTAAAGAAATACTGATTTTACTGCACCTCACAAAATAATACAACGAAAATGTGGTTACAGGGTTCAAGGTAGCCTTTAAAAAAAATCTGTCAGAAATACAGAAATTTACATCAGTAAAAGAGAAAATTAATATTGTGTTTATGACTTTATGACAGAATCTGAACCTAGAATATCCTTATAAGGGATGTTGCCTGGTAATGACACTCCTCTGAGCACAGCTAACTGCTGCTTTCCCTCTTCACCTAATTCAGCATGAATGAAGTGTTCTCTTGGTGATGTGAAACCAGAATAGTCCCAGGTGACTCATGGTGCGGTAGTACTGTGGAAACATCTGCTGAAGTCAGAGTTTTGACACTCAGTAGCAAAATCACATAATTGTCATGTACTCATTCTGGAGCCTTGTTTACAGAAAACCATCCTCTTTTCCCAGTGAGAGCTTTTGGTTGCTGTGTATCCTCGTAGCATTCTTCCCCTCCGCTTTGTAATGCATTAAAGCACTAGCATTTCATTAAATGTGGTGGATATGCATAAAAGTTTATTCTGGTTTCTAAGGTTTGTCAGTTCCAAAAGCCTGTTTAAATAGGCACTGGGCTGCTCAGATCCTTCAGAGGAGAATAAGTATTTTAGGTGTATCTGCAGTATCATAAAATTGAAGTTTTCCTTGTCGTATGGATATAAATTTTGATACTCTATGGAATATGAAGTGTAATCCATGTACAGAGCTGTTTATTTCTGAGCTTATGTTTGAATTCTCATTAAATACTAGAAATATAATTTGTCAATACCCAATTATGTATCTACATATATCCCGCTGGTTTGGGGCTGGACAGTGATGTTTTTGTTGTTTTTGTTGTTTTTTTTAATATTCCATCAGCTGCAGAAAAATGCCCTGATTATTATATTTGACTAAACCTCCCTCCCAAAATCCACTGTATTGTACAACAACTTTTGTGCCTTTTATTTTAAGCCATCTCATACTAGGAGGCTGCTTTTGGCAGTGTCACATTTGGAATGTACAAAGGGAATAGAAAGAATCTGAATGTCTGGTATTTGTACTTTGGCGGTGCCTGTGCCTCGTCTACTCTTTAAAGAAAACCAACAACCACCTGTTCAATTTAACAGGTGCTTTGAGGGACTTGCTGGCTGTCCAACCATGCTTTGGAAAGATGAGTTTCGTTTCTGATCTGCAACAAGATCAGAGTTCTGTAGGATTACCATAGTTTTCAACAAAAAATGAAACATTTTGGCCCAGAAAGCATGAGCAGGACCCAAATGATAGTTAATTTCACCTTTTAGTGGCCAAGAAAAGTTGCTGTCACATAGGGTTGAAGAAAGTAGCGGATCTCCAAAACGCTGCCAGAATATTCTGCTGTTTGCACCTGGTAATGGTTGCCTCCTTTGCCACTGCTGCACTTTGCAGTCTTCGTTGATGTAATTTCTCATCACTGTAAGTACTTTTAAGTAGATGGTTCTTTGTGTGGTTATCACTGATATTCCTAATAAATGCAGAAATCTAAATTCTCACATTTTAGGCTTCACAGCTGTCATCCAACTGAGACAAATTGGATTAATGTACTTAACCCATTTTTCAAGTTTTTTTTGGTATTTACTTGCCTGAGACCAGCTCCTAAACAGCAGTGCATACATTTGTAGTCCAAGAGGTTGTAATTGCTAAAGCAATTTGAAACATGATTTAAGAAAATAAAACTTGGAGATTTTGAAAAATACTGTGAAATCATTAAGCCTGGAAGGCCTTGAAGTGGGAAGATCATCTGCTTCTGAGGATTGCTGTTAGCTGCTTCTGTGTTGAAAGGTTTCAGAGAGTACTATTTTGGGGGGATGGGGGGGGGAAATAATCCATGATTGAGAGGCTTGAGAACCTGTGCATTACCTTGAAGTGTTTATGAAAATAATGGAAGTGGATGTTTGTCCTTGGTGAAAAGGTCAGATGTTTAAAAGAGTATGTTTAATGTGTTTTCACAATTTTAATTGCCCTGCCTCTTGCTTTGTATCAGATAATGGAGCTGGACATAATTTAGTTAGCGCTGAAGTAGATTAGATGCTATTAGATTAATGAGGAAATGCCATTTTTCCAAAATTTATTTATGAAAATTAGGTTCTATTTGTATAAGGAACTAACATGCTGCACTCAGCTAAAGAGATAGATGTTCAGAGTATGAACAAGGGAGCTGTGAAATGTTCTGTCTTCTGTGCAAAGCCACTACCAGGTGCTGTGCTTCCAAGCTCTTCCTCCTTTTAAATTGGTGATGAGATGAGATCCTGAACTACCTGATTTAACTTGGAAGTGAGCCCTGCATGGCTGAGCAATCGGACTGGGTGACCTCTCCTTCTTACCTAAAATATTCTGTGGTTCTTTTGTTAATTCCAGTTGTAAAATACAGTTCTCCTTACATGTTATTCAGTTGAGGAACAGTTAATACTATTGTTGAACAAGCCCTGCCATTATAAAAGAGGATCAGCATAAGGTGGAAATAATTAGCATTGGTTCTGGTCTTTGAGGACTGCTGATGCATTTTGTTTGGAGAATAAAAAGATGTCATTTGTGAATGTTATAGTCAAAGAGCATGAAATACACCCTATTCTTCTCCTTCCCTCTTTAAAAAACATAACTTTTAAAAATAGAAGGCTTTTTGTTATTGAGCACAGCCTGGCAGCTCAGGGGTGGTGAGGGTCAGAATACTCCTTTCTCTGAGCTGTTGGCCCTATGGTTTACCCTAATGGTTTACAGACCACAAAGTAATCATGAAGGGTCTTGCATGGTAGCTCTGCATTTGATTGTGCTTGAAATGTGGTCTACCTGAAGCACCATAAGCATCACAGCTAATGTGTAATAGCCATATAAAAACCACAGCTTTTGCAACATTTTAACGTAGAAAGTGTCACATACCATTGCACGTATAACTGATTTCCATTGGATTCAGTCGCTAGTGCTTTGCAGGATTAGGCTTCGGAAGCTGTAATATTAACATACGGGGATTGGTTTCCTTCTTGAGTAATTTAAAAGTGGGCTTTTGCAGTGTCCCATTGTAAGCACTGTTGGTTAATGTCCTGATGAGAATCTTGCCGTTCATCCAGTGTCACGGCCTTCAACGGGATCCACACAAGTGTGGGATTTATGTTTAGTATAACCACTTGCAAGACTGGATCATTAGCTTTGACAGTAATTGAATACTTTCAGAAGAACAGAAGGTTTTCTCACTTTGATACTGTGTGTTACTTGTATAACAGCAAACAATTAGATCACTCCTTTCTCTCGAGGAAGTGTTGAATGGAGGCAGTTCTTTCCTGTAATTTTTCTGCAATTTTTGCATGTGAAAGCCAAAAAAGCTTGTCACAGAAAGCAGCAAAAATAAAAATAAAACCCGTCAATATAATTTAAAATACAATTTATTTAATCGATTTTTATAGAATTAATTTGTAAACAGAGGTTCCTAACTTTGAGATGTTTTTCCAGTGGTGTAGTAATAAAATTATTATGTCTCCCTGTTGTTGTATTTCCAATAAGTTCTGCAGTATCAAACAATTTCGTTGAATATATCAAAACATACTGAGAGAACATCTTTGTCTGCATATTGAAGACTTCACCTGCACTTTTTACATACCCCAGTTTCCTGTGTTATTTGGTATGTTGTAGTACTATGCATTTACAAAAGCACATTTTGCATCCCAGTTGCCTTCCAGCAAGTCTCTCGGGAGGCAGAGTGCCACAGGAGACTGCTCCCTTCCTCAGGTCTCTCTGCAGTGTGTCCTGCCTGGGCATGGTACCTGGGAAGCCAGCCTGTTATCTACGGATGCCAAAGCACATTGTTTATGTAAGGCTGCTTACAATGTAATAGCAATGTCGGATTTATCAGAATATTGCTGTAAGTATGCTGGTGTGTGTGTTCCACTGTGCTGACAGATTGAGATTAAAAATGTGCCAGTGGTGATGAGATTTACTGGGCTGCGAGAGTGACCAGAGGCCTGGTTTATTTGTTAGAGAGATCATTTCAGGAGACAGGACGCATACATGAACATGACTGCACATTTTCTTGTCTTTCTGCAGTAGGGAAAAAAGATATATGGTGCTTGAAGCAATGTCATATATTGTTGACTGTAGTAAATGTAATTTTGGAGTAAGTAAATGGATGGCAGAGGTATGCAAATCAAACCCTCAGAGTGAAAATAGCTACATTGTGCTTCAATATTTTTATTTAAAAGTATATATTACAATAATATTTCTGTTTATAGGGGTGGTGCTTATGTGAAGGCATCTAAAATACTTTATGTTTAGGTGCCACCATTTGGATGGTAAGTGACAGCACTTGTTTGCTATAGAGTGATGTTCAAGTTACTGTGGTTGTTTCGTATCAGAAGTGCGTGGCAGACTGTGCTGTCTGTAGCTTCTGCTGAACCTTGACTTTAGTCATGGCAGGTGCACATGCAGGACTGCCAAAGTGTAGTGATCTCAAGATAGCATAATAGCAATGAAGCCATCTGAAGAGTTTCAACACCAGAAACTACAGACCTGTTTCTATGCGACTGTTACACAAGTTCCTTTGCAAAGTCAAGATGTGACTTTGGAACAGCTAGGGTGAAGCAGAAGCTGGGATCTGTGTATACTAATGTGCTTTGGTAACTGCTGTGAGAGGTTGTTCAAGGAGTTACATATTGAAGAAATTGACCTCCCCATAAAAACTCATCTAATCAGCTTTTTGCTTCTTTTGTTTTTAGTCTCAAAAACACAGGGGAGAATGCCATTTATTTCATGACCTTCTGGTGGCCACTCTTTTTCTCAGCTTGATTGCTGCACTGCATTAGATTTTAAGTCTTTACTGGGGCATGAGCTGCTAAAAAATATTTGTTTCTTAAATATCCATATTAATGCATTGGACGTGTTGGAATATATAGTTACAGTATCTTACGTAGTGTGATTTTAAAAACACATAGATCAATTAAAAATGCAGAGAAACTCAGTAGGCATTTGTAGCAATGTGTCTATGAGAAAGGCTGTAACTTAACAACAGCATTTAAACATACCAGTCCATATAGATCCCAGTGATGTGTCAGATATGGTAGTAGAAAAATAAGTAAGATTTATTGCTTGTCCAGTTACAGCTCACTTGCTTGTTTGGACAAGTGAAAAGATGCTCGTTATTAAAAATCACAAGTGGAGTTATGAGTGTTTAAATCATTAGATTGATTTAACTCATTTTCAAAATGGAAAAGAAATTAATGTGGCCAACAAAAGAGGAAGCACTTGTATTCCTCTGTAGAAAATGTCTGGAACTTTATTATGTTTTTATCTTGTCACAGATGAAGAAAAGACTAGTGTTTAAGTTTGTATCAGCTACTATATTTTTTATTGGATATCTTGGAAGCAATTAATTATCACACAGAACTGAGTATCCAGCTTATTAAATATAAAGGTTTTGGTATGCATTGGTCTTACATTAAAATTTTGCAGTTAGAGATTTCACTGTCATGTTATTATACCTTTTCTTCCCCATTGCTTACAGGATCATAAAGAACTTAAACTAAGCTTAATTTTATTTTTTTTTTTTAACATTTGCTCTGCATTAACTCTCTGCAACTCTTACTTGTTTTATTTCAGTATAATTTAAGTTGACTGGGAATCATCAGGTAGTGGTGTGTAATAGCTGTTTAACAGGATGAAAACTCATAGAAAATGCTTTCATATGAGTTTTATTTCAAATTATCTTTTTAGGTAGAAGGAGCTTCAGTGACAATTTTGTATTACTGTTTTGTACTATAAAACTTCCTGCAAAAGTATACGAATTGTAATTTGCACAGAAGTTTATAAACTGCAGAAGTTTATAATCTTGTAGGACATAAGAGCTCAACCTCCATGAAATATTTTTCCTGTCTCTATTACTGACTAAGTGGACGTCAGACAAATCTATCTAGGCAATTTCCAGATACTTATTTTCTTCTAAGTCTTGATTAGGGTTTTGCAGGAAGAATCACATCTTTCTTTTAGCACTTAATGGAAAACACAATAATGGGTATTTCAGCACTTCATGTTAAAAATTCATAATTTTGCCTACGATAACTTGCTCATAACTGGGTATCTCAAGAAAGAATTTAGTCCAATAGGGACTACAAATGTCCTTCCAATATTTTCACCATGCAAACAGGCAACTGAGACTTCTTAGGTGAGGAGGTGTGAGTCCATGCTTCGGGCTTTTCCTCAAGGACACAAGGGCTGCACTTCCTTGGATGAAAATAGAAGACAGAGTTTTTTTGTTTTGTACTGCAGTGCAGAAGAAAGCTCCTTTGTTATCTATTTAGGAATAGAAGCAGGGTTTTCATTTTGAGGGAGATGGTTTTGGTTTTTTTATTAAAGTCTTGGCTGAGAAGGAACTGCAGGAATATTTGTAGCAATATTTCTGATATATCTCTGTAGAAACACAAACTAAACTGGACAGTTTTCAGGTACCATAAATACTGCTAGGAAGTACCCTCAGTGACTTTAGTACTAGGCTTGTGCCTAGTATCCATATGCTTTCTACAGTTCCAAGTGTTTGAATACTTCTTTGCAGCAGTAGGAGAGGTTTTAAGGTCTTTTAAAAAGAATTTGGCTCCCTTGCCTACTGCTCAGTTTTTTAGGAGCCTTGGTAAACAGCAGAAATGCCTACTTTTTTTCTACTTAAAGGTTTTTCTTTAGAATAGCAGCTTGTTTTTCATGAGATACATTTCTACTCCAAGAACATTTAGTTGTCTGGAGTTTCTGTCCAACAGACATGTTGAATTTGAATTATTTTTTAGAGGTGGTATTTATAGTGGACTTGGAATGAGACCTCCAAAGCTTTAGGTAGGCCTGAACTAGTGTGGTTTTAATATAAGACTCGAAGTTTCTGTAAACAGTCTAACAGTATAATGAACTTCGGTACACTGTATCTTACTGATACAATTTCTGTTGATGCTGGCATTGAAGTCTTCTTTCTTTTTTGACAGATGGATTACGATACACTGAAACCATGGTGATAAAAAATATTAATATGAATATGAAATAAAATATACTCCAAGAGAGAGATAGCAATCTTTATTTTGGTTGCCTAACACTCATTGTTATGAAAGATTTTACTGTATTTTTATTGGGAATTTTGAGTGCCTTCATTATTTTTAGCAGACCTGCAAGGGATAATCCTACATGAAAGTTGCTGACTAGTAATGCAGTTTATATATAGTCATACTAATATTGATGCATCCACATCAAAATTGGGCATGCATTTATGCAAACTGTCGGCTTCCTTGTCTTCAGAAATTGTCTTCCTTATGCAGAGATAAAAATCTCAAGTGTTATTTACTCTTTTACTGTCTTTAGCAGTAACTTATTAATTGCAGATATTAATTGGGAAATGAGGGTATTTATAGAAGTTTTGGGTAAGATGAACTAAACTTCTGACGAACTCAGGATACAGTGTAATATTTCCCTATATTTTTTAAAATATATTTTTATTCTAGAAATTAGAAGTTAACTATAGTAAAAAAAGACAATAAAATATGCCTTGTTTATTACAGCTCTACTTGCAATTACTGTTAGAGCGTTTTTTCATTTCACCCTGACTAGTCAGATCATACTTCCTTTTCTATCTATCTTAAGACATATTTAACAAAAGGTTAGTCACAGTGAACTTCCATCTGACCAGAAAACGTATGTTCAATGTAAATTTCCTTAATTTTTTCTTTCATATTGCTAGTTTTTGAGTGTTATTCATAAGGTACCTAAAGGAACTTTTGGCTTAGTTTCCCAAATGCTGGAATCTATGATTAGGTAAGAGTTGAGCTTTCTCTTTGGCCTCTGGCAGAATATGAGAACAATTACATCTATGTGACATGTCACACTAATAAGACCAACTCTTTGAACCTGTTAACACTGGTGTTGAATATGTATTAGCCTGGCTGCATTTAATCAAGATTTTAGCAGAAGGTGTCTAGCAGATTCCTTTCTCATCTGTTTATATATAAATGTAATTTTAAACACCGATTGAAATGCTGTTCAGTGAAACTCTTCTTTCTATTAATAGCTGTAAAACAAGTTAATAATATGTAATTATGCTCCTGGTCTGAGGTCTATGCACACACAGTGATAACTGCATATGCGCTGGCTCCACTACTTCTAGAGGTGTGCATTTTTTTTAAAATATGTGGCAAAAGGAGGAGGCCACAATATCTAGAAGGATTATATTGAGTTTTTAGGAAAGCTGTCTGTCATTGGAAGAGCTATTTCAAAACTTTTGCTTCTCAGGCTGAAGAAATTTGACACAAATTCTCTTGGATATGGGATTCTTGCGTATAGAATTTTGTATATAAATTACATCACAGATCTTAAATTAAAATATTTCAAATTAATATAAAATGAAACTTTGGCAATTGAAATGGTGACAAAATTTTAACAAAGAATCAGTTTAAATCAGGAGAGCTGATTGTTTCCCTTCTGTTAAGTGGAGGGAGAGTGACTTTTTCAGAAATGGGCTCATCTGTATTAGGCTCATCTCTCTTCCCCTACTGCAGAGGAGTCTCCTTCTCTTTGGCCAAGAGAAGCTGGGTGATGGTGAGACTGGCTAGGCTAAAGCTGGCCTTTGTGAGCAGTGCTGGACTCCAGTGGTGGCCACATGAGTTTTTGGTTTCCATTCATTCTTCTCTGTATATACACTACACAGTTTTGCAATGGGAGCTTAAGAAATGAGCCATGGTGTTGCCTGAGTAGGCTCAGGTTCTGTGGAAGCAAATGGGGGGGGAAAAAAGCAGTCTATAGGATGTGTTGTTTGAGATCTGACTACTACATAAGGGACCTTGGGACAAATAGGAAATGGGCTGGGAGCACTCAAGAGGATAGTTCGGATTATTAAGTGGAGAGGCCGGTAATGAAGTGGCTATCAAGCAGTTTGTAACCATTTCCTATGCCTCAATGTGTAAAACTTTACCTCTGGATATTGTTACTTTGGCCTAATAGCCAATAAGTAGGCACTGGTAGCCTACTGTATTCATAAAAAGTTTTTATGATTAAGGTGAAGAGCAAGAAAGTGACTTTGGAATAAGGCTTATGCATTAGCCATAGTTAGTTTCTGCATCTTGTTTCCTTCTGAACAGCACACTGATCCGGTGACTTGTTCTGAATTGGAGAATACACAACTATTGCTTTGTTCCAAGTGAAACTTGCTTAATCTACCCAGTAACAAGATTTTTTGCTGGGGCATTGATAGCAGTTCAGAACAGTTCTAAGAAGCAGCCATGAAGGTGCTGAATGCTTGATTTCAAACTGGAAACTTAAGAGCAAGCTGCTTGTAGGTCACACTACAGATCTGTGTAAGTAGGTTTGACATTTACAATTCTGGTCTTCTAAACTTCTCTTTTTGTCTTGGTATGAGGTTGGACAGTCAAGACAGTGGCAGCTGATGTTTGCGAAAGAGGCAGTAGCTGCAAAGCATGTAGAAGAGTAAAATTCTAGCAACAGAGGTCTGGAAAAGTTGATTTAGCTGTAATTGTCACATTTAAAAATGTATTACTTTGTAACTTGAGACTGGTCAGGATGACTAGTGTATAAGATCCATGCATTTATTATTGGTGGTGGTAAATCATTACTTTGAATCCAGCTGAAAGTGTGAAAGTATTTTGCTATAGAAAGTATTTTGAGAAATAGATGAAAAAAGGTAGTATATTTGAATAGTTTAATGTAGATAACTAGATTAGATCATGCACTTATCCTCCACAGCCTCTAGTTTAAACTTAGACAATGGATTACTGAAAGTATGTTATTTCTTGGTAAATTAGATTTCAGTAAGTTTTTAAAACTCACATACACCTTTCTAAACTAAGGTTAGAAACACTTTTTTAGGTAAACCTAAAAGTGTTTACCTAATTTTTATTTTTTTTAAATTGCCATACATACTAATATTTCTGGTTGAGTGAAATTATTAATTCAGAAATAGGACCAAGAAGAGACAATGTTCAGGGGCCTTCATCATGAATCTCTGTAAAGTGGAGGACAAAATGAAAAGACAGTAATAAAGCATGTGTGCACAGACATGCACAAAGAATAAATATTGTTTCAAGAAAAACTGAGCTGTTAAAGAATTTGATATTATGAACTCCATATTCTGATATTTTCATGAAATTTGCATTTAGTTAAAACCCTCTAATTCTCTGTAAAGATTGAATGGGATCAAAACATGATGGCATTTTTGTTTTGTTTTTTTTTGTTTGTTTGGGTTGGATTTTGGGGGTTTTTTGGGGGGGGCGAGGGGTGTTGGGTTTTTGTTGGGTTTGTTGGGGTTTTTTTTGCTGTGAGCAAAATGTATTGGACTGTGTCTGGAATTTTACCCAACCAACTAAAAGGGAGATTTGAATTATCAGAAGGAGTAGAGAGGCACTGAATTCTCACAGTTGCATTCTATTTAATTGATCAGCAAATTTATATCCCTTTTCATTTTATATCACAAATTTAAATCACTAGTATAGAGTTTTTGTACTCTGATATTCCCATATCTTATAGACTGCAAGCTACTTAGCTGCTCTTGTGTAATGCTGCTTCCATTAATTATATTTTAGCTGAAGATGAACTGCTAACAAAATAACTTTCAATATTAAAACATTTCTAGTATGATTGATGTCCTAGTCTGCATAGCAACTTAAAATTACTTACTGCCTCTTAAAAATTATCCTTTTATCCTTTTAAATTATCCTTATATCCTTCTATTGGAAATTTATTTAAATTTATTCAGGCTCTTAGCAGAATATGACCTATTGTTTTATTGTCTGCTCTGTAGATGTAGACAAGAACTGTAGGACAATAAACCTTCAAAAGCACATATGACAAAAGCCAACAGTTTTCAACTCTTGCACCAAACTAGTTTTATCCATGGATGTTTTATTTTTATTGCAGCATAGATTACTTAATTACCAGCAAAATTATAAATAATCATATCACGCATTGTACAGAAAATCTATGGCTTGCATTTACAATAAATGTCAGAAATGGGGTAAGTTTTTGGAGAGGTTGTCCACTGTTTTTTTTAGCTTAGTTTATACTGAAGAATTAGGTATGATATGTCTTTCAGTAATAGGTATCGAGCATGGATGCAGTTTCATTCTCAAAATGCTTTCACAGAGAGAGGATGTTGTGCTCAGGAAACCTGTAAGAGAATAGAAGAGCAAGTAGATATCTGAATGGTATACGAGGAGACATTAAATCTTTAAAAGCTTGTATTTTTCAAAGCTCTGAAATGAATTAGTATCTTAACTCACTAAAGCAGAGGCCTGTTTCTTTGTGTCTCCGCGCACAATGAAGTCCATTGCTGTTCCATGCTTCTGGCTGTCTGCCATCATATGGTTAAATCTGGAAGTCTGCTGAACCAAACTGAATGCAGTTAATTAGCTTATTGTATTGCAGTGACACTTCCCTAATCTTAACTTTGGTTTATGCTCAAATAAATATGCTCTGTTTAGTTTTAGCCTTCAAGTATCATATGAGCAATTTGCAAAACCCACTTTGTGTAAGGGGAGAGTGTGATGCTTTGTCTGCTGAGGCAGGAGATGGAAAAGACAGTGTGAAAAGGAAGATACATTTTGTTCTTTAGATCAACCTGGCAGTTGTGTGGTATGAGGCTGCTTTCTCTCCTGCTACGATGTAGAACGCAAAAAGCCTGCTAACAGGCAAGATACTGTAAGTTGGAGAAATAACAGAGTATTAGAAAATTACAAACAATAAAGGAAATTACAGCTGCCTGCACCGACATGCTGCCAGGCAGTTACATTATTGCATGGAACTCTGCAGTCTCCGCTGCAGCACAGAACCAAAAACACAGCAAAAAGGTCTCTGCTGAGACCTGCTCTCTGTGATCTCACAGAAGGCAGAACTCCAGGTTCAGAACTTCTGCTTTGAGTAGTTTGCTAAGAAATCAGGAGAAAAAGAGAAATAATAAAAGGCAAGAGAATGAGTCACATATAAAATATGTAAAGTAATAATTCTGTGTTTATTTAACTCCTGGTATTAGTCTTCCCCAAAAGTTTAAAAGGCACTCTTTGGGTAACTGTAATCTCTCTCAAATACAGCATTTCATGGACTTTGGTAGTGTAATAATCTTAAAACACCTTATCTTTGATATTTGTGTTTATGACTGCCTGCATATCCAATAAAACACAGGTAAAATAAATAACTATATGGATAATTAATAACTTTATGTTGCATAAAAGTAGACATATGTTTTGAATAACAGGAGGGCCCTATATTATGAGGGTTCCTAGTGCAGGCAGTTCTACTGAACAAAAAATAAGCTGAAGCCATTTGTGAATATCATTTCAAGGCATATGATCAGTCATCCCCCAGAACATGAAGGATAAGGAACATTTCCAGCTACACTCTGGTTCCTCAGAAATTTAATACTGAAAATTCTGTCTACTGTTGCTAATGTAAAATATTAATTTAACTGCATGACATTACTTCTTATTTTAAACTTACTGTATTTACATTTTATAACAATTTTTTTTAAGCAACTATAAAGCAATCTTGTCAATATTGATTAACTCAAGATAACATAATTTCAAGTCAGTTTGTGCATGGCACTTGTGGGCTTTGAACAGTTTGTCAAGTGTTTATATGGTTTCTTTCAGTTGTCTAGATTCGGTGCTACTTGAGAAATTAAAGTCAGGAGCCCAAGTTAATTAAGTTGTCGAAGGAGAGCTGTTTCCAGACAGACAGTTAAAGCCACTTCTAAATTTGTTGCCAATGTAACCTTAAGTAGAGATACTGAAAGATTTCCCTTCATACTTTTTTTCCAAACATCCATTTTGTAGCCAGCCCAGGAGTTACCTGATTCAAAGAGCATGCTGAACTTTCAAACTCCATCTTCATTCTTTGCTGTTTCTCTTATCTTTCTGTACAGTTACCATAGATGTAATTTGCTTTTCAGCTATCGGGATGGCTCTGTGGGCACTACCTTATGTGCTAACATATGAATTGCTTTGTTAACGCAGATGGATCATTTTAAAAGTTTGGAAGTAAACTGGTCTTCAATGCCTAAAATTTCTAGAAAATACTTGAATTTCCAGGGCTTATTTGTATGCTATGACGGGAATTAGGGTGTAGATCTTTAACTGTAAAATGCTAACACAAGAAATCTAAAAATCTTTACGCTTTTCTAAAATATTTACAGCTTATTAAAGTAACTTTGCTGAAGCTTTTAATAAAACTTTAATCTAGTGAATTTTGAACCTAGCTCTGGATTGCATTATTTTAACATTGATGATGAAGCTCTCCCCTTTTAAGCCATCAGCCTGAAGTGCCATTCAAATTAGACTCTGTCAGTGATGAAAATAACAACTGTGGGAGATGGTGGGAGTCCTGGGGTATGTAAAGGCTCCTTGTTTAAGTGTCTGTATGTTAAATAGCTCTTCATGTTTCCTAGCAGTGATAGCACTGACTCCCTCTGCATGTGACCTCTGCTGTTTGTGGAGCAGACTAGTTAGACTCAGTTCAAAAGAAATGAAAAAGAATTAAAGTTGCATAAATCAATATACTAGATTTTGGGTGAGAAAGAGATCCACTTTCCAAAATCTGGGGAATACATGAGTGTGACTAATCACGTGAGGAAATCTCTAGATCTACATAGAAGATGGGTGACAGCTATTTATTTTTGTAAATGTCTATCCTGAGAATATTTTAAGTCTGAATAGATAGTATTTTTCTCTGAGTTGGCATCATGTGAAATATAATATGATTTCTCTGTAAAAGAGCTGAGAGAGCAGTGTCCGTTTATCTGGGCAAGGAGTATTTTGGCACTTTTGTCTACATCAGTATAATTTTACAATTATATTTCAATTCATTATTAGATCTGATGATGGATCGTAAGATAATTTAAATTAGGAATAATCGTGGTGTTTTGTTTTTCAACAGAGGACAGATTAGATCAAGTATGAATACATTGCTGTTAAATGAGACACTTCTTCAGAATGCACTGTTTCTTGCTGTATTAAATAGTTACTTGATGGAATTACTCTGTACACCATGTATTGCATTTCACGTTTTCCCTGTGGTATCCGTTACTTTTTGTTTTGAATCTATGGGACACCCTACTGCCTTGAGGTAAATGTTCTTTTACCTTGTCATTTAGTTTGGTATGGATTACTTTATACATGACAACAGTTAAGTACGTTGCACAATTTGTTTTTCTGCCTTCTTCCTCCCTATTGGATATATTTAATCAGCCTAACCCCTTTGAAACTGAGCGTTTTCTGCAGCTGTCACAGGTTACTATCAGTTGAGCTACAGTTTCTCTGTACTCATCCACCTCAGTCTTTTGTCAAGATCGTGTTCTCGTTTTTTGGTTTTTTTTTTTATATATACACACACAAATATGTATATTGTATGTGTATATATGTATAGATAAAAATTCTTATATAATTATGTAGAATTCTATAATACATATATAAAACAATCTATATTTTTGGCTTTCAAATAAATTGTTGACTAAATGTTTTACGTAGATGTTCAGTATTTTAAAAAGCCCACACCTTTATTCCATATTACAGCATCTTGTGTGCTCTGGATTTACGGAGACGATTGAGCTGATCACAGCCACAGTGTATGCAAGTGTGACTTATCTCTAGATAAACAGGAAGATCTCCCAGTAAGATGTGTGCAACAAACTTGGGAATGAGTCTTCCTTCAGCTTTCCAAAAAGTAAATTTCACTATATTTCCAGATCAGTAGTATTAGAACTCTTGCAATGAATTTATACTGATTGTGGCCACTCCTAGATTACTCCTTTAACTTCTGGACACTTTCTCTTCTGTCCTGGTGGTAGTAGTGATGACTGATGCTGTCCCTTCATTCTGTTTATGAATGTACTGGACTTAAACCCGAAATTGCTAAGCAGTTGGAACTAAAAAGGTATGTTCAATATCACCAAATCTGAGATTTTTCTGAGTTGTGACAGAATTTTAGGCTCCTGGGAGACATTACTGGTTAAAAAACAAAACAAAACAAATCACTCTAAAGCTCATGAATTGTGACAGGAGGGACTTTTTTGGCACTGGTGTGTGATTTGCTTTTTTTTTTTTTTAAGGGACAGTCACAGTCATGATTTGTTGTTTGTGGTTTCATCTACTTGCTTTATAACAACATGTCTGAGTCTAGTTTATTGATAATAGCATATTACCAATAAACCACAGACAGAAGAGCTTCACTATATTTCAACATAAATTTAAGGCATGAGCATAAGGCATTACATTCTGCTCAGAAGATGACAGGGATTTCTAGCTCATTTTTCTTTCTGAAGACAGATCATGGCATTTCACATGTCATTTCCAGTTATCTTCTGTACTGATGATTCCTGTGGGAATGTTAGCGTACTCTTTCTAACATGTTTTATTTCAGTTGTTCCTCTGGCTCCCTTGAGTCAGTTTGCTGCAACTAGCTTCTCATTACCTTTGACATCCACCAACCCAAATGGAATAGCTCCAATGGAACTAAAAGTATGTTTGTCTCTCCCGTATTTTGTTCTTGGATTGCTCACTGCTGTGGGGCTTCCTAGACTCAATCATTCATACAAGTTGCCAACATATTTTACCTATCTTACTTTGAAAATTTTAGCATATGTCTTTGATCAGCTGTTTCAGAAACCAGTAAAAATCTCCTACAGGGATTTGTTTCATAGAAGTTGGCAGCATATCATAAGTTTTGAACATCATTTTGTTGTTAGACATTTAATCTTTATTTTTCTTAATTAGAATCTTAGTTCTAATCTCAAGAGTATACTTCTCTTGATTTAATAATTTTTCCTTTCTTCTCAAATTTATTATACTTCTTACATTGTTGTAAAAAGAAAGCTCAGCTGACACAATGAATAAAAACGAGAGCTTCTTGCTAGCCTTTAGGGAGATGACTTCATAGTTATCAATCAAACTCCCACGCAGCTGCAACAATCTGCTTTGACTGATGACCCCATAGTCACCTCCCTAAAGGCTGCCTCAAGGTCTCTCTTCTCTACACTAACTCAGAGACATTCTTGGACTAATATGTGGGAAGTTTCCTTGCTGTCTTGTTTTCTCTTAATTCAGTTCTGCTTGCATCCTTCTTTTTCCTGTTCTATTTTCACTGTTCTGTGTTAATCTAGATATTTGTTATATATGTTTCTTCCAGACAACACAAGACAATACCCCTTCAGTAAAACAATAATTTGTAATGAATCTGCATTTTTTCACCAAATCTGCAAGATTTAGATGCTGATTCATACAGCTAAGAGTATTCATGTCGCTAAAATGAGGTTCAGTTGACTGTAACCTTTCAACTATGGAGTACTGTTGGGCCTAGGGACAACTGACTTCTTTACTTCTACAGAAAACAGTGAAGGCATTTGGTTCTCCAGCCTTGAGAACAAGTCGCATGGTACAGCCTGCATCCACACACTTGCCTGGTTTTCTTCCTTAAAAGAGGGTGACAGCACCCAGATCATAGGAAATGTCTATGCCATATTTTGTCTTCTAGGCATTTTCTGGAGAAGCACTAACTACCATGGGCCAAAACTGCTGCTGCTTCAATAGCACAGATGATGCTGAGTCAGTGTTGAAGCCCTGCTCTGGAGTGGTTTATTTACTTCAGTATCTGTTACTTATATTCAGTTGTGCATCAGAAACTAGTGAAATGCTTACCTTGTTCATCAATAGAAGCATTTCTCCTGAAGAAGGGACTTTGTTTCTTTTGAGGATTGTTTCCAAAATACTCAGGTGAAACCTAAGAGGGATCATCCTTGTATGTAACAAGCTATTTCCACCTGGCTGGGAGGAACTGTGACTCAAATGTGTGTATTATTATCTGTAAGGAATTAAATTAAAACATAAAAATAATCATTTTCCTAAACCTGCTATTTAGAGATGAAAGTCGTTTTAAAATTAGGAATTGTTGTAAAAATGTATGGCGATCTTCAGTTTGTTTGTGGTTTGTTGGTTGTTTTTTTTAACACTGTTGAGCTGCACCTGAAGGGGTATTAAGGTTTGTCCTTAATACATATAAAATAACTGAATATATAGATTTATTCTGTTGTGTTCAAGAAACCAACAACAAGGGATGACATTCTGCGGGATCTGGTATTTACAAACAAAGACAGGTCAGGGACATTGAGGTCAGGAGCAGACGTGGCTGCAGTGGCCACTGAGGTAGTAGAATTCAGGATCCTGAGAGACAGCAGTGAGGAAATGAAGCAAGATCCCAAACCTGGGTTTCAGGAGGCCAGACTTGGGCCTTTTCAGTGCTCTGCTTGGCAGAATCCCCTGTATTAGTGTTAGATAGATGTTGCTATCACTAGTCTGTAATACGCTATCTAATGCTGTTTAAAAAAAACACTTCTTTTTTTTTTAAGATGTGTTCCAGTCAGGTTATGAAGCTGATTTCCAAATTAAAAATGCAAACATTTCTATATTTATGACTTTATTATGAGACCTTAAAAGCTAAAGCATATAATATTACTATTTTAATATTTAAATAATGAATATGGAATAAAGCTTTGGCTTTCCATTTTTTTAAATTCTGAGATGATTACAGATCTTTTTTTACTTAGTCCAGCTGCCTGCATAATACAAAAATGAAAGCAAATTTATGCAAAATACATTGCACAAATTAACATATATTAATCCTAGTTGCTTCTCAACCAGTCTGATATTTTTGCAAGAGAGAGAAGAAGAATAATGTAGATAATATGTCACACATCAATCAGATGTATTAATCTTTTGCTTTCAAAAATACAAATATAATCAGAAAATCTGGATGGCTGTATTTTTGGCTGAGCTGCAACTGTTTTAGTACTGCAGACTATAATGTTTCTGGAGATATTTTAAACTAGCTAGCTTAGGTACCACTAGCATAGAACTTATAATGGGTAAAATTATCCTTAATTATTCCTTCTATGGCAAATCTGGGAATTCCTCCAATGCACTGTTACTTAAAATATGTCTGCTTCCCATTTGATCTCTTTGTCTGTACTGAAAGTGCAACACAAGATATGAATACCCAAATCAGCTCAGAGGCTGTTTTGCAACACAGTATGTTAAAAGCTGTGTACCCTGAGGATGCTGTATATCTGGTATATCCCATAGACCCTGTAGATGCATTAATTTGAATTAGGCAGATTTATTGTATTCAAATATCAAATTACATTTTAATGTGCACTCAAAAGATTATGATTGTGTAAATTATTATTGGGAAAACAGCATTTTTATTTATTTCACTTCCAGTAGTTGTATTTGCTGTCTTGCAGTTCTGTTCTGAAGCTAATGAAGAATGAAACCTGTATCTAGTTCTTCTGGTATTGCAGCCCAAGCTTGGAGCATTTTAATTAAGACCACTTTGTCATATATCCTCCTCCTTTATGGAATTTCACATTTATGTGTGCAGTGCCAAGTGATCCATTTGGCTCAATTCTTGAGAAGACACACTGGGCACTGTCACCCTGTTCTTGCACTTGTTCTGGTGAAGTATGACTGTTCACAGCATTTCAGCTGTCGTTAAGGTAGACAGCTTGAGCCTCTTTGGATCTATAATTTCTATTTTAGCAACACTAATTAATGATGCCTCTCTTGTAGAACAGAGACATCTGGGAGCCATAGATTCTGCTGCCATCTGCAGCATAGGAGCTGGTGAATCTCAGTAGCAGAGCAGAGATGAGGGATGTCTGATGGACCTGCATCTTGGCCTTCATACAGTACCCAGGATACACACCAGGTGCTTTCTCAGATACAGACTGTATACTAGCTTAAATATGCATACTCTTTATGTTGTGTATACATATGTACACATATATGCACATATATACAGTCTTGATATGCTTTCAAACAGTTATCACAAAGATCAGAGGAAGTCCGTGCATTCTTTCTAAATATCATTAAAATACTATTTTGGAATTATATTCTCAAGAATAAGATTTTATATCATAGCAGTCTAAGTAATAATTTTATTTTCTACTCCTGATGAAATACAGTGTCTCATCGGAAAGCACTGCTCATACCCACACTGGCCTGAAAAAATACATTTCTAGAGCTTATACAGTCTTCTGAGAGATTCCAACAGGCAAAAGCCAAGAAAAAATTTATTTTGGCTTGTATTAACATTTACATTTGAAGCTGCTTCTTTCTTTTACTTGGTTAGACAGTAGGTTGATGGAATAATATCATTGATTTGATGGTGCAATTTCTGACTCCTCAGGCAGTCTGCTTTTGTATGGACCACTGCACTAGAGTGAAGTCGATGTACTGAGTATCTAATAAATCCATTTACTTTTTTTTCTCTTTTTAAATTTTTTTAAAAGCATAAAAAATACTTGCATAATGTGGCAGTAAATGACTTAGAGGAAATATTCAATATTACAGGAAAACAGTAAGGGTTAAAAAGAAATTAAAAGTGGAACAATTAAAACATTTTTCAAGTGATAGTACAAAGTTTGTTTTAATATTAAGCATCGTAGAATTATTCTAACACATAAAAATTACAAAGTAAACAGGAAAGACATAAAAAAATAAACCTTTTCCTGATTATAGTTTCTATATACAGTTAAGTTCTAAAAATGACCAAAGTAAATTTTATCAGATAAGTTTTTTGGGCTTTATGCCTCTGTGGTGAAGGGTAATATTTTCATACTCTTTTAGTGATTTCTGTAAAGATAAACATTTGTGTGTGTTGAGTGAAGGAAGATTTTTAAGAGCTTTCAACGTGTTTATCTAGTTCTGATGGTATTTTTAGTAGCTTTAATAGGAAATTTAGGTGTCTCATTTTAGCCAGTATCCTAAAACGTAACTGTTAGAAAAACCTGGCAGAATTTGGCTCTTAAATGAATTTGGGAAAATGACAGTTTATTGAAATACTGTGAGGTAGGGTTCTCAATCTGAGAAAGGCCTCAGGTTATGTGGCCGAGATGTGATCACTGTTTACTTACAGTTTGTGAAGAAAAAACTTGAGATTTCCTTTCACAGCTGTATTTGGTATCTGTGTTTGTAGTGGCTATATTGATACGTACTGCCCCCAGGAAGAGAAGGTGCTTCCGTTATTATTGTGATGAGGAGGGAGGCACTAAGCTAGTTAGCTTAGTACACCTGCTGTGTTGTGGTTTACATAGACTTCTAAAGTCCTCTAACATTCACAGTGCCTCGATGTGAGTAATAGCTCAGAGGAGGTGAGATAAATCCTTTGCTGGTAAACTTCCATCTAGCTAGGAGCAGTAATGTGTTTTTTGGAGAAATTCTGAGTTCACTTTCAAGTTCTGATGAGAAATGGACCTTGGTAGTCCCACACATTTCTATGGGCTAGATTAAAGAACTTTAACATCTTTAGACATTTTTCACCTCCAGTCTCCCCATTCCTGCATCAGTGTAAATAGCCAGATAGGAGCAATGGTAGCTGAAGTCCTGGTGCCTGCCCAGGGGGTCTTCAGGGGATTCCACTAGCAGATAGATATGTCTCAATGGTGATTTTCTCTGATGCGAGTTGGCCATATTTAGGCTTATTTTCACAAGTGGAGCAAAATACGTACCGTCCTTCAGCTTGAGCAGCTGAGTTTTGGAAACATTTTAAATAACTACAGGCAGTGCCATGAGCTGGATTTCCATTTAAAACTGTGTCCTTTGATTACTTTTGATTAATACGGATTTTATTTCAGGCTAAGGCTTCAAAATGAGCTTTGTTTTCCTAGATATCTGAAAACCTCCACTTGGCAAAGTGAACATCTTAGCTGCATGAGACGTTTACTGTAATGTCTGTGCCTTGGACACTAGAGATTCCTCTGGAAAAAAGACCTTGACTGTAGAATGAATTCTGTGATATCAAATTGACAGGACTTGAATTTTAGCTTTTTCTGATAAAAACCAGATCTGTCCTGTGAGGACTTTCTGTTGTCTAACATGAGTTAAGCAGACATTTTTCTCAGCTGAGTCTTTCACCTCTACTTAACCTGCTGAAATTGAAAAAACAGAAGTTGGCAGTTGCAAATATCAATGGGACTTTAAAGTACCTGCACCTGGACTTGCCAGGGTTGTCAATTTGTAACAAATGTGGATCAGCAGGAAGAGGGAGGGGAAAGTCTTTCTGGGTTAGATGCAGAATTCATTTGGTAAATTGGACTCTGAGAAGCTGCTCAGGAGACTTGGTAAGTACTTACTATCCTTTTCCAAACAAAAATCCCCGAACTTTAAAAAAAAGTTTTCCAGCTTCATTTGAAAAAATAATTCCTAAAATATTTTAGTATTTTTTCCATTAAAAGGTAGATTTTTCCCTACCTAGTGGTTCAAATTAACTTGTAGACAAAAAGCAACATTCTGCTTATTTTCAAATCAGCAGTAGTTGCAATGACTGCCAAAGCCTGTGTCAGAGAGAAGGCTAAATGTTGAGCAGTAGAAAATTCTGATCAGTGTTCATTTCTAAGTGTGCTTCTTTGGGGCTTTACTGCTTACTTTTGTGGATTTTTGTGTGCAGAGTATTGGTGTTATTGGTGAACCATTTTGTTGGTTTTACCATGATTCTGTGTAAATTCATCATCAGAAATATAGCACAGGCTGGTGAAACCAAGGCTTTGTTTTTAATCCTTATTACTTTCTGTTTTGGTTTTTATCAATAATGATACCTAGCTGCTTTTTGTTTAATAACAGCCTATAGCTGGGTGATATGCCATTTCTACATGGCAGCTAAAATAGGCTCTGGGAAACTAGATTGTTATGTAAGAAGTTTAGCATGTGCATGTACATCTACTTCTAGATGTGCTCTAGCAGCATCTTGGCATGGTTACTGCAAAGTGAGTTACAGAATCTTTGTATAGTCTATCCCATACAAAAGAGACCCTTGATGCTTCTAACCTTCAGGTTGTGTCAGATAATACAAAGCAAGCTAACAACTGACATATTTGTTTTTGATAGCGCTCTTCTCAAAAAATAACATTGTTTCATCGGTTACTGTATAGAAACTTCTGAGTTTTTTAATTGCTAGGAGAAGAGAAAATTTATTTGTATGTATTTTTAAAAACCATTAATTGAATTTTTAGGTATAGTATTTTTATTTGTGCTCTACACAATTAGATGGTGAAACAGGATTTCAGAAGCCTGGCAAGAGTGCTTGTAAAACTGATATTCATGACTCTGCTAGTGATACACTGTAACTAGAAATTTAGAGAATGTTAAATATGGTTCTTACATACCCTGCAATGTTTTCTGCTCCAATGTAATCTTTGCTGTTATTCACTTCAGCATGGAAAAAGGGAGCAGGATTTCTATACAATCATGCAAGAATTGCTTTTTTGTTTCTGCCATTTTTCGACCTCTAAAATACAGGGAAAGATAGCTTCTCTGAGAACCAAAGAGAACATGGGCTTTCCATTGACTACTGCAAAATGGCATTAACAATTCTGTCCTCTTTGCTGTTCTTACAGAGCAAGGTGTCTCAGTTTAGGAGAAGTAGAAATACAGCTCAGAATTACCACAGGGCACAGCTGATCTCAGACACTTCACCATGCTGGCTTAGAGGTTTGGCAAAACTTTATTGCTGCCTAGCAGAAGTCCTCAAATTAGACTAAATCTATATACATAGCCAGTGCTTCACCGTGTTACCTTGTCTTCTACTACAGCACAGTCAACAAATATGAACTGTTTTTTGCAGAAGTTGGCTAATGTAGATACCTCCAATTTCCAAGTACTGGACAAGATTCTGCCCTTCATTGTACCTGGAGGTCTGTTAGCTTATGGAGGCGTAACAGAATACGGACTGTTGTCATTCAGGAAGTATAAAATAAATTTAAATCTAATCCCTTCTCCACTGCAAGAAAATTCCTTCATCTCCCTCAGGGTGATCTGATGATCATCTGATATATAATACCATGTTTTTGAAAAGTAACAGGATTGTTGGTCACAGCTTCACATTTCTGTGAGATAATGAGAAATGTCAGCTGGCAGTGTTCAAAAGAAAAAAAAATGCATTCTTAGTAGCACTGAAAACTCCCCATACTCTAGAGCATCTAAAAATTAACGTTTTTTTCCAGCCACATCTCATATTGCCATATTTCATAATTTCTGTAGACTTTCTGTGTAAAAAAGAGTAATCCGCTTCTGACCGATCAAATGCTGCTTGGCATGCGCTCGTTTGATATATTATTGAATGAAGCTCTTACCCTTCCCTGCTTCTTTCCATTAAAGTACTTAAACTCGAAATGCTACATCTCAGGATTATCATGAGAAGAATGCCTGAGTAGGATGCAGCTGTAACACCATGCCTTCATTGCACTTGAAATAAGAACAGTTTTCCTGGGCTTACAATCCTTATTTGTGTTCATCAGTTGCAGGCAAACATATGCAAACAATATTATTATCCCAGTGTGAATTTTTTAACAAGACCCTATGAGTTTTGTTAGATCATCAAACTTGTCACAGATGTGAATGTACCCCAGGATTTTCAACAGTAGGAGATGAAATCTCTTAAACTAAAATTAAACTGGAAGTGATCCAGAAAAGTTATGACGCTGGCTGGACTTTCTCCCTTGTTCTCTACAGTATCGCCCATTTCTCCTTGACTGTTTTTTGAGCTTTTTGGTTATTTTTATAATGTCTTCTATATTTTATTCATTGTGTAGCTTCTTCTTTGTTCCTTTTTTTGTTAGCTATATCTGTTGTCTGTCCTCTTTTCAAGATTTTCCTCCCATTTTCTCTCTCCTTTTTCTCAGCTGTATCTGCAAGTGTTTCAAATTGTGTCATGAGTGATCTGCATAGTTACAGCTGTATTCACTGATGACTGTTAGCTGCACAAAAAGGAGAGGAGATCCAGAAATCCTAAACCAGTTAATTACTGAATCAGCCTTGGGAAATACTACCTTCAGCAGTGCTGTCAAGCACAGGACCCATCTGCAGCAACAGTAGTACCACTTGATTGACATCGATGTGCTGTGAGCAATTCATTAGTACACAGATATTTGCTGTTCATTGTGACCACCAGTTTTAGAGCGGTTGGCTTAATCTTTGCCTGAATTATGCACATATCTGCATTTGGGAGAAAAAGCACTCCTACATTCAGTCCATGTTTAGTTGTTTCAGCCCTAGAGTGTGATGAACTTAGTAAAATAAACAGTTTGATTACTAGCAGCAATACATGGTTGGTGTCAAGTTTTGGCTGCACTTTGAATCTGGTATTTCAACAGAGTTGGACTGAAATAGGGTGAACACAGGAAATAAAGGAGGCTATAACGTGACAGTGGCCATGATTTCTTAACTTACAGATTTTATTTGATGTATGAATTGTATTTTCAATCAGAGTGTTCAAACTGGCCTTAAAATTCTTTATACCAAATCAACACGAAAGTTTAGCTAGTTTCTATTGAGCAGTACTAAATTTACAGCAGTGTATCATTAGTTTTCCATGTATTGAAAAATCACTGAGTTAACCTGAGATCATTTATCTTACTGTTTTTATCTCAACATTGTAGACCAAGTATCTACTTGATAGTTGAAACATTTTACATTATCTACCTAACTATCATAAGCATAAAATAGGATAGGGAACAAGTAAACTGCTGAACCAAATATGGCTCTTTCCTGACTCTGTGTTCTTAGTCTCCAATTCTAGCACGTTTTTCTTTACAACTGATTGATTCAGCTCCATCTTACCAATTTTGTCAAACTAGAATGCTTAAATCAAGAGGTGCCATGTGTATCTCTCCTGGGTATTTATTTACATGTCTTTTGGCTGAAGTCTTTACAGTCTTGTTACCTCTCATTTTTTAGTGATTGCTACGATTTTCAGACTTAACACACCTATAATTTTGAAGCAGGGGAAAGAATGAGGCCACGCAGCAGGAGGTTATCCAGAAATCCTTCAGGTATCTGAAAAACCTATTCATCTCCTTTCTAATTTATAGCTTTGGTAGCTTCCTGCTTTGTTTCTGCACACAGGAAATACTGAGTTTTATTTCAAACCAGAAAAAATACCTTAGCTGTTTTGGCTAAAACCCACACATCAACACACTTTTCTCCAGCTCATGTTTGTTTAGCAGCACCTCTGTACTTCTCTCAGCATGGACCAAGACCCCCTCTTTCCAGTATAGGTTTAGGTCTTTCTTGAAAAAATAGTCATACCACGCTACATATGAAAAGTTCTGGAAATCTCATAGTTGTGTCACTTTGGGGGTTATTTTCAGATATGGCAGCATGCTGCAATCATCATGAATGCAAACATAATTAGGCTCAGATGGAAACTCTGTGCAGGCATGTGAAAGCTGAAGGGAAAAATTGCTATATGGTAGTTTAAGTTCAGAATTACACAGTAGGGTCTGTTTGGCGCAGTGCAGCTAGTAAGAAATACCGCATATTTTTCCCTGATCACTTTTTGCTCAAAAACTACAATTCATGAGGACATCAACAGTTATTTATACTTGCCTTTCAATGCCATTAAATGGGCTTCAGATAAAATGTCCCAGGACTTTTTTGACTGGCAGAAGCTCAGTTGCAAAATATCCATGAGATATACATGAAATAAACATGCATTAGAAAAATACATCATTATAGAATTGTGACCTTTCTGTTACTGCAGCCATGTGTGATGAGGAACCATAGTGCTGTGCAGTGCCATCCTTTTTTTAAATCTGCCAAATTTTTCTCTGTGTACAGATGCATGTGAATGTAAATCAGAGCTGGCCTTAAAGTGCAGAACATTTTTGCTCAAAACAGCGTATTTAAGAGGTTTTTTTTCCTCTTGCTTCTTTTCCCTTCTGTTATTGAGGAAATTTTAATCACTTGATCAAACTAATTTAGTCTAAATCTGGCCTCTCTCACTCCTCTGTAGCTCCATAGTGCAACACAGATTCCATGTTTTGCAGCCGTATGGGCCTGATCTGTCAAGGCTTCTAACAAGCACTGAGCAGTGAAACAAACTTTATTGAAATGTGATGGAATAACTACATAGGCCAAACACTGGCACAGAAAGAAGGTCAGCAGCAATTTCCCAAGGACAAAGAGTAATTTTAGAATGGCAGGAACAGTTACAACTTTGCATGCTTCTGCCACCATTCTACCTCCACTGTGGGTTCTGGAAAATTGTCATAAATAAAATCCTTGTCAAAATGCCCCTTGCCTTCCCAGGACACTGCATAGCAACAGATATTAATGTGTGTGCTTCAAAGACCTTTGTAAAGCTCAGCTGAGCTGCACATCCACTTCATAAATGGTTAAACTTAGGCTCTGTTTGTGACCAAGGCCAGTTCTGAGTGCCAAGCCTAAACCAGTGATTTTCGATCACAGTCTGCATTGACTTCATTCAGAACTGTAGGTGTTTACTTCCTTTGACAACCAGATGGTAGCTGTCTGAGGCAGGCCACCAAATTCTGAAATTGCTGCTGAGAAAGCCTGCAATGACTTGTTCTAGGTAGGAAGCTAGTGCAGAATGATGAATAAATGCTAGAACCTCTTACTGTATCACTCTTCTTCCTACACAGGGAATATGGAAGAGGAAAGCAAGAAATAGGATAGTTAGTAAGAACTTGCATCTAAAAAATGCCTTGTTTGTCAGATGGTCTTAAAAATGTATTTCTGTATACATGGCTGTTTTGTGCTATTAATAAGGATACTACTATATAAAAATCAAGTCAGTAAATTAAAATTTTGTCATTGCCCAGTGGTCTTTCCATCGAAATTTATATTCTTATTTTTTCAGGACAAATATATTCTGTACTTGAGTTGTTTGCAGCAAGTGGGTGGCAATATTTTGTATATTTGAAAGTGTAATTACAGCTTTATGTTCACATGTGTAAAAAGTAGTTAAATTGTATGAGTGTGTGCATTAATTGCATTATGCATGTATATGTACGCATGCACACAGATTCTGCCTGATCAGAGCTTCCAGATCTCTGTTGTAGCTGTTCTCCCAGGGAGATTTGTTTCCTAGGCCTGCAGTGCTCTCCCACAGCTTCCACTGCACTGTGGTACACACCAAATGAAAGCAGTTATCCTGGTGTGTGATCTCCCTGCCAGCTCTTCACCACACATGAGGGTCAGAGGCTTACACTGGAAGAGCAAAGAGTTGGGAGCTATGGATGTGCATGAGTAGCAAACTCTGTTATTAAGGGACTGATTTTCCTCAAATGATAGTTGTGGTGTTTGTGTTTCAGAATTAATCTGGGAGGAGATGATCTGCAGAATAAGCCTGTCAAATTTCTGGAGTTTTCTTCTCACCGTTTTTCTCTATTTTTACAGCATGATCTGGTGGGGTTTGTGCAGGTTGCTTTGGTCTTCCCTTGTTCCTCTTCCTTTTTCCTAGCTCCCCTTTCCTTTCTGTTGTTCCACTCCTCCTGCAGCCCCCACATTTTCTTCTATTTTACTGCTGGTCTTTATTCCTTTGCACCTTTTATTTAGGCTTGGTTATGTTTTGTGTTGTATTCAGAAATAGGGATCAGGCTGCATTTTGCTTTGTTTTGTGATAATATTGGTCTGTCTGTACAGTGAGTTACAGTCTTCCCTTTCGACCCCACAACTGAGGAAAGAAACTAATTTTGTTCTGTGAAATGAGGAATTCCAGAAAGAGTGTTTGGGATCTGCACTGTGAACACAGCTCTGTCCTTGGCACTGGGTGAGCAGTACAACAGAGCTGAAAAGATCCCTGGTCTTCAGACGTGCCTGCTGGCCTGTCAGGATCTTGAAAGTGTCACTTCTTTCTGCACTAAGAACTAACAGCGTGGAGCAGAAGGAGGCAACCAAGAAGAAAATACCTACTGGCACATAATGGCCTATTTCAGGGCAGGCTTCGAGCTTCTTGGAAATATTTTTTTCTTTAGAGATATTTTTTGCTACAGAGAACAAGTCTTAAAAAAAAAGTAGTTGTGTTATTTATCTGTCTGTCATTCAAGCGTAGCACAGTCAGTGCTGAGTACTTCACAACAAGTTTGACCTAAATTCTGAGGAAAGACCCACTATGTTCTGTTCTGCTAAGTTGCAGGATTGCAGCAGATTTTGAGGAAGAAAGCACCAATTCTTTAACTTGCTTCTGAAGAGTAATATACATGCAGTATCTGCATTGCTATGGGATTTGCTTTTAAATATACCCACCCAAATCTTCATTAGCATTGTATAGCATTGTGTTACATAAAACTGCATAATTCTGTAAAAGTTTGTCTAAGCATGAAAGTTATTCCAAATTTAAAACAGGATGGATTTGAAGTACAGAATAATATTTCAGTGTTTAAGGTTTTATTTTAGAATAGCCTCAAATTTGAATGCTGCTTTAGGGTGCAAAATAGCCCTAGCCCTGAAAATTAATTTTATGTCAGGAGATGGATGACAAGTCTAACCATCTTTCAAAAAGCAGTTGTCAATTGTCTGATGGGACATTTTGGAAACTAGTTTTAGTTTGTATGAAAAGTGTATTTGCTTGATTAATGTTAATTAAATAATAGTTAATGGAATGGTTATAAAAAGATTTAATTTAATATGGCATTCATAAATAGCAAATGCACCTTGCAAAATTATACACTTCAAACTATAAAAGCAAATGTTCAGCCTTTGGCTCCTGCAGAGAAAATGTGTTTTGACTACCTAATAAATAGGCTAGTGCAGTAATATATTTAAAAGACCCCAAATAGTGAGTT
Organism: Hemiprocne comata; assembly: GCA_020745705.1. NCBI lineage: Eukaryota > Metazoa > Chordata > Aves > Apodiformes > Apodidae > Hemiprocne > Hemiprocne comata. The sequence goes on along the minus strand of CM036588.1, from coordinate 76,152,867 downwards.
TTAAACTTCTATCTCTTCTCTGATACACCCATTTCAAGATCTCCATTAACATATCAATTCCATATGTGTGTATTAAAGACAACAGGAGTTGCTTTCTTTTTGCAGCATCAAGGAGCAATTATCTAATGCAAGTAAACTGCTGTAAGACAAAATGCATTTTTACTTTTATTAGTTTAGACTTTCTTGATGTAGTTCATTATTTGAAATCATAGAAAAAGCCTAGTTTGGAAGGGGCCTCCAGAGATTGTCCAGTCAATCTTTCTTGTTAGAGCACAGCCTTAGATTAGGTTATCCAGGGTCCTGTCAAGCCAAGTAAGTCTTGAATAATTTCTCATGTGAGGGTTTCTACCACTTCTCTGTGTGACCTACCCCAGTGTTTAGTTCTTCTCATGATGAAGAATGTCTTTCTTTTATCTGGACAGAATTTCAGATGAAGCAGCTTCTGTCTCTTGCCTTTTGTTCTCTCACCATGCATCCTTGTGAAGAGAGTACCTCCACCTTCTCTTAAAACTGCCTTTGACATTCTGTAAGACTGTCAATAAACCCACTCTGAGCCTTCTTGTCCCTTCTTGAAACTTCTCTTCCTTAACTATCATCTGTTCCCTCACCACATTTTTTGTTGTTCCCAGTTACAATTTTTTTCTGGCATCTGTAATTCTCTGGTTCTTTGACTATGTACTTCAAGAAGAAAATATTTGTTTTATCTGCAGTTTTAGAACAATTTAAATAGAGAAATTACAATTTAATATTAAATTCAAAGAACATTCAATTCAATTAAACAATTGAAGTAAACAAGCAGGTACTTGAAATAGTTTGCCTTTCAGAAAAGTTTAGATATGGAAGAACTTTTCTACTTAGTTCCATCTTGGTTTTGAACTCAAGATCTGTATTATATATGTATGTAAGTGTATGGAACCTGTTAGAGAAGGCAAAAAAAAAAACCCTCTATATACAAGAAACAAATACTTTCAATCCCTTGAAATTCTAACATGGTTATAAAAGCAAAAGAAAATCTTGGAGCAGGATATTATTGCAACAGAAATTGTGGAGGTAGTAAGAGTTTACCATCTGGCAAAGCCCCCAGACCAGATGGATTCACTAATGACTTTTATGAAGCATTTCACCAGACCCTGCCAGAACACACAACTGGCATCTTTAATTATCCTAAATTAACAAGAGTTCTAGCCTTGGATGCTACATTCAGAATTGTTGATCTTGGGAAGGAAAAGGAAATGTTCCATGAAATCTCTTCTTCCTAATAGACCTTTTTATTAATAAAATGAAATGTTAAAATATTACCTAAAGTTTATTGGTTCATCTTAATTGGATTGTTTGCTTAAAAGAAGCGCATATCAAGACCCTTCTATTAAAGACATCTTGCAAACACATCAGAGTGTTTTTGGAATTCCCAGTTAGTTTTCAAAAAGCATTCAGTTGCTCAGAAGAGCAGCCTGCCAGGAATCCCCTTGCTTTCTTTGCCTTCCCTGGAAGGAAGGGAACGTGCACTTCTAGAGCAGTTCATACCCTACATGTGCATCTGCTCCTGTTGCTGTTCCCACACAGAGAAGGTTGAGATGTGGGGCAGTGACTGCCACCACCACTACCAAGCAGTACCAGCAGCAAGGCCTCCTACTTTTATCCTTTCCATTTTCACCCAAACCCTTTAGCCAGGGAGTGTCCACTTCCTTTGCCTACAAAGCTGGCAAGCAAGGGGAAATTTTCTGGGGAAATTTCTTCTGCCCATGTGCTTAGATCTTGTGGGGCTACCCCCTGGTCAGTGAGGGTACTGTATGTGCCGTGGCTGCCCCTGGTTTCCAGCTCACCTTTCCCCATGGAGCAGCCTGGCTCTCGCTGCTCATGGGTAGTAAGACTTTGCTGGTGTAATTTCTATAGCATGCTGATGGGAAAAGTACAGGAGTTATGTGAGTTACATTGAAGAGGAGTACTGATTATTTTAAGTTATAAGTCTTGATTTTATTTTTCCCTGCTCTATTTATTGTTATTAGGTATGGGAACTGTTATGTATTTTCAATACCGAGGTCTGCAAATATACATACCCTGTCAAGAGTGATCCAACTCTGGTGGATGAGCAGAGCAAAGGAGTATGGGCTTAGGGAGGTAACCTTGTGTGGCAGGGGGGTGTGAGACTGAAGAAATCAATGACTTGCTCAGAGAGGTAAGTCTTCAGTGGTCCAGCCATTTGCTTTATTCAAACAGCTCTGACATACACAACGGTATCTCAGATCTCTGCAGACCTGTTGCCTGTGACTTGCAGAAAATTGTCTGGTTGCATAATAGACTTATGTGTTTCTAGATGTTCCTGTTGGAAGGAATAGGAAGTACATCCCTAATCATATTTTTCTACACCATAGATTGCTGTTGTTGAATGCCTAATCTATTCTAATCCTATTTTAATACCTGATTATCACAGTATTTCAGTGTTTTCCAGTGATGTGGTATCATTGAAAGTGCTTTAGATATACGATAGGATGTGTGCTTAGAAGGGTTGAGCAAAGGTACCCAATGGTTCAAAACACAAGCAATGAAGTTTCGCTAATTTTAAAAGGCAGGAAGGGCACAGAACTTGCGCCAGCAGGAAATCTTGCCATCTAAGGCAGGAAGTGACCCATACAGCAGGTATGTTGTATTGTTGCACATACAATTTTTCTATTTTGATACACAACAAACATGTAAAACATAAACAGGTATCCAACAGTAACGAATATTTGTTATTGAAGTTGGACTCAATTTCCTTACTTTGTAACCCACTGTTCTGTCTGCTAAAAATAAACACTTGGTTATCTAACAGCCAGACTGAACGTAGGCAGATAGAGTGCATTGTAAAGGCTGCTAGGGGGAGATGAATGTCCTTAGCAGCTCTGAAAATCAGACTACTGATTTGGGTGCCAAAAATTGATATTAGTTCCTAATTTTAGTTCACCCACTAGTTGACTTTGTGTGTCAGAAAGGATAAACCACGTAACAGATATCTTCAGTACAGACATATTTATGTTGTAGGAAATGTGTTCTTGTTCTTAACCTTATATCTAGGAATGGAAATACTAAATGTAAAGTAGGAAGTTCTGATGTGTGAAAACTGAACTACAGAAAGCAATGGTAGATGTAATTAAGCTGCAGCTCTGTTCTAGCAGTGAGATAGGTTAGCACAATCTTTTTCATCTGGTTCTTGCCATTGAAGAAAAGTATTCTAACTTAATTATAGGTATCACCGCTTAAGTATGGTGGAGTCATCCTGTTTTCCCCTCATAGATTTAGAACTGAAGTGAGCTAGTTGGCACAGAGTATAATGCAGAATCCAAGCCTATCGAAGGGTAGGAAGAATGAGCAAGTGCACGAGCAGATAAAACAGTTTTACTGGGCATTGTGCTAAAACTGGTCTTTTTCTGTGAATTGTTCTTTAACCTGAAAACAATTGAATAAATATGTTTGTGAAACTTCCCTAAGTTTTTGATTAATTCTTCTTAGGAATTAGTATTATCTGCTTCTGGGGTAGAAGAAATACTCAGCTTCCTTGAGCCATCTGATGAAAATAAATTTATTCATAGGATAAGTTTCTTTATTCAACTGTAGCTCATGTACTCAGACATTGTTCAAATTTGCTTGCTAGATAACGGTGTAAACCCGTCTTTGTATTCATATTACCTCTGGGAAGGTTTTTTATTATTAACATCCCCAAGCTAGATTTTCAAACTAGATCCTCAGGGGTTTTGTCCAAGATAATGCCTCAAGGGTTGAAGGGCAGCTTGACAATAGCTCAGAATAATTGCAAAGAGCAGCTTCTGGTACCATGTCACTACTGATCGCCTGCGTTCCTCTTGTTAATGTGGGATGAAGTTTGCTAAATGGCGGCATTTGTCTCTTGTGTTACAGTGAAAATCTGTTCTGTGTGATGAGGAAAATACAATTATTATTTTTTTTAAATGGTGTTACTGCTTGGTTCCACAAAGCGTTTGACATCTAAGAGAAACGTTTCCAGCACAACAAAATAGAAGTAAATACTAGTGTTCACACTTAAGCAGGGGTGAGAGAGGAGAATAGTGTGTGCTGCCTAGTGGAGATTTTAATATCTGAAGCATTATGAACAGAAATACAGTTTGATTCTGCTAATAGAGCCCACATTACAATGCAGCTTGCAGCAATGTATCTCTGTACAAATACTACAGAGAATTAAAAAAGCTGTGTTTAAAAAATGTAAAAAAAAATTAAAATTGATCAAAGCAAGTCTTCTGAATGCTTGTGGAGTTAATCACTGAAAACCAGATATTGAAACATGGATACCTTTCTTGCATTTACGTAGTAGAAATATGGCTTGATGTGACATATTTTGTGCAAAATACTGTTTTTTAATTGGCTTTTAAAGGAAATTAGGTAAACTAATAAAGGCACAGTAAATTTCACCTCTCCTTAGGCACCAGTAACTGAAAGTGGATCTCAAAATACATATAATTGTTCTTCAAATATAGGAGGAACAATTTATTTCGCTGTCTCTTCTGAGGTTACTATCTTTAAACATGTAAAGATGAGAGGATTTCTTGCATGTATTTTTCATAGTGAAAAAATATCCATTATTCAGTCACTGTTTTGCAGAATATTTGAGCCGATGCGTAAAAGAGGAATAAATTGTAAAAAGTCCACCAACTTTATGAAGCAATGAACAACTAAGATAAAAGCTTGTGTATTCATTCAGCTTATGAGTCAAAAGTATTAAAAAGTTCCCTGGTTGTTTTCTTTCAATTTTCTAGTTAAAAGTATTATTGCATAATAAATTGTATTCTGCACTTGCCACGTTGGTCTCAGTTAAACATTTTTCTAAGTAAATAATGGGGTAGACTGAGCTTTGAAGACAGTTGACACATTCATTCTACTAAATCAAAAGAACCTGAAGTTTTCGAGAACTAAAAAAGTTTTTAGTTTGGGTTTGTTGGTTTTTTTTTACATTTTATACTATTTCACTGCTTCAGAAAGTGTATTATAACTTCAGCTGTGTTTTATTTCAGCCTTGCAGTTCACCCGGATAAAACTTTAGTAGCTACGGGGCAGGTTGGGAAGGACCCTTACATTTGCATCTGGGATTCCTACCGCTTACAGACTGTGTCTGTTCTTAAGGATGCCCATACACATGGAGTTGCCTGCTTGGCTTTTGATTCAGATGGCCAGGTTTGTATGTCTCCTTTTTCTGTGTTAGTCTGATTTCTGATTCTAGAAGATATGCCCATGAAAGTATTTTATGTTTAGATGGCTACATGGCTGTAGTACTGGAACTCCTATTACAATCACATTTTCAATGCAAGGACTGCAAATACAGCACAATCACAGCCTAGCATTCAAGTAAAGTAGAGGCTTTGGGTGTTGGGCAAATATCCATAGAAGAAATGGCCCCTTGTGGCTCAAATGTAATAGCTTCACCACATATTTGTCACCTGCTGTTCAGAAAGATCAGTTCTTGCCAAAGTCTGCACAATCCTGCAGCTTTTTTGGCAGAGGAGCTCCAGTAATCTCCCTGCTAAGGGAGTCTTACTGGTTGGGCTGCACAGTCCATTTAATTGAATAATGGGGTTAGGACACTGAGTGTGTGGTTTTGTACAATGTGATTAGATTATATGTGATTAGATTATATAATAATTTGAGACAAAATTTAAAATACAAGTAAACAGTGGGTTAGTCACAGCTAAACACATTGATTATTATTATTCCTTGGAGGCAAACTATTAAAAGCGTTCAGTTGTGAATGAAGTAGGAGGAAAATAGATCTACAATTTACATGAACGTGAAAAATATTTCACATTCATAGCTTTATAAATATATATCTGTGCAATGTTGTGATTATTGATGTCCAAATGTGTTTTCTGATGTAACAGTGTGGTCATACTTTATAATTGGTTGCTAAAATACTTTTAGGAATGCTTAGATTAGCTGATACATGGATTTTTGCACAGCTTCATACTGTTCCTTGTATTTGTTTGTGTACCTCAGAATTGCATCCCAGTAGGGCAGAACTGCCTTTAGATTATTTTCTTAAAATCATGTACTAGATGGTTAGCTCTTTGTTGAGAAATGTTTTATCACTCCATGCCTAGCTACTTCTTCTACTGTTCACACAGGGCTTTTATTACGCTTTCTTAGATCAAAATTGGTCAGACAATGCATAAAATGTATTCTCAAATTAAACAAAAGCACTTTTTATTGTGCATTATCTTGTGTATATTCAGTTTAAAGATTAGTCTGAAATAAGACACCGACACGAGCAATTGCCTTTAACATGTTTAAAAAGCATTGGGTAACTCAAATTACTACCAGCACTATAGATAACATTTCCCCTTCAGAAGTCAGAACTAGCTTTCTTTTTATAGCCTGGTTTTCAACCATCTTCCTCCAGTTTTCTTAAAGTAAAGCTATTTCCTCTGAAATCTCCTGTGCCAATTCTATTTAAAGGGAAAGGTATTCCTGGGAATTGTGGAATGAAGAAAAATCAGATGAGAGAACCCTTAAATCAACAGAATAAAATTTCTAATGTTATATTTTTTAAGATATTGTTCACTCAGATATATCTGTTCTTAATTTTTTTCTCATTTTTAACTTCATATGGCTTGTGGATAAACTTTCTAAAAAAACTTTAAGTACCTGGTAGGAATAAAGCCTCACCAAAGAGCCCAGCCAGAAGAAGTTAAAGGTGGAGGTCCTTCTGAAAATCCCGCTGAGTGCCATGCTGTAATTAAAAAGTGAAGTTACTGCTGGGTTGACCTTGCAGAAGAGACTTTGCATTCTCTTTTTGGGAAGTGCTGGAGAAATGACAGTTTATTCTGGAAATAAAAATTTGCACAGAACGCTTTTATATCTGGAGAAAGACCAATGCTGGAAAACATAAATATGGATAATGTATTGGCTTTTTGGTGCTCCTTCTGGCTTTGCAGAAGAAGCTGCTGTGCTGAGCCAAAATTAAAGGGCATGATAAAAAGACTTTGAGTATTTGGAATTCAGAGCAGCTAGCAGTTCCAGTTTATTTTGTCAGCATCCCCAAGGGAGCTGGCATCTTGAGACAGCACAAAACAGTCTTCGCATACATTGCCTGCACCTTTCCTTCTGATGCATACCTTTCATTCTTTCATATTGTTTGTCTATTAATAGCCAAGAAAGATCTGTATTTTAGTTCCAAACCACAAATAAATTAAACAGCCATAGCATTGATAAAATAAGAAATGTATTATTTTCTTTGCTAACTCTGTCAGCTGTCCACTTCCTAAATAAAAGCAGGCTGAGGAAAAGCCCAGGTATTTCTGCTTCTGTACCTGAGGATCCCCATGAGGTCAGCTTGGCTTCCCACTAGGCTGCACCCAGCTTCTGGCTCCAGGGGCAGCTGCTGGGTGGGGTGCTGCATGGCTCCAAGATGAGAGGCTCAACACATGGACACTGGGCGCCTGTATTTTAGCCAACTTAATTTAGCCAACTCTTCTACTAGAAACTCTAGGGTGTCAGTTTCAGGCATTCAGCTGAATTAGTTCTGAAATATTCCTCCCCGCTGGACTTGATGCTGCCCGGAAAAAGTGTTGTTGTCTCTGCAGTGCTTCCCCTGGCATAATTTACCACAAACTGGGTAATGGCAAGTAAATAGGATTTGTTATCTTCTGTAATAAATGGAGAAGATCTAGATGCAGCTTAAATCAGGGGATAGCTTATACGCTTCTTTATTTTATGCACCTTCAATATACCTTTAAATTTGGAGACTGTTGTGGTTTAGGCCCAACACGACAACGAAGAAACAGCCACATGGCCGCTTACTCAGCTCCCCCCCCACCCCCCCCCCAGGCTCCCACACTCCCACACACACCCTGGGAGGAGGAGGACGACTACAAACGAAACTAGAAGTTCATGGGTTGAAAGAAAGGACAAGGAGGGCTCTTCACCGATTAAGGTCCCAGGCAAAACAGACTCAACTTGAGGAAAAAATAATAATTTCACACTAATCAAACACACACAGGACACGGACAACACAGAGAGCAGTGCTTATATATGTTACCCCACCCCTCTCTTCTTCCGGGGCCCAAATAAGCTTGTTCCTGATTTCTCTATCTCCTTCCCCCAGCACAGGGGGACAGGGGATGGGGTTTAGAGTCAGTTCACAGTCTGGTGTTTCCTGCCGCTCCTTCCTCAGGAAGAAGGTTCCTTGCAGTCCTCCCCTGCTTCCCCATGGGAGAGAGTCCTCCATAAGCCTCTCCTTCATGAGCCCTTCCCACGAGATCAGGAGCAAGCTGCTCCAGCATGGGCTTCCCACAGAGTCATGGGCTGCATTGGGGACAGTCACCTCCCCAGGTGCCAGGGTCTTCCACAGCCGCGCAATCCGAGTCCACTGGCAGCAAATCTGAGTCCACTGGCCATGGCTCTCATCCCTCCTGGCGCCCCCAGGGAATGCTCCACCACGTTTCTCTATGAATGCAGGGGGACAGCCTGCAATCTCGCCATAGGTTGCAGGGAAACTTCTGCTTGGGCACCTTCTTCCCCTTCTTTCTCACCAACCACCAGCACAGCTGCTCTTTAAGTGCTCACTCTGCTCATCTCTTGTATCAGTTCTTTAGTATGTTAATCGCAGAGGCGCATCTATTGTCTCTCTAATGGTTCCTTGGCTGGTTTTGGAGCAGGGGGAGCTTCTCAGCTTCTTACAGGAGCCACTCCTGGGGCCCTCCTCCCGCTACCAAAAAATTAAGCCAAACCAAACCAGCACAGAGACAAATATATTTTGAGTAAATTTCCTTTTTTCTACATTATGTGTAATTAATACAGTATTTCAAAAGTACTGATGGGGGCTGAATATCTTGCAGAACTGTTGCTGTTTGAGAATACCTACTTTAGTTTGTGCTTTTCCTATGACCAAGAGATGACATTTGGCGGGAGGGAAGCTGCGCTTGCTCAAATGTTTAATGAAGAGCTGTCAGTTTGCCTGTTGTTGAATAAGGAATTAACTGCAGTTTCTCCTTAGAAGTACTAACACCTGCCCTCCAAAGAATTACCTACAAATCTAATAATGTCTTTTATATTGCAGTATTTCACCAATACTATATGGTTCAATATCTATTAAGTTATTTTAGAAGAATTTTTGTCTGCTTTCTAAATATATTTTTTTTTTTTAATGGGGTGAGGAGGGTACTGCCATAATACCTACATGCATTTCTAAATTTGGCATTAGGTCACAGCAGGCTTCTTTAGCCAGATCTTCTAAATCTTTATGGATTTAAAAATAATTGTTTAATTATGTGCATAAACTATTCGGTAGGTATTTTCTTCTGCTAGTTCTTTGAATTCTCTGAACAGAATTCTGTTAAATTATCTTCCAGAAGGACTAAAAGTGTGTTTCAACCAAAAAGAAAATTCAGCATTTATCACTTTTCTGCCAGCAGAAGACCCTCCTCAGTAGACCTCTTAGAAGAAAATAGAAAATATTTCCTAATTTCCCCTTTCATTGTACTTTCACTGTCCATCTACTTCTCTAATGGTTATTTCCTGACTGGTAGTTACAGTTCAGGTCTGATGTTGTTCACATCATGAATCTAAAAGATACTGTAAGTGCTGCTATGGTTTCCATGGTGAAGAGAACAGTATAAAAGAGGTGAGAAGAAACTGGAATCAGTGAAGGTTCCATGAAAGGTATCTTGTCTTTTGATCTGTACATCCAGACTCCTGGGTGGGTGTACGTTGCTCAAAGGCAAATAAAACTACTCGTCCTTTCTCAAAATACGTATTTTTTTGTTGGTGACTGGCAGAAGCATGTTTCTTCTTTCCCATAGTAGATTTTCTTTGTCCTTCATTATGTATGTCTGATACTCAAGTATGTTGTCCTGGATTAAATGCAGATATTCAGCACACATCTGAGATAGAACCCCAATTTTTTTAATCACGTCTACCTATAGAGCCCCAAATTTTGAACCTATCTTTATCTCCCATTTCCAAGACCCGCATATGGAGTCTTCAAACAGATGTAATGTATCTTAATCAAGTCATCTGACTTCTTGGTGTCTTGCAAGTTCCTGCCACAGATTCTTACACAGTCTGGTTTAACAAGACCTCAGGTATTTTTATTGCAATGAAAGACAGTATAAAAGTAGCCAGAACTCAGAGGAACTTGTGGCATTTTTTGTTATGTTTTGTTTTTTCCATGAATACCATATTGCTTAGAACATTTGCTGGCAGGATATTGCTTGGGTTATACATTATTCACTAGGCAGAGCTGAGGTATTGCATTAGGCATAATAAATGCACCTTGTCAACTCCCATGACACCAGTGTTTAAAAACACATATTTTATTGCTCTAAAATAAAGGAACTGTAATGACTAAGAAGACAGTGAAGGGTGCATGTGTATGTACTGCATTTAAACCAGAGGCTTTTGATAGTGGATCTCTTAAGAAGGAAGATGTACACTGTTTTTACACGTATAAATGGCATGAAAAGGCTTTTTATCCAGAGTACCTTGTCTCTGAATTATTTTGCTACAGAATGAAAACTGGAGCCTTCTGTTTCTTTATGAATAATTATTTCTTCTCTCAGTTGTACAGTACTTGATAGTTTTACTGCCTTACTGTATTTTTTCTAATACAGATTTTTTTGTTCTGTTTTATTTTGTTATTTTTCTTTCTTGCATTTTTGTGATTTAAAAATATTAACATTATTAGTTATTTGGGGATTAATAACTTTAATAATTTATTTTATTTTAGTGATTAATACTTTTAGTTATTTTAATTGGTGATTTGATATGCTAAGCTATGTAAAAGGTAATTATTAAAAGTATATAAAATTCTGATTCTAAAGCTCAACAAAATGAGCACAATAAACAAAATTGTATTTGGAAATAATGAGAGCATTTATTTCCCATCCAATTTTATTATCAGATTAACAAGTCAATATGGTAAAACTGTGTGTGCCTGAAACAAGCACCTCAAATATTTCATTATAAGAAATGTACTTGAGACTTTGGTAATCTGAAGTTAATAACCTGACTTTTTGGAAATGATGTTTCAGTGCTTTCTCCAGTGAGTAAGTTAGTGTGAATATCTCAGTGGTGTCTTGGCAAGGTAGTTCAAACACAAGTCACACGTAGGAAAATCCATTTGTACACGTAATAGTCTGATCTACAGTAAAGTGATTCTTGAGTTGATTTTCTGTTAACTGGATTACTGTTGTTTTTCCTTAGCGTTTAGCTTCAGTGGGACTGGATGCCAAAAATACAGTGTGTATTTGGGACTGGAAGAGAGGAAAACTACTGGCAACAGCTACAGGCCATTCAGACAGGGTAATTGTATGGTTTACTGAAGTTTGTCTGGGAGTTACAAAAGGTTTTTTTAAATAATTTTTTGTTACAATTGGTTAATGCAAAGATAATTTTGATCATTATACCTGGCTTTTAAAATACTGACCAAGTTATTTATTTCTTCTCGTTGTGGCAGAGGTAACACAAAGCACTGTTTATCAATGAGGCAAATGATGGATTCTGGAGCTGACTGGATGGCAAGCCTAGGGAGGGAAGTCTTTGTAATTAGGCACTGATTAGGATGATTTATAGCTCTTTATATAAGATGTGAAATGCTAGCTCAGTGAACAAAGATAATGTTCTTTCTGAATATGTCAAAAAGACATACTACCCTGAGGGTAAGTTTCATTAGCTCCCTTTTATTTTTGCTTAAGACATCTACCTGTAGGAGAAATATAATTAGGATAAATATTCCTTTTACGTTTGTTCACTTCACGTACAGGATCATAGTAACGTCAATACAGATGAGAATTGAACAGGTCTGAGTTTAGAAAATTATTCAGAATGAGGAGATGTACAGACAGGTTTAGCATAAGCAAAATACCTCCCCGCCATATATAAGCACAAGAATGCATATGTTAAAATAAATTATGGACGTATTCTGACAACTCTTCTCTTACACATATTAGGATATGGTATGATATTGGCAGTTGGACTTGATGACCTTAGAGTCTTTTCCAACCTTAATGATTCTATGATTTGATATTATAACATGTTAGAATGTTATAATTTTGAGGTATTATAATGTTTTACTACACACAATGGAGTATTTGTGTATGCAAAGCAGCAGACTAAACCCTTCTCTTCAGTTTGTGTGCACATACAATCTGTCTGCATCTTATGTGTCATCTGAATAAATCTGTTACTTCATTTTTACTTACAGTGTTCCCAACACAACAGGATCTTAGTCCTTATTTGAATTTCTCTTTCAGAACTGATTCACTTCCCAGTTACGTCAGTGGAAGTTTTGCTACTGACCTCAGTAGGTACAAGAACAGGTTCTGAATTAGCAGAAGACTCCAGGACAGGCAAGAAGTACTAAAATCTTAGTCTCAGTAGGCTTTCACAACCAGAAAAAGGAGAATTTGCACTGAAGAGGGAGTGGGAAAGAATGCTTATCTAATTAGGCCACAAATTCTGATGATTTAGTGTGGAGAAGTCATAAAGCATTTCTGAGAGTAGAATATCTTGTGTGTTCTAACAATATTTAAATAAAATAGTACTTGAACTACTGTAAATTCTGGTGTTTATAAAGAAGATAAATATTTTGTTGGAAGGCCGTGCTTCCTCGTGTATAAAATGAATGATGGGTAAGCTTAAGATAGTATGTTCCTGTAAGCTGATTGAAATTCTGTTGTGATTTGTACTTCACAGCTGAAGTGCTAAAAGCAGCAAAAAAATTCCTATTGTCTTTCTCTATAGAAATACATTTCCTGAAGTAACTAATGATTGTGGTAACCTCACTGGTTTTCAGCTTGGACATTGAAAAGTTGAATGCCAGAGGTAAAAACTCTAAAAATGACATATTGAAAAACTGGGCCAAAATACAAACTTCTTGTTTCCAAGCATCATACAGTATTTTCATTTGGCATAATCCTATAGTCACTGAATATGCTGTAGGCTTGTCACTGAGGTTTTGTGGTAGTCAGGTCAAATTAGATACTGTACTTTTTACCTAAAACAGAGAATAAAGATAAATCTACCAATCTTTCATCCTTAAACTTGAGGAACGTTAGCTCTACACCGTAATTCCCATTTTATTTGAGACAGTAAATATTGATTATTCAAAATATCTTGGAGCTGGAATAGACTGTATTAGGTATGAAGGCAGGAATGAGGTGTGTTGACAAGGGAGCCTTATTTGCCTCAATCTTTGTTTACAGAGAGTTCCAAATTTACCTAAAAAACATTATTTCGTTTTCAGTAATATGTTACAACAGAAATTATGCCTAAAAATTGGTAAAAGCAAACTGAGCCTAGATGCAATTACTGTATAATTTAAAATACCAGGTTGCTGTATTTCTTAACAGATATTTGATATTTCCTGGGACCATTATCAACCAAATAGAATTGTCAGCTGTGGAGTAAAACATATAAAGGTAAATAGCTTTTATTGTTTATTTGTTAAAAAGGAAATAAATGTCACAAAAAAAATTGTCCTCTTATACAATCAGGGCTGTCAATATAAGAGGGTTTATATTCTTCTATAATCTGTTAACATTCTATCAGAATTTTTTGTTTGAAGCCAATTTAGACATTCAGCAGTGACTGAGGTGCAAATCTACTTAACAAGCAAAGCAGGAAGGTCATTTGGTGAAATTTTCATCATTATGTACTTGTAATTTTTCGGTTCTCTGCCCTCTCCATTCTATCTAAATTGTCTCAAAATTGTCTCAGCCCTTAGTGATTTCTCTCATCAAGCATCACAAAGGGTCACTGAACAGGTATAGGAAGAACTAAGTTAAAAGTATGAATTAAATGAACTTCTGTTAGGCCTGTCATGCTGCCAGCTTTTGTAGGAATACCCCAGAGAAGGAATGCAAGACTTGCAGAGATGAACAGGTGAAAATTCTAGTGCCCCACTCTTTGCTCCTTCTAAGTCACCAATTCTGGAGGTGCTTTAAAGATGAACCTAGATATATATTGTAAATTTAAGATAAAACATTCTCGTGTCTGTGAAAAGCTTAGAAAGAAATCCTCCTGTTTGCCAGTATTTCCTGCAGGTTGCTATTTTTCTCCTGTATCCTCAAAAGCATTTCTAACAGATGGCAATTACTTCACATGGCTGGGGTGGGAAGATCTTTAACCAGAAGTTTAGGAAACCAGTTAATATCTCCGGTTTTGGTTACTGAGAAGCTTATGCCCTTAAAACCACCACTGCTTTCAAACTGTGGGTGGTTTTGGCAGCAGTGATACCATCTGTTGTATTCTGCAAGCTGTTTTCCAAAACCTGTCTTTGTTTGGCGCCTGTATTCTGTTTTAAATGGCCATAATTACCTTGAACTTGCATAATAGCAGGCAAAGTAAATACATATAGATAGAGGCATACAAAAAAACCCAAAACAACAACGCAAAACAAAACAAAAAACAAACAAAAAACCACACACACACAAAACAAAAACAACACAAGCAAAAAACCAAACCAACCAAAAATCTGTGGAAGGAAATGATTAGATGTTCCCCTCCAGTGATGCTCTAACAGCAGCCTGTGTACTTGATGTACATTATAAGGTGCCGGAATGTGATAATTACTTTAACTTGCAAGGAAGGAAACAAACAGCTCTAAAGTAATTGTATCGCTGTGAGGATTGGGACTAATCTTTGGGAATAGTGCCATTTATTCCTTTTGCATTTCAGTTCTATTGGCTCATTTAGCTGAGCAGATATCAGAAGTTGTGGTAAAGCCTAGGAGCTAACGAATTTCAGACTGAGCTCAGGATCCTCCCCTCCACTCAATAGCTAACACTACTGCCTGCTCTCCTGCCCTTCTGCAGCTAACCAGAAGTCAGGAGAGTGGATGTTTTACAGAGTGAAAGCCCTGGGAGAAGTGTTCCAACTGCCTTCCCATAAATTGGCTTATGTTAACAGACAAAGAGAAAAATTAATTGAATCAGAAATAGACAAGGATCTGAAATAAAAATCCTCTATCCAAGGATTTTCTGGAATTCTACTTGATAGGAATTTTATAGGAGTAAGTACAAAGAGAGACCTCTTGCAGCCATGAAAAGATGTAGACATGTAAGGTGAGAATGAGACAGACGTTATGCATTTATGTCAGACACTTCAATATTCCTGTTCAGTGTCTGAAGACATCTCTCCAGTGTGCCTGAAGACCTGAGCAAGTTCCTTCAGGGCTGTGCTACACCACTTAGATTTATTGTTCTGTTTCTGCATGAGTCCAGAACATCCTAGTGCTGAGAGGTCTGGATATTTCTGCACTTTTCTTAGACACCTAAGTGAAATTCACTTTGCCTTCCCTGGAAGGCCTGTGATCCTTGAGAGGGACCTGAGTGCACTAATTATCCTCGCTGCTTCATAAAATTATGTTTGTTTAAAAAAAAAAAAAAGAGGCAAAAAGCCCCAAACCAAAATTCTGAACTCATTCAAAAAGAGAAATGTTTCACATACAAGTGTTTGCAGTCTCCATACTACAGATCGTTTCTCTGTAAATATATTTGAGGGATGTATCTCTCTCAGTGCACTGAAAAAGGGCAGAAATGTCTACTCCGGGCACATTAATTTCTTTAAAATGAAGTACTTTGTTGCTTCAGAACTGTAGTTATATTTTAAATTTTTCAAACAAGAAAAATGGGATGTTCCTGGCTTTAAAAAGTGTGCATTCACATTGGCAGATATCACCCAGCAAAACATGATAAAAGATAATGAGATAATGTGAAGGGGTAGTGTAGCAATAGTGAATCAGAATTGTGCCTCACTTGCTTAAACAGTTTGATAATTTTGTTTTGTTTGTAGACTTACTGCATTCTTTTGGGGTTTCCTTGGTAAGTGGGCAGTTTTTGGAGTAATGGGCATTCTGATCCAACCACAAGAGTCATTTAAGTGTCTGTCTAGACACTGTTGTGTAACGATGTACATCTGAGATCTGCACGCTAGGATGGAAAAACAGAAATTCTGCAGAAATTTTTCCTGATATGCCTTTTACATTTCACAGTTTTGGACATTGTGTGGAAATGCTCTGACAGCAAAGAGAGGAATATTTGGTAAAACAGGAGATCTCCAAACTATCCTTTGTTTAGCATGTGGAAAAGAAGATATCACGTACTCTGGTGCTTTAAATGGAGACATCTATGTCTGGAAAGGGCTAAACTTGGTCCGCACAATTCAAGGAGCACATAGTGTAAGTTGTGGTTTTAATGTCAATTTCTGAAATGAATGGTTCATTGAATTGAAAAACTTCTTGAAGGCTTATCTACAAAGATTTTCTTGGGTTTCAGGTCAGAAGAATGTCTAAGACTGTTCCTCAATTAAGAATTTTAATGTAATCTTATCCTTTATTTACATGTTGTCAACAGATGCTAGCTGCTGAACTCTTATTGACAGAACTGATGATATTTATAGCACTGATCTAACCAAGCAGACTAAATCTAAAGTGAAGTTTCTAAACCTAAAGTGAGGTTTCTAAATCTAAAGTTTCACAGATTGAGTAGCTTCAGTTATGATCAGTTTACTTAAAAATAACTGGTAAGCAAATTGTCTTATTTTAAATAGAATTTTACCACTAAAATTCTTAATGTTGAAGTGTGGCTCCTCACAAAAGTTTTAATGTGGACTAAGCCTGTTTAATCTGTAAATTGTGCTCTGACCATATTCCAAAGATAGTTTACTCCAACTGGCTTCACAACATCCCCCCTAATTTGGAGTGTTCATAATTACAGATAAAAAAGGGAACATAGAGGACCTTGTTGAACTTCTACCCAGACTTAATATAAGTGTATGCCTCTGTTGTTGCTGCAGTAAAGGCACAGTAGGATTTCCATATCTTGTTTAAAACGTATTTGAGAGCTACTCCTATTTTGAATAAGATTGTGGGGGATGGCATTCTAGAATGGGTTTTTTGAACAAAAGGAAACAAGAATTTTCCTTAGAAGAGCGATATGAAATCTAACAGTTGTCACTATAGTTTTCTTCTAGAACATTCCTAGAAAGAGTACTGCAAACCTAATAGTGTCTTCTGACCTCCCAAAATGAGTTATGGTGGCAATGTATCAAGATTTGGCATAGCGCTTCAAATTAGATCTAAATGTTCAGGAGAATAATTGTTATTTATAGAATAATCCCAAATTTATGAAAGCAGTCAGGCTGAAGTCAGTGGGACATATTACCTGCAGAAGTAATGTGTAATTGCCAGGTTATGGTTATGTGCAACTGCTATAATATGGAAATATCTTTAGCAAAAAATAAATCCCTATAGTATATTTGCAGAAGTATATTCAGATTCATTAGAACTATTAAATACCGTCTCCTTCTATATTGTGTGTTCTGTTTCATCCTTATAAATTAGAGAGTTTGCCAATTTCTAATCCCTACACAATTATTTATTATAAATATTAATTTATTAAGACATTGAACAAGACCATTTTGAAAACAGAGGTCTTCCCTTAATTGTATTAATTTCCATGCAGTTCAACTTGTCTCTTAACTGAGAGGTTTTCCTCTGAATACTGAATCAGCAGGCATCCCATGAGCCATTCCACTGTAGTACAGCACAGTCATCAATAATGAGACATTTTCAAAAATGAAGAGGAAATTCGAACTGTAATAGAAACATCTCTTTCAACAAAGATAATGAATTGACACTCTTTCAGTTCCTGTCAGTTTCCAAGTGATGTCTGAACTGAATTTATGAAAGAATGTCTCAATCATCTCCGCACCTGTAAGAATACTTGTATTGCTTGTTTGCTTGTTTTTGTTTCTTCTGGGTAACTGGATTTTAAGTGTTGCATTATTTATTTAATACTCATAATAATAGAAACTAAACCAAATATAAAGTTCTGTAAATAGGCCATATCACTGCTGTTTGTACAAAAATATTCTACATAAATGACTAAAGTGGGAGCACTTGAAATAAAAGTATCCCCCTGTGTTTGCTGGTTTGCTTTCTGCCTAGCAGTTTCTAGCCTTTGACAAGAGTCTGTTCAAAAACATTTGCCTTGTGTGTTTAAATCAATTGTGAAGAAGTTTAAAACTTGTTATACTGTTGATTAACAGGCTGGAATTTTTAGTATGTATGCTTGTGAGGAAGGTTTTGCCACTGGAGGGAGAGATGGTTGCATTCGGTTATGGGACACTGATTTCAAACCAATTACTAAAATTGATCTCAGGGAGACTGAACAAGGATACAAAGGTAATGAGCTATTACTTTAATGGTTTTACACACGTCTAGATAATGGATTATGACAAAGTTTAAATGTCTCTGCATAGCATTGGTTTTTTTACTCAATGACTGTATTTACTTTTGAGATCTGTGTGTTCTTTTTTCCCTGACAATGATGTAGCCTAAGGAGTTTTCCATGTTTCATAGTATAGAGGGATGCTTATAGCTGCTGCTCCCCATCATGCAAATACAAAAAGATAAGTGAAAACAAACAGAAAAATATAGGAGAATAAAGTTAGACAATCTTTAACTTAATTAATTGCAATTCATTTAATTAATTGAGATTTCTGGAACCTGATATTCAAAGATGCTGAGCACTTGAGCACTCCATTAGGTTCATTTGGAATGGTAGCACTATGTGTATTTAATATAGAGAGTGTTGTTAAATTCTTGACCATCATATTTGTTGAAAGTAATCATACTTCCTCTGAGCTTAGTCATGACTTTATTTTATTATTAGACTCTCAGAGCACTTACACTCTCCATAGATGACAATGCACACTTTATGAAGACCTTAGTCTTCTGGGAATTCTACTCATCCATTTAGATTGAGAGTATAGCAGTTTGTTTGCTGGTTTGAAGCAGGCTTTATACACTTTTGGCAGCCAACTTTGTAATGGTTAATTTCCCCTGCTGCTTAGCTTATGTTTTTAGTCTTAGGTTTCATATTAAAATTACCATTGGAATAACCAAGAGGCCACGAAGAAGGATAAAATGTTTTGGTCTGTGATCTAGTAACAAGCTTCTTCTGTTTATTTTTCATCTTAATCCCGATCAGATGGTTATTCTAATACTTGTAAAATGTGTGTATCTAGGCTCATCCAACAAGCAAACTTCCAACAGCCTTAGAAGAGCACTGCTCTACCAGTCTCCCTTACTGTAGTGTAAACTCATGCAATTTAGCCTTCAAAACAGTTGTCAAATACACCCAACCAGTAGTCCCTTTGCTCTGTAGTTGTGGTTTTATGTAGCTTTTTGCAGCCAGAATCATACTCTTTAGCATTCATTTCCAGAAAACAATAACAGTACCTTATGAGTATTTACAGCAGTTTGGATCAATTTAGAAACACTTACTAAAAATTGTGGAGAACTAAGCCTGTACATGTGGGCGAATCAGATCAGTCCTGGCTAACAATAGTCTTCCAGGCAGTCTGTTCCTAATAAAAGTCAGAAAAACATCTATGAAGGGTGACACAGAGAGAGCAGTGCTCACACATGCAACAGATACAGAATATATAGATGGGAGCAGCTGCGTAGAACCAGGCACACTAACTGCAGCTGTATGGCTGAGAGACAGTCAATAGTGGTTCTTGCTATCTTCTTACTTGGCAAAAGTAGTAAAAAATTTCATTTGAAGAAAGTGGATTGAGTTGCCATTTAGAATTGTATGTAAATCATAGCAATTTTTAAAAAATGATAAATAAATTTGTTTCTAAAAACTAAAACAGTCTTCTGACTGTCCAAATCTTGTCTTCAAAGAATTTAAATCCTTCAGGTTTATGTTTGTTTGCCAGATTAAAACATTGCCTGCTCTAATGGCAAGAAACTGACTTAAGCAAGTCTGCAAAATTTGAACAAAGCTTAGTCAAAGATGATGTATCCATGAGCATAACCATTGAGACTCAGTAAAAAGACATAATGGTGTATCTGTGAAAAGTGCAGTGGGACTGCTGGTCTGATGACAGCTATAAGGAATTGGGACCTTGGGAATGACTGCAAGTCATAAAATCCAAGCATGCAGTTATACCCTATCACCATAACTTTAATGTTTGGGTTTTTTTAATCTTTTTCCTATTTCAGGGTTTCTTCTCTGTGTTCTTTCAGTGTGATAAAATTCTTGCCTGTGATGTTCCCATTTTGTCTTTGTCCTTTTCTGCTGTTTCTGTCTGATATGTCATCCACTGATGATCACCATTTAGTGCTTGCTACTAACAGACTAGAAATTTTGTTTCATTTTCAGTTGTGTCAACAGCACGCATCCGTCTAAGCACATAAGTCATTCAAGTAATGGTGGTAGCCTTAACTGCTTACCTATGACCACCTGTCCCTCCTTTCCAATTATTTTTCTTCCAAAGCAGTTTGCAAAGGCATCAACTTTCAAACTTAAAACTTCTTTCTAGGTTGCCAGGAAGACTTTGCCCCCACCCCACTCCCAAGCCCCCTCACCCTGTATATGCTCATTCATCAGTCATCCTATACCGGACTACTAACCACTTTTTAAATAAGATGCATCACGAGTAACATTCAGAAACATCCCAAAAAACATTACCTTACCCACATCAAAAGATGTACTTTGTATTCTAAAACTTAATATCCATTTTCCACTTAACCTCTGAACTTCATTCCTTGTGTGGCCTTTGGTGTGTATCAAGAAGATGATGTATGTCACAACTTCAGTATAAATGTAGCTAAGTCACAAAATGACATTATCAAAATTAAAAGGTACTGGAAATGAACAAGATGAAATGATACACAATGCCTACAGTGTATTTTTTTTATGTGACTAGTAGTTAATTGCATTGTGCATTTGGTTCCAGGAGATGTGAAAATGATGAATGTGGTCGACGTTGGCAATATGACCAATGGATTTTTTATTCATTCACATCTCACAGCATCTAGATGCATTATCAAAATTTTAATTTTCATATATAGGAACAGAAAACAAACATTGCAGGCAGTCAACCACAGAATGCTATCAAACTGCTCAGCCTGTTAAGGTTTTTAGTTTGTGGTTAATAAAATTGCAGCTGCAAAGTTAAGATCAGACTTGTGGAGTAAAATCAAGCTCTCTAAAAGTTATAGAAATAAGATTCTGTACATTGGGGTTTTTTTTTTTAATAATTAGTTATGATTAAGTGGAGATGTGGGATAACATGGGTACAAACCATTTAAATTAATCATTAAAATTTAATCCAATATTTTATTTGAATGTGCAAAAAATTAAAGTATGTGAAAAAAAGGAATAAAACCAGCTTCAGTCAAAGGAACTTTGCCTAATCTAAAATTTAGATATTTATGATTAGATCAAATGATTTATATGAAATTGAATTGGTTTTTGAAGTAAATTACCAAGGTGCAGGCAAAGCATTAGAATTTGATCCCTTGAGAAGCTGGCAGTAGAAGTTAGACACTCAGCATTTTCCCAGGATTGAGCCTTCTCTTTTTCTGTAAAATGGAGACAATTTAATATGACTGTTTTGCGATTTTAATCAGCTGTGATGTATTATAAGACTTCAGTTTCAAAACATGACAGTTGTTATAAATTAACTCTTGAAGTCTTAATGATTTTCATTGTACTATCACTTTTTCTCATCATTTTCATTAACTGGAGATTATTCTGTCCCCTGTCAGGTTTGTCGATCCGAAGTGTCTGCTGGAAAGCAGACAGACTTTTAGCAGGGACACAGGACAGTGAAATATTTGAGGTGCTAGTGAGAGAGAGAGATAAACCCATGCTGATCATGCAGGGTCATTGTGAAGGGGAGCTCTGGGCCCTGGCAGTCCATCCAAAGAAGCCTTTAGCAGTCACAGGCAGTGATGATCGATCTGTACGGTAAGGCTAGATCTTATTTTTTATCTGTTCATTTATGTACATGTGAATTTGTTTGGGTTTTTTAATTATTTTTTGGCCTTATGTTAAGACTCCATTAATACAACCTTTTATCTCCACAGTTTTCTTAGCAGCTTTGCTTTTTCTCTTCAGCCCTCATTATTGGGCTTCACACGTCATGTAAAAGTGATCAGAATTTGTGTTCAAAACATGCTGGATTTTTATACTCTGCTTTAAGTACTCAGTCATTACTGTTCTGAACAGCAGGTCTAGGTATCTAAATGGAGAATGGTCACCTCTTCTGTTAATACTATGCAACAAGCCTAAAACATAAATACCTTTGACCCGTGTTTTACACAGCAGGTGACTGCCTCAGCCTTGAGTGTTTAGAAAATCTGATCTAAAACCAATTCAGTTAAAATGCCACAAAATTAGTTTAATGAAAATGCACTGGCTTACCCCAGTGAAAATGTTCCTTCAGATATTTAGCTGTAGCCCTCATGCTGCAAGCCTTTGTAAGCCGAGTTTTGAAGTTTTGTACATGTATTTGTGAAGTTGTCCCAAACTCAAGGATGTTTCTTTTCCTGTCCCTGTTAAAATTTGGCAAATTGCTAACCCTTTGAAAAAAACTAAGCTTTTTTAATATGCTTAGTAAGACTTTATTGTTGGAGGTTAAGCTAAAATTCTCAGTGTAGTGGATGTACTCCCATACCCACGTAGCTGTTGTGTTATCTCAACTGGACAGGGACACTACTCTCTGTGACTAATTTACCTGTGATTAAGGAGATTGACATTTTACTGACTGCCAAAACTACCCTGGGGACTGCAGAGATTTTTGGGAGACCTGGCTTTATTATCGCAGTCTCCTGAGTTTTTCCTCAGACCATTGCTCTGCCCTTGCCCTGAAGCCCTACCCCTTGCAGTACAGTGTGTGCAGTGGGGTTCATGAAAGCTTAGTTTCCCAAACTCTGATTCCCCTAATGTCCTCCTAAGTGGTTTCTTCTGACCCTACTATCCTAATTTCTAGCCACTCCATGAGGTTTTTCTCCAACCCTATGCCAGATGGATGATGACTGCTTTTCATCTTATGTAGATAATTTGATTGCATATTTTCAAATCAACCCCAAGTGGTTACCAAACAGTCTTCAGATTTTATGGACTACTAGTCACCTTATTTCAGAAACATACATGTGGGTTCTACCATTTGGCCACATTTCAATGGGAAATCAATCTCCTCCCACACATAAAGCTTCTAATTTATGCTCCTTCAGATTCCACATTATGATTCACCTTTGCCTTGAAGCTTGCTGGTCAGTTGGAATTTCTTTTCCCCTTTCTATATTTTTACTTGTACTGTTTTCCTACTCCTGCAATCGTTTATCTCTTTTTCTAACCATAGTCAAAATCTGAAGTGTGAAACTTAACAAAAGTGCCAGTTGTTCACCACGCCCTGTTTCCTACATGTTAGTGTTACAGAATCACAGAACTACCAAGGCTGGAAAAGACCTTTAAGATCATCAAGTCCAGCCTATGGCCAACACAACCATGCCGTCTAGACTATGGCACTAAGTGCCACATCTTGTTACTTCTTTCAGTTTATAAAATGCATGGATAGTCTCTTCTGCTTGGGTTTGTCTGCACAGTTCCGTAGACAGGCACAAATTCACCCTGCCTGTGTTCTGATAGGATGCAAGCCAGTTCCAAAACGAGCTGCAAAGCTGGGATTAGCATTGGACTGCCCTCAAGCTAATAAGCCATGCTAAGACTTTGGATTTATTATCTTGGACTCATCTCTTGGTCAATGTGGTGATTCAGCTCTGGCATGGAGTGCAACAGTGTACTGCTGACTCAAAGCGTGCTTGGAACAAACTCGTGCCCATCTGTGCAAGCATGCTCTTTGTGCACATGAAGCCTTAATTAGTGGTGCTCTTATAATTGTATCTTACTGATGCTTTTGAACATTGCCATTCTATCAAATGTGAACATTACGGGTATTTTACTGCATTACATCACACGTGCATTTAGCTGTTTAAGCACTAGGGAATGTGGGATTTTAATTCTAGTTCAGACAGTCCTATTTTTTTATATACTAATGCTTCATGGGAGGAATTCCAGTGAAATATTTATATAGTTTCATTAAGATTAAAAAAAACACACAAAAGGATTTTCTTATGATTTTTTTGTAACAAAATAGCTTTGGGAGTGTTTCTATATCCCTGTTTATTGTGTAATTTTTCTTCATATTTGGTTATCAAATTATTTTTAAAAGAGTAGCTGTGTAATATAAATCTAAATCTCTTACAAGTTAAATTATTTAATGGGACAGATAATTTTCTCATTTATAAGTGAAATGTCTGAAGGAAAAAGACCTCTGTAGAGTTAAGGGGAGTTACTCTGGATCTTCCCTAGCGCGGCTGAGAGAAGGCTCTGGCCAAATACAGGTTTCCTACATTTTAAACTTCGAAAGTGTATCAACTAGGAAAGCTGCCTGCTTCCCTCTTTTACAACAGGAACAAGAAAAAGCATCAATCTCATCTGAATGCCAAGAGGCATACAGAAATACTTATGTTTGTTCAATGGACCTCATACGTGTCATTTTGTAATGTAGTATTAGAACATCCAGCTTCAGGACCACAAGTAGCTGCTGTTCTGGCAGAATATCTCTGCTGGTCTGTCCCTTTGAATGATCCATTTCTGTATTCCTGCATTTATAAGAAGATTTATTAGAAACCTGGTTAACCTAGTTTTTTAATGAATCCACTTGAATCTTTATATCTCTGATTTTTTTATTTGGAGCATTGTTTTTTCAATTAAATGAAATGAAGCAGCAGTAAAGCTTCTGTCATCAGCTATGGCTTTTTCTGCAAATAAAGTAGTTGCTAGTAAGCCTCTTGGGAGGCTGTAATCAGTATGTGCTCCAGTAAATAAAATCACTTGTCAGGTATATGACAGAAAAGACTGGAATATTCACTAATAAAATAATGTTTTGTGAGCCTATTTGGCCTATTTTTAAACTCAGTCATTTAATCCAATGTACAGAAAAGTTGCAAAAGAATGATAAAAACACTTCTTTGCCTTATTTGAGCATATATACACTTTTTATACAGAAATAGTTTCTAGATCTAGCTTAAAAAAATAAATCTAAAAAAAGAAGTATTATGCTGGAAAACATGACTTTTCTATTTTCATAATGTATGTGTGCAAACTGTTTGGGGTTTTTTTCTATTACAAAAGTAAAAAGCTTATATTTGGAATTACTCTTCCATTAATTTGAAGAGTTTTTTCTAAGAAAATGTAATTGTTGAACTTGTACTGCCATGCATTGCAATTATGCTTCTAATGTATTGGACAAAGTGATCCACATGGAAGCAACATTTTGAAGGCAAATTTTACCCTGGTGTTTCCTTTTATATCTTTCCAAATCCTTTCTGGTTCATTCATTATAGTCTTGTGCTCATAGCTTTTCCCTAGCACAGCTGCTAAGAATCTGGCTTCTGTTTTGTCTATGAAAAGTTTTAGCATCTCACATGCATTTTTCCACCAGGAAACTGTACTTGCCATTTTTTCACAGTGAAGCCTTTTCATGTTTCTTTCTTATCCTTGCACCCCTCTGGCATTGTTCGGGTTTGTTGGTTCTAGACTGATCCTAATAACATTGATCTGACAAGGCCCAAAGGGTTCTGATTGGAAAGAAATGCTCAGGTGACAGAGTACCATCCTTTCTCAATACAGGCAGTCCAGTTCTATAGTCCTTGTACCAAATTTATCAAAGTCTATCTTTATTTTTTTCTCCTGTTACTCTTACTTCAGGTCTGTATCTAGATGGTACTGCTGGGCTGGTGAGAAACTTCCTGCTTGTCGGGCTATATTCATGTTCTGTCTATGCAATTTGTTTTAGTGCCAACATGGTCCTGCAGCACAACTTTTCTCCTTCTTTGACATTTATCCTACTGATGTATTCTTGGAAGCAATACTATAACTTCCCAGCCTTTGTTTTGCTAAATTATAAAAGTTCAACTCTCTTGGTCTTTGTTAATGTGATACAGTCTTGATTTCCTTAATCATTCTAATAATCCTTCACTGCATCTGTTCCTGTTTTTATTCCAATTTCTTGAGATAATTTGTAATGAACATGCCAGATGAGTTCACTATGTGTTGTGCTGTTGGTTTTGTGTACCTCCTGGAATAGCACCCAGAATATACTTTGGGATCAAACTTCCTTTTACCTGTCTGCAACTACCTCTTGGAGTGAGTTTCTTCATTCTTTTATTGAAAACCTGTGCGGGATCTTCCCCCTTTTTGCTGGTTCCACATGTGTTTCAAGCTTACAGCACAGTGCTAGACATAAGGCTCCGGAAGTGCCATGTCCCTTTGTTTCATCACCAAGAGACCTCTGTTTCTTCCAAGATGATGAATCCATCTCTGGTTCACAGTGCCTCCCAGCCTGCTGCCTGGGACAGATCTCTGTGCCAGTGGCTTTAGCAACAATATTAAACGTCACCATTCCAAAGCTAGTACCTAGAAATCTTAGTAGTGCCTTCATCCAGCCTAATTGTTGCTTTCTGTAAAGCTTACTATAAAACTTGATCCAGTATCATGTTACAGTTCTTGTACAAATGGTAATTTTCTTTAATTTAGCCAATAATTGCATATGCTACTACTCAGATATTTTACTGAATATTTTCTAAATCTTTTACAAACACATTAGGTTTACAACATTGTCCTTAAAATAAAGATAGCTGGGTATTGCTGCCTGAATTTTTCTGCCCCAAGAGGTCTTTTATGCATTTTCTTCCATACTTTTAATTATTCTTTAATTTATTTTTTTTTCTAAATCTTGCATATTACTGAGATCTGATTAGCCAGCTTGCAGGGATCTGGGAAACTCCTTTCCTTCTGAAAGATGCAGGTACATTATTGCCTTTTCTCCATCTTACGGCATAATTTTTTGATTGATTCTTTTTCTTTAAAATTACGTGAATCAGCATGCAGTTTTGTCTACTAGTTCATTCAGGGTTAGGACAAGAAAATTTTCTTCATGGCTGGAGTGTTTATGCTCCCTGAGTATTGCTTTCACTTTCAGTGAAAGTTTTAGTCTGATCTGCATTGACCCTCTCTGTCGACAGAAACTGCTTTTTGAAAATTATTCATCTAGGAGACTTCTATTGCATCAGACAAGTGAAGTCTGGAGATAATACCAAGGGATTATGTAATTTAGCTTCATCCTGTTTTCTCTTCTGCTATCACAGAAACTTGTTCAGGTCTGAGGTGCCATCACTGTTAGAAATGGAACAGGAAAGACTCCTTTATTTTGAAAGCAATTTGAACCTGGAACTTCACTTGAAGGTGTCTGAAAGCTTCATTTTGTATTATTTGCCAAGACATCCAGTGCTGTTGGAGAATACTGTGTCCGTGTATTGATCCAGGCAGTCATTGTACACATCCTTTATTTTCTAGATCAATAAGCAGGTTTGAGATTTTAAAAACTAAATTGCTGTCAGCCTATAAGCTCAAATCAGTGATATTATCTTCATTCCATGGTTGGAAAGGGACTTAATACATTATAAAATCTTAATATAAAGTGTTCATGCAAATGGGCCTTTAGCAATTGAGTTAGACTTTTTGGTTTTACTCCTGATGATATTGAAACAATTGTGGAGTCAAGAAAAATCTCCTACTGCTTTCAATTTCCTGTGTAGATTATGGAGTCTTGCTGACCATGCCTTGATAGCTCGGTGCAATATGGAAGAAGCTGTGAGGAGCGTGTCTTTCAGTCCTGACGGATCCCAGTTAGCACTTGGAATGAAGGATGGCTCCTTCATTGTTCTGCGAGTACGGTGAGAAAACCTTACATTATTTTCTCATGGTATTAGTTTATTTCCTGCTGAGTAACTTCATTTATTCTACAGATTATTCAGATATTTTGTGAAGAGAAATGTGCATAACAGAGATAACACAGTTTTGACAGGGATCTCCTTGATCATATGGTTCATTTCCTGACATATACAAGAATGGATACTATGCAAAATTATTAGCAATTGAAAGATACTTTTAAGCATTTGCAAGATAATATGTGAATTCTACTTTTCATATTGGGTGACAAGCCTTTTTTTTTTTTTTTTTTTCCCATGAATGCATTATATGCAGTAATGCATTTTCTGTGTGGAATACTCTTTTGGTAGACACAAAAAAGCAGGTGAAACAAAATCTGCCATAGAGTGAAACAGCCAAACAAAGTAGTGGGATTTCAAAACACAAAAACTATTTTTAATTGATACTTGGAAGAGTTTACTGCTTCTTAAATATTGCTCCAAATATTTGGTAAGCATATATTTAAAATACTTTGAACTACTAGTTTATGAGAAGAAAAAACCTGTAATCAATGGAAGATCCGTGAAAATCTCTGTAATGTTCTGCTTTAATAATTTTTCTCACAAAGCTGCAGAGATCTGTTAATTTCATTTAAAATCCATTTCAAAGACTAGTATTTTTCTAAATAAGTTAATCTTCTTTGTCTCATATTAGTCTTGTCTTTGCTAATTTTCCTGATAGCTCACTTTATTAATTATTCAGCTGGTGGAGACTGATAGTGATAACCGCAGTACTGGAAGAATAACAACGCCCTTGTGTAAGGCCCTGAGTGCAATTGCTTCTCCCTCTGTTGTGGGTAACAAAGCTGCAGTCTGTGATCCAGGAAAAGTGGACAATGGGCTATGTGTTTTGTTATATATTTTTTTAATCTCATACTCAGCAACATGAAGCTTTGTTCTTTTTTTTTCTTGGCCATTAAGGATCGATGGAATAAGCCAGAGAATGAGCTGCTCTTCCCACTAGCCATACTTACCAGTATGGCAGAGTTATGGTACCAGTTTTCAGTAATACAACAGAGCTAGGAACATGTTTTTTTCCCCAAAACAGTTTTTGAAGGAACAACGCCTATGAATAAATAATAATTTTCCTAGTAAATTTTCTACTGTTATTGACATTTTGAAGTTTCACTATTTTAAGAGAAATTTCTAACAAAATTATTCTGTTGGATATTTTTAAGAGGCTGATCATCTGTAATATTAACCTTTCCATTCATGTCAGTATCTCCCAGAAACCTCTGTCTTCAGTTATGGATGATTCCCCTTTCAGGACTCTTCTTTTAACAGTACTATGTACCAGTATTTTTAAGATATATTAACAAAATTAATTAGTTCTTACATAAATGTGAGTCTTTTCATTAATGTGATGCTACTAGCAGTATGATTAAAGCAGACATCAGGAAAAATATTTAAAAAACTTAAAATGGAGAGTAACAGAATCATGACACTTGCAGAACACTCCTCCTCACAAAATTTCCTTACAGGCCAAATGTATGATCTGGTAAGGATTCTCTTTGTAAAGACAAAATTAATGGCACTAAGAGTTGGGTCATTGTTCAGCCAACTGAGAGGCAGAGCTTTTTAAAAAAAAAAAAAAAAAATTAGTTTTAATTCTTTCCCCATAGTCAAAGAATGTGGGGAAACCTACTTGCAAAAACTTACTCTGCATTCACTAGCACTGCAGTTCTTGGTTCTTGGGTTGCATAGGAAAGGTGTTTATATCAAATGTAATTTCGATAGGGAAAAATGGAATATTTTTTTGAAAAGACTTTTTTTTTTTCTAATAAAGTCTTGATTTTTTCTAAAGGCACATGCAAGATATTGTCACTTCTGGTTTTGGCATGTGGGATTGATCACATCTAGCTTTACTAGTCTAATTGTTAGCCTCTAATCTGAACTGTTTGCCTCTCTCCCCAAAAGAATCAATGTGGAGCAATGGGTATCTCCCAAAGGCTGTTGCAGCATGATCTTGTGAGAGACACAGTAATCACTCTTTAGGTGAAGCTGTTTTTCCATTGTCGGTGTTAAAAAAAATGAAGTCTGGTGTAGTTTGGACTAGAAAGCTAACCATTTTACAGCTAAAATTAGGTGAACAGAATTAAAAGTATCATTGACAGTTAAAGTTGTTTCTAGCTTTTGCTTTAAAAGTCTGCTTATAACCAATTAAAGCAGTAGGAAATTGTTAAGGGCTTTTTTGGTGACGTGCTTTTTGTTGTACGAATAATTCCGTGTGTCTATCTTGATAGTTGTCTTAAATATGTGCTGATGGTGTGTTCACAGGTTTAGAGATCACATTTTCCCTCTGGGTTCTTGCAGGGACATGACAGAGGTAGTTCATATTAAAGACCGAAAAGAAGTAATCCATGAAATGAAGTTTTCACCAGATGGCTCTTACCTTGCTGTGGGTTCTAATGATGGCCCAGTGGATATCTATGCGGTTGCTCAGCGATACAAAAAAATAGGAGAATGCAACAAATCTGCTAGTTTTATAACTCACATTGACTGGTCTGTGGATAGTAAATTCTTGCAAACCAATGATGGTGCAGGAGAGAGACTGTTCTACAAAATGCCATGTAAGTTTACAAGTGGCTCATGTTGTGAACAAGTAAACTTCAGTGCTGATTTGAAGAGAACAAAAATAATATATAAACGGTACATGTGCAAGTGGAATTTCTTGACTGGAGCTTATACGAATATCTAATGTGTTTTCACTTTTGTATGTTTTAGCATGTTTATGTGCAGCTGCATTAGAACTTGCAAGATGTGTGATGTCATCAAATACCACAAATGTTGACTATACTAATTTAAAGCAAAATTGTGAATCTTTATAATTTATTGAGGTTTAAACACTAATCACAAGAAGAATACACAGATAACTGTGATTAAAAGATATGGAGTTTATTGAAAAGCAAATGATTACACAGATTATTCACTTGAATGTTTTCAGCTGGGAAGCATCTAACTACCAAAGATGAGATCAAAGGAATTCACTGGGCCTCATGGACTTGTGTAATAGGATCTGAAGTGAATGGAATTTGGCCAAAATATACAAACATTACGGATGTAAACTCTGTGGATGGAAATTACAACAGCTCAGCGCTAGTGACTGGTGATGATTTTGGGCTGGTTAAATTATTCAGATTTCCATGCCTTAAGAAAGGTAAGACAGTATTTTGTATTTCTGGAGAATGCAATATTTACTTTGTTACTATATAAGTATATTTTCTAATGGTGGCTTTTGATTCTTGTGTATAATTCAGATTAGTGTGTGCACAGTTCATAATTGTACTAATGGACATAAGACCTGAGGCTTTAACCCTCTGTGTCTAGTGATTTCCTGCCAATGTATATGTACTTGTTTTTAGAACTGTTGAGAATGTACGTAGTTTCATATGTGCTTACTCTGATACTACATTTTCAGAAACAAATTCAGCAAGACTTCATATCATATCAAAATTCTTTAAACACCAAATGCACTACTGTAATTTGTCCAAATTTATCCCAGTAACAATTGCAGAAAATTCAGTATCGTGTCTTTGTCTACTAGCTCTGTGTGAGCTATTGGCTTTCTATCTGTAGTAGGCTTTTATCACAGATTGTTTCCTCAGTATTTGCACTGCACCATGCATAAAGCCAACAAAAACAAAATAAAAAATTTGGCTTTCCATGATCTTCAGTGTTTAATTTGATATCATATATTTGCTGATAGTGAATTTTAATTTATGTGTCCAGTATGATACACAATACGTGTATAATTCACACTAGCAGTAATGGCCATAAGGGTGAAAATTAGGCCCTGTGTGTATCTAGTACTTCCTCCAAGATTTAAGTGCTTTTTGGAAAACTGAAGTGAATGTGTCATTCATATTATTTTATACCATTTATTTCTATTCTATAATATATCAGAATGTCAAGAGGCATTTAAGTATTTCCTTTTATAATTTTTCATAAGAGTGTTTAGGCTGTGTTTCCATTAAAAGGCTGACTTCATTAGTTATGATATTTTTTTTCTTCTTGCATACTATTCTATTTTTGTTTTTTAGGAGCTAAATTTAGAAAATACGTTGGCCATTCAGCACATGTAACCAATGTCCGCTGGTCTCATGATTTCCAGTGGGTTTTAAGTACAGGGGGTGCTGATCACTCTGTTTTTCAGTGGCGTTTTATTCCCGAAGGGATAACAAATGGCATCCTTGAAACCTCTCCACAAGGTAAAAATTATCTCTTCTTAATTATTTATTAAATAAAACTGACAGACAATGCAGCACTGTTGGAAAAGCTTTCATTGAATTAACGGAAAAGATTTTTATTAGAATTCTGTGGAATTACATATACTTAGAATGTCTGGGACATTTTACTTTTCCTAGACAGTTATTTGTTTCAGGCAAGGTATGTTAAAAACTCCTCTGCAGTGTATGCTTTAGGAATACATGAGTAGTATTTGTCAAAGCATGTGAAAAAAGAAAGATTTAATGTTCAAAATTAGCCATCTGACTTGCATTCAGAAGTCTGACTACACATGTTGAATTTTTTATCTTTCTTTTCAATGCAAATTCACACGTATATGTGATAGCTGTACTTTAGAATTTTGTCCCTGTTATATCCATGATAGAATATTCTACAAAAGTCATATGAACTATGTAGTGGCAACTGCTGAAAATTTGATTCCCTTCAGTAAAAGGGCAAATAATTCACTACATACCTGCACAGATTGGTAAAATATCTTATGTTTAAGCAAATCTTTTTGAAGACAGTGAGCACACTGGAAGTTTTTGCTCACCATTTCTGAATGTTTTCACTCCAAAGCCTGTTAAGAAAACAGTATTGTCTCAGATGACGGAAAGGTATTAGTAACTATGCAGTTATTCTCCTTCCCACTGCCATCCTCCTGCCCCAGGCATTGAAACAC
Source organism: Hemiprocne comata (assembly GCA_020745705.1). Lineage (NCBI taxonomy): Eukaryota > Metazoa > Chordata > Aves > Apodiformes > Apodidae > Hemiprocne > Hemiprocne comata. The sequence continues at coordinate 76,120,330 of CM036588.1, read as the reverse complement.
AAGAAAGAGAAACGAAAACTGACACATTCAGTCAGCCCACATGATTTTTACAAGGTGCTTAATCTTCCAAAGTTGTTAAATACTATTTTGCATGTAGTCTAAATAATATAAAAGCATCACATACTATTTTCTTGTCATTAGATGTGTTACATACTGATTAAATTATTGCTTTTTTTATGCAGAAGGTGGTGTTGATTCCTACAGTGAAGAATCTGATTCAGATTTATCTGATGTGCCAGAGTTAGATTCTGACATTGAGCAGGAAGCTCAAATCAACTATGATCGCCAGGTGAGTAAAAATCAGCACACTGTGCCAATTACCTGACAATCTATCATGACTATTCAGTAAAGATAAGCATAAGGAGTTTGCAGCTAATTCATCAGACTACTCTAGGAAGATTATTTTGACAGTATTCAGCTGATTGTGCAACCAATATACTGCATATTCAAAGCAGAGTACTCTTAATGAGTATGAAGCCTGTATAATACATTTATTTGTGACAGATTCTTTTCTAATGCCAAGGACAATACAGCAATGTCCAAGAATTAAAATTGCCCTATTTAATGGGAACCAAGTAAAATTTTTCTCTAATAATCACTTAATACACATAATATTTTTTGTCTCTTTTCAGTACAACTATATTCTGAGGTAAATTAAGAGCTATTCCTTCCGTGCAAAAAGAAAACAAATCAAATAAGTATCCTATGCTGTACTGATTCTTCTCAGGAACGTTAGTATGCCCTTCCACTCTCCAACCTGATCTTTCAGTGGTTATGTCTGTGTCGTCACTGTGGGCTTGCCTAGTGAAAAGAACTGTTGCCTGAACTTGGGTACAGTCACCAAATCCACTGTGCTCGTGCCACCTGGGCACTGTGGGACTGCAGCCCTGGCACTCACTCTCTTGGCTGGCCTTGTTACCATGCTCAGCTCTTCTTTCCTCTTCTTCCACAAAGCAACTTTACCTTGTTGATCCCTGGCGTGAGGTTTCACCCTACGGTTTGCACCCACGCTACAATATCAGAAAACATTATTCAAGTCAGACAGTTACATGAAGTTTAGAAAATGCCATAAGAAAACATAGTGTTGCCCTTTTCAGGTGTATGGATTATGATTACACATTCCTGTGGGACTTCATTTGGTCTATAGGATTTATTTAGTTCTTACCTAACAAGAAACTATTCCATCCTTTTTCACTCATCAGCCCATTCCATGGCCTTCCTTACTGCACATTGCCCAAACGCGTCTCTGAAGACAGAATTATTTTCCTTGTGGTTCTTCCCATTCATGATGCCGAGGGCTTCACAAACACAGATATTTATAACAGTCTGTGATGTGGAAGAGTGTCATTATCCTTGTTTTGAAGGAAAGGAAACATTAACATTAAATTCAGCTATCTGTCATATGACTTTTGCTTGTATTTAAAATTGCCTGGGACCTGATTTTCAGGAGCTGTTGTCCCTGTGAATGGAATATTACTTGTCATCTTGTTCTTGTTAGGTAAAGGGTCAGAACTTCCTCCATCTCATGTTAAGCATGAAAAATACACAATAAGATTGGATCAAGTTGTTTTGAGTGATTTATTTGGTGTCATGGAGCTGCTTTCTAGACACTGGAAGGGTCACTTCTAATGTGTTCCATGCTTTAGCCAAGGACTGTCCTTCATCTTTTCACCTCACTTTCTAGATTCTGCAATAAATTACATAGGTACTTCTGACAACAGCTTATTTTACCTCTTTATGACAGAGATTTATCATTTTTATCAAATGAAACAGAGGTTTAGTCAAATTTCTCCCTCCCCTCTCCTTTATTCCATGTCTCACTAGACTGCTTGTCCCATCCTCCTCTCCTCCTTCTCCTGATTTTCCATCTGTATTCAAATCAGACAGCATCCTCCTCCATGCTGTCTGTGTGTCAAAAAGGACATCTGGGTTTAAAAACTGAAAGTGAAAAAACAGTTGTAGGCAGTTAAACCGCAATACTCCAGGCAGGTTAATGCATGAAAAAGCTAGAAGCAACTTTAAATAAACTCATACAGGAAGTGTGAGACAACCCCAAGCATAAGTTGCACTTTGCGTTTTGTTAAATGAAATAATTTACATGGAAAACACATGGAAACAAAAATATTAATCTTAGTTTGAGAGATGGATTTGGGTTTGTGGGTTTGTTGTTTTTTTAACTTAATGACTGAAGCGAGATGGAAGATCCTAGATTTTGAGATGCATTAGAAAATGATGGTCCTGTACTCTGTTTCATTGGTATTATTGACTGATGAGCACAAATGTATAAGAACGCTCAGGATCAAGTGCAATACATAAAAGTGACAGACACAATATCTTAAGGCTCTGCCTACCATTTCAAAAGCTCAGCTCTTTTTATGAGCACCTTTCTTGTAGAAATCAAACATTTCAGCTTTTCAGTCAGGTAGATTTCTGTGGTAATGGCAATTTCATTGTCCTTTTTCACAAAACCCAAGAAATATAGGCACAGAAAACTAACACTAAAGCTATATTCTAGCATTATAATGGATTTTTTTCAGTGCCAGCTTTGAAGATGCTTCAGACATCTTTAGCAGCTCCACAGAATCTCAACATTTCTGAAAGATTTAAATATATAGTATTTTGTGTCTTTAGTGTATTTGTAGAGCTGCAATTCTACTTTGGGATTCTGGACACATTTGCAAATGACTTATGTGCTGTTGGTTACTGTATATTTCATCAAAATCCCTAGATAGAATTAATTAATTATGCTCAGTTTGCCTAGGTACACTGAAACACATATGAAGTTAAGACACTTTAAGAGTTCCAGTCATTATTTAAGTTCCTTTCCACTGAGTGTCACTGGAATCTTCAAGACAAAAATACACTCACATGTCCGGGGACTTCATTGTCTGGGAGATATTTATTGTTATCTTAAGTGACTTATTCTGCGTTGTAACTACTGAACATCACATTAACATATATTAGATCTAACACTTAAAAGAAAGTAACTTTGTATTCATATATACAAATATTTTGAAAACTGGAGATGTGCAATTAACTTCAACAATTATTCTTCAGGTTTACAAAGAAGACCTACCTCAGCTGAAACAGCAAAGTAAAGAGAGAGACCATTCTGTGCCCTTCCTTAAAAGAGAGCGAGCGCCTGAGGACAGTTTAAAGCTGCAGTTTATACATGGGTAGAGTGATATTAGATGACACTTGTTTTTTCTGATTGCTAAAGTATCCCAGCAATGTTAATGAATTCACGTCACAGCATTTAGTGAAGTGTTTTTCAGTCCTTACCCACAGTTAGTTTCTTTGTCATTATTACTGTGCATAATTTTTGGAATATCGGACATAAGATTTTCTTTTCTAGGTTGTATTTGTTAAGGAACAAGAGAAGGTTATAATACTGTAGCTGTATAATGAATAATACATTAGTGTTGCATTATATAAAATTACTTTTTAAACTGACTGTTCACTACACCATATGATTCCTGGAGCAAAGATGTTCCGTTAAATTGATAGTGATACATGTGATTTGTAAAAATGCCCAATATATATTTCTTTAAATCCAACTTCCTGTAAAACTTGTATGCACACAATTTTATGTGTATTATATATTCTTTTTGTGAAATCAGTACTAATTTAGGAGTTAGGTACAAAGTAAACAATGAGACAATTCTTGAATGCCTGCTCTTGGTGGGAATAGTCTCTCTCTGCCTGTGTGCTGTGATATTTTTGAGCTAAAGTTGACATGGCAGCTTTAAAAAAAATAATTTGCACAGTTTGTTACACAAATTACCAGAATAGTTTTGAAACAGAATGTAACTTGTCTTATGTTTACTTCAGTTATAGAGGCTATGACTGTCGAAATAACTTATTCTACACACAAACTGGAGAAGTGGTGTATCACATTGCTGCTGTAGCTGTTGTATATAACAGGCAACAACACACTCAGCGGCTGTATCTTGGTCATGATGATGACATCCTCAGCCTAAGCATTCACCCAGTGAAAGACTATGTTGCTACAGGACAGGTGGGTATTTAGAAGTGATGATCTTAACAAAGCATGGAAATAAATTCCCTTTACAATATATAATTAGGAAAAATGTGGTTCTCTTTGTCCTACAGTACCGTGTTTCCCCCTAAGTATGTATAAGCTGTGTATTGTTTCCTACATCCCTGCCAAACTGCTGGGGAGTACTGGACTGGAAACTCAAATAGGTGATTATTAAGTAGGTGATATAATCACCTCAAGTAGGTGATTATTAAATCATTCCTATACAACAGAGAGTCTGCCAGTCTTATGCTGTGACCTTGCAAAAAATCTTATATTCACTTTGAAACTCTGCTTTCATCTGTAAAATTCAGGAGCTGTATTTTGTCTACACCTGAGGAGGTTTTGGGGTTTCATTAGTCAGGCTCAGTATTTTTGTACTGTAGTAGCATTCCAAAGCTTTTTTCAGATAAAGGCTCTTTTATGTTGGGCTCTCTGCCAATACCTGGTACGGAATATGATACATTCAGTATATCCCTTTATATTCATATGCATTCATATATATTCATAGATAATGATAAAATATATCATTAATACGATAGTGAATACTGATGTTTGAGAGACTATCTACTGATACTTCTCTAAAAGAGAAAAATAGATCTTGAAAAGATAAAATAGGGCAAGTAGAGAAGTAGTTACCTCTGGAGTGTTTTGAAGATATTATAGTGCTAATTACTGATATTGATGTGCTTTGAACTTCTATGAGTGGATATTCTGATTAACCCTCTGATTTAGGTTGGAAGAGATGCTGCTATCCATGTTTGGGACACACAGACATTGAAATGTTTATCATTACTCAAAGGCCAGCATCAAAGAGGAGTGTGTGCACTGGATTTTTCAGGTAACCTACATTTATCTAAGTGATTAATTAAAAAGCAGCCCTTATGATGAAATCTTGATTTGAATAGCTAGCCAATTTTACAACCAATACAAATTTTACTTAAAAGTCTGCTGACAGTTTTGATAAAAATAGTGTCTTCAGTAAAGTCAGTTGTGGGCCTTTCGCCAATCAACCTATAATTGATTTTTGTAATGTCTAGTACAGAATACTAAGTGTACAGCTGGGACTCTAGCTGTCTACATGGTGGTATTATAATTTAAAAGCAGGCAGAATGGTGACTTGAAGTGTATAAATGAGAAGGAAATGTGATCTGTAGGCTTGTATAATTCTTCAAATTTGCTAGCAATTCCCACATTTTTCAGTGCATTTACAGAAGAAGTAAATATGGGAAACAGTTGCCTGCTGTTTCTTCTACTTGTCTTTCTGAAATGGGTGACCTAAGTTGTCTTAGTTCTCAAAGGGTAATTCCTCTATTCAGCATTGGAAAATATCATCCATATGATGGGGACTGACTTATTTTTGTGTCTTTATAAAAGTGTTTACAAATTCATTCTCTCTTTTGCTATTTGTTTTTTAAAGATTACTTTAGCTGAACTATCCTTTTCTTAATTTGATTTTTTTTTTTCATTTAAACATAATTTATTTCTTCTCCTCTCTAGAAATATAGTAAGAATTCATTAGGACTTTGATCACATTTATGAAACAGGACTATACGAAATAAGTTTTACTTTCACAAAGATAACTCTGTGGAACTGAGTCATATTCCATTACCAGAAGAGGAGTCTTGGTGTTCAACCAAGAGCTGGAATTCAAATGTGAAATTGCTAATACATTGTGGCATGTAACCTAGCTTTGAAAGTAGATATAATACCAGAAGAAGGGAAAATGGATAAGGATGATCTAATTGACATAGTGTGCATAGATGTTAAAATTAACTTCTCATTAAATCCCTAGTGGAACAAATGTTCATATGTTTAGGAAATACTTTGTGGTTTACATTTTTAACAAAAACTAGATTCCTATACAGATAGTAGTACACCATGTATTAGAAGCCATATACCTCTATAAAAGCCTAAAGAATAATCTGGCCATGTGGACATAAATCTGTACAAAAATATTAAAGGTTTTTTAAAAGTAGCAAATACTGGAATCATTACAACATTGCCTTAGGACCTGATCCTGAGAATGCTCATACCTCATTCCTCACTGGCTTTAGGTAACGTCCTTGGCATAGAGAGGAGCAAATATGCACCTCACAATGGGTTCATAATGCTGCTTTGGTCTTACGCAGGGGCTTGTTGTTCTGTTAGTAATAGAGATTTCTAAATTAGGTTCACATCACACTAGTTGAAACTTAAAGAAAGAAAGCCAAAAGTTCCAACCTTTTTTGGCTGTACTTGATCTGGTGCTGCTCTATACTACCAGTTCTTTCCACCCTTCCTCACTCTCTACAACATCTGCTATTGACCATGGCTGAATACAGTGTACAAGGATGGGTCCCTTCAGCAGGACAATTCTGATGATGTTACAATTCAAAGATTATAATTTCATTCATGCAGTGTTTGATTGTGCCCTCTGGTGGCTAATTTAACATCTCTAATTTTGGATAGTAATTGGAGTGGATATCCCATATTAGTACATAAAGCCTCCTGTTTCAAGTGAATAAAGTTTAAATTGTATTCTTTCCAACAAAACTTTGTCAGTCCTGTTCCATTTGCATAATTGAGATACCCCTAAAAATAATTATTGTCATCACAATATAAAATATATCTCTTTCTCAAACAATACATATTACATTATGCATATTTACCTTTCCTATCAGCTATCTTCATAGCATTTTATCTCACTAAAACCATTATTGAATGGTTCTTACTGTCTCCTTTGCTTTTCTTTCCTTTTTTATTAATTGTTTGTGTCTCCTTGTTTGTGGTTTTGTTGTTTTTTGGTTTGGGTTTGGTTTTTTTTACAAACTCAGTTTTGTTTTCATGTCCTGTTTTACAACTTCATTCTTTCCTGCCTGCTTACACTCCTTCCATTTAGACCTGTTTCATTCAACTGGGAACTCTCTTCCTCTTTCTGTAGTTCCCCTTCACCTTCCTGACTTGCTTCTCCTAGAACTCAGTCTAGCTGTGAGGACCTATTCAACCTTATGAACTTTGAAGTAGTTCTAAAGGAGTAATTTATACCAGCTTAAGCACAGAGTCCTTTACATCTGTTAACTTCCACACAAGTAACATTCTCAAATAATTGCTTTCCTTCACTTGTTTGGCCATCTGCCCAGTTCTCTACTTCCTCCAGCTTTAGCTTTTCTTCCCTTAAAAAAAAAATCAGGTAATTGTCTTCTGCTACAGCCGATGGAGTTCAATTGTCCTATCATATGCTTCAACAGCTATAGTTTAGATTTTCACATTTGTCAAAATTTCATTACGGTAGTTTGTTAACAATGGTATTGTTTATCTTTATTTCGTACACGTATCAAGGATGCCTAGGAACTCTTGACTTATGTATGATTTTCTGGTTTTGCTTTTCTTTCTCTCATTATCAGTAGTGCTGTGTCTTTCCTGCAGTAGAAGAGATGATAGCCAACAGATAATTTTAGCCTTATCATTTTCTATCATATCTATAGTTTCATTACATTCCCTATTAACATTTAACTACCCATTTCATCATACACTAGTAATTCTCATCACCATTTCAAGCAAAAGAAGCATCATCTGATGAGCAATATTTCAAATAAAATGTAATGTCAATTCAGAGTATTTGGGCTTTATGAAATTGACTTTCATTGTCTTGTTTGATCCTACCTACCTTCCTTGTTCTTACACACAGAAATGTTTGTGTTTACCTTGGGGAAAGATCAATGCTTTGATAAGGAATAAAAATTTAAAAAAATCTAAACTGTCAGACATAAAAACATAATAAAAGATAATAAAGTTAAAATAATGCCTTTTCTAGAAAAGAATTGCCCATATTGTAATCATCCAGTTAAAAATTAAGCAGAAAAATCTTGTTGTGACCTGTAACGCAACCTGTTCTGTCTCTGATAAGGGTCATGTTGTATTTGAAGTCACATTAGTTAAGAAGAGGAAGGCTAGGTCATGGACTCTGTGAAGTCTGTGGAGTCCAATTAGATGTGTCATCACCCAATAAATATTCATTTTGGTGCTAAGTGTTGCACTATAAATCCTCCTTGTGGAGGAAACTTCCAGCAGGTAGAGACCTGGGTCATCTTAAGAGGCTGGGCAGGTTGATTGTCTTTCTCGGTTCATTTGTCTAATTCTGTGTGCAGTCTACTTCCGAAATGGAAGGTGATCAGTGAATCTCAACCCTAATCTCTGTTTTTTACTTCATTTATAATAGAACATTTGAAATGCAGTTGACCATTTATTTGTTGCGTTCGTTGCCTGTTACATTTACAGATAAAGCCTTAGCACCTTTAACATTCAGTATTGCTTCTGTACAGCTGATGGAAAATGTTTGGCATCTGTTGGGCTAGATGATAATCATGCCATTGTGTTTTGGGATTGGAAAAAAGGAGAAAAGCTAGCAACTACCAGGTAAGAATACATCTCAGTATAAATGTTCCCTGTGGTTGCAGTTTTCTTAATAGCATCATCCACATGAATTACTTTGTTTCTATAAACAAACAGAACACCTTGCTGAAAATTAGATGTTTCAGAGCAATATATCCAGATAAAAAAACGTTGGGATCTACAGCTTAGTGCTTAGAAATCCTGTGAATTCTTTTTGTTGAGAGTTCCCTAGACTTTCTGGTAGGACAGCTACAGGGATATTCTAGATTACTTAATGATTTTCAAGTGAAGTTAATGTTTTCTCCCAATTTGATATTCTGATTCAGGGCAGAAGTCATCAGGGCTGTCATATTTTCCATTATGCATTGGATTACATGTTGAGTTTCATCCGTGTACATAACCAGATCACATTTCTAAAAAGAAAAAAATGTTCCCTCTTATATAAATAGATTTTTTCAAGGTCGACTGATCTTGCCTTCTTTCTGAGTCAGCTTTTTCTGAGATATTTGCTCTTTGCAGTAACTAACTGAAAGCTGAGAGTGAAGGAGCTTTTGCAATTGCATGAAGGGACCAATGCTGAAGAGAATTGAATTACAGTTTGTGTATTTGCTTTTCTTGTTCTAAAACATTGAATTGCAACATTTTCTTTCTACAAACTACTTGTACATGTTAGAAGAATCAAACTGTTTGAGAACCTGGTTTCTATCTTACCTTGGCCAAATCAAATCTACCTTTGAGGCCAAGATACTAGAGTTGTGTAGAATTCATGTAAGCATGGACTTAAATACCAGAAAGGCAAGGAGTTAATGTCATATGCTGTCTGCAACCATGTAATATCATTCACTGGTTAGTAGAAATTACTAGTAGAACTTCAAAAAGGTGCCTGTGAAAGATAATTTACATTTATTGTTATATGGTGACATGTTTCAGCACAAAGATTTTCTCATGGCATCACTGTCTGGTAATACTATACCATTACTGGAGAAATAAATGTTTTGATCCAAGTGTGTGAGTACCATAGTCGATACTAGCTATGTAATTTTGTCTCAGACATCCAGTTTATTAGACAGTAAGATTTTAAATCCTGTTTAAAATTTGTGATGTATAGCTTGCTTAGCAAGAGTGTTGTCTGTGTTGTAAAGCATGACATTTCCATTTGCTTTCCAATCCTAGTTTACGGTCTGTAGACAGATTGTGTTTCAGACTCACAAATGAAGAAATAATTTATGTATTCCCATAGAGACCTTCTAAGCTTTTAAAAACAAGTTAACGATGGGCTGTGTGGTTACCTGTCTCTTGTTGCTCACAGGACAGATACATGATTAAATACTCAGATTCTTTTCAGTGTATATTACTATGTACCCAATGTACCTACTATTATTGCTAATCTATTATTTTGAAAATATGCAGGGTCCTCATAGAGAAAATAAAAATAGTTTATCTTCTAAAAAGTTCTAATTTAAATTATTGTTTACATTTTAGCAGTGCCTAAAACCATTTCCCCCATTCTGTAAAGCACAGTAGGACATACAAAGAGAGTGTAAAAAATCAAGACAGGAGAGTTTACATCTAAATTTTAGACATGAACCTCACATGGCCTTAGCAGACAAGAAGAATAGAAGGACATCTCCTTACAGTCATATAGACCCACAAAAAGAATTAATCTAAAGAACTAAACTTGAAAAGTGAAGTGTACATTCACTATGTACAAACATTTATTTTTATCCTGCAGTTATTTTCTATTTTATGAATATTCTTTTTGCTTAATCTTGGAATGATTTATTTCAACATGACTTCTCTGTTTTCTTTCTTGTCACAATGTTCAGAATATGCTCTTATTTATTTGTTTTCATTGCTCACTAGATAACTTATACAGCTTGTTTCTTTACCTTGGCTCTACAATCTTCTGTCTCATTAAATTAAAATCCTCATCGAGTACATGTACACTATTAGAATTAAAATGTATCTGAGCTTTTTTTACTAGCTTCTCATGCCCCATACACTGATGTAGAGCTGGTCCTATTTGATCCTCATGGTTTGTAGTAGTGGACTGCAATCCCCAAGGGAGCTGAGGGGGGCATTGTCAAACTGATTTACAATCTAAATAAGGGGACGTCATGCTCTTCTCCCTCCTTCATTCTATAAGAATAAATGTCTATCAGTCCCCTGGAACACAAGGACACAAAGGAAATAGGGGAGGAAACGTAGGCTGTACAGTATAGATCTCATGTGTCAGCACTCTTGGCATTTAACAGGGACACCCTCACTGCAATGCAATTAGTTTGATTTTGGACTCAGGGCAGTAGGTTTTGCTGCGTGATTGGTGCTTCCAGAAGCAGTATAGCCAGCCTCAGCTGACAGGCTGGGCATCTTTATAGAAAAGCAGAGGAACAGGAGCAGGAGGAACTCCAAGATGTACTTCGGATATCAAAGGTCTCAAGGGCTGTTTTTTATCTAGTCTGATTCACTGAAAGAAAATACTGAAACCAAGAGGGTTACCAGACCCATGTGATTTTCCAAATCTACTACATCTGTCAGACAAAAGTGACATTATCATAGTACAAAACCTGAAGATTCATCTCGAAAGCCAGTGCTTTTGCTTGTGGTGCTGAAATATAAATAATTACTATTTTGTGTCTGGAAATACTTTTTGCAATGGTGAAACTTTAACTTACAAATTCCCACAAATCACACTCAAAAACAATAACTTCAATTACCCAAGAAATAAATTTGAAGGTATATAGGCTGCTGAATGAACTGTTTCCTGAATTTTAATTTTATAATTTGTTATTTTATTTATTCTCTTGAGGCACAGTAGGTTAAACACTTACTTGTTTTTCTTAGCAGAGGATTTTAAATATTTATCGTGTTCTTATCCGTTCAGATATTTACGTTGCCTTTATACTTTCTATTAATTGCATTGACCTTTGTTGCCTGCTTCTTCATTATGACTTGAGTGAGCTGAAATTCAGTGGGAGACAATTTTTATTTGCCACATTTCTCTAGTCTAGGGGGTGTATGCTCAAATAAATTCTGTCAACTCTGTGGGTCAGACTTCCAAGGCTAAACTCTTGAAGATTAGAAATATGGCTCTACTTTTGGTTAGACAGGGTAATAATAATGGTGGAGATAATGCAGACATAGCCTCTGTGATTCATTGCCAGTCTTCATAGTGTTATAGACCTATGCTGTTGTATTTGCACCAAGAGTATGACAGTCATGGTGATTAGATTCTCCTTGTTGAAGACTATCTTTGGTTAGTCCAATACAACAAAATGGCATTTAGTTGGCGATGTGAAGTCACACCTTACTATGTTTTTTAATTTTTATTTTTATTGTAGGGGCCATAAAGAAAAAATATTTGTAGTGAAGTGTAATCCACATCATGTAGACAAACTAGTCACAGTTGGGATGAAGCATATCAAATTTTGGCAGCAAACAGGTACTGTATTGAATATTTGATATTCATTTATTTGAGAATGTGTATATTTTTAATACAGGAACATAATGTTTTCAGTTTAAGAATCTGTTTTATTTGCAAAGCAATGTTTTAGTTACCAAAATACTAAAGGAATTTAAAACTACCTCTGAATCAGCAAAAGTTACAGTACTCATTCTCTTGGGAAGTCACTTCCAGCTAATTGTTTTTTGAGTCAAGTCATACTATTAAGGATTTCTCCTGAACAAGCATCCTTGGCTCTCAGGAAACATGCAGTCCTGTAACTGACTTAGGCAGGTTATGACCCTTGTTACGAAAATGCCACCTGATAGCTGAGAATCTGACTGCTGAAAACAAAGTGTTTGCACTTCAGGTACTGATGTCACACTTAAGCAACCCTTCAGTTTCAAGATAGAGCTGGTTTTCTGTCATCAGAGATGGAAGCAGGTATTTCAAACTGCCAGGCTGGAAATACAGGTTTGAGGATGGACCTTAAAACATGTGCCTGGGCAAAACAAGAAAGAAATAAAGAACCAGGTATTTTGCAGAAGTTCATTTTTTAGTAATTTACTTTTTATCCATTAGGCTAAAAATAATGATGTGGTATCACAAGAATCAAGATAATACATTTTTTGAGTGACATAGGAATTCTATTTCCTTTTCTAAATAATAAAAAATTAAAATGAGTTTTCCATTGTTTAAAAACAGGATAGGATTCTGCAAACAAAATGTTCAGAACAGGAGGTAGCTATCAGTCTAGACCGTTCTGTCAAACTGAGAAAGACAGCAAAGTTGGCTCTGATAGGGGATATTTTATATTCAGGAATGGATTTTTTTTGTCCTTCGTGACTTTTAATCATGTACATACTACACAAGTACTCAGTAAAAAGATCTCAAAGAACATCATCTGTCTGAGAAATCCAGCAAAGGTAGGCGACACAAGGGCAGCTAAAAATAGAACTCAAGGCAACTCAAAATTAGATATTTTTAAGAAGTTCTTATACTGTACTTTACAGAATTCACATGGTTCAGGTGCTCTCAAATTAAAAGTCACAGCTTTTTTTCCCTGCATTTTATATTTAGATGATTTTTGTGGTAATTAAATAGAGTTGTGTTGCTGTTTGCCAACTTCTATTACAGGAATTTGCATTAAGCAATGCTTTACTCCAAGAACAGTATTTTTGCAATAGGAGTGCTCTATTTTGAATAAAGATTTGCTCAGTGGAACTAGAACTTATCAGTCTGGTGTTAACTGTGAAATACATGATGACTTGGCACAAGGACACCACTGCCTATATTATTTTGTAATTGTGTGGTTTTTTGTCTGTAAGCACTCAATTCATGGGCTACTTCTGCTTTCTGAACTGGAGTAAGGCCGTGGCAATTTGGTTCTCTGACAATCACAAGAGGAGCAAATCCTGCCATTTATTCTGCAAAACTGCTGTCAAATTTTCAGGTTGCCAGCAGACAACTAAAACAAACCTCTAGTATCTCATGTGTAGTAGTGGTCACCTCTAAAGAGAAAACACTTGGCAGGGTGTTCTGTGCAAAAAATGTTCCACCAACCATTGTATTAATTCTTATAAAATTCCTCACAATTTGTTGGAAACAACAATCTGAAAAATAGAGCCTGTGCTGCTTCAAAACTGTCATTACTTTATTGACTTTCTTTTATTGTGCTTTTCCCTTGTGCACTATGTTCTCAGTATTTCTATTATCTACCTTGTCTTAGGCAATCACAAGAGATGATGGGGTCAAGACATTTGTCTTTTACAGCACTATGGCAATGAACTGAAATAGAAGAAGACTTACTTGTGTCTGTATTGCAGGTGGAGGCTTTACATCAAAACGAGGAACATTTGGAACTACTGCAAAATTAGAAACTATGATGAGTGTTTCATATGGGCGACTAGAAGATCTCGTTTTTTCTGGTGCTGCTACTGGAGACATTTATATCTGGAAGGATACTGTGTTGCTTAAGACAGTGAAAGCCCATGATGGACCTGTGTTTGCCATGCATGCATTGGATAAGGTATTTATAATCTTCTGTGATCCCTTGATCTTTAGTATTTTTGTTGCAATGCTGGACTTTAGAAGGATATAACTAACATATGTCCCAACGGAGTTAGTCAGTTTTTGTACGTAGGTATGTAAGCAAAACATTGTTCTGCAATACAGAAGTTCTACTTGGCACTAAGATAGAAGAAACTTTAATAAACAAAACCGTAACAGAAAACAAGTTGCACTGAATAAATCTGAATGTCATTATGTCACGGTTTGGCTCCGGGTTGGCAGTCAAACCAATAACAATAATGCTCTCAGTCCCACCCCCCTCCCCCAAGGTAGGGAAAGAGGGAGAAAAAATGAGAAAGAGAGGCTTTCTGGGTTGAAAAGTGAAACAGATTTATTTTAATTATTAGTGATAAGGGAATACATAGATTTATAAAGGGATGTGCAACACCAGATCCCCTCCCTCCTCCCCCAGCGACTCTCACAGCAACTCTTCTCCCTGGTGACTCCCAGCTGAAGGGGGGAGTGTCCAGGTGCATGGACGGGGCCCTCGGGTGTCGGCTGGGAAGAAAAATGGAAAAGAAAAGAGAGAGCCAAAGAGAGGGTGATAGAAGTGACAGTAAGCAGAAAAGTGAGAGGAAAAGGAAACAAAAGGCTTGACTTCTGTGATGTCTTGACCTATACTGAAAGCCAAATAGAGACAATATTATGAGAAGGGAATATTCTGATTTGCTGATCCTGCCTTCGGTCTAATCTGCTCCCCCATGGGTGGGAGGCTGCAGACAGCCAGAAGTGACCTTGGTTATTATCAGTCCACTGGCGCTGCTAAAAGAAGTTCACTGAAAGAAAAAAAAAAATCAGCAAAGAGGTAGTTCACTTCACCCTGGCTCAAACCAGGACACATTAAAAATCACAAAACCAATATTCATGAGTTATCTTAATTAATTGGTGTGTATTGGTAAACATCAGATTATATGTACTCTTTATGTGACCAGTAACTTTCTGACCTCTAAATCTGCAGAATTTAATTCTCACTGTGGTCATGGAGAATTTTTTTCTTCCAGTGCTCATGTGTCTCATTTTCATATTTGCAAACCACTGGAAAGCAATAGATAACATTCATTTCCTCTTCAACCTGACCTCAAAAATATTTTTCCATTATCAAGTTCCAAAATAATATGAAACATGAATTTTCTATTCATACTATGACTGTATCTTAAGCAAGCAAGAATTCAATTACCCAAAAGTACTGTTTTCCTGAGGTAATTATTCCAGACATCAAAAGGATTTTCCTTCAGCTGCATCAATAAATCTTTCAAAGAAACTATGTTAAAATATAGTATTGAGATCACATAAAGGAGGTTGGGGAAAAGTTTTGCCACTTGAAATCCACTGGCAATTTGAAAATGTTGATAATAGAATATCCTTTTTGATATCACAGTCTCAACTTTAGAAGTATAGCATGAGAAGAATAATAGCTATTAACATTTATCTGTCAAGGCCAGTTAAGATCCCTGTGGCTCAATCCTTTCTGGCTCTAATTGATTGTTCCTAGCTTTGCCATCAATTTTTCTATTTGATCTTAGCACTCTATCCTTTTCACTTAGGTTTTTTGTTGGTTAGTTATTGATGCTGTGTTTTGCACTCACTTGGCACACACAAAGAGAATCTACCAAGGGAATTAATCAAATAATTGGTTCCTGTGCCTTATTAGAACTCCATTCGAAGCATCTGTTAAGTCCACTGAATAACTTGAGATGCTATTATTGCCAACTATTGCCTGTTCTAAGGATGAAGCACATATTTTCCATAGCTCATTTCCACATGCAAAAAGATATTTACATTAGTATGCACTCTGCATGGTTATAAGTCTTCATAACTTTAAAAAAGCAAAAAACTAAAATCTTCTCCCATTGTATTTTTTTCCCCATAAGCTCCAGTATTTTTAATTGGAGACATGAATAAAATGCAGGGGATAATTTATGCTGCCTTTGGACGTGCCTTTTAAAATATTCATATATGAGTGCTGACATTTATGTTTTCATACTGTGATCATACAGGGGTTTGTAACTGGTGGAAAAGATGGAATTGTGGCACTCTGGGATGATATGTTTGAAAGATGTCTGAAGACATATGCCATTAAAAGAGCAGCACTATCTGCTAGTTCTAAAGGTATTATTTTTCAGTGTGTTTTATGCATGAAGACTGGTAAAATGGCAGTAATAGGTGGCAAATCTCACCAGAACACAAAGGGAATGAAATCTAATACCTACTGCTCTGTGCTGGAATTTTCTATTTTGATTGATTTAAGTTGTATTTCACACAATCTTTGCCATTTATAGTTTGTTCTACTATTTTCTCTTAAATTCCATGACATTCAGCTTTGTTTTCACTGAAGAAGGGATTTAAAAAAGAAATGTCACAAGTCTGTGAGTGTGGCTGTTCCCAAGTCTGTTCTGTTTAGCAGCTAGCTTCCTCAATGGGCCAAATTCCCTGTAGTGAGACCAGGTTCCTGTGAGTTGGAAAGACCTGTTAAATTCTAGTTTCCCAGGAATCAGTGTGGAAGTCTGTGAAGTGATATCCACAGACAATCACAGAAATAATGTCCTTGTTGCTGGAGTGTCTGAACCCCTTATACGCCACCTCTGTTGAAGCAGTGAAATATTAATCTTGATATTGCCACAATACAGACTAGCACAAACTTCCCTTCTTTCAACTATTAATTAAATTCATGGACTATCTAGTAGTTTGATCAGGCAAGTGTATCACATTTCATAATTTTAAACAGATTTTAAGTATTGGTGATACAAGCTGTATAAATTATAGGTGATAAGAGGCTCCTTTTGATTTCACAGTAAAAACCTAAAACTAATATCTTTCTATTCTTCAGGTTTACTTTTAGAAGATAATCCCTCTGTTCGAGCCATCAGTCTAGGACACGGGCATATACTAGTGGGGACTAAAAATGGAGAGATACTTGAAATCGATAAAAGTGGTCCTATGACTCTACTTGTTCAGGTACTGTATGGATCTTCCATATCAGAATATTCCCTGTAGAAATGCAAATCATTATAACATTTTCACAGTCATTTTCATTCTGTTTTCATTAATCCTGTTGGCCACCATTCCTTTCCTTGCTCAGGCAGATGTCAATGCTTTCTTAGGTAAATCATTTTGAGATTCACTGTGCATTACAGAATTCTGAAGGTAAAAAAGACAGTCCATAAAGTTCAATGGCTGATGAGACTTTTTATTATTTTTTAGGCAGTTTAGGACCCAAAATAGAAATGAAAAATTAAGAGTAGAGCTAACACAATTTATTTTATTTTCACAGTGTGATTCCACTTACTTGCTTTTAGTGAAATAATATAGTGAATTTTGAAGGAATCCCATACTTTAATTTGTGAAAAACTGTTTTAGAGGTATGAGAGCTTTCTACAGTGACACGTGGTTGTCACTGCATGTGTTGCAAAACATAGAGGCCTCTTTTAGCAAGACAGTATTTTGCAAAGTTTGGTTAAAATATTTTCCTAGATACGCCTACTCTGGTGTATTTGATGTTTTGGTTTAGTGTCTTGAATAACCCTAATGTCTATATGTAGAAAAAAAAAAAAAAATTTATGGAGTTATAATTTGTAGAGTTTTTCCTTTTTGTTTTCTATAACTGAACTAAATTAATGTTTTTTTACAAAAATATTGTTTCTTGGGTATTTTTCTGTCCACATAAAGTAGTCTTTCAAGTTTGTGTTGCCTGCATAACAGCCTTACTGTCCTTAAAGTGTGAAGTTGTATCTTATACATTATTTCACTCATTCACTAATTTGGAATTGCAATCCACTTCACATCAGTATTAAGGTTGCCCATCTTAGGATTTCAGGATTAAGTCCTGTTTGGGGCAAAACTATTTCCTGTTCATTTCAAGGCTGAAAGAGAGAACGTTAGAAGAACAAGAATTACAGCTAGTAATAGTGGAGGAGACTTTGGGAGAATATGTTTTGGATTATTGTCAGAGAAAACAGAGCAGACATTCAGGTCTCTTTGCATGTGGAAAATTTTTGAGAGTTGATGGTGAAAGCCTTATTGCCTGAGACATGTAAAAGGAGGCAGAGCTACTGCTAGAACGTGTTACATAAACCCAAATGCATTATTTTCTCTCCTAATAAATTATTTCCTGTAGGGACATATGGAAGGAGAAGTCTGGGGCTTGGCAGCTCATCCTCTGTTGCCTGTCTGTGCAACAGTGAGTGATGATAAAACACTACGGATCTGGGAACTTTCATCCCAGCACCGCATGCTGGCAGTGAGGAAACTCAAAAAAGGTAATTCTCACTTGGCCATACATGGTGATAGTAACAATACTGCTCCGTTTCTGTAACAGTTCCACCTCTGCTTTCAGTGCATATCACAGGCACTAATTAGGTAGGAGAAGGACACAGTCATTGAGAAACTGGAAGCATAGGAGGTAAATTGTCTTTGGCATGTGTCAAGTCAATGAAAGGGTACAAAGGAAAAGGATTATAATCTGTTGTAATGAATAACAATAAAATTAACTTTAATCTATCATCTTCTGATTCCAAGGAGAACAAGTTCACTTCAGATTCATTTTCCTTCCTAAGAATATTTAAGGGCAGCATATTTCTTGCTGACCTTAAAAAGTTTTCATATAAATAGAAATGTAACATTTTCTGCATGTTAAGCACAATCAGCCTTCAGTGGCAATGTGAACTTTACATGTGATACAAACTTATCTGAAACTCAACAGTTTTCCTGCCCTCTCCTCTGTATGAAAGCAGCTACATTGAAATGCTGCCTTCTCAAAATTACTCTTATTTCATTTACTCATTCATATCCTTAAAGAAATTTGATGGTATAAATTCAACATGCTTCATTTCCAGTGACAGATCCAGAGCATAGGAACTCTTCACTGTCTGAGGGAAAAGAGAGTCAAATGTTTTGGAGAGGTGAACTCAGGGATGGATGAGGATAGCTGTATGAGAGAGTATGGTCAGAAATAATGTTGAGGCAAAAAGTAAATGGAGAAAGCCTAGTGCATCTCTGTGTTTAGTGTGCTCCGCCTGCAAGGATCCATTGTTCAGTCATAACAAAGAAGATTTCAGGTGTAGTATCCCTGGAAGAATGTAGTTATGCTGCCCAAAATAAGTCTTTCAATTTTCCTTCTGGATTTCTTTTCTGCATGGTTTTGGGTTTTGCCTTTGTTTTGTTTTGTTTTTTTTTCCCCTTATTGGTGTGTTTAGAACGTAGTTGGAAGGTGGTATTTGCACCTAAACCCATTTCAAGACTGATCACATCACCATTGTCAACTCGAGAACAGCCTATTTAGAAGGTACATTCCCATGCAGTAAAACATTAATCATAGCCCTCCTATCACATATTTGTTTTAATAAAGAACAAATCTACTTCAGAAGTATATACTTAATGTAAAAACCTTTCAGTTGCAGTTTACTGATGGTTTTCTTAGTCCCCAGTTTGTTAACCTTCAGATACTCCTTTCCATTTTCTTTTGTAGGTGGACGATGCTGTGCCTTTTCTCCTGACGGGAAAGCCTTGGCTGTAGGGTTGAATGATGGGAGTTTTCTGGTGGTGAATGCTGACACTGTTGAAGATATGGTCTCTTTTCACCACAGAAAAGAAATGATCTCAGATATAAAGTTTTCACGAGGTACAATCAGGTGATCAAGTGAAAAGGCAGTGTTTATCCTGGAGTTTTTTTCCTCTAGATGTAAGATTGAATGTTCGTAAGATACACATGGATATGTGCTCTGTGCATTTGAACACTTTAGGATTCTGTAGGTTGTATGCAGCCTGGTATAATGGGGCCCACCCCTAACGTGTAGTGCCTTTGGATGCACTACAGTAGTAAAAATGCATAACAATAATGATTGTAACATGTACACCCTTAATAACCTCAGTGTCTCTTCTTTACAGAATCTGGAAAGTACCTGGCTGTGGCTTCCCATGACAATTTTGTTGATATTTACAATGTACTTACCAGCAAAAGAGTTGGCATTTGTAAAGGTGCATCGAGCTATATCACACACATTGACTGGGACTCCAGAGGTAAAATGTTTGACCAGAGATACAGATTTTAAATACCTGTAAAACAGAGTATCAGAAAATTGTTCTCATACCACTTACTAAGATAAACTGTAACTACTAATGCAAATTATGTTCCAGCATCAAGCACCATATGAGTTCAGTGCAGTTACATTCATTGGTGGAATTCATCCTAACTGGTAGCATATGGAGCAGAGTACATGGTACTTTGCTGACAACATATGACTGAAATGTCACTTATGAACATAATATTGCTTTTCTTTGCCCTGTTCTTTTTATAGTTTTCTAGTATGTGGCACATTTTTCTTTTCCAGATTTTAAGTCCAATTGCCTTTCTTTGCTGAGCATTACATGGCAACCATGGCAATGAAGTTAGAGAGCCTTATTGTCACAACTAATAAAGTCTTGCAGGATTGATAATGAGCTCTTGCAAATAAGTTTTCCTAGACCTAATATGATTGTGTGTGGAGCCACCTGGGTGTCTGAGCCCCGCTTCCCCTGCAGTGCTAGTCCCAAAATGTGGTGCAAGCTCACTGACACCAACAGGAGCTAACCTCCCTTCAGAACCTGTTCAGGTCTGGATGCTGTTCTTGTGCTGGTGAGCCACCATGCTGGCAGCCCTGATAATCTCATTACTGATAGGTGTACACATAATAATGACAACTCTCTGATACTACCTGTGTATCTGTAGTAGCCAGCTTTTGGATGTGTTACATCTGCAGATATCAAGTATAAGAAAACTGAAAATTCTTTGTGGCCTTAATGGTATTTATTGGAAACTCTAACTGAACTTAAAGGATTAATGTACTACATTGTATAACCTGTCTTCTACAGGTCAGATAGGAAGGGTGTGATACTGCTATAGTCCCATGATGTACTTCTTGCTGTCAGTGATTCCAACAGACTAACTACAGCTCATGTAACAAAGGGCAGGATGCCCTCTTAAAATATAGCTACGCTGGAACTGCAACTGCACAAGTTCATATCAGTTAATAATATAATCCAGTGTTTTTTAGTAAAAAATGCTTTCCCTGGCAGTTTAGATGTTGTAGAACTGCTTTTATGGTAATAAATCCCCACAGGACTCCTTACACTAGTATAGTTGTTACTATTTGAAAAATTCAGAAAATGCCATTAGTTTTCTTAGATCAGAAATATTGTAAAATGGAATTTGAATGCATTTTTTGCTTCTTCACACACAAATATTTGCTAATATACCCCCCAGTTGCATACATGATTATCTTCCTAATATCACAGTATTTGCATGGGTACAGTAAACTTCACATCCAAGGACTACATCCCTGTTGGGCAGTGCAAAACGGGCAGGAGTTGACAATGTTTTTAACTTTCGGCAAAGCTGTCTTGCAAAATTGTTATGAAAATTAATAGTATGCACATTTTTGTGTTATTTCTATTATCATGATGAAAACACAAGTAAAATACTTCTTATCAGAAGAAAGTTATTTGCTGCAAGCCAGTAATTTGTTAAGGATATTGGATGGTATTTAAAATACTACTTCTGCAGTGAATCAGGAGTATGGGCTTCTTAGGAGAGTGATTCTAATAATCTGTTTTACTTTTGCCATGAACAACTTTCTGGAGGATAATTGCTTAGCTTACCCTCAGAAATTTTTCATTCAATCAACATCCATGATAGTGAATATGATTCATAATAAACTCTTATTTCATATCCAGGAAAGTTATTGCAAGTCAATTCTGGTGCCAAAGAACAACTATTTTTTGAAGCACCAAGGGGGAAAAGACATATTATAAGAATTGCTGAGGTACGAATTATCCTTACTGGATTTTTTTTTACTGTGGAAGTTACTTTTCTGTTGAAAATCAGCATATTTTTGTCTTCAAATCGTATATTTTTTCCTTTTCAAGTACTAGATTTACAATGGTTAGAGTTAGAATAGTTTAATCATTCTGTATAGTGTCTTTCCTAGCATCTGTAAATGGTAAAATTTTCAAGTGCCTGTTTGTATCTCTAAATTTATTGTTGTTTGTTTCATAGTAGTAATTTCCCATATTCCCCTTTCCTGAGCAATCACCTGGTTTCTGTGCAATCAGTGACCATACAGGTTATAAATCATCTTTAGTGTGACCTGGCTTTGAAGGATGTTGATTGCTTGTGACACGTAATTCATCTACGGAATTGCCAATGTTTAGCACCTCAGAAAATCTCTGAGGAGATTTGTATGCAAACCATGTGCTTGGGAAAGTAGGCACATTTAAGTTTTAAGCCTGTTGAAGATATGCAGTTTGTATTAAAAATCTGGGAACAGTGAACAGTTTCTAAAAACAGTAAAAAAAATTCTTATCAAACTTATATTTAGAAAAATATACGCATTAAGCCAGTGTGTATTTGGTACACAGTAAGATTTCTTTTGGGGAAATGTTGCTTACAGATAGAGAAGATTGAGTGGGACACCTGGACGTGTGTTCTTGGTCCTACCTGTGAAGGCATTTGGCCCATGCACAGCGATGTCACCGTGGTAAATGCAGCTAGTCTGACAAAAGACAGAGCACTGTTAGCTACTGGAGATGATTTTGGGTTTGTGAAGCTTTTCTCATACCCAGTGAAGGTAATACATTATTTCTGTGATTAGAAACTGCACAAGAAAAGGAATTAAGGAAGACACTGCAGTATGCCAGACTGCTGATATGCAAATTCTTTGTGCTGCAGGGTCAACATGCAAAATTCAAGAAGTATGTGGGGCACAGCGCCCAGGTCACCAACGTGCGGTGGTTGCACAATGATTCCGTGCTGCTGACCGTGGGAGGGGCTGATACAGCTTTGATGATCTGGACCAGAGAATTTTTGGGCATTCAGGAGAGTAAGCTGGTTGATAGTGAAGAATCAGACACAGATGCAGAAGAGGATGGAGGTAAAAAGGATTGTATAAAACACATCTTTAATTTAGTCTTCGTTCCACAGAGACTCACACTGGTGTTTAACAAGAAGTGGGCAAGAAGCTTTCATGTGCTAAAGTTCAGTGTAGGGAGAGTGTGGCAGGATTTGTTTCCTTCCTTTTATTGGTGCAGATCTTCTTGTTTTCTACTCTTCCGCTATGAAACAAGGGTAGTTTGTTTTATTTTATGTTTTATTTTTCTAAGGTTATGATAGTGATGTTGCAAGAGAAAAAGCAATTGACTATACCACTAAGATCTATGCAGTAAGCATCCGAGAAATGGAAGGGACAAAACCACATCAGCAGCTGAAGGAAGTGTCAGTAGAAGAGAGGTATGTCACACAAAGGCATTTGTTCCAAATGTACATTGCGTTCTTTTGAATCTCTTTTCATTCAACTAAAATTAGTCCTTAGAAATAAGACAGGAACTTTAAAATTCACAAGATAACATTTAAGATGCTGTTCAGAGGGTACAACGTGTTAATGTGATGGAGAAAAATATGTACGTGTAAGTAAAACACCTGTGAGTGTTGTCTTCTCTTCAGATGAGGAGTTATATTCTCTCCTAATGAGCATGTGTAGCTGTGCATATGTCTGCAGCAGGGCATTTGTGACAGGATGAGCTTGTAAATACTTTGTAGTTAAGGGTTTCGGTGATGATCTCATTGAAAGAATTTCAGTTGCTTATAATTGTGTCAGGTCGTTACTGTTAAAGCAGAAACTTCCCATGGTACCTGTTGGCCTTAGACTGAATTATTCTGAAAAAAATAAGTTGGAAGGAGAACAGTATTGGAGAGGACAATAAAGAAAAAGAGGTAAGAGGTAAGCATAGAGGGTAAGATCCAGTGAAACCCAGACCTAGCGGAGTGGGTGAGTAAAAACCCTGCCTGGGACAGGACTTCTGGGACAGAACCAGGAGAGTCTGTAACTGGTGAAGTACATTCCCCTTTGTAACATGGAACGGTGAATCTACACCTCTGAATCCAGTTGATGACTCAACTGTGAATCCATGCAGTCTCTTTTGATAGAATTTCTTTTTATAAGGGATCATTTTTTATCATGAGTTTTCTTGCTTTTGTCCCATGTTGGGCACTGACAGGGTTAACCCACAGCAAGAATTTAAACTTGTTTCCTTTCAGTTTACCCAGAACATACGACTAGAAAAAATACCAGTAGTGTGATGGCATATTACTCTCCCCACAGGGATCCTGCCCTAGTTAGAGAACAGTCCTGGTCCTCAGGGAGTACAGCAGGTGCAGAAGTCAGTGCTGGTGCAGTGCAGGATCTCTGCTGCTGAGGCTGCAGAAGATAAGGGCTGTGTGTAGAAAGAGGTCAGAAAGCGCTCTGGAGCCTGTGGAGAGCTGCCTTCCTGCTGCTCTTGCTTCTGTCCCAGAGCTTCTTGGTGGTGGTTGGCAAATAGAATGTTTTTACAGGCAGCATCCAACTCTGTGTGCTTCATTTCCTGCAGTCAGCTGGGAGGTGTAAGGCTGAATTTGCAGAAAATTTGCACACTCGCAGCTGCAAGTGGAGATCATTTAAGCAGTTATTGGAACAAACATTCACACGTAATTACATTGAATGGATTGAGGTCTAAGGTTCTCTTGGCTACTGAAAACTAGTGGCAACTTTGGAGATTTTTGGCTTTAAATCTCCTTGGTGCCCTGATTTGCAAGATACAAAATGGAATCATAGAATCATGGAATGGTAGGTGTTGGAAGGGACCTCTGTGGAGGAGTAAAAGAGTTAGTAATACTTCCTAATCTCATACAGACCTTTGAAAAATGAATTAGTTTATAATTTTAAAGCTCTCAGAATGCAATGCAGCACATCATGAACAGAAAGTAGTAATTAGTAACATTCCACTTGCTATTTAAATAGGAGAACAAATGTTGGGTGTGAAAGGTGAGAAGAAAAATGTTGCACCACTTTCATTTTTTTCACCACATTTTAACAAAAACATGTAGCAGGAGGATTAGGGTTTTATTTCAATAAAATGTTAGACCACAACCTTTTTGTTTCCCCCTTCTTTTAAGGTTATCGCTCTACATTTTCTCATTTACTCATATAAAGTCTTTGTTCCTTCATTTTTCTATAAAAAGGCAGTGTCTTATTTAGTAAACATTATTATTTTCAGATTGAGTTAAAAAAGGGGGGAAAATTACTTTATTTTAGGTGAATACTGCTAAATTGTTATTACTCATGAACTAACAAGTGCCAATGGTACAATGGCCAGATGTTTTACACCAGAAACCCTTGTACCTTCCAGCTGCTTGATTCTGCTTTGATGATACAAAACCAACTGTAGAGTAAGTTTAATTGACCGATTAAGCTGAGCTTACAAATGTTTTGTACTAGTGAATCACCAACAATATGGACATAAGCATCAGTCTCCTCTGCAGTTTTTTCAGCACTATTTTTAGTACAGGAGTGACAGTCACCACAGTCGTTTTGGGTCCCTGGGACACTTTCTGTCTCTGCAACTCTCTTTGTAGCTGGTGAGCCCAGTTAAATGGGTAGACAACTCCCTTCAGTAAGGTTGCCTCTGATTTCCCTAACAGTCTCTTCATAATGACTGCACATGAAAATAGCATCCTGTAGCATATCTGAAGGCATCATCTATCCCATAACGAGTTCTAGACTGAAGAAAGCAAAAAGGAAGGTTTTCATATTCCCTATATTTTTTTTTCTTATTACTGTCTTTATGTAATCAACGGTTTTGTATTTAATTTTAAAATAGTTTAAAAATAAACGCTTTTAACTGTCCTTTCCATCTTTTCAGCTTAAGAGTCACAGCTATTCTACAGGCTTTTTATACATCTCATTTCAATTATAGCTTCTTCAATATGATCACATCTTTGGTATTTGGAATTTGCTGCTCTGATAAACATTTAGACAGAGCCACTACTTTTATATAGCTTGTTAGCCAAAGACATATTCACTTCCCTTTCTTCATTGGATTAATATAGATTACCAAAGTTTATAATCAAACAATTACAAGTACAAATTTTAAAGTGAAATGTAGGCAAAACTGCGGGCCGTTGGGCTGAGAAAGGGTCTTAAGCTGTGGAAGGTACTGGGTTTTGGGTGCAGTAAGATGAGATTAATGTGTTGGCTACTGTAATTGTCAAAGACTTCAATTTTTGGCCACAGTTGTACCAATATGCACACAATTTACGCAGAATCTCCCTACTCCCAATCTGAGTGCTTCTCTCATAAGACACATGAATTATGAGGCAAGCTTCACAGCTGTGCCAGATTGCATCTTTCCTGGTAATGCAAAAGAATGCAGCAGCTAGCAAAGAGTTTGTCTGGCCGTATTCCAAAAGCTTTCTGAAAGCACTGGGCTGACTTTTCTTTGCACCTGCAAGGGTCCAAACTGACAGTCGATGAAGCCAGATGAAATTAAAAGTCTACAGCACTGAGAAAACCTAAGTCCTAAATCCACGGGTCTTCAGGATGTGGGGTCTACAAATCCCTGTGCACAGGGCTGGGTGAGATGGCAACAAGTAATACTGAAGCCAATTCACAAAGCTTTACATTTTCTGCAAAAGGCACAGCTGAAGTAGCCTCTCCCAGTCCCTTCAAATATGAAGAAGGGAACCAAGAGACTGTTTTCCAGTCTAAGGCGGGTAGATGGGAAAACCTAATAGTCTTTTGAGGGGGAAGATTGTCTGGAGAAAATATTCCAAGTCTTTCCTCTTTGTATGCCATGCTGTATGTCTGTGTGAAGACCCTGAGGATTGTGCATCTGATGGGCTGTGAATACTCTGATTAAATACTGTGTACATTTTGAAAATCATGTTACGAGCTGGAAGGCCAGTTAAGATAGAAGCAGTGAGTTAATCACAAGACCTGAAAAGCTGCTGGTCCACCTCACTGCTAAATGCAGGGAGGTTCTATTAGAAAAAAGAAGTGTCCCCCTTGCTGTATTTTTATTGTGTGTCTGAGAGAGGAAAAATTATGAGTTATTCGTAGGTATAATGGATAGAAACCCAGAAATAAAAGAAGCTTAAATTAAGAAAAGAAAAAAGAAATAAAAATAATATTCCAGCTCAAGCAAAAAAGTGGAAGAGCTGGGGGCTGTAGCTCTGAGCTGCTTCTTTGGGGCAAAGACTTTAAGCTCATTGTGTTTTTTTCATTAAATAGTAATTTTCAGAAAGTGAATTTTGCTTTAAAAGTTACTTCCCTGCTTATATAATACAAATGCGCTTCAAAGGTACTACGTTACACCTGGGAGATAGTTTTGGTTCAAGAAGATGGCTCTTTTAGTTTCCTCTTTATTTCTTTTATTTTTTCTTTCTTTTATTCTCTGCATTTAGATCTTTTTAACCTTTATGTTTGCTAAAATAAGCTTGCAGGACTCTCTGCTTCTGCAATATTAAGAGTGGTGAATCTGAAAACCTCAAAGCATGTTATCTCTCTAGAAATAACAAGCATTGTACAATTCAGGAGGAGTATGATCTCAGGAGCTGTGGTGTGTCTCCTGAAACGACTGCAAGTGTATGGTTGAGAGCTGAGCCAGGCAGTGCTGGGTTACGAAGGGAAAGCTTTGCGACTAACACCACCCTTCTGAAGAGGAGCCATCAGTTCACAAATGACCCCCCCAAATTAATACAAATACTTACTCTGCTGTCTTTTTGTCAAATGAGAGGAGCCACCACATCTTGTGTCTTCTCCATCGTGGGAAAGAGAGCAGGAAGACAGATTTGATCTCATAATATATATAATCTTATATATCCCATAACATATCTAATACAAGATAACTGTGACTTTGAGCAGCTGCTGCGCACCCTCTGTAACTACCCAGCATGTGCTCTGTGCTTGGCTCAATCCAGCAAGATGGAGAGGACATCTATGTTATGCCAGCCTTCCCCAGATCTTAAGAGTACTGAGCCCCTGAGCAAACTGGGCAGAGAAATATAATCAATATACAGGGCAAAAAGCTTACAACTTTTCCTTTTAAAAGAAAATTAAAGCCCTTTATCAAATGTACTTTTCCCATCTCATTTATTTACATAATGAAAATAATGATGATTCTGCAAATGCCTTGGAGGAATGTACAACTTACATGATAGATATTACTTGCAGGATTTGAAATGAATCATGGTCTGGTATGTTTGTGGGGGACCTAAGATTTACTGTCTCTGTCAGCAGTTACAGCTTTAGAATGGAAAAAATAGCAGGAGAGATGAGGCTTAGGAACAGTTTTTAAATGTCTTGTAGGTGTATCTGTCAGTGCATTCGATTAAGATAATTAATTGATTGTTGTTTCTCTCTCCTCTCCCCGACCGTCTTGTTTTTCCTTTTCTCCCTTTCCATGTCTGTCCTCCTACCCTCCCCACCCACCCTGATGTTTTCTCTTCCCATTCTGCCCCTCTGATTGGCATTCTCTGTTTGCCCTGCCCGTGTGGCCCAGGAGCGGGGTGCCAATGAGAGGTGCTACAGGAGGGGTCTGGCGCTGTGGGAGCTCCAAGAGCTGTGCTCCCGCACTGCGGGACCACTCGCTCACTGCTGGGGCTGTCCCAGACCAGCCAGGACAATTGTAAGCTATACTGTGTGTTCCCTAGGAATTGCGCTTCCTTGCAGGAAGGGGATAACTTTTGAACTGGGACCATTTAACTGGCAAAGAATTTATATAAGAAGCGAAACAAGCTTGCAAGAAGACTGTGTTTATGTTACTAACGCAAAAGGCAAAGATATACTTGCGTTTGGCATTCTACTAACACCTGTCCTATGTTTGCAGCTTTCATTTAGTTTGATTTGCATGACTACATAAACTGGCAACTCTTGTAATGTACCTGGTGCTGGAAAACCCTGTAAAGCAGGTTGAATGTGTAGAAAACAAAAAGCAGCATTAGCATGTTTGTCTAGTTTTCTGTTTCCTTCACATACTGCTTTGTCTCGCTCTCCCTGAGCTATCTGTCTCAGAGCCTGTTCTCACTTGTATTAATATGCATCATTTGTAATCATATGTTCTGATAAAGATGAGAAGTTAAAGAAGGTTAAAAAGTAGCATTTTCTCTCTTAAAATATTATTCTTTTGATTATTTATTTCTTTAAAACAACAGGAGATGATATATATAAGCTTCCACAATAGCCCTCCACCTGTGGCGAGTCCAAGCCTTAGTACCATAAACTGAATTATTAGACATATGGTCACAAAACTGGTTCATGCACTTTCACATGCACATGTCTGTGGGTGCACTGTAAAAGCTTTGAATGTGGATCCGTGCTGTATTCACGTGTAGGTGGGAACTACTCAAAATGTATCTGGAAAAACACTTCTCTAGGGTAGAGAAAATAACTTTGGGCTTATTTCAGCAGAGACCTACTGTTTGAGAACGAGTAGCATCCTTGGCAATATTCATGTGTACTTTCTCAACAGCATTATGTCAAGTTAGTGCATCCTAAATGTGTTTGGTAGTCTGCTGGTTTTGTCACAGGCTTGACAAGGGCCCATGCCCCAAGGTTCATGCCCCAAGGCTTGAACCCACTGTGACTGGTGTTTTTACAGTCCTGTTGACTGACTGAACTCAGAGTCAATCTCTCTTCTAACACAGGTCTGCACAAAGCTGGCCCAAAGGTCTTTTTTTTTTGCGTGGCACTTGGTGGGTGTGGAACTGAGGGATGCCAGTGCTGTCACAACACACAACGTGGTGCCAACATTTCTCTCTCTGCACTTGAGCACTCGCTGTGCTGAGGGTGATGTGAAATACTCAGCTTTTTTTGACTCTGTGTAGGTTGTAGTCCAAGATGGGTTGAAAAACCATTGTTTCTACTATGTTTTGTTATGCAGGGAAGGATGCTATTTTGCATCCTATTATGTTTTACCTCCAGACCCAAAGTTCTCCTTCTACTATGGTTGAAAAATTTTATTTATACAATGAAAACAGCTTCAAAGCATGTCAGAGTTTACGTAAGGAACAACAAAACAAATGGAAAAGACTTCTTCTCAAACATGATCACAAACCCTGGAAGAAGCCTCAGGAAAGAGATAGATGGTCCAGCATATAGTGAAGTTGGGTTGATTCTGATGCCTTGGTAGTACATGACGAGAGTTCTGCAGTCGCATTACCTGAGGTATTCAAAACTTTTTAGCTCAAAGACAGAAGTTCAGGTTTTGCCTAAAACAGGTTACAAGGTGTCCCTTGAAGCTGCTTGTGGCAAAGGGGGTTGAGAGATCTTGTGGACAGCCTTGCCTGTCTGGTGTGTGAGCTGTGGCCAGTCCCTGTGCAATAGGGCCAGCCTGTTTGCAATGGTTGTTCAGTTTAACAGCTTTACAAGATGTTTAGAACAATATACTCGTTAAAAAGTAAAGGCCTTCAGATTTCATTAAGAACTGATTATACTGCTTATCAATCTGCTTTTCTGCTCGTTTCACATTTGGAGGCTGAACTAGAATGACATGTGAATGTGACAACTAGCTTCCCTTACAAATACCAACATGGCTATCACCACCACACCTTTTTTTTTTCTTTTCTTTTTTAAAGAGTGCATCAGCATACTTGTGAAATCATAAATATTGTAACCACACTAAAACTTTTTCAATGCTACACTTTTAAAAAATACTTTTGATTACAATTGATGTTTCGCTCTAGTTTTGTTTCAGCTTTGCTTTGATCCACTGTATTAGAAGAGCAGGATATTTTTCACACTGAATACTATTCTGTTTTGTTGCCTTGTGTTAACTACAAAACGTGAAGGAAAAGTAACAGCAGGAAAAGTTTTACATAAAACTCCTATGTATGTTGGGGTGGGAAATGCCCAGAGTTCAGAATTCACAAAATCTTGTAATCACTTCCTAAAGCTAGGAATGTAGGAGTTTGGCAGCAGTTTTGGGGCACTGAGGAGTCCCCCACCTGTCAGCTAGTCAAAGCATACTTTTAAAAGCCGCTTTTGCATTTTTTCTGAAATGAACAATACATTTTTTAAAATCTTGGATTTTTAATTCTCTCATCCAAATAAACCTACCACTAGTGGATCTTCTTACCTCTCTCTGAACCTTGCTTTCTCTTCCTGGGAGCAGTCCTGCTCGTTTTTATTTGTGTGTAATATCCAAGTCTGTTCCCTCTCCAGTTTGCAGCCATCTCTGTGCATACATTAGTGCCTATCTGGACTCTCTTCAGCTGCCTTTCTACCCATTCCTGCTGGCACCAGCCCATCACCTTCTCAGTGTCAGGGCATTTTTGTCCACCTCTCCCTGCTCCAAACCCCACTGTTGTTGCTTTCTTGCAACGTTGTTTCTGGAGATCCAATTCTGCTCCCATTAGCCTCAGAGCGGAATATTTGTGTTCCTGCCAATTTATTAGTGATGCAGACAATGTCTCTCATCAGACAGCAATTATGCCATGTGCTCTAAAACATGAGTTGGTTATCCCTGTCTCACATAATTATTAGAACTACTTTTGATCTGCTTTTTCTCTTCTTAATTTTCCCTCTAAGTGGTTCTAAATTTTTCCTCTCTTTGGCCCTGTTCTCTAAGATGGTATCTCTCTTCTCCCTTGAGGTGTTCCACTCTTCCCAAGCCCCATTCCTGCTTCCCCTTGCCCAGCTCTGGGTTGGTCTGTCTGTCTGTTACTCCCTGTCTTAGTGCTACCTGCTCACCCTGCATGTGATTTAGGCTCCTCTTACTACTTATTAGCCATTTCAGGTGGCCTTGGTTAGGTGAGAGGGAAGGAGTTGTCACTTGCACCTTTCTACATTCCAGCATGAAGCCCCATGCAGGCTGGGGATGGCGTGTTGTCTTTTTGCAGCTGGAGTTACCTCCCTGACCTAGAACCGTGCATACCTGTGCATCGCCACCATAATCATTAGTAACAGACATTTTATTTGCTGTATTCACAGTATCTAAAGAACTGAAAGCCCTCTAATGTCTGACTGTGTCTTATCTCTCCTGGAACTCATTCGTCCCATGATGTAATATAAGCACATTTATTTTGATTACTGGAAAGAAACCGTTAATGCTTGTATTATGTTTTAACTTGCTTTCCTTTGGAGGCAGGGAATTGTCAAGTAAGTACGAACAGCACAGAAAAAGCACAGATTGCTGTGAATGTACCGTGCAGATTGCATAGGTCAAAAAGGGTAAATATATGTCATTTTGCTACAAATTTCTTGTCTTGACACTGCCATCTTCTATATCAAAACAAAATAGGTTTGGTCACAGACTTGTTAAAAATGAAAGTTAATTTGATGCTGCTTTACATGTGTTTTATTAAGACGATGATGAGGCAATAAATGCATATGTGTGTGTATATATACATGTGCATGTATATATAAATGCACACGACATCTGTGTTTGTGTGTACTGTGAATAGATATCTATGAAAGTGTATGTGTATGTTTCCAAATTAAATCTCATGCTTACAGTCTAGTGATTATCAATCATGTCATAGTGGTAGTGTTCTCTTGCCTTCATAAAAAATTTTTGCTTGCTCTTGTCATAAATTTTAACTGATATTCCTAGGTAAAATAATGTTAAAATGATCCGTTTTACAATTCCACTAAAACAGAAAGAAGAGCAGGGAGCATACAAGAAAATTATGTATTGTTTTCATAAGTGCTGATTCAAAGGCCTTAGTAAATCTGGGCTGAAATGGCTTTTGCTGTTGGAGCATCACGTGATGATTTTATTTTGTAAGAGAATTAAGTTTTGTAATAATTCCACACACACCCCCATTCTCCCCCGGTGACCGTGCTGCAATTTGGGCCAGTTCCCACTGGCCATGATGTAATGTGACTTGATTGCCCACAGTCTGGGAAAATAAAGGTACTTGTTTCCCTGGGAACACAAAAAGTACAGGCTGTGCCCTGAGTAAGTTGGCCGAGCAATGAACAATTACGAGGCTAAACTGCAGGCTGAGCTAGGGCAGGAAACAAGCACCCATTGTGTGAAATTCTCAACAGTGCTCCTGAGGCCGTCAAGTTTCTACCAGTTTCCATTCCTGTCAAGCACCCAAAACCAAATACACACGTGGAGTCACGTTCTCTTTGGTATAAAGTGTGCAGGAAGCATGGATGTAGCTTCCTTTTTTCCCTTCGTCCTGTAGGATCTTCAGTTTAGAGTATACCCAATGGTGCTAGGGGCTGACGTTTCTGAATTTGTAGACTGGTGCACTCTTTAATTTCTGTTTTAGTTCTTGCTGGCATGCTTGAACAGCATGTTTTGTGCCATAAAGGAATGACTGATCAACTCTAAAAATGCTTGTGCATGGGTAAAGTGGTCAGAAGTACACCTAAACTATACTAAGTTTCTTACTTGGCTTTATTTGCTGCTTACAAGGGGATCAAGGTAACTCTTTGCTCTTTTAATGTCACAAGATCACCTGCTAATGTACTTTGCTGGTACTTAGTGAGTTTGCTTGTTTGCTCAGAAGTGGGTTAGTTTGTTTACTTCCAGCTTTGTTCTGTCTTTTTAAAGCTCAGATTTTCATGCTACTTGCTCCTTTACTACATACTCCAGCTGTATAGCAATAAGTGTTCTAGCTGTGCATTTTGTCAGTTGTTGCCTTTAATACCATCCATAAAAAAAAAATACAGTGCCAGAAAAAGCAGCTTCCTCTCAGCAAAAGGGATTGCATTCTTCTGCAACTCTTTTTTGCAAAATGGGAACTAATGGTAATTACAGTATAAGGACAATAATTATCTCATTTTCACAGCATATATGATGTATAGCAAGTTTGCACCTTTTTGAAATGTTAAACTGTGGAAATGTTTTCCAAACTGGGGTGTTTATCAAAGAAATAGAGGCCAGGTATTTTGGTTTTTTTACTTACAGACCCCACTGTTGTTCAACCCTATCTCCAGAATCTGCAACTGGAATTTAAAGGCATGCAGTGGGATTTTTTGTATTATTAACAGCAGCCACCAAGTGGTTTTAGAGCAAGCATTTAACCATAATATCTAGGTTTTTTCCATCTTTTACTATCACCACTTCTACCCCAACCTTCCAAGCAAGACCTATTTTCTAAGTAAAGGATGATCAAGCATGATAAAGAATCTAGGCCAGATTTCAATGGGCTGATTTCTCCAGTCATCCAGTGCCATTGTTAGGCTCCTGCTGAGACTGACAGAATTAGCCCTCATCAGTTCCTGTTAACAGCAAGGCAGAATCAATATGCTTAAATTAACCTCATGGTCATCTAAAGTGAGGCATTTGATTTTGTAAGGTCATGAACTTCTGGAGGCTGAGCTCCCTCTGCTCCTTCTAGATATGTGCCTTTTTTTATTATTTTTTTTTTGTCTGAAAGGATGAAATAAAATAGTAGCAGTGAAGGTTATCTGTCTGTAAACACCATTTGCACAAACCAAATTTTGTTTCAGTTTGTGTTCTACATTTGTCTTTTTAGCTACATTTAGCAGCTGTAATGATATAAAAATGCTTTGCTGGCCTTTGTCTGTTAAATTCAGACAGATGAATGACTTGCACATTTTAAAAAGTAATACTTTTATCTCTAATATGATTTTGGGAAGATTTTAAGAAAGTGTTGTCAAGGTTTTGTGATGGAGTTTCTCAGGAGAAGCAAGTTTGGGGAAAGGTCAACTGCCAGCTGAAGAACATCTTTTAGATAATTTCTGAAAGCAACAATTTACTATCATTTAGTATTCAAGGATTTTCCCATGGATTAAATAATTATGATTAAAAAAAGAAGATCCTGTATGGTGGTCTGTTTTACCACTCATCCACAAAATCTACATCAATGTTAATCCTGCCCTTTCCATCAAAATGCATATTATTTTTGTCAGTTTATTGTACAACTCTCAAAAAAAGCCAGGGGTTAAGCTCATGTGGTTGCAATTGGGCATTTCCTGTTCACATACAAAACATATGTTATGGGTTTGCAGGTTATATTTTGCTTTCAAACATATTGATTTTTATTTTTTTTTAATGTTTGTTTCAGGCCACCAGTTAGCAGAGCTGCTCCTCAACCTGAAAAACTGCAAAAGAACAATATCAACAAAAAAAAGAAACTGGTTGAGGTCAGGCTTAACACTTTTTCATTTGCTTTGGATGTAATTTGTGCTGGGTGAAATTAATCCCTGTTTTGAGGGCAGCAAAAGTCCTGTATAGGTAGAAGAGAAGAGGCAGACATTTCTAGAAGTGCTTTCAGCCCTGGTGGCACCACCAGAAGATGCGATGGACAGCAACCTCTGCCAGAAGGAACCTCAGAATCAGGGTGTTGAGGCTTAATTTGAAGAGCAGATAGAGTGGGCTGTAAAAGAAACTTTAACAATAATCCATTAACCATCACTCTTTTTCTGGAGGAAATGTCCTTGGCAATTCCTTATTGTAAGATGAAATGACACCTCTGATTAATGTTTTAATTGTAGAGCGTATTTAAGAGTAATTTAGTTGTATAGCCTGCCTTTGCATCCTTATAAGAACTTTAAAGTCAGAATTTGGCCTGTTAAAATTTGGTAGTTTGAGAATGATTTTTGAAGAGACTGAAGTAGAAGTAAAAGATAACTGCAAACACCTGATACCCTATACAGCTATTAAACCGTGATGGGAAGATAATAAAATTGGACCTTTTTTGTAAGTTGTATAACTTTTGCATGGAAATTTACAGGCACAAAGCATTTACAGCTGGCTGAATTATTCAAGAAACAATAATATAAAAGCAGTGCCTTAGTGGACTGATTAAAGCACCGTGAGAATGTCATGCCTCAATAAAGTAGCAGAAGAACAGGGATAACATTAATTTTTGTTTGATGAATCTGTTGCCTCTACAAGATGTTTGCAGATTGCGTAGTTACTTTAGAATGGAGTGTTTGTCATCTCCTTGTTCTTTCAGCTCACTCTTAACTCTTTCTGTTTCACTGCCCAGGAGCTGGCTTTAGACCATGTTTTTGGATACAGAGGATTCGATTGCCGCAACAACCTTCATTACCTGAATGATGGTGCTGATATTATTTTCCACACTGCTGCAGCAGGCATAGTTCAAAATCTTTCTACTGGTAATTCAACTTGAAACAATACTTTGAGATTGAAAAAGGCTGTACAAGTAAATTATTTCTGATCGCAAGTCTTAACTTTATAACATTCCTGTTATAAAACTTGCTCACATTTTGCATCTTGGTAAATAATGCAAACAAATCTTTAGTTGGCTCTTGTATCAGATTGATAAAGTCATCCTGTTCAGGGCATCCCGTAGAGCCATCCTGTCCCTTTCAGCAGGGATGAGGTCCTGCTAGGAAGTGTAATAAAAACTGTTCTGTTTCTGCAGCTGTGCCTTGCTAAAATCCCTGCTGAAGACACAGGAATGGCTTTCTCAGAGGAGAGAGCCTGGGTTATGGAATTACTAGTACCCCCAAAAATGTTAGGAGCAGTAACATCCATTGTTTCATTTTGAGTTGTTTTAGCAAAGTCATGCTCCAGGGAAGGGTACATTTTACACTGTGAGCAAATTGCTTTTTAGAAGGGGTGGAAATACGCCCTGCCTTTCGGATAATGAAAAGGAAAAAAACCACCCAAAATACATCTGGCCATAGTACCAACATCTGCATAGTCTTCATATATCTCCAGAAAAAAAAGATAGGAATTAAAGGAATTTTGACTTTATTTTATTCCCTCCTGGTGCCAGAGTGAACAATATGGTCAGAGCAGTGCCCTTCGTAGCTCTGCTGCCAGGAAGGGGCGGAGGCAGAGAAGCTGTCACATCTGGTGACCTCTGGGGACTCCAGTCCTAGCATGGCCTCCAACCCATGGAGCTGGGAAGCACGGTCAGTCCCATCTGTTCTTTTTGGGCCCTTTCCCTTGGGAGGAGGTTGCAGAGCACAGACTTCACAGGGCTTGGCTTCTCCTTTGGCTTCCCACTGCTCCAATTTACCAAGAAACCTGGGCCCTGCAGTTTGCAGTTTTGCTGTTTTGTGCACTTACAGGTGGCTACAGGATGATTCTTATGCTGATTTCTGGTTTCCTGGACACAGCTAGTTTGATAAATATTGGGGGTTTATATGATATTATATATTTCATATATTATGTGTTAATGGTTACGTTCATCATGCATTTGGTAATGGTGCCTGGCAGCTGTCAGTGTAGTGACTGCCCTAAGGCCCTGGCCACCCCTGGGGAGTAGAGCAGAAGTGGAGCAACAAGCTGCCAGAGTGTTCTTTGCTTCTGTGGTGGATCTTTCTTCAATACTGTTGTCAATAAAACAAATATTTGAATTTTATTAGGTAGTCAGAGTTTCTACCTGGAGCATACTGATGACATTCTCTGCCTAACTGTGAATCAACATCCAAAGTATAAAAATATCGTGGCTACCAGCCAGATTGGTAGGTGACTCTCCATATAACAAGATTTTACTCAAAAATTACCAGGGGCACTGATTTATTTTGGGCTTTTCCGTGTTGGAATTTTGCCAGGATATGCCAGTGTTACTGTCCTCAAACTTCTTCATTGATTTTTAAGAGGTACTCAAGCTTCAGGATTTCCTTATGATTGCAGTTTCATCTCTGATTGTGAGTCATTGGATTTTAGAGTTAATCGTAGCACAATCATATTTCAGAAAGCAAACTTTGATAAACTGCCCTAAATCATCTCCTTAATCTGTAATTCGTATCATTCTGGAAGGAGACTCAAGTCGTTAACTTCTGTAATAAGGAATTTAACAGAGGCAGAAAAATGGTAGCTGTAGATGACCACCTTGACAAAGCATCTTTGCCAAAAACTTGTCCACAGTGTCAGAGCTCCAGCTCAAAATACTGATTTCTGTGGCACAGAAAAGGTGACTTAGACGCCTTTTTTTCTAGTCTGTCGATAAAAGCCCATGACATCAGTGTTTCTGATTTTGGTTGATATTCCGTATAGCTGCAGATTAATTTCACTTTTAAATTGAATAATTTTTTAAAAATGCATGTCTTTAGTGTTTCTTTTTAATACCATTTTAAATACTCAAAAGTACTAAATATTGTTGCAATATTTGTGTATTAAAAAACGATATACCCAAAAAGGTTCAACAATATTCCTGCTTATTTATTTTGTTGATTTAATCCATATCCATTTTCAAATTCAATTTTTATTTTTTTCTTCCTTCTGGTGCTGATGCTGGCACTTCAGCATTAGAAACATGACTTATTTCACCTATTGTTTTCCCTTGGTGCTTCCTCATTTGCCATTGCTCTCACAATGCAGGTGATATGACAGAATTTTCAGGTAAGGCTGATTCGTTTGTGAATTTTAGTCAGCAGAGTTATGTACAAGTTTCATGTTGCCTCGTTTGTATCTGTGTGAATCGCGGATACAAGTGAAACATCTACAGACTATTTCTTTTGCATGAGGTTCTCCATAAATGTTATGTTGCTCTCTTAGAATTTGTCTTACTTCATGGAATACAATCATTTTCCCCTGTGTTTTGCAAGCTGTTTCGGGGCTGGTTTTTTTTGAGTGGCGTTAATCTTAAAACAAAAATCCGCAAGTGTCTGTGTAAGTTAAATGTTCTTGCAAAATGCCTCTTTTGCATTGAAGCTTTCCAGATGCTGAATACATCTTGTAATACATCTTTTTGCACACAGGTACAACTCCCACAATTCATGTATGGGATGCTATGAGTAAGCAAACGATTTCAATGCTCCGTTGCTTCCATACCAAAGGGGTCAATTATGTGAACTTCAGTGCGACTGGGAAACTTCTGGTTTCACTGGGAGTTGACCCAGAACATACTATCACGGTGTGGAGGTGGCAAGAAGGTAACTCTGGAAAAATCTTTTCTTTTCAAGTCTTTGTGTTTTCACTCCGAGTATCACGGCTCCCTAAGTCGTAAAATCAGTTAAAGGAGATAGCAAAGTGCTAGAAAATATTAATAAGAAAAT
The DNA here is from genome assembly GCA_020745705.1 of Hemiprocne comata. Lineage (NCBI taxonomy): Eukaryota > Metazoa > Chordata > Aves > Apodiformes > Apodidae > Hemiprocne > Hemiprocne comata. The sequence continues at coordinate 76,081,665 of CM036588.1, read as the reverse complement.
AAGTTTTAAATGTCTATTATAAATACAAGATAAGGAAAAATGTTGTTTAATATAAAATTCCATGAAATTAAGGAAAGTATTTTCTTTTTCTTCCTAAAATACCTGAACTTCAAATTCTATGCCATAGATAGGCCTTTGGGAAGTAATTTCCCGAAAAGAATTATCATCTTCAGAAATGGTGGAGGGGGGAGGAGAAGTGTCTCAGCTTATTAGATGTTTCCTCTGTGTTTCACCAGACAGAAACTCACTGATGATATACAAAATCTTGGTGTTGTTATTTCACTGTCCAAGGATTATGATATAAAGATCTAAACCTGTGTTCCCTAAACCTGTCAGATGCAATGGAATAAGCAGGGACCTTGCAAGTTGCATGAATAAAGTCGTTTGATACACTAAATAATGTTGGGATTTGCTTAGCATTCAGCATCTGGAACAGAGTTCTCTAATCCAATACCAGGTCAATTTATTTTATAAAATTATATTGGAGCTTAATTTTGCAGGTAAATTCAACTTTATTTTTATCCTTTCCTCATTGGAACAGGGGCTAAAGTTGCTAGCAGGGGAGGACACCTGGAGAGGATATTCGTTGTAGAGTTCCGCCCAGATTCAGACACGCAGTTTGTGTCTGTTGGGGTGAAACACATGAAGTTCTGGACGTTGGCTGGCAGTGCTTTGCTGTATAAGAAAGGAGTCATTGGTTCCATGGAAGATGCCAAAATGCAAACCATGCTTTCTGTTGCCTTCGGAGCAGTGAGTTCAAATTACTTGCTATGGAATTTTATAATACATTTTATTAAAACTACATCAATTTCCATTGTTGAAATCCAGTACAGTGGTGAATCCAGATGCATGAGGTGAATGTGCCCTACACATGATTTATAACATCTCAAAGAAACACCATGAGAGTGCAGTCATTAAACTCATTCTCCTAATGCAGATGGTTTTAATTCCTACATTGATTGCATAGTGGACTTTTCTCAGGAAATTCAGTAGCTAAAAGAATTTTAATTCTAGCTGAACACAAATGCCAAAGTATTTGTTATATCAGGGATCATTGCTATTTGTTTCAGAACAACCTTACATTTACTGGTGCCATAAATGGAGATGTCTACGTCTGGAAGGATCATTTTCTGGTCAGACTTGTGGCAAAAGCTCACACAGGGCCCGTGTTTACCATGTACACGACTCTTCGAGATGGACTCATTGTCACAGGAGGGAAGGAGAGACCGTAAGACATCCAACCTTCCTACAGTGCACAGCTCTTGTCTCCTACGACACCGTGTATTTATCCAATCCTTAGGCACACGGAGTGCTGCCCAGAGAAACGGTGGCTGTACTGCAGCAGTTTCAATCTAGATCTTACATCGTGTGCCCAGGGGTCTTAGTAAGTGAAGGACTAGTAAGTGGAACACTCAGGGGTCGCAGTAACGCACGCTACGCACAAAGAGCATAGGGAACCTCAGATTAGCAATTGATATGAACACCTGCATAAGCTCCTCGTTGCCTGAGCTCCTGCCAGGCATAAGTGGGGTTTATCTTAATTTTTAAATTCTGTCAGACTACAGACCAGTGGACCCTCTGTCATTAATAAGTTCTTCTCTTTACTAGAAGTAACATATTTGCAGAGCTTACCTTGGTGCCAGAGATATGAGATTAAGTGACAAGAGAACAATTTGTTTTTCACAAATTAGGCGTGATACTGTTTCAAACATAAAGTGTGATAGCATTTAAATTTTTGTTATTTACTTTCCATTGCACAGTAGTGAAATGTCTTTATATGAAGTAGAAGGTGTGTTTTATTATTCAATGAGAAAAATACTGATGGGATTTACATGTGGGATTTATTGTAGCCCATGCAGAAGGAGACATCTGGGTAACACAACACACTTCTTTTCAGCACTAAAGAAGGGGGAGCTGTGAAGCTGTGGGATCAGGAGATGAAACGGTGCCGAGCGTTCCAGCTGGAGACAGGCCAGCTCATCGAGTGCGTGCGCTCCGTCTGCAGGGGAAAGGTGAGGGAGCTGCTGGGGCAGAGGTTACCTGGCACACATCCCTGCACCTTGTGCTTGGTGGAAGGCAGGGGGGAGACAAAGGGAGAAGACCTCTGTAAAGGTGTGGGAGGAGGCTTTGCCTATCGAGTGACATTTCCTTACGTGTCTTCCCGAGCTCAGTCGTGGGCTTTAATTTGTGTGAAGATCGTATTGCTGATGCTTAGTACTGCCTTTCCTCTAGTCGGCAAGGAGAGGGAAGGGCCTTTGAAGGCCTCCAAAGGGCAGTGCTACATGTAGGAACATGTTTCACCAGGGTAGGACTTTGTCTCCTGCCTTTCTTTTTGAACGACAAAAGGAACTTGGCTACCTGCTTTACAAGGTTTGCTTCCCTGAAATGTAGGCACAGCTTGGCAACTTCAATGAGGCAGAATGGATCCTAGCTTTTTTTTTTAAAGTCACAAGGCAAGTTGCCACTGATTGAATTTAAGTTTTGGTAAAGTGAAAAACAGTAGAAATAACAGTAATCTGAGATGATAAAATCACTCTTGCACATGTTTAAATTGCAACTGTTGTGAAAGGAGGGCATGACGATGCAGGACTTCCTAGGACAGGTATCTGTCCAACCTTACAGTTCGTGAAATGGTCTCTATTTAATGTCATATATCAAGTCTCAGGAATTTGACATGCTCTTTGATAACAACCATGTTGAGTAATGCTGTTGTATATTTCTAATCAAATAGCCATTAATCAATTCCAAACTGTATCTATTGATGCCTTTTCCAAGTATTTCCCAAGAAAGCTCTTGCAGTGTGGACGGTGACAGTATGGCTAGAGTAGATGCAAGGTGCTCTTAAACAGCCTAACTGAGCCTAAAACCCCGGTTTGATTTATTTGTTATTGCCTAAATTTTGTATTTAGTTGCCTCAGAGGTATGAGAGTCACGATTTGCCAACTTGTATGTAAACATTTTGATCAGAAGTAAAATCATGAATGGCAAGATGGAAATCCACCACGGTCACTCAACAGTAACACCAAAACATGATCTCAGACCTCAAGATATCCAAGTGACTGTGTTTTGCTCTCCTGTTTTTAAGGTGCTACGTGAACAAGCAGTGTAAGTTGGGATGAGTTATCAGAGGTTTCTGCAGTACATGGGTACTTAACTGCTATTGATACATTCTGTCTGTTATATTGACAACCCATCCCTTGTTCTTTTTTTCGGCTTCAAACAGGGGAAAATTTTAGTGGGAACAAAAGATGGAGAAATCCTTGAAGTAGGAGAAAAAAATGCTGCTTCAAACTTGTTGATTGACTGTCACATGGAAGGGGAAATCTGGGGCTTAGCAACTCACCCCTCCAAAGACATATTTATCTCTGCAAGCAACGATGGAACAGCAAGAATCTGGGACCTGTCTGACAAAGTGAGTATGGGGAAACTGAAAAGTATATGATTAAAAATAATCATTTTACCCAGCCATGCACTTTTCCAGCTGTTACAATGTGCTAGCTACAGAGGCACCTTTGAGCAGCCATGAGAAGAGAGCAGTGTTTCTCTTCTGCTTTAGTACAGTTGTTTGGTTTTTTTCCCCTGCCATGTGGCGATGTGAAAAGGTAAGTCCTTGGTGAGGTACCCAGCTGCTCTTTCCAAAAGTAAGCAATTTGCAGAGAAATGCAGTAATTTAAAAGCACTCATGCTGGCAGAGTGCCTTTTGTTGTCTAATTGCTTATTTTGATCTAAAAGTACAGGCTGGCATGGATTAAGGAAGCATTTTAATTCCATGCTGAGAGACTGGGTGACACAGATTGTCCTGTCACTAATACACAGACCCCAACAATAAGCCTGCCTTACAAGCAACATGACTCTTCCTTTTTAGAGCCTTTCTTTAGAACCCATCATGTTGCATACATGTAGTGCAGGGGTTTTTTTCCCAAGTCAAATTGCGTGACGACCACCATTTTTAAAAATAATAAAGAAATAAAACATTTTTAAAAGACCAAGAAGGTTTCTGCTTATGCTAGCCTACATAAAGCTTTTCAGAAGGTTTACCTGAGCTAACAGGGGTTATTTTTAATATGGAAAATAGATTTATTCTAAATTAAGTCAGGTAAGTGAAAATGCAAGAGCATTCTTGTATGTTTTCACATATCAAATTAAATGGGGCTGGTAAAATCCCCTCCCAAACAGAACAGGAAATTGATTTTTCAGCCTTTTCTGCTAAATAGTGTTCTTTTCTGGAGTAAAACTTTGTCACCCTGCAACAAGATAGATGCAAACATGAAACTTGAACCTGAATTGCATCTATAAATTTGAAGTCTGTGTTGCGACATATGCCTGGTGGGATGTGATTTTTGATGTGAAATTTCAGATTTATATTTAGAGGAAACTACAGACAATTTGTTTTTAATGAGTAACTTTTGTGCTTTGTGTTTGGAAGCTTTCCACCTGCTCGGTAGTTTTCTCCAGGGAAGATATGAGCCTGTTGCTTTTGTTCATACAGAAACTGCTGAACAAAGTGAATCTAGGTCACCCAGCAAGATGTGCTGCCTATAGCCCTGATGGGGAAATGGTTGCCATCGGCATGAAGAACGGGGAATTCGTTATTTTACTCGTCAACAGCCTTAAGGTTTGGGGCAAAAAGCGCGACAGGAAGTCTGCAATTCAGGACATCAGGTATGTCAGAAATTATAGGTAAGTTCTCTAAATATGCAGCTCTTACTGAATTAAAAATCCATCGAGTTCCAAGTTCATTTCCAGAATTTTTGTAACTCCGTATTTGTTGAAACCTGCTTGGAATAATGAAATTAATTTGCTGGCTGGCTGTTGGTTTTACACAGAACTAAAGCTTGTGTGCCTTATATACCCAGCACTTTTCCCTCCTTTGTGATTCATTCAGTTATATATATATTCACTTAAATACAGCTAGTAATTTGTACACCTTGGAGCTGTGATTATGGGAATTGATAATATTATTATAATTATTTTAATAATAATTTTAATAAACTAAGCTTTATTGATAATTGTTTATATAAATATATAAATGAATAATTATTACATTTATTAAAATGATTATTACTGGTGCATTATTAGAATAAATATTTAATAATCTGATAATTTTATGAGTTGCTAATTGCTATTCCTGTTGCTTTCTCACCAAGGATTAGTGTGACCCAGTGCACATTCCATGCGCTTTATGCAAGTGCAATATTAACATTAGTTATCTTCATAGGATATCCTCCATCTGCCTCATCTATTACACATCAAGGTTTGGTTTGGATTCAGTCTTGCTGTTGATAGAAGGTTCTTCTTGCTTTCCAGTAAATGAAAATTGTTCTTTTGTGTTGACATGAGAAGTAAAAGAAAATCTGGCACAGAAACACTAACTGATATTGCTATTCCATGTTTCCTTGTCTAGGATCAGCCCAGATAACAGGTTTTTGGCAGTGGGTTCACAAGAACATACTGTAGATTTTTATGACCTCACTCAAGGTACAACCCTAAACCGAATAGGCTACTGCAAAGACATTGCAAGTTTTGTCATACAGATGGATTTTTCGGCAGACAGCAGGTACATTCAGGTATGTACCACAGAAAGCTTATGGGTAGGAATTAGGGATCGGGACAGCAAAGAGAGTCTTGTGGCTGGAGTCTACTACAGGCTGCCCGATCAAGTGGAGCCCATCAATGAAGCCTTCTGACTCCAGTTCGAGGAGACATCACGCTCACAGGCTCTCATTCTGCTGAGGGATTTCAACCACCCCGACATCTGTTGAAAAAGTAGCACAGCAAGCTGTAGGCAATCCAGGAGTGCCTCAGTGACAACTTCTTAAGTCAAAAAATTGACAGTCCTTCCCAGGGGAATGCATTATTGGACCTGAGGGTCACAAATGCAAGTGAACTCATCGGGGATGTCAAAGTTGAAGGCAGCCTGCACTGCAGTGATCATGCACTAGTGCAGTTCACTGTCCTAAGGGGTATGAGGCAGATGAGAAACATAGTCAGGACTCTAAATTTTAGGAAAGAAAACTTCCAGCTCTTCAAGGAGTAAGTAGGACCCCATGGGAAATGGTGCTCAGGGACAAGAGAGCAGAACAGAGCTGGCAGATCTTTAGGGATGCTTTCCATAGAACACAAGAGATCTCAATCCTGAGGTGTGGGGAATCGGGCAAGGAAGGCAAGAGACCAGCACGGCTGAGTCAAGACCTGCTGGTCAAACTAAAAGGCAAGATGGAACTACACAGGCAGTGGAAGTGGGGACAGGTATCCTGGGAAAAGTATAGGGACGTTGCCCAGTTGTGTAGGCACGAGGTCAGGAAGGCCAAGGCATAGCTAGAACTGAACTTGGCAAGAGATGTAAAGAAAAACAAGAAGGGCTTCTACAGGTATGTAAACCAGAAAACGAAAGTTGGAGAAAGCATAACCCCCTGATGAGCCACAATTGGTGAACTGGTAACAACAGACGAAGAGAAGGCTGAGATTCTCAATAACTTTTTTGCCTCAGTCTTCACTGTCAACCTCTCTCCTCATGGCTCTCAAGTTGATGGCCCACAGGATGGTGACCAGGGAGACAAAGTCCTTCCCACCGTAAGCAAAGACAAGATTCATGACCATCTGAGGAACCTGAACATACACAAGTCCATGGGACCTGATGAGATGCATCCCAGAGCCTTGAAGTAATTGGCTGATGTAGTTGCCAAGCCACTCTCCGTGACACTTGAAAAGTCATGGCAGTCAGGTGAAATCCCTAGTGACTGGAAGAAAGGAAACATTATGCCCATTTTTGAAAAGGGTAGAAAGTAGGACCCTGGGAACTACCGACCTGTCAGCCTCACCTCTGCACCTGGGAAGATCGTGGAACAGATCCTCCTAGAAGACATGCTAAGGCACATGGAGGACAGGGAGGTGATTCAGGACAGCCAGCATGACTGTACTAGGGGCAAATTCTGCCTGACCAACCTAGTGGCTTTCTACAATGGAGTGACTGCATCAGTGGACAACAGAAGACCTATTGATGTAATCTATCTGGACTTCTGCAAGGCCTTTGACACGGTCCTCTGCAATATCCTTCTAAGTTGAAGAGATATGGGTTTGACAGGTGGACTGTTCAGTGAATAAGGAATTGGCTGGATGGTCGCATCCAGAAGGTAGTGGTCAATGGCTCCATGTCCAGATGGAAAAAGCTGACAAGTGGTGTCCCTCAGGGGTCCTTGCTGGGACCAGTGTTGTTTAATATCTTCATTAATGGTACTGACAGTGGCATTGAGAACACCCTCAGCAAGTTTGCCAATGACACCAAGCTGGGTGGTGCAGTTGATATGCCAGAGGGATGGGATGCCATCCAGGGGCATCTGGACAAGCTGGAGAAGTGGGCCCAGGTGAATCTCATGAGGCACAAAGGCAGGGTCCTGCATTTGGGCTGGGGCAATTAGAGATATGAATACAGGCTGGGGGGGGAGACATGCTAGAGAGCAGCCCCGTGGAAAAAGACCTGGGGGCACTAGTGGATCAAAAGCTGGACACGAGCCACCAATGTGCAATTGCAACCCAGAGTGTCAACCATATCCTGGGCTGCATCAAAAGAAGTGTGGCCAGCAGATTGAGAGAGGTGATTCTGCCCCTCTACTCTGCTCTGGTGAGGCCTGTACTGCATCCACCTGGGAGCCCCCAACACAAGAAGGATGTTGGAATGTGTCCAGAGGAGGGCAATAAAAATGATCAGAGGGCATAGTAACAAGCTGGAGGTAGGAAAGGCTGAGGAAGGCTTTCCAAAGTTGTTCTAAACTTGAAGGGGCCCCTAAATCCTCTGAGGTAGGCAGATAACTCAGATTGCCTTTAGGATGTTCATGAAGCACTATTTAAAGTCCTCTCTTTCTTTCTTAATACTTGGCTCTTCCCCCTGGGTTCTCTATCTCCAACTGTAGGAACATGGCTCAGTTCCTCACAAGATTATTGGTGTGATAAAGGTGGTCTCTCATATCAAGGGAATGGGTACAACACTGAGAAAGAAATTTGGATTATAACAATACAGAAACAGTTCTCCTCCTCCCTTTCCCTAGGATGGAATGCATATGATAGCTGAATTAATATGTGAGGTGTCCTTCTGAAATCCTTCTGGTTTTGTAAAATTGGGTTGTGATAAACCAGAGAGAGAGTACATAAGTAAAAGGCAGTTGATCAGCTCTGCAGTATGTGCATTAACACCTCATTCAATTAGCATCCTGTAACTTATTGCTTCATGTTGCATATAATGAATTCTAGCTAGTTAGGGAAAAAAGAAATTGTATGCTAATGTTTATTTCCTGATAAAACCTGTTGAGATTATTACTGCTGGGTATCTTGTAGATCAAGAAAATGATGGACTTTTGGCAAAGTTACTAGCATGTTCCTGTCCTTTCAGGTATCAACAGGTGCCTATAAGCGTCAAGTTCATGAGGTACCACTAGGAAAGCAAATAACAGATCCTGCGTTGATAGAAAAGATCACATGGGCCACATGGACAAGGTAAAAAAACTAAAGAACAAAGTTCTGCCTGACTGGGAATGGTTGTAGGACAGAACGAGGATCAGATCACAAGACCAGACTATATAAACCAAATGCTTGAAATGCCCCCAGGGTCTGGCAATCCCACGAGAAAAAGCACACGCACTCTCCTTCCCCAAAACTCTTCTTACACTTAGTTGTTTACATGTTAGTAGCTGGTTGGTGTCTGTAGTAATTATTACCATAGTAACACCAAAGGCTATCAGATATCCCAGTGGCTTGTTGGATTCATCTAGGCTGCCCACCAGTGAGGCCCATGGCCCCCACATGGCTCTGCACCACTTAAAGCTTTCCTTTAATTGCTGTGCTGGCGTAGGTGCTACCTTATCCCACATCACAAATAAACACAAGCAAGACAGGAGGCATGGAAACTAAAGCCGATTGGGTTAAGGAAGGAGTTGTGGGTCTCATTAAAACATATTTACTGATGTGGATTTATATAGGACCGTCCCAACATGATTACAAAACTCTGGCTGTGCTCTTATGTATCTAGCTTGTGGCACTGGCCAAAAGCAGCTCTGACAGCTGCTGAGGTGATTATACAGGCAGGTTTTCAGGAGAAGGTAAGTGAGAATCCTACTCTTCCTGCTCTGCTAGCAAGCAAGCATGAAAATCTGCCCCAAATTACTAATTTCTAAGGACTCTGGATAGATTGTGGGCATGGGGCAGACACAGAGGAGAGTTAATATATGGGTAAATAGGAATGATTATAAAGGAACTTAAAACTATGGGAAGAACAGCTATTTTAGGAACTACTCTGTCCAAACAAGCATTCCCTCATTCAAGAGCTTATGGCCAAGAGAGGAGAACATTGCTGTCAAAAATCACTGTGGGAGGGGACACATATGTCTGTAAGGAGAGGGGGAGACCATGGCTGCACAAGCTGCCTCTACAAAATTATGCAAGTGGTTTCACAGGAGAGAAACTGCAGGACTTGGAGATGGATTGAGTCACACAAAAAAGATGCATGCTTGTCATGTTCGCCATTATGAGATTGCATTCAGTGCAATAATTTAAAGGGAAAATACTGTATTTTAAAGGTTCTAATTTTTCATTACTGGGCTGTGATGCCTCCCCATGCTGTGGAAGAGAACAGCGGTGAGTATGTCTTATGGCCTAATGCTCTTCGTTTTAACTTGGTTTTGGAACAGCATCCTTGGAGATGAAGTCATTGGAATTTGGCCGCGAAATGCAGATAAAGCAGATGTAAATTGTGCGTGTGTGACCCATGCTGGCCTAAATATAGTCACAGGAGATGACTTTGGTCTGGTGAAACTGTTTGATTTCCCATGCACAGAAAAATTTGTAAGTAGCTCTTCTGTTTAATCTAAACAGCTTGCTTTTCCCCATGTTCCAGCTCCTTAGCATTATGATTTGAAGGTGTCCACACCGCGTGGACACAGCCTGACAAGTCATCACCAGGCTGCTCCCAGCCAGTGGTGGCTGCAGGAGTGAGCTGTCCCCAGGGGTGACAGGGTAGCTGCCACCCAGTAGCCGGCAAGGACACAACGCACAGAATCAGGTGCCATGCTGGGATTACTGTGGGCTGGAGGACACCTGTACTATGGGTGATGGGATTTTGTCCACACTCAGAAGGCAGCTTTGTTCCTCAGCAGTGGCACTAATTCCTGAACTGCTGTCCTTTCTCCAACAGGCCAAACACAAGCGGTATTTTGGACACTCTGCACATGTCACCAACATACGCTTCTCTCACGATGACAAGTATGTTATCAGCACAGGAGGAGATGACTGCAGGTAAACCTCTTTGTTATTTTTACTATGATCAAAAGTGGTGTGTGTATCCCTCTATGCCAAACCCACAGCTTGTAGCTCCTTGGCTTGCCTTCCTCCCTGGGAGAGGGCAAGACTATACCTGTTGCTGCATGGGCCAGCAGTGATTTGGGGCACCAAGAGGCAGCTGAAGGAGCTGCTGGCACAGGAACACCTCGTGTGGCTGAAGAACATTGAGCTCGGATAAAGACAGCTGGTGGGGGTGTCAGTCACACAAAAATAACTCAATAGCTCCCGCCCAGCAAAGGACAGGACTGGAATTCTGGGTGGACAGAGGATAGACTAATTTAGAAAGTCATTTCAAATAACAGGAGCCTTCTTGAAAGATGCCTTAAGTTTGTGTTGGGGTGGTTTTTTGGGGGGTTTATCCCCTAAAAAAACAATAAACAAGCCAGCCAGTATGCGTGTGCATGCACACAAACACACACACACACACACAGGTGATTCCTGCCGGATCCCCCTCCACCCCCACTTCCCAAGTCTATTTCAGCTCCCCATACTGCTCAGAGAGGACACGACTATCAAACAGGGAGCATAAAGGTGAGGAACAAAAACTAAATATGGTTAAGCACAAAATGCAAGAGGCTTTTTGAGCAGCAAAATGCAGATCGAAAACATGGAAGAACAAGGTAGGAAACGAAAAGGCACAACCTGGCAGAGGCGCAATTATCAGGAAGGTGCATTCAAGAACCAGGTATTTATAACTGCTTACTCAGCAGGAAAAATACAAGCCAGAGACTGCAAGACTGAGTCATTTTTGCCAGCGAATGAAGCCTGCATGTCTTTTCCAGAGGCAGAACACGACTGAGGGAGGGATTCATGCCCCTGGGCTCCCCTCAGCAAGCCTGCAGCACCTGCAACATCCACACTGCTACCTGCGGCTTGTGCAACATCCTGCACTGACTGTATGAGATGAGCTGTTGAACTTACACAGGGTTCTGCACAGGAACACAGGCTGCATCCACCTCAGGTCTCACACTCCAGGCTAGAGGTTATATAAACTCAGAAAAACTTATCAGCTGCCTGCATTTTGACAATGTAGTTATGAGGATTTATTGATTCAAAGTGTTAACTATACAGAGTAAAATAACAGCATTTCCAGCCTCTAAGCCTTTGCTAAAACACATGTACTAGTGGGTTAAACTGCTTTAGCTCTCCTGAGAAAAGGAAGTGCATTTGAGTGCTGGTACTTGTTAAGTAACTCCAGGGTTTAACATTGCTTTACCTTTTATCTTGTTGGTACATCTACACTTACAGCTGTTTATGTACTTAACGCTGCCTGTCTCTCAGTATGATATGCTGATGGTTGTCATCAAGTTACTCAGAAAACTAATTATGCTCTCAATTAATTCCTTTGTAGTGTATTTGTGTGGCGATGTCTTTGAAAGGAGACTCCTCTTGCTGCTGTTAACTGCCACCACCAAATGACTGCTCTGGACTGGACAGCCATGAACGCCTCTAACCCCTTCAGCTGCTGTAATTTCCATACAATGCTGCATGGATTGCACATTGTCAGACTACTCATACAAACTGACTGAACGTGAATGTAATCTTGGAGAGACCAATATCCTTCAGAAGGAAGATGAAGTTTGAAAGCAAACACTTCTGTAACCTGGGTAGGCCAAAGTGACAACACAGTTCACTCATGAAGCTGCTTTTGCCTCATACTGTGTTATTCAAACCCTGTCTGAAAGGGGAGCACACTGAGAAAACGTTGGGCCCTTTGATTTGCCTGATTTCAAAATTTATGGCTTGAACATTTGTTCATTAAAGTTGGTGGGTTTTTTTTTTACCCACACCCGCTTAAAACTCAAATTCGGTGCACTGAGTAAAACTGCAAGCTTTTAATGAGCATGCTGGGGTTCGTACTTCAGCTTTCAGTAATCAAAGGAGCAAACTCTAATTTTTTAAGTCCACTTTATTTCTTAAATAGATGTATTTGGCAAAATTTTCTATCCATGAAGTGCCTTTGAATAATTTTCCAGTAGTATGGGCTACAGTCTTGCCTCCCACCAATTGCTTTCAACATACGGTGCTATAACTTTCACACAGAGGAGGGCTACCCCTTAACACCTTTTCCAGCTGTGTACTTGTATTATCCCTGTTTTCTGCTTTTTTTTTTTTTAATACCTTCACAAGTTAATTCCAAAATGTTTCCAAGCATAAGCTATGTGCTGTTATAAGGACAGACTCCTGATGGCATTACACCTCTTGGTGAGCTGTTCACCACTGGTAGCTTGACGGCAGCCAGAATCTGAAGCTTAACTCAAACGCTGAGGGAGACAGGATGGAGAGAGACTTGGTTAAAGAAATTTTAACACAAATCATGAGGAACTTGGTCACCAAGTGTTCCTGCACTCTCCCTGGGCGTGGGAAAATGTGCTTTAGAGGTAGCTACTTCCACAGGCAATGGCTGTCTAGTGTATTTTAAGAAGTGGTTTGAAAGCCTCCAAGGATCGTTAATTCTCTTCTTCCCTTCCTGGAGGGGCTTCCTGCAGGCAGCCAAAGCCATCTCTAGGGAATGCCTGGTACAGCACTAGCAGGGACTGCATGAGCCCCCCAGCAGGCACCTAGTCCCACACTGCTTAACAGTAGAAAATAAATGAACTCTGACACCAGAAAATTCACCTATCCTCGAGAAAAGCATCATCTTTGCTAACTTTGGACTCCTCTGCCCATCACTGCTTCTCATGCAGCCCCTGGGCTGTGTCTGGGCTGTGGGAATCACGGGGGGGGGGGGGGGGGGGGGGGTGTGTGTCAGCAGAGATGAAAGGAGAGTTGCCTCTACATGGATATAGCGACCACGAGCAGATGCTCACACAAGGCAAGTAAAGCTATTCAACATGTGTTAACAAACATCCTGTCAAACCCAAAAACTACAGGGACTGTGGAACTGGAGAAGGAAAAGTAAGTTTAACTTCTTCCAATGAAACTGCTTAGAAAGGAACAATGTGGGCAGTCTCAAATTATTTTCGAGCTGTCTGGCATGGAACATCATCTGTATTTTGGAATTACCTTTCTTTTGAAAAGACTGTTTGTTGACTTACATTTAGTCTTTGAAAAGAAACGTTGAATAGTGCTTTAGTCCCAGTTCAGGAAAATGTAATTTTGAACTGTGGAAACTTCCTGCCAATCCACGTCTGATGCCCACTGCATAAAAAAAGGTAGCTGCTTGGATGCAAGGAGTATCCAGTTAAAGTATCAATGTACATTTAACACACAAAAGTGCTTCAGCAACCTCAAAGAATCACCTTTTTTTTCAACTGAATTTATTAATGCCTTATATTACTATACAGAAGATCAGTTTGTCAGATACACAGTAAGAGTCCCTATGCAGTATTGTTTTTTTTAAATAAACCTTCTTGCTCAAATAATGTAATCATGTTAGGTGGTGATGTCAGTAAGCACCTTCTTTGCCTATGTTGTAATAATGTTTGCCTTCCTTTCACACTGATTGTATCCCAAATAAAACCAGTTGTGTGGCAGAATGAATTAATAAATGGTGATGTGAAAAATATCTTAAAGCAATAGTGTCTGTCAGGAAACCACTTAAAATTTCTATGTTTATATGGTCTGGCTTTATGTATAAAATATCCAGGAGTAATGATGTATTATACTGTAAACTAAAATATTAGTGCATGAATTTATTTTTCAATGGTCAAGATGCTGGTAATTTAAACTCTGTGTCTCAAATAAATTTGGATACAAGTTTTCAATGTCCAGCTCTTAAATCAGATTCAACAAGTTAACCCGGAAAGATTAATGGGACTCGCTTTACAATTTCTTTCAAACTAGAATATGGCATCAAACATTGTCTGAAAAATAAAAGAAACAAGGATCTTCACTTGGTTTAGCAGAATCTAAACTTTCACAATTTTCAATAACCAACTCACAACATGTAAGTGGCCCCATGTCATGCAGCAGGCAGGGGACAACACACCGAGCTGAGCATCGCTGGCCGAGGTGGCCCTTTGGGACAGCAAATCTGCCCCTGGCACTGAACAAACTGCTTCACACATGGCAAGAAAAGGTAGCATGAACATCCACCTACTCACATTGCTAAACGGCTGACAAACTATTTCCACCACCATGTACATTGGCTATTTAATCACGAGGAACTTAAAATAAACACAAATATATTAAACTTGCCTCAAGAAAGCAAAATAGCAATGATATTTTATGTCTATAAGCTTTATTGATACTTGGGGTTTTGTTGTTGGTGGTTTTTTTTTTTTGCTTTTTTGTTGGTGTTTTGTTGGGTTTCTTTACATTTCACAATGCATTCCACAGACTTAGTTCAATACAGCTTAAACTGCAAGTGTATAAATTTTCATTTATCATTTCTTGCATAACAATGTTTATATTTCCAAACAACATTTGCAGCATTAGCTATTCGGTCCACAGATTATCAGAGTTTGAGAGACTGTAGAATTATTTGCTCAAAATCAGCTACTGTACTTTTGTGGAACAAAGTGTATGCTGTCATTTTCTTCTAATATACACGAACATTCCTTTGTTCTTTTCTCTTTTGTTTGTAGTTGGTTTGTTTTTTTTTTAAAACAGATGCTAGTGTTTACAGAGACAGTTTAGTTTTTTCAAGCTTGTGTGCTATGGAGCTAGTCCAGAACTCAGTCAATTCTCTGAAGTATGAAGCACTGTGGAGCAGCTGAAAGATCTAAGCTTTGTGAAACACATATATATATATATTGGCAATTGATAAAACAATAAAATCACAATACAGCTATACTCATACCAAAAAGGCAAGATTCTTCAAAACTTGCTAAAATGGTATATTCTTCTAAAACATCTCATTTTAGAAAATCTGCATCAATCTACACAGACCATACACAGTGCACAAACTGGGAAGTGTTCTCCTCCACTCCACCTGCACTACCTCTTCTGGAACGCAGCAGGGACTACCTCTGGTGAAGCAAAATGTACAGCTTTCTCAAATCTTTTTATTAGCCAGTGCTGCACACAGGATAAAGAAAGATGATTAGTTTTAGATCCATACATAGCAGCTTACAATACTTAAGATGATGAAACACATGGCAGTCAAAAACAGTTACTTTTTCCTCAAACACTGCGTTGCTAAAAAATAAAGATCTGTGAAATTGCACTGCAATGTCAAGGGTTTTGCTATTCCCTGACCCTCCCCATGTAAATCCAAATGAGTATTTTTTTTCCCCCTTAAAACATGAACTTCCTATCAATAAGTTGCTTCAGGTTTTTTATTCAGTTTTGCGCTTCAACCCAGGGATCTTTGCTTGGATCCTACAAGAGGAAGAAGAGAAGAAAAAGAACAGCAGTTGAGTAATGAACGAAAAAGTAGTGTAAACAGTCTTAAGAACAGCAACATGTGAAAATAATTGTCAGGGCAACACAAAGCCATTACATTCAGAAACCAACAGAACTGCTGAATTCCTCTTCATTCACCTCTCAACTGCAACTGGGGCCTCGGGTTTCAAATACAGATTTCCATTAGAAATAATACAGTATACAATGATACAGATATAACATAGATTATAATATAGACATAGCTACAATATACATACAATATAGCTGTAGTATAAGTTGACATGATGTAATATAATATCATTAATATAGTATCATATACATAATAATCGTAGAATTGTCTTGGTTGGAAAATACCTTTACGCTCATCAAGTCCAACCGTTAACCCAGCACTGCCAAGACCCCCACTAAACCATGTCCCTAAAATATATAATCCTACAATATAATGGAGCAAGAGCATCAGCAAGAAAGGAGCTGATTTCATAACCATTCCAAGGAGTAGCCCCTACCAAGAACTGTAAACATTATTTAGAAAGCAAAATCAACAAAAGACCGCACTCACTTGGCCATCGCATCTGTGACATTCTTGTTCACAAGTCCCAAATAATGGTCAATTTGGGCCTGAAAGGAAAGATGACAGATGTTACAGACCCACCCTGACCAAGAGTGGCTTTGCTGCCCCAAGGCAGAGCCCCAGCCCACCAAGACTTGCACTCCACAAAGACAGCTAATTAGACAGTTAATTTCCCAGTGCGATGCTGGAGCTCCCACAGCTTCAGCCACAGCCCACACAAGTGTTTGCCTCCAGGAATAGTGGGTAAGTACCCAAATAAATTCATCCCAGGCTTCTGCATCTTGCCCTGCATTTCCCCCAGCTTCTTCTCAAGGCCACCCCAACAGGAGGGTGCACCACCACAGCCCTCAGCTCCCCTGTCTCCTCTGGGCAGGAGGAAAGCAGCTTAGGTGGGCTGGGCTGTTAAACAGCTTACGCCTTCAGAGAGCAGCCTGCAGCTCCTCAAGAGGATTGAGAAGCCCGGGTTAAGCCACATGAATTGTCCATCATTCCTCAGGGCTACAGGATTTCCTTTCCCTGCAGAGCACTGTGTTCTGTCCTAGGAGCTCAGAAAGCAGCTCCAGAGGCTCCACCATCTGCTCCACGCCTTTCTTCCCCCTTCCCAAGTCCCTCTCTGGCCACTATGAGCAGCGTTGTTTTTGAAAGAGGAGAAGGGACTGCTAAGCCAGATCTGGCTTCCCCCCTTCTGTGCTATGACCTGCTGAAGACAGTCCCTGCTCAAGCTCTACTATAATTTCACCACATGTATTTTACTTTGGCTCCTTCTTACACATTACCAGACTGTGCTGAGTGCCTCCCACCTCCTGTTTTTGCCAGGGCTACAAATTCTGCAAGGCTTCAGGAGAAAAATCCTGGATGTCAGCTCCAAAGAGCTTTCTTCAGAAATTGCTTCAGGAGTACTTATACCAGGATTAATGCACTGTGCCTACGGCTGCTTTAGTCCTGACCAAATCTGGTCCAGGAGAGAAGGCTCCCAGGTTGATCAGGCCTGTTTGTGAAGTGTGTGCTGGGGAAACTGCCTTAGACTTCCACCAAAAAGGAAGAGGGGAAAGCACATGCAGTCTCAACTTCAAAGTGAACTTGCTCCTCTTGGCCC
Organism: Hemiprocne comata; assembly: GCA_020745705.1. Lineage (NCBI taxonomy): Eukaryota > Metazoa > Chordata > Aves > Apodiformes > Apodidae > Hemiprocne > Hemiprocne comata. The sequence continues at coordinate 76,064,380 of CM036588.1, read as the reverse complement.
TGGCACTAACTCCTGGTTGAAGGGCTATCTATTAAAGGCCTTAAAGATTTTAGAAGACTGACAATGAATTTTGGTTTTATTTGCTTGTGGTTTTGCTTCAACAGAGCTAATTTTATGACACATTTAATTAATCATATTGAAGACTCACCTGATGTCTCTCATAAATAACAGGAACACTGAAGAGCGAAATCAAAGCTGGAAAAGAGCACATCAAAGGTGTTGACAAAAGGGATAGTGTTCAGGTAAAACAAAGACTAGTTTCTACACCTTGACAATTATTTTAAAAAGGTACAAGAAAAAGAAATAACTAAGTCACATGTAATGATCGTTGGCCAGTAATTTAAATAATCCCTATTAAGGAGAAGCTGGGCTGTTCTCCAGGTCTCATTAACAGTAAGTCTGGTCACAGTTCACTTTTTCACCGTGGGTTATGCAAATTCTTCAAAAAGGATGCCCAGGCTTCTGCCAGCTTCAGCTGGTTTCTGACAGCCAGCCTGCTCTGGGATACAAGAAACAAAACTACCTGTAGTGGGACAGGGCCAGAGCCAGTTTTGTACAGCAATGACATTCGAGTAAGGCTAACCCTGACGGGGACAAGCACAACAGAACAGGCTTTTAAAATTATACAATGCCTGTTAAACCAACAATCTCAAGGAATTCAACAGCACAATTCAAAATTATCTGTTCTGCAGTGTTATCAATGTCCTAGAAAAAGGACACACAACTGTAACATCTTGCTACACTCTCAAGAACATAGGAATAGCCACACAGTATCGAGCAGAGATCAGTGCTTTTCCAGGGTTATTTTGTATGTCAGGTATTTCACACCATTTAAAACACTTACCCAGAATCAGTAATGTCAGACCATTAAACAAGGCACCAACATAAGTGAACACCCACATCAACACTGCAAACTGAAAAGGAAAAAAACCAGCATGTCAGCACACAGTCTGTCTTACCAGAACACACTAGTTAGAGCAGTGACAGAACTTCTCTAAACGCACAAAGGAAACTAAAATGCCCCAAACTCCACTTTCACCTTTGTATGTCTTATGTAATTACAGATGAGGGCCAAGATGGCCACAGGATTTAGTAATAGGATATGTGGCCTCTTGCCTGTAGGTCATGGGGCTGAATTCAGCCCAAGTCAGCAGTGACCACAGGCTGTCAGTGCCCGGTGGCTGCTCAATGACCTCTGATTTATACAGCACTTCCAGCCCCAGGTTTTGTAATGACGGGCAAATGCAGTTCCTACCTCCCACCCTTCAGCAGCACGGAGCAAGACGGGCACGGGAGAGGTCGAAGGGCTGGTGCCTGACACGGCACTCGGTGGCAGAGCCAAGAAGGAGCAGGTTGGACATCTGTTTGCATGGCAGCCCAGCAGCCAACACAGGAGCATGGCCACTCCAGGGCTGCAGCACAAGTGGTGGCACCAAACTATCACAGCTCAGCTCAGCAAAGGTCTCAATGAACTGCTGACTAGACCAGGTATAGGTGCCTGTCCTATCAGGGGAAAAGCCTGTCTGGAAAATAACAAGGCGAGGGTGGCTTGATTGAGTTTTCTTAAAAAAAAATAAAAATAGAAGCTTTGGAGGCTAAAAAAATCAGGGAAGAGAGGAGTCAACAGCAGCATAAAATCATAGAACCATAGAATGGTTTGGGTTGGAAGGGACCTTAAAGATCATCTACTTCCAAACAAAATGGAGGCTGGCTCTAAATCAGAGACAAATTCAAAAGGCAAAGACATCCTTCTGTGGACAGACACCTACACCCTCCCAACTGCTATGATTTCTGGCTGGGTATCCCAGCCCCTAACTCATACCCAGGTACTGTTCCTCCCCCACCACCACCCCGCTGACTGCCCTTGCACCAGGCTCTGCTTTGCTCCACTAGCTCTGCACAAAGATCTGCACAAGTCCAAATCCCTCAGCTTTCTGCCAGGTGGAGAGTGTCCCAAGCACACCTCTGACCTATACTGAGCCAGGAGGGGGCTGAAGGCTGCCAGGTCTATTTCTGTGTAGGATTCCTCTCCAAGGAAAATCATCCCAGTTCTTCTAGTGTTGCACAGCCCATAAGGCACTGAGCAGAAGCTACAATCTGGGTGTCAAGATATAGTGGATTTACCAGTGCTTATTTCTTGCTAAGCACTGAATTAACTTTGCATTGTGCAAAGCACACAGATGAGACCCCCAGCCCTTTAATCAATGGGTTATTTTTTGTGCAAGACACTGTGAAACACTGAAGAGCTGGACAGACACGGTGGGGAGGCTGCTACTGGCACCAGGGAGAGAAGATCTGGGCACAGTCAACAGCCCAAGGTGAAGCACTCTGATAAGCAAGAGATACACACAAGGAAAAAACTGGTACAAAGCACTGGAAGGGGAAAAAAAAAAAAGCATGTTGGAGGACTGTGGGTGTGGGTAAGCATCTAGCCTGCAGCTGGGTTATTCAGGAGTTCTGTATCCAAACATCCTTTTTTAGCTTATCATAAGGTGAAAATATGCAAACCAAACAAAATCAACAACCAACAGTAAGAAACGGGGATGACAATCAATGCAAGTTAATTGCATGACCCAGTTAATGAAATGGAGTTTACCTCAAGAGCTTCATTCAGAGCTGATCCCATTCAAAACTCAGTAGGATGAACTGCCAATGATGCAGTTCTTTATCTGTCAGTCCTTTCTAGATGTGATGCAAGCAGCACCAGAGGCACAAAGCTGAACCTCAGACAAGGCTGCAATGTTACCTACCATTGACTGCATTTCCCACTGAAGGATTTTGGCAGGTTGATCAAGAAAAATAAAGCAGATTTCTCTAAACTCCCTCATGATTCATTCAAACCTTGGCCCAGTTCTGCTCTCCACAATGCCAGGGTGAGAGCTGGCTGCCAGCCTCTTTGCACAAGACATTTTAACAGAGCAAATAGTTTCCTTTCAGATCAAGTCTGTGCATGCAGCACATCCCTCTCCCCAACACAGGGAGGAAAGTCAGTAACTTGTAGTACAGCAAGAAGCCCCTGGGTTTCCCATCATTCAGAACGACTCTCTCGCAGGCTGTGCATTCAAGCACACACAGCACAGCACCATGACACCTATCCAAGATCTCCTCTGCATGAACACCACCCCCCAACCTAAGCACCACCCCAGTCAGGTGGACATTCAGTAATATTGCTGCAGGCTATGACAAAGTCATAAAATGTGAGTTTATGTAAGCAGAAGGCTAACAGATAGGAATCAATCCCAAAGTCCAGCAACTACCAGAACTATCCAATCCCATTTAGTAAGCATTGAATTTATGGCCCAAGAAAGATCAAAATCCAGGAGTTAACATTTGACTGACACAGGGTTTGCTTCTCCCAAAGTCTGTCTGGAGCAACATCAGGGTCCAATGACAAACTGTGTTGCATGTACCGTTTTTATCCACTTCACGTACCCACACTGGGAGGTCTCCCTCCCTCTCAGGAACCACAGAGCCCAGGAGGAGCACCACACTCTCTGTCACGTCAGTAAGGGACAGCCATCACAAAAGCTGGGGCTGCCAAAGCAAGTTAAGCTCAGCAAAAACCTCAGAACCCCCCTCTTCATACACTTCTGACAGTTAAAACAACACTTGTGGGATTAAGGGGAGTTGATCTCAATCCCACATTGGTCTGTATTTTGTATTGGTGCCTATTTTTTGCTTTAGAAATGAGACGAACTCAGAGAGCCTTACAACTGCCTGTCTAAACACTTACAGCTCTAAGACAAAAAAATGAATGCAGGATGCATTCATGATTCCCAGGACTGACCTACAAAGATAATATTGCTCTTTCCACACACGGAGGACAGAAGAAGGAAAGCACAGAGCCCAAACTCAGCCTGAACGTTACAATATGTAAAGCAGCAAAAAACTCAGTATGGACTGAAGTGAGTTTTTGCCTACCTCATTGCAATGATTAATGACTCCCCAGTACACAAAGCATACTGCAATTTAATGGCAAATCCAAAAATGCCCATCCATCAGTTTCTTGACCATAAAATAGCTCAAACACAGCACAGAGCTCTGTTCCTCAAAACATCAGCTGTGCAAAGACCAACTGAAAGCAACCGTGTCCCAGCAGAGCGGCCACCACTGTGCAGCTGGGGGTGACGCACTTCACTGCTGCGTGTCAAGACAAAGGGCAGTTTCTCCTGGGACTCTGGCAAAGGCTCCTCTGGAATTGCTCCTCAAGAACCGTGAGGAACCTCATCTTGTGCTGCATAAAGACTTCCATGACTGAAGCATTGTTTAATTAAAAAAAAACAAAACAAAACCTTAACAAGACAAGTTTTACAGCCAGAACTATTACACACAACAAACTGACCTGCAGACAATTTTGTACATCAAAGCTCTCTAACTTTCATTATACACAAATGTGCTGTTTCCTATAGCCAAGATGTTTAAACTACACGAGCCAAGTCATTTTTATTTTTTTTTAAACCAGGGCTGTTACATCACATAACACCCCAGAACCTTAATGTTCTCCTCAAGCACAAACTCTTCAAAATCAGTTAACTTGTGCTGGTGAACTGTCCTGACATTCACTGGTTTCATATGAGGGTTGCTCCCAACTACCATAAATTAGACTAATTAACCTACATAAAACGTATTAGATGTCAGAAGAAGAGAGGGGAAACAAATTAGTTCAGCTGAATAAACATGTCTTTCCTATAGTCTTTGCTATCACCATAGTATTTTAAGTGATTAGAGTGCCTTGAAGACACTCGGACTGGAATTAATTCTACTCCTAATATAATTCCTCTAAAAGGCCATATTTTTAAAGCAGAGTTAACTGAAACAGCAGTTGGCTGTTTGCTCCTTCCTCTTCCTTTAATGCAAGGGATTGTGATCTCTAAACAAGTGGTGTGGAAATTCTTGTAATTCAGATGGAGGAACATACCACAAAGGGCTTAATTATTAAAGAAATACAAGTGACCTTGTGACTGCAAGTTTTTCTGTGATATTGTTTGAAAATAACTGAAGACAACTTAGGCAACTTATGCCCTTAAAAACCCACAATAAACAAATAAAATGTTCCTTTCCTCCCTCGCACACCAAGTTTAAGCTATCAAAATGTACTTCCAGCTGTGTAACAGTAATTCTTTTGGTCCAGGCTGTAGCCTCGAGATGCTACAGAGATGAATCTTAAATATTCAGTCACTTCAGCATGAAGGTGAGACACAGCTTCTTACAGACCAGGCAGATGGGTGGTGGTGAGGATTTAGCCATTGAAATATAATCCCTGAGTGGAAACACTGGCAAGGCACAGACCCTAACAGCCTTACTTAAGCTATTTTGCCATAAAACGTTTCCAGCAGTATCATGTTCAGAAAAATGACCAGAAAGCTCAGTCACCCCATAAAAGTACTTTTACTGCACAACCCTTTAGGATCAGGAAAATTATTACACAAAACCCCAGGCAAATATCCCCTTCTCCTCTTTCTCTTCTGAAAAAATGAACCTCTATCACAGGCAGCAGACCCCAGGTAACGACCCGACAGCCTTATAATCCTTCCTTTACTGCAAGAGACTTGCACAGCATCGGGTGCAACTTTTACAGCACAAACTCTGTGTTTAAGTTGGAGTACAATGAGAAACTGGATCTAGAAACTCTGGGTGAGATCCTGAGATTTGCCTCTGATTTCCACTGCACAAATATAACAAAGACTTTTACAGCCTTCCTATTGTTCTCCAGGTTTCACTAGAAACCCCTTCCCCCAACAACTCCCAGGGCTTTACAAAGCACTAAGGAAGGGATTTACTGGAGGATAAACGCAACTTTATTTCAAGAAGATTAAGCAAACTGAAAAAGAAATGGACAACACCTTTGTCCTCAGTAAAGGAAACAATTGTTTGAAAAATGAAAGAAGGTGATTAGCATGAAAGGAGGGAATTCTTACAGAACAAAACTGAAGGGTTTTCAGCCAATTCTCTCTTTAATCTTTTAATTATTATTCTTCACTGACAGTTTATTCTGCCACCTTCAATCAGCCCCATTAAATACTACTTGGACATACCCAAGTTATCTGTCAGGCAGTACTGCACACTTAAGGTAGAGTAACTTGCAAAATCTGTTTCAGTTATTTGCATCACTAAAAGAAGCAACTATTCACACCCAACTCCAGAGACTGAAACAAAGGTCCACCTTCCTGCTAAAACGCAGGCATCACTCGGTCCCCACTCTTCCAGCAAAAAAGCAGACACAGAACTCCTGCTGTTTAAGGCCAGTAACTGAACACTAACCACATGCTAGCCTCGGAACAGAAAAAAACAGAAAAACAAAACCAGCCTGTGCCAGTCTAGCCCAAACCACAGAATTTTCAAGAGGGAGAGATACATGATAGTGACAAATTCTGAATACCCAATGTCTTGTTTGCTTAAAAGATTTCTGCTGTTAAGCACCAGCGAGAACGTGCAACAACTGAACTGCATATGCAGCCAGAGCTTATGTCAGTGTTCCATTAATTTTTAGTATACTGGAAAAAAGCTATACTTCTTGGGGAAAAAAAAAAAAAAAGCTTTTTACTTCCAACAAGCCAACTAAACCTCATTATTTACTTCTACTGAGCCAAAGATGCCATTGTTCATTCATGTTTACAAGGACTAGCAGGCTCTGCAAAGCCAGGTCAGCAAGGAAGCTATTTCCACAAGGCTGCAGTACCTCCAGCTGAAGTGAACTTACCTTCAGAGAATCAACTAAGTCATCCACTAGGAAGAGACGTCTCAGCTCTTTGACTGTGCCATTAACATGACCAAGCACAACATTACTGTATTTCTGAATAAGCTCTTCAGACACGGCTACATCAGACTCCAAGTAAGCCCTGCAAGAAAGAAGAGCTTATGAAATTTTACTGTAAAAGTGCTGCCAAACAGTACCAACACCTTATATATAAAGTATCAACATCCAGTCTTTTTATGATATAAAGAGAAAAAACCCATTGTATGAGGGACACTAAAAGGACAGAGCAGAACTAACCTAAGTTACTCTTAGAAGGTAAAAGTTAAACTCCAAAAACACTCCACAGCTGCTTAGAAGAAAATAAAAGTGTTTCTTTCTCACTGCTGTCCTGTACTAGCACATTTACTAAGTCACACATAGTTGTAAGTAGACTAGGCAAAAATGTGCACAAATTAACGTAACATGTGTGAGCAGACAGGGCTAGTGGGTGGCCCAAAGAATGCCCAGCACCACTGGCACATGCTGCTTGGTCTATGAAGTCTCTTCCTACTCCTCAGCATATGCTGTAACTTATTACGCTAATAAGGCCAATGTGGATTTAAAAACAGGAGAGACAGACGGTCTAAGGGTGTGTGTCATTCTCTGGTTTTGCTATTGTATTAGGCAGCCTAATATTCTACAAGATTCCTACATTTCTCAAACAAAATAATCCTACAAAAGCAACATATCCATTCACACTGCTAGAAGGCATCTTCTGAAGGTGCCACTAAGCTGTAACAAACACACTAAGGCACAGTGAAATGATCAAGTTTTCCACCATTTCCTAAAAAAAATTTCTTACAGTTAGTGACAGCAGTTCTTCCAGCAGACAGATATAAGCTCCTATCTGGTTACATGTAGTTTCCACTACACAGCAATTTTTATCTGTACTTGCAGTGCCTATGGCAATTTACACTTTAAAATAGAGAATAATTTATTTATCTAATTTGCACGTTGGAGGGAGTAGAAGCAGTGCAGCGCATCTGTAAAGGGGCACTAATCTTAATTACTGTAGTCATTAAACTTACTTTTGTTTGGAGGAATTCTGCTTTAGAGTATTTTTGTTTGACTTTTTAAAAATAAAACCAACACGGTGGAAGCTCCCATGTATGTTATTTAAGGCAAAACTAAACATGGCCTTGTGGCAAGCTCAGTACAAATGAAAATGCTTTGAAAAGTAACTACAGAGGGCAGCCATTCCAAGGCCACATTCTGCTATCCACACTCAGCTTGTATCTGCACACCCTTCTCAACTCATCAGACAAGACATTCCGTACCTGGATCAAAAATTAAATTGATCTCATTGCTCTTCACTGTCATACTAAATTCAGGTAAAAAATACCCTTCCTACAGTTGAAGTTACACAGATAAAAAGTAAGTAACCACGTATGGTGGACAAGAATGTCTGGAAGCTTCTTCCAAATATCAGTATTTTTAGAAATAAACTGAGAAGAGCACAGGTAGAACAAGTTTTGCTTGTTGTTGCTAAGAAAGAACTTAAATGGTAAACCTGTGAATGCTATCTGGATGCTGAAGAGCACTGCTGGGTAGACAGAACAGGATTTCAACTGGGAATTATTCACTCTAATGAGGGGGAAGAAGAAGGGCCATACAAAGCCTTGATGGTTAAAAAAAAAAAGCAAAATCCAAACAATAAACTAAGTTCACAAAAGAGAGGTACTTCATACTGCTATCCTGAATGTCGGTGCCAATTGTTCAGATGTTTATTTTTTTTATATCAGTTCTAAGCTTGAAAGCAAAAACTCCTTTTTTTCCAGAGTTTTGCCCCACAGCTGGGTTGGGCACAGATTGCCTTCCTCTGGGTAAATGAGCCACTACTCATAGTCAGGGAGGAATGCAGGAAAACCCAAGGAAACATTTTCTTTTGCCTGAGGATGAAAGGAGGAGAACAAGAATAATTGGAAACACCACAAAATTAGTAAGAGAGCTGTAAATAAGATGGGAAGCAGGAGTTTCTGAAAGGTCTAAGGGAAACTGAGATTGAACCACTTCACTGATTAATAAGAGGAGAGAAGCAAGTCTGAGCAGTGTAGGATACGGCAGGTATGAGAACAGGAAATGTGCACTCTCAGTAATTACTCTAACACAGTAATAAGTTTTTATTTCTCTTAAGATGCAACTTTGCAATAATGGGCACCTCTGTACTCCACACAGGCAAGGATGCATACCACATTCCCACAATGCAGCAAGTGCATACACCTGTGCCCTGAGGACTCAGCTCATCACGTAAAGCAAAGACCTCGGAGGGCCACTTTGAGGACCTCAATTAACTCTGTGATTCAACTCCTCAAGCCTTAGAATTCAGAGCCCAGATTTGCAGATTCTGGGCAGATTGCAATGACCTTGGAATTCTGCTGATGACAGTGCAGCCTTGCATGTGGAGAACACAGCTATACTGCTACATAACAGAACACCAATTAAGAGTATCCTTAAAAAAAAAGTTCCAAAAATATTAAAGAATCGTCTGATACATTTATTCTGATTTTTTTGCTGAATATATCGCATTGAAAGTGCCGCACCTCCTGGATATCCTTTAAATTTTGTACATCATTCGCCACCGGTTCACATTCTGAAGACCGTATCATTCTACGTATCATTCCACTAGATTGAAGTATGTAATTATTTTTTTTAATGTAATTTAAGATACTCTAGCATTCCCAGGAAAATCCCCTGTACCAAGTGTTCATTTTTATTGCTGGTGTAGACAGATTTTTCAACACAGAAACCATTATGTTACTATGCAACACATTACAGCATACATCACCTACTGCTTCTAACAGCACCAATACTGCTGTGCCCCAAAACAATACACTTTGTAATTAAACAGAAAAATCTCACCTAAATGGGTGGCCTTCATCAGACTTTTGGATTGCCTGGATAACTCCCTTGTATATCCTAAAGCTGATGGTCACGGAGAGCAGGGCCAAGGCGATGTAAGCTACCACGCTCACGATGCTGAACACTGTTAATGAAAGCAGCAGGAACAAGCTGGCACCAAACACCACTCCTGTCTTCTTAATGTCTCGCCAGTAAAGGAGGTCAACAACTAAAATTTAAAAGAGTTGAGAAATTAGAACAAGATACCTTTTGCATCCATATGAAAACAGGAAAACATGATTCACTCGACTGCTGAGAGTCATCAAGAATGGAACTTACGATCTCACTGTCAAACCAGAGCAGAAATTACAACTAGAACTAGGTTATTTTAGCACTGATTCTGCATTGAACTTCAGATTATTGAGATTATTGTTACTAGGACTACCTCAAATCTAATTGCTAAAATTTAAGGACAATCCTGCCCTTAAGCAATGTCAGAATTAATCTCTCCAACTACTGTGCTGTGTTCTGCACCAGAACCACAGTGGTTTGTGCTTAATTTCATTTTATTTTTGTGGAGGTCACTCACTGAAGAGATTGATTCCGATTCCCTGTGAGGACAAATGACAACACGCTACCAGATCTCTAAACCTTTACATCTTTGCAAGTCTGGTACAAGCAAAGGCACTGCTCAAGACTCATCAACAGTTTGTTTCGATTCCTTTTGACCGAAGACATTCCCATGGAAGTTTATAATGTTGATTACGGGTGAAGGCCAAGCCACCAAGAGGGAATAATCCCACTGAAACTTCAATCCAGGCTAAATCTCCTGTGCTACAATGCAAAATACATAATTTGTAAACCAAGTTTATTTTTTTCCTTAAGCAACCCTCATGAGAGAACACAGTATTATGCCATTTTTAGCACCACTGTGTAAATGACACCCTTGCACAAGTCACAGGTAATGGCTTAGGATATCCATTGCAAACTTGTTTGTTTTGAGGCACCTTACTCAACTCATGACATCTGCAAACATCATTCTCCATTGCGGAGTACAGAACTGGGCAGAGACACCTAGTCTAGTTTTATACTTCATGGAGAGAGAAAACTCATTCTTCACAGTTTTCGCTTTCACAGGTGATTAATTTTCACATGAACAAATTCCTCTTCTGCTTCAAAACTGCTTGTTAATAGTAATAAATTAAGAGTTATTAGATACAGAACTTTAAACAAATTACTGAAAAATTATTAGAACACAAGCTTAGTAATCCTCTCTCATCCTAAGCATCACTGAAGTTAATTGTAAAATATCGTATCGCAATCCAGAACAGATTCTTACTCTGAATGTCTGTAAAAGAAAACGAAAAATCAAAATTTTACTATTATTTCTTACAGGATGAAAATGGGTAATGCACCAATATTAAATACTTGGAAGCCTCTGTAGGGCAAAGTCTGCAAAATCCCTTTGTAGGTGCAGCATGAAAATGCCACTGGGACTATGGTACCATTTCACAGTGTTTCAGAAGCTTAAGTCCTTTCCTAATTATTCCGTAGGGAAATGCTACTGCGCAGTAGATGCTGGAAAGATGAGAACCCTGGTCAGAAACTTCAAGCTGCCGTTTTCACAATGCAAAATATTTTATCCAAATATTTAGTTAATGTTTCAGTAGAAATTTCCCGCAGCTCTACAGACAGAAGCAGGTTACAGCTGCATGAACATCTTAAATTTGTCACAAACCAAAACTGCTGTGGAAAGAAACAGCCTCATCCCTCCACCACTCAATCCCACTCCCTAGCTCTGCATGGCCACGCAGCCCGGTTTTGTATGCTGCTGACAACTATTGCACCAAAAATTAAACAAAAACTAAGCCAGATCAGATTCTGGATGTGGTTCACCACGTGACTCCACAAACATGTGGAGTGAGAGATAGAGCAGCCAGCTGAAGGAGCTGACACCCCTGCTCTCAGAACAGCACCCATCTAAAGGCCTCGTCAAATTGCAGCCCAACCTATCATGCACCCCAGTGACCTGTTATTCCACTGGGTCTCTTCATGTTACAAAGCTGCACTTATGTTTTCCCTGTCAAACAAATGAAGCTCTAAGCAAGACAGCTTTTCTTTCCTATTCGTAAAAATCAAACAAACAAAAAAAATTCATCACAGAATTCCTTTTGTATGGGCTATAATCCCTAAATTTAACAACATTTTCTTTCGTTTCTTTGGCTTTGCTTCTAAACACAAAAGTATCTATTAGTGTCTCTGTTAGTACAACTTACGTTAGCAAGTTTGGCATGTAAAGGGAGCTTACAAACGAAATTGTGAGCTTGACCTAAAAAAATCGCTGTAAAACTGTAAACCTAAACTGAGCTGCAAGCATCCATGACAGCTGGGTGAGGTTTACAAAACCAGTCTTGGCAAAAAAGGTTAGTGGATTTTGTGCTCCTAAATCATGCAAGAAATCTTCGGGAAAAACCTCATTTCTTTCTGAGTATTTGCTTCAAATAGGGAAACTATTTATTTTTAAATGCTGCAACTCGAGCATCCATCACTCGAATTTGGGTGCTGCTCCTATATCAAGTGACACACTAAGTATGAGCCCTACTCCTCTCCATTTGCAGACAGCATTAGTTCTGTAAATCAGATACTCCCTCCTCTGTAGCACAATTTTAAAGTGTCTCCACTGATGGTGAGTTTACTGCTTCATAGGAAATAACTTCTTACAAGCACTAAGGCATCATGCCCAAACCCAGTTAAGAAATATAGACAGTAATTCATCTGCATGGCAGTTTTCAAAATATGAGAAACGACAGCAAATTGCTGGAATTGAAGCATACCACAAATGCCAAATGGCCTCTAGCGACCCATCTTCAAGTCTTTTGTTCTCAGTAATCAATAAGAAAACCCCCAGCTAGGACCTCCCAAGGCCAGAGTTAATCTGCACATGAAGCATTTTTCCTCACTCCATTTGAAGAACTACCGAATCAGCTGCAGCTTAACGACATACTATCTGGTTTAATTATATATTCCTCAAAGGAAAATTCAGTGTTATAAGTCACTGATTTGTAGTTTTTAGTCCAAGAGAGCACATGATGAAACTGATTTATATTCTGCAATTGACCAGAAGCAGGTATCTGCATTTCTTTCTAAAGTAAAAGATTAAAAAGCATTACTAGAAGCACCCTTCTGGCTTTAATTTACACACAAGATATTCACAGCAGATTAAAAAAAAAAAACCACAACAAAGCAAAACAAAACCCCAGCCAATTCTCAGGAACAGCCCTACCAAGCAGTATCTTTCCTTGTGGAAACCGCTTTAAGCTTTATTTTATACAACATGAACTATAATCTCATGCATTTCATGCTAGTATTTCAGGCCTATTCTAAAGCAGGAACAGCTGCCTACATTTGGTAAGCATGAACTGTCACTTGGCACGTCTAAAAATAGTACTGCTAGCATCTGTGCCTTACATGCACAACTCATCCAATTACATTTTGCTTTTAAAGCAAGTGCCGTGATACGAGCCTTTTCTTACTTTCATCGAAATTTAACTTAAAACTGAACAATTCGGGTTTTTTATGACGATAAAAACAACTGGTTTAACATTTTTAACTTGATAATCCTCTTTTTAAAAAACCCAAACCAAGTAACCCTCTGTAATTTTTTTAGAAAGTGAAATTACAAGCCTGGAGATCTACTCGAGAGTTGAATTCCCACCTATCGAAGCAAACCAAGGGGAAAAAAAAGCAGGGACTAACCCATTTTGGCATCCATCTTGAGTGTGCCCGCATGCAACCAGCTCTCGCCCAGCTGACGGCCCAGCGCCTTCCCACTTCCTGCCCGGGCGCTGGGAGGGCGGCAGCGATGCGCGCCGACACGCAACCCCAGCGCGACCGGAGGGAAATCGCGACGGGAGGGAAATCCCGCCGGCCCCCGCGCTCGGCGTGCAGCTGCCCAGGGCTCCGCCGTCACAATGGACAACTGCACTTCTCTGTCCAGTGTGGAGAAACAAACACAAACGGTTTGTTTGTTGTTTTTTTTTCAGCGCAAATGAAAGGCTGTTTGTGTAAACGGAGGAGGAAGATTTAAAAAAAAACAACAAAACCCAAACAACCAAACCACACACACAAAAAAGAAAGGCAAACAGTGCACGATTTACAAGCGTTGTATGAACAACGGCCGGTACACTGAGACCTTTCTGTACTCTGAGAGGTAAAATGAAATTATGTTCTTCAAATAATAGTAAAAAGTGTAGAGGCACCAGCGAGAGCCTTTTCTGGATCAACTGAAGAACTGCCCGTGTTGTACCAGTACAGAAATGTCACATCCGAAGTGCTCAGTGACAACTGTCACCATAGCACCATGCAGGCTGCTATGAGGAAAATTAACTCTAGACCATAAAAAAACAGTACACGACCTCCAACAGGCTAACTGCTGTTAATTGCTGTTCAGAGAGGGATTTTCTACTCATGCTAAATAGACTTCATATTTATTTACACACAACAGCGATCTTTAGAGTTTCCACCAGTCTGCTCAGGCAGAGTATGCAGCAGGCAAGATCTGACCCTGCAATTTCACTTTCAAGGCCTGGCCAAGCCCGCGGTGGGGCAGACCCAGCTGGAGATAGACCAGCCCCCAGAAGAAGCCCCCAACCCATCCAGTGGTCAAAGTCTGCCAATACAGGCACCATTATGAGACTCGGTTTGACGTCTTCATGATTTCCTACACCAGAATTACTATTTAATATCACAGTTGACAACCAAACATCCAAGCCTCCTTTTGCCCTGCTCAGATGTGTTGGAAGGCAGTTTGGTCCTTGGCTGCCTTGTTGCAAGGCAGTAACAGCAGAACAATCCCAGGCTGGTCCAACTGGGTGGTTACTGCAGGGCTGCACATGGTGCCAAGTATGTGGAGCTGACTTGAACTAATAGAGCTCTTCCTGTCCCAGGAACAGACATGAGAGGAGTGGCACTGCCAGTGGGACTGACAGGCTTGTCTAACTGGATCCCAAAGGTCAGAAAACAAGTCTGCATCATACACATTTCTGACTTGGCACATTTGCCCCACTACCCCTACCAAGAAAATGCAATACAGACTTCACAGAATACATGCTAGAAAGAAAACAAAGTCAGGCACTACCACATTGCCCCCTCAGAAATGCAAATACTGGATAACAAGTATTAATAAGCCAAAGCAGTGTTTTCCTTTCACTTCTACTTAATCATATAGCCTTGCATGTGTGCACAATGTAGGAACTGGGAAAACCATTCCACAGCCCTGATTGCTCACGATAAAAATTTAAAAACGCTCAAGGGCTGCACAAGCCTATGCAACCTCTTCCACTATTTAACTTGGCTGAACCAGAATCCAGATAGATCTTCAGCACACTAACAAAAAGATAATTCTGGGATAGCCTGAGAGTATAGCTGTGGTGTTCACCCTACCATTAGCATTATTTGGCCATTAAAATCTGACAATTCATTGAAATAATTAAAAAAATAATTTTAGATGCTTTAGTACCCATTACTCCCTGGGGGCCTGTCTTTAAAAATGCTAAAAATAAAAGTCATGCCATCCCCAGGGTTAAGCCTGTTTCATCCTACTTATCTAGATGATCAATACCTGTGGTGATGAATGCCACAAGTTGTACCACTTTCACTATGGTTCCTCAACTACTATGGCTGTAGCAAAAGAAACATGCAGACCAAAACTAACTTAGGATTCTATTAATTAGAAATTAGTGCTTTGGTTGGAAAGTCTAACTATAAACCGCACTTTTGGCTCTTCTGACCTCACCCCCCCTTTTTTTTTTCTTCCCCAACCAAGAATTTCAGGCCTGACATATGGATTGCTGAACATTTAAACTAGTTACATATCAAGAACATATTACTAAACACTGCAGAATATCACTTCCTAATACTTTTCAGTCCTTTAATGAAAGGTTTTAGATTTGCTCATTACATTTTTTTTTCAGGTTATTTTTTCAGCATGGAAAGAAGCATGTTGCAATATTTGCTTCTATATTTATTTTGGGGCAAGATGAATAGTGTAATCTGAACTTTACCCATCATTTTCCATGCCACTGAAGCCCAACCTAACAGAGGAAGAACATATGAAACAAGGAGTCTGCAACTTGTTATAAACAAATGCTATCAGAAAACACTACACTAGGCTTCAAGAACAGTTGCATATGGAGAACCAGTCTCCTCTGCTTCCTCAGAAAACCACCTTCTTGCTCTGCTTCCATTTTCTTTTAAACTCTATCTCTACCAGTTAAATTATAATTAAACCTCAAGGCAGTAGGGACTTCCTTGGAGGGAGAAACCGGCACTGAACCAGCTTCCTCCATCTAAGGGGATGCCACACTGTAAAAACAAAGTCTAGGGAAGAGGAATTTAAAACACTGCTTAAAGCAGTTCTACCAGCACAAAATGTGCATGTAGGACGGGTTCAGGTTTGCTTTGTTCCTTTGAGGCCAGCTCCATCACGCATTGGTCAGGTCTACATTTTGCAAAGAAGCCAAGTACACAAACCCCACATTCTTGTCCTCCATGCAGCTGTAACAGCGTGGCTTGCAGCGGATAGTGTATTCTCCCCCAAGTACCCTCCTGTGCCATACAGGAACGCTCTTGATTGGCAATTCATTACTTTTAATTCAAGAAAGGTTCTGTTATTCTCAAGGCCTGAAATTCTAGGCTCTGCAAGGCCTGCTTTCAGTTGCGGTGAGGGACAGACCACCAACAACCCTGCTCGTCAGGTTGTAAAAGAAAACCTTAAAATTGGGCCTGAATACCCAAACGTAACTTGTTTTTCAATTTTTAAATTTTTTTTGACCTCACCCCTTTTTTTATTTTTTTCTCCCCAACCTCGAGAATTTCAGGCCTTATGTATGGAGTGCTGAGCATTTAAACTACTTACACATCAAGAACAAACTACTAAACACTGCAGAATATTTTTTCCCTAATATTTTTCAGCCCTTTAATGAAAGATTAGTACTTGTAGAAACTTGTTTTGCAGGGGCAAAGTTTTTTTTTCCCCTGCAGGGCTGTTTTGCTACATATTTCAGTTCTGACAGAGCATTCTATGGATTCTAGACAGCTGGCAATTTTGTCCAAGGGGAAAAAAAACCCACAGATTTTGAAAAAAAATTATTAAAAAAGAGGAAAGCTTCACCTGTACAAGTACCAAGCATGACAGGGCCCTTTAGGAAGATACTCAAGTATCCAGAGATGATTAAAATTTTTTGAAGCTTGTGTGGTTGATAAAGTTTGAAGATTACATATTCAAATAAGGCTTAAACTCTTACACACTGAGCACTAATATAATGATCCATAGAGATTTACACTGGCAATCTCCCATTAGTGGTTAGAGGAACAAAGGTCAGAACCACAGTAATTTAAGGTTAGCTACTTATTTACCTAGAACAATTTGATATAATGGCTGTAAATTCTGAAAAATCAGACAGGTTTTCCTAGAATCCAACAGAATTATGAAAAACACAAAGCAAACATGTTTAAGGATAGACTCCAAATATGCTACGCCGAACAGAAAAAAATCCCACCACCACCCTGCTGTAGTCTGCACGCGATTTCTCCTCATAAAATTATTAATCTATATGAACTGCAAATGCTACATTCTTTCGAGTTAATGGTTAGTATTATTAAATTATTAATAATCTAGGAATTCCGAAGGAACATCAAACAAATTCAGCCTATGCTGGTATTTGTGCAGTGCATACCAAAACAAGCTGTTCTTTAGTATGCTCTGTATGACTATAAAAGATCTGCAGTGTCACACCAGCTATTTCACCTACATAAATAATTTATCTTTCTGCATTGCTCATATTTACCCACTTTAACCTACATCTTTTACAATTTTGCATACAGCACAAACAGATCTCACACAGTCAGACACATTTCTTAATCAAATACATGCTACAGACACCATTTGCTAAAAACAACCCGCAGCATCTTCAGAAAAAAAAGGGGGAAAAAGGTGAAGGAATAAATACCCTTATCCTTCCAACTGCTCGGCTGACTGTCCATCTCTCCACAAAGGCTCTCCCCTCCAGCTGTGATTATCAATTATGCATAGCAGGAGGCCAGCTGCAAGAGAAGAGCTCCCCAACCCAGGGTGGGGACCATGGGCTCCCCCGGCGCCTCTGCAGCCGCCGCCGCTGCTGCTGCACTGGTGCTGCAGGAGCCGGTCAGATGACGGCGCGGGGTGTGCTCAGCGCTGACGCAATGCTACCTTACGCCCCGCCGCTACCGGGAACAGGCCATCACGCACGGTGCAGCCATTTGCTTCATGTAAAGGGAACGGAGGAGATGACAGGCAGGGGCCGGGAGCCGGTTCCTCCCCGCAGGCAGCCCCGCCGGTGCAGCCCCGCGCTGGGCGCCGCCCTACAGAGCCCCCCCGCCCTAAGCCGCTTTGCACGGCTAAAACTAGTCACCAGGCAGCCTCTGAACAGATGGCTTTTCAAACAAGGGTTAAAACCGTTTATAAACCTCCTAGATATATGCCTTCCCCTCTTTTTTTTTTTCTTTTTTCTGTTTTACACAAATGTCTGACTGTCTAGAAGACTAACAGAGACAGCTTTGTAAAGCACCTCTTCCTTTAAAAAGGCAGCCTGAAGGAAAACACAAGAGGACCCTTTCCGTGCCGCCAGCACAAGGCTCCTGAATAACACAAGAAGGCTTTTTGCTGGTATCTTTAGTCCCCATGAACTGCTTAGCCATATTTATTCATCTTAGCAGAGGTTTGAGAAGAACAGTTCTCTCACCCTCTACCTAATTTCTACAACCAAACACCTTGTTTTTAATTCTACATCAGCACCCTGTGTTGTCAGCTGCAGACCTGACAATTAAATGCTCCCTTCATTTAAATAAAAACAAGCACGGGAACGTTGACACTAACACACAGAAAGTAGCATACAGGCAGTATTGTACAACATGAGACGAGCATAAACTAGAAACTAAAAATCAAAGAAAAAAAAAAGCTTTGAGAATTATTTTCTCATTCTGTGCTCCATCCCTGCTGAAAAAAAACAACATGACTACCCTTCTAGTCTCGAGTCTCTTCTCAGCAGTATCTGGGGCTGACAAAATGCTAAAAACACCCCAGCATTGCTTCAAAACCTTTTAGAAATTAGATGCACCATTTTTCAAAGGACTAGAAAAGGACATTTGCACATTTCCACAAAAATACAGCAGACTGGCTGGGATGGCAATTCTTATCCAGTCCTTAAATAGTCAGCTATATTCTTCATTAAAACAGACAAATTTACATGGAGAAAAATTACCATGAAGTTACCTGAAAGTCCTGTTCATTGCTTCAATTGCTACATAAATTTAAGGCCTCCTTTGACAGCAAGACCATTATATATATTTTTAGCTTATACAAAGATGTGCATTTCATTCACAATTTCAACACAAAAATTGAAACATGCAGTGCAGGAGGGAAATGGAAAGCATATATTCAAACATTATAGCACAAGAACACTTGAAAAGTTGTACTACATTAAAAAAAAAGCACAAAACATCTGAAAAACTGCTTCACTCCTTCCACTGAAATTCTTAAGATCAATTGGAAAGCACCAAAATCTGATTGTCCCCCCACATTTGTTTGGATGACTGCATTATCATTAAATTAGTAAAAAACTCAATGCTCTCAGAAAGTTCTTTCCACTAATTGTCAAATATCTAAAAATACACCATTTAAAGCATCTTTGTCTTCATAGTCTTTATATGACATACTTCATTTAGTACATTTATGCAACACATTCCTAAGAGACGTTTTGCAGTAGCCACACGTGCAGCCACAGCATACCAGCAGCAGCCAAAACATGGACAAATGCACAACCCTGTCCTCCAATCTCAAATGAGCCACCAATTCTCTCCATGAGAGCTTCTCCCTGCCCTCAGGATTCTCCTCCTTGCATACTCAATGTTAACTCTTGCCACTGTGTAAATGACACCTAAAATAAAAACCTCTATCCCTTTACAGTCACATCTCTTATTTCAGGCAAGAGACACCCATGTAACCCTATTCTAGATATAAACTAAGTACCAGCACTGTCAAACTTGTGTAAGCTTTGCAGTTTAATCAGGGACGCTGCATACCTGTATCTACACCAACATCTAAACAAAAACTATCCAACTAACTGGCTACTCACAAGATGGTATTATCCAGTCACCTAGACAACTAAAACAGATGCAATCAATTCTAAACATGTTCTTCTGCTGAATACACCTACCTTCCAAGGGGCTGCACCCCTACTCACCAGACAGACATTAAATCACCCTGAACAGATAGACTGACAACAGCATTTTTGCTCTGTAGAGCGTTCCTGACTTTCCACAGGAGAGCATTCTGGATGACTACCCAATTCTGCTCTTGCCTAATGCCTCATTCAATGCTGGCCATCTATCTGTGCTTCTGGGGAAGCTGGTAACTTACCACAAATGCTCCACGTTCTCTGTAATTCTGCCACTCTGCAAGTAATGGCCCAAAGGCCCCACACTGTTAGCGGCCTTGTCTATACCAGCCTTTACTTCTCATGAAACACAACAGATTTATGTCTTTCCTTCACAGAAAATTTCACTCAAGGTTTCGGGTTTTTTTTTCCTTGTTTCTCCTCCTACTCCCCAAATTCTCCACCCTGAAACAGAAGTCTCTATTTATTATTATTTACCTGGTAGCATAAAAGATGACCTGAACAATCAGAGAATGTATGAATACAGTCAGATGAAACTAAAATGAAATTTTGTCAAATTATATTTTACAAAAAATCTGCTCCTGAAATATATTCCAGAGGCATTCCAAGGTTATTTTTTCACCAGTGAAAAATACCAAACCAAACCAAACCCTTCCCATCTGCCAAACAGCTCTATTTAACTAACTACAAGTACAGAAACTAACAGAAATTAAACAAATTACTACAGTGCTGGTGTACAGCAGCATTTCTAACTTCTTTTAAGCTTCACTTAACTGTAATGACCTGATTTGCTGTTACAGATTCACCGAAGTGCTTTATTTCTGCCCCCATGATTTGGGAATAAAAAGAAAAGCTTCATCATTACCACCACTCAGCCACCCTTTCAAAGCACATTGCCCTTTTTGAATTTGGCCCTTCAAGAAAATCTGGGAAATTTAATGTATTAGTAATTGTTACATTTCTGTAATTCAGTTCCTGAGTGCCCTATGGCATATTTGAAAACAAGAGAGCTGTAAATCTACAAGATTTAATCTGAAATTAATGTCTACAGAGTCTGATGTTCAAAAACACCATGAAACAAGGGTGTCCTGTGAAAGTGCCTGCCTTCATAGTAAAGATCTCAATGCCATTTTCAAATGTTACTGTAATGTTCAATGAGAATATACAGAGATTTAAGCTGCCAATATGGTTATATTTTGGTACACAACTTTTTGCCACAGTCAGACGTTTAGATTTGGAGGGGGTTCTACAATATACTTTGACTTTTGTAGTTCAAGAATATAAAATCTTCCACACTCCACAGATCAAAAAAAGGTTTATGGAAAGCATGGTTTTCCAGCCTGTGAAAATAATCTCCATCCAAAAGTAAATAAGGGGTTATCAGTGAAGAAAGTCTGTAAAACAGAAGGGCTAAGATACATAATAAGTATATTTAAGTTTTCAACTCTATTAAGCTCAAGTTTCTCAGAACCTGGAGTGCAATCCTGACAGGCAGTGTGCTGGGGTTACAGCTCATTTAGACACTAGATGGCATCAAAGCCCTCTTTTGGGAACACCCTTCAAACCATGACTCCCCACATCTCTGCTGCACGCACAAGCCCTGGCAGAAGCTGGAGTTGCAACATTGGTGGCACAGCTCAGCAGCATCTGAACCATCAAGAAACATCCGAATATGCAGTATTTTTATGGAGATCAGAAAAATGTATTTTGAAGGCTGGTGAGCGTGAGTGTGAAGCAGCAGGATTACCTGCTAGGAAGCTAAATACAGCATGTCCTGGTACACAGAAGGGAAGAAAAAAAGCTACCACTGTAACCCAGGCAGTAGGAAGTGCTGGTGTTGCAACGGGGTATTTGCTATTGAAATTGTTATAAATAGAAGCTTCTTATAAGCAGAGAGGGTTTCTTTTTATTTCACTGCAGTTCTGAGTTTGGTTTGTTGGTTTTGGTTTTGTTTTTGAATTTGTGCAGGTATGGAGTACAAGGTCCCTGTGGTCTGATATCATTACAAAATAAAAAGTTACTCAAGGGTCTGCTGGGCAGCATTACACAAACCATGTTCTAACCCTGAGGCTGTTCAAAGCTTTATTAGAGTGGAGCTTTAAAAAAAAATAAACCCACAACTGTGTTAAGAGTTTGTGTTAGCTGCCTGCAGTCCACTGGGACTGTTGACACTGTTGGAAGTGACACTTTTAAGTAGACGTAGATATGTTGGCATTTAGGTTAGCTTTCAAAAAATATCACTGTTAAGTGTTCAAGAACCTTAAGTACACCAGTAAGGCAGTTCAGATTAATGTTTCAACAAGCATCAATCATACAACCACATCAACTGATTTCCAGAAGTCTTGAGGCACAGCAAAATCTATTTCAGTTCCACTGATGGGAAGACAGAAAAACAGACACAATAAAGGTAGACTCAGAAGGCCTTGTGATGAATTACCTCTTCTTTTTGATAGTATGATAGACAAGTGTGTTAGTTCTTTGAAGCTACTTTGAAATTGTACTCAAGTAGTGTGGTATTAAAAGCAGACATCTGATTTTGTTCATGGCTTGTCATCAGAATCTTCAGGCAGGTCTCAGAAGTCCGGGTTCTGTATTCCACAATACAGAAGTGAGCGAAAAAGTAAACAGCAGATTGTGGGGAGAAAAAAAAAATCCTAGAAAGAGTGGACTATGTTTTTGATTTTTCACCAACAGAAAGACTGCAGACAGTTCCCCACACACCCAGCCCAGCCTGTACCTGACGCATCTCCTACCCCTGCACAAACATCAGTGCTGGACAGACACATGCCCTGTCCCAGCACTGTGCCACTAGATGAGAGAATGAAGACACTGTTCAACTCTCTCTTCTCCTGCTATGGCAAATGGTTTTATGCGCAGCTTCTCCAGCAGTTTCACATAAACAGAAGAGGAGCAGCTGCGTTCTTGTCAGACTCAAAGTAAGAGTCTTTCTTCCCAAGGCAGTGATTTGCCACCCCCAGACTGCTACATCATGCAATGATAAAAGAGAACTCTGCAAAGGCTTCCTTTTAAAAGAACTAAGAAGTAACCTAGTATACTACATGTAATGTTCCTTCTTTTTCCTGATCTCTAAACAATTAACCTGTTGACATATGAATAGAAGATACACAGCAGCTGTTCTTTAGACAGTACTGTATGCTGGAAGCCTGAGCACAAGGAGCCAAGACTTCTCACAGAACAGTGTTTTAACCATGCAGGTATCACTGAAATTTCGTAACAAGGAAATTGGGAAACTCTCCTTTCTGCCTAGCTGTATGAGTAGAAGAGGTGGGACAGGACAAATGGCAACTATCATGCAAAGCTGAACATAAAAACTGCATCTTCTACCTTATTTTTCCAAACCCTATTTCAATTGTATCAACACCCTGACATTTCCCTCAACATACACCTGTTATTCCCTTCCAAAACCCATCTGATGCAGACGACAATGTTTGGAAAGTAGCATTTTATGAACTGTAGACTGTAGCTACTGCATAACAACGGTACTGCTGGGTCAAACCAACATTCAGTTTTCTATTTAGAACAGAGTCATTAGGCTTTCTGCAGTAGCTGGTTTTAGTGGCAATGTATCTCATGCAAGACTTAAGTAGCAACAGAGTGCTGTGATATCAAAGGGAAAAACACTCCTGTAGTCTGAAAGAGTTGGAACTCCATGAGGCATTCAGTTTACAGAACAGAACATGACAATAGTCCTATCCATCCTTTAACTTTCTGTTACTTCACTACACCTAATCTGAAGAAAAATGTACTAGACTGAAGTGTAAGTCCCACCTACAAAGAAAAACAGCAGTTAGCATCATGCTGTGTATAAACCAATTTTAATGTTAGCAGAATATTTAATTTCTTAATGGCCACCTGCCTAGTAACCTGAACACTAAGCTCTCTCATGAGCATTATTAATTTTAAACCACTGGCCTTGATCTATTGCAAGCTGCCAGTCATGTGAGCAGAGATGAGTGGGGTCTTTTCCAGATTCCAGACGCAAGTTGTACATACCGCAGCAGGGGTACTTTCCTAAGTTTTCAAGTTTGATGTCTGAACTGTGCATGAAAAGAAAGTGCCTCTTCAAATCATGTACACACACTAAACACCATCCTTGGCTTACTATAAAGTATAAGAGGAATTTTAGAAGGCCACCTAATGCCCAGCCTGTAGACAACCACAGAAAAGCTTGCAGTGAGTAGTGACTTATTTCTGTATCAACAGATCACCAGCAGAAGAACTGAAGGAGAAAACTGGAGACAGTGAGTCCATCCCTGATAAACAGAAAAAAAAATACTAAAGCAATCAGAACAGGAAAAATGTAAAAGTGCAAGCACTAACATTTTCTGTTACCCTTGGCCTACATAGAGAAGTTAACAGAAAGTGACTTTAAAAGAGTAAGTCATGACATGCTTAAGTTTAGCTAAAGAATTAATGTAGATTAGTCAACTGCAAGAGAGCATACACAGATTACCTGAAGATTTATTCAGCTTTGCTGAAAATACAGCAGTAGGTTTTTCCTTTTCTTTAATAGAAGCAGCTTCTGGCTCAGCTTTCTTCTCAAAGGCTTCTGGTTTTACTACACTGACTATCTCTTTTTCAGCAGGTAAAGGTGAGGTATCTGTGGCCAGTAAGGACATCATGGATACTTCAGGCACTTCTCTGTCCACAGCCTCCAAGGACTTTTTCAAGACATTAGTGTCTTCCTCAGTGTTTACTTCTACATTCTTTAAAGACAGACCACAGGGTAACTCTGGGCAAGGCAACTGCCTCTTCTCACCTTTGATTGCCTTACTGACCTCTTCACTTTCATCTTTGTGCATTACTTCTCTGACAGTGGCTTCTGCCACAAACTCGGGAACAGTTTTAGGATGAGCTAACATCACAAAGTCTTCTTCAACTGGGGAAGACTCCATGGATGAGAGCACTTTGTTGTCTCCTGTTTTTGGTTCCGTAGCAACAGATACATCAGCTGAATGAGCCATAGCATTGAGCTCTTCCATCTGAAGAGGCATCTTCTCTGCCTTGGCTATTTTTGTAGGTGTTGGCTCAGGCAGCAGAGCAGCAACAATTTTGGAAGAGTCCAGTTCAGGTTGGAAAGACTCCAGATAAGGCTTGCCCGTGGCAGCTACTGAATCCACCAGTTGTTCCTCATGTTCATAATCAGTTACAATATTCTCAGTTGGTTTACTTTGTAAAATGAGAGATGGATCTCCGCTCACTTTCTCAGCAAAGTCAGGTATTACCTGGCTATTAAACAAGTCAGATTTTCCAAACTGTGGAGACAGTTTTTCAACAAGTTCCTTGTGTTCAGGCACATCCTGAGAAACACATTCTGTTATCGGTGTCTTTGAATAATCTGTAAAGGATGCAGAAGCAGGTTCACCAGAGACCTTTGTTTCCTTAATTAAGTCACATGCAATAGATATATACGGAGTCTCTACATCTTCAGGACTGGAGCTACCCTCATGCTCAGGTTTTTTAAATGCTAATGCCTCTTTTGCTTCTTGGGCCTGTGTCAGTGGTACCTTGCCTGCTTCTTGGTACAAGGGAGGTTTTTCAGGCTCTTCTTTTACATTCCCATAATTAGCAGTAGGAATAAATGTTTCTAATGGTGAAGCTTCAAGCTGCACAGCAGATGCTTCTGCACCAGCAGTCCCAGTGCTCAGTGGGGCTTCCATAACAATATCTGGCAATATTGGTGATGGAGCAGCTTCTGACTCTTCAAATGAGGGACAGAGTTGTGTCACAGGTTTCAGAGTCTCTTGTACCGACTCGGAGGTTTGAACTAAATCAATCTTTGTTTCATAAGCAAGTTTTGTACATGCCGCATCATGCATTTCACTTTCATATGCTTCTTGTACTAGATCAGGAGTAAGACCTTCAGGCATATTTGCTGCAGTGTCCGATGGTACTGTTGATACACTCTCTGTTTTAGCATAGTCAGCTTCCTGGCCTTCCTGCTTGCCAACTGCTCGAGTGCTAAAATCACCTTGTTCAGTGCTCGTCTGAGCTTTCATTTCTGCTATTTTTTTCTCATCATCGGTTCTATTTTCTGAAGTGCCTTCCTCTCGTGGAGAAAGAGATTTGACTTTGTTACCATCAGGACTTAGGGAGGATTCAAATTTAGTACAAGTGATGTAAGTCTGCGAAGGGTCTTTTACAGCTTCTGGGGTACTTGGGAAAGAGCGATCTTCAGCGCTGCCTTCACTGTCTCTTTCGTAATCCTTCTGCACATTCAGCTTACCTACACCGTATTTCTCATCTAAACTGCTTTCTAGTTTGCCATCTGTCTTACTTGCAACGTCCTCTCTCACACTGCTCAGTCTGTGACTGGCACCTTTTATTTCCCATATTGGCTCAAATGGTTTGAAGTCTGCATATTCTTCCCTCCTGAGAGAGTCTTCTTTCAGTGCCTCTTTTTCACCATAGTCACCACCTCTGTATTTGTCTTTGTTGTAGAAGAGATCTTCCTCATTTTTCTCATACAAATCTTGAGGAGTTTCTGGAGACATTTTCAGCTGCTGCGCAGGCATTTTCTCCAGATTAGGTAATTCTTTAGGGCCCTCTAGCTGTGTTTCTTCTTTAGCTTTAGATAAAATGGCTGCTTCTGCTTTAGCAAATGGGGGTTCTGAGTATTTAATCTCTGAAATGTCTTTTTCATTTCCCTCTGCAAGAAATGGATTTCTTGCATTTTCCATAGTTTCTTTATAAACCTCCCTTGCATTTTCTTTGTAAATGCCTCTTGCAGGTAATCCATCTGAGAGTGTATCAAAGGCTGCGTGCTCTTTAAAGGGATCAGCTGAGATAGGAGAGAAGGGAAGAGAAGGAGCAGTATCAAGCGGGACTGCAGTAAAATCCTCTTGACCAAGCGACTTAGCACTACCTGGCTGCTCCTGCAAGTCCATAACTTTTTCTGTGACCGAGGACAGAAAGGAAAGTTAGAGAATACAAGCGCTCTTACAGTCAATGCAAACTTTCAAGACAGGTTCACATGATGTTAGTTACTAAGAGGTTCTTCCAAGTTCTATCATAAACACTATTAGCCATTAAAACAAAGTATCAGTTAAAGTATGCTATTCTATTTCACCTCTTCTAGCAGAGAAGTAATGCAAGAGGCTAGAGAAGCAGCAACTTTATGCAGCGCAAAGATCACAGTGAAGCTGAAGATGCCAGACAACTACAGCAGGCAGTATTAACAAAGGGAGAGAGGGAGGGTGAGGAAGCAAGGGGAGGCAGAGGGTACATGTGTGGGCTTGTGCACAAACACATGCACAAATGTGCATGCCAGTAAGGAGTCTTTTTTTGGCACTTTTTAAATGGGAATTTGGTGGATGGCATAGCTAACAAAAGCCACTAAAATACTAGAGATACAAATTTTACTTATATACAATACTGCAGAAAGTTACTATGGATTAAATCTTTCTGCTAAATCAGTAAAGCAACTATGCTTTGATGTGTTAACCTGTTAATAGTTATCAGCTTCTCTCCTACCTCAAGGGTCCAAGAATTCAGATAGCTGTAGCTTGTTTATAAAACAGCTTGCCACGTAAAAAAAATGAATTCTTATTAAAAACTTGAACAAATCAACTGAAAAGTCAAAGCAAAAATGTGATAGAGGCTATTCTTGGACCCATACTGACTTTTAGTAAAGGCAGACTAATTGGAAAGAGTTATTGAGATCGGAAATGCAGGATGTATTCAGACAAAGGTGAGCAGAAAGAACTTGCCTGCAGAGGAGTGCATCAGAGGCGCAGATGTAGCAGGAAGAGCAAAAAGGGTCTCATCTGAAAAACAAACAAATAACCTCAGCAGAAATAAAGGCTAGGTTGAAGAGGGGAGAAAGCACTCAAGTAGTCAGTTCCCAGTAAATCAAACAGAACCAGAGCAAACATCCATACCCACAGAGAACCACAGAACTAGACAGAAGCTGGGTAATTTGGGAGAGGCCATGCTCAGTATCCCCCATTTACAGCAGGATCTTTACGGAGGCAACTGAGGGATCTCCACCCTCCAAGCCAGGGACCATCTTAGGATAAAGATACACCGAAGTAGCTACTCTCTATTTTCATTCTCCAAACTTCTACACTACACAAAAGCTACAGTGTCTCTTGCACAAGAAAAAACACCTGCTACCGGCTCTGACACACCGTCCTTAGCCAGCTCCCTTTGTCAGAGGGTCTCCTAACTCCAACTAATTTGTGAGAGAACAGTAGCGATAAGGAGGCTCAACCAAAAACTGTGAAGAGTTAAAATTACTAGAGAAGCTTTGAAACTCCCCAGAGTGCTGATCAGGCATGCTGATACTGATCAAACTGAGAACATTAATTTCTAGTCTACTCTAAATGACTATACTATTTGCTTTATGTCTTTACTATTTTTGTTATAATGTAGACAAGATTCCAAATTAAGGCATCATTTTTAAACCCTTCTTTGGCATTATCCAAGGAGCATATTTTGCTTTGCTGAATTTGTTTTAACATTTCACAACACAATCCCAGCTCTCCAGTTTTCAAAGGACTAAGCAAATAAAAGGAAGGATACCCTTCTCCTAAGCTGAGGAAGTCACTCTCCTTCACTAATGCACCATGGTGAGAAGCTGGACATTCCCAGAGTTTCATATTGCATATTATCTGAAATAAAAGCATACAACTGAAATTGTATGAAGCTACATGAAGCATTTCACAAAAAAAGTCTAGAAAGCAGCAATACCAGGCAAATCAAAACCAGTCCTCCTCTGGATTTCTGTGTCAGCAGCAGCAGTATTTTTCCTTATATCCATTGTGGCCTGTTGTCCTTATGTTAATATAAAACCAGTCACTTTTAGGTAAATACATTTCATTCTGAAGACTGCACAAACTTTTCGAATTAAGGCTGTGAAAGAATGTTTACAATTTACATCAATTGTATTAGCAGATTGCAAAGTTAATTTAAGGCATTTCTATTAGATTTTCAATTTCCAGTACAGACGGACATCAACCATCTTTAGTTTTGCTATTTGCCTGCACAAAATCAAGCAGTTAAAAAGTTAAGAACTTTTTTTTTCCCCAATTAAAAGCAAAGAAAAATGGAAGCCATGGATTTTAAAAGATGAAAGACAAAAAGTGAGAAATACGGTAGACTCAGCAGTGCATACATAATAATCCAGTAAAGCAAGGCATTAATATAATTTTTGTTTTGGCATTGAATCATGGTTGTTTGCAAAAGCAATGCCACTTCAAGGTACTCATGACTTGTCTGGATTACTCTGGATTAATTTAAAGTAATCCCATCAGCAGTCTTCTAAAAATCAAGGCTCCTCACAATGTACATTTCCTATCACAACGTACAGTTGGTTGGTTTTGTTTCGCTGAACAATGTTATCTTCATGCAATGCCTATAATCCACAAAACATAGCAAGATATTAGAAAACAGTAATAAAGTTGAAGTGCAGGACTTGGTATTTAGAAGCTTCCTCAACTCCTGCTGGGCCAAAGGGATTTCTGTTCAGTTTTCTAGAAATTACATTTTCCTATTAAGGACCACCAGAAACCTCAATTCCAAATTTAGAACCCATCAAAGCAGTGTTACAGTTCAGTGGTGGCCAAAGCTTTTTAAGGACAAAAACCACAGTGGAGGACAACTCATCAATATGTGACATTAAGTCACAGAACTGCAACACTCATCTGTACACCAGATATCACTATATGCCCTTTATTTCAGAAGATGCTCAACTCCACATGCCCTGGCTCACCTGGATCTCTTCTGCAAGCAGATTGCTCACAAGGAGCCCACCACCCCAGGAAACAAGTGAGCAAGTCATGTCCTTTGGAGAGTGAAACAAGTTGTTTCAGTGAGAGCTCAGCTTAGGACTCATCAGTCCAAAAGCTGCTCTACCTTCCTCAAAATGAGGTTTTTTTAGCAGTAACAGAGGTTTTTGTTCAGTTTCTAGTGTGCCTGGTACATTAAGGCACTGCTGAACTTTAGATTTTAGGTCAGCAAGCCTCAGGGTTTGCAACACGAAGCAGCACATTTCCCTTTTCTCTCTCCTTTGTACTTAAGACAGACCAAGCAAGCAACACCTCTTGACCACAAAAGTAGGACAGTGTCCCTCCATATGTGCACTGGATGCTGATCCTGCTGAAAAACCTAAATCACTTGTTGGTTAAATGGAGTAGTAGTGAAGATTAGCATGAAGACAAGAGACCCCAGACAGAAAAGAATCTCAGAGGGAAACCAAGAACAAGTCAGTGGAGTGGGGATGAAATAAAAGATGACCAGAGAAAGACAGAGTCCACTGGGTTAAGGAGGCAAAGAGAGGCAAATGCAGAACAAGCCCCTGAAGGTGCAGTACATTTAACATCCAGAAGCAAACTGCAATCTCTAACAAAAATTCTAGACTTAAATATTTTTATTAATACTTCCCAATCCCAGAAAGAGGTTTCAGTTTCTGGTGAGGAACACTGGTTTTAGGAACATGAGCACTGATTTTTCAGTGCTCCATTAAGACAGCACAATGCAGAAACTCTCTCAGTTTTGGCTTCCATTTACTCAACACACAAGCACACAATAGCTGTGCCAGTCACTGAGCTCCCAGGTTCTCTTCATGCAAGGATGTTATGCCCACACCCAAACTTTTATTTTCCACACATATCTGGACTGTGAAGTGATTACATAAAAGCAGTATTTCCTAACCAGCCAAGGAGAACCACCCACTTGCCCTCCACCCACATCAGAATGCCATTTTTCCTGCTGAAAGGAAGACGATACAAGGATTTTTCCTGCTCTAGGCCCTGTATAACACCTCCAGGCAAGCAAGGAGAACAGAGTAGGACCTCTACAACTCCCACACCAGCATGAACCAACCATTCTCTTCAGACTGTAATTCAAATGACACGGTAAAAGCAATGGTGTTTTGTTCCAGCAATGATGTTTGCACTGAGGAATCCTGACCTTCAACGTTGGAAGTAGAAACCTTTCAGAAACAGAACTCTGTGGGTGCTTTGGGAGACAAAAAAATGCTGCATCTATCAACCTGGCATACAGCAAGACCGCCCAGGGTCAAAGACAAGAAGCCCAAAAGCCACTTCAGCCAACACCTGCAGAGCACTCTAGAGAACCAGCTGCCTCTTCCCACCCTTTGCTCAAGTGGTAGCATTAGGTAACAGCTGACAACAACTGTAGTAAGTTTTGCAATAATGTACTACCTTTAGCAGAGTAACTTCATTTGTAAAAGAAGTGAAAGGACAATAGATCATTGAGGGTGGCTTTTCTTATTTGCATATCAACGGCAAAAGTTAGGTGATTGAACAAAGTAGTAGTACATTAGTACTAGAATCAAGTAAAAAAATTCAGACTGTATTAAGCTCTGAACAAGATTATTTTCAAGTGAAGGTGCATATTCAAAACTCTTTTCTTAACCTATGAAAGAGGCCTTTGCTACAGCAAAGCTTCACCCAAAGATGTAACAAAGCATCTAAGTAGTCTTGAGTTTTTACAAATCATTAAAAAAACCCCTTAATTCAGTAAGAGAACTGCTCAATTACTGTTTCCACCAGAAGGTAGATTTTGTTTCATGAAATACAGAAGAATGAGACCTCAACATGAACACTAGATCTCCAGGTGAAAAGAGTCTTCAAAGTTTATCTGCCAAAAAATCCATTAATGGTGCAGGTAGTAACCTACCTTCAGCATGAAAGTTAAGAGAAAAACAGACCCCCTATTTGTGAATGGTATTAGTTTATATTAGTGACTAAAGTAGTCCAATTGGTGTTTTTTAAAGAGAACTTTATGAACAGACTCAACCTTGCCCAGACGATCTTACAGCATTCAGAAAAATACTAACATTGTATTCAAACATACACACCCACACATCACCAAACCAATGACTGCTGACTAGCACACACCTGTGGGTTTGGGGTTTTTTTTAAACTATCCACATATATGAACGTATCTCCCTAATGTGACAGGAAACGCATTTAACTGAGTGATGCACAACATGATTAATTCTGATTGCATCCCTATTTTTAGCCAAAAACATTCTGCAAATTTTACCTTGGCTTTTTGCAAATTAAATATGCCCTAAAAAAAAGCCACCAACCAACAACCCTATAGCTTCTCCTTTCATTAGCATGAACTGTCACACTTTAAAACTTTGTATTATGATTTCAACTATAACATGAGCTCCAGGAAGAAACATATTTGTTTTGCTTAAAACTAAAAACCTGACACCAGCATGACAAAGGTGTCATTTTCAACTCTTTTTAATTTTTGCTGATTTACTACTAACTGGTGTTACGAGATACTGATACTACCAGCATGAAATTTTAAATTTAATATCAAAGTTTGGGATAAAAAGCAGAGAAATGAACAGAGTTTTCCCAGACAACACAGAATGAGAAAGTAAAGTTAGCTGCAAAGATTTTCAGAGAAAAACAAAAGAATACTTACAACGAAAAAGTGGTAAACTGACAATTCCAAGAAAAGCCATTTATTAAAAAACTGTCTTTTTTTCCCCAAGACATACTTGGCAAAAGAAAGAATAGACTTAAGCCTAGTCACAAAAAATAAGACCTCAGCAAGAACGTGCTCTGTCCCTCGTTGCTGGGTTTTTGGTAACTGATGCACCCTTTCATCTGCTCTCATGTGACTCCCTCCAAGCACCAGCAGCAGGTCTGTTTATTGTTCTGATACTCTATTTTTATGAATGAGCTCAGCACTGGAAAACAAAAAAAAAATCTATATATTTTATTTTCTACATATAAACACTGAGTAAATTTCATCCTGATGCACAGTTTAACTGTGGTAGGAGACTGTATTAGGCTGCTAGATGGCAGTTTCAGTCTTCTTAAAATAAAAAGCATTTCCTGGATTAGTTTGCTGGGGAATGTACACTATTCTTAAAACAAAACAAACACTTGGCAAGAATCAAGTTTTTAAGAATCAACTTCACCTTCACACATTTTGAAAATGAGTAAAATGCCTAACAAGATAGAGACTGCTTTTATCTTACAGAATACCACAATGGGACACTGATCTTGGAGGGCCTCTCTTGTTAATACAAATATTTTAACAATAAAAGAAAACAGTGTAAAATTAATACTCAAAAGAACGGCATCTGTGACATGACTTGTATGGAGTGTAAAAGTTACACTTTTTGCAGCAATGCCTCTGGGGCAGACATGAAAGAGAAACTGACTGCTTCTTCAAAGCACCAAGTTGTTAATTTGTCCACAGTGAAGGCTGCCCCAAGCAGCATTTCTGATCTCAAACCATTCTCTACAAAAAACACATGTGGTAACTACCCTTATGTTTTACTCTTTTACAGGTTCAAGAACTACAAAAACCTCAAGGCTTTTGCAGAGTAATGCAGGACCCTCACACTTCATCACCATAGGGAAGAACTGCCACGTTGGGTTTTTTCTTCTGCCCGTTTTGATGTCAAATTCTTACGAGTAAGCTGTTACCTCTTGGCATATAGTGTCAAACACAACATACCTGGCCATTTACAAGTTAATTAAATTAGTTCAAGGAGAGTCAAGTTCTTGGAAGCCTATTTTCCTACTGCTGAGTAAACAAGGGTAACACAACTTCACAAGAATTTCCTGAAAAAAGCAGCTGCCTGCACAAACTCTATTTAAATCGTCTCCTGTAATGATGCAATTGTTCTAAATGTGGTATTTCACCAAATACTTGAGCCATTTAAGATGAACATTAACTATTAATAGCACCTTTCCACATCAGATCAGGCTGCAGAGCCACAGCAAGTAATTAGGTTTTCTCAGTTGGCTCTTCAGTTACATATGTAAGTTTATGAAGAGAGGTTTCCAGTTTAGGAAACTCAGACTGTAAACTACTTGGAAATCTTTGAGGAAAAGTATACAAGCTGCTACAAAAAATGGAAAATGCTGAAGATTTACGTGAAAACAGAAGCTCCATTTTTAACATCTTGAGGGTATCAGAGCTAGGATCGCAAAAGGATCCCAGAGTTTTTGATTATTAACAAGGGCAGCTGTAGGACATCTCAGGTCTTCATGGAAATTACTGCAAAGTAGTATCATGCATCAGCTGCAGAGTGAGTTGCACCATACTGCTTAGCAGACTTCCCATTTCATGTTACTTGAAATAGATAAAGAAAACAAGTTTAAAACAAGCATTTTGAACAATGCTTGCTGCTTTAAATATTCTGTTTATAGAAACACAAGTCTCCAGCAAGAAGCAAGTGTTTTCTTGCTGTTTAAGCAAAGATCTGTAACTAAACTGCTTTAAGCAAGTTGTGGTTTTTTGGGTTTGGTTTTTTTTCAGTATTTTATTTACACGGTCCCACTCGCAGCTACTTTTCCTCTTTTGGAAAAATTACATTTGAAGTGAGTTGCTCAGCAACGTAGATAAAACGTACAATGACAGAGGTAAGGTATATGCTGTTTCATTTTTATTTTCACTCTATAGCTGATCAGAAGACAGGCAATACCACTCCCCTGCAATATCCGACTGCAAACCGAGGCAAGAACAGACAGACAAGGAAGATACATTAATTTTGGCTCTATTCCAATTCCCAGATTGCCAAACTAAATACCCACTACAAGGCTGGTTGTAAAAGGGCGTTAAATACTGCAGACAAAACTGCCAGCCTCACATCACTCTTGCAACCAAACGTTTTGATCAGTAACATGACAGACAGTATCCAAGCAGCATTTCAGAGATGGTTTTATAATGTCACTTCCTATTAAATGACCCTCATCCATATGAGTGTCACTAACTCCTCAGAGCACGGACAGAATTTTATCTGGCATATTTTGTTATTAAAAGTAAACAAACAGACAAGTCACACAGGTCAGGCCCAAAGAAACTCCTAAGTGTTCTTATACCAAGTATAACAAAAGAACAAGGAATTCTCAGAAACAGGACGGATGCACATACCTATCACAGACTGACAGTGCACAGAGGCTCACCATAAGGAAAGTTACATCTTCTGAAGAACAAAGATAAACTTCTTGGCTTCTGAGCATAAACAAAGCTCAGGGACCAGTAAGTGATACACAAAAAGTGCCTGTGCCTTCTCCCCCACATGTATCAACTCATCTAATAACACAAATTATGCCTTCTTACAGCATCAGCTTTAGGTAGTGGGTAAATACCTCCCTTTATTAACGTCAGGTGGCTACAATAATCAACTTCACTGCTCACAGCCCATCTCTGGCTTGAAATACCCACTTCACAATCACTACTATATTTAATACATAAATCATAAATATATTTAATAGCAAAGCTTAGAATTAATCTAGAATTATTTCAGGTATGAACATTCACAGATGCAGTATTTATAGTCGCCAATTTAAAAATATATTTAATTAAAAATAAAGAAGCAGAAAGAAACAATCTAGCCAACTGCAAACACTTGTCCAGCTACACATGGCTTTACAGGGAAATATTCAGTCTTTGGCAATATTTGTAACCAAAAAAATCACTACAGAATTCTTCTAAAACTAAATAACTCTTAAGACCCAGACTCTTAAACCGTATGTTGAAGCAACAGAGAAATTTGGGTTCTGGCAGTGCCTCAAAGCAGAAAAATGTAATAATTATACTACAATTTATTGAAATGCAAGAGGTCTAAAAAGCCATGCAAATCCTATGATTATGCAGACATTATCCAATTTTATTTTGGAGATTATACCAATCGTAAGATTCTCTTTCACCAAGTTGTACAGAGGGAATTTTTCCCTGCTTTCCCCACAATTAAACAAATTAAGCAGTATTTAGATTAGCAACTTTATCATTGCAGAATATATTTATTAGCTAAATTAATCTTTAAAGAATGGAGATGCTACTGATTCAGCATCTGTTCCCAACACATTACCTTGCATGACAAGCCTCTGACATAAGAGCTTATAGTCTGCAAAATAAAAACAGAGTGATGCGTAAGGTACCTTCATCTCACAAGAGGGAAAAAGAATATAGACATTCATCAGAGGATTCATTACAGCCATTAGCATTTTTATAGGAATATCTTATAATGCAATGAATAAAGCTGAGTGAAGATGATCTGCACTGTTCTGATATCCTCCTCCTCAAAGATAATCAGATAGTGAGATACACTGCGCTACTGGGTTGCAGTAAGATTTTGGTCAGTACAGGTTTTAGGTCTCCAGTTTTTTGACACAATTCATGTACACAGGACAATGGACTTTATAATCTAACCTGGCCTTTTAAAGAAAACTTGCATTTAAAACCCTGGAAATTCATCCCTTTGAACAGCATTTCCCAGGCTGAAGGCATAAATACTGGAAGAGCTGGCTGAAGACCAAGAAAGAAGCAACCTTTCTTCCATCACTACCACATCTCTTTT
Organism: Hemiprocne comata; assembly: GCA_020745705.1. NCBI lineage: Eukaryota > Metazoa > Chordata > Aves > Apodiformes > Apodidae > Hemiprocne > Hemiprocne comata. The sequence goes on along the minus strand of CM036588.1, from coordinate 76,028,265 downwards.
TCTGCTTCCTCCAGATCTTGCTTGTTCCTTTCAGTTCTGCAGCTACAACCTGCTTTTGAAGGCCTCACACATGGTCTTACATCTGTTTTATTTGGCATTAATTTCCTTATCACACACAAAGGACAGAGATGGACAGGCGTTAAGGAATTTTATTCTTCTGTCAGAACAGGCAGAATAACAGAGTTCAAAAAAACTGTCACAAACCAGTAACTACTGGATCTTGACATTAGACCAACAGCATCTAATAGACTGAGAACATTTTTAATTGGCAACAGAACAGTTTATATTTATCTTAGTCTTGTGTCTTATTTAAAGACATCTTAATTAACATATTCTTCCTAGCCAATTAAGTTGATGACGTGATTGCTCTGTTCATTAAAAAGCTGCAAGTAAAAGTTCACAGTACATTCCTAAGACACAAAGCAAGCCTTCCAGTAAAACCAGGGTGGGTCAAACTGGTATTCCTAACACTGCAACATGGGGACCAAGGGAGAAATAAAAGTATTATTCCTTTATACATCAGAAAGCAGCAAACCCATTAAAAACCACAGGGAAGAGGCAATAATTTAAAAACATCTCCAACTTACAATCTTCATATTTTGACAGCTACAATGAGCAGATTGATTATTTCCACTTGAAAGATAAAAACATTCTACTGAGATAATTTGATTTTCTCAGACTTTGTGAATATTAATAAGCCCATTATTTTATTGCTATTGTAATAGTTCTTATTGATGGAAATACCAATTTAAAAAGCTGTCCACCAAGCGTGTCATATAGCTAGTATTCCAGTGATCTCAGTGCTAGCTGTACTGTGCTGCCCTAAAACCCCTCTTAATAAGTAGAAAACATTATGCAGTATTTTCAAAGCATAACAGGAGTGATTTCTATTTCAGATCATAAAACAAGAAATAAAAAAACATACGAAAACATACTCAACTGCTCTACTTAGGTCTCTCAGCTCACTATTTTTTACTTGATGATAATAGCTTTTCTTCTTTCATTTCTACTGCAGCTTGAAAAGTTATACAATTTTCCTCCTACTTCATGCATAAGCAATTCTGAGTATCTCAGGACAATCTGTCTGTAAGCTACGCATTGCTTTACATTTTCCAGCCAGCTAAAGACCAAGAACATTACAGATTGAACTGTGCATTGCTAATTTTGTATCTTTGTATCTTCTTTTGATATCTTTTGTATCTTCATAGTTACTATAGTAACACACCAGCTCAAAAAAAGAGACTTATTTCATTCAAAAAAATTAGCAGAAAACAAAGAAACAACTCAAGCACACCAAGAGGTGCCTCGAGTTGCTGGTTAACTGCCCGTTGTTATTCTAATACCTTCCCAGCACACAAAGGCCAGACTAAGCTGGTGACAGCCAGGCAGCTGGGTGTGGCAAAATGGACACTGGAACAGGCAAAGCCACAAGCCTCCCTCAAAACAGGGTGGCCAGCAGCAAAGCCCCCACAGAGTTCTAGCAGCATGGGAAAATTGGTCTCCAGGGTTCGAATAATGACACCTATGTGCTTTCTGTTAAGCAGGAAGGCTCCCAGACTGAATGTTCTCCAAAATCCTTCCCCTCCCCCTCCTGGGTACTGGAGGAGGAGCAAGGAACAGTGAAAACACCCTCACAATACACCAACCAAAAAGTTATACTAGAAAAATGCATGACAAATTACTGAAATAACACAAGATGCATCTGCAAGCCACTTAGAAATAGTATTTTTTCCAATCACAGATCTGCTTTTAAGATTGCCCTTTCACCATGCCAGCTGCCAACAATCACAGCTTCTTTCACTCCTTGTGAGCTGTAAAGTGAGTTCCCTGACCATGGGCCTTTATATTCCAATGACCACTCATTTCTAACCCATCTCTAGATCAGTTCTTGCAAAAGCACTTCACACTTTCCTAGCAACTTTGTACCAGTCAGCAGAGGAAAACCACTGACTGGGAGGCTTGAATGTTGTCCTCAATTACAGGAGTGCTGCTGCTAGTGGTTATCAATGAGATATGAAAATGGTTCAACGTTCACCAGTGGTAATGCAACAGGGTGGTCAAGATAGCCCTCACTTTGCACACTTCCTTAAGTATGGGATGGGGAGGAAGGGGAAAAAGGGCAAAACAACAGTAGTTCTTCACTGTCTCCAAACTTGCAGTTTTAGGATTTCATCTCCAAGGGGAAAACTCCCAATGCAATTCAAAACTTCCCCAAGGGCTACATCATTATATGGGTACGTGGAGGCTGTGTGGTTTTATCCTGTAAAGCAAGTCAAAGGACACACACACAAAGCAAATATACTATCAAATTTGGCAGGACTATCCTTGCACATACTTCTGGTTACCAGAAGAAACAGCTGTCTGGCTGTAGAAACACTCATACCAGAGGAGTTACAGAAGCAAACAGCACTGTGCTAGACATAGCACATGCATATAGCAATAAATAAAACCAAATTAATAAAACCATCCCTTGTTGAACTGACCTAGACGGGAACACAAAACATTAAAATGAAGATATTAGCTTTACTTACACCAGTCAAATTGCTAGTTACTCTCCTCCTCATATGTCATTATAATGGAAAATGTGCCATAGAAAAAAAACCAAACAAACACATTCTACCTTTGATATACCTGGGTAGGTAAATATCCCTTACAGCTTTACTGTCTACATTTGGGAGGTTGGGAGGAGAAAGGGTCTTGCACCTCAAAGAAACACTGAAGATGGGTGGGAACATATTCTAATCAGTGATGAGTGCAAATGAAAGTCACCAGTGGTAGTGTTCAAGGACAGCTATATTTTTTTCCATGTCATGCTGCATTCTGTCCTTAAAATCCATACAACTCCACTGTATGAGTCTATGCACACATAGCAGCACACCAGAAAACTCAGCAACATGGAAGAAATCTGAGGAGCATATATGCTGCTTTAGAATTTGTATAAAATGCAAATTACAGGATCTGTACATCCCCACCACACGAGGAAAGCAAAGTGAGCAGAAGCAGATATAGATCAGCCTGTTTAATCACCACCTACTGCAGCTGGGGTCAGCTTGGTGAGGGTGAACTCAACTACAGAACCATTTGTGTGCCCCTGGTACAGCTTGGGGCATCCCAGCTGACCTCTCCTTGACACTGTCTGTCTGGCACATAAGCTAACTGCTTATGAAACCTCTCCTCAACATTGATAAATTAAAGCCAAGTCCTATAAAACTAAATGGAAAAAGAAGACTAATTAATAAACTAGCCCCTCAGAACATTTGCATGTGTATTGAGCTGTGGCTGAGTTGCAGGCAACTGACGTGCAAGGAGACATCTTCATTCACTTTGGCTGCTGCTCTGTGGCCAGTCTGGTGGGTTTACTATATGAGTTTCTCCTAAGAGCATGGTTTAACTTCAGATCACAACAGCCTCTTCCAGGAAAGTGGCATATAACCTGCCTTTATAAGCAGCAGTAAGTGCTGCTGGGATTTAGGGCTTTAAAGATGGAATGCAGTATCTTCTCATCGTAGTTTACTGGTTAGTCTTACTTTGGACAGCTAGCAAAAAAAGTGCATTACTTTTACCATGCACAAATACATCAAATTTACTTTTCTTTGCACTGTAAATTGTAAATGTAAATTGTAATATGTAAATTTAGTTAATCAAAATACTTAAGTGGTAATCTTTCAGAAAGAAAGGTAGTTTTTGCTACCTACATAACAGTGAGTAGCAAAAAAAAAATAAAATGTGCAGAAGTACAAGTTTTACTGCAGTCCTCTTGCTTGTTTTCTTCTCCACCAAATATTTATGTTAGTTCTTAAGAAGGCAGGCTGCTGATACACAGCCAGAGACTTGTATTACATATAATTATGTCAGTTTCTTATAACAACGTTATTAGTTATATACATTTAAGTATATAACTAATAGTAATTACAAATATTTACTTTTTTGAACACCTCCAGATACATAAATAATAAATTTTAACGGGCCATCAAGTAGCCCATACCTTTTCTCTACTGTTAGTGACAAAAAGCAGCACCATGGCCTATTGCTGTAAATAAAAGAACCCCTACTATTCTTCACATCCTTGCTACAGGCAATGCTTTCTCCTTCCCTTGGAAACAGAATTTCAAAGTTCTTAGCCTCAAATCCGCACTAAATCAAAGCCTAAATCAATTTTCAAAATTTTTATACCGTGAACTGCATTTGTACACTTATACCTTAAATTTGTAAAATAAATAAAACCTTAAGCCTCCAGAAGTGAGGGAACCATGCCAGACATGGGGGCTGTCTGTGCCATAGTCACCCTGTCACAAGTAGTGGCCATCAGTTGGATTTTGCCAATTTCACAGCAAGACTGCAAGTGAACAAATCTGAACCCAAGTGTTTTGACAGATAGTTTGAACATGAACTGCTAGACGCAAAAATAAAAAAGACTTGATGTTTAAATGGATACTTAACAGCTCAAAACTAAGTACTCCTACAGAGTACTCTGAGAGGACCAAAGGAATCAAGACATAACTAGACGATGCTTTTATCAAAACAATTTTCTCATCTAGTAGGTTCAAGTACTTAAAATACAGCCTACGATATTCCCAACCCATCATTAGATGGGCATTATGTTTTACAACACCTTGTCTTAGGAAACCAAGCCTCCCAAAGATGCCAGTCCTCACTTCAGAGCTCTAAATTAATCATAATTGATAAATTATGTCCCCTCCAATTAAGTCTTATAAAAGAACTCTGGCAACACTCCTCAGCTACACTACCCAATTCTCGCACAGTTAGGTCTCCTCTACTCTAATAGAGAAGATGCATTTCAGTAATTTCTGTGCTCTTTGCCTTATCCTTCAGAGGTCAGGGAGTAGCAAAACAAATCAGCCCTAGAAATCACACTTTTATCTCTACTTTTCAAAGCAATGGCAAGATTTGGTTGATTCTATTCCTTTCGTTCTGTTCTGCTCAAACCTTCCTGGCTCCACTGAAAGAACTCGTTGAGTAAAGTAGCTGTTCATCCATCATGCAGGATCCCTTATCTTCAATCTGTTGCAAGCTTTTGTCATCATCTGTCCTCCAAATGGTGGAAATAAAAAAAAAATCTCCTTGGCGTATTTCTACACAGAGAGCTATCAGAAGAACAAAAAAGTAGGCTTCATGAAAGACAACAGCATAACTAACCATGAAGTCCTGCCACATAAACTAACAATAAAGCCCTGTCAAATACATAAATGTGTTGTTACCTGTTCCCCCAACAAAATTAAATTGAGGTTGAACAATGGGCCTTTTCTGTCATTGTTCCAGGTGCTTGTCATCTATTAATTAAATCTTGAACACTATGCTCAGTCATACCATGACAAAGTTATAATTGAAATCCTGCATCTTTAAAACATACACAACATACAACAGCAATGAATGCACCATCATTTGTTCATTTTCCCCGTTTTAACGGCCTCAGGTTAGTTTTTTTTTTTATTTTGAACTAAGCAAAAACTGAGCCAAGGCACGATCGCAATCCGCATGCAACACATTAGTCATGCCGGGTCAGCTCCTGGATCAGACCTTGCAAGAAGGGTATTCTAGCACTCTGGCAGCACTGGCAATCGTTCAGGGGGCGGCACGCCCTCCACCACAGCAGTTTTGAACTCGGGGTACCCCAACATTAAGGGATGATACCATCAGACAAGCCCCAGATTACAGCTGCGGCCATCCAGAAGGCATACGCAGGACGGGAGGGTGGCATTTTTCTCCCAGCACTGCCACACCTTGAGTACCCAGCAGCCTTTTGTGCTTCCGTACACACTTCACTAGTTGACATTCCCTCTCAGGGTTTAAGAGTCATTGTCAGTAGCCGGGGAGCGGCATTCCCCTCAGAAGGCAGCTGGCCGCAGGCCCTGCCGGCCCGCCCATCCCCTTACCTTTCCCCCAACTCCCTCAAGCAGGCTTAAGGACAGGAGGCAGCGCTGCTCCTTAACTCCTCTCCCTCACACCTCCCAGCTAGGTGGTTTGTTTAAAACGAGTAAGATTAGAAGTATCTGTGTTCCCCTCCTCCCCCACGACCGCCCGCCGCAGGGTTGTCCGCCGCGCCCCACACACCGCCCTGGGGATGAACCATAACCGGGCTGGGGATGGAAAAGCAGCAGTTTTACCCCCGCTTTTGGGCCGAGCCCGCGTGGGCGGCGCAGCCCCGGCCGTTACCTCAGGCTCTGCCTCCGGCGACGCGGCCGTTGCCAGGCGGCGGCCTCGCCCTCAGGCGGCCCATGTGCGAAGCTGTGCTTCCCCCCCTCCCGCCATAAGCGTTACACAGAGGAACGAAGGAGGGAAAGAGAAGAAATTAAATAAAAAAAAAATTAAATAAAAAGAAAGAGGGGGGAGGGGGAGCCCTTTTTCCCGCATGAGCCGGAACGGGGCCGCGCCCCAGCGCGGCTGAGGGGCGGGAGCGATGCCGCAGGAGGCGGCCGAGGGCCGGCAGACAAAGGGAGTCCCCTGGCGGGGCAGCGGGGAGCCAGAACCAGAGCGACTGGGGCGGAGGCTCCCGGCTGCGAGGACCCGCTGCCCCCCGACGCCCTCCCTGGCCCTGGGGCGGAGGCACTCACCAGCAGAGCCGGAGGAGGACCCTCTTCTCCGGGGGGAGGCGGCGGGTTCGGGCTTGGACGGCTGGGGCTGAGCGGGGGCCGAGGGCTGCTCCTGCGCGGGGGACGGCGTAGTGGCAGAGGAGGAGGAAGAGGAGACGGCTCCCGGGGGGCTCCAGCCGGGCTGCGGTGGCTCCGGAGCGGCGGGGCGGGGCGGGTCGGCGGAGCCGCCGAGGTCCAGCAACTGCGGCTGTCGCTCCTGCAGGGCTGCGGCAACGGGTGCCGCGGCGGGCTTCCTCTCCATCACCTCCAGCTGCTCGTCGAAGTCTTCGTCCTCGTCCTCCTCTTCCTCCTCCTCTTCCTCCTCCTCCTTCTCGTCGTCGAGCACGAACTGGTAGTTAAACTGGGGCTGCTGGGGCCGCGCTGGCCCGGAGGTGGAGGTGGAGGAGGAGACCAGGGGCAACTGGTCCAGCTCGTCCATGGTGCCTGGAGCGGGCGGAACAATGAGTTGCGCGGCGCTGGGGCTGTGCCTGTGCCGGCTGCGGGGGAAGGGCGAGGGCTGCGCTGCCGTCTCCGCTGCGGGACCCGGGCTCCACGCCCTGTTGAGTCACCGCTGGGGGAGGTGGCGGGGCGCGGTAGCATGCACCGCCCCCCCCCCCACCGCTGAGTGATGGCGTGAACGGCCAATAGAAGCAGGAGGGGTGCGCCGAACGGCCAATGAGGAGCGGTGCTGGGTGCGGTCGCGTCATGAATATGCAGCGGGAGGCGGGGCTAGAGGGATGGCGAAGCGGGGATGTAGAAGTCGGGTAAAGTTCAGCGCAGAGAATGCGGGGTGGGGCGGGGGCGGCCGCCGGGAACGGGGCCCGGCCCCACCTGCGCTCCGCCCGGGGTCCCTGCGGGTGGGCCTGTGGGGGGGAAGCCCGCCCCCCCCCCCCCACCGCGTTAACGGGGCGGTTTCTCATACCCTTAATGTGACTGGAGGGTCCCCTCACCGCCCGGAGGCGGGTGAGGCTCCTTCCCCAGCCTGCTCCTTCTCCTCGGGCATCCCGGAGACCGGCGCATGCAAGCACGTCCCCCCTCCCGGGGCAGGAAGCAGGGCCAGTCAGCGCCTTCCTCCGAGGGGAATGGCTGTTGTAACCAAAACATGATGCAAAAAACTTCTCGTGTCTGAAAAAAAAAAGAACAGAGAAGACACGTTTTCAGAAGAGACAAACTTGCTTAACCACTGGTCTGAGTTGAAGTCAGCCATCTGAACAGATCTAACCATGAATTGGAAGCCATGCAGCTTGTGCAGGAAAAAAATGGCAGCTTGTTCCCAAAGCAAAAATTGGCATGTCTCTGTGTTAGACTGGTGTGGTCTTCTGCTTCCTGCTCAGTGGTGGAACATTGGCCAAAGCCCTTAGGGCAGCACTTAATTTAACTAAAATGGCGTATATTTGAACGCAATTTCCACCCACAGCTACCACAGTAAGACCAAAAGGGCTTATAATTCTGTATTTAATATTTCTCCAGCATTGCAAGGGATTTTAGCCCAGATATGATTGATTCTCCCACATGTGCCTGTATAAAGAGGAAACATTCGTGGAAAGGTTCAGAACAAGCAAACCAAGAGTTCAGAGAGACAGCAGAACTTAAGGAAGAAGAACAGCAATTCTCCTGCTACTTCCCTTCTGCCATGTACGACACAGTGTATGCAGGGATCAGGTGAGCAGTCCCATTCCTGTGCTTCTCCAAGCAGCCTTTCCCTGCACCTGATCCATGCAAAGTTCGGGCACAGGAAGTTCCAAATGAGATTTTTTTCCAAGACATCAATATTCCCTATCTCTACCAGAAATGACTAGAAGGAATGTGAAAAGTATTTTTATAAATACAGTGAAGGCAACACTGATACCCTGATGGAGATGAAAACATCACAGCAGGTGAATAAGCAGTTAACAACCTGTCCTGCAGCTCAGCAACCCGAATAGGTTTACCTTTTCGCTGCCAGTTGTTCTGCTGCCACTGCTTTAGCCAACCCCACAAGACATTTGCTGCCATCCACAAGTCAGCGTAGAGATAGAGTCTTGGCCACCCCTCTCGCTTGGCAATGTCCAAAGCCAGCTGGATGGCTTTTACCTCTGCAAATTGACTCGACTCACCTTCTCCTTCAGCTGCTTGTACAACTAGTCGTGTAGGACTCCACATGGCAGCTTTCCACTTTTGGCGGTTCTCTACAAGACAACAGGAGCCATTGGTGAAAAGAGCAGATTGTTTCTCAGTCTCTGGTAGATGATCATATCGTGGAGCTTCTTGAGCCTGTCTCACTACTTCTTACGGTGGTATTCCATATTGTGTGCCTTCTGGCCTGTCTGTAATTGCTTCTTACAATACCTGGACGATTAGGCCTTCCTATTGGAGCTCGCTGGGTAATTAAAGCAGTCCAAGTCGCATCGGTGGCATGATGGATAGGAGAAATACGACTCTGGAACATGAAGCTCAGTACTGGTAATCTGGGTGCCAGGAGGACCTGCGCTTCCATGCCGATCACTTCCAAAGCAGCTCTAACTCCTTCATATGCTGCAAATATCTCCTTTTCAGTTAGTGTATAGCTGGCCTCAGAACCTCTGTAGCTCTGGCTCCAGAATCCCATGGGTCGACCTCGAGTCTCCCCTGGTACTTTCTGCCAGAGGCTCCAAGTAGGACCGTTGTACCCGGCTGTGGTGTAGAGCACGTTTTTGATGTCTGGCCCTGTTCGAACTGGTCCAAGGGCCATGGCCTGCACAATCTCCTTTTTCACCTGCTCAGAAGCTTTCTGTTGGTCAGGACCCCATTTAAAGTCACTCTTCTTTCCTTTTTTGCTTTCCCTTTGCCTCTCCTTCTCTTTTAAAAACTACTCTCTTCTCTTTAAACCCTCAGAATCTTCATGTCACAGCATGGTTGCCACTCACATCACCGCCATCCAGCATGCATACCAGAAACCCACACAAAGTTCCCTAGCGTCTCTCATTCTGCTGCCTTTTGCCATTCCCAGACACAACCTGAGAGGTCTTTAGACTTCAGTCTTTTCCCTAAAGACTTTTTGTATCTTCTATGGACAAATTATTTTCAAATCAGGCCTTTTTACAGTGATATAAGGGATGTAAGAGTGGCAGCAGGATAGATGGATTAAATTCTGATAACCATTAATGTCGGTCCACGACAGTTAGTTATAAAGCATGGAAGTTCTGGCTAAATTCTGTTCCAAATTTTATCGTTATGTCTCTGTTACAGCCTATGCACAATTAAAGACAGAATGGGCTCAGTGGCTCCTTACTGCAATGTGTATTACACTACTTAGGACAGAGTGTACTCGGCGTTTGGCTCAGCCAACTTAGGTACCAACCTTGAACTTCACCTCGATGTCAATTATCCCGGAATTTCTACCATGTTTTTGCTCCGGTAGGAATGGTGGGTCCTGACAGGGAGGATCACAGCCCTGAATTTCTGCTCTCATTCCAGTATCTGCAATTCCACTTCACCAAACCATTAATTATTTTGGTTAATGATTTAAGATATAAACGGATGCCTTCAGCCTTCTTTTTACTTATTGATGGCTATGTCTACCCAATGTCTTACACCAGATGCCACAGTGTAAGCTCATGACAAAAATCTTAAGGACACTTCCTCTCTTTGCCTACCAGCTACTCAATTTGGAGAATGTACATGGGGAGAGCACTCAGTTCTAGGTAATGTAAATTCTCAGAACATTTTCACTCTTTGAAGAAGCTTAATATACTAATTTGCATTAAGAAATCAGTAACAATCTGGCATTTTACCGCATTCACAGTAGATTACCAGGCTTGATGCATTTTACTAAAAGGAAAATTCAGGTTTTCTATGTACTCATACACTATACCAAGAAAATGAATATACTTTTATTTTTGTATTGTAAATTGCACTTTTCATATAGCAAAAAAAAATATTTTGATTGAGTAAAGTCTTTATAATTTCACCAGCCAATCTGTTTTTTGCATCTCTTGGTTAAACAAGGAAATGGAATTTTAACATTCCATTAAGATATACAAATAAGGCAACAAGGTACTTTTAAAAATTTGTAAAATTCAGAGGACAGACAGACACAGTGCTGAAACTAATTCTAACATATCACATGGCAGTGATTTCTGGTCATCTACATGTAGGAAAAAATCTCTGAATCATTTAGCTGATTTTATCAGAATGCTTGTAAAAGAATCCGTCGTCAGTCAAAGACAAATGAAAGGGGTTTTTATTTAGAGAAAGGAAGTGACTAAAGGTCTTGGAGGGAAACAGGAAGGGAGTTCCAGATAGCCTGAGCAAGTCAAGTGTACTAGTGAGAGGAAAATTCAGCTCTCCAGTACTGAAATTATACTGCAAAACACCCTTCCTTTTGGCTCTTTGGAAATACATTTTTCAATCCTTATATGAAAATTGTCAAGTAGTATATCTGTGCAGATACTCAACAAGTTAATTTACGAAAGTATTTTCCATTACGTGTTCATATGGCAAACTTAGGAAGAAGAGCATTCAGCACTTGAAAGAGAAACACCCATTGGCGTGTTTCTGAATTTCCACAGCAGAGCTGACAATGGCTATGGACTGGTGGGATTTTTTTCTGCCCACTGTGACCTTCTGCTTGATCTTACACAGAAGTAATATGATATCGTAGACTAGGAAAATAATTGTGATGGCACAAATGCAATATTATCACTTCATAGTGGGATCAAACAGAAAAAAACATTTGGTCTCAGATAACGACTTTAAAAGGATAAAATTCTGCATTTTTTTTTGTTATCAGATGATGCCTGTGCTGCAGTACCTTGGGCATCAAGCATCTTTACCTAGCAGGTTTCTCTTCATCTGAACACCCGCTGTACTTCTTTTCAGGATCAGTAGTGGCATATCATGACAAATTCACTGCTTAGTTCATTAATACCAATGCAGTATATGGAGGGCAAAGTGTTAAAGCACTAGTACAGAGGGATTGCCATCTCTGAATGGTAACTGAGTCAGGTGCAGCTTTGTCAGAAACTTCTGTGGGGCCTGCCTTTCAGCCTGGTCCTCTGCAATAATTAACATTTTATTGACAGTAGCTTTTTAGATCTTTTATGTTCTTCAGTGTTCCAAGCACTTCCTATTCTGGAACTGTTTCTAATATCCCATAAGCCAACTTAGATGGAGCCAGTTTTTCCACTTTTTTTTTTATCCCCCACAGCATCATCTTGATAAATCAAACCAGTCCTTTTCTACAGTAAATGTCCTAATAACCATGTCGGTATACAGTGTTCTGATTCAGATCTGTCACAAAACATTATTTAAAACTTCCAAATGGCAAAGTTGCCATTAGCTGTAGCTTTAAATTCCTTCATCCAGGTCATTCCTTCCTAGGCCACAACCTGGTTTGTTTAAGCTGACATTCAAAGGAACCAAAGCTGATGCCTAACATTAAAAATGATGTTACAACAGTGACAAGAATGTATTTGTTCACCGCTGAAATATACCAGCATTTGATGTGAATAAAAGCAACGACTGATAATACACACAACGCTCTCCAGCAAATGAGACTGTGGGGTGAGGAATTCACATCACAAAAACTGCAAAGGAATTCACTTTTAATTGGATTTTGGTGTGACTACTCTTCCTTGCAAAGAACCATTAGATCTTAAAAGACAATGCACAGTTAAGATACCAATTTTACATCTTACAGACATTTAGGACCCTAAACAGTGGAGTTCTTCTACACCCAAAGACATTGTTGTTTACATTCAAGAGAAATGAGAAATCTGTGCAAAAACCTCAGACACTTTCTGTAGCACTTCCATGTTTCTGGATAAACTTCTATCTAAAGGCTGCTTAACTTGTAGGAATAACAAGTTCCCAACAAGCAGATAATGTGGATATAAAATAAATATTTTCCTGGAAGTCCTTTCTGCCCTGCCCAGTCAGGGGTGTGAGGCTTGGACAGTCTGCGGGAGCATGCAGTCAATCAGAGAAGTCCTTAAGTGAAAATGAAGACTAAAGAATTGTCTTGAGTATTACAATGATGCAATATATTAATAACAAAATTGAATCAAATGTGTCCATTCACATGGTAGTAATAGTGTATGAGAAAAACAAAGCCATAGGAATGTGGCAGAATGATGTACTCTAAATGATTCCTCATACCACTTTCTAAATTCATCAGGTCACTTTAGAAAGTTTAAACATACAAGAATGTGAAGTCTCCTGAGACTGTTTATGAGCATTCCTAAAATTTTCTAAGGAATCAGAAAGAATGGTGAAAATTTTTCAAATTACCCAGAACACAGGTAATTCCCCACTTCAGGCTTAATAATGCTACTCTTTAGCCCCTCACACTGTTAAGAAATACAATTAAAATATTCACTTACCAGTTTGGCCATAATACTTTACACTCCCGAGGAACCAGCTCCATCTGACCTAGACACCAAACACCCACTGTCTATTAATACCACTTGCAAACAGATCAAGGTAGTATCATAACTACTTTTTCTAATAATGTTCTCTCCCCCTACTTTTCATTTAAACATGAATACTTAATATCAGTATCAAGTTTAGATCTCAGCACCCCTAAATCTATACCCCTGGAGATGTGTAAATACAAACTTTTCAGCCTTGATACATAGCTTTTTTCCTTTTTTCTTTTTTTTTTTTTTATGGTTTTATTGTAGTTCTGCTCTATTTTATGTGAACATCCCACACACTGTAATTAAAGTAATGAACCAGCAGTGTTTTTCCCCTGTATGTCTGGGGGTTCAGTGGAGGGAAGAAAGTCCATTGGTGCCCAGTACTGCCATATTTGCAATGTTCAGTTTCCAGGGAGTGAAGAAAGGGGGATCTACTCATTATAACGCAAATTAGAGCACAGACAGAACAGTTTTACAAGTGTAGTTTTCAAGCAGAAACAGAATTTGGATGGCCTGTTTGAGGCTTAGAGTATCTAACCTCTCTCTAAATCAGGGGTGCTCAGTCTCTGAATTCTTAACTTGGAAGCTACAAGTGACTGAGCTGAATTAGCTGAACAAACCAGTCAAGGGAAATACATTCCCTGCATATTCAGGGGAAGGTGCAGGTGGCAAGAGCTGATTTGTCAGCTCCACTGTTCTCATTCCAGATGTTGAGCCAGCAGTGCTATGAGCTCAGTGGCCAGAATTTACAATTCCAACAGCAAGAATGAACTCTCTGAAATCACAGTATTTTACCTACATTATTTTAATAGCTTTTTTAAAACTTAGGAATTCGTAAAAGCTAGAATAATTTGGAATTTAAATTTGTTTGCTTTTTTAAAAGGAAACTGGCATATAATTTAAATTATAAATCAATTTTTGTTCTTCTTCAGCATTGATATTTACCCACTTAGGAAAGAAACAGCCTGGTAATCAATATTCAGGATTATTTCCTTGGCTGCCAAATACGTCGTATGGAGATAGATAGATAGATAGATAGATAGATAGGTAGATAGATATTGATAATAGCAACAAATTCACCATTAATGTAGAGAAGGTTGGTGGCATTGCTACTGGGACTATAAAATGTAACTATACTGGCAAAGTTTGCACTGGAAGGAAGAGTACTGATTTTAAATGGCTCACATTCGAAAGGTACCGGCCCACCATCTTCTACCACCTTGCTCACTGCTTTGTAAATTTTGCCTTATAACTACTTTTATGAAACTACAGCAGCTGGAGTCTTCATTTGAGTTATAGTGGTGTTTTGGGGTCACAGTGCATTTTTGACTTCCAAAGGCAGAATATATGGCAGCTTTGGAAGACACCACCAAGACTGTGACTGCTGCCTCTATTATGAGTGTTTAGGGAGCTCTTCCTTTTATCTGGGTCAGACAAAGATAGGACAGCTAAAAAAATTTTAACCATGACTACCCTGCTTTCTCAGTGTCGCATCAAGCTGATCATACACTGAAGCCCTTTATCTCCCTCACCTTTCCCCAAATAAAACACTCCAGCTTTTGAACACTTTGGACAATTTTGGTTAACTATGGCAGTGGCAGAAGGTTCAGAGATGCTGAATTCCTGACAGTTTTTGTAAAAAATCAGCAACTGACTTAATAACAGAGAGCTGACAAGCTCTCCTGTGGAGAGGGAGCCAGGAGAACTTGGTTGTTCCCATTCCATTTGGGAGCCATCAGCTAGTATGTAGTTTTTACAAGCGTGTCTGTCTTTTACCCAGATGGCAAAACCAAAAAGGAGGGTCAGAAAGATGTAAGAATTATTAAAGATATTCCAGGATAGAGATGCAAACACTGTAAGACCTGAAGCTATATTAGACCTGAATTTGCTAGTTTTACTGGTTTTGAAACGAGTTTCTGAGTGTTGTGGATGGGGATGTGTTTTAGGTGAGTCATGACAATGAAACTGTGGTGAAGGCTACCTTGATGCAGCCAAAGTTTTGGCAAGGACAGGAAAACAAAGGGAGACAAATCTTGTAGGCTGAATTATCTCTGATACATCCTGTGAAAATGAGCAGAAACAAGATTGATCCAGTTCAATTGGCTCAACAGAGTTCTTGTAAATTTTGCATTGTGCCATTGTAATGTTGAACAAATCTCTCTGATGGAGAATTTTACAACCTTCCTGAGGCTAATGAAGATGAACTAAGATGGCAGGAGGTGTACACCCTCAGGAACTTACTTCATTCTCCATGTCTCTTTGCTTGCAATTTTTTTTTTTATTACCTAATCCCTGTTCACTTAGATTTTTCATCTGAATAATGACTTCCTTAACTTTTTTTTTCCCAAAAAAATTTTCACCTGGCAAATTAGTTTCAAAAAACCTGCTGCTAGAAGAATAAAATCCTATAATGCTTCAACTGTGTGGGGTGCTGTAAAGCCAACCTCAGTGAAAGATGACAAGCAACTTTTTGACACTACACCAGTAGTAATTTCTTTTACCTGGACTATAATCTAGAAGAGGAACAAATCAATAAGGCATACAAATATGTGCATATTTACAGGCTGCCACTGAATTGATGTCCATTTTATTTATTCTTTCAGCACTCTGTATTTCTTCCAGTGTAAAACTGTTTTGTAAGTATCCTAGTAAAAAAGAATGAAGTTAAAACAACAGGCCTGTTGATTGCCATTTTAAATAAATTATTTTGATCCTGAGAAGACAGCCTCCTTGTTAGTATTAGTTAAATCTAATAATTCCTCAATTTTGCTCAATAGCTGCGTGGTCACAGACCATATACGGGCAGTTTCTCCATATGTTGGCATTCTCATGTAGCTGATGTGATGGTAAGATGTATCTCTGATCACTCATGTGGTCTCTTTTCAGCACTTATCCAAGTGCCATGCTTACCTTCCGCTCTTGCCTCAGAGGAATCCTTGAATTCTGTCCACTTTTAGACAAATCCTCTCACCAGATCATCACTGTCATGTTGCTGCTCATCTGACCTGATTTAGCCCTTCTTACAGCTTCAAATTCATACAGATGTTCGACAGTTGTGATGAACTCTTTCTTTGAAGGAAAGTATCAAGAATACAGCAAAAAGCGAGGTTGTAAGACACCAAGATGTATATGCATTTTATATTAACTAAACATAATATGTCATCAAAACTTCTAACCTGGCTTTTCAGCAAAGTGGGTGATGGTTACCACCTCTGTAGACTCAGCCTCTCTGTCCTGATCTTAGGCACTTTTTTGTTTTCCTTCAAAATCCATTTCTATGGCTGCCCCAGGATGCTGAACTTGTAAAAGTGATTTATATATCGCAGTGTGGAATAAAAGGAAGGACAGCTGGGAGCAGGCAAAAAGGGAAGCTAAAATGGGCTGGACCTCCAACTGCTGACCCACAGAACAGATAGATCAGCACTGGCAACTGCCACAATGTGAAACTATTAACTTTAGTTCCCTCAGACAGAAACAGCTCAGGACTGATTAATTCTTACTTCTTCCTATAGCATCCATCTAACTGCAACCAAATAAAGACAAACATTCCTAAAAATAGTACAGGGTATCATCTCCCAAATTTTTCAGAAATAGCAAGTGCTATTTGAACTGCTTTAACAATAAAAGCAGGTGCCTCTATATAAATACATAGTATATGATACATTGGTTCCATTTTAGATTGTTTTAAGGCAACTGAATGACATTTACATTTTTATTGCAGTCCTACCAATAGGTAATTTTTAAACACACTGTGTTTGGGATTTTGTCTTCCCCTCTGCTTGGAAATTTCAGTTCAAATTATGGATATTCCTTCAGCCAAAGTAATTGTGCATGTATAATTGTGTGTGGCATGTATATGTATGTATATATAAACTTATATGCAAAATGTGAACCAAAACAAGCAAGATATATTGTTTCTGGCCTGACTGGCTGTTTGGCTTTAATTGGGTTCCTGTTTACCCTGTGGAGTGCTTAGGCTTCTCTGTCAAGTAGCAAGGCTCACTGTGTTATGCAATGTTGTACTGGCATGTTAAGAAGTCAGTTCCTCCTACACACAGTTCACAAGACACAATACAACAGGTGGATGGAAGATATGTTGCGTGGGGGTGTTTTGGAAAAATGAGGCAACAACAAACCAAAGAGCTCAGTAGAAAAAGAGCAGTTAGTTTGCTACCTATCCTTATTGGTTAGTTAATTTCTCTTGCACATGTTTTGGATTATTTGAACCACAGATCTAGGAGCAAGCAAGGAAATAGATACATACATTGAGGGGAAAAAAAGGGATAAAAAATTATCTCCAGTGAGCTAAGAAAAGCATTCCATAATACTAGATTTAGATACATAAGCAGACCAGAATATAACAGCATGTACAGGCACTATATATTATAATATAGCTAATTGCACACACTTCTGGGAGTTCTCAATTGGAAGCTTCTAAGACAAAGAGGACATAATCTATTTACAGAGCGTAACACAACGAACCCATAATCCTGATCACAGCCCCAGTGTGATAGGTAGAATTATAAATACCTCCTGCCAGGATGGGCTTTTTTTTTTTTCTGCTCAGTCAGATTTCTCACAGATGTATACACAGACAGGCCAAACACATCAGCTGGAAGCATGGCTGAACTGGGCGCTGGTAACCCACGCTGTGAAAGTTCAAAAGAAATATTATACTCTTGAATTTAATAGCACAATATACAGAACAATTTAATTTCCATTTCTTCTGCTTCTTGTCAGGCTTCATGTCAGCACATGACTGATTTGTTGTAAAATCCTTTCAGAGTATTGGCAACTCACAGTTGCGTGGAGGATGTGTGTATGCAGTGTTTGTAGCCATATCACCTGGGGCAACGTCACATGGGATTTTACAAGATAGGCAGGTCTGGGGCTTGGCAGTACTTGGATAAGATTACTGCAAGAGATAACATTGGGTATTTGCTGCTACACAGAAAGTCTGGCACTGCCATAAGCTGTGTGGTACTCTTCCAAAAATAATGGCCATCTAATAGAGCAAGCATGAAGAATGTCTGGCTGTTCCTGTCCATGTGTCTGAATGAAGTCATTTTCTCAGGAAGAGCAATGCAATACTGAGGCTAGGAGTTTTGGGGCTTGTCAGCAATGGTTCTGTGGGGAAGAGATTGAAATGGCAAATGAGAAAGGTGAGAATTTGTGCACAGATGCTATGAGTGATAGCTGAGCAACTTCCCGGTGCTTTGCAGCCTGGGTGGGAGGACAAGTCAAGCAGTGTCGGTCAGCAGCAGCTGGAGAAGGAGGAAAATAGGCAGAACAAACTGGAATCTGTATCCCTACATTTTTGAAAGAGTGGCCTGTGGCCAGACATGAGAGGATTAAGAGAAAAAGAGTGAAATTAATCACAAGCCCAAAATACAGAAACTATAAAAGATGGAGACAAAAAGGAAAGGGCAAAAAATTTCCTTCTCTAGCACAAAAAATACATGAGACAGAGAAACAGCAAAAAGTGTAGTTTCAAGTTACCTTGCTGTACTGAATGTATTAATAGTTTGGTTCAGTTCTGTTAACTTAAATGAAGACAGAAGAAAGGAAAGGCCATAAAATCCTCCTTACAAGCAGAAAAACAGATGAGGCAGAAAACCAATGACAAATCTAATTTCAAGTTACCTTGCTGCACTGAATGTATTTATAGTTTGGCTCAGTTCTGTTATTTTAAATATGCTTCTAAACCCATACTATTCTCTGCTCTCCCTTCTCATTCAAAACGTATTTCTATGGACCAGTTTTCCTCTCAAGCATGTGCATGTAAGCATTACTACAGTAACATGCAGTTGTTTATGGGTATCTGAAGGTAAGAGGACTAAAATCTGGTGCAAGATAAATTGAGAGGCAGTTGTTAGTGTTTTTAGTATAATGAGGACTGACTTTGCAGCCTGATCTTTCATTCTGCTTGTTATAATTGTATAAAGATATTAAAATAGGAAAGTGTTACCCTAAGACAGTTTTCTGAAACAACCATGAATTAATTTAATGAATAATAACAAATTTGAGTCTCTGCATTTACAAATACCACTCGGATTAAACTTTTTGCAGACTAAGAATTCATCTTCAAATTACTATTAAGCAAAAAATCCACCCACAAATAAAAGCTGAAAAGACATTTGAATGTGTAATAACAAGCAAACCCGTTATTATGATTAAACCTCTAATGTGATTAAAGCATTTTAGAAGGATTCCACCGAAAAACTAGAAAACACACAAAATCTGGGTATAAAAATCAGAAAGTATTCAAACTTGGAAATGAACAGTTCAAGAGAAGCAGGTCAGTCCCAGCTGAATGGACAAGAGTTTGGGAAAGCAACATGAACCACAGCTAGCAGGGGGGAAAAGGACATTAAAAAGAAGTTGGTGTAGTCCTAACATAAAGTTATCAATGTTAATATAATCCTCAGTGCTCACGAGGGTTTGAAGTACCACAAGAATGGATCTGAAATTCTCCCCAATCAGTTTGAGGATGGTGGATCGTGGACCACTTTCTGGGCACGCAGCAGCCCTGCAGAAATCGTCTCCCCCTTTTTTCTCCAGAGGGAGCTTTTCTTCTACTCAGCTCCACAGTGTAAGGAGCACAACCTCATTCTAAGAATACCACAGCACTTTGTCACAGCTTTACACCTTAGTGACATTGGTAGACTATACGATTTTCAAAAGATAACCCCAGAAATGTGTGAGATTATGCAAATGTATACTTGCTTCTGGGAAAAGTGAAGTGATCCTTAATTTTATCTGGGTAAAGATTAACTCTAGAGAGTTCATATTCTGTATTTAAGAGAATTGTCACTAAAATCAGATCCAACTTTTAGTGCAAAGTTAGTAGATTAAATCCTCAGATTCTATAGATTCAGACTGAATTCACTGAAATCAACATGCTGTTGGGAATTAGCATTAGCTGAGAATGTGGCTTGTGGCAGTTAGGCTTAAGAGGTTCAAAATTAACTAAATGAAACGTGGGCTACATGAAAAGCGAGTATCAGAAGAAATCTCTGTGCAGAATAGCACTCCAACCTAAAATCTGATACCAAATTCACCCCACAACATGGAAACATGCAAGTGGATGAGACCATCTGACTCCCAAAGTCCACCTGCCAGGTGTTTAGTCCAAAGAGATCAAAAGATATCCAAGCTAAAAAGTACTTCCCAACACCCTACTGTAAGCTTTCAGCCCATAGCAAAGAGAAAAATCTAGATTTTCCCCCCCTTTTTTCTTTTTTTTTTTTAATGAATGACAGTATGTCTCTTCACAGATGAACTTCAGAAATACTCTACCTTCAAAATTAGCTACATTCCATTTCCTGTTATCATCTCTAATGCCCTCCAGCAATCTTCCACTGTATACTGGAAAAAAACAAAACCAAACTGGGAATACTGCTATTGTTCAAACTTGAGCCCCATATTCCCATTGCTTTAGTAACACAGTTTCTATTTGTGATGGTATGCAACACTGACACCAAAGAAATTAAGAGATGGATTTAGCAGGAACATGCTGTGATCTCAGGCCGACAATGAACAAGCCATAAAAGGGCTCTGCAAAGTCTAAAAAATCAAGAAAAAAAATCTTGAAAGCAATTGTTTACAAATTTTTTATTTATTTTTTTTTACAACTGCATATTAGTTTTTGTGCAACATGCATTTTTATATCTGGCTTAACTATATCAACTGTGTCTTTGGAAACAAGTGAATGTTGCTACTCCCTATATTTTTCAGAAATTAATTTAATGGGATGTACCCATAAAATGATCTTTAAATGCTTCCATTTTCTTGTATCTGCAGATTTTGTCTTGTCTTTCCACTTGATTCTAAGCTGAAGATTCTCCTGAATAAAGTCCACATATTTCTAAGAACAAGCAGTTCAGATATTTCTATTCTAGTTACCACCATACCACAAGAACTGAAATAGCATCAATTAAAATTGTCATTGACCTCTTCCAGAGCACTCATATAAGTGCTGCTCTCCCTGCGTCCCAGCTGCTTTTTATACAACGGGGTATTTGATTTCCTCTGAACATTTGATAGAAAGATTAAACTCTCCAATCTTTCACATTAAAGCCAGTTTGTGTTCTACAGTGGATTTAACTACTTCATTAAATCACTCATTAAGTAGCTCCTCACAGCACTATTTTCAGTTCTTTCCTTCAATCCATAAATTTTTCACTTATGGATCTAATAAAATCATCAGGAAGCTTAAATTTCATTCATATGCCAAGTATCACAAAGATGTAACTAAAAATCATTACCACTATTCCAACTGCCACTTCCACGCATCGTCAGTGCACCTGACTCCTCTGTATGCAGAGTGTTAAGAAGTCTGCAAATTGGTGCAACGTGAAGAGAGAAAATGGCCATGTTATAGAGATATAATATAAACACTGCAATTTTTTTACATCTCACACGGCTTTTTCTCAACCCTAGGAATCTCTGCACACTATCAGCGTGCCTTTATGGGAGTGAAATGTTTCTCCTGTCCTTTTGGGAATATTGTCAATACACTCCCTTGCCTCTTTCAGATGCGACTGTCCTTCTTCACGTCGAGGTTTTGTTCCATTGAGATCAGCGTAATGTTAGACCCTTTCTGCTGATGTGTATGCATGCAGAATTAATAGACTTCATCTACTACAAAAAGATGTTGGCAGGAGTTTTGTTGGCAGCAGACAGAGTAAGCACATAACTCCCTTAGTGCCTTAGTTACCCTGGTTGCCAGTCACATTCAATATTGGCCTCAAGGTGCTTCCTCTTGACCTTTAAAGCCTTGAGGAATCTCGACCTGAGTGCTTTCTCCAAGGCAGTGATTCCCTCACCTTCCCAAGTGCCAGACAAGCTTGCCTGAGTCCTTTTAGTCTCACCAGCAGGTAAACAAATGTGTCCAGCTAACTAGCAACTTGACTGCATCTACTGTCTTTCTCCTGCAGAAATGTCCAACCTACTGTGATCACCAGAAATTGTAATCAAGTTTTTTTTTGCCCTTTCCTCCCCCCCCCTGCCCCAAATGCAGGTTTGGTATCCAAAGTTACACTGAAGTCCTTATTTTTTAGGTAAATGCTTTATCTCTTTGTTATAAATTAAAATACAAATTAAAGTTGTCACTCTGTGGTCACCCTCTTCCCTTAACAAAAAATACTGAGCTTTAAGAAACAGACAATGAGCATACACTGATCCTGAGGGCAGTTCATCTTACTGAATGAAAAGATAATTTTTTTTTCATTTTTTATTTACTTTGCTGGGAATTTGCACATCAGTCCTCTCACACAAATGTTTTCGTAGATAAACATTTTAAGCTCCTTTTTACCCAGTCCATCCTTCAGCTTCCCAGCAGTAGTTCAGCTTTTCCAAATACCACCTCTTGGGAAAAAACTTGCAAACACTGTTTCCAGAGAAACACATAGTTGTGTTTGAATGGAGGGCATGGCTTGTGTTTTCAAAATCCTGGTTATACTTAACAAAGTACTGACACAGGCCTGCATTGCAGAGGGCTTATTTCTGGGCATGAAAAGACATCATAAAATGAGAAAGCTTATCCTGGCCTCTTTTTATCTTACTGGAAAGTTTGGCTTAACTCCAATCTTCCCCCAGATGAGGGGTAGTTAAAAAACTACTTGTCAGTATAAGAAAACAAAATTATTCATCCACTTTACTGTTCAGAAATAATTTTCCTTGAGGTCTGTTTCCTACTCTTATTCTTTTGTGCCACACCTTTCTGTGAAAGCCACAGGTTATCAAAAAGGGAATGTGATAAAAACCGGAAGTGATACCTTCCCTGTAATTGCTGCTGCAGTCCACTCGAATTGCTACAAATAAGCAATCATTTTTATCATAGTAGAAGGTGTGGTTTAGTTTGTCAGAGGGTCTGTAGGAGTTTTCACAACAAAGAATCAACACTGCTTTTATTTTAGCAACAAGAGCTGTTCAAGTGATGGTATTTAAGGAATGAGGTCACATATTCAAGCTGTTTAGATACAACAGTGTTCAAAGATGTCAGTTGGGCTTCAAGTGGATAAAAAAGTGCAGCAGCTTATCAGCCAGTCACTTCTCGTGCTGGTGTGCTGCTCACATTTAATAAAGCAAGGCGTGCACAGTGAACTCCATCCAGGCACGGAAAGATGCTTCTGAAGCCCTTTATACTGTGTAGCACAGTTAGAAAACACAGATTACAAAGCTTGATGCCTGTCTCCAAATGCTTACCCTGCAATGGTTCCAGGAGAAAAAAATAAAATAAATAAATCAGTGTTCTTACCTGAATCAATAGTTTTTTGTCTGTGTTAGGAAAATTTTCAGTAAAATGTTGTAGCAGGAAACCCTAGGCAACGAAACACATTTCAGTTAGTATATTGGTGAAACTCATCCAGCAGTGTAAACTACTAATCTGACTTTATAACTTCATTCAGATACATTTAACTGACGGGTAAGATTTGGCTCAAGATTTTTGGCCAATGGCATAATATATTTGAGTCTTCCCATGCATCCATAGAAAGATCAAAATCTAATCCTTTAAGTATCTCTTATGTAAAAAATGGTCTCAACATGGCCTGAAATCAGTTTGTAACCTCAGTAGATATTTTTTAAACAGATCACAACTAGACTTGAATTCATCTTCTGTAAAAAAAGATTAACGAATTGCTGATAGTCAAATGGCCCAAACCTGATTTACCATATGCAGATCAACTGAAATGAATTGGATTATAAACACTGATACCATATTTCACTTTGCCCACAATGTTTACAATGAAATTATTTTAAAATATAGTAAGTTTTCCTAAATGCACGTTGCATGGTTACACAGACAAGTTTATCTGAAAAATCTAAATTTTGTTTCCCAACATACATGAATCTGATGTTTTTACACTGGTGTAAATATCTTCTGAATGGTTAATAAGTGACATGTCCTTTCTCAAAACACATTTGAGAAGGACTATTTGCCACTGAAGGTTTTATAAATATATTTCCGATATGTGTTTAAATTATCATCTGTTAAAACAGAACCAAAATGTAGGTGTTATAATCACTTCTCTGAAGAATTTACACTGACTGAGACTCCATGCAGAAAATATTTACATGCATGAGTTCAATAAAAGTATTCACATAAATAAATAAAATAATTCACGTGTATAAATGTTGCAGACTTCAGCCAAAAAGATGATAGCACTCAGTACAAAAACAGTGGAATTGTCTTTAATATATGCAGGATAAACCAGGTTGTCAGGAAGTGATCTGTATTAAATTTTTATGAAACAGTTGATGCCAAATATATTTCTTCTGACTTCACAAATGGAAAACAGTTTATTTCCAGGCCTCCCACATCTAGCAGATACTTATATTAGGCTTTACTAATTTACAACATTACAAAGATTGGGCCTTTGCACTGGTAAATATTTCAATACATCTCATTAAGTTTCTACTTCCCCAAAATTGTATTTTACTGTTTGTGTATTGAAGCAACAAGATTGCAACATTGATGAAAATATTTACAGCCTAGTTTGATTACATTGCTTCATGTTTACACAGAAGCCAAAAACATTCAGCAAGCCTCACCTGTACATGTGAATTCTACTCAAGGAAGCAAGTCTGTGTTGATAACAGCAATACTTTGGTGCATAACGAATCAGCTTCAAAGAGAGAACCTGAATTTCAGGAATTAACCCTGAGAACTTGCTGAAACGCCTGCTCCCATTATTTTTGTACAGCCCCAAGGGACTGTGGATATTAGCCCCAGTATGATACCAGGAATCCAAGAATATTTAAGTATGATTGAAAGAGATCACAACTTCAGACCTTTCCAAATGTGATCTTGTTTAATATTTGTTGTGTTCAATAGGAACAGAGGATGGATGAGTAAAACCCTTTGATAGGGACTTGATTCACAGTAGTCATGCACACTGCATGATATAGTCCTTCACTTTAACATAAATTCTCTCCAAATGAAACTAACAATTCAGTAACTATTGTTTTCCCACTTTTAATCTGGATAGCAACCATCTGAACACTAAGATATTTGATATTTATCTCTAGACAGAAAGAAGAAATGTGGAATGTTCAGCTATAGAAATGATTAGTGAAAGTGCTGCCATAGAAAGTGAAAGTACTGAAGGGAGAAAACAGTGGGTAAACTGAGACAGTTAAAACTGAATATTTTGTTTGAAAAAAAAAAAGTTTTCACTGACATGACTAACATTATTCTTGTTCATTCTGTGCTGTATCAATCATTCTTTTTGTTCTCTCCCCTCACCAATGGTGGAGATAGATAATTTTTCTTCTTTCCTTGTTCCAAAATGAAATTAAAGCCTGTCTCCAAAAGACTGATTTTTCTTTCAGGAACTTTCATCTCGCTTTTTTGGCACTGTTCCTTGTCTCATTTGTTTAGCCTGTGTATGCTGTCTATGTACCTGAACCTGCCCCAAAACAAAGCAATGAGTTAGGCTAAAAATAGAAAGCCAATTGTATCTGGTCTCCCTGTTGGAAGTATAAATCATTTACATCCATTGAAAAAGAGGAAAACCTGTTGCTAGTCACTGGAAATATCTTTCCCATAGACAAACCTGATTGACTCCCTAAAGAGTGAGTCCCTGGACAGCCTCCCTGCTCTCTTAAGGCTCCCAGTGGATATTCTCCTTCTTTTTGAACTCTCCCCAGGGTGGAAGCTGGAGCAGAGAGGCACAGAGCTCTTATTAAGCAGCATTTACATGAATATTGGTTGTACACACAAATTTCACTCACGAAGGCTAACAATAGGGAGTTAGTCCTTCAGTTAGTAGAAGCTGTCATGGCAACTTTTTTGGTTTGGGTTTTTTGGGGGTTTGGTTTGTTGTTTTGTTTGGTATTTTTTTTACGAGCATCGTGGCATTACACTGAATATCTGTGTTGAGATATGACAGGTTAGAGGTGACAATTGCTTAGTTTAAGAATAATTAGAGTCATCCTAGCTGCAGAATTGTATTGGTTCTGCAAATGTGGCTCTCAGGTTCAAACTGGACTATCTTATATCACAGCATCAAGGCTCTATTAATAAGGATTCTGATGAGCACATTTTTTTCCCAAAGTTTTTGACCAAAACTCCCTTTTGTGTACAATACAATAAACATCTCAATAACCTCCCAAACAAATTAAACCCATCTTAAGTTGTCCGTAAAGCAATTTTCAATAAAGGTAATTTACTTCCCTCATAACCAATTTACAGGGTAGTAAGAGCATTTTACCATTTCATTATTTCATCTTATGAAAATGCTGGGTGATCTACCATGTTTAAATGCCTCATTTCATGGCTGAACAAAAGCTTTTACAGTCATTTTACATATCTGATTCAGAAAATCTGCCATTGCTTCTTACAGATGGAGTTAAAATAGAAACGAATGACTGAGTCTATTTCAGTTATTTACCAGATATACTAGCAATTACAAGTGTTTCTAATTTTCTGTTAATTGAAGTTACATTACAATTGTCTTACACACGGTACTTATTTTGGCCAGATCCTCAGCTACCATAAACCAGCAAACCCCAATTATGGTAATTAACCTGTGTAATTTAGGCCAACTGAATGTCACTGCCTTCAGGATTTTTCTATATTTTTATGCTTGCTGATGTTAATATACTTGATTCTTGTGGCAAAGCTGAATTACTAACTAGAAATGCAAAAAGAGCAAAGTCCAGAAGTGTGAGCCTGGAGCAGCCTCTTCATTTCTCTGCTGTTATTGGGCAGACATCACACGACAGCTTTGAAAAGAAATACTCCAAACTGGAATGTGTTGTCATCTTTCAGTCAGCTGTAGTATCTATTACCTCACAAACCATCCTCCCCTTTGACAGCCCCAGCAGAGCTTTCTTCAGTTTGAGCCTTCAGCAGTTGATCTCAGAAAATGGTGTCAGGAGCGGATTGAGCCCAGTCAGACAATAATGCTGAGTAACTCTGACCCTCACCCGGAGTCATCGCCGCTGCTGCCACTGCTGAGCCATTATATTTCCTGAGGAAGGAGCCTCCTCTGTTAGCTCAAACTTGCTTTGCTACATCAACACTGAGTTCAAAGTATGCTTGGCAACCTCCCACAATAAAATGAAAGGTCCAAATAAGTTCCTTTGGGGAAGGAACAATAGCCGAGCCCTTGCCATGACTTACTAAATACTTCTGCCTTCTTTTTGTTTCTTTTCTTTACACAGAAGGAGTCAAATTCTTTTTTTAAATCATACATCCAAATTCTCAAAATGAAAACTTTTAAAACGCAATTTCTGACCTCAGTTAAACACTCTCTTATTTCATTCCCTTTGTTCCACTTAATCTTCCTCTTTCCCTCTATACTTACTTCTGTCTTTCTATGCTTGTTTCCTTCAAACACCATCTAATCTTTTTATGGTTTTTATGTAAAAACATATGCTCTTTTAATTTTTTTTATTTTGGGAAACAGTGATAAAATTAATTCCTGGATAGAAAAGAGGACACACAGCTTTGAGGTGACAGCAAATCTTTTCCCCCAGCCTTAGACTCCAGACCACCCCAACTCCTTAGAGAATCTTTCCACTGAGTTGAACAGACATTAAATCGTCATGGCTTGACTTTGCCATCTTACAGACACATATAAGACAATATTCCAAACTGTGATGTGCTTTTCTGTTCTTTCTGGCTTACTTCTAGAGTAATAAACAGCAGAATTAATTTTCTATTACTTGCCTTCCTTTGTAAACATAAAATTTACCTCCATATGTTACCTAGTTAAACCAAGTCAATTTACTGTTTATTTCAAGACTGTGGATTTCTTAATCAGTGCCAAGAGATGATATTGGAAAGTCTGTGCCTACAGACAGAGCTTGGTAGCAAAGGGGAGGAAGGTAGGGAAGAATGACAGCTTAAAGTTGCTTGATGCTTTACCTGTGACCTACCTATTGAAAGTGAGTGCTCTGGGATGCCACTTCCCAATAGTAGATATTTACAGATTTTGTTATTTTGCAGGCAACTGAAGCCGTTATATCACTCTATGCTACATAAACTTTTGCATGTCACTCATTCTGTGTAGGCTGCCAACATTTATGTCCTTAGACAAATGAAGCACTAGCATCTGCATCCTAGAAAAAAAGGATATATAAGCATAAACCAAGGAAGAAGCAGTCTTGAGAAGCTTTTTTCAGCTCTGAAAATACTAAGTCATGCTCTGCAGAGTGCTGAAATGGCGTTTCTTTCTCAATCAGCCAACTGGCAAACCACAGTGAAGCTTTTTAATAGCACCTTTCTAAAACTTCACACATCTGTGAGAGTCCAAGTAGAGGATCAGCGTTGTGCCACTTTTTGAGTTTTGGTTGGGGGAAACTCTCTCTCACATGCAGAGTGCTCAGAGTCAGGCACCTCCTCACAACACAAAACATATTTCTTTGGATTGAGCTTCAAACTCACAATAGGCTTATCACAGACTATTAACAAATGTAATGGTTTTTGTTAAAAAAAAAATAAAATTGCACACATCAGGTTATCATTCAACTTTAAGGAACATGCCACGTAAAGCTCTCTCAAATATTTCACATGTGCTAAGCCAAAAAACTGTAGCTTAAATTGTCTATACATTCATCTTTCTGTGAAAGTAGGTTTCTCTTTTTCATCCCCCATTGTCCTTCACAAATTTCATCTGCCAAAGCACATTTTAAGAACCAGCACTGGAGCAATTTCTTCCCATAGACACCCCAGCAGGAATCCCCAATTAAAAATAATTTCTGCATTCTCTCATTCACCGCAGTGTAGCAGTATAACCATATGGGGCTTTTGGAAGAGGCTGATGGTGGCATCTGTCTGGGGACTCCATATACTTTGAAAAAAACCCAAATCTTCTCAGGTTCTTCAGCTCAGAAACAAAGCTTCCCTGTATTAGATGGGTTTTCCTTTCCTGCCTTACAGCCTCACCAGAGTAAGGACATACTGTTGATATGGACAGCATTTTTCTTCTAATTGAGTTATAAGGGTTTCTTTTTTTTTCCCAGAGAAGGCAGTATTCTCAGTTCATTCATGTCCCTCATTCTTTTTTTCAAGACCTCAAAAGTGAAATATTGACCCAACACTTCCTACAAACACTGTGACATAGCGTATGCCAAACTCTCTGCAAACAAAGTGCAAACATGGGACATCAGGAAACGTACTCCACAGTGTTTTTCTTCAAGCTGGAACTACTTGCTAAACCTGAAGGATAAACTAAAATTTTACATTCCTTAACCTTATCACAAAAAAGCTGTTTGTTGTGCATATTCTAAATCATGAATATCTGGAAATCTGAAGCCTTCTAAAAATGCAGATGGTGGGCTTCAACAATGCAGAAAATGTGAGGGTTTGCAGTCCCTCCATGAAGTTTACACACCATGCTTCAGTGTGCACTGTTGTAGCTGCGTAAGGAGGAGCCAGTTAATCAGGATGGCTGCAGAAACCAAGTGTCTAGAGCCTGGTGAGTCACCATGGCTATGAGCCATGAGGTGACCATGTCTTGTTACTGCCTTGGGGACAAACAGCATTGGGGCAATCTTTTCCCATAGACAGCCCAGTAGGAATTCTCACTTGATAACTGAAAGGTCTCCTTGTTACCTCTTGGTCTCACACGGCTCCAGTGCAAGAGCTGAGCACAAACCCTGTAGATAATCATCTAAAAACACACCGTGGTGATCTTCCCAGCAAAATGTAGCAGCTACAGAAAATCCATTTACAGCCTGTCAAGGATGGATGAAGGAAATAAAGGAAAATCACCAAGGAGCTAATTCTTCATCTTTTTTTTCTTTTTAGTCATTAGTCAGAGCCCATTAAACCCAGCTATGAGTTCCCTATTAAGGAGAGAAGACCCCTGCAGATATAATGGGGGATTTGAAGGTGAGGAGACCCTTCAGAGCAGGCTGTGCACTGCCATCTGCCTCTCACCAGCTCTCTGTTGACAGTGCTTCATTACCATGAGCATCTTCACTGAGGGATCTGGAGCCAGCTGTGCCCGCTTGGTTTGAACCTTGCAGTGTGTCACTGCAGCAATACAAATATAGCCAGTCTCTTACTCTCAGCCTGTCTGACTAAGCAGCTTCTGGCTGAGAAAATGTCCTGTTATTTCACCGCTGGGACCAACTTTTTACTTCAGATATAATCCTGCAGTCTTAGCATTTAGGAGTTAAGGCTACAGTCCTAAAAAAATCCAGGGATAGACTTGGCCTTTGCTGGGTAAATGTTGGTGAACAGCTCAGAAGGGAATCCACAACTAAGCCTCTTTTCCCCCCCCCCCCCCCCACTGTGAGAGTTAATGAAGGGATGACAGGACATAAAAAGTGAACAGAAAATAAAATGTTGAAGATACTGCAAGATCAAATTCTACTCTCAGTAAAACATTCATTAACTAGAGAAATTCTGCATGAATTTACCAAATCTGGCTACTTGCCTTTTCAAGGGAATGGAGAGATATTCAGTAACCCAGAGTCAGGTGCTTCTTTTTAAGAAGGTACAATATAAGAGCAACCCCACATGCTGTAAATTTAATACAATATTGACTGATGCTTCAGAACATAATTCACAACTGAACGCTGGCTTTTTGTTTACTAATTTAAAATGTGGGATTCAAGTCTCTAGAAAAACTTTCTGACAGAAAACACATTAACTGCAGAAAAGTTGCCTCTCAGTGAGGCATATCTGGTGCCAAAAAGCAAGTAACTTTTTATGTGCATGGAAATAATGTGGCAAGCTCTTGTAAGCTGACTACAGATATCTCCCTCTTTACATTCTGCACACACTCAGCTCTATACTGCATGAGCTGTTTTTGTTTGCAGATGACAGGGTTTCTCAGCAACCTAAGAATGTGAAGTAGAATCAGCATATGTGAAAGAGAACAAAGTCAGTCTTGGTTTCCTTTCACAACCTGGTAGTTTTCCTTTCATGCATTTTCCCTACTATGCTTGTTGCCTGCCGATTACCCAACAATTTTCAGAGCTCATCTCAGGTGCACTCCTGCTGCGTACACAAAAGTGCCCAAAAATAAAAAGGCAAACAAAGGGCATAAATATAAGGACATAGACAAAATGGTTCTGCTTCACATGCAACTACATAATACACACAAACAGATCTAGGTCCTAGCCTATATTGTTGGGAAAATCTCAGACCTGATGCAGTTTTTGGTCTACTGATAAGCAGAATTGCAGGTTCTTAGCTTAGCTCTAATATTGACCCCACCTGGATATTACAAGAGACTCTGAGTAATCATACTGGTTTCATCCGACCCAAGAGCAGACAAGTTAAAAAGGGCTCAAACAATCAGTTTTAAAGTTCTAGGAATACGTGTACTAGAAACCTATTTAAGTTTGTTTGTTTGTTTGTTTTTCTAATTGCTTATGTCTTGGAAT
Source organism: Hemiprocne comata (assembly GCA_020745705.1). Classification (NCBI taxonomy): domain Eukaryota; kingdom Metazoa; phylum Chordata; class Aves; order Apodiformes; family Apodidae; genus Hemiprocne; species Hemiprocne comata. The sequence goes on along the minus strand of CM036588.1, from coordinate 75,996,947 downwards.
AGAACCATTGGTCTCTTTGGCCACATCTGACTGCAAGTAACATTCCACAGGACTGATGTCACCATATTAATTAGATTTTAAATGCAGCCCCTTAACTGTCACTGAGAGCTGCTTCTTCACTGTCACTGAAATAAATTGTCCTTTGCATAAAGCCTCACACTGAGAGGCAATGAGGCAATCTACCAAAAAAAATGGCCCAATGTAGCCAACACCAAAGCCCTCTCCATCATTTATGCATCCCCTCTTCAGCCTAGAAGCAAGAACTGCCTTGAGACTCAGCACTTTTGGGAAGGTCCAGCAAACTATCTAAACCATATTCACTTACCAGCTCTAGCTTTGTTTGCAGAAGTTGAAACCAAGTGGAAAACAATACCCACAAAAACTCCTCACCGCTCATTTCCATTTGTCCTCTAATGGCTTAGCTTGGGGAAGGAAACAAACTTGTTGCTGGCCACCTTTCATGCCTTCACAAAAGGAGTACGAAAGAAGGAAAGAAGTCATGTCTCAATTTCATTATTCCCAGCAGGCTTATGTCCTGCATACTGTCAATCCAGTCCTGAATATTTATATCACTACCAGTCAACAGACTGTGTTCTTTCACAAACTGCCAGCCAAAGTGATTTCTCGAAGCCAGGCAGCTGCTATTCCTCTCTGTCCTTCCCAAGGGCTCAACTTCACAGTCACCAGATAGAGAAAGATCAGGCTAAACAAGGGGAAATTCATGTGTTCTTCTAAGTCTCAAGAGAGCAGATAGATTCACCCGCAGTTCCAAGGATCAAGGACACAAGAAGCAACCAATTTTTTTGATCCAATATCTTTTTGAAGAGTTGTATTATGAGAATAGTAATACTATTAACATTTTGGTAGCTAAGTCTGTGAAGAGGGTGGTGTGAGCATCACACTAGAGATGACATTTAGCTGGCCACACTCCTGCTGGCTTGAAGGGACTAAGCACTCTGCCTGATAGAGGAGGTGATGGATTTCAGAACAGTACAGAAACTAACTCAGCACTTCCAACACACTGGATATCACCCTGATTGTTCATCTAGCACGTTTGCCACATGAGCAAAGAAACTGGCATAGAAATTCTTTTTGCCAGTGTCATTCCTCTATTTTGTCATCTCTTAAATTACTGTATGACCAGATGGGATAAGTGTCAAAGTTTTAAATCTGCAGCATTTGCCACACGCTTTCCTAGCAGCATGTGGGAAATAAAACATTTTTACTAGTAATACTTGAATAAATTATCTTGTATAGAGAGTCACAGACCTGTTCTCATTCATCAGACAAGGGCTAATTCAGTCTACTTACAGTATGGACCCAGAATCAACTTTGTTTCCAAAGCTTCCCTCTAATTGAGGCAATGTACTTATTGAGGATAGCTCAATTTTATTTTAATGAAGTGTCTTCTGAAATTGTTATGGAATTTCCTCATGCTCTGCAGAAGCAGGGTTCTTCTTAGTAAAACTAAATACAAATCTTGGGATGTTGATTTGCACTCCTCTCCTAGGCTGTCCACTGTTTTGACAGTGGGCCAGACTCAAGGAGATTATAACTCACAGAAAATAAATTTTCAGATAAGCACATACTCATTTTCCTATTCTCTAGTGTGATCCACAGACTGTGGCAGTGGCATTTTCACAGGAGCGTGATTCCAAGGTGAATACAGAATCATATTTGAAATGTGGTCTTTGAAAAATCAGAGACTATTATATATGCTCTTCATTTTTCCCTGGATATTGAAAAACATATCCTTTTGCTAAAACTGAATAACTGTTATGAAGACTTTGAAATGTTTCTACCACACAGTTCAGAGGAGGCTTCCTGCAGCTCTATTAAAAATAAAAAAGAATTAAAAAGTCAACCGCTAGTATTTTTGTCTCCACCGATCAAGCCTTGCTCCAGCTGGGCACAGATTTAGCCCTGCAACCCAGTATTTCTTTCTGCCACAACCAGCTAGATCCTCTCTTCCAAGACATGACAGAGAACTTCCTAGAAGAGGGAAGACTCATGGTCCTTCTATTCTATATGTCTATTGTAGTCCCAGGACTCAGATGGCTATGTCCTGTTAGGACTGGAGTTTTGTTCCCATACACCATTTAAATTTTTGGCTATCATCTTCTGTTATGAGGCCAAATATTTGCTAAACTTTATCCTCAGTTCAGGCCTATGATCCTTACCACTGTATGTGTATCTCAGCTTTCTATTTGTCTAGAACAATAAACAGAAAAAAAATGTTGAGGACAAGATAAAAATATTTTCCCCTCTTTTTTAAAAGCCAGTGTTAGGTTAGGTGTCTTGGAATAGGCCCTAGGACTGTGTTTAGATCCAACGGTTATAACAGAAATTAGGAAAAGATAATAGCTACCAACCATAGAGCAAACTGAGGCCCTTTTAAAGGTGGTAAAAAGTCTAGAAGATAAACCTTACTTTGTTCCTGCTTCTGAAGCAAGAGGCAGAATGGGAATGAGTTCAACCTACTCCAGTCACTGCTGGATGATGGATGACTTCATTCATTCAAGTTGTAGCATTCCCCGAGGTTGCCAGGACTCAGAGGAGACAAAAACTGCTTCTGCAACTTCCAGCGCAGGCCCACAGGCTTTGCACCAGAACAAGACAGCTCTGCAGACCCTGGGGTTTTCATTACTTGGGAAGCACTCTGGCGCATGGGGGATAGATGCTACAGAAACTCTTCCATGTCCAGGTGGAGCTTAACAGAATTGGAAACTGTTCATTCAAAAAAGTATTGAAGCTGCAAAGATGCTTTACCAAATTTGGCTGAGTTAACTTCAGACTTAGTGGTTGAAACCCCAAACAAACAGATTCCAACAATACTGTTTTTTCCAGCTCCCAGTGTCTTCTAGAATAAGCAGCCGTGCAGCTTTAGGCTCTGGTTGTTCTATGCAAGGCAAACCTCTGTTATTTTGGTGCTACTGAAATGGAGAACAGTTTCTGCAAGCAAAAGAGGAAGAAAGCTGCAGTCACATGCAGTGTCACAAAGATGAAGTCATACACTGGCATAACAGCAAGTGTTGTCAGTTGTCAAAGGCCATCTGTAGCCAGCAGACTTAAACTGTCATCCTGGAAAAAGATGCAAACAAGCCTAATGGGAGACTGCATTATCCTCTCCCTGGCGTTCAATCAAATGAAGCTTGTTCCCTGAACAGATATAGAAACAAAGGGCTACATTCTTTCATTTTTTTTTTTTCCCAAAAAGAAAAGATTTTTTTTGGCAGTTGATATATTTTCAAAATGACAGGAATAACCAAAGAACTCCTGAACTGAAGAGTCACTTGTCAAATGGGGGTTTGCTGCTGTGGGGAGAGAGGGATTTCTCCTCTGTTTGCTCTGCAGAATGGCCCCACAGACTTGATTTTAATCATTTAGGGGTTTGCTATGTAAGCAACTTGACACCCTGTTTGTGTGCTTGCTCTGCTTTTGAGGGCAAGGGGAGTTATTGTCACAGTGCTAAACACCATGTGGGAACTGTTTGAAAAGGAAACTAAGTAAGAGATCCATTCCTTGGAGCTGGAAATGGATACACACTTAGAGATGATGCAATAAGCGTTCCTGAAGGAAAGGACAGTGATGGCTCCCAGGACACTGTAAATCCTGCACCTAGTGTCAGGTTCCCAACTCAACCTGCAACTGCAGACAGCAGATATGCTCAGGGAGAGGTGCACGTTCCATCCCATGTAGGCCCCAATGATGCAAGAAGGGAAATATTACTCTTCTGCATTTTTGGAGGCAAAGATAAATGTGCTCGGTTGGTTGGTTCCAGTGCAGGCAGGGGCCAAAGAGGAGCACTGAAAACCAAAAGATGAGTCTTGGGATCTGTGCCTGGTACTGATGCAAATGAAGGTGAAACTATACAAACAGCAACACAATCAGACCATTCATCATTCCTTCATTAGCAGCTTTTTTTTTTTTTTGCAACACCACCACTAAAGAAAAAACCTTCCCCCTTTTTATGAACGACCAAGAGGACTGAAAAGAAAGCCTAATTGGTGAGTGTACAGTATGCACACTGTTTGTAAGAACATTTGTTGTGCAAATAAGATCGCCTTGGATCCACAGGTGGTGTTAGTGTAATTCAATTTACGCAACCTTTGTAATACAGAAACTTACTGATGATGTATGTGATAAGGAAACTCAATTTACAGCAAAACAGTAGCCTGCCAGGGGCAGAAAAGCCTCCAGCCACAGTGCTAAGCAGATAAAAACTATACTTCTGATAACATCACAGACCGGTTATCTTGCTCAGATTTACAGGAAAGGTTAGATTTCCATAACAGATGCAAATCTAATATGCTAGCCTTGCTAACCCACATGAACACAGTTAGTATTAGAGAAAAAGGATTAAATTGTTTTATAATATTTTGCATTCCTTTAACAGAATAAAAATTTTCACCTTCTATTCACTTGGATGATATAACATTAAGGTGGTGTATTCATATATGTGTATTATACTCCAGGCTCAGAGAATTCCATGCTGTACAGCTCCCTGCCACCCCTCATTAAAACAACTTCACTTTCTTATAAACCTTTGAATCAATATTTTTCATGCTGTTGGCTGAAAATTTTGGAGAGCTTTTCAGCAAGAAATGACTCAGCTGTTTCCAAGAAATAAGTCAGAGAGAAAAATACACCATCATAGCAATATTAAAGAAGAAATCTAAGAGGGTTGGATTTTGGTTTTGTTTTGTTTGGTGTTTTTTTTTATCTTGAAGAGCATGTAACTGGCAAGGTGTGCATCTTGTTGTTCCTGAAATAAATTTACATATAAACTTCAGAAAAAGTCTAACTCGTGTACTTTGTAGAGTTTCTTGAATTTGAAGCTATAATTTGAATTTCTAGAGATCCCAATGTCTTTACAACACTGTATGTAATCGGACTGTGCCAGCACTGCCCACTTGCATAATGTGAGCTCCAGGGACTCCCAAGGACTTTCATCTGTGGTTGCTGAACCCAGATGCCACAGGGACAGGCACTGAAAATGAGGTCAGGAACTCCCCTGTCCTGCAACCTCTTCCTCAGAGCAGTCAGCCTGGAGAAGATAGCTGTTCTCTTCAGAGTTCACATGGGACGTGCACTGACACAAGGATGTTATGAAGGAAGTGAGCAGAGTGGAGTAAGATGTCTTGCCTGCGCAGCACCAGACAGCTGATTCTACCTATGAGAGATTCTACTAATTAAAATAAAATACAAGATTGCTAGGTTACCCACAAAGATCACAGATGGGTACAAGCACAGCTTGTTTCTTAATTTCCCCTTTTTGCTCCAGTTGTAATATTTGTAGCACTTATTAATGCATCACCCTCACCAAACTATTGGTCTGTGGTATGATGGTGCCAGGAAGATTTCTGTGCTCAGCTTCCAATTTTTAATCACAGGGAGACAGGGAGAAATGTGGAGGCTGTGTGTTCAACCCAGACGCTTTGGAGGCGTGCCTTGTATCACATTGGGATACTGCCCCTGGCTGACAGAGTAGCACTGATGCAATTCAAAGTATGCTTGCATGTCAGCTGAAAGAGAGTGCTGCAGAAGCAGGATTAAGTGAAATTAATACTTCAAAAAGAAAGAGCAAAAATACCAATAATCCATAAGTGATGTGAAGGACTGTTTCAGGAAAAATAAAACAGCAGGAGAAATACCATTGAATTCTGTGGAGGCATAAGGAGGAAGAAAAGAAACTCAAGACAAAAAAGGATTAAGTCTTTGGAAACAGACCAATAGTCAAGGATTCTTTGGATTTAAGGTCAGCCTTTGCCACTGGCTGCATTGCAGAAATCGTATCTGAACAGATGAGAATAAATGCAGATTTCAGCATTGTGGTGCCTCAGCCTGAACACTTGCCAGCCCTGTCCTTGATTTGACTTGTCCTTAGCTTTGGGCCAACTCTGAATAGCACTTCTTCAAATCATCGCTGATCAATAAGGATCTTTAATGCATGAGCTGCCCTATTATAAAATACACAGTTCAGAAAACCGACAGTAAGAGACATTTGAATTCACGGAAGAAAGATGAATTTCAACATATGGTGCACTATTAACTTATGTGGTGCGTGCTTGTGTGCCTGGATGTCACAGATAGCTGGTAATGTGAATATGCATATGTGGTTCCCAGAATCCAGTTCTATTAAAATAAACAAGGTAGATGGAAGCTTGTTGATACCTAGAAGTTATCTGAGACATCTGTGTCAGACATAAAAGCCAGAGTAGCTTTGTATATAACTTTTAGTATATAAAGATGACCAGGTGAAAAAATTATCAAGTTTTTCTTCCAAAATATCTTTTCAATTTGGAAGGAACTAATTACTTTAAATCAAAAGCTGGAAATGTAAACCAGCAGGAATCAAAACTGGAGAAACCAGTTCAGATGAACTGTCCATGATGTTCCTAAAACATACAGGTTCAAATGGAAAGTTTTAATTCTAGTAAAAATTAACACAGCTGATGCATGTCAGCCTGGATTTATTTCAGACTCTGTTTTTACATCTACCTTTACATGAAAATGACATGCCTTTACAACAATTTAAAATGCTCAGTTGCTGAACCTGTTTAAGCATGACTCAGAATGAAACACAAACCGCACAGTCAGAAAATATGGTCCTTGCTCTGGGATTTTACAATCCCAGAGCTTGATTTTCTATTATTCACATGACTCTCATGTGACTTTAAGAAGACTATGCTTAGGCATTGGCCAACATGCAAGTGACCATATTGAGGCCTAAAAGGACACAAATCAGAACCAGGAACAGAGCAGGGTGCAGAACATCAAGACAGTTTAGTTCACTTCCTCTATAATTTATGTCCTTAAAAACTGGAATTATATGCAAGGTGCAACATCTCTTTTCTAAAGAGAGGTGACCGGAGAGACAATGAAGCCCCTGACCACCCTTAGGTGCAGTTCTGGGAAAGAGGAACAGTAACCAGCTGAGACAAGGTTTCACATGGCCTGGATGGGTGAAGGCCCCAGGGGAAAATGAGTCAGTTTGGCCACCTTTATTCTGAAGGCTTATTTTCATCTTAAAAAACACAAGTCCTAAGCAAAGGAAGTAGGGCCTTGCACATTTTCTCTGGAGGCTCTGCTCCCCACCTTGCAGAGCGTGGCACACATGCACAGCGACCAAAGGTCACCAGAAGCATGTCTTTATAATTCTGTATTGTTTCTATACATAAACTATTCTCAACCTCAAAAGTTGTGAGATTTCTTTATTCCAGATTTGCTTCTTTTTTCCTTTTTTTAAGTGAGGCTTACCCACATTTTGTGGATTATTAACAAACAAATTTTCAGAAATAAAAAAGGTCACAAAGAAAACTAATGAATATTTCTGACAGGTATTTCAGCCTTAAAGACCACTTACAGAGAAGTCTGTGAGAGAATAACAGGGTCACATTTGCTCTTTGAATTATGAGGCAGTGCTAAAGCCACATGCAAACATAACCGGATTTGAAACGGGATACCTAATTAAAATCTACAGATCAGATAAAAGTAATTAAAAACATTTTTTCTCATTAATCCTTCTTGGGAATTTAATTTAGTAGTACCAAAAGAGAGTTACTGCTATTTTATGCAGCTTCACCATCTCTTTTAGAAGGAGAATGGATACAAGACACAATCCCTTCTGCTTCAGTGTGCTCTATTGCCCCATTGCTGATGCTAATGCAGCCCTTAAAAAATTAAATACATTCTACAAAAATTACTGGCCCTGCCTAACATTTGTTATTCACAACTGTCAAAGCTTTTCCTGTAGCACACATAACATTTTCCCTAGATTAAAGAGAGAAAACCAGATGAGATACAATATATAGAAACCAAAACAAGTTTTGAAGAAGCCCAGCTTGTTTGCCTGAGACCTGGAAGTTCTCCAGCTACATCAGTCCCAAGGAGAGTCTGGCATGGGCTAATTTTCCTTGTTTCTGGACAGTCTAGTTCAGGGTCAGGTTTGATAGCTCTAAGCTACACTGCGATCTCCAGTGCAGACATGCCCCGAGGGAGAAAAACAGTGACTTGCTGCAGCCCATACATTCAGTCTACAGTCATCGGGACTATACCATCAGGATTTCATCACCCTTTGATTTACTTTTTTCCTTTTAAAAGAAGTCTTTTCAGATGCTGCAGCTCAAAAATAAAGCAAAAGACCAGCAACAGAGGTACTCTGGTTTCTTTAATTCAGGGACACTAACTGTGGTGAGACACCAACAGCTCTTATCAACAATTGTGATTTCTGTATCCTTAAAAATCAAAATAAACTTATTATTCAAAAGCCCTTCTGGAGAAACTAATAATTATTAACTGATGGATATTTTTGTCACTAATATATCCTTGGGGAACTCCTAGACAGTAGCCAAAATGCTCTGTCTGCAAGCAAGATGTCCTTTTAACTGGATGTTTGGCTGCAAGAAGAAACCAATTTTAAGGCAAAGGTACAAAATGACAGTCATACTGATACACTGAAAAGGAAGGGGAAAAGAGCATTACCTCAGATGCCCAAAAGCTTGTCATATGTGTTTGCACTGCAACAGGAAAGCCTAATAACTCAGGTACACCATGAGGTATTTCTGGAAAACAAAACATTTCCGTGTACTCCAGTCAAGCATTTCCCTGGATAAGGAATAATTTCTTATATACAATTCAGGAACAAAAATACAAGGCATGGCCTTTCTATACTCATGACAAAAGTTTTTCTCACACAGGGTAAATGGAAATTCCCTTAGCAGGCAAAATGAAACGTTTTCTATTCTGTCAAGAGGTCTGCCAATGGGGATGTCAAGGACAGAATATATACCAGACATCCAGATTGCAAAAAAAATTATCCTTATTTCTAGCCTAGGGAAAATTCAGAACTAGAAGAGAACTTCAGAAATTAAGCTTATAATGGGACTCACATAGATCTTCAAACAGCTCCTAGATGTGAGGAAAGTTCAGATCCAAACTAAAGTTTCTCTTTTAGGTCCACCTATATGCCTGAAGGTATCTGCTATGCACATATATAAAATTATTCTACCCTAAGTGTGGTAGTTCAAAAAGAAGCACGAACATCTCCCAGGACAACACTCAAAGCAACTGAAACTGGATCTTCTGTTCTGGGGAGGTGAATTCAATGCCTGCCAACACCAATCTCACATACGGGTAGAACTGCAGCAGCAACTATTGCAACAATCGTGGCCATTTTCCTTATGTTCAACTTTTACTTTAAAAACTCCTAATGGTTGTATTACTTGTGACTAAAAATGAGAGTAAGACAAATGAGTAAAAAGTAGCAAAATTTCAAACAAATTTCCATTAATGGGTAGAAATTTCACGTTAAATGAACCACAGATGCAATTTGTTCATGGCCATATTGTACATTATGGAAAGACTGGAAGAGAAGAGCCCAGTATCTGCCTGATTATTCTGAATGAACACAGATTGCCAAAAGAAGAGGATGCCTTTGTTGTTGTATGTACAATGTCAAGGACAGCAGTGCTTGGCACTCTAGGTAAGTACTCTTCTTCGATCATAAAAGACATATTTCTGTTGGATCAACACTCCCTCAATACTAGGGAAAGATTTAATCTTCCAGTTTCTTCTGAGTTTGGTGCAATTATTATTCTAATTTTACACAGGGGAGAATGGCAATAGAGACAAATCAGGTCACTTAATTTGCATCCATCAAAAACCTGACAGCATAGTTCCGGGTTAAAACTTTGTTCTGTAAGCAAATATATTTATTTCGTATTTATGTCCGTCTTTATAGTAGGAGACACAAGCAGCTCAACAGGCATGTTTGGAAACAGCTGCTTGTCTGTATTCAAGCCTTCAGCAACTGGCAACTGATGTACCCAACCAGGCAACACAGCACTATGGCAGTCAGAGCTTCTAAATTGTAAATTAGTTTTAGACAAGGACATTTTCAGTCACAAGGAATGTCACCAAGGCCACTGGGGCACAGCTTTTTATGGATAGTCCCAGCAACATTTATATCCACTGACTTCAGGTGGAGACACACTTAGCATCTCAGGGTGTCATGCCTGGAAACTGAGTTTCATTTTCTCTAGCAGCAAATCAAAATTGGTATTTACTGCAGAGAGCTACTTAAAGGGTTGCATAACGCTTGCAGAGTGCTGTGAGCATGAAATATGCCTCATATCATTAAATATGTGACAGATGTACCTGCAGAGAACTCATTAATTCTAATTTCTATTCCTGTTAGTCTAGAAATATTAGCATATAATTGTTAGTTTCTAAAATACTCTGGCAAACTTTTTTTTAACTGAAAAACTGTGTCAGCATTTATTTTGGAATATCAGATGAAGTCTGTTCTCTTGTATGCCCCTCAAGTAATGTGCTACAATAACCTTAATTACCTAACAGGAAATGTTAGAGCCTCAGCAAGAAGGCTTTCTGCAGGCCTTGAAGTAGGAGCTGTGAGATTTCTTCTCAGTAAACCTAAATGAAGAAGCCTTCAGCATGACAAGAAAATTTAGAATGTACTGTTCTGAAAATGAAAACCAAACTCAAAGCATGTGTGATACACAAACAGACTGTACAGCAATACTACATATATTTTGAGATTGTACTGCAGGGCCCATCATGGAGCAAACGGCTGAGTGAAGAAGCAGCCTGCTGTAGCATGCTGTAAGTGCATTGTTAGCTGTAACTGCAGTCTGATATAAAGAAATACAAAGGAATTTGCAGATCTTCTTTCCTTAAAGAGTATGCTAGCACATTGTATTCATCTCTTCTGCTGTTTTTGTTGTTTCATTTTTGTTTTTTTTTTTTCCTTTTGGAAGTATCAAGCTTAGTTAATTCTAGATAAAATCAAAGCCTATAAGTAATATCGGACTAACTGGTAGCTGGGTACAAAAGCCCTGCAAAAATCAACACATCCATCTTAGTGACAGAAACAGCTCACATTCACAAACCCTGCTTCCCTTGTAAGAATGGCAGAAGACCAATTCTTGTTCTGTACAGTAGCATATGGGGACCAGGAATTTATTATATGTTTCCCCAAACAGCAGCTTTGGGGCCAAAATCTTCCATCAGCTTAGGCCTCACAGCCAGCCTCCTTAGCATCTGGTGACTTGAAAGCCTAACAAAGGAAAACTTAATTTAACCAGAAAGATACCACAAGATGGATGTGCAAAGAAAGCACAGCAGTACCTCTGCAAACACTGCATGAAAATACCAACTGTGTATGAGAAACTATGAAAAAGACTATGAAAAAGAAACACAGCTTCAACTCTTTCATAATGCTTAAAACACGAAGATTTGCAGCAATTACAACCCCAATCAAGTTGAAAGCAAACATACTGACCAACAGATCTTTAGAGGAAACAGCTTTTATTTCATTATTTTGAGACGAAGCTAAAGAGAGGAGAAATGCATGAAATAAATGTGTGGGAATGTAAACCCTTGCATAGCATGGTATCACGAGTGTGGACAGGAGAAATCACAGTGTGGTTTTGCTCAGCTGTTTCTCACAGTATGTGATTATCTGATTAAAGGCTATCTAACAACCCGTGTACACAGGAGGGATGAACTAAATTTACATAGGCAAATCAGGGCAAATTTCCCTCTCTGCTCACACATGAGCACCTTGTTTCTGGCTCTTTATTTTCTATTTCATTGTTCTATTAATCTGGAACACAGGTCTGCCTTACTGAAGCTGAGGGTTGTCTTTGTTTATGGAATAATACAATAATCCCTATGCAGCAGAATGCCTCTTTCAGTTACTCCAAAAACATCTGCTACTCAAAATGAGTGTCTTGCAAGGTTTTTCTTCCAAGTATGCACAGTGAGTTGCAACACTTTGCACAGTATCTGAGATGTTTTACTGCTTCTCTTTATCTTTTAATTCCCCCTAAACATTCACAGACTACACATCTACCTCCAACTTCTTTTTGTTTGATTGTTTTTTTGAATCAGCACAGTGTGGCATCTTACCATGAATAAGACTTCACTGTCTGCTTAAGCTTTTCAGGCAGATTCCTACAGTATCTTGCACTCTGCAATTTCACAGGAACTCAGAGTCCCAACTGAGTAGGAGAGAAGTCTTTGAGATCTGCTTCTAAGCAATACTGTAACTCTTAGGGCCCTAATAATATTTGAATTTACAGAAACCAAACTAGTTTTTTACCTTCAATCCAGCATGGAACTTCAATAAAACAATGATACTCAATTTATGCTTTATATTAAACATACACATAATTTACACATTACATGCTACAATACATCGAGACAGACGTGATTTAAGCAACTTATGTTCCATCTACTATGCAGGATTTTATCTGTAGGACTAATGAAGGGTATTCATGCTAACTCTCCCACAGTAAAGCTATTAGTATAAATAGGACCAACTCCTAGTGTCACAGACAGCATAATGCTAAAAGGTTTAATAGGCTATTTGGCAGGAGACAGACAGAATAGATTCAGCTGCTAAAATTGTGACACTGACATTTTGCCCTTCGTTACCCATGTTCTTATCTTTCCCCACAGAAATGTAAGTGGCATTAGATGGTGCAAGCTGTCAGGCCATTGGTTTCTAGTGAGGCCACATAACAGCAGCCCGGCTTCACAAAGAGGATTTGATTTCCCAGTAATATTTTCCTATTAAAGGTTTAATTAAATGTAGCTTTAGGACACTAATTAACACATAATAATTACATGCTCTGACTGTCCGTCACACCCATCATCTAGAAAATACACAACATAAAAGTATATTCATGTCATGGCCTCACTTCCTTCCCATTTGATTCATAAGAAAAGTTCTGAAATAATCAGGCAGAGAGCACTGCCCTAGAGAATAAATTGCCTAAAAGTGAAATTTTGTATCTTGACAAGTTTGAATTACACAAGAGTTTTAGTATTAATTTATAGGTCACAATTTTCTTTCTAGTCCTACAGACATTTTGAGGCTCATGGGATACCTCAAGGAAAGGACATCTGAACAGAATTGTGAAGACACATGGGATACCCTGAAACAGTTAAAAAGAAAGACATGGGGGAAAAAAAAACAAAACACAACAAACAACAACAAGAAGAAAGCTGTAAATCAGATAAAAGGCAATGTAAATACTGTGCTTTTCCAAACCAGAAAAGGGCCAGACAGCTTTTTGCATCCTTCACAATTAATAGGCCAGAGCACTGTTCCCAGGGTTCTCTACTCCCTCAAGAATGCTTATCTAATCCATTTTTAATCCCTCTGTGTGTCTAACCTGAATGCTGAGAGCAAGGAAAGAAAGGTCCCACATCTGGGCATCCCATCTTATTCTCTCCAATATTTATGAGAGTAAAGAAATGCTTTAACGTATGTTGCAAAGAATGACTAAGCAAAAAATTCATTCCTGACATACCATCCTCATTACACCCACCCAAGAAATTCTTTATTTGCAATTAACTGGCCTTCTGCAAGATTTTATGAGGGTTTTATTTACCATATGCATTTCTTTCAGACAAGTCACTACTTTTGAAGTGAAGCCTCATCTGGAACAAGGGATTCTTTTCCTCCTGTGATGGGCATTACCCCCTGGAATCCTGCAGTGCTTCCCTTCGCCTGTCACTAGCACTGCAAAGCCACTTCTTGCCGCAACCAACCTCCAGACGGTTTCAGTTCTTACGCGTAGCAATGGGTGGTAGTCAACTTGGTGCATTACTTCTTGTGTACGAATTAATTTAGGGAGACATACTATGTGGAGCTTCTTAAGAGTGGCATGTCAAAAAATGTTCAGGTAGTAAGACCAAAGCGGGTGCTGCCAGGTCCCAGCGGGTCTGGCCTCGGCACTCCATATTCTTGGGCGCCATCTGCCGGCATGTGGTTAATTATCGACACCTAATGACAGTAGTCCAGGTCGAAGTTGAATGTTTCCTTTCGAAAGGCATCTCCTCTTCCAGAGGTAGAAGTATGTTCACCCGTAACTTCCAGCTCCAGTCTGGAGCACACATCTTCCTAGTCTTCCTCCACTCCCACTCATGGCAGCTGAAGGTAGGCCAAGAATTCCGACCCACCCCGCACAGGACACAACTCCTCCCATGCGTGGAGAAACTCCAGGGAGCACCTTGGTCTTCCATGACAAGCCCATGATCTGTAGCCAGCCACCCTGTCTCTTACACCCTTGCCCGAGAGGACAAAATTCAGCAATGCCTATCTCCATGCTCAGACATTTCCTACCACAAACATCACAGCAGCTGAATGTGACTTTTTGTCCAAGCTACTAAAACCTACAATATGTTCTATTTATATTTCTGTCATTAACCTATTACGTCTCACACATTAAGCCAACAGTTGATCCTAAGGCACAAGATGTTGGTCTTGACTATGAATATGGCTCTGAGGTCATTCTGACCAGCAGTAAGGACTATGATTCACCTTCTTAGTAAGAGCTAAAAGTGTACATTGTGCCAAGATCTGGACTCAAAACCATGAATTCCCATTTCCCTGCAACTCAGAAACACAGGGATGTGAGATACCAGTTCATGCCTATTTCTAATCTAGACATATGCTCTCTTTGCAGACAATGGCACCACGCACTGTTCTAGAAAGAACTGTTGTTTGTATAGGTCTTTGTCATCCAAAATCCATCAGACCAAACACCTCTAAGAGTCAGATATTCCTATTAGGCTCAAGAGAATTAGACATTATTCATGTGTGACAAACAGAATCTAAATTTACAAGGGCATGAATCAAGGAGGGAATTTCCAGAAGCACTTTGGAATGAGAAGACCAGTTAGCTCTCCCTCTTCAAACAAAAGTCATGCCACATGTAGGCTCTGGAATGAGGAAGAAATTCAGCTCTGAAATTCTCTGCCAATGACACAAAATTCAATTTGGAAACACCAGCTAATGAACAATACAAACAGGTTCCTGGAACCACAGCTATGAACACAAATTGAATATACTCACTGAAGGGAAATTTGAAGTATTTTTAATAGCTGGGCTAAGCAGAAGCAAGTGTACAACTCTTAAACCCTGTCATACATTTTTTTGCTGAAGGATCAATCCTAAGAATAACTAAAACCACCACTGTAAGTATCTCAATGAAAAGAGGACTCGGACATGTGCAATTAATGAGGGATGCATATGTCCTTATGCATAAGAATATTTATGCCCAGACTTGGTGCTGAAGGAAAATTCTGAATATAACTTCCCTATTCAAATATTCCATGAGCAGCTGCCAGTTCCTGATTGCACTTCAAATCCCAGCCTGGAATACAATTGTTGGGATTCAAGTTGATGCAGCATTACCTGTCTGTGAGTCTAATTAAAGACACAGAACTGATGCAAATGTAGGGAAAGCAATGCTGGTTCAGCTGCGTGTGACACAGCATGTCCATTCTGCATCACTCGTGTTCACATACAGGACAGTTAGTAAATCACCAGTCCCCTTCCTGGTCTTCTGTCCAATCCAGTTTCAAATATCCCAAAGGATAAAACTATAGTCTCCCTCAAATAACACTTCAATAATATTCACACTGTTAAGAAACACCTCCTTATAATCAGAATAAATTAACTTTTCTGAAAATTCAGTTCATTTCAATGCTGATACGACTGTAAACAATTTCATTCATTCTTTGGGCTTCTATGTCTCCTTCTACTGAAAAGCTCAATGAAAAGAAAGTATAAAGAAATAATTAAAAAAAAAAAAAATAAAAAGACAGGCTCCTCTACAGGAATTAAAAATGAGAGGCATACAAGCTATACATCCATCAGCTTAAGGGCCACTGGATGGCAGCCTTTTCTACCTGAAACATCAAGATATGATCCTGGATGCTCTGCCATTAGACATTAAACACCAGTTAAGAGCCTTGGTGACTCATAACTTTTCTTCCCCTTCTGGCACCTTTCCACTTATCTTAGCACATCCTATCCTGATCTAATCAAGCCTATTTGTTCCTCTTATGGATTCTAAACTCTGCATCTCATTCCAAAGTATTCCTTCTACCAGGACTCATACAGGTGGCATTTAGCCAACAGTTCTTTTCAGGAGCTGGACTTCAAATGAGAAGACAGGTGTTAAAACTTGAACGAATATTTGTTCTGAAGCAATGGCAAATCGACTTCCATCAGCATACTGCAGCCTTTGGGAGTGCTACACAGCCCAAACAGCACTAAAGAGTCTGTTAACATCATCATTCATCTCTGCCTACTTTAATGGAAAAATATACAGGAGGACCTCATGATTTCTATTATCACTCTGCACAAGAGCCCCCATCATAAACAAGACTTCATTTGCAGGGCACTATATATAGAACAAAAGGCAATCAGTGCTCCAAAGAATTTACTGTCTACAACATGAGACAACACATGTAAATTTTCTACAAGGAAAGTAATGAGATAATAATATTGGCCAACATGTGAAGTATTAATCAGACAGTTGTGATCGAGATTTTTTTTGTAGGTATTGCTTTAAGAATTTATAGCAGAACTTTCAAAAAAAATACTATGGAAACAAACAGGTTGATCCAAACAATATAATCCATCACAATTAAGAAAAATCAGGTTGTCTATAGAAACTTGGAATGCAATGCAACTTTTAAAGATCAAAATACTTCTTTTTCATATGGATTGTGTCAGATATAATGTAAAACTTTTTTGCACAAAACACTAATGGAGATCATTAATAACATGTATGTGAAGGAAAACCTGGATCCTTAATAAGATGTTACAAAAATAAAAGTTAGTTTGGCCAATCAATATTAATTAATTGGAAATCAGAATTGTGAAGATAGAAAGCAGTAAATCCCACAGAGTATTCATGTTTTGTTACTGCTGAAATAAAAAGGAATAGCTATTAAAACAAATCATAATTAAGAGGTAATATTTAGAACAAATAAACATTTATTTTTCATCAGTGTTAATTTAGAGAAATTTCAGTAACAAACCCTCACCTTTAACAGCTTTGATAATGCAGTATCAGTACTGCAAACGCATTTGTAGAAATACTAATGGAAAGCGTGGGGGGTTGTTGTTCTTTTTTTTTTTTTTTAATGTTTTCTCTGGTTCTAAAGGAGGATGATCATAGACACCATCTTCCCCTACTGGGTAAGCCAGTTACCAAAAGCCTTCATAAGGCAAGAGCTCTAAGATCCATACCATGACCTCCTGAGAGCCAAGGGGAGAAGATACCCTGAGCGCTGACAGTGGCTGCCAGAGGCCCTATCACTCCCCTGCTGGATCCAAGTTGAGCTTTGGTGTTAGCCCAACACAAACTTTGGCTTGCATTTGACTAGATCAGGTGCTCCATACCAAGTTCACCAGTTAGAGGCACCCAAATGACTCCTTATGAATGTCATTTCAACATACAGGAGGATATTAACGCTATGCAGCACCAGGCACCTCATTCCATCTGCTCTCCTCTTTCAAAAACCAGGAGAGGCAAATAAGCTACTCCAAATGGGAAATTTAGAAAGAAGCTTAATTGAAGTGCTTTGAAGCAGCCTCTGGCATCCTCTCTCCATTGTCTGTACAACAACAAGGACAAATATCTTCTCCAAGACGTGTACCAATAATCTCCCCCTCTTTCCTCCGCCCTTTTTATAGCCCCTGGGAAATCTCTCTCCTCCCACACCTTACAGTTTCCTTCTGTGCCTTTCTGCTGCTGAATGATCTTGTTGCCTGAGCAACTGCAGCTGAGGAGGGGAACAGGGAGTGGGTCCTGGTCCAGTTGCGTGCTATTAGCAACTGTGCTGCCTTCTGACCCTGCGATGCACAATGGCGACAGCCTCAGGAAATCAACAGTTCAGCTGAGTTAGGTGTCTAGAGTTGCGTGTCACCTCCTTACTAGGTCCAGGGGATTTTGTAGCCACCTTATATTTTTGTTCAAGTATGAATAAGATAACCTAACTCTCAACACTGTCAAACAAGTAGTCATTTAGCTTATCCACACACCCAGATTACATTGAAAAAGTGGCCACATTTGTTACACCGTAATTCTGGTGCTATGTAGAACTCAGAGGTACAAATTAACTAGTAATTAATTTCTAGAATCAGAATAGTCTGCTCTAGAAATTTCAGATTATTATGATGTGTCCCTGTCTCCCTTTGCTTTTTTTATTGTATAATTCAGAAAAGTAAGCAGAACAAAAGCATCCATCAATGACCTTTCCAGATCCCCTTCAGTATTTGTACTTCACTTTCTTTTCATCTTTGCTGTCTGTCTCTTGGTATTTGAACAATATCTGGTAAAATGAGAATGTAGTCCCCATGCTATCGCTCTACAATAAATAATAATCTCTGCAAGATATCCAGCAGAGATTCTTTTCTGTTTTATTGAAAAAATTCCCTTTGTTGTTTTTTTTTTTTTAAATAGCAGTCTGCTTATAAGGTTTGTGTTCCTACAGTATATGAAACGCTATGGGTTGTCTCTTCCCTCCAGTGATGGTTTATGGACAAAATGAGTGTAATTGACTACTTGCTGCTCTGCTGATTGCAGGAGGGAGGGCTGGGCAGTTTTTCCTGCATTTGAGCAAAGTATCACTTTGAACATAAAGCATGGAACCATCTGTGTTGATACCTCTTAACAGATGTTAGGACCAGTCTTGTCAAAATTAAACAAAAACCATCAGGAATTGCAGACCTAAATGAGTGTCTCTACTACAGCATTTCACTCCCTTTTTTATTATTATATAGCTTTTATCTCTGAAGTAGAAGCATAGTTAGTTAGAGGTTTCAGTTACACCAAGGGTTAATGGTGAGTTACTGGGAAATGACTTGACCTTTTAAGTTTCATATCCATGTGAGCTTCATTCAAAATTAATGTACTCCAGCTTATCAGCAGCTGCATGCTTGCTAATTCTACCCCCTGTACTGTATGCATCGCACTTTTTAATTTAGATTTTGAACTATGTTCATTTTTGCTGAGCATAAAATAGAGAACAACTGGAGTTTAAGTGTGACAGAACACAAACACAAAAGCTCAAAACCAAATACTTCATTTTTTGCTCTGTTACCTTCAGAGATGACTTACTTCCACTTTCAGCTATGCAGCAGAATAGTCAGTGAGTATCACTGGAGCAAAGCACAGAGCAGAATTTACAGTTTACTAAATTCAGTGATAAGTTTCAATTAATGAAGTCCAGAGTACTGTGACTAGATAGCAAATTCCATCAATCCATTTGGATTACAGATATCAGGATTTCTCAATGTATCCAAAAGTTTCAAAGCCATGTGTCAAAACAATGTTAATACACCTAGGACATAAGTAATTGCGCTTGGGAGAGCTTGGTTAATTGGTCAGGCCCATCCAGTACTGCCTCTTCAATAGCTCTTTCTGAGTAATGGCTTCAGCAATGATGAAAGCAGGTGACTGTAGGTACAGTTTTCAAAAACAGAAGGGAGGCTCAGAGTCTCATAAAATGTAGTGAGGGAAAAGGCATAAGGCCAGACATCCTTAGTGTGACTCATGGATTTCAGTGGGCTTACAGAAGGATAGAAATAGACCACATTTACTGTATTAAGTCACCATGCTAATATCATTAACCTTCTGCCAGTGAAAGATTGCTTCCTAACATTCTGTGATTTAAGTATGAGGATAATTGACCCACAGGGATACAGAAAAAGGGGAAGTAATAGGAAGAGCCTGAATAAACAACATAAAAAATATTTTAAAATGTATTATTTTAATTTTCCTTAAAAGGTCTTATGGACTCTTAGCAGTATAAACCCTTATCAACATCTTTATCATTCACCTGTTTGTTTGTGTTTGTTTTTTTTAACCTGTGATTTGCATTTGATGAAAGCTGTATCACAAAATTTTGCTTTGGATAACTTCAGAAAACCTAACTCTCACATCATGTAAGAGTTTTGTTATTAAAGCATGCAAAAAGCAATCTAAGTTACAGCCATCTCCTTCTCTCCATAAAACTTGCTGAAGGAACATAAAAAAAACCCATCTCACAAAGACAAGAATGCAATAAAACAGTATTATCACTTCTTTAAGCTCTAATTAATTTTTTTTGAATTTTGGCAGGATTTGTTAGATTATCTTGATTCAAGATACAGTCACTTGTACTGTGACTCTCATGGTGCAAGCCGTCTGGCCTATCAGGGGAAAAAACAAAAAGACCCAGGCATCAGGGTATGTGTACACTGCATAACGTCCTTTGTCCAGCTCCCTCGGAATGATCCACTAGAAGCAGTTTCCCTTACCCATGCTGGCCCTAAACCCGGAGCACTATCCCCCTCCAGCACTATACGAGAGGACAGACATGATGGGAAGTATATGCATACCACTACCATTCCAGAGTACAATACGCCAACTTTCTTCTAGACTGAGGATACATTTTCACTTAAACAAAATACAAACATGCACACGCTGTCACACAGACACATTAAAAGGGCCAAATAAAGAAAATAAAATAATAAAAAGTAGGAAAATAATTCTCAGCACCGTTTCTTAGTGTTTACTGCTGTTCACACAAAGGGCTAAAAGGCTTCTCCGCTTGGCTGCTGTAAGAGCTCCCTCTGTTGTTACTCGGAAAAACTACCAGAAAACCCGTTCTGTTATCCTTTCATCTTTTCCATCTTCAAGCGGCGAATTCTCAAACACTCCCTCCTATGACGTGAGAATCGGCACGATTTTCTGATGTAACTTTTCGTGATTATTTTCTCCACAGAAACTGCTACGTTATTCCAATCTTCCAAAGTGCAAACAGTATCATTTAGAATAATTTGTTAAAAAGTATCTAACAAAAACCAAACCCGCTTATGAAGAACTGCATTTGCCCTGGTAAGCTTTGTACTATTCCTATTAAGCACACGGCACAATTAATTCACTGCTTTTATAGATTAATTATAAATCCAAATAATGGGTTAAAAAAGAAGAAAGCTGGTCAAATTAAAGACCCGTAAGAAAAGCAGTGTTATTTTAATTGAAAAAACTGAAAGGCCAAAATCCCCAACTGCACCCAATATCACTTCTGAAACCCCTGAAAGCACCAAAGTTAAGGGCAGTTTATTGGGGCAAAACACAATAAGCACAATAGATGCAAATAACCAAAAATCTGGGGATACTTAGAGGGAAAGATGTATGTGATCAGCACATTGATCTGAATCAAGAAATCTTCACCATGGTATCAACAGTGTGTATATGTTCATAACTGATCAATGTATGGAACCTCAATCCATAAGACAAAAAAGAAAGTCT
Source organism: Hemiprocne comata (assembly GCA_020745705.1). Taxonomy (NCBI): domain Eukaryota; kingdom Metazoa; phylum Chordata; class Aves; order Apodiformes; family Apodidae; genus Hemiprocne; species Hemiprocne comata. The sequence continues at coordinate 75,975,819 of CM036588.1, read as the reverse complement.
ATGTCAAATAAGGAGCACATCTAAATTAAAAATATTTGCAGATTTGGACTTGAACCTGAGCTTAATCTTTTTTTTTCTTCGCTTCAGCTGTATCTCATAAGCCCAGTAGGTGCAGGAGTTCTTGTTCTCAGTTTTTTTTCTGCAGAGAGATATACCTTTTTCCCCTTTCTTTTTTTCAGCTCCAGCACCTGTCCATCTAACTGAGTGAAATGTTTAGGAAAAGAATCAAAGCTGAGTGATTCTTCTACACTCAGGCCTGTGGGAGAAGAAAAGGCTTTTCATGAGCTCTCAACTGTGGGCAGTAAAGCTGGCTGGTAACCCTAAGGCAGGCTGTACCTCTCTCACATGCAGCTTCCCACTTCCTTTTGAATCCCTTATTCTGCAAGTCTACACAGCCCTGTTCCTACTGGGTCACTGTTGTTCTGCATTCCAACAAATGGATCTGAATTTTGCTGATACACTGCACTAAGTCTGGGTTGTTTAGTTTTTGGTGGGTTTTGGGGTTGTTTTTTGTTTGGTTGTTTTTTGGGTTTTTTTGTTTGGTTTGGGTTTGGTTTTATACAATTAGTTTTACAAAATATTTAATCCAGAAGAAACTCTCAAACCAGCAGAATACTGGAGCATAATAAACAGCTAAAAATGTACCAGTCCTTGATTTCTGCAACAGCACCAATTGGTTGCTATCAGTCTTACATTTACCCAGAACAAAAGAAGCAACAAACTACCTTTTACTTATTAATTATTGTTAATTACTCATTTACCTGAAAAATGTTACCGTGTCAAATGCATTACTGTGTATAATGTAACACTCGTCAGATGGTCCTTGCTCAGCACAACTCACTTTCACAGCTTCTGCCAATATATGTATTTCTACACACTTGAGAAATCTCCTGTCCTTCTCCAAAAGGGTGGAAGACATTCTCTGCTTCCTTGCGATGGCTTGGTATAGGGATCTAGCACCTTTCTTCCACAAAGTCTAAACCTCTTCCATCATCGTTCAACAACTGCCGCAGATCAAAAAACAGAAGTCGAAATTTGTTAAAATAGCATCTGCTGATTCTGCTTTAACCCTTCCCATAGTCAATTTGTAAGCAGAAAACCACATAAGTAATTTCCAAATTAACGTGACTCTCAGTGCTACTCTATTCCTAGCTTACCTATAGCTTTTCTAATTCTAAAAATACTTGCCCTACAAGCCCAGATAAATCTGGGTTTGATCTTAGGGAAGCTGCGAGTGGCAAGGTGGCTGTAGGATGTTTTAAAACTGCCTCCAAAGGGCTGGACTGAGGGGAGGACACCGATTTCTGGCATTTCACGCTGCAGCGCAGACATGTGGAAACCCGGCTACCTGGAAAAAAAAAAAACAACGCAGTTCCAAGACCAAGAGCCCCCTCAAAGAGCAGCTATGCCCTGCGCAACACTTTCCTGCACATAGTACCCCGCCCCCGCAGCCTCGGCGGGCCCAAGCAGAAGCCCTCGACCGTGAAGGGACTGAAGAACCGCCTCCCTCACAGTCACTTCCGCTCCTACGTTACAACCGCTGCGCCAGGCGAGCCGCGGTGCACTGTGGGAGCTGCAGTTCGCGCTCCCCCGCACATCCACTTCCGACTACCACTCCCATGGCACCCCTCGGGGGGGACTACAGCTCCCAGCAGGCTGCAGCGCGGCGGGCGCCAAAAGGGCACGCCGGGAGCCGTAGTCCTGCCGCTCCGCCCGCCCCTCCTCCGGCGCGGGTGGAAACCCCGTGCGGGCCGGCGCGGCGCTCTTTCGGGGAGCCGCCATTCCGCGAGCAGGTTGCGGGTGAGTTCTCGCTCCATGTGCGGCCGCGTATCCCCCCTCGCCCCGCCGCCCCTCACGGCCTCTCCCTCCCTTCCTCTCCCCCCGCAGGTGCCGGCCTCACCATGCAGATCTTTGTTAAGACCCTCACGGGGAAAACCATCACCCTCGAGGTGAGCCGCCGCGAACCCCTTCACCGGGCGTGCGAGAGAGAGGAGGCAAGAGCAGAGGAAAAACCTCCGGAGAGGTTTTGCTTGCGGAGGCGCGACGCCCGGGCCTGGGCAGGCCGGCAAGGCCTGGCCGCATCCCGGCCCCGTGCGGCTGCAGGGCCGCGCCCGCCCTCCTCGGGCGTTCCTTGCTGACCCGTGTCCTGCATCTGCGGCCAAAGAGGAGCCGCGGGCCGGGCGGTACCTCCCGCCGCACCGAGATGTCGGGATGCGCGGATAAATGGTGGCCCAGCCGCAGCCCCCTCACCGGGCCTGCCCGGAGCTGGCCGCCCCGTGGGGGCCGCAGCGGCCGTGACAGCATAGGTGTCGTGTCTGCAGCTCCGCGGGGTTATTCAGCTTTTCTGAGCAAATTAAAAGGCAAAGTGGGTTTTGACTCTGTTTTGCTTCATAATAGGTTGAGCCCTCTGATACTATAGAAAATGTAAAAGCCAAGATCCAGGATAAGGAAGGTAAGCTCAAACTGCACTCCTTATTCTCTTTGATGGATTGATGTCTGCTCTGTGCAGATGTGATTGCCTGCAGCAACTTGCTATTTTAATACAGAATGTCATTGCTCACCTTTCTCTTTTAATCTTAATTTGTGTCACCATCAGGCATTCCTCCCGATCAGCAGCGACTGATTTTTGCTGGGAAGCAGCTTGAAGATGGACGCACACTGTCTGACTACAATATTCAAAAAGTGAGTAGGAAAGGCTGTTTTGGAGTTCCAGCTAGCTGGAACTGCAGGAACAGACTGACCTGTGCTGTTGGGCTCAAGAAATAATGCAAATGGATTCCACCAAAGCAGTTGGTTTTAGGGTGGAGAGTGCTTCTGACTGGGAGGTGCTGATTCTGGGACTAGAACTTCCAGCTGGGACTAGAGCTTCTACTTCCAGCACTTCCTTGTGGCCAGTCCTGGTGCTTGGCATGCTGTGGTGAGCTGCTCCTGGGGGCTGATGTGAAAACTTCTGCTTGCTTCTGCCAGATTAACCTGACAGGGAGACCAGCAAGTGCCAGTAGGAATGAGGAGCAACAACTAGCTGTCAGTTTGGCTTCGGTACATCGTGAAACAATTCTGCAATTGCAATTAGAACTGAATCCCAACAGATTTTGCTGTAATTGAACCTTCTGAGGTTTGGGATGCAACAGCCCACTGTTCTCTGGAGCCTGCTCATTTGCAGACTTAAATAATCCTTTTAGAGCTTTCATAATTTCCTGGCGCTTGAGATTTACTTCTGTAGATAAAAGAAAAAGCCTGCTTACATACTCCTCGTGATTTGTGAAGGCATTTTGAGTCTATTTCTTGTGCTTTACAAATAGGAATCAACTCTTCACCTTGTGCTGAGACTTCGTGGTGGTGCCAAGAAGAGAAAGAAGAAGTCTTACACTACTCCCAAGAAGAACAAGCATAAGAGAAAGAAGGTTAAGCTTGCAGTGCTGAAGTATTACAAGGTATGTAGAACTAACTCTAGGAGGAGGAACTTGATGAAAACTTAGCTCTGACCAGGAAGGACATGAAGCCTGTTACTAGTCTGCATGTTGCCTGGCTTATTTAAAGTCCTTTTAGTTGCAGTTATCCCATCTGTTAAATAGAAGAGAAACTGACTTTTGCAACTGGGCACTTCTGAACTTTGCTTCAAGGGGCTGAATGTAGTAACAATCACCAAAACTACCTTGCCAAAGAAAAATACTCAAAATTATCATCAGTGCTAAAAGGTGCTGAAGTGTATCTATGAGATGTTGCCTCTTTGCCCTTCCCAGGTGGATGAGAATGGCAAGATCAGTCGTCTGCGCCGGGAGTGCCCCTCTGAGGAGTGTGGAGCTGGAGTCTTCATGGCCAGTCACTTTGACAGACACTATTGTGGCAAGTGCTGTCTGACATACTGCTTCAATAAACCAGAAGACAAGTAAATGTACTGGACAATAAAAATCTGAAGTTCTGTACAGTTTAAGGATTTATTTTTGCTTCCTGGGGCACTTGTTTCCTCTCTGCTGATAAGTAAGAAAAATCTGTGAAATTTTGGCTGCTGACTGCCAACTAGCATGAAATGCTTTGACTCTAGCTTTTGAAGAGTGGCTTTGGTTAGTTAAGTCTCCCTCAAAGGAGATAATGGGCATCGGTGGCAGATTAAAAAGAAAACAACACTCTAGCTAACCTTAGAAGTGGTCTCTTCAACCATGAGAGGAGTAGACAGTACAGTAGTTCCAATCTGGAAAAATGGGAGATCAAGAGGTCTGAAGTCATGCCTACAAGTGGGCCAGTGCTAGATGAAAGGGTAGCAGATAGCAGAGTCCTGCTCATAACACGCAGACAGACAACATCCTGAACTATAGCAGCATTGAGGGGAGAAAGATGGCTCAGCTATTTTGGAACCAATAGACAAGTCCAAAAATACTTGTACCAGAATGGTTTTAGACACTTGAAGTGCTTGCACTTAATTGCTGCAGGTTATTCTGCATTTCAGTGAGGTAAACCAGTTGCTTGACAAGATTCAAAAGCAGAACATTGTTACAAACATCAGACAAAGAAGCTCGTGCATCTCAAAATGCATTTAATGTTAAGAGCTGAAGGCCAGCCAGGAATAATAAATGTCCTTTGTGTTAATGTATTTTAAAATCCTGGATCCCAGGAAGTTGTCTGTTGAGCTTCATTTTCTTCATAACAGATAATTTCATCTCCAATACTGAATTCTATATACTTGTCCAAACTCAATCCACAATCCATACCCGTTTTTATTACCTGGACATCGTCTTTATGATGCTTCAGTGATGATAAAGATCCTACAAAGAGAAAGTGCGTCAAAGACAAGGGAGCCCACTAACATCAGAGCATAGAACTGTTGTGGTTTGCCCTTCTTACAGAGTTAAGTGTTTCACCTTGTAGCTACAAAATGAAAGCAAGAGGGGAATGTGAGCACTTAATGCTAATGAAAATCAGACATCAATCCTTTCCAGCAGGTAAATCCTATGATGCTACTGCATTTCTTCCAGAGTTGGTCATTAGAAAAAGGTCTGGATGGCCATACAGTGGCATTTTGCAGCTCTTCTCTAGTTGGAGCAACTCCATCCTAAACAGGATATGGGATTGCCCTATGATCAGATGTGTGCATTTTGCACTAACTTCACAGGGCACTGGCAGTGTCTAGTACTGAACACAAATACACATTTTGTGGCAATTGCACTTACCTTTCCAAATAACATCGCCATTACGGATTAACTTAAATTGCAGTTTTTTGTCAAGCATCCCCTTCTGTACTCTGCATCCAGCTACTGGAATTTTATTTTTTCCTACCGTTACAGAGAAGGTGTCAAGAACAGAAGCTTCCCCTAAAATAAAAAGGTAAAGCTGCATGAAGTAAGTGAGAATAACAAACGCAGTAAGTAAAAGCAAGCTACACTCTTCCACTTACCAAGCTTTGTAACAGAAGAGAAAAGCAGATACACAGGAATATAAAATATTTGATGCAATAGGAGGTACGATTTCAGAATACATTTAAAAGGCCACATTGCAAAGCAAAAGGTTAACGGAAAATGAATACTCACCTACTGTATTCTCCACTACAGCTGGGGGCAGTCTGCTATTTAGCTCATCTTTCAAGTCTTCAATAAGTTTGTAGATTATATTGTGAAGCTTAATTTTTATTCCCTTTTTAGCCGCCATCTTTTTAATATTTTCATTGGCTTTCACACTGAATCCAAATATAACACCTGATAAATAAAACCAATCAGCAACTGATGACTACAAGAGACCTTTCTTTAGACAGTAAGTGAAAGTGTCTGCTGTGTCTATCCTGTAATGCTGGACTTGGAGCACAGGTGAGAATTAGCAGTCAGCAATACAAGAAACAACATTTTACTACTTCCCTTTTAAGGAAGGCCCATTTACTTCTCCCACTATTGCACATCAACTGCTACTAACCTTAAAACAACTGGTTTAAAAAAGCACTCATAGAAAGTTCTCTGATGGCAGAACTGGAGGTATCAAAGCAGAAACTAATGCTTAAAACATCATAGCTCATATAAAGGACAAGGACGTCCCATTTTTGGGCTGGAAAAACAGCTTGGTTGTACCAGATAAAGCTGGAAGTGACCTCTAAATCATTCTTAGCCACCTCTGTCCTACGGCAGGTCCAATGACTCCACACCTTCTACAGCAGGTGAGAATTACAGTATATGAACGGGAACAACTACTGGCACAGGCCTTCCAATTACTTCCCTGAGCAAAAGACAATTCTTTTCTATGCTACCTTCTGGCTGTGCGCTGGCTGAGCATCATAAAACAGCCTGGGTGAGGAGGCAAGAGTTTAACCCTAAAAATTCAACTGCTGGCAAGAGCTGGTCAGAGTCCTTCCATTCTCATGACATTTCCAGCCTGTGCCCCTGCACTTCTGTTTGATGGTAAAGGAAGCACTTTTAAGATAGATGTAAGTTTACCTTATTGATGCTGCTAATTACTATTGAGAAAACAACACCAGAATGAGACCCACCCATTTCAAGAGAGTTCATACTAATCGTAAATGGATTTTTAAACATACTCACCATTAAATGCTTCCGCAAGACTTACATCACTTTCACTGATATCTCCCATTCCAAAATGAAGGATATCCAATTTACATTCCTCATCAGCATCGTAACTGTCCAGAATGTTCAAAATAGCTTCAACAGATCCATCCACATCACCTATGTGTATAAATGGAAGTACTACCAATTTTGTATATATCACACACTGAAGGAGAACTAAAGGAATGACAATTCCACACTATGCAAAATACAATCTTTTTCCTACTGTATTTTCAGTAGTATGTTAAAACATGTAACAAGTCTTATTAATCCAAAATATGAACTGAATAAACACAACAGGACCAGAGGTTCTGTATCTGCTGTCATTTTCAGGTCAAGTTTGCATAGTTTTTCAGCTGCTAACTGTCACTGCCGGTATATCACTAAATGTGGGGTCAAAAGAAGTTCCGCCTGTCCCACTTTAATTAATGCATAATTGTTCTCTATTTTGCTGATGCAGTACTGCTGCTCATATGGCTTGTACTATTTTTTTTCAATATATCTTTAAATTCACATATATGTACATAGGCATTTGTATGGGTTTTACTCAGGAATTCCTGGATAAAGTGGTTGGGCTCATAAACTGCCCTGTGGCTCTGGCCCTGCTGGAAGTGCATTCTTCTGATCCCTCTGGATGTTTGATACCCCTCCCCTTACTGAGAGGTTCCATCATCTGTTCAGTTTTAAACTGATCAAACTTCTGGTAACACAAATTTTGTGAACAGTTTAGAGCTACACTTCAGACTGACCACTTGAGAACCACAAAACAATGGAGCAGTAAACAATTGGACAGCACCTTTGACAACTACTGACAGCACATTTTTGTCCATTTCTGTTCTCTCTTTAGGCTTTGAAAACATGAGGTGCTTATTGGTTTTGTACAGCACCGCCTTCCTCTGTCTCCAGGTCAGATGGGCAAACTTCTGTAGCTTCTTCTCATATTCCATCCTGTGTTCCTTTTGCTTTGCTTCAATTACTTCCACATCTTTTTTCATCTTCTCCTGTTGTTCAACATAAGTTCTCCAAGCCACAACTTCATGTGCCCTTTGCTGGGCAGGAAGAGACAGAAACGTTACCTTTCAAAGCACTGCATCAGAAAACTCCACATTAATGCTGTTTCACCCTTTTGCAACTTCCCTACGGGCTCGCTCACTTTCTTTCACATTTAATGATAGATTTTGCTGCAAGGATCGCTGAGAATGAGCATGACTGTAGCCCAGGGAGGAAGCTACAACATGACTCAAGGCCTATTTTTATGGTATCTCTGCACTGCAGATGAGAATAAATTATTGTTCATTCCTCTTGTGGTATTTGTCCAGCTCTCACACCACCTATTTCTAGCTGTATTTAATGCTACTCTTTTCTCAGAAACTAGTTCTCTCATTCTAAAATTAAAACACTGATACCATTAAGTACTGGACTGTTCTCCAAGTAAGGTGATAGTGATCATGTAAAAGAGAAAAGTCTCCCGTGCCTTTAGAAATGGAACATGTTAGAACATATTCCAGATAACCTCAGCAGAAGGCATTCAGGACTGTTCCTCTTACAGAACACTTTGCTCGGGTCTCTTAATACCCATGGCTTTGTTTTGCCTTTCATCAGATTACCTGGGTTATTCAGAATGAAAGCTGTCACATTTTTTACTCTGCTCCTTCCTAACCACCTTACTGCAGTATGAGTTTTCCATTAAACAGTTATTTGTGTACCTCAGATTCTACTTCAAGGATTTCATCTCCCGCTGAAGGAACTTCCTTCCAACCCATGATTTCCACTGGGATACCTGGAGAGGCTGCATCTACAGCTTTTCCGTTCTCATCAAACATGAAACGCACTTTTGCCCATGTCTTCCCTGCAACCAGAACACAGCCTTTTCTCAGAGTTCCTCTTTGGATTATGGCTGTGGTCAGTGGACTAGTGAAGAGCAGAGAAGAAAAACAACAGACAAAATTAAAGCAACTCTTCTCCCCATTTTCAGTCAGTGTAAGTAAGCAAACAGATAACTGAATGTACTTGTGATCCATCACAGGCAGAATATTCTTCTGACATATTTTATTAGAGTGCTAATAACATTTTAAAGTTACTTGCAAGAAAACCCAAACTTGTACCGGACTCTTCATTTCTGCAGACAATTACAAAATCTGGCATATGTGATATCAGCAACAGACTTTATTTTACTCATTAAGTGACCCTCTCACTAAAAAAAACACCCCAAACTCCAACAACTTTCTACAATTCAGTTTGTTCTTAAAGACAGAAGAACACACTTAGTTGACAGAGAACCTGCAAAAGGACTGAAATACTTTAAAGAGTAACTACTCATGTTACACACAATTTGCCAAAAATTGTGTATGTATTATATGATGACTATTAACTTAATCATTCTGACTTTTTAATGACATTTAAAAAAATATAACTTTCCCGTGCTTATGGGATTTTATTTCAGTAATGAATTTTGTCCTATCAGTTTATCACTTCTTTTTTCTGGCTCTCATGCCGTAGAATAACATTTCAATGCTTTAGTTACAAACACTGCAAAGAAAAGGGTTACTTTTTTATCAAACAACAAAAAGTTCAATGTTAAACATAAATATTGATGTAGAAACCACCTGAACAGTATGTCTGCATTGTTACAAACTGTCTCATTGAGTTGCAAAGGCAGCAGGCAGATAACTTACCCTTTCCCTTTGTCTTTTCGAGACTCAATCACAGTCCCCTCTACCAGACCTGTGGGATCTCCCTTCAGTTCTAACAACTCTGCTAAAGCAACAGTTGCTTCTGCTAAAACCGTCAGGTTTTCACCCTGTATAAGACCATACACACAAAAAATATATAAAATACAGGAAGTGTCCAATGTGCCAAATCCCCCCATTTAATTCAGAACTTCTAACAAGGCAATACAGTCTAACTGCACAGATGCCTTTGCCTTCAAGCAAGATGGCACTGAGGCAATGAACTATTAATGGCTGCACAGCCAATCAGGAATGCATGGAACATTAGGAAGGAGTTTCCTTGCTCCTCTGTTCACAGCCTCCGGGTTAAGGTGCAGAAAAAGAAGACCTTGCAATATTCTGCTACAACTGTAATAGGAACGCAAATTAAAAGAAAAAAATACAAACAAACATCAAAACAGCCAAGCTGAAACTACCACCTAGTCGAGACACCAGGACACCAAAGAGACAAAACTACTGTTCTGTTTTCTTTTTTTCCTCCCTTTGTTCAAACTACATTTTGTTTTTCAGAAAACATACAAGAAGCTAGCTGTCAGTTAGCTCTCAGGCAGCAGACCCAGATCTACAGGAATCAGGGCACCAACATCTGCTACAGATGTGAATGGAGATGCCACTTTTATGTATGCCTATTTTAAAGTGTAAGGGCATGACTTCAAAGGGTCTGAAATCTTATAAATTGACTTGGGATACATTCAGAAAGATAGCAATAAGGCTAGGATGGCTAGGATACTGCTGCATCCATTTGGACAAAGATGCTCTGGCAACAAGTTCAGATTTTAGCTTGGTTTTTAGCTCTCAGTTGTTTGCAAGCATAAACTGGTAAATCTTGTAAGATCACTACAGAACTATGCTTCTGTGATTAGGCACATTTAAGAAAAATATTTATTTACCCTCGCTTGAATTTTTCTCTTCATGCATACCATTATCACCAACTTTGATTTTGCACTGATTTCATGTGCAAAATGAAATCATTTTGCACATGATTTTCATGAGGAAACAGCAATTAGGATGAATCTGAAAAATATCCACTAGATTTCCAAAAGAAAATTCAGATATCCTTGCTCACTGAAGGTCTGAGCCTCAAAATATGACAGGAGTATGTCTCAAATAATTCTAGTGTGAGCTAGCAGCCCTTGGTAGCTCATGGTAAGGTGTCAAATACCAGGAAGATAAGCACGTTTTCCAGATACCAAATAAAAATGCAGCTGTAAGCACACATGAGACACCCACAAACACCATCATTTTCCACCAAAACTTTACCTTGAGTGCAGAAATATTTACAGCTTGAACATCACCTCCCAACTCTTCACAGACCACATCATGAGCCAGCAATTCCTTCTTTACTCTTTCAGGATCAGCTTCAGGTTTGTCACATTTATTAATGGCGAGGATAAGAGGAACTAATAAGAGAACAAACTCATTACCAGCCTAACCAAAACTTGCTGCTATTAGTGCCACTGCACCTTGTATGAAATAAGTGCAGGTTCTGACAACTTCGAACAAATCATCTCACTTGATACCTATTTGCTGAGCAACCTGAGGCAGCCATTGAAACGTGAGCTATCATGAGTAAGCTGGAGGATTTATCCTAGTAGGGAAGGATAAAAAAAAGCAACAATAAACCCCTCCACACACATCCTATTTGAGCTTTTCTTGCAAACCTGCAATAATATCAGTATTTCAATATCTTAATATATCAATGCAACTGTCATTTTCAAACATCTTCCCATGGGAGGAGGAGATGGGACTATGACAGTTACCCAAGTTCTGTGGATTCCAATTCAGTAAGTTTATTTTGAGAGGGGAATAAATGTTTGCAAATAAATGTTTGTTTTCGTATTTTGAACTGCATAGTAACATAAACCTTTTACATTATGTACTGGGATTGGCACTCACTTCAAAACCTAATATTAACAAGTTAAACACTGTACCTCTTGCATTTTTAGCATGCTGAATGGATTCGATAGTTTGTTGCATCACTCCATCTTCTGCTGCTACCACCAGAATGACGATGTCAGTAACATGTGTACCTCTTGCTCGCATGGCTGAAAAAGCTGCATGTCCAGGGGTATCAAGAAAAGTAATCTTTTCCCCAGAAGGCAAATGCACTGTGAACAAACATATACAAGGCATTTTAAAATCAACATTTCAAATAGCTTTATTTTATCTATTGTAAACCAAACATCACTCCTCTGGGAATTATTTTAATACTAATGACATATTCTAGGCAGACAAGACAACTGTGGGCATGGAGGTCAAAGATGCTTTTTACTCCTCAGGAAAGAGAACGTGTCCTGGCATCTTTCATAATCCAAAATAGTCTAAATATAATTTCAGCTGTGCCAACAATCCATTTTGAAGCTACATCCACATAGTTATAACAGTCATCACAAGTTATTATTTCATTTTTCACTACTTACGTATTAGCTGTTCACATCGCAACATTTTCTCCCAATACACTGGCAAGTCAGCCCATTATGCAAGACAGAGAGTAAACAGTTTAATACACAAGCACATTCACGTGAATCATACCAAGAAAAGCACCAATGTGCTGTGTGATGCCTCCTGCTTCCATTGATGCCACTTGAGTTTTCCGCAGACTGTCAAGTAAGGTTGTTTTCCCATGATCAACGTGGCCCAAGATAGTTACAACTGGGGGCCGCGGGGTTAGTACTGCTGGGTCTGGAGGAGGCCTACAATTAAAATAAAAATGTGTTTTCTAAGACCAAAAAAGTTCACCGAGTGACATGCATTCCCACTATGGTTAACGAAGAGCCATCTACCAGAACTCAGTGACGAAGAAGTGGGGGCAGCTTCCCACTGTGAGCACAAATCCTAGACACACCACACAGCCCTCTCAGTGCTTGGTCTTACTGCTCCATCACATCAGACAGCAACTCAGTGTACCAAAGAAATGGCTTTTCCTTCAGAAAACAGCATAAGAAAAAGCCCACCTAACATAAATCCAAGCCAAGTATCAGTTTTATGGCCAAAGAAATAAAAAATAGTTAACTTCACCATTTAAATATTATCAGACTGTGACTACATCAGGTATTACCAAAATACTGTCAGAAAAAAGAAAATACCGTGTATGAAGAACACTTGAAGAACAAACAGGATAAAATAAACCCAAAAGAACAGTTCACAGCTTACCTTTTCACAGCATCTGTGTTTGGTCTTTCTTTTTCCTCTTTCAGTTTTGCTGATTTATACTTCATTCCTGATTTTTTAACAACTAGTTTGATTTGGTCTTCATATAAGACAGAATCTGGTTCTAGTGAATCAAGGTCAACATCTGTGTACAGCAGTGCTTCATAAATATGATCTGAAGAAAAGATAAAGGCATTTAACAATTACATCCCTAAAAACACGCAGGACCAAAAAAAACCACTTCATACAGTTTAAGGCTTTTTCATTAGGAATTCATATTGTGCTAATAAGTTTCATTCACCAAACATTTTTCTTTTTTTAGATTTATCTAAAAGATCCTACACTACTTACAGAGGACTTGATTCAGAAAGGTTTACTGAAAATTAGATGCTACGATCTTATTTTTCACTCAGATTTTCATAGCCTACTTTCCCATTAACCCCTAACAACTGAAACTTATCCACACCGAACAGCTAAGAAGTGATTCAAGGAGGAAGGAAATTTGATAAATCTGTTCACATGCCACTTTCTTTGGTATTAGAAATACAGAATGTACTGCAGTAGTCAAAAATTGCTACACATTAACCATTACAAATCTACCTCAGAAATGTACAGCAAGACATGACAGACTTTTCTGCTCCTGTCCTCGTTACTGAGAAGAAAGTTTGCCAGAAAAAGCACCCAGCTGGATAAAAAGAGTTTAGCGATTGGTATTATACAGAGGGACTAGTAACCACTAACTACTGCCATCGTAGACATCTTTGCCTTTACCACTCATTAAAGTGTCATGATTGAATGGAACAGTTAAAACACATCTCAAACAACACAGTGGGCTCTTACCTACGTCTTTACCCATAGCTTGTGCAAGCTCCCCAACAGTCATCTTCTGCCTTATCTCCACTTCACCTTTTGTCAGCGGGATCTTTGCTTTCTTCTTTTTTGTCTCCTACATGGAATTAGACATGTATATAGGAACACATAGCTGGCATAAACTAAGAAATAATAAAAAAATATTAAAAAGACAATGGTCTCAAGCTATGTGATGTAAACATCTTTTTGACTACAACACTAATGAATTACAATAAATGAATGACTTAACACATCATACTGAATATTTAAAATGTATAGCATACTACACAATCTTGTTTCATTTTTAATTGTTTAAAACAAGGGAAAAAATTAACAAAATAATTTTCATTTTTGTTTGTAATCATTTCCTCCTGCCTCTGCAAAATTTATGATGCTCCTGGTACCAGCACTTTAAGTCAGCATTTGAAAGAGAGTCACAATACAGTCATACATTAAGTACATTTTGTATTATAAACTTATATCAACTTCCCTATATTCATTAATAAAGCTCCTTATTTTGACCTCTAAATGCTCAAACTGAGCTCTTGTACTTTGAAGTGTCACATAAAAGCAGAGATTATTGGATTATGTTAATTACCTCCTTTGTAGCTAGATGTCTGTGTTGCGATAAGGCAATATTGGTTAATTTGTCTTTCTGCCCGAACTGTGGATACAGCAGCAGGGACCACACAGGATGTGCAGAGGACTGCACAGGCTTCCATTGTGCTCTGTTCACCCTTTGGTAGGAGACAGTATGCAGCTGTTGGCAAGCACCACGTAATTGCACCAGATTTTCAAACTTTAGTATCAACCCTCGATTCATTGCCTCACTGTAAATACAAAGGACACACTGAAATCAGCCTCAAAGCTGAAAGATACCCTTTCCTATAATACAGACAGGAACACAAGGCTCAAATGTTACGTTTTAAAACAGGCTTTTTAATGCTGAAAAAGTGCAACTACTTGGTAACTTCCAGTTTTTCAGTTTCCTTGAAGTTTTTCACCATTCTCCACTATCCCATTGCAGACGTACAGATCTACTGATATCACCACAGCTTACAACTCTTTCACTTATCTCCACTAATCTTTAATATAAACTTTAATATCCTCATTTCAGGTTTTTTGGCACTATCTAGAACAAAATGGGCATTTGCACTCCTTGTGCTATATCGATAAAGAGTTATTCAGGTGCAACCTACCCCTCTGAGCCAGTAAAACACATTTGCAAAATGCCACTTACATGAGAATTTACCACCACTAAAAGGCTGTAGCACTGTAGTAATACCCGTGTTGTCACATGGACAGAGATGTCCTTTGGACCTAAGCCCTGCCTTAGCAATTTAACTTTACCATACACTTCTGTCAGATCATCCCACATCTTGTTTTAACCATCTTAACTTTGGTTTGAGTAATTTTCCTAATTATCCTGTACAACAGTCTCCCATGTAAATTTCTCTTCTTGTTCAGAGTCGCATATTTTGTCCTTCCGCTCAGTGATGCCTTTATACCTTCTACGTTTTCTCTCACAGGTGGCTTTGTACCATCTTCTGAGCAGCTCCAAATGAGTGAACTGCTATCAGTTCCTCCCAGGACTGTGGCTCCTTTAAAAACCTTATGGTATCCAGGTATCTACAGGAAGTGAACAGATGACAGACTAACCAACCAACAACAACCACTTTTTTTTTGGTCTCTCTTAAGAGAACTTTAAAGGGGCAGAATCAGTAAAACCCAGGAACCCCCTGGAGCTGCCACAGGATGCTGCATACATAACTAACATAAGGCCAAAAAACTAACATAAGGTCAAAGCGAGACTGGACAAGCTCACACAGGATAATTCCACGTGAGACTGTTAACTGCAAATACACTGCTCCTGGCTCCCGGGGCCCATAGGTCATCAGTGCCCAGGACATGCCAGCCCTCTAGGTCATACAGCGCATCGTTTTGGCTAGCGCTGCACAGCAGTCACGAGGCTACACAGGCCTTTTACCTAACAAACGGGAGCAAGAAGAACACGATCAGCTACCTCAGAAACAGCCTCACCCTGCTGGGGACTATACCGCAATGACGCGCACTGCAAGGCCACCAAGCTCCTGACACCGGCCAGCTGCAGCCCTCCCGCGGCTACAGACCCCCCCACCCTCCCTTCTCCTGCTGTCCCCCACCGCGGGGACAGCACTGGCTGTATGGACTGTCCGGCCCGGCTCGCCCGCTCTGACAGACCCACCGAGGGAGCCCAACGGCCGGTGCCCGCCAGCCCGCTTTGCCCACCAGCCCGCTTTGCCCGCCAGCCCGCTTTGCCCCCCGTACCTGGCGGCGGGGAAGCCGCTCTCTACGCATGCGCCGGGGGGCGCGCGGGCAGCGCGTAAGCGCGCGCCGCCATGGCGGTCTGCCTGGGCAGGGGCGGAGCCTCTTCTCGGTTCAGGCGGGAGGAGATCACCTCACAGGGCTCGGGGCGCCTGGGCGGCCATGGCGGGGACGCCGGGGACCTCCCTCGTCCTCGGGCTTTGCTTTTTTTGTTGTCGTTGTTTGTTTGTGGGTCTTTTTTGTTTAGTTGTTTGTGTTCTTTTTAATATTTTTAATATATATCACATAGTATATACAGACATATATACCCACACGCAGAAAAAAATTGTTTTCTTCAGCCTCTCAGGAGATAGTAACTTTTCTTTGCAATGTCCTCCCAGCCACCTCTGACCTAAAGCATTAACATGGCTGATTTTTAAAAAGTTATCTAATTTGGCATCTCTAAAATAATATCGCTTAATAGACTAGGAAAAACAAAATCTGAGAGGAAGCTCTCTAAGTGGTTTTGAAAAATCCTTAATGTTTCCTCGTTAATGCTTCTTGTAAAACCCAGAGATAATCCCAAATTACATCCTTTGACATCTAGCCTTGGGGTTCACTTGGGACAGCACTGCTTCCACAGCCATCTCCATTAGGTAGCTGTAAATTGCGTGATACAAGTAATAAGCAGAATTTCCTCTACATATGTTCGAGCTGCATATTTGACACGGTTTGCCCATAATGTGGGACCTGTGGTCGCTCACACAGGTGGTTTTCTGCATGCTTGCTAGGCATAGCTATGTGTTTTCCTGCCCTAATCTCACTTAAGCAAGTATTTGGTCATTTATGCCAAATATTGACAAAAAGGTGTCCTGTATTTTAAAGGCACCATCTGCTGATGAATGCACCAGGTACAAACTGGTATCTTAAAACACACAGGGCACTCAATAGTTTCTGTAAAGGTAAAATGGGAAAATAACCTCAGAAATAAGCTGCAATAAAAAGGCTTAGATATCAAAGGTTGTGGAAGGTGCATTCAATGCAGTCTGTGTTCCTGCACAGAGGGACAAATCAGGCAGAAAGACGGGGCAAGCACACAGAGCTGAGCTGCCATCCTGCAGGCTGAGGGCAACATGTCCTTCATGCCATGGGACTCTGGTGAGTCTGGGATTGACCTGGAAAACGTTTTATTTGAAAGATAAATTTAGCATGTAAAACAGTCACTAGAGTTTACTGCAAATCTGCTTTTTGAGTTGATCTTCTGTTGGATGTTGCCTGGAAATCTTTCTGTGCATTGCTGTAAGGCTCTGGGAATTAGTGTGGGATCATATTTTATCTCCATGTCTCTTAACCACAGATTCATGCTGGTTTAATTTCAAGCTTTATTATAGGTTGCCTGTTTTTCTGAAGGGCAAACCGGAAAGAAATAATTTCTGATGTCACAGATCAGGACAATGTTTTGGGTGTAGGAATATTTCCCGCTTAACTATGTGGCCATTAATGCTTGGCTGTGTTCCTTAGTTGCAATTCTTGATTATTCTTGGTTGCCTTTTAAAAAACTAATTTTGATTATGCAGATCTTGTTTTTCGTGTGCATTACCTTGGTTTGATTTTTCTAGCTTCGAATTTTTCTTAACTTCCTCTTTTAGCTGCAACATTTTCAGCAGAACTGTACATCAGCAATGCACCTGAAATTACAGTAAGCACATACATGAAAAATTTAACAGGTACATATTTGAACCAAATACAGTTCACATTGGATGTGAAAACCTGGTGTGTGTCAAATCCATGTATTGTTGTAAGGTCACTATTTGACAAGGAAGAAGACAGATTGTTTTATTTAAGAAACATTAAATATATTGAACTGTGTGGGAGGGGAGGTACAGAAAGTCATATGGAGAAGTGGTGTGAGTGCCCAGCTTTGTTCTCCAGCTAGGTGAAGCCAAAGGCGGACAGCTGGCAGCCCATGGAGCTGTAAGACCAGAGGGACAGCCAGATTTTTCTCCCCATTGGCCAACAGCAAGCAATGGTCTCTGGGATCTGGGAAGCATGCCTCTGGACACCATCTCAGCCCAAAGCTTAAGCAGGGTTGGAGGGAGCTCAGGCTGCCCAGGATTGTGTCCTGTTGGCTTCTGAGTATCTCCACAGATGGAGACTTTAATGCCTCTCTGAGTACCTTTGGTTTTAAGAAGGCAAAGGCCTCACCAAGGACTCTGAATTGCCCTGCTTTGGTTTGACATGATGGCCAAGGCTGATAGTTTTTCCAAGTGCACTCTGTGTTCACACACTTCAGATCCAAGTTAGGAAAAAAACCCAAACACAAACAACAAATCCAAAACAACTTCCAGAGTAGAGGTGTTGCAGCACTAATGCATTCAGCCGTTACATCATATCCCGGTCTGAAGGGTTTTTTCCTTATCAACACTTCCTGCACACCTATTCTGTTTACAGCTCGCTTCGTGCTCAAAACCTGCTCACTGACCTCGCCCAGCGGCCGCCCCAGCCCTGTGCCCTCCTCCTCAGTGGTCCCACAGCGGTCTCCGGGGGCCGTTGCACTGCCCTGCCCTGCCCAGGCAATGCGCCATTTTACGGCTGCGGGAGCCGCCGCTCGGCAGGAAGGGGTAGTGGGACCGGCCCTGTTCGGCCCCTCCCTACCGGACTCGGGGGAACAGGAGACGATGGCGGCGGCGCCAGAGTTGCGGAAGGCGCTGGCGGAGCGGCTGCGGGACTTGGGCATCACCACGGTCACCGCCGAGCATCCCCAGGTAGGACCGGGGCTGGCTCCTCACCCCACGGGCCTTGGCGCTGCTCCGGCCCCTCCCGAGCCGGCTGCGGCAGCAGCGTCCAGCTACGCTGCCTCTTGGCATTCTCCGAGTCTTTAAATCCGGAAATTCTATGTACGACTAGGGCTGCCGGACAGATTTAGGCCCTGTGCGTGTCTTTTTAGCATAATCAAATATCAATATGGAAAGTGCCAGACTTTGCATTTCTTGCCAAATGGACCTACAGATGGTGGGCCGTTTTGAGCACAGCCACCGGATTGTTGCCCCTCCGTTTCTGTCCCTCAGATCCCGCTTTTGCCCTCCAGTTTCCCGGCAGTTTCAGGAGCTACGGCCCATCCACTTTACCGTGAAGCCAGCAGCATCCAAGATGTTGTCCAGACTTTTTCTCCCAGTTAAAAGTGCAGGCACCATGTTATTCCAGTCTATCTGCGGTGGAGCCACAAAAAGGAGTTCTGCCTGTTTGCATTTTAAAGGTGTGATGTTCTTGCTGTATTCATGAAATAGAAATTATTGGAACGTGTGGAGGAGCAGTATGTCACATTTTATTTGTGTTGTTTTAAAATTTTCTCATTAAAGGGTACAGTTTTTAGGCTGAGCATAACATTCAGTCTTTCCTAGGTATGTAACCTAGTGGAAGTCTAACAGGATATAGTCTCACACCACACTGATGGTCTTTTCCAGGTGTTCACTGTTGAAGAAATGATGCCCCATGTCCAACACATGAAAGGAGGTCACAGTAAAAACCTTTTTCTTAAAGACAAAAAGAAGAAAGGGTTCTGGCTAGTGACTGTTCTGCACAACAGGCAAATCAATTTAAATGATCTTGCTAAAAAACTGGGTGTTGGAAGTGGAAACCTAAGATTTGCTGATGAAAATGCCATGCTGGAAAAACTGAAAGTGGGCCAGGGCTGTGCAACACCCCTAGCCCTCTTCTGTGACCAGGGAGATGTGACGTTGGTGCTGGATGCTGGCTTTCTGGAAGGTGGCCATGAAAAGGTGTATTTTCATCCAATGACAAATTCTGCAACCATGGGCTTAAGCCCCGATGACTTCTTGAAGTTTGTGAGATCAACAGGTCATGATCCCATCATCATACATTTTGATGAAGATACAAAGTAAATTAAGTTCATTTTTCTATTACGAAGTATAGATTTTGTAAAGCACAACTGCTGAAAGTCTCATTACAAATAAAAATTTTTTTAAAAAACAGGCTTCTTCCTCATTTTTTCAATTGTATAAGTTTATATTGTATTATCTGGTGAGAAAACCCACTGTCCTTGGGTTATTAGAATAATCATTAAAAGATGTGTTTGCAATCTACCACTAAGTAACCAGTAAGTAGAAAAGGCGTTAATTATGTTAATAGTCTTTATTAATAAAATGGATAAAACTAGAACTTCGTATGTGTGGGACAGGTCTTGGAAGGTTTAAACTTACTATAATGAGGAAATAAATTTAAAAGTTCCAAAATATTTGTCAGTACACACAGGAGAGACTGTCTAGATTGTGTACCTGTACCCATTTATCCCCTACTGTGTGTTACTTTATTATTTTTACCTACCTTACAACTTGGCTACACTTCAGAAAATGCATTTGATTGTCTATGTTTATAGTTGCATCTTCTCTTTCACAGTATCCTCCCCTTGGGAAATGTTAAGTCTTCTGGTAATTCCCAGATGACATGGCTACTTACTGCCCATTGAAGACAGGCATGTGCCTCCCCCATCTCTAGAGCCCCTCCAAAACCAGCAGGATGGGAGGGAGCCCCCTGACGGCAGCCAGGCAGGGTGTGACCCTGGTCCCAGCCTTTCCTGGCAGAGGAGCTCACTGCAGGCTCCTGACCTGGTGTGGTCTGTCCTCAGTGACACCTGGGAGTACAGTTAGTACAACCTGGAACTGAACTTTCATGCATGGTTTCCAGATTGAGAACCCCGTGGACGACGTGGATCTTCTCTGCTCCTCTGGACCTTAACCAGCACCAATATAAATGGAGAAAATGTTCCAACAAGTAGCTGTGCTTGAGCTTCTCCCTTAAGAGGGGACTTCATGTGCAAATATCCACGTTTAAGAGGCTGAGGGGAGGCTGATTTGGCTTTCAATATATGAAATACATTTAGTACAGAAAAGTCCTAGCACCAAAACAAGACCAGTGTGTTCTCAACATTAAATTTATAATCTAATTCTTCCTTCTCCTCTCTCCTGCCTAAATGAACAAAACTCCCATCAAGCAGTTTGTGTGTTGGTGAGCAGCAGCAGCAAAGACTCCATGAGGTCTAGTAAGTGCACTGTGGCAATGAGCACCCACACAAAACCCAGAGACGGGAGCAGTGAAAGTGAGGGACAAAACCTGGAGATGTTGGGGAAAAGGGCTTTTGAATACAACCTAATGAACACATTATGTACAAACAATGCCTAAAGGTGAGCAAGAGTGTCCATACAAGCTGAGACAGAACAGAAATAAATTCAGAAGCACGAAAAAACCCAGACTTGCCATCTTGGATGACCATTTGCTACTGCATCATCCTACACGGTGCAATACTAGCAGGGATCAAGGGAAACACTTCGAAAGAAACACAAGGCAAAAATCAGCCAATTTGACTCAGTTTCATTCAAAATGGCCAAGACAGTTCTATGAGCTGCGAACATCATAAACATTTGTGTTAGATTGTATTTTCTTCCCTGTAAGAAAGTAAAATCTTTAATTCTACAGAATAAACAAGGACCATGACTGAGTAACGAAAAGCACCTTCTAGGGCAAGGCAAGTTACTTCACAAACATCCTTACCAGAGTTTCCTTCATTTCAGAAGTGTCTGGCACCTGTTCTCAGAGATGTGAACTGAACAACAGAATGCTTCATGTTATAGCAGCTTAAATTCTCACCTCCACCTTAGAAAGACACAAACCAGCCCCATCTATCATTGCAGTCATCTCAAATAGGAAAGGAATGACCTCAAAAGGTTGAAGCCATAGGAAAAGTCACTACAAAGATGTCCAGATAGTTGTGATTTTGTATTTGTTGTTAAATAAAAGGCTGAAAGGGACATCTGGTATTTGGAAATACTGAGTTGATTAATGAACTCTAGATTGACAATGTGTTACTAAATTGGCTAGATATTAAGATAGTTTTATGTGTCTTTAGAATTTATCTTAGCCTCAGCCTGCCACTCACTCTCCCTCCCCTTTAAGGTTTCTTCTTTGTGGTAGCCCAAAATCCTTTTATCACTTAAAAAAAATAATAAATTTTACTTGGCAAGTTTTTTATATGGAGAAAGCTTTAAAAGTGAAAAATTGTTTTAAAGACATCCACAACAGCAGTTTACTATGCTTCACAAATCTTAAAATCTGTACTGGCTAAAACTTAACTACCTTTGTCCTCAGAAGAGATTGAGTCTTGTCTCAGCAAAAATAATGAGCAAGCAAAACCAAAGCCTCAAATACTACATTTGGCAAATCTATAGTGATATTACTGTATTTACTTACTAGTGTATTTTTTTTTAATAAATAATATCAATATAGTGGATAGTTAGAAGCTAGAGGTCTACACAAATAACATAAAACAAACTACACGCTGTCCAGAAAAAAATCTACAGTTTTATATGTTTCCTTCTGGCAGAAATACTGAACACATCACCAACTGACTACAATTACTGAACACCAACATCCTTCCGGGAACATCAGTTTCCAGAAAAAGTGTGTATAAATGTACACACAAAGTAAGAATAAAAATTATTTGGTTTGGCATTTTAATAACATAATTAATAAATGTATACAATGGCAAACATTAAAAAAATCAATATGTAAAGGAAATTACAGTTTTAAAAAAGAGCTTTAAAAGTTCTGTTTCACACCCAGGTACATTCCTTTAAGGCAGTTGTATTAATATCAAAGCATTATTTACACATACATTATCATCTAACTCTAAAAATGATACATAAGCTCCTTTGTTGAGGCTGCATCATGTCTTGGAAAAAGTTTAGAAATAATACATGTTGGGAATGTTACTAAAACCTCAGCAGACCATCAGAAAAGTAAATAAAAAGTATATATTGTGTAGTACTACAGCCTTTTGTAATCTCAGACCAGCAGTGACAGATTTGGCAACTGTTGCAGTAAAAAGCTGTCTGTATGTACTCCTGTTGTAGGTGTCCAACAGCTGCCAGGTTCTTCCCCTGGGAGGTTGCGTTTCAGAAATGTGAAGTGGCTCCCAAATTAAATTTACGGTTTTATTTTAAGGACACAGATCGGTAAGACTGAGAAAATTTTTACATCATCAGAGCACAGAGAACCTCCTGACTGCTCTTCTGCTCTGAAACTTCTTTGCAAAAGAAGGTGGTGGGAGGAGCAGATTCTCATCTCTTAAATGCAAATGTATCCCTAGTGCTGCTTTTGGCTAATTTAGCAAATACAACCCCAAATCCCACTTTGGCCTCTGCAGTGATGCAGCCAACGTGGGTCAAAACCTGCTTACGATGGCACACATGGGCCAGCACACAAACCTGACTTGCACTGGACTCCAACCTAGCAGGATGGATTTTGCCCCCAAACTCCTGCTGATTCTCTCCAACAAGGACATTTTGCCTCCATTTTTGGATAAGGGGGGTTCATTTCTAATACATGGCATCAGTTAAATAGTAAAGTTTGTGACAGCACCCTGCCCGGGTTCTGTGAATACAAACAGCATTTGGCACTACAGTTTCAATCTATTCATTCAAGACATGTGTGTTCTTCTAAAAATAGTGATGCTACTAAACAATTAGAGTTTAACAGCCTGAAACGTATCAGTATTCTGTTGCCAGAGAGCTAGGAGGATCCAGTTACGATCAGACCCTGAAATGAACTTGAAAACCTAATTTTCCTAGTATTTGTGGCATTTCAATTCTTTTGTAACAGCTACACCTTTAGTAAGGACTACTGGCATTCCAGATTTCGGATCTCCACCTATGAAATTCTGTGAATGCAACTTTTCCTTCAGTCTCTATGGCTCTGCCTATGTTGCAGGACAGAAATGGCACAGAAACCAGGCTTGGCACCAGATTTTTATTGCTTAGAGTACTTTTCTCCTGGAACCTGTCAGTCTGTCTTAATCTGATATGGGAAGAGAAATGGCTAGTGTGGGCTGGTAATCAAAATAAACCAGTGACTTTAATGAAATGCCAGAAATGTCTCCAGAGGATGAACAGGAATTCTATATGGTGGAAAGCTGCAAAATTTGCCCTATTTTCACTTAAGAAACAAACAAACAAACAATAACAAAAAAAAAGTTTAAATTCTCTGTGAAAACAATCCCAGGCTGAACCAAGTATTTATATGGTAAAACCCAAACATCCTGTCTGGAGCTAGGTCTTTTTGCACATTTTATATCATAAAATGTATTTCAGAAGGAAGTAATTTGAAGGGAAATAAAAAAAACAACCTCACAAGAACTTTTCTAAAGCTTATTCAACTTTCCAATTTTTTCCCTTTTTGACAAAATTTCAGGAAAATAAAATGAGTGACTTGCCAGTACGCTTTTGAATCTGCTGAACTGCATTCTCTCTCCAGTGAAAAATGATTCTGTTTCAGCAGTCCCTGACAGCTTGAGGGTTTGTAACTGAGAACACCTATAAGCCTCGAGAAACAAGTGGTTAAGAAGGGGATGAAGCTGCAGTGGCTCTGTCACACAGCAGGGCGAGCAATTTACAGATAGTCTGCAACCCTATTTCTGCAAATATGTCACCCTTACCTTTTAACTATGTGAATGGAGATGGCTGCAGATGAAGTTATTTACATATCTGCTGGAGGACAGGACTCTAGGAGATTACACGTTAGCTTAACCCTTTAAACAGGAAAAGGAATGTGCTGATGGATTTGTAAGAAAATAGTTATGATCACTTGTTTTGGATCTGCTTTTAAGTTCATGTACACTTCCTTCGAGCTCTCTGCAAATGCTTTCAAGACAACAAATGTATGCAACCACTGAATGTACCAATAACATTTGTTGACTTTAATATAAATCAATAATTAACAAAACGTATCTTACTAATAAAAGATAATCTTAAGGGGAACTGATTGTAAAATGCATATGATATTATTTACATTTCTTTTTGCCATCAAGAAACCTCCTAAGCCACAATCAGCTCATGTCAAAAGACAAACAATTAAAAAGAAGCCAAACAGTCAATACACAAACATCATAAGACAGTCTTATCCTGGAAATGCCATTTGTTGAACACAGCCTTATATCAAAATAAAAGTTATAGAAAAATCATACCTGACAATTTCCTGTCAGAAACATCTGAACATATATATGCAGAATAGCTTGGGAACGTGAAAAACACAAAATGACAAACAATTTCTATGCAACACAATTATCCCATGACTCCCCCTTTTGTTAGTTACCGAACTTTTTCATGTATGTAAACAAATTTTTCTCTTGCAGTATGCAACAAAAATCAGCATAAACTTTTTAAAGAGCAATTTCATGCAGATTATGCTAACCAAATAAGGCAGTGAAGTGCCAGTAAGCTGTGAGGTTTTTGTATCTGTATATACAGTCAATTTCAACAAAATACTACAGCGTTTATTTTAGATTTACAGAAGTAAATATAAACTGCTAGTTATGGGTTTTTTTGGCTAATTATTAGCAGAAGCTTAAGCAAATCAGTGGCTAATTTAATAAACAGAAGATGAAAGTAGTATTATTTTTTTTTTCCTGGAGTAATTCTTGAGACCTTAAAATTCTTGGTCCTTAGGGAGATGAGAACTGTCCTTTATTCAGTAGATCTTAACAGTGCAATGTGCAATAATTCCTAAGACCATCTACACATTTTCGGCAGTAGACTCCAGTAGAGCTCCTTGATTCAAGGAAGGAAGGTAGAAGGTAGGTAGGTTTTTATTTCTTGTCTGCTCTAGTCACGAAGGATGTAAAAAATTCCCTTAACTTTATTAATGATTCCTACAGTCGCTGTCTTGTTACTTCAGATATAAAGGCTTCATACAGAGATACTGAAGGACACTTTTCTCTCTGTGTTCAGTTGAAAGGTAGAAAGAGAAAAGAACGTAAGAAAAGCTTAAAGTGTGGAAGTATAAAATAGAGTCAAGTCACTAACAGAACTAACAGCACTAACAGCATGCACGAAAGATGTTTTAATAAAGAGAAGGACAGAATGTCAAAGACAAGCTTTAGATAAAGGCTGTTTCCTTGTAGTATAGAATACTTTGTATGTTTGTTAAACTATTCTTTGAGATTTATCTGTCCCTTTCTAAGAACTGACTTAAATATTACTTCTTAATGTGATTGCTTTGAACTTTCTTTTCAAGAGATTTGAAAAATAAAAATAAATGTAAGTTTTACAGGCAAAAGGCTAAATGGGATCAAGTTCCTTGCCTACACAGGCAAAATAACTGATGTAAACAACCTGTTCTGGCTTAACTAATAAGCAAGACAGAAGCCAGTTAAGCAAGCAGTATTTACATCTGGTTAATGCAATGTGCACTTGTTCTTATATGTAATGCTGTTAGTTTGTTGTAAATGAAATTAATCTCATTTACATTTTGGGCAGGAAACTCACCACTTGGCCCACATCTCATGTAGTGGGTAACAGAATTAGGAGCTTTGTTGCTCCCTAGACCTGCTTTTTGAATTTCTGCTTTCTGGGATAGCTTCCACATCTGCAGAGAAAAGCATTTCATGTTATTCATTGTGTTTACCAGGACATGAAAAAAACCCTCATGCACTAAAATACATTCTACTTATTAGTAGAGCAAAAGGATATATAAACACTTTTTTGTTTTAGAGGAAAGGACAGAGGAGAGGGACAGAAGAAACTCACTGGAAATGCCTACTCAACTACACTAATTAAAATTCATCTTAGCATTTGGAATAACCAGCTACTATTTTCAAAGGCACAATCAGATATACTTAACTTTTAGAAACACTAAGTTTCTGCCTGCATGAAAAGGAAAAAAACCAATCAGATGTAATCAAGGCTAACTGAATCTAGCAGAAACCGTAACTCATCTTTGCATTTTTTACCTGCTACACATTGACAGAAATGTTCACATTCAATTCTGCAAAACAGAAAATAATCTTTGCATGCAGCAGCCTGAACGTGCAAAATGCAGCATCTTAATTTACTAGTCACTTAAAGCAAAGCGTCAAGCAAACCTTTAACTGCAAGCAAATTACTGAGCCTGAACAACAAAACCTTTTTTGGCCAGCAGCCACATATTGAGTGTAATTACTATGCAAAGCCCTAACTTATAATTTTTAAAGGCAGCAGGGACCAAGGAACGAGCACGTGCACCATGTGTTTTAGAGTCATGAGGAGCAGGAGCCACTGGGTCTGAAAGGAATTTCACAGATCCTTCCACTAGTTGGGCATAGACCAAAAGAGACATCCATGATGTTACTGCTAAAGTGCAAAGACCAAAAAGTGGAGGAAAAACAATCCTTCTGTATGGGGAAACATTTGCTTTCTTTCATATATAATAAAAAAATGTTGACAACTTATTTTTCAGAGACCTTAAAAAGTGTCTAGAAGCATCCTTTCACTACTGCACCTGAACTCAGAGGGGCAAGAATAGGAACACAAAAAGTTATCTTCAGAACCAGAATGCAATTAATTACAAATTTATAAAACAATGCAAAATAGTTGCTTGAGCTGGAGAGGATCAGTCTAGAATTCCTGCAGAGGACCTGAGACACTAGTGTCCAAAGACACTGACAGTCAGTTACTCTGAAGCTTTCTGTTCCAAGAGAGAAGCTGCCTCCCCCAATGGAGTAAGATAAAACACAGGCTAAAAATGCATTAAGTATCAGTCATAAATATTCACTTAGATTTGTTTTGTATGTGAAAACTTAGTGCTGTGAAAACAAATGAAATAGTGCAAACTGAAGTGCCCCATGGACAGTGGCTGGAAAAAATGTATTTTGTTGCCCTGCTCATGATTACAACGGGGACTCAGTGTCATGCTAGAGAGTTTGTAGTCTGCAGACAACACTGATATTTTTTTGTGGCTGTGACAGTCTAAGGACCTAAGCAAGAAAGACAAGGCTGGCAAACGAGATAATAGCGTGCCTGAAAACTTATCCCACTTCTCCAACAATAGCAGATAATGCGAACAGCAGCTACCACACTTCTAGCTCCAAACCTTGTTCTGCTCGTAAAAGCAGTGTCACTGCAAGACACAGGCAGTTACGAAAAATACAGATACTGGTAGCACAGTGTGAGTTTATAAGAAGTACTCTGAGAGCTAAGAAAAGATCTTCTCTGCAATTCCTTCAATAACTTGCAAAATGTATTATGCTTCAGATCATAGAACTGCTCAAGCCAAAGCCAATTCAAACACATCTGCAGGTTAATGAAAATGAAATCAAATGACATGACCCAAGATGAGAACACTGATCTCGTGGTGTGAGAGTAAATGCGTGTGAAATCAAGATTATATTTCAGATTTGGGGTTGGGTTTTTTTTAATGGTGAGATCATTCTGAAGGGAATACAGCAACAACTAACGCTGTTCTGTAAACAACATTGAAGAGAATTAGGAAATGTGTCAGGCTAGTAGTAATGATGCCTGCAAGATGCTTTACATTTTGAAACAATAATTTTACATCTTGCTTCTTCTCCCCACCTTGAAATGTAGCCGGAGCTCTGGAAAGGGCCATCTCTGCATTTAATTAACAATTCTCCCGTATGAAATAGAGACCATATAGATGAACATATGGTCCGCTGCTTCTCCTTGAGGAACTCTGTGTTTGCAGCACCTCTGCCCCTCCCTAGTTAAAACACTAAGGAATTAAAAGTTCAACCCACGCAGCAGTACTCTGCCAGCCAGAAAACTCTTGGTAAAATAAATTCAATTGTAAAAATCTGAATATGACAGTAATTATCTTCAGTATTTATTTGCCATTTAAAATATTTTTTCCTCTAGATATATTTTCATTCAGGTTTTTTCTAGCTTATGTAATTTTGGCCCACAATAATTGTCAGTAACTATTTCCTCTTGCAAAGAAGTGCTAATGTCTAAAGCCTCATGTAATTATAGGTTAAGCACAATTAAACTCTATTTATATTTACTATTGAGAAACTTCAAGCAATTGCAGAGACAGTGGCATATTAACTGATTACTTTTCAACTTTTCTCTTTAGCTGGTCATCTGGGATTTAATGAGTTACTGGCTTAATCCTATAACTCCTGTAATTGTGCAAGTTAACTTTTTGTTATTTTTTCTTTTATTTAACTGTGTTAATTTGTTTCTTTTATTTTGTTACTCATAATATTTTCTATTATGTTAGTGTTACTTCTATTAAGAAAAAATGAACTTCCACCATAATCAAGACAGGTTTTTATTACCATACATCACAAGGAGCCTCAAATAACTCTGTTATTTGACTCCTAATAAAACCATACACCACCACATTTGTACACCAGACGTGGAAAGACAAAGCATACAAAAGGGAAAAGGTGGAAAGGGTCATTTTTTCATTACAAGTGCTGCATATCATGTGACTATTTATTACCTCTTCATAAGAATTATCAGTTATGTTTAGGATTATGAATGGTCGTTGCATTTATTCATGTTCTGACATTTTAATAAGCATGAACAGTAATTCATATTTCTTGTGCAAGCTAGAGGCACTGAATTATCAGGCTGTAACTTGTTTCTTGTGCAAAGTTCCATTTATGCCAAGACATGGCGTAAGTGAAAAGGGTAAGACACTATATCTCTAAATGCTTCTCAGGGAGGGAAAATATTTTTACTCCAAATATAAATCGATGTGTTATTGATACATCTGAAAGCATGAGCACAACTGAAAAGTACTGTCTTTGTACTGGAAAGTATGTTGCTCACTGTGCTGTTTCTGGCAATGTAGCATGCGACTGGTTTAACATGCATTCATTAATATACAGGAAAAAACCAAAATATTTGTAATGTGTTGACAAATAAAAATATAGCTTGTATTATAAAGACTTTGAAAGGCATGCAAAATATATACAGTGCAATTAATGTTTCATGCAAACTTTGGTGAGGTTACAATTTTACATTCAAACATGCTAGAGTACACAACTGAGCCCTACGTCATTGTTCTTCGAAAACAACAACCTACAGATCTAAGACAAAATTGTTTTTTCATTGTAGTGAAATTTTCTCTAAATCCAGTGGACATTGAGAAGAACAGCTATGTGTCGTATTAGACTATATCTATATTTAATAAGACAACTTATCATACACAACCATACTCATACCACACAGTTTTTGTATCTTCAGAAACCAGGAGTGGGGATTCAGCCTCACTAGTGGTGGGAACAAACTCACTGGTTAGAACTGACTGCATGTCACCATGATCAGATTTCTGATTAGCAGAAGGCTGTTCTTGGTTTTTCTGAATAGATCTAAATGCTGACAGATTTGCCTGATCAGTTGTTTTTGATGCAGATCTTTGAGGCAATCCACTTATATTACTAACTAATTCAGTGTTAAGGGATAAAAATGGCTGAGCCACAGTAAACAAGCCTGTGCTGTTATTGCCAGATAGACTGACTTCATCATCAAATACACTGGTGCTTAACAAAGTTCTCTCACGGAAATTTGACCTTTCCATCCTTGAAGTCTTAGGCACATCAGAGTGACATTCTAAATTATGTGGTTTAATTATATTAGCTGCATCGCTTTGTGGAACACAATTTACTCTGTAAGCCACACAGTGAAAAAAATTAGCGGATAACTGGTGTGCTGGGTACTCACTAGAGGTTGATGGAACACTTCTGTCAGCAGTGGATGGAGCTGGATCAACTGACACAGGTGGCCTACTGTCCTTAGACAAAAAATCATGAATGCTCGTCCTCCGAGTAGTTCCTTCGGCCGTGGAAATGACACTGCTTGCACGAGGTAAGGTAGCATAAGGATTGCAATCTCTTGATTGTCGCTGGGATACCGGTGCTTGTATCTTCTCTTTAACTGATTTGCTCTTCCCTGGAGCGCCTGATGTAAATTTTATTGGAGAGCTAGTGCAGTAGGTGTCTTCAGTTTTACGACGGCTTGGCCTTACCAGTTGCTCTGGTTTAATGGATCGTCCATCTGAGAAATCAAGTGTATTTTTTACACTTAATGATCTCACAATACCACAGCCAGAAGATGGCTGTTTTCTTAACTTTTCCTTTCCCGTCATCTCTGCAGACTCAGATAAGCTTCTCATGACTTCATCTAAAAGATTCTCTTCACTTGCAGATTTCATCTGTCAAAAATATGAAACGATTTATAAATTGTAATATTGACCTTTTCTTAAGCAATCTTTGTGGAAATAAATGAATAAAACTTCTAAACAGTATTTAATTTCTCTGATCTAAAAGCAGTATTAAACAACTATGGTACATACTCCTGTACAGCTTACAAGCAAACACTTTGAAAACTAGGTGTCAGGCAGATCATAACTATCTGGAATTAGTTCCTGTAATACCCATTAACTCAACAAATCAGATGATCAAAGCTTCAAGTTCATCTTCTCACTCACTTGCCTTCTGCCATCACTCATCAATACTTTTAAGCAATTTCACATGGACTATTTTAACTTACACTGCTCCTCTGTACACTCAAAGACAAAAATGTCAGAAAGTGATACAAAGTGATACAAAGTGATACAAGGCATGTAAATTTCAGACACCTTTGGTGCCTAAATTTGGACCAGACAGCTCTCAAATTTCTCTTTTTGGAAAAAAGACTTCAGAGCTAGGAAAAAATTTTAGGTGAACACTATTCACAAACTCAGTGGAGAAAGATCTCACTCTCCTTCAAAATTGTAAAATAGACAATTTGGAAGGAATTAAGCTAAGAATATTGTGGAAATGCTCTGGCAGAAGGTTGGGAAGTGTCTTGGCAGTTCTCCTCACTGTAAGTCTTTTGTTAATTCTGTGCCCCATGTATAGAACAATACATAGGTAAAATATTTTTTAAACTAACCTCACTTGAGGTACTTTTGTTGCTTTCTTCTAAAAACTGTTGCAGGGTCATGACTTCACTTCCAGGAGAGCCGGTTTTACTCTGTTTTCCACGACTCTCCAGTGTTTCAGGTGTTCTTTGCTGGAGCACAGGACTAGACCTTGTAGGACCTTTCAGATACTGAATGGGGCTGCTGCTGCTGCTGGACCATGCCTCGGGCTCGTGGAGCAGACTGAACTCTCCGCTGCTGTGACTCTGCGGCCTGCTTTGACTGTTAACTGCACCTGCTTTTGGGGTCAAGGGTATTAAGTGTTGCAGAAGAAAAAGACAAAAGCTGTTAAACAGTAGAACTGTACTCCAATCTGGAACATTATCAGAATCACTTAACGATAGTTTCTGTTAAAAATACTTTAAAATCCACTTGTCCTTTTTAATGCAAACCAAATATCTCATTAATACAATTGCACTCCCCTGACTTACCTCTTACAGCTCTTTAAACATGACGTGATAGCTTCTGAATAAAAAACTACCCTTCATTTATAATCTGGGCCTCCATCAACATAATACTGTATTTCCAAGAGGCTAAAGATACACCTCCACTCTTGTTCAGCATCACTGTGAGGCACACACTATTATACCATTAATGAGTTTCACATTAAATGAAACACAAAGGATGAAGTGGAAAGAAAATATTTTCTTCAACACAGCTCTTCAACAAGAACTATTTAGGAATGCTGCTTCTCCAACAGTTTCTGCCATTACTTCTAGTTTGTTACCACTGTGACCTGAAGGAAGCATATGGCATTAAGTGCACAACACCAATTCTTTTTAATTTTTAATAATTGTAAATTGCTTTAAAAATGCCAATTAATAAATATTTCCTATTTCATGTTACTTTCCAGAATGAACTTAGGTTTGGAGAAAGATAAATTGTTGATGTTAGAAATTTCTAATACTGTATAGAAACTGGGGCAACGACTCCCTGAAAGAATCTTTTATGGAAGGGAGTAAGCAAACAGACAGAAAATAAGCTAATACAAAAATCTTAAGCTAGCATTCACCTCTAAATTTCCAAACAAGGAGATACTCTTTAATAAATGCAAGCCATGAATATTAAATTAAGTCTCGAGTTGGCAGCATTCTAGTCTAGTATGTACAACGGCCTCCAGCTAGAATGGCTATTATTAACACAAATATATCAAGGCTCTTAATATATGACATTTAGAGAATATTGTTAATTCCAGGGATGTTATTAATATTTTAAAAGCAAAATATAAGAGTTTACAGGATGGTATTACATATGCCATTTTGTCTGGTTTCTGTTGTACACTATACAGCTTTATAGCAGCAGTGCACACATAGCAGAATGCTAACAGAAAAAAATGGAGCAATTTCCCTGCTTAAAAATAAGCAATTTTAAAGTAATTTTGGGGAAATTCTTATTTTATAATAGTGTTACTTGGATTAGGTTTAAATGTCACCCTTTTAGTATTTATTAAAAACTAAGTTCTATTAATACTTGTATCCTTTCCTAAAGAAGACTATAAAATGCTTAAAGAAAAACATGCTGTGGTGTGGGAATTTTTTTGTTGATGTTTTTTGTTTGTTTGTTTTTTAACCTATACAGATGATCTTGAAGAGAAAATAATGGAAATTAAGCATGTGTAAATTCACCTACAGCATACCTTTGACTTCATGGAGTGAAGCATTGTTATTGCTATTGCTAGTGGATGTTCTGCCACTATCAAGGCTGGCTGGTCTGGAAGCTAAATGGAAAATCAGGAGACACTATGATGAACAAACTTGCAGCAGATGACACAGTACCTTTACATTCTGATCACAGAATGCTCAGAGGCAGGAATCATGCACTATTTCACAGGCTGAGCATGCCCATTGTCAACAAAGTGATTTCTTACAGATCAGAAAGCGAAGGGATTTCCAGGCAGCCCAAGAGGACACTTTAGAAAAGGGCACTAGAGGAATAGTAAGGTACAAGGGAGAGGAAGAGAGAAATAGAGTGTACATTTAGAACTGGATCTGACTGGTTAGTGGGAAACCAGGATTTTAGAGATGAAAGGATGGGCATGCAGAAAGCTGCTCGTGATTAGGTCACTTACAACAGATTTGACAAGGAACCTTGCACATTGTTGAAATGCCACGAACAGGAGAAGCAAGAGCATCTGCACAGACAATGTCCTGTACTCCTATCCAATACAAGGGAAATGCACTGTTATTATCTCAAAAAATGTTTGTTGCTCATACTAATTTCAAGTGTTTACACTAGAGTTAAAACTTCACTTCTAAATAATCTATTATAGCTTTCACTTCAGAGCTTTGCTTGAAGCAACAAGTAATAATTTTATAAAATACAGTACATGACAATTTTAGATTAAATTGAACAATAAACATTGCAAAATCAGGCCAGGTTTGGTATTTTGTTTGCTTTGGGGTTTTTTGGGGTTTTTTTAGGATTGAAATTGTAGCTTCTTTTATTTTACTATTAACTCCAAAAAGATTTAAAGGAAAAATGTTTTGATCCTGTTCAGATGCACTTCATAGATACTTTCTAATAGAGATATAGCATATCTGTCTGATGCAGTAGTTAAGAAAGAAAAGAACAGTCTGAAGAAATGATACTGTACATTCAAGAGATATGCAAATCACAGAAAACATGCTCACTTGTAACGATGCCATTCACTTTTTTTTTTTGCAAACTTTGTTAACATTCACAGAATATATCAATTCATTTAGTTAAAGTTCACATCTTACCATGAACTCTTGATCCTGTACTAGAATCATCACTAATACCTTGTGGACTTACATCTTCAAAGGATGTAGTATCTATACACAGAG
Organism: Hemiprocne comata; assembly: GCA_020745705.1. Lineage (NCBI taxonomy): Eukaryota > Metazoa > Chordata > Aves > Apodiformes > Apodidae > Hemiprocne > Hemiprocne comata. The sequence continues at coordinate 75,941,709 of CM036588.1, read as the reverse complement.
ATATAAAAGAGGATGTAAAACAAAATAAAGAGATTATTGAAATATTTTTCATCTGTAAAATATACTAAAATATTTTTCAAACCAATCAATTTTTTACTTAAGTAACATTCTGTAGGAAAATTCCTGAAGCATTGTATAATTGCACTTACTAAACCTATTCAGTATCTCAGCATTGCACCTCAATTATTACGGTTGCTTTTTGCTGAAAAAATTACAATATAAATAAAACCAATACTTATATGAAATTGCTGTTACACACAGTCACACCACGGTGCAAAAAACTTCTGCCTATACCTTTATTATTTAGCAACTGCTTGGATCTGAAGCCTGTAGAAGAGTTGCCAGCTGCAAAGTTGATAGCTGTAGTAGAGAAGGCCATAGCTCCCAATTCTTTCCTCCTTTTACCCGTAGATATATCATCAGGACCCTCCAGATGCTCAGAACTACCTGTCCATTGTCCTCCTGCTAGGACCATGGACTGCACCAGGTCATTCATGGCTGGGATGCAAATGAAAGCAAATGATCAGCATGGTCAATGTATTTGCTTCTGTTCTTAACTTTGTACTGCAAACCGCCGGACAGTTTTCTAAGCATTAAAGCACATTGAATACTGGAAGATACAAACACGAGATCATCCGCGTTATGACATGCAATCAGCTCAAGGCACGAGAAGTGCTGTAAGCCAGAGACTTCTCACAGCTCAGTGTGGTTCTTAAAACTGATTTGATTAGGTCTAATTGCCATGCTCGCGCCACAGTGATGTGTGGTATGTATGTTAGAAGCTTTGATATACAGTTTGCAATGATAAAATGGAATGAACAAGGATAAAATGGGCAAAGGTGCGAATACAACATAATGTCAACAATGATACGGGATCCTTGTACAGTGCAGGTTACTGCAGCGATATTGCATTTTACATAATAACAGAAGGATCTGAAAAAGATGACATCTGATGATATTCACCTTTACTTCACAAAACTAGAGGAAATTATCTACCCCTCATTATAAAATAAAATAAAATAAAATAAAATAAAATAAAATAAAATAAAATAAAATAAAATAAAATAAAATAAAATAAAATAAAATAAAATAAAATAAAATAAAATAAAATAAAATAAAATAAAATAAAATAAAATAAATCAATACAATATTTTGGCAACGACAACTGATGAATATTTGAAGAGTGACAGACCACCAGACAGCCTTGCACTATTTTCTACACTTTCTTGAAACAAGAAGTTAGTGATTTCTTAACAAAAGGCTTATGGAATGTGTAATTTAGAACTATTTAGGTTAACGCAGTGCACTGTAAATTTATATACACATAGAGACATGTGTATATAAACAACTATGTATACAAATATATGCAGTCACAATGCACTGAATGTATATGTGCTTGTGCTTGTGCATGTAAATGTGTGGGTACGTGTGTGTTTGTGTGCACATATATAAAGTATTCAGTGCCAAGGTTTAAAAAATAAAAAAAAAAGGAAAAAGAAAAAGCTCCAGCTCCTTGTATTGTAGCAGGACTTGCACATTGCAAAATAGGAGGAAAAATACAGCGCAGTCCAGGGAGAGGTTAGTGAAAAATTAGTAATGGAAGCCAGTGTAGCCATTGAAAAGAAGCTGAACTGTCATAAAGTCTTACACATGGAGCGACGGTAGAAGGCCTTCATTTTGTCTTTTTCCTTCGGTCTGTTCCTCAAAAAGGGCAGTCTTTTCAGTGCAACCACTTTTATGTCATAGCATGAGGAAAAACGGAAACAGGGAAATGAAAGAAAAAAGGGAGAAGAACAGATGGAAGTTAAATGTTGAAACTAAGGACAGAAATGAATGTCTGAGTTTAAGCTATGTATGCTATGCTAAAAACTATCAGTCTCATGCTTCTGTGTGATAATGAAATATGAAAACTACACTGAAATATGAAAACTACACTATGAAAACTTTCATATACTCAGAAATGCACTGAAAATAATGAGTGTATTACAGTTTGAAAGTCCTACCTGTCAAGCTATTGAAAAAATAAATGTAACTTTTTTGCAGATTATTACAGAAATGGATGATTATATACTTTTTACTGTGAAAAACAACATTTGTTGAACATAAAGAAAAATGTGAAGCAAAAAAAAGCTTAATATGAAAGCAACTCTAAGTACAACTTTTACTTTAAAACATGTTCATATCATTATTTTTTGAGAATAACTTTTCTAATGTTTTGCCCTGCATCTCTAGTACGACACAATCTATTATCAGTCCTCCTTTATTAGTTTGTGCTCATTAATAATTTTGTGCATCTACTGTCCTGTAGAAAAATTACATGGACCTTATGTTCAATCTACTGTTGGTGTGCAGTGATTTTAGTATTTTACTGCAATAATCCACTTCAAATCTGTAATAAGAAAAATAAAGTCAATATTTATTGGCTGGAATGGTATACACCAAATTTTTTAGCTGCAAAATTACCCAAGATTAAAAAAAACCCAAAACAACCCAAACAAAACAGCAAAACTCCAAATGTGAGTGTTGCTGTAACATATTGGGAGGGCTAGTAGAAAACTGAGATACATATCAGGAAACAGAGTTAAAATTACAAATAGTATTAAAAGATAGAGCAGGGGGAAATCACAAGCTAATCTAGTCCTTAGGTCCAGCTATTCTGCATTAGTAACTGATTACTGGCAGAAAGCTGCATTTGGAAGCATCAGATGAACATGCCAGCTGACTGCCAAGCATACATGAGCCACATGCAAACAACTGGCATGTAAAGACCCAGGCAGAAATGCATAATGGAATTACCAGAAAGTTTGTATTCAGATCTGAAAGCAGTGCAATCCAGTCTGTCAGCCCAAGATCTGCTTGTTTTATCTCCCTGAAGTCACTTTTGGGATACATGTTTTGTCATTTGCCTTGGTATTCTGCTCAACCAGCAGCTTGTTACACAGCACTTTTTATTTTATCCAGCAGCACGTATATACATATACATTTTACAAGTGCAGGTGAACTACCTTGAAAGAGAAAGAAACCTCCCTCTCCATCATGTTATTCTGTGTTTGCACTCAGAGGAAGAAGTTTACCATTAAATACATTTTACAGCTTCCAAGGAATGCATGACTGGCACAGCCAAGAGTGCCAAAGACAAACACAAAAGTTTTCACAGCAGCAGAATAAATCTCTAGCTTGACTGGAGGGGGACAGCAAACACCCTCCTGTGTTAGGTCCTGGGGAGGAATCGGGAGAAAAAGACACATGTGCTACCTATATAAAACATGAGTACACAAACTACTATTTCACCTCTGAATTATTCACTACCTAGGTATACAGATTCTTTTTATATTGTAAATATACTTGTAGGTACTTCAAAATAACCATGTCTCGGGTTTGGTTTGTTTTTCCATATCAATAAAGCATTCCTCCTCCTGTAGATCCTAAGGAAATAATTCAAAATCAACATAAACATAGATGTTGACTGGCTCAACAAAAGCAGAAATGCTGCTAAACTCCTTGTAAAAGTAAACATGCATGTTCTCTACCTAGTAGAATATAAAACACATGGCTTTGAATACCTCCCTGCCAAAGGAATATGAGGCAGACTGGTTTTCTAGCAGGTAAATAACTAATCAGTTTTGACACCAATGGCAAATCAAAGAGGTGATTCTGTTCTATTTCTACTACTTTTTGCCATCATCATGAAACAGGATTATTTTGTAACTTCCATAACCCTTTATAGACAAGATAACAGATCCCTCTTCATTAAAAACATCCAGCCTGATCTAATTAAAAAGTAACCAGTAGATATCAAAGAATCATTCAAGTAATCTGTGATTCTTGTTCACTAACACAGATCACCTCCAAAAGGACTGATTTATGGCTCTTGGCAACTGTACCAGAGAGAAAACTCCACTGCAACCCCTGATGTCCTGGAAATCATACATCCAAACTTGTCCTTTGGTAAAATGCAGCCTCCTTGAGAGACTACGTAAGTAATATCTGCACAGAATATGATTAAAGAAATGTCTTGCAAAAAATACTGGAATGGCAGCTGCAGCTGACACCAACAGGACACCATGAAGTTTAGCGAAGGCAGCTTTAGCTTTTAGTCCAGCAGACTTTAAAAACCATAGAATCATAGATGGGTTAAGGTCAGAAGGGACCTTAAAGATCATCAGGTTCCACTGTCCCTGCTATGAGCAGGGACATGTCACACTAGACCAGGTTGCACAAAGCCTCATCCAACCTGGCCTTAAACACCTCCAGGGAGGGGACTTCCACAACCTCCCTGGGCAACCTATTCCAGCACCTTACTACCCTCATCGTGAAAAATTTCTTCCCGATGTCTAATTAAATCTCCCTTCTTCCAGTTTAAAACCATTACCTCTTGTCCTATCACTACCCTCTCTGGTGAAAAGCCCCTCCCCAGCTTTCTTGTGGCCCCTTCAGGTACTGGAAGGGGCTATATCTATCTATCTATCTATCTATCTATCTATCTATCTATCTATCTATCTATCTATATGTTAGTATATGTTTATATATGTTTATATACCTATACCGCTACAAGGTCTCCCCAGAGCCTTCTCTTCTTCAGGCTGAACAACCCCAACTCTCTCAGCCTGTTTTCATAGCAGAGGTGCTCCAGACCTTTGATCATCTTCATGGCCCTTCTCTGGACCCTCTCCAACAGGTCTTTATCTTTCCTGTGCTGGGGGCTCCAGAGCTGTACACAGTACTCCAGGTGTGGCCTCACCAGAGCAGAGGGGCAGAATCACCTCCCTGGCCCTGCTGGCCACACTTCTGTTGATGCAGCCCTCTGGGCTGCGAGTGCACACTGGTGGCTCATGTCAAGCTTCTCATCTACTATGACCCCCAAGTCCTTTTCCTCAGGGCCACTTTCTATCCATTCTCCCTCCCAGCCTGTATTTATGCCTGGGGTCGCACCGACCCAGGTGCAGGACCTTGCACTTGGCCTTGTTGAACTTCATGAGGTTGTCATTGGCCCACCTCTCAAGCCTGTCAAGGTCCCTCTGGGATGGCATCTCTTCCCTCTAGGGTGTCAACTACTCCACACAGATTGGTATCATCAGCAAACTTGCTGAGATTGCACCCAATCCCACTGTCCATGTCTCCAATAAAGATGGTAAGCAGCACTTCCCCCAGTAATCACCCCTGAGGAACGCCTCTCATCACTTGCCTCCACTGGGGCACTGAACCAATGACCACAACTCTCTCGGTACAGCCATCCAGCCAATTACTTATCCACTGAGTGGTCCATCTGTCAAATCCATGTCTTGTCAGTTTTCAGACCAGGATGTTGTGTGGGACAGTGTCAAATGCCTTGCACAAATCCAGGTAGCTGACGTCAGTTGCTCTGCCATTATCCACCATCTCTGTAGCCTTGTCATAGAAGGCCACCAAATTGGTCAGCCATAGTTTGCCCTTAGTGAAGCCATGCTGGCTGTCACCAATCACCTCCTTATTTTCCATGTGCCTTAGCAGATCTTCCAGGAGGATCTGTTCCATGACCTTGGAGAGGTGAGACTGACCAGTCTGTAGTTAATTAACTTTTCTTTCTCTTTTCAGTTTTATATGGAAAAGTTCTTGCTTTCTGAGCTGAGCTGAGAATGAAGGACAAGCATTGCAGAATTCCTCCACTGATCAAAAAGTCTCCTACTGTTTGCCAGAAATATGCTGGGAAATTCTGTATGGTTAGTATTCACATCCTCAAGTCATTTTGCTCATGCATACAAGAAAATGTTATACTGACATCTAAATATTTTGGCAATAGAAAATGAAGCCAAATATACTACTTTTACTTCCACTATGATATGATGTGTCTGCTACTGGTACTACTATTTAAAGATGACAGACTTACTAACATAGCCTTAAATCCTTGGGATGTTGTTAATAATCTGAAAAGGCTACAGTGGAAGCAAGCAAAAGTAACCTATTTTTTTTCCACAGAAAAAAAAAAACTCTGCTTGCCTGCCTTGGGTTTTCTATGCAAAAGCTCAGGATGGTATCCCATCCCCTTGTGAATAAAGGCTGTGCACGAAGCAGATGTCAGATCTATGGTACTCACCTGATCCAGCCCGAGAATACAGATGGGAAGAGCAAAGGTGAAACTGCAGTCAGAAGAACACACTGCCTGCAAGATTTCACTTGTTCTGCATAGATTTAACAGCCACCCCGGCACCCACTCCGTTCTAGAGGACCTCTGGAATCAAAGGGCTTCAAGCACTCTATGAGACCTCAGGTGCTGCTTTTCCTGCAGAACAGGCTAACCTGTACATCTCAAAGATCACTTTACGTCACGTACTCCATCCTCTACCTTTTGGGAACAGCACTGACTTGTGCCAGTGACTGCCATTTGAGGAATGAAAGCTACCTTCTGTTGCCTCCTGAAGGACACACAGGACATTCCACTTCAGCAGCTCCCTCTGGAACCACTGCTGTTCCCAGAGGCAGGAGATCAGGCTGGCAGAGAACCTGTCTTTCTCGTACCCCAAATGGCCTTCAACCAGTGTGGAAGGCTACAACACCTGAGCTTTCGCATAGACAGGCAGCAACTTACAGGTTTTCTTTCTTGTAGCTTCTTTCAGTCGAAGCTGTTACTGCCAAGACACTTCTTACAGAAAAGAAAAGGAGCCACAGTATCTTGATATTTAGGATTTACAGTCATTCTAAAAGAAGAAGAAATAGACTGCAAAATGTGCACCACACTGAGATATTCTCTTTGTGAGATGCAAACTGTCTCAGTAAGATTGTCAGCATTGAATTGGCACAAAGTCATCCAAATTCTACTAAAAACTGTGGTTTCCATGGTGACATGTAATGGAGGAAGATTAGGATCCAGAATTAGATCAGCCCTTCCAGTTTGTGGATAAATACACTGGGATTAAGGGGGACGTGAACAAGGCCCATAAAGTAGAAAATTAATGAGGTCTGAACAACTTCAAACCTCTTTTGAGGATCAGCCACCGTAACTTCAACCATGGCTCCAACCAGGAGGGTAACTGCACACTACAAGGTCCCAAGTGTCATGCAAAGAAAACTGTCACATAAAAGAGCCCTTCCAGAAAATGAAATTGTTGACACAGATGCAGATGATCTGAACCAAAGCGTGCAGACTCGTGATTCAAACAAACACACTTGCAAACACACCCACTATCCCTTCAGTCACTCTAGGATTCCACAAGGCTTTCAGTTTATATGTAAAAGCAACAGTTGCCGTTTTGAGAAGTCAAATGTACCCATTTTGAACCTTAACAGACCCTTATCCCGAAAAATGCGAAGCTTCCCAAATTGTCAATTTAGCAATAAAAGTGATAAAGTATACCCTTAAATATTTTCTTCAGTTAGTATAAAAATAATTGGAAATGTGATTTTAAGTCTCTCTGAAATAGTGTTTTTAGATGTTTTTAACTTTAACTAAGCTTCTGCAATAAGCACAGAATTAAAAAATACATCATAATAACTTCAATAATTTCTAACACAGCAAATTCATAGCTGGCACAAAAACCAGAGTACAGATCTGCTGTCTTTTGAAACCCAAGACAAAAATGTTTACAAAAGTATTGCAAAGACTGTAAGTGAATGTTAATGCACATGTATTCTGATGCTTTTACATGGACAGCCAAAATGCTTTTGGTGCATAACTATTACATGGAATCATTACAACTTGATAACTTGGCTGTAATATTAATCTCTCAGGTTGTGAGAAATCAGGTGGTTTATGATTCATGCCAAGAGCAGGTAACAAAAATATAGATAACAAATGTACATTCTGCACAGAGTTTGGCCTTGTATACTGTGGGCATCCTGACACAATGGCTGTCAGGCTCTTTCAAGGTTAGCAAATTGTGCCTGGAATATTTGATGTATCTACACCTCTGTAACCCCCCTCAGTCTCCCTGTCAGCTACTTAACTCTAATCTTTAGGATCAGTAACAATTCACATCCTCTTAACAGTTTATGTCTCTACATTAACTCTTCCTGTTACATATTCAAGTATTATCAAAATTCTTCATTGTTGGTTTTGTGAGATGCAGGGGGAACACCTTCAGACAGAGAATCTTTTTAGCAACTAAAGGATGTTAGCACAGCCACAGCTTGGAAAGCACTTCCAAGACAAAGGGAAAGATTCATGCTGGGACAAGTGGGAGAAACAAAATACAGTTCCAGTGGTGGCATCTGACATTCTATCCAAAATTCTGCTCACCTGACTGGTAACAGTGCCTGGTTCACCTTACCCAATCACTGTAGATGTATTTTAACATATAGATTTAAAGCTACTGAAACACTAAAAACTAGTTCCTGCCCAAACACTCAAGGCATATGCAAGAAGTCAGTATGTATCTGTCATTAATAAATGAACTAAGGCTTCATTCCTGAAGACTTAAAACTATCTTTAAAAATCTTCCAAAGCACACAGCCTTTTCTGAGTTCCCCTTAATTTTTAATCATATCAAAAATAACATTTAGCCAATTATTATCAAAAGAAACAAATGTTTTGCAGTACTCACTACTACTCTTTTTGGTCCCCAAGGTCTGGCCATCTTCAAGAGAGTTTGAGCCCACAGAGGAACTATCCTGACTGTCCTGGTGGGGCAGCTGAAGAAATCCTTCACTGGACTCCGAACGGGTTGGCGTAAGGGTCACAGATTTCAAACGTTCCCGATTCACATCCTTCTTAGATTTTATCAGCTTCCTCATTTTCAGAGTGATCCAGTTGCCTCTTCTGTTATCAATAATACAGTACATTTGTAATACACTACTTATGCCTTCAGACTTTTGTTAATTTGTATGCAAGAAAACAGACATGATTCTGCTCCTCTGAGGTTTAATGAAATCTTGATTTTCAGCTGGAACAGAATAGGTATGTCACATTTTAGATTTGTGTTTATTTTTATATCACGTTCATAAGTACCTTCTTGGTGGAGATGGTTCATAAAATTTATACTGATCCATTATCTTCTCCTCCAATTTCTCCTTCTGTCGCCTTAATTCATTTAGCTTGTCACTGTAAACAGAAATGAATGCTTATGTATGCTTCAAAACAATGTATATATAATGTGTGAGTAGCGTATTCCTTTGGATAAGTGTTATCTGAAAGTTGTCACCTTTCATGAGGAATTCTTATGTAACTTGTTTCTTCTTGAAAAATCAAGAAAGATACACCAAACAAGCAGTGTTACATTTAGCACTACATTATAAAACTGAAGAAATTTCCATTTGCCTTTATTACACAACTGAATTTCTCCCTTTTTAAAATAGTAATAATAAAGTGCATATAGACTATTAACAGAATAATTCAGACAAGCACATTTTCTCTTCTCTCAAATTCAATAAAGATGTTTTCAGATTACAAACTTAGGAACTTTGCTTGTAGTGGTACGAAGAATAAATGACATTTTTATTCCTCATTTGCATCGTTAGACATGAACACTGATGCACTGATCCTTCAGAACTAAAAATGTTTGTAGCTCAACTGCTTTTGATAAAGAATTTAATTTTTTATTTTAAAAAGAGAAACATTTCAGAAGTAGCACACACATTAATTTATATATAAAATAGAAGCTTTTTAAAAAAAATACAGGTATTAGTTTTAACTGCCCTAATCATAGTAGCTTCATCATTTTAAAAACTCACATGTACTGCCTTTGCTCTACATGGAAGAGATCCTTGCTTTCCATATTCTGCTCAAGCAATGTTCTATTTTGTAGCATTAATGTCTGAATTTGATCTAGTAGATGTCTGTTTTCCTCCTCCAGATTTCCTTTAAGCTGGCTAAGCAGCTGTTAAAATACATGAAATGGTACATGCATAGATATATGTGAGCATATTTTACACACAGATGAGATTATAAAGAAAATTTAGGTCTACAAAGGATTCTGATAGTCAAACCAAACAGAAAACTTAACTAAATCATGACTCAACTGATATAAGCCTCTTTGATGATTTAAATAACTTAAAACAGTTTACCTAACATGAGTCTTAATTTTTTTATTGCTTGTACAAGCAAATTAATTTGTCTCCAGACCAAGTTCATTATCTATAAACCAATGACTAATTCTCAAGCACTTAATTTTATCAATCCACAAATACACTTATATAAATATTACAATATTATCAGTCATGAAAAATAGCATAATTCTCACCTACCTCACATTGATTATTTAGTTTTGTTGATGTAATATCCAGTTGTTGGTACTGTTCTTTAAGTTTAGAAAACTCTGCTTCTAATCGTGTTTGTTCTAGTTTGGAATTGTTCAATAATGTTTTCAAATTCTTATGATCAGTTTGGAGAACTTCATTCTCTCTCAAGAGCTGACTGTATGTATGAGTAAGCCTAGAATTAAGACACCATAAAGAATACATGCAGATAGAAGGAAACTTATTCATGACCCAAATTACCTCTGAAGCATATTTTCAGGGCTCTATACTACTCTTTGGAATACATATAAACATTTCTTAGTATCACATACTGTAGGAAAGTCATCTCTTAGTCTAATTTTCTTCTCAGGTAGGCATTCTACTTTTAAGCCAAGCACCCCAGGTTCCCCACGTTTAAAAATAAAGCAGGATTTCTAAACACAGACCTCACAACTCGTTTTAAGGTGACACTTTTCAAAATACCAGAATCTAACAAAATGGCTAGAATTTCTTGCCGACACAAAATAGCAAGGAAATAGGAATGGTCCAAACTTTGACATGGAGGCTGCAGATACTGAGTCTTGGGCTCCCTTTGTCCCTACTAATCCTCCTCACACAACACCAAAGGCAGGAGGCATTTAATTATGAGCCTCTTTGCCAGATGACCAAATCTTAACACCTCTTTTTGAGAGGGGAAGTATCATGCTATGCAAATATGACTATTCAACCTGACTACGTACGGCAAGTTATAACTCAGTGTTTTCAGGATATATTTTTTTTGTGGCTTTGGCTTTCTTTTCCCTTGGTTCAGTTTTTCTAAAATGACCATTTTGCAGACCAGCAGAGTGGAGTTGCTCTAAGGTATGCATATAAGGTATGCATCACCCAGTGTCCTGAACTGCCGCATCAGGTATTAAGGAATGTGAGAGGATATGCCACTTGTTCAGACTGTACTGGCAAGTGCTCAGAGCTCTACTATCACACACATCAGACTTTTGCTTTACCTTTCATTTTCATCACGGAGTTTTTTATACTCTGCTGCTACAGTTTCATGCTTTTCATTTTGCTGCAGCATTTTCTCCTGTTCTACCTTGAGTACTTTCTCCAATTCTTCCAGCTGCACTTTCTGTTTCAGCAATTGATTGTACCTGCAAACAAAAAAAATCACATTTAAGTTTCTTGTTTTGGAACGACAAGAAAATACGGAATTTTTTTAAAGAGGTGGATCTTTCAAAGTTTGAAGATCTTAATGTTATCTTTAAGTAATATTAATTTTATTCATTCTAGTTATACAGCAGTTTTTGCTTTTTGCTCAGGAAGAGCAGACACTCAGTTTACTAATGAGTATTAGTATTCACCTATCTTCTAAGTCCTTATGCTCCACCTCCAGATTTTTGTGTGCAGATTTAAGACTTCCATGTTTAGCAATCAGACATTCATACTCAGAAGCCTGGCGTTCATGCAGGTGTTCCAGTTTTTCATGATCTTTGAGAAGTGAATCATACAAGGATTTCAGATCTTCCCGTTCCTTGAGCACACACTCATTCTCATTCTCTAAAGCAGACTGCTGGATCAACAGCTGTGCATTCTGATTCATCAGAGATGTACTTTGAGAATTAAGGGTGGAATTTTCAACCTGCAGTCATAAACATGTGACAAGAGTTGCAAATAAATTTCATAGTCTGGATTATTTTGTCTCTCTCCTCCTATTGAAAGATTTCTTGACCAACCTTCTAGTTATTCCATTACCTGAACACTTTCAAAGGAAATACTTTTTGTTCTTATATTCCCATAGACAATTCCAATTCCAATGTCCATTAAAACATTAAAGCCTTCAGCATTAGACAGATTGAAAACAAACAAATAACAACTTTACTTTGTGTGCCTATGTATACCTAATATGCTATACTAGCCTAATCTAGTCCTTGTATATCTTAAAGAACTGATGACACCTAACATGCCTGTCATCTGACCTAGATTAGGCTCGTTTTCTTCTCTTTCCTATTCAAGAGATTACAAACAAACTACTGAGGCTTCTCATACCCTCAGGGTATCTATTAAGGAAAAAAAATTAAAAAAAATAAAATCTATCACTCCAGTGCACGCTGTTACTAAGGAACAAATCCCTTTCTTTTGGAACTGCAGCATTCTTTGTTACAGATGAGAAAGCTCAACCTTTCACTGGAAATGAAGTAATGTCTGATGGCATCTGTATGCTGTGGAACTTCCAAGACTGGATCCTAAGTTTGATTTAGTTCAGGATTCCCAGTTAGCCTTTAGGACATCCTTTCTTGTATGTTCCTTAGGGTTGGCATAGCTGAATTACAGTTGCCTAAGAACAGTTTTGACATAGTCCATGTAGACCAGCGTAGTGTGCGCTTCAGATTTGGCTAACAGTTAATCACCTGTACTTTTATGAACATATTTCACCTTTCATTTTGATTTCAAGTAGATGGAGAGTTGTCTTGCAACTTCCCTGAAGCTATGAGCAAAATAGCTGCATTCTCAAGGAAAGAGAGGAACTCCCTTTCTCAGCCTGTTGGGTATGTAACATCATTCAGTCACTCCAGGCAACAAAAATCACATTGTTTGGTGAGGTTCACCATTAAAAAAGTAAAAAAATAAATAAATTTAAAAGGTATAAAATGCACCTCCTCTCAACTCTCTGCCTCAATACTTTAAAATATCTCCGGTTAATTAATTCTACAGGTTTATCAGGTAGGAAAGGCCTGTGCTGTTGTAGAATTCATGAGGCAAAAAAGGAACTATATAGATATTCCTATTTTTTTTGACAAATGGTATTACAAAATACTAGAGTTCTGAATTCCAGAGATATATCCTTATATGTTTAAAATGGTGTGTTTTCATGCCCATGTATACTAATTTTTAACAACTTGACGAGATACAGTGTGTGCACAAATGCTCTGTTTTGTTCACAGGCTCGCCAGCCACAAAGGGGAGGTCCATGGTCACACATTGCCTATTTTTGCCTCTGAATATCTGAATTCAATATTCACATATTTACATAGTTTTCAATGTTTTGCTTTTGGGTTTTTTTTAAATCTTATGTACTTCCTGACTTTCCTCTTAGGTATAGCTTTTACTCTTACTTTTTTAAAAAAACTTTTTATAACAGACAAAATACTGAATTTTTAAGTTTCTTTGGACACACTACTTCCTCAACCTGATTTAGAAGACATTGTTAAAAAATTCTATTAGAAGTCTGAATAAGAGAATCTACTCCTAAGGATAAGGTCATAAGTTTAAACTGGACAAACACAAGGGATTAAAACCAACTTCTAGAAATGTTATTATTCAAGAGCAAAAAAAAATATTGATTGCTCCTAGTGTAGATTTACACCTTACTTTCTTTTCCATCTCTGTACCAGAAGTGAAACGTTACTTACAATACCTCATTGCCATTAGCTTTAAAGCCTACGCCTGAAAAAAACTGGAATTTTTAGAAAGCAAAATAGGAAAATATTACCTGCAGCTTGGCATTTTGAGTTTGTAGAGTTGTATTTTGTTCCTGTAGAGAAACAGTCTGTCTCTGAAGTGCAAGAATCTGAGCCTGCAGATTGCTATTCTGTGTCTCAAGCTGCTTTAATTGTGTCTTCAGCGCTTGCTTCTCTGCCTGCAGTGTAGCATTCTTTGAACATTAAGGGAAAAAAAAAAAAGAGGAAAATTGGAATTCACAGCTGTTTACTGAACTTCAATCAAAAAAACCCTGTTTCTCCAAAACAAACAAAACAACATGATTTTGCAGAGATTTACAGGATGGAACAAAACTAAGTCACCTTATATAACAAAGCAACACACTGGTATGATCACTACAGGTTAAGATTGAAGAAATGGGTAACTAATATTGTACTTATGGAGAAACGGTAGAGAAATCTCCATGACTCATCTAAATAGGGATTATATAAGAGGGATTTAAGAGATATCTGTGGATTCAAAAGGGCAAATTCAGGTTTCCACATCTTTTAAATGCTGGTTAAGTGCTTTACAGCATCTGTCAGTGCAGAATCCAGCTGCTTCATAAACTATATTTAATTCCCATTCTGCTTGGTACACAAACTAGGTGGTAAATAGTATATTTTCTCGATAATACTCTCATTTGTATTACTGGAACAGCTCACAACAAATGAAATCAGAATCATATTAAAAACATCTTACATTCCTTTCTACTTCAATTAATCTATCTTTAACTTTCAGTAATTCTCTGGTAGTTTCCTGATTTTCTTTCTCCCACTTATTGACAGATTGATTGTCTTCTCCAGTTCTTGGAGGTGAATTCTGAACCATTCTTTCCTCTTCTTGTCTTTGCTTGAGAGCTTCATAGTTCTTTTTCACCTGAAATTATTTAGGACAACTTACATTAGGTTTAGAATTTTCCATTTTCTACATCCTACTTTATTACATGACCGTACGACTTTTCAAAAAACAGAAAGTGATATATACCTCTGTGTGTTACTGTATTTGTAGGTTTGCTTCTTGTATGTTTGGGGAGATTATGTACCAATAATTTATGGATAGTTACAGCTGAAACAAAATAAACACTTGGGCTCACAGTAATATCTGTCTAAAAGAAAGACACCTCTATTTTCTATTTTATTTCAGTGCTTGTAACTGTATCCTCCAACTTTATAATAAAGTACAACAACAAAGGAGGTTGTATCTCTTTTTTACCACTCCACTGAAGCTGTTTAAGGTAGATCAGAAAATGCAACTTACTAAGAAATTACTATTTTTGGCATCCCAAATCAAATCAACTTCAGATTATTTTTCCACCTGACATATTCAATGACCAATGAATAAACTCAGCAACAACTTTTTGTGTCTTTTCAACATTTGGCCCATATTACTGCAGTCTTAAAAAGCCATCATACCTTTGTCCTGCTTTACATTACCCCAACAACGCCCATCTTTTTCTGTCTTACACAAAAGGTGAGGTGTAAAAATAACAATAGCTGCTATAGGAGTAATTTAATCTGACAGAAAAAAATGTTGTTCTCCTTACTGTTTTAAGTTCCTGACGGAGTTGCTGGTTTAAATTTGTTGATTCTTCTAAACGAGCCTCCAAAGCAGCAATTTTTTCTTCTTTTATTTCAAGAGACTTCTTAAGTGTGGATTCTAATTTTGACTCCAAAAGCTTGTACCTACTGATTAATAACATCACACACAAAAAAGTCTGTATTTCAAAAAATTATTTGAGGTACTTAAATTCTAAAATGTTCTGAAACAGCAGTCTCATAGCAACATTCAAAAATGCTGGAATGCTGACTCTATTCAAAAGCATGAGGACACTTCAGCATTATTATCAAGTCCTATGCCTAAACCAAACAGAAGATGAGAGTCAGAAACATTTTTTAATCCTTCCTTCTTTTAAAACATATTAGACAGACGAAGAGCCATGTTCAGCCACACCAGTAGGGTGCTGGCTTTATTTGGATCATGAGTGCGTGTGTGATGCCAGCACTCTTCCTCCTGGCTCCACTCCAGTGAATCCAGAGGGGACCTGAACTAAATTAGAATGTGAAGTATTTGGAGAGCAAGATTTTCATCAGTTTCCATTTCCTGCCAGCTCACAAAGAGGAGGCATGAGGGAAGGGGAGGGAATACAGTACTTTGCAGGTGCAAACTCATTTGATGTATGATTGTGCAAATCGCCCGCTCAGCCCAGCTGCTGGTATTTTAAGACTGTTACCACTTCTGATGTGTAAAGCTTCTATTTTTTACCATATTTACAACATCGTAGGGCACCTAAAAAACCCAAGCCACATATCTGGGAGAGAAGTGGTAAGATTTAGAATATATCAGCTTAGAACAGTATCTCCTGAAAACTGTCAGTGCAGCATATTCTAACAAATTATTAGCCTTTTTAGAAAATACTGAAACCACACTAAGAACTTTTAAACCATTCAGTCACTGTACATGTATCCTGAATCTGGAAAATATCCCACTTATCTCCACAGTAGGATAAAATAAACCAAATCACTGATACCCCCCCACCTTTTAATCTTGACTGCTCAACAATCTATCAGTTTAGTGAACAGAATAGATTGCAAGAGACTCCTGAATTGACAACAGCATTAGATCTAGCCAGGAACTGGAGCAGAAGACCAATGGTAAGAGAATTTAATACGTAGAAAACTGTCCAGTAGTTTCATGTAGTAGGAGGAGACTCCTAGATTTTTAAGGTATGACAAGTAATTCACAGGGACTTAAGAAATGGTAGGCAGCCTATGACTAGTAGAATAGATAGCATTTTATTTTCTTGAGCTGAAGCATACATTCAGCTACAAACAAGAATTTCTGTTACTGAAAAGTTACACAATTCTGTAGAAAACAAATAACGAAAAAGACTAATAGCAGAGACCAAACATCCAGTTTCCTTTTGAACACCTAATAATGAAAGATGGTACACATTTTCTAGTATCACTGAGATTTGGGTATTTCAGATTCAGGGTCAAAATCCATAAATCTTTTGTCTGAAGACAACAGCATTTGAAAGGTGAGAAAAAAATGGAAAACCTATCAGAGTTAACTCATCAAATGTGACCAACTTAGGCCCCAACAGAAAGACCTGAAGTGCTACCAAGAACATTCAACAAAAGCCACCACAAGCAGCTCTCTCCACTCGGGGAGAGAAAAATTGTGCATTTTTAATTTCTGTCATCAAAATGAGAGATGCAGACCAAAAATACACTTAGGAGAAATTCTGGCAATAATGAACTTAGCTTTCTACATACAGGCCTGATGAAACAATTGCTAATGCGTCTCCTAGGTAATAGCATAAAGCAAGCAATCCAGGTACCTTTTGAAAAAGCTGAGAACCATGGAAAGGCAGGACAGTGGCAGAGCACAATTTCAAACCAACCACTTTGAAAACAAGTATTCCCCACTCACAACCATCCAGCTCAACACGAAGTTTTTGAAGGGAGGTCTACATTCTGGTTTGAAAAGAAGCTCAAGACAGTAGCCTAGCTCAAGTTCCTTCACATCTAAATCTGTATGGTCACAAGCCTGAGCTCAGAGGCAGACTTCACAATGTTTTGGGTAAGCTTCAGGATATGAAGCTTATTGCACATCTCCCCACAGATCAGCCTGAATAGACACATTATACCCAGCCTGACATCCAAGTATCTTGTATCGTCAAATATTTCATCTGCTTTTGTGGTGCTTTCACATGGCCAGTGCTGGACAAGCAAGCTTGCCATCAACGTATTTCTAGACAGGCGTTATCTCCTGGTGAAAGGCAATCCCCAAAGAATTAAGCATGAGCTTCTTTTAGGACAGTGCAGCTGAGCACCAAGTGACAAGAGATCTAAGGCCAGCAGTAGACATGTGCCAAGTGCAGGTCAACCAGGATGCAATGCTTGAGCCTGCTGTCTGGGCTGTGCTCTTAATATACCATATATACACAGCAAAAACCATGCAATGATTCCTTGAAAAAGGAATACCCATTAGAAAAGCACTAAGGGAAGATGGGGGGGATGAAAAAGAAAATAACTCATTTCTGTAATTCCCACACACAGCTAACCTGGAACCAAAGAAACAGGTCATAACA
The DNA here is from genome assembly GCA_020745705.1 of Hemiprocne comata. Lineage (NCBI taxonomy): Eukaryota > Metazoa > Chordata > Aves > Apodiformes > Apodidae > Hemiprocne > Hemiprocne comata. The sequence goes on along the minus strand of CM036588.1, from coordinate 75,923,993 downwards.
GGATCCAGAAGTATGTTGAAAGTTAATTAATATAATGAAAGCTGGATAAAATTCCCCATTCCATAGTGACCTGTAACTCCAAATTTTCTTCCAAATTATAATGTATAGATCCATTATAACATCAGTAATTAAAATGCAAAGGAAACAGTAGTATTGTATGGCCCAAAGTTATAATTCATATGATGTCACAAACCTACTAACCTATGCGAAGTGATCCCACAACATCTGATCTTTAGAAGTATCAGCACTTGGAAAGGACAAGTGCCACAAGTATGGAAAGCAGAAGTAGACAAACCTTTTAATGTAGTATAATTTTGCAAAAGCACCTTTAGAGAGCAGTACTGTCCCACTTTGTGGAAGCATTCACTTCAACCACTTGGAATCCAGAACATGATTTAGAAAAATGTTGCTCAATCTGGACTTCTTCATCTAAGCAGTTTAAGATCAAGGACTGGCTCTTCTTTGTATGGTATACTCACCTAAGGACAAACCTAACGCATGACAGTAGTGCTTAAATTGGAAGAAATCACCCTAGTCAAAGTTCTGAGGACTTTTGTTGATAGAACCCCTCATCTGTGAGCTGAGAAAGGCAGATGAAAGACACCAACAGAAAACAAGAGGTGGTGACAGTCTCTCCCTACAGGATGCTGGCACCATCCCAATAACAGAGCACTGGCAGCAAGAAAAGGAAACTGAGTAAGAAAAAAGTTGTTTGGGCTTTTTTTTTTTTAAATACAGAAGGCCCCAAATCAATCTACATGTTCATGGCAATCAGTTGTAGTAACAGATCATGACAGCAGTTGTTCTTTTTTGTTGTTTTGTTTGTTTGTTTGTTTTAAAGAGCACAACTGAATAGCATCATGAAATAAAGACTGGCTGGAAGCCCACACTAGTCTGCTTTCCTCCTGTCACAAATTTCCCCTAAATCCCTGCAGGATAAGACAGAACACAACATATGGAAGAGGAAGCAGATGTCAGGGCAGCAGCTGCTTTACAAAGGCAGGTGTGCTGGAGTGATAGAGCCACTATGAAGTTTTGGAGACACTCAAGTATTGGACATTTCCCAGCCAGTGTAAGTGGGAATGCATACAGCTTCCTTTTGGTAGGAAAAATTAGAAGTAAATAGTTGTAAGGGAAGAGTGAGACAGTTTAAGGTAATTGCTACATGACAGAAGTGTATCTATCAGTCAAACAGTCAAAAAGGAAAAAACCCACTTTGGGTCTGTTATCTTTTACTGCTACTATGCCTGCTGCTAACTAGAACATAAAACATTTTAATTACACATTCCCTCTATCACTGACACACTTCAAGAAGTGGTAACTCACTTTCACAGACAGCTAAATGTAAAAAGCACATCAACTACCTTATTCAATTCAAAGAGCAGTGAGTTCCATTTTGGGTCTATTAATGCTCCTTAAAATTTAAGAGTATGAACAAAACCAGTCTGTAAAACCATTTTATCTTTATGAATAAAAAAGATCCTCATTCCTCCACTGCTCCAGGTAGGCCTTGACATTCTCACCTGTCATCACTGCTCTGCTCATCATGCAAGAGACGCTCCTTATTTAAGCCTATTTTTTCAAGTTCGTGGGCAAGTTTTTCTAGATCATTGTTCATTTGTTGAGTCTTCAATTTTTCACTCACCAAGTCCTTACACAGAAAAAATTACAGTCAGGATTATCATATAAATAAAATAATGCACTCTGAATTCTATGAGGGCTGAGGCAAGAGTCCTTCATCAGTATGGGACTTGAATAACTCAACATTAACTCTCCTTTCCTTCCAATCGTTGACTTTCAGCTGTATCAGATATTACATGGTTAACTGTAATATGATCTCACTGTAGTTGTTTACTCTCTTCCTTGCTGTAGAACTTCCCTTTCAAATTTGGTCTTGAACATTATGGTGAAGGGGAAATGTTTCAGCCAGAATAACTACTAGCATGAAGAATCTGAGCAATGTTAATTTAACAAAGACTCCATGACAGCCTGTCAGCAAACTTAAAGTTAAGTGTAACATGGTTATATTATTTGTTTTTACTATTAGTATATAAATTTTTACTATCTTACACTTTCCCATCTGTAACCATTAAAGTTTTAAAGTTGTTAATAGTATACAGATTAAAGTATAAAAAATACAAAATACAAACTTTCTTCAAAAATACAGATACAATTTATCTGCATTACCAACAGCTTATGATGGGAATGGTAACGAATTTCTGTTTACCTCTCGTAAAGTGACAAGGGTTTTCTTATCGATGGTAGCTCTTTTCACAAGTTCTTTGTTTTCTTTTTCTAGTTCTTTCAGGCGTACACATGACTCTTTATATACAACTATTTCTTTAAATAGAGATTTATTTTCCTTTTCCAGATTGCTAATTTTTACATTGTTTTCTTCTAATGTACTATCCTTAATTTCTGCTTGTTGTCGAAGTCGTTTATTTTCTTTTTCCAGCTGCTTCTTATCTTTTTCCAGTTGAGAAGTCTCTTGTTCTAACAGCTTATTCTCCTTTTCCAATTGCTCTAGGCGCTTGCTAGAGATTTTTAACTCTTCTAAGTTCTTTTGAAGAGTCTGATTTTCAGACTCTAAATCTTGTAACTCACTTTCTAATTGCTGAATCTTTTTATTGCTGTTTTCAAGGGCTTTCTGTAGCCTTTGGTTTTCTGTGTCTAGGCCTTGGTAGCTGACTTCCAAGCGTTCAGTTTTCTTAAATGAGGCTTTCATGAGTTCAAGGCTTTTTTTAAGTTGCTCCTTTTCACTTTCCAGTTCCTTATTTTCTAATTGTAATTGCGCCACTTTAATGCTTGTACACTTCAAGGATTCAATTGTTCTTCTCAATTCCAAATTTTCTTCATCAAGTTGTGAATTTTCCTTTTCTAAGGATTCTAATTGAAAAGTGAGATTTTTTAGGCTATCCAAAGTTTTTTTCAGTTTTCTGTTTTCCATTTCCAGGTCTGAGTTTTCTTGCTCTAACGCCTCTATCTTCTCACAAGTAATTTTTAAGTTAGTAATTTTTTTCTGTAATAATTCGTTTTCCTTCTCCAGATGATGCAGCTCATTCTCCAATTCTTCTGCTCTCTCTCCTTTCTCTTTATAGTGTTCCAGTTCTTTCCTAACTTGCTTTTTTTCAAATTCAATCTTGTTTAACTTACTGCTGGTCTCTTTAATAGACTCGTGAAGGATTTTATTTTCTTTTTCAATTTCTTTCATTCTCGCTTCAGCACTGATTTGCGAGCGCTGTCTCAGAGAAGCTACGGTTTGATTCAAATGTTCATTTTCTTGTTCTAATAGCTTAGTCTAATTTGGGGGAAAAATCGTAAACTCTGGTGAGCAACATATATAAACTGAAAGCTACTAAGATAATAAGATCACATCATACTTCCTTTTTCTTTTCAGTTGAAAAAAAATAAATCTCTTTCTCTACTGGTATTTTTTTGCACCATTACCAACACCGTGTGCATACACAGGTGGAAATTTAAAATAAGTCAAAGTGAATCTTCAAATATCTTCCTCTTAGATATTAGCAAATAACAGAAAAATAAAACTACCAAAGTGCAAACTGAAACAAACCTGTATCTATTTCTTAGCTTCATTTCATTTTCATTGGCGCTGACCCAGATTTAGGTTGTTTTTCTTAAACTTAGTACTTTCCAGAGACGTGTGTCCAAAAAGAACAAAACTGCAGTTAAGTTCTAAACCAAACTTGAGATAGAGGGAGGAGTGGCAGCTGCAAAGGTGTATTTCTTTCACTTGGAAAATACAGAGGTAGTCTGTGGGATCTGAGGGCATCCTGACTAGGGCAAGTAACATTTAGGGAAGAAACACAAAGTTACAATAATTTTTCTGTTAAAAAGAGAACCTTGGACATGCTGTTCCAAAACAGCTTCCAGAGAAAGCAAATCATAATAGAACCGAATTATTTTCCTAGGTAACAGGTCCCCAGATCTACTTTGAGGGTAAAGGCCGCATTTACATCTTAATTTTTAGTATTTCTTGATTTTTTTTCAGTTACTCAAAATAATCTATCTTTTTTTGGATATGTAGCAACAGATAGCTAAATCCAGAAAACTCTTTAGATCAATATTTAAGAATACACTAATAACACAGCATAAAGGATGTTTCAACAATCAACTGTTTTGGAGAAAAGTAAAAGTGCTAGTTACAATGAAAAACAGACTGATGAAATTATAGACAGCTCCTTCATATTTAAGTCTGAATGTAACTATTAATTACGGGATCTACAGCTCCATTCCCAGCAATGACAAACTGTTCTAAAAAGGTTAATGAGAAAATAATTAACAGGTGTCTAAAAACGCAACTTTGTAACACTTCTTCATGTAAGCTGGTATGTTACTGAACATGCATAATTACCTCCCAAAATTCTGCTTTTACAATCCCAACTTAACAAAAAATCATGATCGATGCCTCCATAATTTCTGATGAAAACAAATGAACCTTCAATAAGTTTCAGCATAGAATATTTAAAAGACCTAAAAGATGCTGCCAACCCATCACAGGTCCAAAGTATATTATTTTTAAGCAGAAATAGTCCCACTCAAATGTCAGTCCTACTACAAACACAAAATACACATCCCTGATGGCTGGATTGGGACTTACGACTTATTCCAGAAAGTTTTAGTCCTTTTTTTTTTCCTCCTAGAGTACACTTCTAATAGAATGTATAAATCAATTATTGTAACAATGAACACTTCTAAACAAAACATGCTGGCACATTTTCTTTAAGATTATTTCTACTGCTCTCTTTACAATATAAGTAAAGCTTCCATGCCAAGTACAGTTTTGGTGATTATTTTGTTTTCTCTAAGTCTATAATTTAATTTTCTGATTAAACTGGGTCTTTAAACATTTTCAGGATTTTTGAAATACAGTATTCTGTATTCCGTAATAGTGCCGTTTGACAAGATTGGCATTTTTAAATTTTAATTTCAATCTCATAAAGAAGTATCAGTGTAAGATTACTACAGGACTTAATTACTAAAGATGGGATTTCCAGAAGTTTCCATAACCGTTGTTCCATAGTGGTGCCTTCAACAGGTCCTCTGAATTGCTCTGTGAAGACCTCTGAAGGTGCCAGCACCCATTAGATACAGATACATCAGTGACATTGAGTATCCTCCCAACTGCAGCTCAAATCTTTTCCAAAGACCCAGATGTCAGTTTCTGGCAACCAAAAATAAATTCTGCTATCCTCCTACAAGTCACAGCTAGAATACACTGTAGTATTGGGGACTATCATGAAGCTGGATATGATGGTTCCTACTCCAGATAAAGTGTGAGCGACACAGGAGGCACAGAGTGGGCAGCAGAGCCCCAGAGCAGCTTTGCTACACTCGTCTCTGTCAGGTCCCTCCAAGGTACAGGCTGATGTAATTCTCATTAATACTCTGACATTATTTAAAACACTGACCAGCTGTCTGGAACCTGGTTTCCTCCATTGAGAGGTGTTTGGCTTACCTCCAAAGTTCCGCATTTTCTATTTTGGCTGAGCTACACCCTCTAAGCAACTATAGCAAACGCACAGCCCATGAAAGCCACAGAAGCATTACAAAACACTAAAAATCTGTAAAACTAACAGTAAAGCCTTGGCTCAAAATGAGTCATGTCTCTCACTGGGTGCAAGTCTTGGACAAGCTCTTTTGCCGCAGATACATCCTTTTGGCCAATCTGCTGCGTTTACAATCCCTTTATGCTTGCAAAAAAGTACAAAGGGGGAACAGTCCAGCACAATGCAGCATAAGACTTTTGATTCTGCTACTCACTTGTCGCTCTGAGTTTTCTCTAAGTGCTTCAAGCGTCTTTTCAAGCTGTGCTTTTTCTTTCATCAAATCTTTACTCAAATTTTGACTGTTCTGAAGACTTTGTTTCTCTTGGCTAATTTCATTCTCCAGCTCTTCAAGCTAGGGAGAGAGAAACATATTTTTGTGAAGTGTACTTTAAAAAATGACATTAGTATTACTCTCAGCTGGGTTGAAGGTACCCTTATAAAAATGAATAAAGCAAGTTAAAGGAAAGAACAAAACAGAATTTTCTATTCTTTACCTGAAACAATTAATGTCTTACAGGAAAAAATTTACTTCTGCCAGAATTTTCTTCCTGGCTCAGAAAATTATATACATAAAGCACTCTGGCGTTAAGAAAATTAGTCAGATTTTATTAGGCTCTGGATATTTCCCCAAACATTTTTTTTTCTTTTAAAATTCCATTTTAGTGAGATTTATACTGTTCCTCCAAATCCCTTTTAACTTACAAGAATTGAATGATGTTTGATTTATCTCAAAGAGTTCAAGGGATGTTGATGATGATTCCTTTGGAATGAAACAGACATTTATTTTGTCAAATGGTTCCAACTTGTAATGCCGCCAGACACCAAAAGTGTTTACAAGTGAAAATAACCAAGTTGTGATTTTTTCTGTCACATCTAAGTTATAATTAGTTACTTAGAGGCAACATACATGTTGTATTTGAAAACAATCATCTGCTGGAAGGTTAATATTCTATGCCAGCTCCATTGTCCACATTCCCTGATCCTAGAGTGGTTCAGACATAACTTGAACCCCAGGCAGGGGGAGTACTTTTAGAAAAAAATTATCTACATTATATACAAAATTACTAAATAATAATGAGAAATAAAATCACAAAAAGGGAGTAGGATGGAATTTATCCCTCAGTGAAGCAGTTTGTCGATTGGAAATAATCAAAAAGCATGGCACATGTCCCAGCAGTGTTTTTAGTTGAAAATACCTGTTTTCCTACCTCCAGACCATTGAAGGTTTGATATGTTTTGTGCCTTCCTTAAATAGGTATATTCACCTCAGCCACAGGTTTTAGTCATTTTGCACAGGGAAGTTGTGGAAACCCCATTCCTGCGAATGCTCAAGGGCAGGTTGGATAGGGCTTTGAGCAACCTGATCTAGTGGAAGGTGTCCCTGCCCATGCACGGGGGTGGGAACTAGATGAGCTTTGGGGTCCCTTCCAACTCAAACCATTCTATGACCTCTGATATTAGGCCTGTATGTGAAATACTTTTCTCTCTCAGGATGAGAATACTAATGTCTGACGAGACTTTTGCTTCCCTCTTCCTCTCCAGCTGAGATTTTCCTGGCCACTTGTGTAGCAGACCAATGCTTGCTTTCCACGGATGTTGGCACTTTCGTTGATGTTTCCAAAGGAGAAGTAACTGGCTGAACGGCCCCAGCAGGGATGCAAGTCAGACTCTGTCTGGGAATAGAGTCTGCCAGCCAGGCACCAGGAGTGGAGTTTCTGTGGCCAGCATCTCTGTATCATGTTTTTAAGACTCTACGTTAGTGTTGTTTTTTTAAAAGAAACGGTGTCCAGATAGAAAGACTATGTTCATGGGGTTCAGAACAGACATTCTGTTCGACTTCACACTTTTTGCTGAAGTGATCACTGTTCAGAGCATTGTTTTTAGGGGCAAGTGAGAACAAGGACGTGTCACCAGACATCCAAATTGGTAAGAACAATATCGGACAACCACAAGGACCTAATATTGCTTGCTTCTTACACCTGTTCCTTTCTTTTGTACCCTCCCATCTGTCCTTCTAGTACAAAAAATACCGTATTGTTAAGAAATCAGGAAAAAATGCAAGTATGGAAATCAGAAGGGATTCCTTTCAATTTATTTTTTCTAATTATCTCTTACCACCTTTTCTCTAAGAATAGTATCTCTAACACCTGACACCTGCTGAAGTAAAAGCTATTTCAGAAACTTCAGACATTTCACTCCACTGTAATTAGTCCCCATTTTTTTTCAATTTTTATTCTCTATAAATATCATTGACTAAATTGCTATATTTGGTATACATAATTTGGAGAGTAAAACATTGTAGATCAGCACAGATAAATCTGACAAACTCCTCCCATTCACTTGCTTATCGATTCCTTGGCCCACCTTCTCTCAGTTACGAATGAGGACACACAACCAAGTTTTCTGCTTAGGTGGCTGATAAGTCTATGTACAAGTACCTTCCCCTGCTTAAATAAAAAATTAAAATAATGTTCTCAATTTTCATAAAACATTTGCACTACTTATTAGGACCCCAACATTAACATACTGATTTTTTCCCTTCACTTGTGTAAGACCTGTCTGAATACAGCAGCCATTCTTCCATCAATTAATAAAAAAGCATAATTAAAGAAGATAAAAACCTCTCTGAGGTTGTTTTCTTTTTTTACCATAAACTTAGAAATGTGATAATACTGTTTAGATCCCAGTAACACTGCACTCAAAATAAGGGCAATTCATAAAATTACCCTTTAGAAAGAAAATGGCAAGCAACATTAGGCAACTCATACACAATTCAAACATACATTGATGATTACCTTTTTGCTAAGTCTTTGGTTTTCTTTTTCCATTTTCAGAATCCTTGAACTACTGCCTTCTGCAGAACCCACTGCACTTTGTAGTTCCTCCACTGTCTTCAGCAAACTTTGGTTTTCCATTTCCAGCTTCAGTAACCTGCTTGATGTCAGTTCATTTACTTCATGACCAAGCGATTTCTGTGGCACTGTAAGAGAAAAACACCATTAAAAAAAAGGTTACTTACTACATTGAGTTCTTGGACATTGCATTTGCAGACTCAGGGGATTTAGGAGCCTTTGATGGTCCTCCAATGACCTCTTGGTGAATAGTTAGTTAGGTTAAATGACCCATTCTCCTTAACCAACAGATCACACTGCAGAGGCATAAAGGGAAATGTTCTACTCATTCTACAGTTCCTAATTACAGCAGAGATTTTTTTCCTGCAACTGAGGATTGATCTCTAAATCTCCACAAATCCTTTGTATTGCTTCCAGTGTATGACCAAGCACGCTATGCTGGAACAAAATTTTTGCCACAGCTATCTCTGCAAATAATTACTCTGAAAAGTCTTAACAAATCTTTCTCAATTCTGAGAAAAGCAAGAAGTCTCATGAGCTGCACTACAGAGCACAGACGTTTGAACGGCAACATAATATAACTCCAGGTGTTTACGGGTTTTACGTATCTGTTTAAGGGAACAAGTATCACAAGAACGGACACTTTTCATGTAGGGTGTACATCGTAGGATATAAAGGACTGAATAAAAGAATCAAACACAACAAAAACACAAAAATAATTCCCAAACTGTCACATCTCTCCAGAGGATGAAAGACCCTGCACTTTAGAAGTGAGGAGCTGTAGTTTCCTAAAGCTGTCAAAGTCAGCAGTTTGCAAGTATTACTACGTTTACCTTCAGAAAGTTCAGTAGTCCTATTAATCTGTTCAAGCTCCCAGCCAAGATGCAATGATTCATCCATACTTTGTTTCTGAGCCATCTCTAGAGTCATATTTTCCTCCATGAGTTCCTCAATCTTCTTTCTGTCCATATCACGCTCCTTAAAAATTATTTCACAGATAAGTTTAAAAAACATGTGTCTCAGCAGCACAAATATTTTAGTATCTAATATGCCACAGAGAAATGCAAAACGCATTTTCTGCTTTGCTAAGACACAGTAAGAAGGGAGGAACAAACAAAATTATGGGGAACTTAGAAGAGAAGTGTAACAATCAGTAAAGAAAAATACGCAGAGAAGAACCTCTTCTCATCATAACCTATGGCAGTGATTACTTACTCTCTTTCAAAGTTCACTTCTCAGAACATCAGGAAAGAAAATACACACAAGCACAGCTTGGCAGCACACAAAAAACAAACAGAAGCAAAATTTCATCTTCTGTGATGCAAAAAGCTGTAACAGGACTGGGTCCTCCATATAAGTGCCTCACCTGACTCTACAAACCACTCTCCCCACACATGCTACTTTAAAAGGATTAAGTTGTAGCTATATAACTCTCAATATTTTGCAGAAAAGGTAAGTAAAGAGAAGGTAATAAACTGTCCATCCTCATGGAAAACTAGAAAAAAACCACCCAGGTAAATGATTACTTTGTATTTTAGAATATTTACTTTTTAGAGGAAAACTGGTTAAAAACAGCCATTACTTTGGGAATAACCTTCTGAAAAATATGTCACTATATTGCCAGACTTTGAAAAATGAATAATCTCTTTTATCCAAGTATTTAAGTGACAACAGACTACCTTCACATTAAAAAAAAACAACACAACAAACCTATCATTCTTACTAATGAGTCTCTTTATTTCTTATCACATTTTAGCTGTCCAATTAAACACTGTACTGCCTTTAGGAAGGACACTGCCTTTGCAATTTTTCCTTCCCTAGACAGAACCAAAGGTACTGTAGGAAAATGTATCTGAAAAGTGTTAGTAAATAAGACATCTCTTCCTTCTCTTCCCTACTATTTTCACTTGAAGTTCTCATTTTATTAAAAACAGGAATTAAATATAATGTGTATCAGTTATCTTTGCTATCCTCCATTTACACTTACCATCTCCATATCATGTAATTTAGCTTTTAATTGTAGATTCTCTTTTTCTAACTCATGTAATTTATCCGAACGGGCTCGGGTCCCCTCTAATTGATCCTCCAACATAGTCTTTGTTTCTAGCAACACTTGATTGTCTTCTTTTAACTCCTGCAAGAGTTAAGCAATAAAAAAAGTTCCTAATGAGAGATATTTCTTATTAATACAAACTTTGATACACATCATACCTAGTTTTAGAAATGTTGCTCTAATGCTGTAGCATTCATTTGGAAGCTGTAGCAGATTTTTTAATAAAAAAATAGATTTACAGCAATTTCACAGAACTATAACTTAATAATTTTTTTATGAAAAGAAAATTATACATAACTTAAGAGAAATGAAATAAAATCTAAACCACTAAGAATACATAAATAACCTCAATCAAACCATTAATATCCCTGTGATTTGAGATGTGATCTGGAAAGACGTATTGCACATATATGGACAACAGCTAATTAAAAGGCTGACATCAAAATAAAGACTACAGGTGTCAGGCTCAAAACAAACAAAAAGTAGTACTTCACAGCCCACGTAATTGGATTGTGGAGCTTACTGCTACCTGATTGTGTAGATGACAAGGCTTCCATGTGTTGAGAAGTTATCTAATTCACGGAAGAGAAGGCAAAAAAAGCTCTTGAGTACCACCTCAGAGTGCAATTTCCCTGAGCAGAGATTGCTGGAGGCTTGGTGATACTTTCCCACTGCGGCCTCCCAGAGCTTGCCCTGTTCTTTTACTCTCCTCTAAGCATCTACTACTGGCCATTGGCAAAGACTGGAGATACAGATGCTCTTTTTCAGTCCATAATTTATATTATTATCAGAATGAACTCCCTAATCTTTGGGTTGCAGGAAATGGAAAACAAAACTTAAAGAAAATAATTTCCTGCAGGCCATAACTGGATTTACAGGCTGTTGGGCAAACATATTTAAGGCCAAAGTCAAGACATTACGCTGAAAATGCAACCACATTCTTAAAATACAGCCAGCCATATTCAAACGACCTAAACAGCTTTAACTTATACATGCAGAGGATTTTTTCAATGGTATCTGATGAAAATAGCAGTATGTAAAAGCATATAAATGGTAATTTTATTCATGATATGAAGACAAAACTTTTCAAACATTAGGATGCAGTCAGCTGCAAAATCCAGAAAAAGGTCAGTGAATATACTGCATCAATAGTTCCCTTTTGTACTCCTCCCTACACAAATAGTTAGTTAAGTTATTATTATGAAGCAAAACCAACTAGTTAACATCTTTCCCTATTCAAGCATGCTTAAAAAAATCAGATGGTTTACAAGCTGTGAAAAACGTGAACAGATTTTAGGTTTTCTACTATTTTAAACATTCTATGAGAATGAAATTTCCATTTTTTTCAAATCCTGTACACTAAATCTCTTTTCCTTTAACGATTTTTTTTAACCATATGCCTTCTCTTACAACAGCAGTAGACAGAAACGGTTTATGAAGTTATTTATGTCTGATGATTTTCAAACAGCTCACATGCAAAGGTTGATGATGCTGCTCACCACTCACAGTACCTGATTTTCCAACATCATATGTAGGTAACATCCAACAAAATTTAGGAAATTTGGGAATGTATATCACAGCACTGGACCTCTATCACTGAGCACAAGTTGAACAGCAATATCTTGTTCAAAGCATGGCAAACACTGAGAAAAGACCTAGAGCTGGCAAGTAGTGACCAGCCTTTGTTTTTAAGCTGCATGCAAAGGCAGCTGTGGAGCCTTCTCAAGCACAAATGTTTCAATGACAGCCTTTAAGGTCTGTATTTAGTGTATCTTAGAGAGTTTCTTCAAATTTAATCAGATTATTTCACATTACACAGCAAGATGAAAAAAATAATTTCCGCAAGCAAGGCTAAGAACATGTAATCTTAAAAAAAAGTCTTGGAAACAATTTTTTTTTTTAATTTCAGAAATGTCTAAAACCCTTTTAACAACGTTTAAATCTGCCCCATGCATCTTATCTCTCACTACAGTAATGTTATTAACTTTTTTACACTGTAGTCCTCTTGGAAAAACTATTCATCTAATTTTCCATTAAAAAGCTAATAACTCCCATGTCAGTTGATATGCTTTATTTCTGACTAGAGCTATTATTAGAAGTTCTGGATGAAGGATCTACAATTGAACACTAAAAAGATTTGGGTTTTGCTTTGCAGTTTTTCAGTATACATCCATTAAAAGGTTCTAATGTTCAAAAATTAAAAGAAAGAAGTCTCTTCCAAAGGATGCTGTATGTATTAGGACTCTGACATTTTTCAGATGCAATTACTAGAATACTGAGGATACGGCATAATATCTAGACAGCCATCCAGTGGGAAGAAAATCTGAAGGTTACCATGGATCACAGGTTGAGATGTTGCTTAGGAGTTGCTCTTGTAGAATGTGTGGAGAAAAGTCATCTTTCCACTGTATTCAGAACTGTTAAACCATAATTAGTGAATGCAATCCCATCTTAGGGACTCCATTTTAAGAAAGATATGAATTAAGACACAACCCAGAGAAACTAAAAAGCACCTTGTACCACAGACTGCTGTGGGGCTGCAGAGCACAAAAAGCTAGGAGAGAGGACATGTGATATGTCACAGTCTTCAGAGAAGAAACAGGCTGTTCTGAAAGGCTGCAGACACTTCACCACTCCGGTCTTAAAGCACCCATTAATGTCAAGCATTCATTTGGAGTGGCATGGGTATATAAAAACACCTTTCTTAAAGCAGGATTGAATGAGTTCCTGAGATCCCAATCCAGACCTGTGACTCCATGAGGCCACAGCAAATAAAAATTCATGTAACGCTATTGCGTATCAGAGTTTAGCCTAATATCTTGGTTTTGCTTTTTGGTTATTTTTACCCTAAAGAAAGGGCCTCATACCAGTATCTCAACAACTACATCTAGGCAATATAATGTATTTTTCAACAAGCACTCATTTCAAGTTCTCCCTGCTTTTCGAGGAGGTTTTGGTGGTTTTTTTTTTAATGACCTCCTTGAAAGTTTCTTTAAACTTTCATCAGTTTTCATTGCCACAAGTAATTCTTTCTCTCACAAATTTTGTCACCTCGGCATTTTCCCAACAATTTGCCATTTACAGAATGATGGCCTAATAAAATCCTGCATGTTGATGATTTTTTTCCTAAACTTTTAATTCACATCATAAGTGTATGTCTCTCTCTTGCTTGATGTCAGCGCATCTTTTTTTAGTATATCCACAGAATGCCATTGTCCTATACTCATTTCTGTGTATAGCCACCATTTCTGCAACGCTTTACTTAGAAAAATGCCTTCTTTAGGAGATCCACAGGAAGAGAAAGAAGTTACTACTTTTATAGCATATTTTAAAATAATTCCTCCTTGAGTTTCTCAATACACAGTATATATCCTAAACGGAGGCTCCTACTGGTCTTGCTGGCTCATAGCTATGGTGAATACTGCTGACTTCAAAAGAAACCACACAGCATTAGACACCGGGACTTGTATCTAAAAAAAATACTTTTGCACAGAAGACTATCATATATCCCAGAGCAAGAAGCTGTAACACCATTTTCATGTCCCAATGTTTAAGCCATCAAAATAACTTTGAAAAACCCACAGCAGACAAAAAATGATGGTTATTCAGCTTTTTTTTTCCCCTTCATATACCTCCACTCTAGCTTTGTAGAATTCAATATCATGCAGCCTCTCTTTATACCGGCTGACTTCACTTTCAAGCTTGTCGACTCGAATTGCCTTCTCGCGAAGCGCATCCAATTCATCTCTGTACACTCTGGCCGAACGGGCATCTGAGAGTAGATTCATATTCTAGAAAATTAAAAATAAATTAAAAGCAAGAATAATATCATAATAATAAATCCATCAGATGTTCTCCCTCAATATCAACAAAGAGACTCAAAGTATAAAGAGAAGCAGGCAAAATTTGAGTGGATTGTTCTTGGGAAAAATTCAGCATATGTACACTCATGGGTTATGTCAGTGGTAAATTGCTTGAATGTGGAAATAAAAGAAATACAGAAGAAATACTAACCTAACTCAGAATATTTTCCAGCATACTAGGCCAAATAAAGGATTAAATTATACAAGATCACGTTCAGAGTGTAAAATAAGAAAAAAGAATGCATGAAAGCACTCCTCTTAATAAAAACCCCAACATTCTGGTGGTGGCAAATTTTTTTACCCACTTTATTTTAAACAATAGATTTACAAAATCCATACCTCTTGCTGAAGTCTCTTTAGTTCAGTTTCCATCTGTTCAAGTTCTTGTTTACAGTCAAGCAACTGCTCAGTTTTTTCCTCACTTAAAAGAGAAAACACAAAATGGATAAATATGACTACAATATTTGATAATTATCATCTTGTTTGAGAAAAAAAACAACTGAGATTTGTGAGACTTCCCTTATTTAATTCAGAATTTAATGGACATCAGAGTGTAAAACTTAGGCATGACATTATGCCTTAGGCATTCTTTAGGTTTTAGTCAGTATCTAATATTTCAAATTTGGCCAGGTTTTTTGTAGTCCTTTACACTTTTGTTCACTAATATTTCTTCTTACACAGGACAGAAAAGATTAGGGTGTAATACAGGTTTTTTATGTGATAAGGAATTTTTTTAATAAAAACCCCCAGATAATACACATTAATCTGTACCTGGGAGTTCACATCCAAAAGTAAACTTAAAATGTTTTCAAAACATACATTCAGAAGGTCCAAATATTTTCCAGGAGTCAGACAATGACCACTGATTCATCCTGTCACAGATTAGGTAAAGCCAATTTGAGAAGCATTTTTATACTTTCCTATTTTTACTTTTTCTTACAGAGAAGCATTAAGCTTTCTGGATGCCTTTACTCATCAAAAGAAGTTACAGCTTAATAATCTTACTGATCTTATGAAATTATGAATTTTCATTTTACGCAAACAACGCAGTGTCTGCTTTAGTCTATTCAGAAATTTGTGATAAAAACAATTTTACATAGAATACTACAATTCTTACAGGTTTCATTCTTAACTTCCAGCTAACATTTATTTCTCAATAAAATCAGTTTGTTAAACAATGAGTAAGTGCAAGGGAAATACTTAATTATCTCCAAGACAAAGAATACCTAATGTTCAAAATTAAATTGCATCTCAGAACAAAAGGCATTAATTGAAAAAAAAAAAAAACAACTTGCCATATCCAAAATTGTATACCCTTAAAAGATACATGTATTCAAATATGCTTCTATATAATTTAGTATTTTGGAATTCAAGTATGAAATGAAACAGAAGTAGAAAAGGAGGAGGAAGTAAGATTAATCAGTAGGCTGAAATGTATAATACAGTCTAATCGTACTAGTAAAAAATACATTTGTTTTAAACAAAACTAGAAGAGTTGTTTTTAAAAGTGAGCCAGTTTCCCAATGAAAGACCTTTCTGCAACCATGCACTGTTTCAAAAAGGTCACTGACAGCCTACAGATATGCAAGGGTACATACATCCTGGTATAGCTTACTGCAACATCACTGTCCACAGCACATAGCAAAGCTTTGCCTCTACATGGGTGTTCAGAAACCACTCAGAAATACAAATGCATTCTGTAGTATTTTAGATAACTGTAACTTCTCTATTAACATTCATATTCCTATATTATTCTTCTATACAAAATCAGACAGGACTTAATACAGAAAATTAGGTGTGCAATTTCCAATTCTGGAGTTTCCATATTAAGCATCCCAAATTGTTGTTCTGTATCCAACTGTTGGTATATGGTGCTGCAAAGAAAAACAATCTTTACAGACCTTTTGTATGAAATTATATTAGCTGCTGTGCATATTAAACATGATCTGAAGGTTCATCGCCAAATTGTAAATACATTTTAAGCTGAATATTTTCAACTCTGGAATTAATATAATTTAAAATTTATCAAATACACAGAGCATTTAATAGCAAATGCTACAGACAGGATTTAATTTATAAAAGTCTAATATTGTAAATATACTGGTACACATAAAGGAAAATTATTTATGTATTTAATTCAAATAAGAGTGCAAAATGTGAGATGTTCCGAGCCATCACTGTTGCCCTAATTGCATGCTTCTGCTACAGACTAGAGAGGATTGTACTAAATTATACAGAACATACCAGTGTTCACTGTTTAGGCTATCTATTAACTGTCAATCAAACTAATAACAGCAATTTTTTTCACTAATTTTCTTGGTGCAGCTGTTTATAGAATATCCTGGGCGGGCTCATTTCAGTAGACACACAATAATACAGACATCAGAAAAAAATAGCCCTATCTTTTTGTCCTCTATTCTTCATGAACACCAAGTTGTAGTGGGGGAAGGGGATCCTTTGAGTAAATCAACCAGATACTTAATCCAGCCAGCTAGACATGATCTGATCAACAGACCAGTAAGAGCAGACCAGTGAGCTGGTAATTGTGACTTATGCTACCTTCAACTTTTAATATAATTTTACCTGTCTTCTCTCTCCACAAGATGTGTTGGATTAATGATCTTTATTTATGCTGTTTTTAAACTATAGGAAAGCTACTATATATGTAAATATATATGGAATGTCTTCAAATTTGACATTTGTATTTTAAGTTCAAATTGCACATACTGCACTCTGCTAATACATTACACATTGCTGAAGGGAGAACAGATTTTCCACTGGCCTATTACTGTTTTTCTCTTTATATAACTCTTCACTACTGTGCAGATTTGTTCCTACACTATAAAGCCAGTGTAAGTATCCACTGATACTGAATTAGCTTTCTTCATAAAAGGGTTAAAAAAGGTTTTCATTAGGATATGAAAAACAAAGAAGTAAAGATCTTTGTTATAATGGGACTGATTTTTCACAGTATTTTGATGAGGTGAAGGAGGGGAACATATATCTCTTAGCTAAGGGTTCAGCACCAGGGGGAGAAGAGAGGACTCCTTTCACTGTATGAACACAGCAAGTTGGAAATTGGAAGAAACCCTAACTGACCCAATCTGTAAAATGTATTTATTTTATAAACTACATTATTCCTCAGACAGAAATAACCACCCCTGCCAGTAAACTCAAAGTCTCTTTCACTGCACCCAGGTTTGCAGTGGGTCAAGAGATTTAGTGGAGTTTGGCTTGCATAATTTTCTCTCTTTTCCTTATTTTTCTCTGTTGAATGGCATGGTAGAGAGAAGTGGAACAGTACTGAAACGCATGAGCAAAAAAGTGTTGTGTGGACAAGGAACCTTCTACACAGAAAGAAGCAATGGGGGAGGGGGGCAGACAGGAAATTATTATAATGTTAATTTCTCTTCCTATCTGCAACAAATTAAAATGTTTCATAAACCATGAATGAACCATAGATTACTATTTCTCACTGTATTTCCAACAAGAAACAGGTTACTTGGTGCTGTAGTCATTCCTACTGGCAGCAAGACTATCTCCTTCTAAAAAAGCACATATTTGCTACTACTCTTTGAATGGTCAGGACACATCTCTTACTTCCAGTCCCTACCTGCCTGCCCCATGCAACCGCTCCTGAGTGTGTCACCCCATAATTGCCTCAACTGCAAAGCTGTTATCTTAGAAACATATATGAATACAGATATACCAAAACTGAAGTCAGACATTCCATAATTATAACAGAGGAAGCACAAAGAACTTGCCCCTGAAACAACAATATGGACACAATATGCAAAAGGCAACACTACATTAGATTAGCTGTATTTCTAGAAGATAAACAATTTAAGTATATATAACAAAGAGCCCATTACTGTACTATAACACGCTCAAGAGGTTGCTCAAACAGTTTTTCAGAAAGCTCAGAATACAAAAGGTACAAAATTACCATAGCACTAGTGTACTGATTTCAGCATGTTTATAGTTAAAACATCAATAGAATTCCTAATACAAGTTAAGACAAACACAGATGAAAAGTTGTATTTGTCGCACTGGTCCACAAATACACTTACGTGCTAAAAGTACGCTTCCTGGGGTGCAGTAACTAAAAACAGCATTTAAAACTGTAATTTAGTATTTGTCTGCAGTCTCCATCTACTCACAGCTCTTGCCTAAGCCGCCTTATCTTTGCTTTGGCATCTGCCAGCTCCACGGAGAGGTGCTGCCTGCTCTCGGTGCGCTTCATGCCAGGTGAGCCACACGGTGATTGTGCTGCCGACGCGTGAGGTAGGAAACGGAGACAGTCCCGTTCTTCTGAGAGTTCTACGATAGTCTAAGGAATTAAAAAAAACCACGACATACATAGAGATAAAAAGTCTAGAATTGCATTCAAAGAGCCATTTATACGTCAGAAGCAAGTATCCTTTACTAAAATCAAGCGAGAATAACGGAAAAGGTTTGCCATATGAGAAGTGAGCAGCCCTACATACATACCTTTATACCTAAAGCAAATAGTCACAGCTATTTAACAGTACTGTTTGGCTATTCTTAAACTAGTCAAATTTAGACTTTTGAGTCCACAAAATTATCAGTGCTTCAAATGGGACTGGGTAATGCAACGGCATGAATTCCTAGAACATGAGGATAAATATAAACCTCTGAAGAAACTGGTGTTCCTCAGTGGGCAGCAGCATCCTTGCCAACAGAATAAAGCATCAGACCTATAGGAACATTCCTATTTCATCATAAAAATAAAGGTGTTATCCTAATATGAAGATCTCTATTATTTTAAAGTTACTTTGGAATATGTGAAATAAATGCAACATTAACATATCCTCACTCCACTGTGAGGCAAATCTGAGACAGCTAAGAAGATTCATAACTTGCAATTTTTATTAAATATACTTCCATATCTTGATTCTCCCACAGTTCAATTATTGTGCCTCACAATAAGCTTGTAAAACTTTCTCTCCTAATATGGATTCTGCTCCAGTTCACTCAAAACACTGCAATGGGACACAGTAATGTAACAGGCATCTTTCAGTCACAGGCATGCAAACTGATGGGTTACTGCTTTCTGGAAACTTCAGCTGATGCAGCTTTGGATTTTCTGCTTTCAGCTACAGATGAATGTTGTTTAAAGTTGTTTCACACTCTGGTTACTACTGTTGTGCAGTAAGGAGTCCTTCCTTAAATATGCTAATAGAACATACATTAAACCACTTGTTACAAAACTAGTATGCTTATAATTAAAAAAAAATTATTTCTTACATTCATCTTAAACAATGAACCACATCCATACCTCTGAGTGCTCATCTCTTTCATCTATAAGTCTTTTTAAATGCAATGCCATATTTTTCAAAAGAGGTTCAACATATTCTTGTGTCAACACAATGACATCCATCCACTGCAGATCAAACACATTTTCCTGATTGTGAGTAACCTGCAGGAAATGAAATGCAAGAGAAAAACCATCCTCTTTAAATTGTAAGAGTAGAAAGGAAGCAGAAGAAAACAGAGCTGAAACTCTACAGGTTAAATTCTCTAGACAAGACATGAAAAAAACATTAAAACAGATTAAATTGTATGTTATGGAATAGTTTCTTTTATCTTCCTGAACACAGTGCTTTGTACTACTGGCAAAATAAAAAACAAAAGGTGACCATTACAGAACATACATTAGGTATCCTATACATGGGATTTGAATTATATTTTAAGAATAAATTTGCGTATGGAAATTTCACTAAAGTAAATTTGCTGTAATTCTAAGAAATTCCTGAAGCAGTCTACTTGCTCCCTGGTATTGTTTTAACAATGTAATTCAAAAGAGCTTGATCATGAAACCCTTTTGTGAATTAAATTATAAAATAAAGGCTTTTTTTCCTTACTGAAAACAGTAAGATATAAGAATCATGTATTTCATTTACTTGCTCTTGACTAAATCAAATTAATCTTCTTGGGATACCATATTCCTCCTCCTCCAAAAAAAAAGAAAGGCACAAAAATTACAATGTACCTCTTGAATATGGGCTGCCACAGCTGCTCTGGTGTCAAAATCCAGACCTTGGATTCTTTCAATAAATTCTTCTTTTTTCTGACACTAAAAACAAAGGTATATATTTCATATATAGGTATCTATAAAATCACAGGTAATTTCATTCTCCCTTTGTATTTCTAAGACTTAAAAATTGTAAATTTAAAATTACAATTATCACATTGTTAGATTATTATCCAATAATTTTATTGACCAATAAAAACTTGGTTTACATCATGTTACAGTAATTATACCAACTGTCAACACTAATAAAATGATGAAGAAAAAACAGCTATTGAAAAGGGAGAAGGAAGAGATTTTTTAAAATAGCTACTTATTAAAATTTTATTATAGGTATTTTTTCACTGTCCTCCTCTAGTACTCATGGTTCCTTATTTAAATTGTTGAGAACATACGACTGATCTATTTTTTTCAGGTTAATTAGCTGAAAGGTACAAACTTTGCTAACAAGAACAGCAGTCCATTAAAAAAAAAAGTGTATTAAATACGTGAAACGGTTTCAATAAACACATCAGTAAGATAATTCTTCAGTACTTTACCATTTTATTCCTTTCTTTATGGTATCAGGTTAATTAGCAATATTACACTGAATAAAATATTAGAAATCCTACATACACAGTTTGCTATATTCATTTAAGAAAATGCAAAGGTGTACAGTTGTTCCTGTTTTATCTGTAAGAATATCCAGATTTTCAAGGAATGCAATAGGACCAACTAGAGGAAGGAAGGTCAAAGTTATGTATCGGGTATTAAAATGGCAAGAAAAGAGATTGTTAACACTTAAACCATTTCAATCAGGTATAAACTTACATTAAACTTACCTGAACTGCACAACCAAGTAAAAGCAGGAGAAGTTTTTTTGTTTCTTCAGTACCTGGCTCTAAGAAGAAAACAAGAACAAAAAAATGGTAGGCATAAAACGGTAATTTGAATTTCTTCCCCTATCCCTCAGAAAAAATTAGGTTCTCTCAATATTTTCATATAATTTAACTTAGCGTAGAAAACAAGAAGATCAAGAAAACCCCATCTTTCCAGCTTTCAGCTTAGTCCTTTTAACTGCCAACTTTCAGTGTTAACAAATAGCTTAACATCCTTAATAGTTTCAAATGGAAAAAAAAACTTCCTTTCAGTAAAGCAAAACTTAAGGGTGATGTTTTCAAAAGCGCTTTGGAGAACTACAATCAAGTTTCCAACTGTAATCTCAGGTATCTCAAGATATTAACAAAAATGCTTAAATTAATTGCCACTCCCAAGCTGTAAGAGTTAGGTGACAAGTTCATTTAAATTGTTCCATATATCTGTGTTAGATACTCATCTGCACATCTAAAAAAAAAATATCAAAATTTGTATCCAAATCTGGCCTTAAGCATCTTAATCTCCTAAAGAAGCTTAAGAACTTTGTTTACAGATTAGTAAAGATTTTTTTTTTTACTTTTTATATTCAAAAAGTCCTCATCCTGCTACTAAATATATGCTATATCTAGAATACAAATACCATAATGCAAACACTTTTAGGATGGCAAAATAGCTTAAACTAGTTGGACTTAAACTCTACATGGTCATATATAATTTTGCTTTACTGAAACAGAAAACACTAGTCATTGTGCTATCTAGAAGTAAAAGGGTCCTGATAGTGTCTTTTCTACAATGTACTCTGGATTTCAGCCAAGAGTTTATTTCATTGTTAGCTAAGCAGATGAAAACTATGCTGTCAAACATAGTAACACTGGATCTAGCTAGAAATCTGACCTTTATTCTGTGAAAAAGTACCCTGCAATACAGCTGGTATAGCTACTGCCATCACAACAGATTCACTCCCAGTCCAAACAGCAAAGCACCACACTGGAAGTAAGGCATCCTCAGGCATTCTCGAACCTGACCTAAGTTACTGAAGTCCCTTTTTTAAAGGATTCTGTAATTACAGATGATCTCCAATAATTACAAGATGTTTTCTAAAAGAAAATGCAACCAGAACTTTCCTTCTGAAATGGCAGTTTGCAATCTTCGTCTACGTTGGGCTACTAAGTCTACTTTGGATGAACCCTCACATAGGAAAGATGTAACCATTCACTTACAAGCACTTGAAAAATTGTCCTTTGATTTGATCCATTACAGTGTCTTTTAAGTGAAGCAAATGCAAAAACCTTCTCAAAAAGTTAAAGATATTACTTAATCTTGATCAAAAGAGGAAGCCAAAAAGAAAACGGGGAAACAACCTAAAAGGATACATAATTCTTAATGATTTTGACTAGCTCTTAGTAAAGACTCAAGCCTCCTGGCATAAAGCAGAGATCAAAGACAGATGCTGAGCTTCTCCACCTTCCTTGCAGCTTCAGAAGGTCTCTGTGCATTACAATATTAAGTAGAGAGCCTTCTTCCAACATTGATTCAACCTGCTGCTTTTAGAAGGAGATACGTATAATCCCAATGAACATGTAATGTTTAAATTTTTCAAAAGAGGTTGTCAAGCAGATACATTACAAAGAACATGAACTCAAATGGGAGCTCTTTAACCATTAATACAGAAGTCTATCCTGAAGACTCAAGCTGTAAAGTCTTCTACATTGAAAGAGAAACCAGCATCAGAAGGATGCTACTTCAGCTAAACAAGGGGAATTCCATCTGGCTGCCTCTCTTAATCAATAAAGACTAACTGGAATATTGTAATAGAAGGAATCCATCCCAACATCGTATATCCTACATTCATTTATGCCAATAAATTCACCACATTAATTTTTTTTTTTTTTTCAGAGCAATGCCTGACTTCCTCTTTCGATGCTCATTTGCACACAGCTTCAGCATCCCCTGACTGGCTTTCAGAAGCCTACCTGAGTATTGTTTCCATGTCTCTCCCACATATTCCCTGAAGAAGCATGGCAAAATGCTGAAAAACCTCAAATTCCCACTGCTACCAACCACCTTCTGTGTTTTTCTTCCTTTTTCTGAATCACCAATACAGAAAGATCATTCCCTTTTACATCCTCCAACTCACTGCTTGAACTTTCTCCCTATCCTTTGATCTTCCCTGCACTCACCCCAACTTTTATGTCCTCTGTAGCCTTCCATCTTCCCCTGGCTTGCTCCCTCAGAAATATGAACTGGTTTTACAATCTTTCCTCTTCCTCCATTAAAGCACATTTGCTTCGTCATTATCTCCTTTTTCCTTTTCCTCTGTAATTTAACTTAACATTTACAATCACAGCCTTTAGCTCTTCTCCATTTTTCTCCTCAAACTGGCTTCCTGCCAATTAGCTCAACTGAAATGTTTCTTGATGAAGTCTCGGGTGACCTCTTTTTCACTGAAGCTCAAATCCAGCATTCTATCTGCATCATCCTTAATTAGCCAACTGCTTCTGATACAGTCAAACACATTTTTCTTCCTGAAATCTTATCTGCCCTTGCCTTCTGCAATTTGTCGTCCTCTGGTATTTCTTTACTAATCGTTCCGTAAGCACAAAGTAGTGCAAAAGGGGAAAACTGGTAGACGTTCCTGTGAAAAAGCACAGCTACAGCCTAAGCTTCAGTGGACCAAATCGTAATCGTTATCGGAGAATCTACTTGTACTATGAGGTCTTGCCTTGATGCAATCAGATTCACACAGCAAGTCTCTCAACGGGTCACTGAGGCTTGATTTCACTACGCTTGCCCACCACAGCAAAAAAGCTTAAAAATCCCTTTAGGGATGAGGTCCTCTTCAAGGTGAGACAGCAAGAGCAGTCTTCACTTCCAAAGGGGAAAGGCTCTGGATGGAACCCCAAAGAACAAGTCTACCTTCTGATTCAGATCAAACTCCAGGATGAACCTGGGCAGTAACCTGGATCTTCAACAATACTGTCTGTACATAACAAATTATTTTAGTATGTGGGCTGTGCTACAGTAAAGTCCGTATTTTCTCACAAATCCAACAACAGCCCCACAGGAGAGCAATGCATACACCACCAGAGGTTCCAGCTGCCAAACCACAAAAGCTACATACTTAGCTGAGGTCCCAAAACAGGAAGAAGCTTTCTTTTTAATGACCCAAGCATAGGTTTTTATGTGCACAATTGAATACTAAATTATCTTTGTGGGTTTTTGCGGTGCATTTTTAATAAAATTACATCTTATCCTACAAAATATTGTTAAGACACATTTTGTCTCAGTATCTTAAAGAGAATTAAAAAAAAAACACTACAAAAACAAACCCGTGACCTATATTTTTAAATCTGTTTTTCTACTAAATCTGGTCTCTAGGCAAATCCATGGAGTCTTTCAAAAACCTTAAGAAAGTCTGGAATCAAAACACTCTATTATTTTGCAGAAGAAGAGATCACATTCACACTTCTTGGTGCATATGATAGATTACAGCATCTACATATATAAAAACTTAAAAGGCTGTGACCTCAGAAGCAAAAGCAGCAATATCCAAAAGCAGAAAGTAAAAATAAAAAAAATTAAATCAAGATACCTATAGAAATGGGACATATGCAGATAGGATATGGAAGGTATCAACATTATGAATCCTGGAATTGAAAAGCAAGGTAACACAGATGGTTCTTCTTGCTCATGAGAAAAATCTTGTCTCACATAGACAGAAGCATAGCATGTAAGACATCTTAAATAAACAAAAGAAGCCAGGGGAAGCTACACAGCCTGTTAGAGTAGTTCCTAACCTCTCTGCTGAGATGCTAGAACATCAGAAGAAGAACACATTAGACCCAAGTAAATAAATTCTCCCCAATCCTTAGTGGCTCCATGCAGGCCAGGTGTGTCTGCTCCGTGCTTCTGGAATTGAGAGCATGGTGCAGAGATTCCCAAGCGGCTGTGGATAGTCAGCTGGGTCCATACAGGCTAATTTTCTTGGTCTGAAAATTGCAACTCTCAGAGCTGGAAGCAGAGAAGGTGGGAGCATGGAGAAGACAGTGTCAGTTCAGGGGAGAAAGCAAGAAGGTAATTGCAATATTTTTCAGGTAACGATGCAAGAGAAGCAGGAGAGTTTTGGGGAAGGAAAAACAAGGATTAGGAATTGGATCAAGTGAGATGCATTGAACTGCCAGTTTTCTCAGGGGTCGCTTAGGTAAAGAAAGTCGAAAGTATAGAAGCTAGGAATACATGAAACTTATACTTTGTGATATCAGTGGCTCATTGGTTGCTGGGAAATGCCCTTCGTTTCATTATAAACCCTAATGACAGCCAGTGCTGAGGTTTGGACAGAACACATTTTTGTGAAGTGTGGACCTTTGGTGTGAACAAAAAAACCGTTATTCATAATTATTAAACCACTGATTTGCTACAGGTATTTACACAATCTTCTGTGGAAAGGCTCAATCCTATATGAATTATATTTCCAGTGAAATAATACAAGTTATTACATCAATGTAAACTTTCATCTTAGTTAAAAATAAGCTTACCGGAAAAAGGATTTTTGCCAATTATTAATACATTTGGCAAAGACATCATGATCAACTGCTGCAAAGTCTCCTGCAAAAGTTAAAGAAAATATTATTTAAATAATATGTCTTGAACAAAACCAATCATCAAATACTAACCACCACTAACGAGAAATTAGTATTACATAAGTAGTTTAAAATATAGTAGTTTAAGGTCTTAATACATACATGTTCAATACTTAATTATTTGGACTCTAATTAAAAAAAAAAACCTTGTAAGTATTAATTATTACAAAAACCTTCTTTTATTGGTTTGCAAGATCACCTCAACATAGCAAAATCCTCTCGTGGCAATGAGTTGTCTTATAGATCTTAAGCCAAATAGATCCTGTGTCTCAGTTTGTAGCAAAACTTTAAATTATTAGTGTTCTGCATTTCTCTGACTAGCTTATTGATAGATGTTTATTTTATTTGCTCCAAGTTGCATTTATACTACAATTTCTCTATTTCATGTCCTTAGTCTTGGTGCCCTTGCCAAAACATGGATGCAAAAATTACAGGTTTTTTGCTGTACTTAGTCTGGGATAATCCTGAATATAAGGGTACAAAATCCTATTTGCATGATGACATAAAGTTTTAGTTTGGCAAGTCCTACAGGTTGAAGCAGCAGCTTTGCCTATCTATTCTACAGATTGTATCAATGGATACTTTCTGTCAGCCAGTAATGGCTGTAATCAGGTCAAATCCTCAGTCTAGACAGAGCCTAATTCTCCTGAAGCAGAATAGTCTTTCCTCCTGTTCCCAGATGTTTATCCACAGCAGATGCCACCCTATCAGCAGCTCTGGAGTCATGGTTTTTGTTTTTCCACAGTGACAGATTCATTAATACATAAAATGTTCATACTCTAAAGCAACATATACTGGAACCATCAGTGCTTTACATCCAAAAGGCACACATTACATGTCACATTATAAGCTAAAAACCTAACACAAGAAAAGTAAATTCATTTTACGTTAAATTTAATAAACGACAATGTATCTTGAAAAAGGCCTGCAGAAATTATTAGCTACAGCTATACTTGAAAGATCTCACCAGTTAATATAGGACAGACAAAAAATAGATCTGAATTGACTCATACAAGACTGAAAAATATATACTCCCATTGCACATGCCAAAGACAAATTATGAGAAAAGAGCTTTACCCCACTCAAATGGCATGAGTTTCA
The DNA here is from genome assembly GCA_020745705.1 of Hemiprocne comata. Classification (NCBI taxonomy): domain Eukaryota; kingdom Metazoa; phylum Chordata; class Aves; order Apodiformes; family Apodidae; genus Hemiprocne; species Hemiprocne comata. The sequence continues at coordinate 75,897,010 of CM036588.1, read as the reverse complement.
ACTAACTGTGACTCTTATACTTCTGAGATCTTGATAGATAACAAAAAAAGCAAAAAACAACAACAACAAAAAAAAAACAACCAAAAAACCCCCACCACACATGAAGTGCACCACAGTCTTAAATCAGTAAGTAGCAGATAAAACATAAGGAATTCAGGAGTATTTATAGCTCCTACCAAAAAAAACAAAAACCCAACACTTTAAAAAGTGGGGTCTTGGTGGCTTTTTTGTTCTTTTTTTTTTTTTTTTTTTTTTTTAAGTGCTCCAATGATTCTATGATACTATCATAAAGCTTTCCTTACTGTGAAGCCAAGTACAAGCAGAGGTAAGCAAGAAATGTCCTTGATGGACTAATGACATTATCATATATTTTCTTACAACACCTCTGCCTTGCTTCAAAGATGTCTCCCACCTTTTCTGTCACATGGTGCTAACTTAATCAGCAAGCTTGGTGCAACTTCTCACGATTTGTGTTTACTTTTGAAATGACTGTTTCTATTAAGAAACCTGAAATTGGAACCTGTGTGTCCCAAGGTTCACATATTTAATGGTTGTTTAATCTGCAAAAATAAACTAAGCCTATTTACAAAATTCTCCCTTGTACAAACTTTTACAGTTCATTAGCATTTATTTTATTAAAGACATTTTATTAAATACATTTATGTTATTAAAGACTCATCTGTCAAATGAGTCTGACAGAGCACCCATGGAATCTCACTGTATTAAACCTTCCAAGCCCACTGTATCAGTTCTTCTGAATTAGCTGCTCAGAATAATTCCAGTCTTACACTGCCAGGAATCCTATAGGCTCAAAAGACTGGTCTGGGACCTAGCAAGAATTTGTAGATGCTGTAAGGAAGTAAAGCAGCTTCAGTGGAAACAGAATACAGTATCTCAAAATATTAATCTTATTCTAGTAATCCTTAAAGGCGTAATTATAAAAGAATACTTAGAAACAATTCTAGGGAAAACATAATACAAGAAACAGTTACTGACCTGATAGTAAGTTTTTATTTGTTTCACCAAAATAGACAAATTTTGAATCCTTACTGATGAATCATTGTTTACTTTTTTGTTTATCCTCTGATTACCAGACTTTGGATTACTGAAAAAAAAAGAAAAAAAAATTAAACACACTGAATATTAATCTGTAAAACTGTTAAGTATAACAAGTGATATAGTTGATGGGCCAGCGTAACAACTTACTGACTTGGCTACCATGCTTTTTTTTCCCTCCACAAGTAAATAAGGAGTTGTGAAAATGGCTGCCAAATCAGAAAGAAGTAACTTGAAACATCTGTCTCTGGTGCAGCTGGTTAGATGAGCACCCTTTTTGGCTATTAATGCAGTATGTAATTGGGTGCACCCTTCACAATTACCAGAGAATGAATCTAAGAAGAAAGCTTTTGTGGCTCTGGACTTCCCCACAAACAGCCCCATCACTGATGGAATACAGAAAGCAGAACACAGCTATAATGTAAATATTGTACTGCAGACATCAGGAGTCATTTTTGCTGATGCAGACAATCACAAACAACAGAATTCAGATTGGCTACATTAACCAATGTCTATACGCTGAAAAACTATACGATGCTATTTTACTATCATGAGGCACAAAACCAGAATGTAAGTTTTCACTTCTGGAACAACGAAGACTATGAAATACATGACGCTAACACACACTAAATTATTTTAAATTTATTTACAGATGACGAAAATCTGTCAACAGAGGGATTATTAATTGGAGGTTTTGTCATGTACTCTCACATACTACCAGATTTTTCTCTGGTTCATCTTGGCTTCAGAGAGGAGATAAATCCATTTTTCCTTCAAAAAGTAGAACAGATCTAAGGAAATGCAGATGACTTACCCTTTTTCAATACCTCATAACATACCAAGTTATTAACCACATAGAAGACAGCATGACAACCATTCATTGTCATTTTTCAAGGAAAACAATGCAGAACCCCCACAACACCCTGTAAAAGGCTTAGAGAATACATGAGAGATGGCCAATGTGAAGTTCTTTAGCTTTTACAAGGATACTCGATACAGTTGCACAACACAACTTTTGATGTTTAATTATATCGTTGTAGTGTTTAATTATATTATTATCAAATAAATGTGCAGCTGGCTGGAACACTGCACTCAAACAAGAAACTTAGCAACTTCTCACTGTCAAACTGAAGGTTCTGGCAAGGGTGTGTGCCCGGTGGGTCTGGTTTTATTCAACATTGTCAGTAATGATTTAGACAATGGAATACAGAATATACTTACCAGAACTGCCATTGGAAAAAATTGTGAGGAATAGAAAAAAAACTTTAAAGAACACTATGACGATTAAGAATGATCCTGATAAAGTGCAAAAGTGGCGTGACAGCAGCATAAAGGAATTCAGTAACAACAGGTAGAGGCAAATGCAGAAAGAGGAGTAACTTGCTATAATACTGAAGTGACCTGAATAATGTAGTGGGATGCAATCAACTACTGAAGGAAAAAGAAATGTCACTGCCAAAATAACCCCCAATTCTTCAATTTTTTTAGTACAAGCATTGTCTAAAAGACTGGCAGCTATTCTAGGCACGGTGCAGATGGTGCTTCAGTTACCAGAGCCTCACGCTTCGGGGCAGGTCTCCATACTTTTTCCTGCACAGTCTCATCACAGACCTTCCCTCAATTCTTTGGGCATCCAGTATTGCCAGGTGACATACAGGTATATCTGCACCTGGAAAGCGGGAACTGCCTAGTGAGAAGCACAACCATCACAGTGTATTCCTGCAGAATTCCTCAGGAGGAGACTGAACAAGCAGGTTACAGGTCTGCATGAATGTCTTGCAGGACACCCAGGACTTGCACCCTGAAAGCTAGGTGCTACTGCTGCACACAAACTGCAGGCTGTGCAGAGGACACCAGGAAAAGAATATGCATCATACAGAAGAGACATATATTTTATCTAAAGAAACTACATATAAGTAGTCTACAAGATCATTGATATGTATGTGATTCATATATTTCTATGCAGATACTCAATTCAACAGTAATGTGTAAGTGTAAACAATCAACCCTCCCAAAACGAGCTATTCCCTCTGTTCCCACTGAAGACAGTAGTATAATTTATTTTGATGGTAGCATTGCTATAAAGAAAATCAGCATTTTTAAATTGAAGTTACCTAAATAAACTTCTATTTGCCTTTTTTCTTTGTTTTTAGCATGTTAGAATTTTTAAAAGATATATTTATGTCTTTTCTTCGGTTTATTGCTATCTGAATTTCCTGGCTTGTAAGCATGAATAAAATCACATAGAAAAAACATTGCTGGGAAAGGAAGTCAGGTCATACATAAAACACCCCTCCAACACACATTAATTTTTAAAAGAAAAGTAGTAATCATAGCATCTTTTTTTCTCATATATGTGGATATAAATGTAGGAAAATTAGAACATGGATTCTTACACAGGTAATTACCTCATTCCTAAATATTCATCATCATGTTCCTAAAAATATTATAAACAATTACAGTGCATTTTAGAATACATTAGCCAAAACTATGTGACTAACACGTCACCTTGGATCTATCAATTCAGCCAACATGTAGCTGCAAAGGGAACTAAATGGGCTAAAAAACATTATGCTTTGCAGATGGGCAGAACTGAACTCCTTTCCAAACTGAATTCATTCAAATTTGTTAAAATCAGAAGAGAAAATCCAGGCTAAATCCTGCTGACCTAATGGCATACAGAGATCAGCTGAAGTCTCCTATTTCTACACTCATATCTCCAAAAGGCCGATTTGGGCTCTTAATCTTCATCTTTAATCTTAATGACTGTCGGATTATCTCGAGGCTTTTTCATCATCTTCAGCAGCATTTCTACAGCCATACATTTTGGATGACTCGCCCCTTAGAGCACGCGAAACAGAGGTCACTAGAGTTTCCTGGATATTGTAATAGTTCTTGTTTTAGTATCAAGACAAAAATTAGTGTGTAACCACAAGAATTCAGAACACAAATGTCATAAAAGCTCAGGCTTCACACTTTCTAATTTCAAAAGCTGTACTAAAAAATTTGCAGAGATCTTGTCAGAGCAGAAACTTTAATGTTTGCACAGCACTATGTCTTCATAGTGGTATGTAAACATAAATCTTTACACACTTTTAAGACAAACTATTACTATCCCAATGCTACAAATGGGAAATGAACACAGAAATAAATTCCTGAACAACAGAAGAAACAATCAGTGCCAAGGTGGGCAATTAGAGCCCAAGATTTCTTAAGACACAGGTTCTTGGTTCCACACCTTCGTCACCAGTGCCAGCTTCATGTTTTGCAGGACAGTATTTCACTACTGGTACTTGCATACACCACAGATGCAGTATTTGAGCTTTGTGTTTTATTTGATGCTATGAAAACAAATCTTTGAAATCAGAATTCATAACATCTGGGCAAGATCGGAAACTGTAGGGTGTCAGTATCCTTGTACCTGGACTTTGCTCCTGAATATCAGCATTTCTCCTCATAGTACAAAATTAAATTATTTGTATCTCTTAAATGATGCAGATACTGGGAGAATGTGAACACTTTTCAAACACTTTAGCGGACACTTGGCAACAGCAAACCACTTTTATGTTTCATCCTCCCTATCCTCATCATTAGAAATCCAACAGTGCATGGATCAGCTCTACCAAATTATGCATTAACAAAGATAATCAGAAATTTTGTGGTGTTAGTCTTGCATCAAAGTTAATGTTGATACATATGAAAGATTTTTTTAATCTTTCAACTGTTGTTGAAAGTCAAATTAACATTGCTTTATTTACACCAATTCACCCCATGTATCCCCCTACCCTCATATTTTATTAATTGTTTTTATTCCTGGTGCATGTCTTCATCTGTCAAGACCAACTCAACGGCTGACACATATTCCTTACATACTATGGAAATTCCAGGCTTCTTTCTTCATAAAAGTTACACTGGTTTGGGTCAAAATGATTAATTCCTGTATCCTTAAATAGAAATCATTCAACCCTCTTTTTTTTTGTGGCATGAATTGCAGGAAACAGTTTACTGAGACTGTGAATTTTGCTAGGGAGACTTAGGCCACAGATGTGCTCTGGAACTGTATTTTTATGGCTTGAAAAAACTCACAGTCCTGTTACATGATACTCTGCTAGTGCAGACTAGGAACAATTAAAATCAGAATGTCAACCTCAGGACAACCCGGTGCACTGAAGACATCTATTTTGATAATCTTAAATTTTTCCAAAAGGTTGTGGCGACAGGTCCATCAGAAACCCAAAACTCAAAGTTCCATTAACATTTTTCAGCAGAACTTAAAAATAGTATGGTAACAAGAAGTTTAATCCCTTGCTCTTGAGGACCAATAAAATTAAGTTACCTAAATATCAGGACTAACACCACTAATCTCTACCCATAATTTTAAATGTAATTAAACACGTAGCCTAATAAACTTCTTATAGCTAGTAAGAAGTTGTATTTCTTTGATTTTGTCACTTTTTGGTAAAGACTGTCATACTGGTTAATTATTCTTCAAACAGGGAGATAAACTGTCCTTGACACTCCTAATCTATGCATGTTAGCAATGATTAGGATGACTTTTACTTGGAAAAAATTGTTTCTAGCTCTTCTCAGAGAGAAATCCTGCTCTCAATACCTTCCAGTAAAAATGTGACTTTACCCCTGCATTATGGCAATTTAAATATTTTTAACCCCATTATCTGATTAAATTATTATACTTCATAAACAGGGAATATTAATAGGCTACCTACTAAAATGACCCACACGTTGAAATATATAAACATTTAAAGTAGAGGCTACTTGGTAGAAGAATCCTTTAGTGTTCTCTAATCATCAGTCACTTACTTCTAGCTTTTTGATTATCTTTGAACTGTCAGTTTTGACTTGCAAAGTGTTTTGAGCAGCCAATTCAGGCCTGACAGATCACTTCTCACACTGTGCAGGTATCAAAAGAACTGTGATTAGGTCCTTCAGCAGGAGAGTAATTATTTTAAAAAATGAACCCACCTTCATTCCCAGTACTGACAACCAGGCCTTATTCTCTTAAAGCCTCCAACTTTAAACCTCAGTAGACTCCTTAACCCACAAATCACCATCTTAAATAATCTTAAAAAGATGGACCATATTGACTAAATTAAGTCCTGGTTTCATAACTCATGCGTCTCAAAGAGGAAATAAAATAGCCTGATGTTAGCTACACATTTTTCATTAGATGTTGTTTGTATAATTGCATTTTGTCAGACTGGTCCAAGCCAGGAGCAGATGTACTAATTTGCTTATCAAGCATTTTGAAATAACTAACGAGAAAAACGAATGAAATATAAAATGCAAATATTTTTCATACAGAAAGACAAAATTCTAAGCCTAAATCACCCAAATCTGTATTGCTTTCAAAAGCGTGCATCTTTGAATTAGCTTACTTTTTTGTCAACTAATTTATTACATATTTTAATAAATTACTTGTGTCTGTAGTATAAAATATTTATTTTATGACCAAGAACATTTTTATAGTAATTACATGTTTATTAATACTAAACAATTCTGCTTATTAGAATACATTTGGTCCAATACCACTGATATAAACTAGCACACAATGTTGTGACTACAAGATGCAAATGAAATAATTTTGAAAATAAATCAGTTCTAAAATAGACCTTTGTAAAAGATAGCTTTAAAACCTAAGTTTTTAAAAACATAAGATTCTAGTGGCTATTGTGCTAGTTACAGTTAGCATTTTTAAGGCAATACATGCTCTGAACTCTGAATTGCTCCTTTTATTAGGTTGGGATCCTGAACTGCCTCAGTGGCAAATAGCCTAGCAAAATAGGGCAAATCTATCCGGAAGTCAATAGGAAGCAGAGCAGTAAAAGATAGCCCTAAGCAATTTTACATTTAAAAGCAACCTACTTATGACAAGATACATTAATTTCAATAGCAATAAAAACAGACAAGAACATCTATCCCAATTCTGCATTAGTTTAAAACTACTGATTACAGAGAGAACTTCAGTGATTTTGAAATATTACCAGTGTCACAAATTACAGATTGAGACTTCATATAATCAGGGATTATATGTCTTTAATTTTTCATTGACCAAAATCTATCAGAAATGGGAATATGATAGCTTAATGGCTTCATGCTTAAATCTATGCAGACTGCAAACCAGTTGTGTCCTCTCTTGCCATCTGTTCCTTGATGGTACTTAATGATTAAGTCTAGTATTATAACACACCCTAATTTTAAATATATCATTGTTTCAATGTATTTCTTAAGTACAGTGAATTGCTGAAACAAGCATGTTGGAAAAAATTCTACACAAGTGTACATCTCAAAATGTAATAAATATTGACTGAAAGTCTGTATTTTAACTTACAGTATTCACTTTTACATATAAATGTTGCTTGCCTAATCAAGCATATTTTTTGCAAAGTCCCTTTAATTGGAATGCTGAGGCTCACTCTTGCTCTCTGCCAACTATTATAATAATTACTGATACCAGAATTTTTTTATAAATTTCAAGTAATAAAGCAGCATTTCCATTATTTACTCTTACCAAGAAAACAAACACACAAAAAATGTTTTTTACAAACACACTGAATACAGCTACGTCCTTTCACTGTGAAAGCTAGTGTTAAAACCAGGGCCTTCATTGGAGGATAAATGCATAATCTCCCAATTTGCTCCAAACATTTGAAGAAGCACCAGACAAAGCCGTACACTGAGGCAATGAAGTTATCAGAAGCACCTTTCCATATGGGACAAAAGGAGCACTGGCTTCCACCAGGGTACTACTTTATAAGTTTTAAAATCATTAATCACAGTCAATCACTGTCTGCAAGAGTTATGCTATCAAAAAATGGGGCAGATTCTGAAGTACAATATTGTCAGTGTCTGAACCTTGTGATCACCCACATTATAAAAACATTGGTACAAGATGAAATACTTCTAACTTCTCCTGCATCTACTAGTATGACTACTTTCTGCTCTCAACAAGTATTTCCATGCTAACCCTATCAAAAAGGTAAAAATAAACATTCTCTTTTTCTATACCCCTGGCACATGTTCATCAGGATTTCTGTGCTGACAGAAATGGATTTAAATGGATGACTTCCTTAAAGAATAACTCATGACACAGACTATCCACTGCTGAAGCGTGCAGAGAACTAGGCACATTCTTATCTGAAAAATAGATGGCAATAAAATCCTTCCACCTCTTGAAGAGCATCATGCAAGACATACAAGCCCTGAGGCTGTGATGTATTGATGGTATCAAACAACAGGATGGCCCAGTGAGATTATTACACATTGCACACACAACTACTATAGTTGGAGAACTGTGGTCAGACTTTGTGGAGACACCAGGGATGTGTGTTCTGGAGTTGCTCATGTGTTGACTTCTGAATCCAGCGTAGCCACTGTCTCTTTGTGCCCTTACACAGGATCCAGTGAAAGAATGCTCTGGTCCTAACTTGCAATAAGCAAGCAAATGTGATTTATACTAACCACTCTTCTTGGCCTTTGTTAGTGGGCATTTATGACATTCTACCTCTTACTTGTAAAACACCTGCATTTCTGCCCTTGAGACAATACCGTTGGAGTAGCAACCAATGCACAGTTAAGATGTTCATGCACTTCTGCAGACACCTGCTCAAACATCTAAAGGTATCATTACAGAACCCTTTACCACAAAATAAGGTGCATGTTGATAAGTCAATTTAAGGACACTTTGCTAACTCTGCACTTAGCAAAGATTGACTATATGTGCCAGAATTTCAAAAGTTGTATCAAAAGATTTTTTGCCTCATGCTAACATGAGTTTTAGAAGTAGGTCTAACATCATAAGCCTTTTTCGGCCCTTGCCCAAAACACCATTTCCTAGGATTATGTCCAACATCATAAACTAAGGAGCCTGAAGCCTTATGCCTACTTAAAAAAAAAACCACAACCAAGTGGCCTACAACAAATCGACTGGCTGGCAGGGATCACAGGAAACCCTGCCAAGAACATATGACTAGATACTGAGCATATGCAGACAGCTTTCCTACTCCCTGCCTTAGCTCTGTGGCATTTGACCAGGCTGAACTACTCACAGGGTAGCTAGCTGCACAGTGCTTAAGCTTTCTTGTTGGCACTCACAGCAGAGGAGCTGCCTAATTACTCATGGTTGAAGTGTGCTAAAGTAGCTGTATCTGAAGCAGTGCCACGAGCCTTTGTGCCAAGTAACCCTATCTCTCTCTTCTCCATCAATATGAACCTGCTGTGCCTCATGACCTCAGGGCTGACCTGACCAACAACTGCCCTGTTGGGACATCCCACCATTAGAGTGGTATTATGTGCATGAAGAGACGCCCCCTCACATCAGTACACTCACAGGTTTACAGATCAATGTGTAAACAGGCAGACAAAATCACAGTATGTTCAAGAGGTCTGGTGACTGATATTTATTTTCTCCCTCCCAGGGTTTTAAAAAAGCAGAGGCCAGAACAACCTACATTTCTTTTTTTTCCTTGCTTTTTTTTCCTAAAAAGTAATAAGGAAGATGTATGCAGGTGACCAAAATGTAGAAGAAAGTAAGAGAGGAAATAAGAGTTCACCTGCCATTTACTAAGCACAAACTTGTATCACTGAATGAACACCCCCAGAAATCCGTACCTTCCAAGCTTACAGAGCAGCAGCTGTCTTTATCATCACAGACTATCAAACAACTTTACTATTGTTTCAACTTTACTATCAGATGTACTCTTTTCCTATCATGACATGGTACTATATCAACAAACAAACACAAAAAACCAAAAAACTCCCACAACACAACAAGCAAAACCAAGCAGCTTTCTTGAAAATTGCAGATCACTACTCACTGCACTGAGGAACCCAGATGAGCTCCCTGCAGCAATCAGTGGAGCAGAACGTGAGAGAGGAGAGAGAACGTGGAGCAGCCTCTGCTCCACAGCTAGTGAAAGGTAAGCTGGCTTCCACCAAATTCTACCAAAAGTTCCACTGATAAAAGGGAAAATCTATATGATTCAGAGCATCACAGAACACTTAACATTTTCACATGAAAGAAACTCCCTAGAAGAAACAACTTGACAAACAAAATGCTTTTTGAACAAACAAACCAGAAGGTCTGATAAACATACATTACTACTCAGATATCTTACAAGGGTCTTGTTGTTTTGGGGATCGTTTTTTTTTGTGGTTTTTTTTTTATTGCAAAAGGCCCAGTAGCGAATATTGTTTGAAAAGTAGTATTGTTAGACTGCACAATACTACTTGCACTATACTACTTTCCAAATTGAACTAAAAAGGGCAGCTCAAGATGCAAGAGCATACTGTCTACAAAAGATAAGCAAGAAGGAAGGTGGACACACCACAGAAAAAAAGTACTGAGGATAATGAATACCAAAGTTTTGCCTTGTACTTTAAGCACTGTATGTTATTTTCTTTCCCTCTCAGGGTCAACATCTTTTACTTCTCAAGTGAATTCAAATTTTAAGATCTATTCAGTCAGATACAATTTAACAAAGTAACTGAAAGTGATCCCACTTTTTGATTAACACCTCAATGTAACTGACTATTAAAACACTGCAAACATTTACACCCACAATAATCCTGTGACAACAGTAGGATTAGCTTTATGTAAGTAAGCACTCACAGATCTGGATCACAAGATGCAACACAACTTGATACCAAACATCAGAGGGCATCGAAGTGAGAACCTTCTACAATTTCCCTTGGAAAGAACATTCTGCACACATCCAGGTAGTAGTTTGGAAGAAACATCAGAAACAGTTATTTAAGAAGCAGAATAGGGCCAAAAAGTTGTCAGAGGGGAAGCAACAAGCAGTACAGAAAAGAAGCAAACACTGCTTGCCCTTAGCAAATTACATTTCTGGACTAACATACTAAGATATTTAAAATATTAATATACAGGAAAATAACATGTAGGATTTAAAAGCAATACACATTTATGTAGTCTTCTTTATTTAAGCTTAAAAAAAAAACCCTCTAAAAAAAAATAGTAAGTTCATACATTCAAGTTTTTCTATTCTATCCTAACTAACTTCCAACACCAAAGCAGTATGTACTTAACTTTATTTTATAATCATAGCACTACCAAAAATAATTTCTCCTTTAGAAGACTTGGGAAAACGTTTGCTCATTTTATTCTTTACTTTGAACTTTGCTGAAGCTATAAATTCTCAAAAATAGTAGTTAGGATTCGAAGTAGTCTAACCACTGGTAAACATCTCAGCACACAGGAAATACTAATGTGAGTTCAGCCTAGTGAGATTACACCAAAGCTACCTGAATAGTGCTGTCTTAGTGACTAAAAAAGATCCTAAGTTGTAAAAGTAATGCCACATAGATTTCCATTAAATACTTGCTGTTAGAACACTATGACTCCAGAATTTCCCTTTCTTAAGAAGTACAATAAACCTTTTACAACTAAATAAACAACAAAATACACATCTTCATCTTTTTCTGTACCAATTTTTGGACTACCAATTGACAGATCTGAGCCCTTGGGTACAGATGATTCCAGAGAATGAGATAAATTCAAATGCAAGGCTCCTAGATATAAGCGGATTGCCACAGAAAATAAGTTTCATTTATTGTGAAAATTTCATCCATATGAGCAACTTCACTGCTTCAGCACACTAACTGAAATGTGTTGTAAATTTTGTATGCACATCAATTCATGTACAATCCCCTACTGATTTAGATATAAATAGAGCAGTACCTGAAGGACCTTACCCCTGTTAACTACCTAAAGCTACAAGATAAGCCTACATGTAAGGACCTGTAAAATACGTGCATTCTTTTCATCTTAAAACATTAATATTAATATCCTTGCCAAAATGCAAACAAGCACTTTTTAAGTATGACATTTGTCTACATTCTATCATACATCAATTCATATCTGTATTTTATTTCTGTCTGCCACACACAGTACTCTAAATATACAGCAAGTATATTCCCAAGCTACTGGGAAATTACACCAGGCATTTTTGCTCAAGGGCTTATTTAAGAAAAACAAAGATACCACACGAACAAAACTAGAGCAAATATTCCCCTGCAGCTTAAAACAAGATAAAATTATGTAATAAACCTAAGCAGACCCTATCTCCTATTACTATATAAAAGGAAGCAAACTTCAGTGTATCTAAACATGCAACACAAAGATTCACTCAACAGCCAAGAATATAACACAAGACACTTGAGAGTTCATCCCTTACTAATTCCCAATCCAGAAGTACAATGTCAGAGAATTTTTGCTTTTTCCTTAAAGTTAGCCAACAAGAAAGCACGCAAACTGAGCTTGAGTCAAGCAGTGCCATGCTTTGATTCAATGCCTTGACATCAGTTAGCCCAGCATTTTGTAAATTCTGCTTTACAACAACTGCCTAAGAGGCCACACCTCTTTGGAGCATCTTGAGGCTTAAATACAGGAATCTCTAAAACAAAGCAAACGAACAGACTTCTACATAGTTAGTACCCAATAATCTCTGACCACTGAAGTCATGTGCTCTAACAAAGCAGCATTTTGAAAAAACGTCTTGATCCCTAAATAATTACTGCATAGGGAAAAGTGGTATAGTATGAAAGAAAAGGAAGGCAACAAATTGGTATTTTGTTTAGAAAAAAAAGTAGGAGGAACCAAAAACAAGAGGAACATATGAAAGAACACAAAGCTAAAAAGCCCCCTCTTAACAGAAGAAACAAATGAGGAAAATCTAGAAGTAAGCTTCTCAAATTTAGCATGGGATTAAAATGTACTTGATTTAGCAACCAATTTGTCAGTTAACTAGATTAGTTTTTAAAAGAAAGATCAAAGAACAGCAAAACACTTTGCAAAGCATTGTGGTGTAGAGCTCCCCAGATTAGCTATGGAACCTGAGGAAACAGCCTTGACAGTGAAAGATCGAAGCTGATCAGCCCGGGTAAGATGTTGTAGCTAACCTAAAACTCTGGAGTTTACTGCTGAAAATACTACCAAGAAATATGGCAACAGTGTAGTGTGGCTCAAAGCACCTCAGCCACCTGGGCAAAGTGACCCTTCTGGTGTAAAAACCAGAGCAAAACAAGTTTGAGTACTGTCTTTCCTTACAACACATGGAGCCAGGACAGCAGCAGCACAGCAGCAGAGGTAGGCAGAGAGCAAAGTCAGCCCCAAAACCAGAAATATCACAACCAGCCGTCAATTGTAAAGCTCACCCACCCAACCTCTACATTGGGTGCTGCTAAGGGTAAATGATGATGCTTAGATAAGCACAACCATCACCCTGAACTGCTAAAGCACTCAGCACAGCCAGTAGCACAAAACCCAGAGATGTTTTCCTCTGGCTCAAGGTCACTTTTGTGGCATTCCCCACACAAACCTGTGAGTTCAGCTAAAGCCAACGCTTGCCTTGTGAGAGGGCAGCTCTGTTCAGTAGGGCCACCCTGTGCTCTGTGACTCTCTCTCCTGTCACCTTGCTCAGGCATCTCTGCTCTGTAGTCTTCAATGTAGTACGTTGAGTCCCTACACCTAAAACAGCCTTAACCAAGCTACATCATAGAAGGAGACAGCTTGTCAGTACACTCTTACCTTTATTCCTGACAATGAAACACCTAAAATATAGGCTTAGTGAGCTATTAGTAAGTTTATTTCATTATGTTTATTTCAAACATCATATAAAATGTGAGTGAAATGCAAAATACTCTGAAAATAAAACTGCAAACCTATAGTGAATATATGTTGTTTCCTTGCCAGCACATTTTCAATGCTGAAACAAGTTATTTTGATTTCAGATCTTTCGACTAGGATTGTTATTTATGGAACAGGTAGACAGACTCAATAGAGCACCTGTGTATGTATTAAGAACTGTTTTTTAATTCAACTTTTATTCCCTGGCTTCTGCTAATAGCCTAGACTAAGGATGGGATAAGTAGTACACTACCAAAAGAAATAAGGAGACAGAGTCAAAGGAAGATATTCAAGATAGCACATGAAGAAGAGAGCAACAATTTGGTGCATACAGGCAGTGGAAGATGAGGTAATTTACTTCCTGATCTTCGAAATACTGCAAGAAACAAGACTGAAGCAAAGTGGACATAAACTGTGAAAAAGGATACAAAAGCATTACAAAAATCTAGTAAAACCGAGACATAAGCACAGATCAAACACTTTAAGCATTCCACATTCAACCCCCACTTTTCTTTAACTATCAAAAACCCCAGCACCTCAGAAGTACAAGTATCAGCCTCTGTCCTCCTCATTTGCCCAATTCAAAGCTCATTGCAGGAAGATGTTCAAATGTAAAATTAATCATAATGACTCTGCAAGAACTACATTTCCCTTTTTTATAATCAAAAGGTTTGAATTCCAACAATCTTGACTGTGGTGCACATTCTGCTAGACCATTTATTAAAGGACTTGCTTCTTTACACAAAAACTGAGTATTATAAATTCAGCTTTCCTTAGGAAAAAACTGGGCCCTGCTGCTGCAGAACCACTCTGAAGAGAACAACTCTCATAAACTACCAGTGGTATCTACCTTGCATTTGTAGAAGCCTGACAGAGTACGTCTAAAAAGCGTGAATCAAATCCATTCAAGAAAGCGAGAAAGGTGCAGACTTCATAATATTTTATTTTTTTCTAAAACCCATGCTTGTATTTTCACTACCAAACTCACCAATTTCATTTTCCTCAAAACGTTTTTTTCCATTTCCCCGCCCAGCCAGAACCTGTCTCTTGCTATTTGGTCTTCTTCACAAAAAGGGTTAATTGGACAGGACTGCATGTTCCTATGCTCTTTCTCAGAGCCAGGCAGCTGGCTCAAGCACTAGAAACGGAGTCCAGTTTTCAGGGAAAGATATAGGCAAGCCAGAAGTATGGGCTGGCAAGCTCAACTGTTTGGAAAAAAGTGTACAACTAAAGACTAGTGCTCAGAAAAGGAGTCAATGAAGCCGTCTACATATTCTAGGCACACACCACCAGAGTGGTGGAAGAAAATAGTCAGCCAGTCCACCTGGAAAATTCTATGGGTGTGAAAGGCCTGCATGAGGATCCAACTGGTGAAAATCAGTGGGAGAAGGACAAAAGGGAGAAAAAAAAGGACAACAATAAAATACTTCATCCTTTGAAGTAGTTTTCAGCACATCTGGATGAAACAACTGATACGGGTAGCATCTACTAATACATTCAATTAACACAAAAGTTATGAAGCAAACACTGTTATGAAAGCAGACAGGTTCTCCAGACTAAATTAACTCAGTTTCACAGTTTGGTTCCATACACTACTGATTCTGCATACTCTATCTGTCCAATAGTTCATTTAAAACGGATCCATTTCCACAAAGAACAGTATAATAAAACCATTAAAACTAAAATACAGTTTCAAGACTTTGTTACTTGACCAGTATTAATGGTGGTGTTAAGTGTAATAAAAGTCCCAATCTTGTAATTACTTCCAGCTGTCTATTTTGATGCAAAGAACCTAGTAAGAATCTTGTCAGGACTACAGGACTTGCAGTATTTCTTACAAAATCCTATTAGAATTCAATTAACAAGTATCAGAGAACAAAACCTATCAGAAATGAAAATAAAAACAACTCAGAAAATTAGTATTTTTGTAAGAATACTTAGATTTTCTTGGATCACAAGAGTATATAAACTGTACAATACTAAGATGAAAAAAAAAATGAGGTGTTGTTAGTCAGGTTCTGGAAGAATATATCTAGGACAACTATTATGTTACTGTAATTTCACCTAGATGCACAGCAGGTGACCAATCCATTGAATTAAACTGTTTCATTTATTTTAATAATATACATATTTTTCTCAAGTACACGAGCACTTCATAATGTTAGAAGAATTACAATACAGAGGTACGATAAAGGTATGAAGTATTCTTGGCATGTTCCTCCACCTCCCTGCCATGGCAGAACACCACTGCAGTCATCTATTGCATTCTGATTTATTTCCAAGAAGCTTGACCCCTTTTTGTATCAAAGAACACAAAGATAAAGGCTCAGATTTAGAAAGACAGATGGGTTTCTATCCAGCAGTATCAGATACTGACTGATCCCAGCAGAAGGTAGGTAACCTAATACTTTTGAAGAAATGGACCTAAATTTAAACAGGAAATGAAAGACATTCTCTCAAGTTAGGAGCTAATATTATAACAATGGAAATCTCCTTAATTAAAAACAAGATTTTCAAAAAATAATAACAAAATGTCAAAATCAAGACATACAAGGAATGCAATGAATTCTCATGTATGAAGTACCAACAAACTCAATGTTAATAAAACCTAACCATCTTGGTACCATTATCCTGCAACTATTTCAATGCTGACATCTATTTTCTCTGAATCATTACAACTGATGAAAGTAAATGTGGTCTAAACAAGCACAAGGAGAAACAAATACTGTACTAACAAACTCTCACTTGTAGCTGACGGAGGCCAGGATTAACTCTTTTTTTGACTTAACAAAAAACCTTCTCTAAGTAACAAAGCCACTTTTTATGATTCTGTAACTGTTTACAAACTAACATTACACTCACAGAATTTTTTTTCAACACTTGGAAAAAATAAAGTATTACAAGTATACATAAAGCAGGACCACAGCACCTTTAACAGCTTCCTCTTGTCCATGCCTTTAACACTCTTTAAAGCATCTAATGGTTCCAACCATAAGAACCAGCCTACAACACCAGCACATCACAAAGTCCTTTTCTGACAGGTATACACTATCTGGATTCTCACACCTAAACACAGACAGCCTTAAATATCTCAGAACTACTAGAAATAGTAAGCCACATATAACACAACTTATGTAAAGAAAACAAAACCAACTATGTGCTTTCCACATATTTCTACAAACAGCACTCCTGGTGACTTCTGCAAGAAAAAACATTTCTCTATAGCTTCTAAGAATGCCATAGCTCCTATGCATGGGTCTCTAGTTCTCATGTCAAATAAGTCATTGAGACCTTTAAAAAAACAACCAACAAACAAATCAACAAAAAAAATTCCAAAGAAAAATATTTTGCTTTTGAAGCCATGTGATATAAATGTTTCTGCCACATTTCCTCACCACGTGGTAGTTAAGACTGAAAGGAAAAAAAGAGAAATACTAATAGAACGGAAAATATTGAAATTAAGTAATATTGATGATTAGTTGGAGCTGTATCTCTTAAATATTTTTGCAAATGAAGATACACGTTTAATAGGTGGATATTCAAAGTGAACAGGATTAGGAAGTTAACACAGGTTTCCACAATGACTTCACCATAGACAGAATCCATTTGCAAAACATGAAACATTTTTTCCTCTTTCAGTCCTGGCAAAAAAACCAAAACAAATTAAAAAGCTCCAAAATAGGAATACAGTTCTGGAAACTTCAATTCTAAACAGTAATCAACTGTAGCACATTTCAGGGGCCCCAAAAATGGATTTTAAATAAAATACACCTTCCAGTGTAGTTACATATTTGTAAAGTGAATTTTATTTGTGCACTAGTCCTTTTACAGACAACTCTAGTTTAAGGTGCATTGTAATTGTTCTGACTACCAAACCATTTTATGTTAAATTCACATCTCCCATTTGTATTTTTCCCAAGTAACCTACAATAATCACAGTACGGGATCAAAGATGCATATACAAAGTCAAAGCCAAATTCAACACACAGTGCCTTAGAACTGCCATGAGAATGTTCCCTCTTTGCAGCTTTCCATTTCACATTCATGTATCCCACATAATGTATCAGCTATCAATTTATACTACTACTATTCCAAAAACTTGCTGTGAAAATTGGATTTGAATTACATTCTTCAAAATCACCTACTGCGAGTTGCAGTACTGCATTTACCTCCCAGATGTTAAATATTTTTACCAAATAGAAGGTCTACATCTTAAATGCATGGTCATGTCATAATTGACAAGTTACTTAATTTACATGTAGCTCAAGAAAAAGATTTAAAATTGTAAAATAAAAATAGTGTCAGTGAATGCATCACTTAAAATTCTTATAAAAATATTCCAAAAATACACTCAAGATTGTTTTTCAGGAAGTTTAATTCCACCAAGTTTTCCACATTTCTCGATATTACAGAAGCAAATACTTGGAATTTCAGTTGCACAGAAGTAGGTGTCAAAGACAATACTGGTTTCAAAAGGATGTGAATTAAAAACTTAACTGTAAGAACGTGTAGGTGTTTTACATAGATTAACTAAACAAGCTGAACATCAACAGCAAAAACTTTTAAAGTACTAAATATGAGTAAAAACTACAAACAGAGTAAAAGGATGCACATCGCCAAGCAGTGATCCTGAGGAACAGCTGCCAACACAAGCTGCTCACACACTGATGTAGCTATGCAGCCATCCATAAGCCTACATTTCTTCATACCTATACAAGCAAAAGACATTTATCTGTAAAGACCTAAAATAAAATAAAATAAAATGGTATGGAGAATTTTTTTCCACTAGTAACATTTTTATTATTATACCACTAGACACTTGACAAAAGTGTTACTCTCTAGCAGTACAGTAGTGGGCAACATTCCAGTCAAAACTATGATTAACAAAAAGTCGCTGTAGTTCTTAAGAAATGTTTGTAATAATCAGAGTTTTCAATGAACAATTTATAAAACCATGTAAAAATGTTTCTTCAGTGGTTCATAGCCAGAAAACATTCTATGCTCTCTCAATTAAAGTTCCAGCTTTACTTCACAACTATCTACTCTAATTTGGAACTGTGAAAAATAAAGCAGAAGGAGTTAAAGGATGGTCCAGTTCCTCAGTAAATAACATTATGTGACTTGCATACTATCCTTAAGTTGTATGTCACAGGAATTAAGACCTGTATTAGAATCTTATCAGCCAAACAGATTTATTCAAAATTTTGTTTATGAGCATGACTTACATGAACCTTTATGCTTCTCAGTGAAAATGTGCGAAGCTACAATAATCCAGTTTTCCAGTAAGTTCTATATCTTATGATTCAGCCTGCATTACACTATACATCCTCCAAACACACCACTGGGACATTAAACTGCAAAGAGCATCTGCAACACTCCAAAGTCTCCTCTTAACTGACCACATGACTACTTCAAATATAAAAGACATTTGCCAAGGTCAGTAAGAGTTTCCATAAGAAAGCAAAATATACAGAAGAAACAAGACAACATCTAGAAATAAAGCAAGGCACAACATGCACACACTTACATTTGCAGCATGACTTCGTTCAGAAACACGCCATCCACTAGTGCCACATATTCTTCCAGGTTGGTCCCATTTCCTCCAGCCAACGGTCCAAATGTCTTAACCTAAAACATAACCATCAGCACCGTGACACTAACTCCACCTCACTCTCTGCCGCAAGGCATTTATCTTCAAACAATGAGCAAATAAATGAATAATGTGTCAGGAAAAAAATGAGTGCTTACCCAGGTGACAAGAGGGCTAGACATGAACTGCTCCAAAAGAGGTGTGAATATTTCGTTCTCCATTTTACAAAAAAATTAACATCAATGTAGCTCCTCTGATGTAAAAAATATGGAAAGTCCTTCACTGTAGCAACTCTGAAATGCTCCGAGGATTCAGCTGGAGTAAGTGAACCCCATTTTTACCAAGCAGTGCAACAGCAACAAAAAGTCAGTGCACTGGCAACCGGGATTTATCTTCGTCTTTCAAGAAAAAATGTATTTTAAAGTCCTTCTACGCGTATCTCAGCCTCTCCATTGATGTCTTTCCCTTCCTACATACCGAAGGGGTAGAAGGAAGGGAAGAGGGAGGCTGCCTAGCTACTGGGATTCTGCATCAGACAAAAAAAAAAAAAAAAAAAGAAAAAAAAAAGGAAGGAAAAATCTGCTTCAGCAGCGGCAGCTCCTCAGAAAGGAAGGAGAAATTCCAGTAAAACTCTGCATCCTCATCCTGCCCCTTCCCCACAAAAAAAAAAAAAAAATAAAAAAAAAAAAAATTAAAAAATCCCAAAACCCAGAGGAGTGGAGGCAAAGAGGGACAGAGACCCCCACCCCCACTTACAGCTAACCCCCCCCCCAGGCTGCTTCTGCACACAAGAGAATCCCTCTGCCCTCCCCCCCCCCCCGCAATGGCACAGGCAGCCCACCGAGAGGGAACCAGCCTCCCGGCAGGGATCAGAGGCTATTTTAAATCAGTTCCCTTTTCTAACCCCTTCCCTTTTTCACCAAACTGCGCTGCAAGGCAGGGACAGGACCGGCACACGCCGCCTCGCCCCACAACCTCGCCCTTCCCCCGCTTCCCCGGTCCCCGCCCCTCAGCCTTCTCCTCACCCCCCCGGCACCCTCCGACCCTCTGCCCAGCCGTAACACCGGCTCCAGCTGTTCGCCTGCCGCTCTGCCACCTCCACCACCCCCCGCCGCCCCAAACTCGTGTGGCACCAGCTCCGCTTCCCACCCCTTCTCCCAAATAACGGCCACCTCGCCTCAGCCAGCCCAGCCGCTCCGCATCACTCCCCCCCTCCTCCCTCCCGGACGGGCGGTTCCAGCGTATGGATCCCTCCGCCCTCTCTCTGCGCGCGACAGTCAGTTATCCCTCCGCCGGCTCGGGTCCCTTCCTCCCCCCCTCCCCTCAACCGCCGCTCGGGGATGGCGGCGCAGTTAGAAAGGGGGCGGAGCCTGAGGACGGGAAGGCAAGGGCGGGGATGGGGGACCGCTGCAGGACCGTGCTGGGCGCGCGCACTGGCGCTGCGGCGGTGGCGCGCGAACCCCTGGGCCGCGCTGCGTGAGGGGGGGCGGCCGCTGCTCCGCAGGACCGGGAGGAGGAGGAGCGGCGGGGGTCTGGCACGCAGAGGTCTGCCCCCCGCCACTGGGGTGTGTGTCGGGGAGGTGCCCTTCCATTCCCCTAAGGGGAAAAGGTGGCCGTGAGGAAAAACTCGTCGTCGTGAGGAAAGAAAGGGCAGGGGGGAAAGGGGGAGTGGGGACGGGGAGTCGCTGACGTCTTTAAAGAGAAAAATCGCACCATACGCGTGCTAAGCACACGCTCCCGCCTGTCGAGGGAGAGGGGAGGAGGAGAAGAGGTTTTCCTACTGAGGAGGTGAAATGCAGGCACCCACGCTAACGCAAGATGCAGGTTTCTGGAGAGATTTAGCGGGGAAAGAGGAGCGCAGGGAGGGGGACGACCTGGTTACAGAAAAGCAAATGCTGACAAGCAACTCGCTTGCCTAAGCTATTGTCCTTAAGATATCTCTAGCCACTTGTGTTTCAAATCTCAAATACTGCATTAACATACGGGACCGTATATGTTTAATAGATTATGTAGTTTATTGACAAAGCATTTTACAAAATCTCAAACCAAATCCAGCTTCCATGTAGTATACGTTAAATTGCATTTTCCCAAATACCTCTAGTTCTACACACGGTTAAAAAAAAACCCACCACAAAACTGCAGTAAAAGTGACTGAAATTAAACCCTTTTGAAAAACATGAGAGTAACTGCTAAATAGATTTGTTTTTTTAACCCAAATACTGGATATAGTATTTGTCCTAATGGTCCAAGATGAGGAAAAAAAATCCCAGTGATTACATTTTTCCCATATGCGAAACTGAAGAGGTTGTCTAAGATTACAAAACTAAATTATGGACCTTGAAATATTAGTCTGTAATTTTTATTCCAGGGATTATTTTTTTTTAAACAAAGTTGCATAGTTAATTGACTTTGATTCTCACAATGACACATTTTCAGCAAAAATGAGGTTCTTCTCTCCCAAACCAGATCTTTAGAGTGAACTCAGTGTCCTCCTGTGAAATAAAGAAAGAGCAAAGGAAAAATCTGCAGTCCTGGATCTGAATAAAAATCTGGTGATCCATGGGTGAAGTAACTGCCAATAAACTACTAGCCCTTAAAGGCAACTACAAAAGCATTTTTGTAAAAGCCTGACTAACCAACCGCTAAACTCCCGGTATCTGGCAACAGTTTATAGTATGCAATTGTGCATGCAGTTCTAGGGAACCTCCCTGGCTCATCAGTTTGTTTCTTGTGGGCTTTAATTAGGCAGTAATTACTTTGGCATAAAGCAATTTCTAGGAATTAGATACTGGCTAGTAGAAGTTGATAGCCCATGTAGGAGTCACATGTTACTAATACCAGCTGGCTCATGAATTCCTGAAAAACATTTTATACTGAGATTTCATAAAATTGAGATAAATATTTGGTTAAACAGTTTTAGATTTACTTCCATCCACACCATCGAGTCTGCATGCATTCTCAGCACTGCTGTTGGTCACTGTTCCTGCAGCAAGACTATTGCTTAATATCTTTATGAAATACATGGTAAGATGGCTTATCTCAGATGTTTTACAATTCCTTATTAGTACGGCAGATTACAAGAGAAAACTAAAATTTCAGAAAAGGTATCCAGAAACAGTCATATGAGTTATTTTTGTTAGACCAAGAGCCTTCAAAACCAGTGAAGAAGCTCTGCAGTCTCTACAGCTTATATTTTGTCAAACCAAGTGTAAGAATATTTACCTCATCTTCAGGTTTACACAGACATCAACCAGAACCACTCACTGAAAGGGTCACTATTTCCAATGCAGTAATAGCTAGAAGAAATGGGACAAGCTAGAGATTGTTCAGTTGCCTTTAGCATTATTGTGTAGGCACCAGCAGGACACCTATATATGGTAGGGTCATTGCTGGTACCTCCTGGTGTAGCCAGGCTTGGCCAGTTGTAGCCCTCCTGGACCAGCTTGTGGACTCGCTTGTGCTCAGCTGGGGAGCAATGCAAAATAGTTATTGAAAACACAGTCATCTGTGAGAGGTGAGACAACTTGCCATAGGACAAGAAGCTGTCTACCTCTGATTCCTCAGCCGTCATTTGACAGACATCCCTTGAAATGAATTAGAAGGTAGAAAGAAACATTTGTCTTTTGAGACAGCTCCATTTTCAGTGGAGGTGTCAAGAGTCTTCAGGAGTGTTGATCTAGGAAATCAATGGAAGTCACAACTCTACTTCAAGTTGCAAGGCAACATTGCTGAACCTGTAGCTTGTGATAGATTTAGCTGCATTGTTTTAGCACTTTTTACATGGGAAGACTCCTAAAAGCACATTTGATGACTACCCTTAAAGTAGTACATCCAGGAACTTTGTTACTACAATTCAGATGAGGAAGTTGACACCTTGAGTTAACCAACTGAGAGAAGGCTGGTACCACGTTATTGCTTATGTCTCAGAGTGTGAGCTGACTGAAATCCTCCTCCCTCTACTCTTTCACCCCGAGGATGGAGGGTCTAGATTTTCAGGTGTCTAGTGAGGTGTATGCTTAGACCAGTACCACTTCCTCAGTTAGCAAACTGTGGGCCACCAAAGATGGTAAGAACCCATCTTTGCTCATCATGATCCCAGCGCTGTACAGCTCCTAAAGATCACACTCCTAGCTCTGAAATTTCATTAGTGTATATGCAGCTCTTCCAAATGGTATGATTCAATTTTAAATTATATAACTTCCTATGCCTGCTGTTGGAAAATAAAGATTCATAAAGCACAACTAGAACACAGCAATGCCTTAAGTCTGCAGACAGCAGGAAAGCGTAACTGGGTACAGCCCCATTTACCTTGTCAGAAGATTTCTGGTGAGCCCTACCCACAGTAAGCCAAAGAAGGGGACTGTAAACAATCTACCCATCTTTAGCTGATGCAAGAGGCAGTGGTTTTCTCTTCCTCTCCTACATAAGCAAAGGAAAGAGGTGGCAGAGAAAGGTCTTGCTGCTGTTTTTGCCTACTACTCTGCACTGCCAGGTTGCTAGGCCTTTGCCTGGCCTGATGAGAACTTCAGAAGAGGGCAAAATAGGAACCAAGGATGGATGCTTGGGATCCATAGTGGGGTTATGAAAGTTCAGGTTAAGCTAGAATTTTCTGAATATGGGCTGACTTGATAGGATGGTGGCTAGTCAAAACTGCACACTGATGACAATCACCTTCCTTGTCCTATGTTTGCTCCCAGAGGAAACTGTTTTCCTTTCAGACCAAGGCTATAGGAAGAGATTAGGCAATAAAGTGAAGAATAAGGGTGCCAAGGGGTTGAGTATACCTAGGAATTCCCAGAGGTCCCACAAGTACAGTAGACTAAAAGTTACTTCTTGTTCCACTGGAGTTGAAAGAAGGGGAAATCCCTCTGTGATCTGAAAAATGAAATGGAAATTCCACAACAGTTCTTTAAGTTCTTCCCTGCTACTACATCTGCTCTGATGTGATCAAAATTCCCCATCAACTTTAAGGGATCTTTCTGAGCAAGAACTGTAAGTAACCTCAGGATAAGAACATTTTGAGTGAAAAGAACAAAACAGCAGGCGCTTGGGGAAAGTGGCTGTTGTCCTTTTAAGGTTTTTACAGATCCCAGACATTTTACAGTTTATGTCCAAGTATACCAACTAGGAAGAAATAAGTATAATACAGTAGACAAGGAATATCCTGCTTGGATATCTGTGGGTATTTGCAATCCAGGGCAGTTCTCTGTATCAGTGTCAATGCAAATGCATTAGAATTTCCTGTTAGGCAGAATGCTAGTCGCAAGAACAGGTATTTACCATTCCCAGCAGTGCCTAGCTAACATACCCACATCAATCTGACTCCTTGTAGCCATGTGGATATTGAATCCATAATTTTCAATTGAATTACAATTAAAAGTACAATCTAGCGCATTCACACAAATCTAGCAGTGACTTCCAATTATGATTTGTTGTTAAAAATAATGACTTGATTATTGTAAGTTTAAGTACTTAACTGTTTTTTTTTTAGTACACTGCATCTTAAACTCAAGAGGAGTCAATGTGGTATATTGACAGGGGTAGAACTGCAGCAGTAGAGCCAGATTGTAACTCCTACTGTATCACTGACTGGCACGTCAGAGAAGTCTTAATGTACTTGAAGAGCTACGTGGGTACTTAAGCTGTGAAACAGTTGGTGAAAGTATTATATTTAATACTGCTATTCATCTGAAGAGGGAGGTGCTTACAGCTTTTTGTTCCTTTTCAATCAGTTGGGCTGGCAGGAAGGATGTTACTGTGGCAAGTCAGCTGATATGATCAAAAATAAACAAAGTATTTATATTATTTTTTTAATTTAGTAGTCATTCCTAAATATTTCCATAGGCTTAGACTCCTAAGAGAATATCAAAGACTGCCTTAAAAATAAATTTGAACTTAGTATTACAATTTAGATCTTTTTCCTGCTTAGCCAATAAAACATTTATGTGTTTCAGAGTTTCATCTGTGAACTACAAGACTGTCTAATAATGTTGCTTATCTTTGCTATTTGCTGCATACAAAGAAAATAGATGGTTGTTTTTTTTCTAAAAGCAAGCTTTGAACATTACAGCAAGAACAGCAGTTATCTGGGACAATAGCTTTGGTACTAACTTGTGTTACAGCCAGTGGAGTGAGACCGAGCAAAAGCTCTTGCTGTCATGCCTTCTGTCAAACAAGTTCCTGCCAGTATGAGTAGTGTTTCTTGTGAACTGGGTCAGAAAGATGAATTATAGGGCACGCTATGCATTTCCTCTGACACGGAGCAAAGTGCAGCCCCATCTGCTAATTGTCAGCAATTACAGCTAGCTGTTTATATGCAGATAGGTGGGTAGGGAAGCAAGCCACTGTAATTGTATCTAGAGCACTATGCCATCTTGGATCCTTCACGTAATGTTGAGCTGATTTTCTTCCCTAGCGTTTTCCTTTAGTATAGAGCACTCTCGCCATTCAGCTAACACAGAAGAGGTTTTGTATCCCCTGTGAAAGACTTGTTTACCTCTTCAAACTCCGGTTGCCTCAGTTTTGTTTTATTATGAAATTAAGTTTGCTTTGCTTCACACAGTACCACGTTTCTGGTAATTGCCTCCCTGTCCTTTGCCACAGACTCTTACTGGTGCCTCCCTACTTTTATCCAGGTTTTTGCAGTCTTGATGTCCCTTGACCCCAGAAGCTTGGGCAATGCTGCCATGAAACCCATATTTATCAGCTTAGCAGAGGTTATTAGCTTCCATTTCACATAGAGCCCTGCATCACCTTTGATGTTAGCATGTCTCATTAAAGAGGCATTCCCACCAGCTGGAGATAGTGTTTAGGTTCTTCCCAAGGTCAGTAACTAATGAACTGGATGGAGTACATTTCTGTGTTTGAGATTCAGTTCGTGTACATGGACTTAGTTATGCCCACAAGAAGAATGAAAAATACACAGCACTAAGAATATAATTGTAGTAGAATCATTTCTGTTTAAATCGCTGCTCTTCTGAGCCCAGTCCCTCAGGATTATCTATTCATTTTCATGTTTGATTTTACCTCTGGTTATTTGTCAAATTATTTACGTCTGAAAACAGCTTTTCTCTCTGAAATACTAGAGAAACAATTAAAACCTTTTAAGAAATCCCTATTTTGCCTTCGGAAAAAATCCTTATACAAGCTTGTAGAGCAAGAAAGCACAAGTTATTCTTTTAAATCGTTACATTAAAAAGACGGATAAATAATTTGAACTAATTTATACAAAAATAAGGGTAAAGAAAAAATAACTAATGCTGAATAAAAAATTGTAATTACACTTACTAGATAGTGTTCCTGATTAAGCTTCTTGCAAGAGTGTGGATCAGAAGCCATCTAAACCTGGGAACAGCCTACTCATTCACACGTCTTTCAGGGGACACTGTTAACTGTAAGACCCCTTTGTTTGCCTGATGTCCAGATGGCTCAATTCATTGTGATACCAGTTAAATTTTGAATTCCATTTACTTGGGGATTAACACAAAATTGGAATTCTTATCTACTCCAGTTCATCTCTGGAAAATACGCCATAATGGTTTGTAAAGGCACCTCAAAATTCCAGAGCACTGATTCAGAGTGGGTTTAGTAAATCACAATAAATGCTAAAGACTGTTTTCCGTAGCACACAATTTCTGGCACATTCATATCATCTTCATTTCTATTACATCTACTGAATGAGCTAATGGTGTATGGTAACAAAACCGAGGTTATTTTCTATAGTCTGTTAGAAGTAATCTGGAAAAAGACCTCTAAGGTTCATATTATGGATACAGTCACAGTGTGATAAGTACCATTATACTAAATGGAAAAATTGTATTATTTAGAAGCAATTAAAATAGTGACCACTACCACACATTAACAAATCCAAACTTTGTAGCTATTTCCCTTTCTCTTATTTTCTGATGTTTTTACCCAGCCATTTTGTACCCAGATCTACCCCATTTTTGAAATTTTTATTCAAATATTTCTCTATTACAGCTAATTTTTCTTCTGCTGAAACCTACAATGGTACATTTGACCATTCTGTTTGGGTTTTTTTTGAACAACGATCATTTCAGCAGCTGTTTCCTGTATATTTCTTTCCAGTGTCTAAGTATCTTCCTTGGATGGATGCTTCTTGCCAGCTTTCTATACATCTAAAATGCCATCTTTTTTCTTATGTGTGTATGTGGTCATAAAACACTGAAATTCTTTAGGACTTTTACATACTGAGATGTCAGATTTTTTTTTGATCTATTATGGAGCAACTCCACACAACTACTTTTTTTTTTTTTTTTTTTTTTTAGTGCTTATATTAATAAACAATCTGCTAAAATTATTTGATTTGTTGTTTGTTGTTTTTTTTTAAATAACCTGGGTAAGATTAGAATTCTGACTTCTGTGCACATTGGTCTTTATTCCAGCTCGATTAATCATTGTGTGCACCAGAAAGGGTTTATTTTTGCTTATGATGATTACTTTTAAATATTAGTAATAGGTCAAAAATAACCATAAGTAGAAATATTGTAGCCCTTTTCACAGGGTTTTTCACAAAATGCTCTACTAAAATAATGAATAGCTTGAAATTTACTCCTTAGAATTCCTTTCTTATACTATGACCTATAGGATGGTTTTGATCACAGTGGTAGTCCACCTTAACAGTCTGCCTTAAAAAGATGAGATTATTCAGCTTGTTAAATCTGTATCTCTGTAGAAGGAAAACACCTTAACAAAGAATGGTTTGTTGCTGACCTGCAGCTGGTTATGGTATTTCATCTGAAAGCCTATTTAAGTCCTTAATGGTAACATTTATTCCCTCTCCCTCAGAGGAGTATTTTACAAACAAAATTAATTAACAAACGAGGATAGACAATTTTGTGCTATAGTTTAGGATGACAGTCACCCAAAAGGGGTGTTGGCAGTAATAATAATAATTATCTCAAAGTATCAAGGGGTCTTCTGACTCTGATGAGATCCCTGCTAGAGCTGCAGCTTTCATCCTGGGGTGATGCATGTGGAGCACAGCAGAACAGACAGCAGCTGGCAGAACAGCAGAAGCTGTTGCAGAGGGCACGGGTACTAATCGTGGAAATAGCATACAAGTAACCTCCGACTCAAATTATCAGCATCTGAACCCTTGATTCTTTACCCAATTAATCCATTGTTCCATTAAAAAGATGACTGACATGCGTCCAGCTTGTGAGGCTTTTTTAACATTTCAGAGCTGATCCTTCTCCACTGAATGGATATACACTCTTGCAAATGATTCAGACTGACTTGACTTCGTAACTGTTCTGCTCTGAGCTCACATCTTTTGGTCTGCATAGTTCTTTTACTGCTGTCTTGTCTTTATGCAGTTAAATGGAAGCATGTAACAGTGAAGTATTAGAAGTACTGTAGTTTCCTTTATAGCAAAGGGGTCTGTGTTTAAGAAATTAGTCAGGCATTTAGGAACTGCTAATCCTTTTTGTAAAGAATACAAGGCTTGTTTCTTCCAGGGAATTTCTCACTCAAGGGCCCAAGACATAGTTCAGTTTTACCAACTAAATGCTCTTGTAGCAAGACAATGATTAAAAAGTAAAAATAGTTTTAATGTAATTTTCTTTCCTTCCTGCCATCTTTGGGGCTGTTTTGTGATGGCATGTCTGCTCTTTGAAGAACTAATACTTATCCCAGTGCTTAATAATAATGATAACAAAAAGAAACCCAACTATTCAAGAGGTAGTAAAAGAAGCTTAATAGCAGTTTAGAAATAAATTGCAGTTAATTATCATGGATTTGGGAAAGAGACACCAAGCAGGAAGCTTCCTCTAGATTACCAAATAAATTATTCCCAACAGTATTACATTTTTCACTGTCACTATGGGTCTGCTCAATTTACGTATCCTAATCTGTAACAGCAGGAAATCCAAAATGTCACATATAGGGACAACTGATTTTCTCGCTGCTTTTACACCAAAAATACATAGTAGCTGCAGAAGGAATAAGAAAAACAATTAAGCAGGTACATCAAGTAAATACCAAATTTCTAAATAATCCTTTATTCCTAATACGATCCTATTTTAAGTGAAAGTCAAAATTCTGGCTGTAGACATTATATAACTAGATTTACTTTATACCAGAATTACAAAATTGAAGACCCTTTACCTTACGTAACCCTTATTTTCGCTTATTTTAACTGTGACTTGAAAGTAATTTGAAGAGCTCCTTAAGCTTTTTTGTCAATGTACTACAAAGGAAAAGCAAGATGAAACGCCACTTACTCTATATTGTGCTTAAACCAATAGTGCCCCCTCGAGGAGATTTTTTTTTTTTTCAAACACGCATAGGCGTAGATGGCTTGAGGATAACTGTTCAACTACAGTGTAAACTAAACATAGTACTTTTATCTACAAATATGGACTCAGAACGCTGCACACTTTTATGATATTTTCTATTAGGCTAATGTGGATGCAAACAAGTCTTGTTGCTTCCAAACCTCTCTATAATTTAGGTTCTGCATAAAAATGCATAACTAAAGTGTGATACCAAACTACAGGACAAATTCTGCAATGTTATAGTAAGGATGATACTTGCAGGACCATTAAACTTGACAACGTTCTTAGACTCTGCAAACACAAATTTCTGAGGAAATTACATCAGAGATCCTATACGCCTTCTGCTTCTGCCTGCTAGTGCCAATGAGGCACTCATTTGACTCAGGATGCATCTGTCTGCAGACCTGAAGTGTGTCTGCAGCTCATAGTTCTGTCCAAACTGGAAACCAATAAGCCAGTTAAAATATTAGTAGCATAGCTATAGCAACTCTGGATTATTGAGAGCCCTAGTGGGTTTGCACAAGCTCTACTATTACAGCTAAATTTCTACTAAGATCTGAGTAAACTCATTTAAACTTCTCTCAGCACATCTGCACAAGTTATTTCTGCATTGCCAAACAGCTCTGTATAGATCCACTGGAGGAATACATGAAATAATCCTTGAGAACAATGATTCCCCCCCCCCCATTTGCCATGCTATTAAATATGAGATGTAAAGATTATGGAAAAAATACTTCTAAAATATTTTTCAAAACTTAAAAGCATCCTAAAATGCCTTCTTCCAAAAAGAAATGTCTTCTCAAAAACAGAAAGAAAAAAAGTCAAATTTTTGAACAAAAATAATGATGCTGGTTTGCAGTAAAGACCAGAATAAGAATGCTTTGCTTCAAAAAATAAGAATGGGAAAAAATTCAGAAATTTGGGCAGCTATGAAGGATTTCAGAAATAAACTGCTAAGATGTAGTATGATACACCAGATTATTAGAAAGAGAAAGCAGGCTAAACCAGAAGTTTCCTGGCATCAAAAAAATACAAGAGGCACAGCACATGAGACATTTAACTGAAATGTCATGTATAAACTTCAGTAAAAGAACTGCTGATTTTAAAACCAAGAGTTGCTGCTGTTATAGGGTGTGCCCACATAGGGGAATGGAACAAATTAATTGTACTGAGCTCAGTTCCTACTTACTGAAATGATCTGCATCTATACGATGTAAATCTTAGTTTGCAGCAACTGGCAAGATATTACACATGTGCTTCTGGTAGAAAGTAGTTATTTGATGGCATAGTAAGTTGGTACTAACTTTCCTATCAATGCCTCAGAGCTACACATTGTTTTGCAGCCTTCCAGGTGCTTTACCACACAACTTGCCTTCTCACAAAACCATGCAGGTTGCTTACGTGATCTAGTATCATGCTTAGAGCTCCACCATCCTTCGTGCTTACAGGACTCACATTAGAGTCAAAGAGTCTTGTTCGAGAGACAAATCTCTCAGAGCTATTATCTGCCAGCTATCAATTCCTACGCACACCCGAAGATCCAGTCCTGCAATTGAGATCTTGGCTTTTTGGCATTTATCTTGTGACTCATTCCACCTGCCATTGCTGGATGGCATGATTGTTACACTTCATGATACCAACTCAATGTGCACCTTAAATAAAAGAAGAATCCTACCAGATACTAGCATATTGGGTAGATGTGAGTTTTTCCTCCCCTAATCAAGCAAATTAAAGTGGTGACTACAAAGGATTCTGTTTAGAATCAGTCTTGCCTTGTGTATCTCAAGCCATCTGCTCCTAACCAACCAAAACATCATTCAGGCTGTCACAAGCTATCACCTTATATTTCTGAGTGCCCCATCCTGACTTCTAGTGTCAAATCTGTGCACTGGTCAATGTGCCGAAGGCCTGGCACAAAAACCATCACTACAGCCTTCAGGATTAAAAAGGACCTTTTGCTTCATATCTTAGTCACCATCCCATGCTTCCATGTTGATTTAGCTTCAGAGTTTGCCACTCTGGAAGTACTTCTCTTTCCCATCCATTATCCCTCCTGGCATCCTGGATTTACAAGTGAAAATTCTACCACAGAAAGTATTCACTGGCTATATAGCAAGGAGCTAAAACATTTTGTGAAAGTCAGTTTTAATCACTCCATCATCTTATGGATTAGTATACAGCACAGAACACCACATGAGGCCTTTTATAGGCATTTTCCAAGTAAGAAGTATTGCATTTCATCTGTGCAAAAGCTTTCAAGACATATTTTTCTCATATAAAATTATTCTGGCACAAAAATGCATACAAACAGCAAGGAGCCAATAGTATTAATACCAGACATATTAATACCAAACATGCTAAACTGTATTTATTTCACTGAAAACCATGTGTATTTCTGCAGGGAATGTAAAATTGAATTTTAAGTACAGGAAGTGCTCTGTTACTGCTCTGGCACTACAGTGCAGAGCTGCTTTGTTGTTTGCTCTAAATAGTAAGGTCATTCTGTCCAGCCAAGTAGTGTGTCATGAAGAAGTCTTCTGATCCAGAGCACCAAAATGTATCTTGCTGGTCTCTTGTCAGCTTTCCCAAACAAGGACTTTTTCTGCTTTATCAAATTGAACACATTGCCAGTATTAGGACTCCCAGCAGAGTCTCAAATGCAATTTTTAACCCCCAAACCCGTGTCCTCCATCCAACTCTCCTTATGGCCTAAAGTCCTGCCAGGATTTCTGCAAGAGTGCAAAAGCATGGATTAGCTTCACCCCATGAGCCTCAAAGCCCTGCTTGCCAGCCCACTATTGGTAACATGCAAAACAGCAGAGCACCATAAAACCTTGCAGAGAGCCATCTAATACAGCTAGTTATGGCAAACATCTTAGGAACAGATACTGAGCTCTGAGCAACGTCGGGTGTGGCCGTGTCCCAGTATTAGGAACCAACTAAGAAAACATCATAAGCACAAATCATTCCCCACCACCCCCACAAAAAGAAAAATCAAAACCCAAAACAAAACCAAAGAGAGAAGGACTTACAAGCCTGATCTTACAAGATCCTCAAAGCCTCTTCATATGGGGAATGGCAGTTTATCTCAAAGACTGTCCAATCAGCCTTTTCACATACAGACTATTGAAAATAAAAGCTAGTTGCTGACCTCTGATCCCTTCAGCTGAAAAGCAGGGTGGCTCTCAGTCTTCTACCCCTGGAGAAAAGTACTAGTACTAGATAGAAAAGGCCACAGCAAAAAGCTGTGTGCACCAATAACTTCACCCTGCCTGCCTTCCATTGTTAACACTAATTTGAAATAACTGTTTTTTGTACCACTCATTTAGCTTAATTTTCTGCATTTGTTTTCTACAAAATCCAAATGGTCTGCTCTTTACACCTTTGTAAAGACTGTTGAGAAGTTTCATACACGTCATACTTCAGAAGTTTTATAAGATTAAAAAAGCATGAGTGAGACATACATTGGGTGAAATAAGTCCTATGCAGTGACAGCGTAGATCCCAGCTTTGAGTTCTACTGTGAGGTAATCCATGACACAGTCACAAAATAACCCACAAAGTTACACACAGCATCGTTTGATAACCAACAGTCTATAAAAGCATAGTTTTGATTTTTTGTTTTTAAATAATAACTTCAAAGCACAAGTAAAAAATCCCATCTCCAGAATACATAGTCCACAATTTGAAACTACTTAATAAATAACTCATGGTGCTTTCATAAAAATTAACTATAAAAAGTTACACAAAGCTTAATGAAAACCACGCGTACAGTGGAATTCAACACTCAGTCTATCCTCTAGGCAGAAACACAAGCAGCCCTGCTTATGCTACTGTCATTTAGTGTGTTTAGAAATTGTGAAAGGCTCCGCTCTCATCTCCCAGTTCTGCTTTATTGTGCATTCCTGGTCTCACATACACTGACTGGTATGGCAGCCGTATTCAGATACTGCTCAGCAGCTCCCAGCCATGTACAACATGGTCTCATCTCTCCCTCTATTCTAAACTGAGCCTCCGGTATAAGCCTGATGAGGTGGCAGACAATGAAAAGGAAGTATCAGAGTAAGAGTGGAGTAGCAACTTGAAAAGGAAGTATCAGAGTAAGAGTGGAGTAGCAACTCTACAGCAACACCATTGTTCTTCACAGTGCTGCCTGTGGTGGCAAATCTTTTCCAGCATTGCCAGAATCAAACAGCTCCTCTCACCTGCCTTTGTAGTGGGTAATGTTGACTCACAAGTAAGCCTTACCAGAGCAAAGTAAGTGTAGCTTTTTCCTACTTTAAAAATTGAGAGGCCTAACAGTACAAGTAGGAGGAAAGGTAGAAATAAAAACACTGATTCCATCTACTCTCTTAAGCAACTGGAGAGCCCCTTGAAAACCTTATTGACCAGCGTCCATCAAACCTGCAAGCTTTTGGGAGGCCAATTGCAACAGTGATGAAAGCTAATGTGGTTGTGTCGTGAGTTTATAAATTGTGAGCTTTGCTCAGATTTCAAAAAAAGCCACCCTGACACTATTGTGTCACCCTGAACATCCACGTGGCTTAAACACAACTGTGAGCTGCCACAGCTAGAGCATTAGTTGTTAGCACGGAATCTCCACCTGGAAGACAGATAACACACATTGGAAAGTGGGATAAAGTTATGCTCTCTAGCATATGTAATTTGCTAATCTAATTTGCATAATTATTCCAATATCTGACTTGCTGCAAGTTCTATACATCTGAAAACCATGAAACAGGGCAGACTTCATTCTATACAAAAACAATTCCATCTGTAGGGCCACTAAAATATTTATTTCTTGTATATCAAATTAATTTTGCTGTTTCAGAAGTACAGATCACAGCTTCTGTGACACACTCTAATGCATTGTCTTTTTTGTTTTCCTAGCTTTTATAAACAACAACACAATGCAATTACCCAAAGTTCTTGGGGGCAACTGAAACATGTGGATCATAAAAATCAGAAATGCAAATTCTACTTCAGTTCTTCCAAAAAGCCCCCAGAATCACTTTTTTCTGTGTGGTAATAAATGCGTTCTTCAGAAAGCCAAGCTCTGCAATAAGACTAAACGACTCAGGACAAACTCACGTCCCTAACTGTTGTCTGTGAGGTTCTTCCTTGCACTATGCAAACTATGAAACTTGAGGGCTGGGCAGCCTTCAGATCGACTCTAGTTTCACTCTCCATATATCCTCAGCTGACACTTCATTAATCCTAGTATTGAGAAGCCTTTTTAAAGATAAGTCCTAAAAAGAAATTAAAGTGCGTATTTCCTGAAGTGTTAAAAACTGAAGAGAAAATGAAACTAGCTGGTATGTAATAGAAGTCTTTCTGCTTAGCTTGACTGACACTTGGCTGAAGATGTTAGAGATTCAAAAGAGGGATCTAGGACTTGCATAGGAAGTTTCACAACTTCAAAACCATACAAGGTCTTCCCCAAAAATCCATATACAATTTCCAAGGCTATGAATTTTTTGTTTAAACTGTTATCAATGACTTGTGGCAGTCATGTTCCCTGACCTTTTCCTACTTTTATTCTGCAGAAAGAAAAAAGC
Organism: Hemiprocne comata; assembly: GCA_020745705.1. Lineage (NCBI taxonomy): Eukaryota > Metazoa > Chordata > Aves > Apodiformes > Apodidae > Hemiprocne > Hemiprocne comata. The sequence goes on along the minus strand of CM036588.1, from coordinate 75,861,845 downwards.
TCTAGCATCTAGAAATTTATTCCTGCACTCTTTAGATTAAAACATGGGACAGAGTGAAAGTTAAATTGATCTAAGTTGATACATCTTCTCTTTCGGCAGTTATGAGCACCAGTTTTCTAGTTAGGCAAAAATCAAAACCAGGGTCATGCTTCCATCAACTTTGAAGGAGTTTAAATACTACCATGCTGTCAGTAAGGTTAACAGTGCAGACCATGACCAAAGATAAGGCTGTATTAGTTACTAATTTAGTACAATAAAATAAAGTCAGTAGATGATGCTGAGGATACCCTGTATGTAGTTTGAGAGTTTTAGCTAAAAGTAATTTTTGGCTGCTTCCCCCGAACCAGCTCACCCATGGTTCAAGGCTGGCCCAAGGACCAGCTTTTGGAACTTTTTAAAAGTGATGGTTATTTGGTGGTCAACTGTGACAAACTTTGCAGACTAAACCAAATCAACATTCACTTCAAAACTACAATTATGCTCCAAACCTGAACAGTTACACAGATCAGACTTTGTAAAAGACATCTCAATGTGTATCATAGAAAACTGACAAACATGAGAGCAAAACTATAAAGAAGCGTGTATTTTACCCACCTGAAAAAAAACCCAAACAAACCACATTTGCACCATCTAAAGAATTCTGGCACAGCCCAACACTGAGCTTGTAGCCTTTATTACATACTCACTTTCTGCTCTAATCTACTTCTAGCATTCCACACTGAATAAAGCCTGAAAACCCTTGTACAGTATGTTTAGCTTGTAAAAGTAAGGCCATTCTGGATATTTCATAAGGAATAATGCTGTGCAAGTGAGGCACCATGTTTGTGAAAGGCTTTCACAATACCAATGAGCAAAGGTTGCATTAGACTTGCTTAGAATTTTACTTTAGATGCATCTAAAATACAGACGAAGTGGAGCTGCTCTAGAGGAGTCAGGCACAGTAACAACATAAGGAGGGACACAGGGTATAGTGCTATAGGGACCGGGGTATAGTGCTGCAGCAGCCAAGCAGGGCAAAGCTGCCTACAGCAGAGCTCAATCACAAGGGGTAACCACCTGACCGTGCTCAAATGGGGCTGGGGGAGTAAAGAGAAGGGGTGAGGGGAGCTCAGGTGCAGCTGGCAGGGGGGATTAAGGTACACCCAGAGTGTTGGCAATATGGACAAATCAGCTGAAATCAATTTTATCTACTGTGAAGTTGTTGTTCGACAGCATCTAAGTACCACGTTAGAATGTTTGCCACATTTTTCCATGATGATGGGTAAATAAAAGGTATTAACACATCCTGAGAAAGTAATATATCTGGAAGCATCTCAGATTTTGTCATCATAATACTGCATTAGTCAAATGAAGAATTTGGTTTCTGCCTTCATACAAACATTTTAATCAGAATTTTTTTTAAAGTATCTTTTAATTTGTTATCTTCGGACTACTTCAAGTAGGGTTATATATATGATTGCAAATGCAAAACTAGTTTGCTAATAGCAAAATTAATTAATAATCAGAATTTGACAAAGTAAATTGCTGAGTTATATTGAACCACCATACTGTGCTATATCCAGGGGCCTTTGATCTGTGTGCTGAGATTCTGATCAGATTTTTCCCCAAAATTGAGTCCAATAGTAACTCCAGTGGAGAAATGATGCCATAAGTAAAATCTTATCAAGATACAGTTGCTATGTGACCTCAGGATTCTCATTTTAATTTTTATTAAAACCAGCAAAATAATCTGAAATCCCTGGGACAGTATCATTCTGCTTCCAGATTCAGAGCGGACCTGTGATTTTTCAGGGCCTGAATTCCCAGAGGTGGTAATGTTAGCTTACTGTCTCTTTTTCCTGGCACTCCCCAACAACTTTTTCTATTGCAGAGAAAAGCAGATTCTCTGTCTCAGTCAAATTCTTCCTGAAAGAAACAGTACTTTATGAGAGAAAACATCCTATTTTAAACAAAACATTTAAAAAGATCACAAATAGTATGTGTGCTCAGGATTTAGGTTCAAATTTAAAAGGAAAATGGCAAAACATCCTTCAGAGCCCTTGACTATAACCCATTACACAATAATCAATCCTAATCTAATTATACTGATTACATGAAATTGCTGGTGAGACTGAAATACAGTATTATCTCATGGAGAAGTTCTACACTGTTTACACTGCTATTTTCCAGAAGCTGTAAGCATGAAGTACTACTACTAAATGTCAGAAATTCCTTTAAGACCATTGGATACCTTGCTGCACGCTACAAATTTGTATTGACTATGGTATTGTAGGCCCAGAAGCTGCTGCTTCTGCTTGTGTAATATCAATGCTCGCAGCAGACCACGAGGATTTTTTTTAATTGGCAACAGGTACAATGCTTTGTAGTGTCAGCAATGATGTGCTGACAACCTTCCTGGTCACGGCAGGACAGCAGAGGACATTTCTGAACTCCAGAATGGCAGGGAAACTCTTCCATGTGCAGTCTAATTAAGGGTCATGCCTTAATTTGTAATTAAGAATGAAAAGTAACGAGGGAACATTTCCCAATTTTCCGAATGCCTGAGATCGGTTACTGGCTGAACAATGAGACCAAGTGTAACCCTTGCAAGAAAGAGGTGCTGCACGTGAGAAGAATAAAACACTTCAGAATGCTTAGGACTGTTGCAGCAGCAGTCAGCTTCAACTTGATGTATTTCTGGAATTTAGATTTAGACTCAGCTATGATTACACATATTTTTAGACTGGAATATGGCAATAGTACAAAGCAGTGGAAGCATTAGCCGTGGAAGTACTGCCTGATTTGCAGAACAGTGAAGTGTCACAACTGCAGGGTGAACTAATCTTTTGTTCCACTCTGCTTCTGGCTGTAATTTCACATGTGACAGCTTTCACCCCTTTCTCCCTCCACTCTCATAGCTGCCAGCATCAGCCAGAAAAACCCTTTGACAATTCAGAGAACCATTTCTTAATTTTCCATTGGAACAACGAGAAGATACCAATTTGTTGAACTGGTATCATCAATTTATATTACACTTCAGCAAATTTTCCTCTACTTCATGATTAATTCTCTTATCAAGTTCTTCTCTTATGAGAAATTGCCACTGACAATAAGGGACAACAAAAAAAATTTTTACAAATACATCAACAATAAAAAAAGAGCCAGGGGGAATCTCCATCCCTTACTGGATGTGGTGGGGAACATTGCAACCAAGGATGAGGAAAAGGCTGAGATACTTAATGCCTTCTTTGCCTCCACAAATGCCCTCTTTGCCTCTGTAATAGTCAGACCAACTTCACTCAGGGTGTTCTGCCTCCTGAGCTGGAAGATAAGGACAGAGAGCAGAACAACCTCTCCATAATCCAGGAAGAAGTAGTTAATAATCTGCTTCTGCACCTGGATATGCACAAGTTTGTGGGGCCAGATGGGATCCACCCTAGAGGGCTGAGGGAGCTGGCGGGGGAGCTCGCCAAGCTGCTCTCCATCATTTATCAACAGTTCTGGTCAACAGGAGAGGTCCCAGATGACTTGGAGGGTGGATGATGTGCTGCCCATCTACAAGAAGGGCTGGAAGGAGGATCCAGGGAACTACAGGCCTGTCAGTCTGATCTCAGTACTATGGAAAGATTAGGATCACTCAGCTTGAGTGAGTTCACACAGCAAGTGCAGAGCAGCCAGGGGATCAGGGCCAGCCAGCATGGATTTATGAAAGGGAGGTCTTGCTTGACCAACCTGATGTCTTTCTATGACCATGTGACCTGCCTATTGGATGAGGGGAAGGCTGTGGACGTTGTCTACCTCGACTTCAGTAAGGCCTTTGACACCATTTCCCACAGCATTCTCCTGGAGAAGCTGGCGAATCAGGGCATAGACACTGGGTAAAAAACTGGCTGGATGGCCAGGCCCAGAGAGTTGTGGTAAATGAGGTCAAATCCAGTTGGTGGCCGGTCACCAGTGGTGTCCCCTCAGGGCTCAGTTTTGGGGCCAGTCTTGTTCAATATCAATGATCTGGAGGAGGGGATTGAGTGCACCCTCAGGAAGTTTGCAGATAACACCAAATTGGGTGGGAGTGTTGATCTGCTTGAGGGTAGGTAGGGTCTGCAGAGGGACCTGGACAGGCTGGATCAATGGGCCAAGGCCAATTTTATGAGGTTAAATAAGGCCAAATGCCGGATCCTGCATTTTGGTCACAGCAACCCCAGGCAATGCTACAGGCTTGGGGAACAGTGGCTGGAGAGCTGCCCAGCAGGAAGGGACCTGGGTGTGCTGGTGGACAGCCAGATGAATATTAGCCAGCAATGTGCCCAGGTGGCCAAGAAGGCCAGTAGCATCCGGGCCTGCATCAGGAGTAGTGTGGCCAGCAGGAGTAGGGAAGTGATCCTGCCCCTGTACTCAGCACTGGTGAGGCCGCACCTCGAGCACTGTGTTCAGCTCTGGGCCTCTCACTACAAGAAGGACATGGTGGTGCTGGAGCATGTCCAGAGCAGAGCTACCAAGCTGGTGAAGGGTCTGGAGAACAAGTCATATGAGGAGCAGCTGAGGGAACTGGGGATGTTTAGTTTGAAGAAGAGTATGCTGAAGGGAGACCTCATCACCCTCTACAACTACCTGAAAGGAGGTTGTAGGGAGGTGGGTGTTGGCCTCTTCTCCCAAGTAAATAACAATAGAACCAGAAGAAGTGGCCTGAAGTTGCGGCAGGGAAGGTTCAGATTGGGTATTAGGAAGAACTTCTCTACTGAAAGAGTGATCATGCACTGGAGCAGCCAGCCCAGGGAGGTGGTTGAGTCACCATCCTTGGAGGTATTCAAGAAACATGTAGATGTGGCACTTCAGGGCATGCTCTAGTGGCCGAGGTTGTGGGGTTTTCTGTGGGTGAGTTTTGGTGGAGTGTGTGTGGTTGTTTGTGTTTGTCGTTTTTGTTATTTTTCTGCTGACGGTTGGACTTAGTGATCTCAGAGGTCCTTTCCACCCAGGACAATCCTGTGATTCTGTGAAATCCCATCTTGGTTGTAACAACCTATTCCAAGGCTGTAGGAGAATGGTTTTCCTCATTTAGTACAGGAACTTTGAACAGCCAAATTTCAGATCTTTTGTGTAACCTAACTGTGAAGCTACTGACTATATTTAGCTGGGTGTTTCCTGCTGGGCCTATCTTATGTTGCATAAACAAGTATCAGCCAAAAGTGAGGACTGGACCCTGGAAACCTGTGGTCTCAAGATTGGTGCTTTCTATGTCCTTCAGTTCTTCTGAATGTGTGACATAGATACTTTTACAATGGCAATCTAGAGCATTCATAGAATCATAGAATCCTAGGGGTTGGAAGGGACCTCGAAAGATCATCTAGTCCAACCCCCCCTGCCAGAGCAGGGTCACCTAGAGCACATCACACAGGAACTTGTCCAGGCGGGTTTTGAATGTCTCCAGTGAAGGAGACTCCACAACCTCCCTGGGCAGCCTGTTCCAGTGCTCTGTCACTCTCACAGTAAAGAAGTTTTTTCTGATATTCACCTTGAACCTCCTATGCTCCAATTTACACCCATTACCCCTTGTCCTATCACTGGTCATCACTGAGAAGAGCCTAACTCCATCTCCCTGACACTCACCCCTTACATATTTGTAAACATTGATGAGGTAACCCCTCAGTCTCCTTTTTTCCAAGCTAAAGAGACCCAGCTCCCTCAGCCTTTCCTCATAAGGGAGATGTTCCACTCCCTTAATCATCTTTGTGGCTCTGCGCTGGACTCTTTCAAGCAGTTCCCTGTCCTTCTTGAACTGAGGGGCCCAGAACTGGACACAATACTCCAGATGCAGCCTCACCAAGGCAGAATAGAGGGGGAGGAGAACCTCTCTTGCCCTACTAACCACACCCTTTCTAATGCACCCCAGGATGCCATTAGCCTTCTTGGCCACAAGGGCACATTGCTGGCTCATGGTCATCCTCCTGTATACCAGGACCCCCAGGTCTCTTTCACCTACACTACTCTCCAGCAGGTCAGCCCCCAACCTATACTGGGACATCGTGTTGTTCTTCCCCAAATGCAAAACTCTACACTTCCCCTTGTTGAATTTCATCATGTTTCTCCCCGCCCAACTCTCCAGCCTGTCTAAGTCTCTCTGAATGGCAGCACAGCCTTCTGGTGTGTCAGCCGCTCCTCCCAGCTTAGTGTCATCAGCAAACTTGCTGAGGGTACATTCTGTACCCTCATCCAGGTCGTTGATGAAGATGTTGAACAACACCGGTCCCAGTACCGACCCCTGAGGGACTCCACTAGTCACAGACCTCCAACCAGATTCTGCCCCATTGACTACAACTCTCTGACTCCTTCCCATCAACCAGTTCCTGATCTACCTCACTACCTGATCACCAAACCCATACCTGATCAACTTATCTACAAGGATGCTGTGGGAGACGGTGTCAAATGCCTTACTGAAATCCAGATAAACCACATCTACCGCTCTACCATCATCTATCCACCTAGTAATTTCCTCATAGAAGGCTATGAGGTTAGTCAAACATTATTTACCCTTGATAAAACCATGCTGACTGCTCTTGATAACCCCCATGTCCTTGATATGCCTAGAGATAGAGACAAGAACAAGTTGTTCCATCACCTTTCCAGGGATGGAGGTGAGGCTGACCGGTCTATAGTTACCCGGGTCCTCCTTCTTGCCCTTCTTGTAGACTGGTGTGACATTTGCTGTCCTCCAGTCCTCAGGCACCTCTCCTGTTACCCATGACTTACCGAAGATGATGGAGAGTGGCCTAGGAATGACCTCCGCCAGCTCCCTCAGCACCCTTGGATGCATTCCATCTGGACCCATCGATTTATGGATGTCCAGATTACTCAACTGATCCCTTCGTTTAAATTGTTGTAATTCTTAAATCTTCCAGCACTGGTGCATATCACTAATGTGTACATTTATGTATGACAGCTTTTCTCACTTGCACAACTTCCCAAAACAGCAGTGTGGCCATTTTGGCATCACAGTATTGTCTATAGGGAGGAAGGGGAATGGAGAGGAGAGAGGTAGCCAGAGAAATGTCTTATTTTGAGCTATCATTCTCTGACTTGCTCTTTATTTGCATAGCCTCCTATTAAATGATTTCATGTATTCAGGTGGTAAAGACTGCAGTAACCGTAATAACAGAATTAATTACTTATTTCAGAGTATTTCAATTTCTGTCACACACAGGGAACAATTGGGAGAGTAAATAACATGCTCATGTTCTGCAGCAGCAAATTAATTTCTGTTTTTTACTCAGAGTTTCTAACCATCTCATACCCTTGTTGATGCCATTTTATACTCCACAGTTACAGCTTCCCATGCTACATTTCCCGGTTCAATGGAACTGTCTACTTCAGAATGACTGAGACAGGGCTTTTTTTTTTTTTCTTTTTTTTTTTAAGTTGCTCATGGCTGCAGAATTCTGTGCCAGAACAGATTAGAATAACAAAGCTCACAGGCTTCAGATCAAACCATATAATTCACCTTGCCCTAATTTGTCTTCCTTCAATAACAATCAACTGAAATTATACATAAAAATCTAAAGCATTACAAGGCTTTTTAGAATTCAAGATGTGCAGACACCACAGAAAAATTAATGGTAAAAGCATTACAGCAATTAATAAAATACTACTAAAACACTAGTCAATGTGTGTAGCTTATATTAAAAGCTTAAAATAAGAATGATAATGGTTCTTAAAAACAGAGTTAGAGGGGTTGGAGTCAGCAGGGTCAGGTAGTTTCTTAGTAATAAATCAGCCTCCTCATTTTTTAATACAAATGTTGAGTTGTCATTTCTGACATTTTTATTGGAGAAGACAGTTCAAAAATATGACAAGATAAAAGAGAACAGGGACTGTGTTAAGAATATTTTAATGTCACTATTAAATCCTTCTTTTGGACTTATGCAGATTCAGTAGGGACTAAGTAAGTAAGGAGCCAAGCTGCTACTCCAAACCCCATGCTAATGGTGGAAAACAGTTTTGTTTCCCCCCTTCAGCATCCCAACAATGGGGAGATGTGGAGACACAAGCACCAAAGGAGAATTTGTACCTGTACCAGAGCTCTCATATGCACTTGCTCTGCCCCAGGGCAAAAAGGAACTGTTTGCTTGACAGTGACACTCCTGAATGTGGTACCTAGGAATGGCATCTAATGCAGGATGAACTGTAGTAGAACAGCCTTACATCTGTACAGAACATTTAAGTCACAAGAGAAAAGACAAGCTTTGTAAAACGAAAGCAAATGACCTAAATAGGAAGATCTTTAGAAGTCCTGCAGGAGTTCAATATCCCTAAGGAGAGGAAAATGAAGATAACTCATGATTCCTTATTTGACTTTGAATAACTCTTCCATGTGTTTGCATTCCTTAGAACCAATTTCACTTCTATTTTAACTCTGAATAAAGTATAATTAAGTCCTTGAAGTACACCATATTTGACAAAAAACCCTCATCAATAAGTAATTGCAAATAAAACCAGACTGATGAGTATTTTAACTCTTGACCTTTTATACAAAAGTCACATTTCACTCTGCCAATTAGACTGAACTCCATTACTGGGGAAAAAATGAGAATGTTCATGTGTTAAATTAGGTGCCAGAGGCACACTGTCTTGTACAAACTTACTACTACTGGCAAACAGCTTAATTAAACATTTTATGTAAGGACTGCTGATTACAAAGCACTTTCCTAAGTGCATGTTAAATTGTGCACTTAACCCCCCCCCCACACTTGCTAGAACATACTCCATTTCTTCCTGGTGGAAAACAGAATAATAACATGAGCTTACATTTTTAGTGTATTTTTCCATGTGCTGCTGTGTAGGGGGAAAAAAAAAAAAAAAAGAGAATGAAAAATACGTGCTAGGAACTGCCAGGGAATACACATGTTGACATTCATGTGAGACCAGTGCATGACAAACAGGATACAGAGCTTTAGCTCTGACCGCAATGTTTGCCCCGTGAATCAAAATACACGTGAGAAGATAGTATTTGGTAGGTATTTCTTCTGCTGTTTTATATAAATATAGATTATTTTGGAAGAGCAGTCTTGCTGCCATAAAGCAGACTCCTATGGTTTCTTTTTTCTCATATTAAATGCTTTGCAGCTGGGTAGTCAGGAAAAAAATCTTGACTGAGTTCCCAGACAAAAGAAATGTGCTACTCTCTAATCATCTGGCTACTGACTTCAGGCTGCTTTTCTCTGGAGGGGTCAGACAGAAGATGAAGAGAAAGCACACGCACATCAGCACACCCGTCTGAGCAAGAAAGCTTGTAGTTGTGAGACTTGACCTTACAAACAAATACTCAAGGGAGCTACACCCCGCTGACGTGAGCAACTCTGCCCATTTTCCTGTGACATACTCATAGTTAATAAACCTTCTGGCCTGCAATTAGCAGAACTGTTCGTGTTTTCCTGGCATAAAAAAAACAGCTTAAAAATCTATGTACTGCACAGATTTAGAGGCCTTACCAAGTAATACTTTGAGCTTGAAACCTAGTCACAATTTTTTAAAGTAACATGGGAGAACATCACAGTACTTTATATATTTTAAATACAGTATGATGTACCTTTTTCCCCACATTGTTGTTACACAATATAATTACACACAGATATACAATTACACTGTGTTCCCATATGCGTTCCCATAGCCTTTCCATTAAATTTAATAACCCTGCATTTGTGGATCCAGTAGGAAAAATTGGATATACGAAAGGTTATAGAATATCTTTTATTAGAAGCTTTGAAGAACAAATGAGATAAAAATATGTCAAGGGCAGTCTAAGTATACCTTTGCTACACAGAAAAAGTGTAGTGTTCTACAGCTTCTCAGGCTCTGCTCGCCCTACGGGCCCATCATTTCCATGAAGAAAAAGACCTTTGCACCACAGTTTTCCAGGAGGTAGCTTGAGATCAGGGTTCTCTTTGAGGCCAGATTTATAAAACAAGGCTAGAATTTCCTTTAATAGATGCAATTATTCCCTAAAACAATCCCTCCCAAACAAAAATTTATTTATTTTACAAAAAATAAATCAAAGAATGCAGTAACAGATCAGCAATGGCATTCTCCAGTGAGAAGTTAAATATTCTAAAGCTTTTGGAATTTCAGACTTTGTTATTGTGCTATAGGTCCACATGCAGACAGAAGACAGACAGCATTAGACACATCGAGATTCAATCAGAACAGTTAACAGAACTGCTTTCCTCTTGATTTTATGCGCTTTTTTCAAGGCCATTTTCTCTAGCGAAAAGTATTTACAAGTTGTGCTGTTACTATAATGTTGTATTTTGATGCCAGCCAGAGTGGAGTTAGGCTATTAAGGGCACTAGCCCCTTAATGCAGGCTTTAGTTAGAATGATTACATGCAATCCAGTAAAATGTTCATGGATTGACAAACCCTGCTCAGATACAGGGCTATACTTGGACTATAACTGTTCAATATTTCTGTTCTAAAGACACACACAGAACAAATGGTTTTATAAGCTTAATTTTATACTTAATACCTTTGGATAAGAAATAACTTTTAAGAGGGATTAATAAAGTAATAGAAATGATATACTAGCATATTTTTTCCAGGTACTTGTGGTAAATGAAAAAATAATCTAGCTATTAGTGCAAGAATTATTTCATGAAAGAGAATGAAGAAAAGATTCGTCACGGTTTGTGGTTTTGCTGCATTAGGCATGTGAGTGGAACCCACTGATGGTGAACAGGATTTGGTACTGACATAAAGAATTCAGTGCTACACAGGGACTACAAAGGCTTGATAAAATTTGCTTGTCAGTATATATATATAAAGCAATGAACCAAGAGTATGTCAAAATGTCTGATATAGGAAGTTGTACAGACAAGATGGAAAACTAAGGAATAACAGCTCCTTTGTGAGTCAGACAGGAGAGCATTTCCTGCTCCATCTTTCTGTACTATTAACAACAAAAGCAGTAAGTCAAATGTTTCCCCTGACATCTAGGAACAGAACATAATAACACTGGGCAGTTTCGTATGAGGTGACAAAATGGTTTTGATTATAGTGGACAGAATTCCCTAACATTCATTAGTCTAGCAATTTTTCTTGTAACTATGATGAAAAGCTTTAAATTTTATGAAACAGATAAAAAGTGAAATATAAGATTACCCATGCTGAAAGAATAAGCAGATTTTTCTCAGCGTCTGAGCTGTGTGTCAGAGATATCTCAGCTGACATCAGTAGAGACAAGCATATTGCTAGCAGAAGCAAGAAAAGTCAGATGTTCTTTGCATGTCCTACAGTTCAGCTAACTGCCCTGATACATAAGCGTGTGATGCAAAGAACAAAATTGGTTTTGCATTACGGCCTCTTTATCACAATTAATTTCAGTATCAATAGCAATTAGAGAAATTATGAGACCCTGAAGGTTTCAAATTATTTCTGTTATGAGGTATGCATTGTGAGATCTCCAGTATGCTGTACAAAACACCCTGTGTCTTGAAATACACACTACCCTTTCTGAGAAGTCACATCTGAATGTTAGATGTTCTTCAGTTTACAAGCACACGTTTTGGTTATAGGTTTTTACCTACTTCATTCAAAGGAGGAGAAACATTAAAACTCCAGGATTTTCTGGTCTGAGCCCTGCCCGATTTATTTCTCAAGTTTTCCGGTTTCATTTCACATGGGGTGTTTATAGCTTCTCATGTGAAGTCATCATCAGCAGGGCTTTTCCAGCACAGCAGTGGGTGGAAGAATGGCTGACTGCAGGGAGGCCAGGGCAGCAAGGGGATGCAGCTGCGCATCCTCCCACTTACCTGACACTTGTCACATCTGTGTGCCCACCAGGAAGGGATCTCTTCCTTGTGGGCATACTCACATCCCTTACTTGGTGGGGATGCGAAGGGGAGGTTACTGTGGTGCAGAGACTTACACTACTCACAGGGCAACTTATTTTCTAAAGCCATTAACTTTGCAATGTTACAAGCAATGGGCTGTGGGGAAAAAAGAACAGATTTTGGAAAAATAATGAAGATACAAGCATTATTTTTGACCAGCGTAAGTAGAGCTGACACGACAAAGCATGACTGCTAGCAGCTACCAAGCAAACTTAAAATGATGCTACTCCTATGTAATAATTTATAACCAGTTGCATAAACACAAGTGAATGTACTTTACAATAATGTAAGCCTGAATTAGTAATTAGATCATGTGAACAATGAAATCTGAGGTATCTGTCCTACAGTCTCAGACCACAAAACTGGCTGGAGAAATGGAAGCACTGATGGTGTAAAGGGAGTTAAAGTCATCTGCAAAAGGAAAAAATTGAAGGCTCTCCACTGCAGTATCTTACTAAAGTGATTAAATTAAGCACAAATGATCAGGTTTTTCTCTGCAGTGATAAAAGCATAGAATTGTTACTGTTGAGATGAAAATAAATTAGTCTGCATCCAGCACCGAACCTTTATGCAGGTAAGATCTCATTAACATCCATGAGAGTTTTTCTTGAGCAAGAACAAGAATAGAGCTGGGTAAGTCATGTTTAACTAACCTTATAGCCTTCTATGATGAAATTACTAGGTGGATAGATGATGGTAGAGCAGTAGATGTGGTTTATCTAGATTTCAGTAAAGCATTTGACACCGTCTCCCACAGCATCCTTGTAGATAAGTTGATCAAGTATGGGTTTGGTGATCAGGTAGTGAGATGGATCAAGAACTGGTTGAAAGGAAGGAGTCAGAGAGTTGTAGTCAATGGGGCAGAATCTAGTTGGAGGTCTGTGACTAGTGGGGTCCCTCAGGGGTCGGTACTGGGACCGGTGTTGTTCAACATCTTCATCGACGACCTGGATGAGGGTATAGAATGTACCCTCAGCAAGTTTGCTGATGATACTAAGCTGGGAGGAGTGGCTGACACACCAGAAGGCTGTGCTGCCATTCAGAGAGACTTAGACAGGCTGGAGAGTTGGGCGGAGAGAAACCTGATGAAGTTCAACAAGGGCAAGTGTAGAGTTTTGCATTTGGGGAAGAGAAACACCATGTACCAGTACAGGTTGGGGGCTGACCTGCTGGAGAGCAATGTAGGTGAAAGGGACCTGGGGGTCCTGATAGACAGGAGGATGACCATGAGCCAGCAATGTGCCCTTGTGGCTAGGAAGGCCAATGGCATCCTGGGGTGCATTAGAAAGGGTGTGGTTAGTAGGGCAAGAGAGGTTCTCCTCCCCCTCTATTCTGCATTGGTGAGGCTGCATCTGGAGTATTGTGTCCAGTTCTGGGCCCCTCAGTTCAAGAAGGACAGGGAACTGCTTGAAAGAGTCCAGCGCAGAGCTACAAAGATGATTAAGGGAGTGGAACATCTCCCTTATGAGGAAAGGCTGAAGGAGCTGGGTCTCTTTAGCTTGGAGAAGAGGAGACTGAGGGGTTACCTCATCAATGTTTAAAAAATATGTAAGGGGTGAGTGTCAGGAAGATGGAGTTAAGCTTTTCTCAGTGGTGACCAGTGATAGGACAAGGGGTAATGGGTGCAAATTGGAGCATAGGAGGTGTGGGGAACGGACTAGTTGTATCGGTCCGCGACAGGAGATTCAAGGTGAATATCAGAAAAAACTTTTTTACTGTGAGAGTGACAGAGCACTGGAACAGGCTGCCCAGGGAGGTTGTGGAGTCTCCTTCGCTGGAGACGTTCAAAACTCGCCTGGACAAGTTCCTGTGTGATGTGCTCTAGGTGACCCTACTCTGGCAGGGGGGGTTGGACTAGATGATCTTTCGAGGTCCCTTCCAACCCCTAGGATTCTATGATTCTATGATTCTATGTAACTAACTGGAGTGACCACCTTACCACTTGTTCCTTGCTTGCATAAAAAAACCCTCTATCAGGATAGAGTTAAAAGAGGATAAACAGAGTTAAGAGAGTTTTGGTTGGTGGGTTGTTGTTTTTTTTTAACTTACCAGTAACACACACAAGGGAAGCAAGCAGTCATCCAACATTAGGAGAGAAATAAATGAAAACATTACAAAAAACTTTTCAGTCTTTCAGCAGTGTAACAGGTGAGGACAATGACCAAAACTACATTAGTTTTAGTGGAGAAAAGGAATGTGTCCACAAATACCAGCCTTAACAAAGAACACCCAAACAATTAAGCTTTAATGTAAACCTTTGTACCTATATTGCTTTATGAATTACTTCCTAATTCTTACACCTTAGGGTGTTTACAGAATTACAAAGTTACAAATTATGCTGAGGTACCAGGGTTGCCATGAGGAGGGCCTGATGGTTAACATTTTAAGTAAGTTCAGGTATCTGGAATTAGAGCACTAGGTACAACAGCTAATGAGGAACGTACAAGTCATTGTTGGCTACACAATTCCAACGCACTCTGTGCATGAGAAAACATGGCTTAATGAGATTTTTTCCATCATCCAGGATCATCCTCCACGACTTTATTGTTACAGAAAGCAAGTATATAAACCCAACTTTTAGTGTACTGTAAAACTGTGATTCACAGATTAATTTTAAAATAATTTGGGCTCTCTGGAGAGCACAGGGCCATCTTAGATGACATTTCTCAGGGCCTTGTCCCATCATAGCCCCATTATCCCCAAAACCAGGGAAGCTACAGTCCTGCTGAGCTACCTGTTGCCGTGCTCCATTGCTCTCACCTTAAAATTGTCAAGTAACGAGCACTAGCAATTAGTTACCAGTTCTTTCGGTTTTCAGCGCCATCGAGCACACGCGTGTCAGGCCGGGGGGTACGTCAGACAGGCGCTGCCACCCGCTCACTGCAAAGTTGATACCCCGTTCCCCACCATCTTCCTGGCACAGTGCGCACCGCCGGCTTACCCCAAGTACATCACCCCCGCTGTGTGTCACAGGCATGCCCACCTTCCACCCCCGAGGGGTGAACGGAGTCACTTTGGCGGTTATGCCGCTGGGGTGCCGCGCTAAACGATTACCTCACAGCGGGCCTCGTTTCCACTCTTATCTCTTAATGCGTACGTATTCCTGCTGCCTAACCAGCACCTCCTTTAAAGCCGTGATCAGATTACACGCAATACCATTAGGGCAGCCCTTGATCCCTCTCGCTCGCCGCTACAGTTCACCACCGCCGCACCGAAGCCGTTAACGGCCACCAACAGCGGACTGGACTGGACGGGGCGGGTGCGGGCGGCGAGGGGCCCACGTGACGCCCGTTGCTGTAGCGACGGGCGGGCGCTCAGCCCCTCCCCTCGGCGGCCCAGGCGATGGCGGCGGAGGAGGCGGAGGGCGACGTGGAGTGGGTGGTGGACACCATCGCCGGGTTCCTGAGGGGGCCCGCCTGGTCCATTCCCATCCTGGAGTTCATGGAACAGAAGTGCGAGGGTGAGCGGCGGGGCCGGGCAGGGCCGGGGCGGCCTCGCTTCGGCTCAGCGGCAGAGCCGGGGGGCGCCCTCAGCCCCCCCGCCACCCGGCTGAGGGGACGGGACGGGGCTGCGGCCTCAGCGCGGGTGCATGCCGGGGGGCGAGAGGCTGCAGGGCGCCGGGAGGCTTCCGGGGCGCGGTGGCACGCCAGGCCCTGCGAGATCTGTGGCCCCTCAGTCCCGCCGCCGGCACCGGTCAGGGCCCTCTCTGCGCCAGCCCCTCGGTTTTGGGCTGGCAGCGTTGGGGACATCGGGCTGGTGGTGGTGGCAGTCCCCGCAGGCACCGGTCAGGAGCGAGCCCCGCTGAAGGCTCGTCAGGCCTCGCATAGCCAAAGTCTGTCCTTCCCCACCGTTTTTAGGGAGTGGGTAAAAAGTCGGTCTCCCCTGAACAAGCCACTTTGCAGCATGTGCCAGTTTGTAGCATGTGCCAGTTTGCACTCATTAGCTCGCACAGGGGATTATGGCACAAGCTTACAGTGTGACACCTAAACGAGTTGGCTCCGCTGTGTGTCTTAATGCCCTGACCTGGCTGGAAGGCAGTTGGAGGCCTTTAATACTTTAAACAGCTAGATGCTCTTCCTCAGGAAACAAGACAGTACACAATGAAAATTGCAGTCTGGCCAGCGAACAGAAGAGTAGAAAGCCCGAAGTTTTAATTCCTGCAATTTTGTGAATGCAGGAGGTTAAGAGATGAGAAACCCTAAGTCAGTACAAACCTTAAGTCAGTACCTCTCAAAAAGTAATAGCACTAAAAAGTCAACAGTTACTGGTTCTGTTTTGTAGGTGGTCTTGGGAGTGAGTTTTGCTCAGGAGCAACTCTGCATAAACTCCCTTTTCTTCCTCCAGAAAGAGCTGAGGGAATAATGGAATAATTTGGGGAATGCTCTGGGTAAACTGGAAGTATAGGCAGCAAGAGGTGGACTGGAGTAGACTTGTGCCCCTATGTAAATATGCTGGAGGATCATATGTATGTAGTAATGAAAGGATGAAGTAGACTTTCTGCAGTAGAGATTTGGCTAAATTAGGTCTGCTACTTAAAGAACAAATATATTACTGCCAAAGAACACCTAGATCATTCCAGTAGCAAAATAATTACAATTTGAGCAAGTGTGAAAGCATTGCCTAAGTCCCTTAGAAAAAAATGAAGCTTTCCTTTGGGGGAAAAAAAAAGTGTTTGAGAGCATGATGGCCTGTGGTCCTACCCAGACTGTAGACATTCATACAAGTATTAAAGCATGTGGCCATAGACTTAATTTAGGATGACTTTCTGTGGCTCCTATAAATAAAATCAGTTCCTTTAGTATCGCCTGACAGGATGTAGGATTCATTAATAATTTTAACTTGAAAATACTGAAGTTGTGAAACTAACATTTCAAGAAATGTTTTATTTGTAGGGACTTATTAACATCAAGCGCAAAGTAGAATGTTTCTTAGTATTATTCTATTACTCCTTCCTCCCATCCTGCTCTGAGGTACAGAACAGCTGTCATGGTTGGTCTCAGTGGGGTCAGCTGTGTCTTTTCTTGTGCAGTTGTTCTTGTTAGGGTCCATTAAGGACTTTTCTTTCATATTCAGTGAAACAGTTACATCTCTGGTTCAGATGACAGCTTCTGAACAAGTTGTTTCTCAGTTATCCTGAATTGTTTCTTCCCTTCCCAACCTTTGCAATGAGGAAAGATCATTCATTGGGAGTACGTACACCTTTCCCTAGTACATTGGGAAATGAGAAAGGTAAAGCTGCTCGACTCATTACAGCTAGAAAGCAACAGAGAAATGTAGGCTACAAGTTTGCTGCTGGAAATTCTGCCTAAACTGGAGGTCGGTTAAGCATTTTGATTGTCATACAGAAGGTTTGGGTTTAGGAATTGGGAGAATCGATTATCCCTCTCTGGAGCAATGATCTCTCTTTAGAAGGTTGAGGGGAATTTACTGGCAGTAAGAAGATTTATGGAACCGCTGTAAATTTCCATGTAGTATGAGGCCGGCTTATATAATGGTTGCCTTCTGCAAGTTTTTTCCCCCATAAGAAACTGGAGGAAAAAAAAAAAAGAGAAATCACTTGCAGTAAATGATCTTCCAAGGTATCATGTATACTACAGAGTGCTGTCAGAAAACTCTCAGAAGCTACCGAGAAAAAATAAAAGGCTGAGGAAGTGTTACTGTGATGCTAGTGTTGCTAAGCAGCACAGTTAAAGAAATCTGAAGTTTTAGTTGCAGATATCTGTGCTATTTGCTTTTCCTCTCTATAAATGTACAGTACTGATTCCATTGCCTTTTTTTGTCCTTTCTTGTCTGAGATATTTTGTCAGGACAGAATTTTTTGCCTTCTCAAAACATTTAGTCTTTGGGCTGAACGAGCAAATTAGCAACATTTTGATTAACTGACAATAATTTGTGATTCCTGAAAAATAGAAGTGTTGGTAATTAGTATGTAAGGAAATTATTTTGAAACTGTAGTTACTTGTGCCAAGTCCTTGCACTGCAACTTACAAACAATCCTAATGGTTTTTTATCCGTTGATAATTGTTTGCAATTGATACTTATTTAAGGCCAGAGGGCTTTTCAGTTTTATTCAGGTGTTCCAAAGTACTAACTGAAACATCATTTGGACTTAGATAAGATTGACAATAGTTCTGAGCACCAGAAGATAAGGTACAGAAGGAATAAACTGGTATTGCTGCCTGTGACTCCTTTCCCTCCCAGCACAGAGCCACCTCACCAGTCAGTGGGGACTGGGGGAGAAAGAAGAGAGTTCCCTCAGGTTTACTTACCAGCTCTTTTTCATGAGGTGAAATGAGTCAGTGGCTCAGTCTAGTAGCGAGGACTCAAACTTAACACCCATCCGCTTTGAGGGGTCTTAGTGAAGATTTTCAGTTTTAACTGGAAAATGATGAGTTGGTCTCCCAAGAAATCTGGGTTCCCTGGCTTATCTTGATATGGTGGTTCTTCAGATCTTTGTTCCTGTCAGGTGACCAAAGACTGTGTGCCAGAATCTCAGAGGCAGATAATGCCGACATGATTTAGGAGCCCTGTCTCAAGAAAATCCAAGGTCTCCATTTGAAGTACTCCTTAATGCCACTTAACTCAGAGGAGATGCTGACTGCAGCTTGCTTTACTTGGCACTTCATCCTCTTTTTGTTCAGAGCCTGAGAACAGAGAGCAGTTTGTGCAGGCATTCCACTCTGGTTTCCATGTTGTCCTGCAGCTGTAGAAGGAGGAGGAGGACTTTGAAGCATCTCCTGGCATTGTGAGGCTAGCTGTAGGCATGGACACTGACTGAAGAGTGACACCCCTGTGTCACCCCTCTTTTGGGTGCCCTGGGCGGGAAGGGAACAGCAGGAGGTAGAAGGGAGCAGAGAAACCAAAACAAAGGTTGGGGTCTGCAAGAGATGTTGGGGAGATTCCCCAGAGGGGAGGAGATTCAGAAGACAAGAGAGACAGTTAAATGTCTTCACTATCTTGGATTTGGTAATATGGTGGTCACCATAGGAGCTAAAGTTTTTTAGAGTAAGATTTCTGGTACTTCTTCTACCATTTGATTTTATTCCTAACTATTTTTAAAGCTTTTCTTTTCCAAATCCCGTCACTAAAAAAATTTCCCCAGTGCAAAAATGAAACCAAAGCAAATACTGGTTTTCCAGACAATGTTATTGAAAAGCAAGTTTCCCTTGCTTGTTCAGAGGGCCTGAACTGTTTGATTAGATTTCCATCATTGCATTGCTGTAAGCTGTTAGAAAGCAATGCAAGTACTTTGTTTTAGCAACACCAAAATTACACTAATTCTATGCGCATCAGCACCGTCTTCCATCAGAGCTGTCATATGTATATATGAAGAATAAATCACACTCATTGACCAATTTAAGCAGAATTCCCATTCTTCAAATGAATTCAAAGAATGCACATGGGAAGTGACTTGTCCAACATATAGTGGCTAATCTTGAAGGATATTAATGGAGTCTTAATTCTAAGCCTCTGTTTTAATTGCTAGGTTTTACATTACCTCTGTACATTGTTGACATGATAAAAATATAAATTAATCCCCCCCAAACCCTAGTTCTCAGATCCTATTATTTTCTGCTTCTTCCATCCATCTGTTTTGCAGTGTAGAGATGATTAGCTTGATATTTTGCAGTCGAGTTCTTAATACAAACTTATATGAATATGATTAATATGGCCTATACTATACAGATGCCCATTTGTCTAAATCAGGATAGATGTAATTAAAAAGAACATACCTGCACCAGATTTCCTCTTTGGAAAAGGGGAAATTACTTAGGCAGGGTCTCATTTTCCTGCATCACCTTGGCTTCTTGCTAAATGAATAGCATTTAAAATAAAATGTGGTGTAAGTCATTAGTACATCCTCCATGTAAATATATGGAGAAATTTCCTGGTTTATGTATGTCATCTGCTATCTTAGAACAACATTACACAAGTTCACGTTCATGCTCTTACAGTACCTCTTACTGTTTTGTGTATGTATCTGCTGAATCCTCAGCTTGCTTAGAAATCTGCTTCTATTATGAAGATATTTTTTCCCAGTATTAAATGATGAAATTTAATTACCAAAAGTACATGCTTAGTCTGAATGTGTGGAAAAATACATTATTATTATCCATCATGGCCTAGATTTTCATTGTATTAAATATATTACCTTGTAATTGTAATCTTTCTCTTTAAGACATAAGTTAATTTGTAGTGTGTTTTTAATGTGCTAGTCCTTAAACACTAACTCCAAAATGTGTGTGTTGTTTTGTTGGGTTTTTTTTCTCCCCTCAGTTTTTGATGATGAAGAAGAAAGCAAGTTGTCTTATATGGAAATTTATCAGGAGTATCAAGCTTTGGTGAGTGTTATTCACTATTTGTGGCAGACTTCTGAAAAATCTTTAAAATGTTAAAGTAGCATTTAGATGAACTTCTAGTTGTGTTGTCTTTGTGTGTTAGAATTTTCTAATGTTGCCCGTTTTAAGTGTTATTTAGAAATCCTGTCAGTCGTAGTTGTCATATGCATTTTTATGCTTAAACACCAGATAGATAGAGAAGAAACTTTGTGATAAAGTGATCCCTCTTATGCTGCATTATGTATAGTTCATTAGCATTGCTATATCTGCTAGCTAAAATACTGTCCTTAAAAGCTTGATAATGTTAATCTTTTTTGTCAAGCTAAAATGACGAACAGCACGATGGCTGAGAACACAAACTTGTGTTCACTAATGAGTCTGGTAAATCTTTTTGAATTAACTTTCAAGTAACAGAAAAAACTACAGGCAATGTTTGGAGCATGCTTAAAATGCCTAAAACCCGATGCACACAGATTCCTAATTGTTTTTGTTTGTTTTTTTTTTTGTTTTTTTTTTAAATAACGCTTGGTAATTAATATTTGATATTAAAAAGCATCAATTAAATAAATACAGACCAACATCCTCTGACCCCAAAGGCTTTCAGGCACACAGTGTGAAGCCTTTTATCTATGAGGCAAAAAATGATGAGAAACACCAGTCAGGAACCTGGGAAAGAGGTAGAGAAGAGAGATTCTTGGAAATTTGAGAAACTAAATTAATTAGTAATCAAATTTAGCAATAAAAATGCTTATTTTGAACAGTTCATGAAAGTAAATAAAGCCTGACCTACTGGAAAAATCAGTTATACTACTGCAGTGATTTTTCTTTGAGTTTCAAAAATACAATGTCAGCAGAAAAGGATAAATAATTAAAAAAATAATACGATTCTTAGGGAAAAACCTCTTAGATAGTAATACTTTCTTACAGGTTGAAAAATTATTAGAAGATTATCTTAAAGAAGTGGGAATCAATGAAGAGAAATTTCAAGAAGCTTTTTCATCTCCTCTTGCAAAGACACACACTTCACAGGTAATTTTTCCTTTGTTTAGGAATATATAGATTCAATTTTTAGCTTTATATCGTCACTAGCATAGCAGAATGGAGATGAAACTTTCAAAAGTTTTCTTGTTAAAACTGTAGTTTTCTAAAACATAATGTATTTCTTTATATTACAAACTTTGACCAGAAAAATGTGCATTTTGAAATTAATGACAGATGTTTGTGTGGTGTTGAACACCTTTTGAGATTAATCTTATATGCTTTGTATTTTCTAAAACAAGGTGTTTCTGCCACCTTTATTTGCATTTTTTTCAGTGCTATGTTAGTCTTCAGTCCCTTTACAGTAGCAGACAAACTTGAAGATTAAAACATTAGACATTTTCCATAAAATAAAAGATGTTTTCCTCTGGTTTTATAATAAAACAGTAAAATCTGTAAGACAATCATTAATCTTGAGAAGACAACGCATGGTTAGGCAGCCCTTCACCTGCTCAAACGTATTTTTCAGAACTGTTTCAGTTATATTGTACAGAGGAGTGGGAGCTTCTGCTGCCAGTTTAAATGGGCTTTGCTGACAGATCTTCCCCTAGGTGTGTAACAAGCTCCTTCACAGTGCATATTCCTCACTCAAGCTTATGAATTTGTTCAGGAACTGAAATGAACTGCAGTTGTAAACTTACACTGGGAAACCCTCCAGGTTTTGTGATAATATTATTGTAGGCATGTTGATCCAAAGACATAAACCATTTAATCTGTTCATGACTATTAGCTCAACTTGTATGGCTGGAAAAATAGACAGATAGGAGAATTAAATATAATGATTAAAAATGTGCTCCACAGAATTTAAATCTTAATACAATTTCAAGCATACTGAGATGGTTATGATTTCTCCAGGGTTTTAAATTTTGTGCATATCTTTCCTCCCACAGGCCATTTTGCAAACAGTGTTGGCAGCAGAAGATTTTAGACTATTTAAAACAATGATGGTACAGAAAAATATTGAAATGCAATTGCAAGCAATTAGAATCATTAAGGAAAGAAATGGTAAGAAGTGGCAAATGTGAGGTTTCACTTCTCTTGATCTTTTTTGCATTCTTTTGATGACTATGTAATCTGTTCATAAGTGAGTATAGAATACTGGTTCAGTTCCAGTTCAAGTTAAGGGAAAACATTCAGTTGATTTTACTGGGACTAGGATTTCAGAACTTAGTCCTTGGCTTGTATTCTCAGTGACAGATGTCTGTATTACTTTATATATTTACAGATACTTCAGTTCTGGTTTTATGTTTAAGTTTTTCTGTGAAACTTGACTTAGTTGTTTGTTTTTTTTATTAAATAATTTGGGTGAAGATTTTGAGTGTTAAAGCAATTCTAGCAGTTCAACAATGACAGTGTTGCTCGTTTGAATTACGCTACTTGCATAGCAATGACACTGTCCTATCTGCTGTGTTTGTTTTGCAGATCACAGTGTAGAGCTGCATATAGAAAATCCATATAGAAAGCAGAAGTTAGGGCCTTCATCATGCTCATACATACACACTTTTAAAGAAGAGATAATATACACCCAACTTTGCTGCTCTGTTGGTGTTGCTGAAAGCATTTTAATCTACCCACTCCTTTCTTCCGTGTCTTTAGTTTTGCCTTCGATTTCTTTTTCTCCTCTGTCTGAAGAATTATGCCAAATGGAGAAGTTAATTTTCTCCTGAGTAATGCATAAATTTTGCCATATTTTTCTTATAGGTGTGTTGCCTGAGTGTTTGACAGAGGGTACTGATGTATTCAGTGAAATTGAACAAGAAGAAATGAAAATACTGAGGGAGGTGCTAAGGTAAAAATTAATCAGTCCTGCTTCATACATTATTTTAAAATAAAAAAAAGTATGTAGGGCCTAACTCTTCCAGCCTTTTCCAGGGAACTGCCTTCATCCTACAGATGACATAAATGTTCTTATCAGAATCCTGCCTAAGAAAAAATGAATGGTGCTAGACAGTGGGTGTGATCAGGAATATTTAAAGACTGAGATAATGGCTCCACCGTGATGAATGGTCTTGGTGATGCATGAAATGATGTGCATCTTTTAAGAGCCTATCATTTCCCTTCTCCCCTGAATCTCCCAGCAGACCTGAAGTTAGATCTGGGTTAGATGTCTCTGGACGATAGGAGCACACTCGCTTTAATCCCTTCAGGGAACACCCTAAACATTAGAACCTTGGAAAAGCCAGTTCTGGTTTCGCAGTAGGCTTTAATCCTTTCTACAGCTTCATTCTTAGTTGTGTTCAATGACTGTTGCTATGATCTAAGAAGATGTGTGAGGACTGATATAACTTCTATAGATTCTCCTCCATTCCCAGTTCACACATATATAAATATAATCTTAAATAATAGCAAAATAATCCATTCAGGTTGTATTAAATTATGCTGTTTTCCCCTCTATATTCCTGTCTCTAAACCAGCAAATGAAACATGAAACATGGGACAATTAAGCTCTGGAAATTCTTACACAATTATATTTGCACAGGGAATGATAGACTGAGGATGGTGGGTTCTGTGTGTTTTTCATAATTCTTTATTTCTCTTAAGAGTCCATTGTAATTTAAGTTACGGAAGTGTTCAGGAGACTAACAAATTCACATTACCTTGTAATTGTTTTCATAGCCCTCAAATAGTTAAGCAGTACTAAATTTACCTGAAAGTCATGGATGCTAAAAATGTCTTGAGTATTTACTTGTATTTTGTATTACAGGAAATCAAAGGAGGAATATGACATAGAGCAAGAAAGGAAAAGGACTGAAGAAGTGAGTATCTTACCTTCCCAGATGAATTATGCTGCTGAGTAAGAAATACTCTGATATTGCTGTCCTGGGTTATCGACTGTATCACTTTTTAGGGCAATGTGTACCAACCATCCTAAGCAAACAGAAGGTCTGTCAGGAAGGTCTTACCAGTGTTTCTTTTTGAAAGGTCTGTTCTGTTTGTTTTTTCATTGACACTAGTGCTACACATGGTGGCATGAACCACCAGCCATTTGGTGGAGCTCATACGATAAGCATATTCCCTCTTCAGTGTCTGAATTGTAAAATCCTGGTAACGGATGTCAACCTTTCAGATCCAGAGAACATCTGAATTACTAATATTGTCAAGATCAAAGAGACTTCGAAGTATAAGCTTCTTAGAGATTACAGCACTCATAATCCTTCGGGAATTTTAAGGATCACATCATAGCCAGTATAGTTATTCATTAAGTCCTCACAATACTGCCAGAACCTAATCACCAGGAACGAGAAATCCTCTCTGAGTTAGACCATCACTTGGTCTCCATCAGACTAAACCCTGTAGAAAGGTAACTGAATGTAAATGGGGACTGGCTGAATTGCCAGTTGTTCAGCAACTGAGAAACAAACTGAAATTGAAACTGCTGTGGAATCGTGGCAATAAACCCCTTCACTGGGAAGACATATAAAAATAGCTGGATTTGTAGGCTGTTTCCAAAGGGAACAGAATTGCTTATCTCTTCTGTCGTTAGGAAATTGAGCATACTGAATCTGTAGAGAGGGCTGTTTCTGCAGCCTGAGCTGACAAAGTAAACCACCTGGAGACCAAATGTAGCTACTACAGAGGTCGACACTATTTCCAGTCCTACTCCCCAGTTCAAACCCCTGATAGGTTCAGGTGACAGCTGTGCTGCTGGATGCAAGTTCTGAACAGCTGAGGTATTCTACCAAATTAAACCTTGCCCCCAGTGTCTGACACTATAGAAAAGTGGTGATTTCCCATATTACAAATGGGAAGTTCTTTCCCATATTACAATGATGGATTCCAGGAAATGAGTCACCTGCTCTACTACTGGATTTCTTACAAATCAAATGGGAAACTCAAGCTTTGGCTCATTTTAAGAATTCAAGTACTGTTTAGATGCAGGCTTATCCAAATCTTTCTAGACCAGCCAAGAATATCAATATTCTTGATAAACTAAGCCAGATTGAGAGGCCCCAGTCAAGTTCACCTGGACAGAGTAGGTGACAGTTATTGTTCAATATGTTTTCGTTAGAGAATGGTTTCATACCATTAAAATAATGTAACATTTTGATGAATGCTGAGGGGTTCTGACATGAATTAGATGGCTGATGAACAGTGTAGACATTTTCTGTGCAAATCCCATCTAGCTTTACCACTTTCAGATGTGGGTTGCATTGTCAAAACAAGTGTAGAAGTGTAACGATAGTGTCAGAGATTATCCAGACCTGTTGTTTCCATTCAGCTGCTTGTTTCTGTGGTAACTTCAGTGTATGCTCCTGGTTCTCTCACTGTATGATATTTTTCTGGTGGATAGACATCTAATTGAAAGTCACAGGCAAAGTGTGACAAAAAAACCCCTTACATTATCTATTGTAGCTGGGAAACAAAATACCAATTTACCTAATATTCTAAATTCTCACTGTTGATTAGGGAACAGGTCTTGAACTAAAATTAAAAAAATGCTGATTTATGACTATATCTAGTAAAAACCTTCCTATTAGTAAAACAAAGCGAGTACTTAGCTTTTGTTCACTTTGACAAAGCAGTATGTGGTGTGAACAACACAATTTTAACTGAAAGTTCTTTTGGGAGAAGTTGTGGAGCTTTCTTTGTGTTGACAGTTTAATGCCTGAAGTACAGTGCCAGGAAATTTAATGCTCGGTTTTGTCTGTCTTTTAAATTTAAGGCACGTGATAAACTTAAGTCATCAGATGTAACCCACAGTTTTCCAGGAAATTCGAGAGAAGCTGTAAAAGTAAAGGAGTCCTCTGAGGGAGCTGGTGGTTCTGAAGAAACTCCCAAAGTTTCATTAGGTAATTTTATGGGGAAGTGCAGTGCTGAGTGTGCAATATCATACTATTTTCCAATCATTGAAGAGTCTATATCGAGATTTTAAGAACTTGGCTGGATAGGGTTGTGAGTAAACGATCCTAGCTTTGACATTAGCCTTTAAGCAGGGTGTCTGCAAAGGGTGACCTGCCAAAATGCCTTCAAACCTGAGTTGGCTTATGATTCAGTCATGTTATAAGTCATCTCCAATTGGATGAGAAATACAGGACTCTAACAGCAGTTTTCAACTTTCAATTTACTGTGCCTATGGTGCTTTTGCTGATATGAATCGTATGTTCCCTGTGATTAACTTTAAAAATTATGCTCTCTCTCCCTGTATATGGCCTTTATGGATTCAATTTATAATTGTACAACATTTCTGGATAGCAATCAAGTATTTCTGAAGGAATCAACCCTAAACTGTTAATATTCATTGAAGCTGAATTTTCAGGCCACCAAACTGAATCTTTTTGCCTTTGGTTCAGATTTTTGTTACTCATTTTAATCTTTTGATTTTGTGGTTTTATTTTTGAGTAACATTGTGACACTTAAAAATGTAAAATACCAAGGAGAGCTCTTTTAAGTAGTCTTGAACTTAACCCAAGTTATGTAGTGAAAATTGTCTGAATTGTTTTGTAGGTGATTATTTATGGGAGAGCAAGCCATTGCTTTTACAGGGAGGAGAAAAAAAGGAATCACTGGTTGTGATGGAGGTGCTCTTGGGATGTTTGTGCTGCAGCTAAAGCACAAGGGTGCTGACCTGATCAGCAAAGCAGGAAAATTCTTAGGTGATAAGAAGCATGTATATGTGTGTATACATGCACTCACACATCTAGGTATGTATGTATATATACAGACATGTATCTATGTCTATAGGTAAACACAGGCAGTCTTCAAAAAATGGTTGCATCTCAGTGGGATCTGCTCTCTTATGAGTTTGTGAAAAATTTGTAACTTAATATTCTAAGGTCACTACCAAGAATATAATTCTAATGTTGGGAAATAATAGTCTGGGCTGTCTTCAGTTACATTTTTTCCTGTGTGCAAGTACTTGTCTTTGTTGGCATCCACACTGGAAGTTTTCATACCACAGACATTTGAGCTGGATACTTACAGCCTTGGTAGTACCTTTGGGACATACTTCCTCCTTGCTTTTTCTTTTGATGGCCATAAACAGATGAAGTGGTTGTAGGACCCTCTGTTCTTTTGAACTGAGTTAGTGTCTTTCACATTACAAAACTTAAAAAGAATAAATCATGTCACTGATCTTTTATATATATAATATTTTTTTTCTCTCCTTTTATCCCTTCTGTCCTTCTGCTGATGTTCTGTTACGTTTATTTGAGCTGTTCTTCTCTCCCTTTCACCTTTGGAAGCATGCAGCAGGCCTTGTGGGTGTACTCACATCCTTCTCTTCTCTCAGCCTGCTTTTACTCCTCTTATTTTTGCATAGTTGTGCCACCTTGCAGTGGCACCACCAAACTACATCTATCCTGCAAATATTCTGCCTGCAGGACTTAATCCTGTGCTTAAGAGACAGGAGATCTTGGAGCTCAGGAGTCAAGACTTCTCAGCAGTGAGTGCAGGCCTTCCGTGCTGTCCAAGTGCCCGCTCAGCTGTTGCTGAGTGTTCCCTTTTGCTCTTTAAGTAACAAAGAGGAGACAAGTCTATGAAAGTTTAGCTCCTTGGAAATCTTCATTGACCTTATAGAAATGGGACCTCGTGGCATCATGGCTGTTTGTCTAAAGAGGGTACTGGGAAAGTTTGTCACAGCTTATCCTCTGCTGTCACCTTTTAGAAAAGTGGTTTTGGGTAGTGGTGGCAAAAATCAGTAAGAATCTGTGCTGGGAATCTACTTCTTCCAAACCCTTTTCGAATCAAGGACCAGCCTCCAGACCAGTTTGTTACTGTCTGCTTCCAAAACATGGGCTCCCAATTAAATGTTAATCTTGGATAATGGGATCATGTCCTCTGCTTGACTTGCTTCCTCTTGATGCTAGATACAACTCTGGAAAAAGAAACAGCAAGAACTTTGCACAAACACTTTGTGACCCCTCTGTTGCTTCTGTGACCCTCCCTTCCCACCAGACCTGTGCTCAAATCCTGGCTCCATGTTCTCACTCCTTGGGTTGTGTTGCCAAGGAACAGGACAGGTCACCTTTCTCGACCCAAGCGTGTGGAGGAATCCCATACCTAGGGAGTGTCAGCTGCCTCAGCAACACGGACGTGGCATGAACCAGTTCTCATAGTCAGGAAAAGGAAGAGCTTTTTTTTCTTTTGTTTTTCATTCCTTCCAGTCTGGCATACATTTATCTTCCTTCAGATACACAGAGATTTTATCTTTTGCTTTTTCCCCTTCATTTTGAGACCCAAGATTTCAGTTTGTGGACCCCTTAAAGTTTTCCACTCAATAATGAATTCAAATTTAATGGTAGCTGCCTTAATTTTCTTAATTTCAGTTTGATGAGCCCCTTACAAATAGTTTGCAGAATAGAGCTTGCAAACCCACTTCTCCTGTACTTTGACCACCCCACTTGCTGCATTACGGAGAAAGCAGAAGGGGGAATTTCATAGTAAAGGTCATGCTTGACCTTTCCAGCATCCTTGGAGAACACTTCCTTTCCTGATGCCTGCAGGGCCGCTGCTTCAAAAGTTGCACTTGTGTTTGCATGAGCTGCATGTATCTCATGGAAAAGAAAGATGCAGCATCTGCTAGAGTGGCCCTGCCTCCTTGTATTTTACACAGATTCTGAAGTAACTGTTCACGTGGATAAAAGAGGGTTCCTTAGTCACCCGCAGTGTGAATGTAGGTATGGACAAGTCCTCAAAGGAGAAACGTTACATGCCAGTAACTAATTCTTTGAGCTGCCTTGTCTATTTGTACGTTCACTACGCACCTCCCTTCCCTTCTCTTCTCAGTATCTATTCAGGTTCATAGGCTAAGTGACACTGAGGGTGCTGTGGTCACAGCTGCAGGTACTGCTAGGACACAAACACCTCCAGCTTCAGTGTTTGCCATACAGACAGCAACAGTGTAAATTCACATACACACTACACATGTCAGAGAACTGCTTTCTGGTAAGTGGCTCTCCTGAATCATCACCTTGGTGATGGGGTAGGAATTTGGCATGCAGTCAGTGTTTTTTGTTTTTTTTTTTCCCCCTCTGCTTTTTCATCAGACAGCCATAGTGTGAGGATTTTCCCTATCAGTTTTAATTCTGACTTCTCACAGTGCCTCTGAGAATTTTTATCCATCACACAGACATTCTTTGGACCATCAAGACTTCCAGCAGTCATATTTCAGTGAAATGCAAATTCTTCATCTTGACTTTTGTTTTACCTGTCCCGGTTTGTTTTCCATACTTTGAATAACATATCCTCTCCTTTGCTTGTCTCCCTACCTTTTCAGGGTCGTGTGTCTTGTAGTTCTCTGTACTGAAGAAAGCAGCAATGTTGAAAGAGCTAAATGTATATCCCTTGTTGTAACTTAAAGAAACAACCGAGTGGTGTTCACCCTGCACTAGCTCCAGTTGGAGCCAGCTTTGCCATCTGTCTGGTAGAGACCAAGGAGAGTGCTCACACCTTTATACTTGTGCAAGTTATTTCTCAGCATTACAGCAAAAATCCATAGTCCAGCACTGTGGAATTATAATCAGCTACATCCCGTTACATGGATCAACCTGGATATTATGGATAATGACTGAACACAGTAAAATTTATATTTTCAGCATATTTTAAAACAGTCAAAAGCTGCCTCATTTTTAGTAGAAGTATAGTAGGAGCAGCAACTTACCTTACTCGGGTGTAGCTATAGGTCAAGCTAAGGGAAGTTGTAGTAAAGTTCTGAGAACGGACCCTGCTTTACAGTCTGGTGAGGGGAGAGGTTGTGACTCTGACGTCGGTAATGGCGATGCCACTGCAGACACCACAACGTTGAGTGGGACACAGGGTAAATAACCTCAGTACCTGCAGAGATATGATAGGCACAGCTGGAATTGGTATTGGGCTACTTTTCTTTGTCAGCACAGGCAGCATTGGTCCAAGAAAGCAGCAAGGGTTAAAACAGGGTATCATGCAGGACTGTTGCCTTGCACAAGGTGAGTGGGTTGGTGGGCAGTGGGACGCACCAGAAGCTGCCTCAGCCTTGTTTGTGCCTAGAGCTCACCTGGTAGCCACCAGCCTACCCCTCTGGGGCTCTGAGCTCTGCTAGTGTCCCAGACCTGCTGGCTTTGCTCCAGAGCTCTTGGGCTTCCCTTCCCCTCTTCCGTACAAGTTCACTTACAGTATCTTTCCCATTCCTTTCTGAGAAACTGAACCAGGAGACTTGTACCTCAGAGCTGGTGCGCCTTATGGCTGCTGCTGACTGGCTCACCTTGCCAAGACAGAAATTGGAAGTACAATCTCAATAGGAGTTGACTGTTGGAACACCAGATATGAAATTACATTCCAAGCATTTGAGAATTTATAATTCACTGCAGTAGAGGTACTTACCATGTAAAGCATTATTTAATTGCATTCATAGTGTAAATACAATATCTATCTTTTTTGAAAGGAAGTTTTATTCATAAAAACATTATATATGTGATTTTCTTTTTTAAGTTTTCAATTTCATCAGAGGACACATCTGGCTATTGGAATAAACACCAGTTTGGGGTTTTTTTTTTGAGATATTTCTATTCTTTCTAAATGTTTTCTATGTAAAATTGCTGCTTAGAGGCATCTCGGAAAGCTGTGAGAGAAGACGTAAAACCAGTATGCCCATCACTAAAAGGAACAGAAACCATCCCTCAGCCATCTTCCACCAAAGGGAAAGAAGACAGCAAGAAAAGGTCAGCTGGAAAATGTTCAGACAATGCAGCGCTAAAGTGTGGGATGAAAGGACCTGTAAGTTGGAAACAAACAAACAAGAAAAAAACCCCAAACATAGAACTAGAATGCAAAAAGGCAGGATTACCTTTGAACATATATTTAAGACACTATTTTACATTTAAATATATACTTGATATTATTATGATCAGGTGGGTTTGGCTTGGGTGTTTGTTGGTTTTTTTGTGTTTTTTTGTTTTTTTTTTAACCAACATGCAAACACTGGTTTGTGTTATTCACCAGTTTAACGTTCATAAATTCAGATCATCGTTCTAGGTTTAGAATCAAGTCCAGCCTTTGTCCTGTGATAGTTTCTCAGCTCTCTGGCTTGAGACTTCAGTGTGGATTTATTTTCTCAGCTAGTCATTTTGGAGGCAAACATGATGTAAATGCTTTTATCTCACATCACATGGATACCAAAATTTAAATTAAAGATGTATTTAAAAAAAAAAAATTGCAGGATTTATCAGAACTTGAAAAACAGGAGCTGAAGCAACGAGAGGACTACCTAAAGAAAAAGCGAGACATGCTGATGGCTACAAAGAAAGCATCAAGAAACAATATACTGTTACCAGCAAACACTGAGCAGAAGGAAGAGGAATCATCTCCAAAAGAGGTGAGGGATTCAAACGTTTTTATCATTCTGACCGTTTTATGAAGAAACACAGGTAATTCAGTGAAGATGTCAATGTTGCCGCTGAATGTTGTGTCAAGATAAAATACAAACGGGTGGGGGAGGCAGAGGCAGGATTTCCCAGTTACTCTTTTTGCACAAGCTTATATATGCAGAAGTTTCAGTGATTAAGTTAGCATTAGTTTGCTTCACTATCATCAAATGAATGGCTAAAATGCTGTTTTTCTTCTCATCTGTGACCTACTTTTTGGGCTCCCTTAAATCTCTGGCATTTAATTTTTTTCTCCAGCTGAAATGGGGAAAACATTTTTCTTTCACAAAGTCTTATTTTAGATAACAAATTTGTTCTTTTGTTGTCTTTTGAGTGCTAGTTTGGGTAAAAAGAAGTAAATCCTATTGGAGAAAGAAAATACAGCCATAAAAAACCCCCAGAATCCTTTCACACAATAAATCCCTACCACTATAGAGATCTTTATCAGGAAAAACCAACAAACCTTAAGTCCTTTTTTTGGTTAGTCATTGTTATGGTTAATATGACTCAATGCATTTACCACAAATAGGTCTGATCTACATTTATATGAAAAGAAATGCTTGAAAAATCAACACAAATGAGAAAACTAGTAGAAGACCTTAAAACCCCCACAAAACAATTTGACAATTAAGTTTAAAACAAAAAAAAGTCATGACTCTTCTTTAGAGAGCATGTACTGAAGAGCAAGGACCTTCTGTTCTCTCAGGTACTTTTCTGAGTTGTTGAGCATTTTCTTATGCTCAGAACGTGTCCAAAATGCTGTTAATGGGGGGGAACTTCCGGAACAACTAAGCAGCGCCAATTCAAGCTGAGGTCAGTCCTTTCAAAAAAGATGGGTGCAGTGTGGCAGAAAAAAGGCCAAATTGATGTAAAGACCCAGTTGTCTGCATCCTGGGATCCACTTCTCAGGAAATGGAATAGTGATATTTTAAATAATTCTGGAGAGCATGTGAGGGCTTGTTGGAGAAGCTGTGTCAGCTACTGGATCTGGCTCCCAGGCTGGGGTAGCAGTCAGAGTGAGAGGTCAGGGCGCCTCCAGGACAGCCAGGCAGGGCTCTGCAGTGTCTGTTCACTTTGTTTTTTTAGGAAATGTCAGAAGAGAAGCAAAGATTGCTAGAGAAGAGGAAAATGCTTGCAGAAAAACTAAAAGAAGAAGTTATTAATAAGCGGTAATTTTCAGCAGCTCATCACAGACCCCAAGAACATAAGTATGTTTTTAGAATAAATTACATAATAATTGAATGGATTTGTTTTCCAATATCATGCTTAGTTTTACAGAGCTTTCAGACAAGCATCTCTGTATTTTATATATTTAAAAATTACACTGAAATACACTAAACCTACTTAATTTTTCAGAATGCTGGAAACTCACTGACTTTCACAGGAACATGCTCAAGTCTGGTTATTAATCACCACTGCAGCAAACAGCTTTTCTGAACTACTGGCCTCAGCCACTTGACACTATTTAGAACCAAAGACCTGTTAAAATAATTATGTCAACAGTTCTGAATGAGTTTTAACTTTTATTTTAAAAATCATACACTTTGTTCCTTTTATTAATTATTAAGAAATTACTATTTTTCAGCTGTGCAATGTAATAAAGTCTAATTTCACAAGGAAGTGCAACTGACCATATTTTTTTTGAGAAACAGATAACGCAGCTTGAAGCTGAAGCATGAACACATGAGCTCTGGATCGTGTTGTTTTACATACTTTTGTGGCAGGTTACTGAGTCCTTAGGTCCAATTTTCCTATAAATGCACCTTAAACTAAAAAATAAATTGAAATTGGCAGTACTTCCAAGTTACTGTTTTTGCACAAGCTTATAGGCTGGAAGTTTTGGTGATTAAGTTAGCATTAATTTGTTTCAGTATCATCAAATCCTCATGATTAGTTTAAGAACAGCTAAAACGCTGTTTTTCTTCTCATCTGTGACCTGTTTAGGCTCCCTTAAATCTGTAATATTTTTTTTATTCCAGCTGAAACGGGGAAAACATTTTTCTTTTACAAAGTCTTACTTTACACAGGTAACAAATTTACTCTGTTGAAAAGAAAATGCTGAAATACTTCGACTTGCAAAGTAAAAGCTCAGGATGTCACCAGCATCTCATTTTCAAAGAAGAAAACTTTAAAAATCTTGTGGACTGGCTTGGCTTTGGCAGATTTAAAAGTGAAGCTACTTAAAACCACTGTCGTAACACCACTGACTGCAACACTGCCTCACATTACAAGAAACAACCCAACCAACTCAGGTTTCATGTAACTTTTTATTAAAATAGCATTTATAACTGATACACGTTGCCAGATGTTCCGTCCTTTTCCAAAAAGAGCAGGAGTGGGAGGAGTCCCAGCAGGGAACGTGGCCACCTGCAGACAACTCCAGGCCAGGGAACAGCATCTAGGGGGGGTGACAGCCCCAGACAAAAGCCAGTTAAAAAGAGAGCTGCATGTCACCTTCTACAGGGATTTTAGGGGGGTCGTGTTGTTTTTAAAATGTGACATCTAACGCCACTTTAGACAGTCTTTTTCCAGTAACTATAAAAATCATTACATTCTTGTTTTTGCTGTAAAAAAACCTCATGTTGGTCTGAATGTGTTTTTAAAGCTCCTGACAGTACTTCAGGGAAGAGGTGGGGTGGTGGGGAGCAGTAGTCGGAGACCCTCAGAGACCTTCTTTTGGGTGGCTGCTACAGAGAACCAGGACAATTCGGGTCCACAGACCAGGGGATGCCATTTCAGCCTTGGGTTAGTAAAGGCACGTACTCATAACTTGCTTGAGTGGCACGTGCGCTGCTGGAGGAAGTTAATCCTGGTTACCAACAGGGAGCAAGGACTCAGCAGGAGGAAAACCAGATGATGTCAGTGGAAGAGTGAGCACACGGCAACGATGACGACACTGCAGCTGAACATCACCAGCAAATGCTTCCTG
This sequence comes from Hemiprocne comata, assembly GCA_020745705.1. Classification (NCBI taxonomy): domain Eukaryota; kingdom Metazoa; phylum Chordata; class Aves; order Apodiformes; family Apodidae; genus Hemiprocne; species Hemiprocne comata. The sequence goes on along the minus strand of CM036588.1, from coordinate 75,827,349 downwards.
GGATCCTCTGCGTTGGGAGTGGACAGGGCGTTCCATCACATGTGTGACAAACATGGAGTCCCCTTCTTGGGAGCCTACCATGGGCAACCCCACTGTCCCCAGGTCCACACACATCAGCTGTCACTGTCATCAGCACACTCGTGTCGAGCTTATGCGTCGGAGAGAGCTCAGACATTCCCTTCGGGATCTCATCTAGTGGTATAGAGTGACTTTTAAAAGCACATGGATAACTAGTCTTAAAAAAAATCCTAAAATGGCCACATTTAAAATTCTGAGTTAATTTACCATGTACAACAAACCAAACCAAAGCAATAATTATGGAATTACAGGGTCACATTTTAATTCCTGAATTTTACAGTTCAGCATTAATATCACCACATGTATACAAATGGTGTAAAACAAGTACAGTGGTATTTTTAATACAAAATAAACTTCTGTTTTATGGAAAAAACTATACTTCATATCTACACAGACAGCCCATCTTTTTCCAAACAATAGCTAAAATTAAAATTACCTACAAAAATCTCCAAAACAGAGAAACTGCTTCAGTTTAAACTATTCCAGGAGAAATGGACCCTTAACACATATTACAAGAGTGATCTATGTGGTGGATTGCAGCTGGTTTCAAATTTTAACATTTCTGACACATTAATGGTCATTGGGACATTTCCTCTCACTTCATAATGATCTCAGATCACATATGGGCAAACTAACATCAAAGTATTTACAGTTCACTCGCTGCTCTTGCAAATAAAACCTGGACTGTTTGCCTCTATCAACTCACCTATTTATGTCGCAGTTTGCTCACCTACTACGTGGAATGTGCTTTTATTTTTTAAAAAAGCAGCTTTCGTGTCATACCGAGACTCCGGTGCTGCTTGTTGGTTCTGCCTCAGAGACCCATGTTCTGTTAATTCCGCCTTGGTCCAAAATGACTTTGGTGTTAAAACGCCCTAAATTCATCGTTAGACAAAACTCGTTAGTGTTTCTTATTACCACCTCAATGAGGCAACTGAAGCTCAGGAGCAGGAACTTTCCTTGCTGCTCCAAGGAGACAGCTCATTCCACAGCACACAGCAATTCCAAGGTGGTACCTTCCACCCCAGGAAGCCCAGGGCCAGTCAGATGTGCCAGGTACGGCACCGCTTGGACACCAGCAGCTCCTGGATAAACTATGGAAGCCATTGCTCCTTAGCATAGATCTTACTGGATGTCTAATAAAAAAAAAGAGCAAAACCATCCGTTTGAAATCCAGCTTCCATTTTCTCCTCTTGAAAAAGACAAAACTTATTTGTAACTGTTTTAAACAACTGAACATGCACTACAACTGCAGTGTCCCTCCCTCCAACCATGAGAAATGCGATTTCATTGGTGATAAATGGTCCCTAAATTTGGATTGTTCTTATGCAACAAAGTTTTCCCTTAAATTTTTTTAAAAAGAGGCATTGCTAAAATAACACAACTGACAGCACCATTACAAAATCAAGATTACTGGGTTCAAAATTTAAGCTTGAATTTATTTTTTTCCTAGTTCTGTTAAACACTGAGGAAACCCTGCAATATTTTTTAAAAAAGTGTTTACCATATCTTTCCCTCCCCCTGCCCTCCCAACACCTGAGACTTTCCTTGCTAAGAAGCCATCATCCAGGTTCTGTGAATACTAACCCACTTTTTTTTTTTTAATTTTTAATTTTTTTGACAGCCTGAATGGCAGACTCCTTACTTACTAGAAAGATATTAAGTTCCTTGGAAGCTTTGTTTACAGAACTAACCCTTTCTAGCCGATACACTGAGTTTCTTTTGCTACTCCTTGTATTATCTTATATACTCTTGGGAGAAAGCTTTCTGAATCAGACTCTTTTTAGCTCTTAAAACAGTTGCAGCATTTGAAACCCCATAATAAAAGTGTTTATTCCAAAGTTTTGGTTTCATTTATGAACCCAGACGAGGTCTTTTCCTTGGAGATGTCTCCTCCTCTTCATCATCATCTTCATCATCAGGATAATCCACTAGGCCAACTAGACTTCCCTGCCAATTTAAAGAAAAAAAAGAAAGAAAATCTCACGTTGAAAAATATCCCCAGGAATGTGCAGTTGTAATACAGAGCCCCAAGCCAGCCCATGCAGGGGACACCAGCCTGCAGAAGGTTTCTTGGTGATGCCTTTTTTGTGCAAAGACCCATTAGTCTTGAGAATGTTTTTGAACTTCAAGGTTAAAGAAGCACCAGAACTTCCTTGCTCCTCTGGATCTGGCCTCAGAATTATTTAAAAATCACTTTTTAAGCCCCCAAGTGGACAGCTGCAAAATGTACGGTGATTCACTGCACATCCATTTGGCTGGGAAGCCTTAGCTGTGCGCAGCACCATTTTTGGCCACGCTTCCCTGTAGCCTCTCTGGAGCTCACAGGCTAAAGATTCAATTAATGCATGACGATGTAAGCCATAACACAAGCACCACTGACTGCATTTCATCTGCACTTCATCTGCTTAAAAAAAATGTTAATTCCCTGATGTGGGGGGGCTCTAACAAAATTCAGAAAAAAATCACATACACACAGAGCAGCAACTGGACAGTTAAAGCTGAGAAGTGGGAGCAGTTAAATTAGGCAGAGGATGCAAGATTAAGCCAACAGATGCCAGTCCCATCTGATACTTCCTTAAACCTTCCCCAAAACTAATTAAGAGTTTACTAGGCGAACTTTAGATGAGTTTATATGTAAATAAGACACCCTGCCCAGAGGCTAATGCTAACACTACCCCAGCACCACTGGTCAAGTCTCAGGACACTGCTGCTCTGTCCAAACCAGGCCAGTAGCTTTTGTCCAGGTTCTCCCACCTTGGTGGCCGTCACTGCTGTGGTGTTCTTCGAGGAGGAGCCGTTGGAGCTTGCTGGTGATGTCTGAGCTGCCACGGATTTACTGTTTGCACCATTTGCACCATTGGCTGCGCTGGCTGAGTGGGAAAAAGTGAATTTGAATCCCCCAGCTGAAGTCCTTTTTGGAAGATTCTCTTTGTCTTCACTCTCCTTAGCTAAGGGACAAACATTTTCATACTTAAGTATCAGCTGTCCGCCAGGGAGTACAATCCACAGCACAATCACTGAGTAAAAGCTGCTTTTTTTTAAAGAAAATTCAGTTTAAACCAACAGCTCTCACCTCCTGACCTCATCCACAGCACACCAGAAATCAAACAGTGAATGGGACACAAACTCAAAACAAACTTTTGCTTTTGAATGTCATCTAAACTAGATGCATGTCTGGAGCAATTTAACTCATTATTTTAATCCTAAACTAGCTTGAAAATACATGTGAGGAATTAATTACTTACTGACATGGAATACCCTTACTCCTGCTTAGGATACAAAGCAGAAGCAACTGGTTTCTTTACGTAACACTCCACATATCTAGCACAGAGCGCTGCTGCTGACAAGCTGAAATGGAGGACATACCTTTTTTAGTTTCCATAAATTTTTCATAGCTATCTGGAAAATCATCCTCCTGTTTTGACTTCTCAACTGGAGGTACAACAGCTTCACCTTCTTCCTCTTCGTCTTCATTGAACCACATTTCTTCATCCTCCTCTAAGGCTCTGGCATCTCTGCGGAATCTATTGCTACGCAATATAGATGGAACACTGTAAGAGACACATGACACGTCATTCATGTTTTGCTGCTGGCTCAGACTCACCCAGGGGTCAGAAATGTCTTCTGAGGCTTTGAAAGGAATTCAGAGTGTTTGAGGTGGTCCAGCTCCGTCCCTGCTTCTACCGACAATGTGAGCTGCCCCCAAGAAGCCCACCTGACAACAAGGCAGGCTGAACCCTAACTCTGAACAACAGAAGAAGATTCTGCTCTTCATAAGCTGGGAGTTTTCCAAATGGAACATTTAACACACTGAATACACCAACTGGCTCATACCTGTTCAGTTTCTGGTTCTGTCGGTCTTTTTCTTGCTCGTATTTTGTCTTCAGTCCCTTGAATGTCTGAACATATTCAATAGATTCAAGTGCATTATAAAAGTTTTCAACTATATGTGCAATAAGGGACTTAATATCTTCCTGTGTAAGAACAAAACAGTACTTCAGTCTTGAACACTAACATGCAGAAGTTCAGCAAGCTTTAGAGCTTAGTTTTAAAAGGAACTGATTCATTGTTCAGTCAAAACATTATTGTAAAGAATAAATGTGAAGCTATAAGACTTTTCTTTAATAAAAAAAAGTTGAAATCTAGAAATAAGTATTGAATTTCCCATATAAAGAGAGAGAATACACACAGTACTGTCCCAATTCTATTTGTGATAGTTTGACTGAACCAGGATGCGTGCTGTCTCACGTTAAACCTTCTTGAGATCAACAGGAGTATCCCTGTGCCCTGCTCTCCCCATGTCTCAGCTCCTTCTAGTCCTAAGCAACTAACAGCAGCACCCATGGGATGAGGCACCTTTTGGCCAGTCTCCCTCTCACAAGTCTCACCCTCTTTCAAATCTCAACCTTCATACCCCGCTGGCAAAAGCCACCTGGAGACACTCAGCATTTTCTTCCTGCTGGAAAAAGAGAACTGCTATGACATCCTATGGCTACAAACTGCCCTTCATTTTCACAGACCACAAAGGTTCCCTGAGAAGACTCCCACACATCAAGGCATTTGCACCAAGGAGCTCAGGAGTTGTTGCAAGTCCTTGTTTTCCACCTCAGCATTACAACAAACTGGGTGCTCCTGCTTGTCCTGTCTGTCCTGTCCACATAGACATTGTTCCCACAAACTCTGCCCGTGGAAAAGGAACTGATCCAAAGCTGACACTGTCCGAGAAAGCCCGTGTATGGGGGATTTTAAGGGACAATGATAAATCAAATTTCAAGTTAAATGAGTCTCGTTTAGACCAAATAATACCCAGATTTACTCACATGTAACATGTTTCACCTAATTCCTCACTTTTGAGTTTAGTCCAGAAACACTGCCAACCACTTAAAAGTAATTAAACTACAGGATACCATCTTTTACACAGATGTAAACAGAGCCCACACACACCGAAGGGACAAGCAAGTAAAACAAACATGAAGTAGCTTACTGGCTCCTTTCTATTTGGATATTCACCTACGGGATTTTTAGTTTGTGATTTTAAGTAGTAACACACTATTTCACATGACATATTTGCATTTTGTGTTTCTCCCTGAGATACCGAAGACACGCAAGAGCTGAAGAAGCTGCTTCACTCACCACTCTGATGAACTCAAACAGCTCAATCACAGCCGAGTTGAGCAGATTGTACCTAGTTCCATTATCCAACAGAGCATTTATAACTGGTTCAAATAGGTTGCCCTTGGTGATATAACGGTTATAAAATTCATCTTTTAGGCCAATTATCCTCCTCATGAAGCGAAGAGCACCTAGATGAAGAAAGAAAGGCAGGCATTTAATAACTACGTGCCAGGGCTCCAATCTGCTTCCCTTGGAAAGAGCTGTAAAAAACCCTGATGTTACTGAGAAGATGCACCCCAAAACTAAGAGCATTAAAAGCACTTCCTGAGAGTTGAGAAGGAACATTTGCTGACAGGAAATCTTCCTTTCAGTCTCTGCCTTTCCAGTGTATTTGAATGTGAACAGGGTCCCTTAATTTCTTTTTGAAATCCAGCAGCAATAAACTTCAGTGCATGTGAAGTTAAATTATTAGCTCATTCCTGTGCTCTTCTGCACCTCCCAGAGCCAGCCCCTGTTCTTCAACACCATGGTCCACAGAATTTCATTCCCTCTCCACAAGACTTATGATATAATTTTAAAATGACAGTATTTCCATTTAATGGAAGCTGATCATGACTGATCCTTACTGTCATAAAGACTTGAAAGGATGACTGTGGACTTTAAAAGATACAATTCTCCCACCATAAACTGCACTGGTCAACATTAACCACCATCTGCTACCTATTTTTTAAAAATTACTTAATAGCTACTCATTAATCAACAGAAAATTAACATTAATTTTCAATTTAAGCATACATTTCTACTGATACACATTCCATGCATTCCTTGAAGAAGGAAATCACAACAGCTCCATACTCACACAAGGCCAGAAATGTGTGTTTTGAATTCATCAAGACCAGTACTCTTCTCAGCAAATCTTTGTTCATAATGTAATTCTTGATGTGATACGTGTGATGTTCCACACAAAAAGTAAGCAGCTCCAAAATTAAGGCAAGTAGTTGTGCCGTTTGATAATTATCTACAAGAAAAAATAATGCCTTAAGTTATACTGAAAAAACAAACAAAAAACCATCAAAAAAAGGACTGTCGTGCACCAAATCACCACCAAGTTCAGCTGTCATTACAGTTCCTGACATGTTTTGAGTGGTGTACTGGATTGCTTTAGGAAGCAGGACATTGGGCCACAACAAAACACCACTCACAAACCTGGCTTTCCCCCTCCCCAGTCACAAACCACTGCCCTGAATGGGCAGTGGGGCTTCTCCCAGGAGCAGCCAGTTACTAGTTATGGCAACCCAGATTAATGGTATGTAGTAAGAAGAAGAAAGCCAGACCTGTATTCACATGAACCTAATTAGCAATGTCTTTTCATAAGGCTCAAAAACGTAAAAGCTCAGCTGTGGCTCTTCAGTACATTTTCCACTAACACTAATTTAAACTTTCAGCAGCAAGGTAGGCGGAAAAAAGTGTAACCCATTAACTCAAAAGCAGATAAGGATGCTCCTTCAGCTTCCTTTCATCTCAAATGAAGAAAGGGACCTACATCTTTTACAATAAAAATTATTAAAAAAAAGGACATACCTAATTTTTTTTTAAATTAAAAAAAACATACATAGCATTTGAACTTTTGTCAGCCCTAGAGTGGCTGGGCAGTTGGCCTAGATGATCATTCTAGGTCCATTCCAACTGAAATATTCTGTTCTATTCATATAAAACAAGTTTCAAAACTCAAGGTCAATTAAAACTTACCTGGACATACTGTATTACTTTTGGTGGACCCAACTACTGCATCTAATAAACAGAAAACAAAAATTACAAAAAGGTTTCCAAAGCACTGTAAATATTTAAAAGATGGGGATAAACAATCAATTCTACCAGCTGTTCAAAGGTTTCATCAAATCAGAAGTTTCTGTAAGCTTTAGGGAAAAAAACACACAGCAAGAATGTGTGCCAGATGAGATTTTACATTCAATTTATATGACAAAATTTAAAATTCAACTAGGTGGAAAGATGTAACCTAATACTTAGGAATATTCCTAGATTAAAAGAAAGTACCTATTCTACATCTTTCAAATAATGGGCAATATAGCAATTCTACAAGTTTTATTTTTGTATAAAAGGCATAAAACTTTTTTTTTCCTAAACACTTAATACAAGAAGCTAGCTGAGATAATTGTTTTTACCAAATATGTATTGGTTTGATTTAGCCTCTTGAAGCACTCAGAAAAAGGTCTGACTCAAGAGGCTGTAACTATGTTAAATTTCTGTTTCCAAAGCACTAGAGACAAGCTGTTGAGAGTTATCTGTGAACTCCAAGGGGAGGTTTCCAATTAATTTACTGTTACCAAGAACAATAAAAAAAGAAACAAGATAAAGGAGCTCGAAGTTGTATTTCACTGAGCAGATATCTTCCAGCATTTCTATACTGCAGCCAAGTGAAAACTAAGTCTTTGGAGTGAATGACCTGAGCACTCCCAATGCCTGGAGTCATGTAAACACCAATGAATGTCACAGTATTTTTGTAAACCTTCAGAAAAAAGTAGCTGTGAACTGAAGTCACTCTCTGCTTTACGGCAAATACTCTGTAAAATTATACTAGCAAAACTAGTACACAATTAACAATACAAATCAAGCAGATGCACGTTTTACAGCGTAAAGGTAGGAACTCATTCAAAGCTGCAATAAAGGGTTACTAAAACTTCTGTCCACAGTACCCCCATCTCTGGGGGAACAACAGCTTTTGGCAAGCGTATTCCCAGCTTGCACCGCAGCCTTGTCGCTGTTACCAGGATTACCACTCACTGGAAAACTGCAAGACTTAAAAGGGAAAAAAAATAATTAAAAATTAATGTTACCTTTTTCACATTTATCTTCTGATGTATTGGCCAGAAGCGGTGCAGTAAGAACATGCATACAATGGTTGTAGAAGAAATTGAGAAATTCACTTTTTTCCGTTTTCTAAAACAAATATAACTTTATTAAATACTCGCAATTGTGTACTTCCTTTTAAGTAACAGTAGCAACATAAAAGACAGCCTACAAATAATTCTATCAACTCCCTCAGGTCTGCTTGTATCTTTTTGGTTGGTCCTGCAACTTTACGTTCACACAACTAAGACAAATTTATTAATTTAGGACAAAGATCTGAGACACATCAGCCCAACCTGTGTCTCACCAAAAAATCCCCGCCACGCTGCAGACATGCTATTTCCCTGAAGCACAGGACTGCTCAGTTTAATAAACACGTGCACAACACCACACACACCTTTTATTATCTTAAGTTAATGGAAATTTTACCTTGTTTTTTAGCCTAATTAAATTCACTATCAGACTATGCAAAACATTGTCAAAAAAGAATAAAAACATCTTTTTTTTATCCTCCGACCACAACAACAGCAATAAATATCAGGCTTTTATTTTTGCTGAGACAGTAAAGTGTCTTTACCCCTTTGCATTTTCTTACATTAGCTGTGGCCAACATATTCTCTGGATCTATCAGCGTGCGCAGGAGCCCCATGAGCTGGACGGCTCCCCCAAGCTCAGGGTCAGTATCACAGATCATCTGCTCAATCACCACATTGATGAGGAGAATATCCTGCAAAAAACACAAACCGACCACAAAATAATCAGACACAGTTTCAACAGGGGAACGATTTCACCAGCAAGACCTAAGTGACACTGAAAAATGGAAGAGTTGCATTTGGAGACTGAAGCTGTGTCAAGCACTACCCTCCTCCACCAACATCCCTGTCAGGCAGAGCTACCATTTTATTCCTGCAAACTCATGGAACACCAACGTGCTCAGAAACTGTAACTTCAATCTACTTTTCCTGTTTCTACTACCTACATTTTTGGTCTAATTGTATTCCAAATGCTGCAGAGGTTTCTGTTGCTGTTTTTTTGGGTTTTTTTGTTTTGTTTCTTTAATGTTTGCTCTAAGATAAGCACATTCAACAAACTCCAAAACACTTCTACTTACATCATCACTCTGCTGAGCCTCTTGCATTACAAATTCTCGGACCATGGATGGACTAAATTCTACTAGATAAGAAAATATATCTGTAGCAGCAGATCTAACTTGCAGATCATCCATTCCCTAATAAATAAAAAAAGAGATAAATTTATTAAAGTAAATCAAGTTCTGCATTTATTATCAAGTAAAGCTGCAAAGAATAAGGAGTTACAAGTTTTGAAAACATTTTATTACAAAAGTTTCTATGAGAGACACAGTAATACAGAAGAAGAAAAAAAAAAACAGCAAAATCTTGTCCTGTTTCCCTCCTTAAGAAAGAATTCAAGGCTGTGAATTTGATAGCCCTAATTTAGGCAGGAAACATTTATATCATACTACTTGCTACAGTCTCTAAGACATAAATTTTCTGTACCTGTTATCCAGTTTATTACTCTGTACAAAAGGATCAACTATACAAACAAATTTGTACAAAAATTTCTCTACTCACTTACAGGCAACAAGATGTAATCATTTTTATTCAGGTTTGTAATGTTCTCTGATAACTGTACAATTTCTATGCAGAAAATATTAACCTAACAGGAACTATCTGGACTGGCCTAACCCTAGAAAAGAATAATGAGATTAGGGTTCATCTAATCACTCTACATCTAAATGACTTCTGTGTAACAGTCCTTTGGTAAATTCACAGGTTGTTATGCTAGAATATAAAAACCCCCTTGAATTTATAGTTTCTGAGCAACAACAGGACTGACATAGGAATTACAATGGTCAGACGACAACAGCTGCTTCAATCAAATGAGTGAAAAAACTCATGTTTTCACATTGCTGATTAAAACAGATTAATCTGCTTTATGTCTCTGAAAGGACAGGATTATGTGATCTTTCAGATGGCAACAAGCTAACGGTTCAAGATTAACTAAAAATACTTCTTGACACTGGTCCAACTACAACAACAACAGAAAAGACATGGAGCTGCCACATGCAAAAGAACATCTTTCAATTTTTACACTGCATTGTCAAAAGGACTGCATTGGACACAGACTTCTACATCATGCAAAATAACAGCAATACAGTCAGGCTGCTTCTGAAAACTGTGGACATCTTTTGGATCCTGAATGTTACAATAAACTTCAACTTCCAGCAATGCAAAAGCCATCCAATCAAACTTACACAAAGATGCTCAGCGTATCTGAAAACCTGGTTAAATGGCTGTGGTTTTCAAAATTTTATTAAAATCAGCTTTAAGTTTTCACTTACCATTACAATTTCAAGAGCTGGAAGAATTCCCAACTTTGCCAAAGTTTTGAAAAATGCATCTCTGTTCTGAGGTTGTAATGTCTGAGAAAATGCGCAGAATTCCTTGAAAAAGTTAACCTATGGGATAGGAAAAAAAAAAATTAGGTGTATTTGATTCAGAAAACCCTCTGGAAGTAGGAAACTGTTCCAATTTGTATCAGAGTTTGTGTATGCGTTGGTATGTGCCTCCCTAGAAAATGGTATTAGCCCTTTCTCCTCCAACCATCGGCAACATCAACAAAGCAAAAGAAAGTAAAACCAAGCAAACCAAACAAATTTTAAAAGTTGAAGTTCACCTCAGAAAGACATACAGTCACCTTGTAGCTATTTTATCACACCTAGCATATGAAGGATTTATACTCTTGTCTGGCATGCCTATTGTTTGAAAGAACAAAGATGCTTCCTTTGCTGAAAGCAAGATTTGAGCAAGGCAATTTAAACTGATAAATACATTGCCAGGATAAATAATGGTTGTTAGATACATGTTAATGGACTACTGGTCACAGGACTGAAAAGGTCTTTTTTGAACGAGTAAAGTACAGTGAACAAAAGCAGTGTTTATATGACAAATATAAGCGATACGGTACGTTGAAGAGTACTTGGAAGAAAGTGTATCATCAAGTCCAGGGTATCAGCTTAGTACTTTCTCCACAATAAAATAATTATATAATACAAGTAAATAAGAGCTTACCTTGCAAGAAATATTTAATGAGTATATGAACAAAGAAAGAGCTACACTGGAAATGATTCTAGGGTTACAGAAATACCTCAACAACTGCAGAATCAGCAAAAGAGTTTCAATATTTCTACTTACCTCTGTAGTTTAAAACACTCAAAGAACTACCAAGATCACTGACTTACCAATTCACACCGTTTGTCATCATCTGTAGCTTCATCTGTTAATTGTGCAAAAACTTCAGACAAAAATTTCTCGTCTTCCTGTGTAACACAATAAGAATACGACTTACACAACATGTCTTAAAACTTAAAGCATCCCTCTTTATTGGCTCCCACAGTGTAAAAGGTCAAACTCAATTTAAGCCTAACTATGATGCTTAATTACTGACTCACTTATTAGAAACAACCATGCATTTGGTAGAAAAGTCTTTTTTCTCTTTTTTCTCCACAGCTAGACTCTGTCACAAGAAAGGGAACTGCAAGAGCACACATTCAGGAAGATAATTTCCAGATTTCCAGTGTACTGTTTCCGTGCTCACTCTGGGTAGCAGAAGCAGGCCCAGGAGAGCAGAACCTCATGTTACACTGAGCACAGACGATCATTAAATCTGCTTTCTGGATGACCAGTCTCTGAAGAACCTGTCACTTCCACTCCTGGTGGTGTCCAGCTCTCCCCACCCCGCACACTCCCTGTATGATTTGCCACACACCCCCATGAATAAAATCACAGAAAACATGTTCTTGTTCCAGGCACTGGGACATTCCCCTTCTTGTTAAACATTTCAGTTACACCATTGCTTAATACTCAAGAGGTACAAACACCAGGGTGAATATCCTCATCTCAACTGTTTGGGTGCTTCCTACCCTCTCTGTACATTGACTTCTCTGCACTCCTTCACATGGGAAACAGTGTTGGCATTCTCTCAAATCAAATGTCTCTGTTACCTTTTAAATAAAATATAAATCTTAAAGCAAATAGTAACATTATGCTATGGCATTACGAAGTTATGCATCACTGTACTGATTCAACTCTCTAAATTTTACTTATGCATTGAAGAAACATGAACAGGATAGCAGCAGTCCCAATAAATACACATATATCATTATGTTGCATGATGTAGAAGGTGTTTACTTCTCTACTTCTCTGTATGCTATGGCTAAAATACGTGTGCTTTATTAGGCCAACATAATACAGAATTTTTACAGTTACAGAAATGTCAGCTAAAGGCTCACATAATTGTTTTCCTGACAATTTTAGGATGTAGGGAAAGAAGTGCTTCACAAACAAATAATACCTGGAATCAACATCAGAGAGAGTACAACATACATCGACTTAGCAGTTTATTCTAAGCTTTGCTGGCTTTAACAGCTTAATTAAGCCTGTTAAAAAAAATAACTACCACAAGCAACAACTGATAGGCTAGAAAATCCCCACTACAGAACACTTGGCACCAGGGAGATTTCCTGCTGGCTAAGGCTGCTACAGTATAGTCCTGATGTCCTCCAGCACAAGACGGCTCTGGGGCTGTTTTTCAGGTTCCCACGTGGCTGCCCTCCATCCACAGCAGCACGTCTAAAGGAGCTTTACTGCCGTGGCAAACACAAGCTGTTACTCCTGTAACTGCACTCTCTGAGAGATCTTTGCCAGTGTATTCAGGGTAGCAAGACTCCCAACATGTTCACCAAACCCAAAGGAGCTTTAGAGTTCTTGTGCCACAACAAAGAGCTGATTTACACCAGAGGACTGCAAAAACAGTCCTGAATCTGAGGTCCATGCTACCATGGATCATATTGAGTTCAGATGGTTCAAATAGTCTGAACTGCTACAAAGCCTCAGTGCTAAAACTAATTAGAATATGTTGTTTACAAATCACAATTTTGTGGGTAGCCTGTCAAAATAGCACGATTCTCCTGAATGTCTGGACACTTAATACTGAGACAGATAATATTTTTACTTGGTGATTGTCATTCTCCCATCCCTGGAAGTATTCAAGGGCAAGCTGGACGGGGCCTGAGCAACCTGATCTAGTGGGACATGTCTCTGCCAATGCAGGGGGTTGGACCTAAATGATCTTTTAAGGTCCTTTCCAACCCAAACCATTTTATGATGATGACGATAATTTCCTCAAGCATGCTACCAATAACATCCCTTCCATATATGTTTTTTTCTTTGTTTGTAATTCTCAAGGCAGCTCAACTGATGGAAGTATCAACAGTATTTGTAAATCATCAATTACAGTCTTTAAACAGAGAGGCAAAACCCATGTGCCATCAGATACTCTCTCTACTATGGCAAAGACAGCAGTGACAGAGTGGCAAAGAACTGTCAGAGGATTTCAGAACTTTCTTCAAAGAGTACTAGAGGTAACAGAAAATCATGGTTTTCTGTTAAGGCACAATTAATTTTCAGTACAGTAAAGCCTAAATGAAAAATAACAAACTTTACAATGTTAAAAATCTCTAAATGGAAAGAGGAGTGTGGCCTCAGGAGAATAATACTGAATTTTTTTTTTAGTTTTTGAAAAGTAATATATGCAAAAGAATAAAAAGGAAACCTGCATTTAACACAAAGTCATTCATTTTGCAAGTGGGATTAACATTTTAGTTTCCTTCTGCTGTTCAACCAAGAAGAAAGTATAAAGGAGCCCAAAAGCTTATTAATGCAATTCTCTGCAATTCCTTCATGTAATTTTTTTTTCTAGTCCTCTATTGCATCCTTTAGAAATATTCCCTATGGTAATGTTGTTTCTTCAGTGCCCCTCTCTTTCCACAATGTTAGTTACCCTTCTCTTCTTGATACCTCTTCCTATTTTGGAGACTACCCACACTCAACAGACAGGTTTGCGATGTTCTGTTCTACACAAACATACAATTTTTCTAAGGATACAGATCAGAAACAGAATAAACCACATTGGTACTCAGTCGTTTGCACAACAAAACATTAACTGAAAATACCCAAAATGTCATGAAGTTCACCTGGAGCTCTTTACCAAGGCTCTTTCCACAGTACAGCCAGGTTGTCACACCCAACTACTTTTAAGCCTGCTTCTGACTGCAGAGTATCCAGTAAGCTTTTTTTTATATAGTAACATGTTGGTTGTTTATTATTACTTTTGGTTATCAGTATGAAGAAAAAGCCCCAAATTACTTACTTTATACTACAACATGAACAGTTGACATAGCAGTGTAACAGGAATGGTTCTGAACATGCTTTTTCGAATCACAAATTCAGAATTTTTATATAAAGATGCCACAAACATCCCTGATAAGTAACACAAAAAGTTGTTTTTCCCTAAATACCTACACAAAACCAGCTCAAAATGTGTATATTGCTTGTGAATCAAGAACAACCTTTAACTGCTTACAAGCCATTTAAAAATGTTAGTATATTCACCTGAAATGTATAATTTTAAAAACACAAAATAAAAGGTTATCAGAAGGGGAAACATTCAAAACATTGTGCAAATAAAAGCATGTATGATCACCCTACAGAGCATTAAAGATCTGTAATCAATTCTGAAACTACAGCTAGAGGTATCTATACATAATCCATCTATACCACATTAAAAACCACTTACCTGCAACATACTGACAATCTCAACTTTGTTGAAGAAAATAAAGGAAGTGAGAGTAGAAAGAAAATTCTCTTCAAAAACAGATGGTGTTGGCAAGATGATGTCCTGAATATACTGTACCCTGTAAGTCTGGTGGATTTTTTGCCTGAGTTCAGAGTCTGTTATAGGAATAACCTCCTTAAATTTTGCTGTTTTGGTCAAGAACTCCCTGTGCCGTTTCGGCTGAGCTAAAGAAGGATCGTACTCAAGGCATCCAACAACATCCATAATACACTCATCAGAAAACATCACCTCAAAAAGAGTTGCTTTGTTGAGGAACAAAATTCCTCTAATGATTTCATACAAATGATGCAAGCCTTCGGTGTTCTCTAAATTCTCACAGACTTGGAAAAGCTGTAGCAGTTTTTTAATATAGCCTTCATTCTCCAAGGCCAGCGCTAGTTTTTCTCTACGGATGGGTGAGGAGAGAACAGAGGTAACTAGGTCAGCAATCTCTTCAAGTTTGTTGAGTTCACAAGTAGGAAGGTCGATCAAGGGACTAGTTTCAGGCATTTCTTCTATGTGTTCCTCTTCTGACTCAATAAGGTCCTGTGTGACTTCCACTGAAGGATCCTTACCTTGAACCTAAGAGAGAGCGCACAATTACTGTCTTATCCCAAAACATACAGAAAAATAATAAGACCAATAACTGAAATAATGTGTGTAAGCACTTCATACTTTCAGTTGCAGAAGAGTAAGCTTGCTGCTTCTCAATTCTACAATCATAATTATCCTCAACAGTACATTTGTCATAAAGTCAAAACAAACCAAAACCCTAACAGCATCTGTGCAGCCAAGAAGTCTTATCATGTGAAGATCTCCCTCTCAGATTGAGCATCAGCTCAGCCACAATTTAAAACCTGGACTGTTTATTAGATGCAGATATTTGCAGTTACTAGGATCAGTACCTTTCAACAACAGCACTGCAGAAACAGCTGAGAAGACATTATACCCCAAAACACAGTAAGAATGCATCTAAATTGCCTAGTTTGACCTAGGGAACCGCTAGGAATTCTGAGTTCTATGTTTCTGTAGCTTTACATTGCGTAATTTCAAAAGCTGAGAAGATTATGATCAATTCCAGCCCAGGTTTCTTCTTTTAAGTTCACATCAGTGCAACTCCATTGAACTGTTACTTCCAGAGTCGAAAGTATAAAATCTAAACTGTTTTCTGATAAAACAATGAAGGTTGAATTATCCATAAGACACAAATAGTCAATAAGACTCAGGTCTTGATGAAAAGAATATTACTGCAGGTTTTTGAGTTCATACAACAGTGCCACCTCTCTCTTTCTCACAGTGAAATATCCAGCTCCTTATGCATTACAACACATTTTCAGTTCCACCACACTCCAACAAGTCAGCTTCCTAAGGCTGCCTGGGAGGACAATTAAAATGTGTTACTCTGGCATTCCCCTTTTATTAAAAACAAAACAAAACCTCCTCCAAAAAACCCTCCCAAAACGCCTACCACCTGAGCTTCACCTTACATTGATTTTTCAAAAGCATGAAGTCCAATTATGAAAGAAACAAACTGCGTTCTAAATAGTGGCAACTTAAGATACTGCAGCACAAACACGTAAGGTCAAGAAGATACTAAAACACGTGGAAGAAACAGAGTATTTAAAGTGAACTGTACCTGGCAGATTTTTTCCCAAATTTCATCACAGCCAGCTTTTTCTTGAAAACTCAGTGCTAAATCATAATTTTCTGCTTCTGACCAAACAATCAGGGTGTCCTGGTTAAGACAAAACCAAAATTGTTTCTGAAACAGGTTTACACTGCATATAAATCTGTATTTCCTTAATTCATGTCTAAAGAATCATTAAAGTTACACTTCTCAAAAAAGAAGATAAGACACTAAAATATTATATTACCTGTTCTGCCATAAGGCACATCACCTTTCTTTTTTGCTATTTTCTGAACACTATCTTATATCTTATATATTTAAATATACTTTTTTCATATCTAAATCACTTACAACACCATTTTTCTGCAACACACTTCTGAGCTAACAGTCTTGAAAAGGGAATGCACACATTACAGATCAACCTCTGGTAACAATTTAAGTCTTTTTATATTTAATAAAGTAAAAACAAAAAAAACAAGATTGCAGTGTTTACTCCTCAGAAAGGGTTTAACACAGCCTCAGACATATGAGAAGTAATGCCAAATGTTAAAATATTATTTTCTGAATTAAAAGACAGACACCCTAAATAACAAAACATCTAAGTTCCTACTAACGTCACAAACATCTCGCCAACAGATATTTTTATTTAAGCAAGTTTTTTTCCTGTTACTACTGCCTCTATCAATTCAACTTGTGCACAGTATATCTGGAAGATCCACTGGACTTCCTGGACAGACTAAAAAAGGTTTGTTTTTTTTTTTTTTTTACAAGGTTTTATTAGGACACTTGCTGCTGTACTGTAAGGAATGTAAGCCCCGTGCTTTGACATTCAAATGTATAGTTCAGCATCCTACAGCGAACTCACCTTCATGATAAAATGTTCAAATGGAACAGCTCTCTGCTAACCTTGCAGTACATTTAATGAGCTTAAGCAAAACGGTCCAACACTCTGCCAAGTTTATTGACTTCCTGAACTGTTACCACACCTTGTTTTTTTTTTTTTTAAACACCAGCAAGCCCTTGCTTAATGGTCAATAAGGTAACTCCCCCATTTATAAAGGTCAACAACCTGGCTTGTAAGTATTTACCTTTGACTATTTTATTTACAATAAAAGTGATGCATAAGTGGTATCTTTAAGCTTAGCAACCAAACCCAAACAAATGCATTACTGGCTTACAGATACCTGATATACCTCACAAAACTACAGGGGCAACAAGAAACAGACCCTCCTGTTGCCTCCTCGCATCTTTACCCCAAAAAGACCTCTGGTTTCCCTTTGTGCCCAGCAATATGTCAGCTCCGAAAACATAATCACAGGCCACACTTAAAAACAGCACTAATGCAAGGTCACATTTGGGTGGGTTTTTTTGTTGTTGCTGTTTGTTTGTTTCTTCTCTCATTTTTATGTATTACTTTACAGAAACAAAGATTTTCCTTTCTGGAAAGAACTGAGCTCACTGCACTGTGGTTTCAATGCTGCTCCTGAGAGCTGTTTGTTTATACTACAGTGCCCTATATTACACTTGCACTTTTGTTTTACGGTCAAGAATATTAATAGGTAGTGTCCCTGATTTCTGGCTCTGATTCACATGCACAAATGGCACAGCTTCATGTAGCTGAGATGGTTTTTGCTTACAGCTGTCCACCCTCATCCTCGGCTCACAGACAGATGAAGCTCTGCATGCAGTGTGCCATTTTAGAGTGAGCAGTGGAACTGAGACTCAGGGAAACTGAGAACGGAAAAGACTGATAAGCTCCGTGATCTGGTTCCCTTTTAGAAGTCAAAATCTGAAATGTTTATCTTGAGATGTTCTGTGAAATCACTGACGCCCTGACACATCCAGGTGAGCTGAGAATGAACAAAGAAGGACACATACATGAAGAAGTCCTATTCATAGCCCAGAGTGATTCAAATAAGAGATATACTGCAGTAACTTAAATGACTGCATGCATCCATAGAGACTGCACTCAAAAATTTTGTGAGAGTTACTGAATGGTAACTCGTTTCAATCTGCACTACCCACACAAAGCAGAAGTTACGTAAGTTTCTCCAAAAATACTTCTGAAAGATAGTTTCATCAGAAAATCATTGCCAATACTAATATAAAACCTACTCATCTCGTCTACAGTTCCTGCATGGCCTAAGACAACCCACAAAGAGCACAGACATATTCCTCATACGCCAGCACAAGTGAACCAGACAGGGAATGAGTGTCCATTAAAACTACTCCAGCAAGAAGTGAATCAGAAGAAGACTGAATCAGTCCCACATTTAACCTGTCACACAGTACATGAATACTTGTGCTGGCATGAAAGGGAAGAAGTCCCCTGGCAACTGCTTAGGCTGGCTTTAGCAGCACCCCTGCAAATGTGTTAAATCCTGGCCTCAAGTAACCCTGACCTTGCCACAAGCAAATTGCTCTGTTGTCACTAGTGATGGCAACTCTGTGCAAAGACGATATTTGCACACGTTCTTCACCTCAGATCTGAAAATGGGTAAAGGACACCTAAAGGAAAGTTAACATCTCAAGGCGACGTTCATAGTAAGGATTTCTGTAGCAGTTTCAAGTCTTAAGAGTCATGCCACTGGAAATTACTGCTGGAGGAGGTGGAGGAACAAAGCACATGCGTGGATCCATCTGATTTCTCACTGAAGACATGTTCTTCTGCCAGTTTTGCCAGGGAACAGTAACCTCAAGCAGAGGGTGGAACAATAAATGGGTGTGGTAACAACTTTTTTAAGTTCTTGTGGAATGCATGTGATCCTGCCCTTCAGCCAACACAGGGTGTCCAGCAGAGGTATGCAACTCTCCAAGCCTATGCCCTAAAATCCAGAAGAATCTGAAGCTCTTTGGGCTCTCATGTTCTTTGCATACATGGAATTAAGAGATTCTTTTATGTTGCATGCTGAGCTTTTCTGCTGTATGCTGAGCAGCCTGGCACCTATGTCAAATCCAAGTCCTATTTCTCTTGAGAAAGAGGTCAGGATTATAGCATGTTTCATATCTGGAGAGAACCTAATTTTGCACAAAAGCTAGCAACCACAAGCACAATTTGTGAAGGCAGATAACAAAGCCTGCCCTGTCTATGGTTAGTCAAAAGTTCCAGTACTCCTTAGCACAAGCAGTGTAGTATTGGCAATCAATCACAGACTGATGCACAGCTACTAAAAATCAGTTGGTTTTCTTTCTTCACAGGATGTTGTTATGCAAATCACAACAAATGATCACAGTCCTTTAAGTCCACTCCAGTAACTTCTATGAGGACAGATGTTCTTCACGCAGGGCATGTTTCCATCAAACTGCACAATCTTGTGGCTTTCCCCAAACCCAAAATGATCAGCACTTTAATGAAAATCTGCAACTAAACTATGGCAAGTGGAAGACAGAGCTCTCCTCCACACTGCTGTCTGCCTACAAGTGTCTGCCCGAGGCTGATCAGGACATCCTCCAAGTCTTCAGGCTACCTACAGACTTGAACACTCAAGTAAGGATTCTGTGGAACAATCACTTCTCTTTCACCTCCGGTGAATCAAGACATTTTGGCCTAAATCTTCCCAGCTTTTTTAAAAAGATCTGCTCCTGAAATACTGAGGTTTGAATACTACAATCTTCTAGAGACAAGACTGAATCTCATAAACTGAGAAGCATGGGAATGCTATATTAAGGTCTGCTCTTTGCTACTCTACTCGGAAGCACAAAAAAACTTGAGGAAAACGTTCTGTCACCCAAAAGCTGTATATACGATTTCAGAGGTTAGACAAACTTAGAACCGGTCTCTGGAAATCATCAATCATTATTCCCCTTCAAAAAAACAAGCCAGCAAAAAAAATCAAACTCAAAACCAAGCTTCTTCAAAAGACTGAAGAGTGAAACAAACTCTTTCAGCCACAAGGACATAAAAGCACTAGAATCACTAATAAAAGCCAACCAAAATAAACCTCAGCTTGAGTTTTTCAAAACTACAACTTACAAAGACCTCCACAAGAAAAATTGCCAAAAAAGCCACTTAAGTCACTTGAAACTTTGCTACCAATTAAGTAAAGAAGGCTTTCAAATAATCAGTTGTATGAAGTTTCAGAAAACAGGCTGCAAGGGAAGAAATTTAAAACTTTGCAGCAACATAATCTGCATTCATAGTTCATTATGTATTAGTTTCCTCTACTAAACAGGAAGCAGTTCAGGGCTCTTGACTTTCAGAACCCCGCAGAGCTCCACAAAGGCTCTCCTCCTTCCTCAGAGTGGCCTGCCCTGGGAAAGCCTCGACTATCACCCACCTGACTAAAACCACCAATATCTAGAGTGAAAAGTGGAATCCGCCAAAAACAGCCTTCTGAAAAGCAAGGCCCAAGACTCTGATTCTTTCCTAAGCTAAGATCAGCCAATATGTGCTCAGGAGCTAAATGAAAGTCTCTTCCCTCAAATCCTCCTAAAACAGCTTGTCACCTTTCCTCTAGGGGAAAAAACCCAACCAAACAAAAATCAAACCAAATGAAAGATCTGTCTCTTCATGATTTAGGAAGAACAAAGTTACTGTTTTCTAGTGCTGAAACACTTCTGGATACCATAATGATGAAGAGCAGTATAAAACACTGAACAAGAGGAACACAGAATCTACTGCAGAACAAAGGAATAGTCAGAAAAAAATCCAGTAATAACCATGAGAACAATGTAGGCAGAGACACCAAAAACTAATGCAGAAAAAGGAAAAAAAACAATAAAAGCAGTAAAAGCAAAAGGGATTTAGTAAGCTAATTTTTTTAGTGGATTAAACAAAAATGACCTATTAACACAGCTCTGAACTGTTTTACTTCTGTTTTGCAGCAGGCTTACCCTCAGGAAAGGCAACCCTGCAAGTAAGTCTTACCATGGCTAGTCACTTCATTGAGGATAGCAGAAATTTTCAAGGCTTAAAGCAAACAAAAAAACCTGAACAGCAACAATGACAGAAGTCCCACAAAGACGAATTCCTTCACGTTATTTCCAGAAAAAGAACTGAAGTGGTAAATGCACTGTAAGAGAGCTGGACAACTTTATGCCTTCCTAATGTGGCAATTATTTCATATGGCCTGAGATGGGAGACAAAAGTTTCACATCTACATTTCTAACTTTTTAACCTGGAATGACTTCAGAATTTAAACAAAACGCATATATTCTCTTCAAAGCCTGAAATCCCAGAGGTTTTTTTAGGAGACCCATTTTAATTTTTAGAACATTAAGTGTTATAGTACCTACTGCTTCTAAGCAAGTTTTTCACCTCTGAAAAATACCATTGCCAATTTCACATCATGCTGCTTTGCTTTTTTTTCTGAAAATTGTGATTAATTTGAGCATAAAACAATTACTCAGCTTCAGTAATCAGAAAAAATAAAGCCTAGCAGTAATACTTGCCTGCTGTTTTTGATACGCAGTATTTGGATTTATCTTCGATTCTAACAGTAGTGAACCTGAAAAAGGCACGAAGAGATATTTACCGAGTTTAACAAATTAAACATCTCCATACACCTAACAACAACTGCCCATGGCCAGCCAACATATGGCTCAACTTAATCTGTTATCTTCCAGAAAGTACAGAAAAACCATCTTCTTTAAACATATTTCCCTAAAATAAGCCAGGTAAGACAATATTAAATGGAAGTATCCATATTAAAATGTATTTTTCTCTTCTAATTTAGACCAAAATTCTCTGTAGCACTGCTTTTTCTCCTGAAACCTGATGTGGCAACTAGCTTGTTTAAAGGTTTACTAAATCTGTACAGATGTGCACCAGGCAGCATGCTGCCCAGCATAAAAATGTTTTTGCCCACAGAAGCCACGTGGGCCACTTGCTTTTATTTCCTTCAACTGCCCTTCAGAAGTGAATCATCAAGGTACTATAAACCCAGGGACATTATCTTATGTATGCACGAAGTGCATGTATCCTGGCAACAGCTACAGACTAATTTATACCAGTCTTAGGTGGTTTATTTAGCACATTAGCACCTGTCGGCTGACAAAGTGGCAAGCCTGTACCCTCCCCGCTCCAAAAGAGACCCTAAGGTGACTTTAAAGTGCAATAAAACACGAAGAACGCCACACAACTCAAACACAATAAGTGAATTTCTGGGGGGAGGGAAGAACCGCCAAAAAACTTCTTATAGAAGGAAAAAGGGGAGAAAAAGAGCACTTCAAAAGGGAACAAAATTACTCCAAAAGGGAACAAGATGTCGTCACGTGTAACAACTCTATCTCTATTAAGCCAAAAGAGCCGCAGCCGGCCAGGGTAGGTGGAAGAGGAAAAAGTGTAAGAGCCACCACGGTGGTAAACACTTCTGCGGCTTATCGGGGGAGAGAAACACCGATCGCAGCCGCGAGCTAAAGGAAAGAAAGGTGGTGGTGGTGGGAGAAATCCTCTGGGATCTTCATAGATAAATGCGGGGGAAAGGGGGGTGGGGAGCAGCAGCAGCCGCCAAACCCGGCGGCCAAGGGTGTCAGCACAGAGAAGGGCAGCGAGGAGCACCGGGGCCGGGCGCGGAGCGAGGGGAGCAGGAGAAGGCCCGGGCGGTGGGGGCGGCCTAGGCCTCCGCGCAACCCCGGCCACGCTCTCACCGTCCGACTCGGCGCGCACCAGCAGGGACATCCCCTTCAGCCGCTCCACGTAGGTGGAGGAGACGTGCCCGGTACCCCTGTCGTCCCATTGCCGATCCTCGTTGAGGGTGTAGACCTTCACCCGCCGACGGGTGTCCGACATGGTGCAGCCCCGGCCTCGGGCCTCCGCGCCGGCCCCCGGGCCCAGGCCCAGGGCCCGCTCCGCCTCCGGGGAGGGGGGCGATGGAGCGAGGAAGCGGGGCCGCTCAGGGGCACGGCGGGGCCTTTAACGCGCCGCTTTTCATGGCTTCCCCGACGGCGAGAGAGCGACGCCGCACCCCGACTTCGGGCCCTCGCTGGCGCCGCCTCAGCAGCTACCGCAGCGCCGCCGCCATCTTGTAATCCGACTCTCGCCGCCTTTCTCCTTCCTCCCAGCCGGGCCACGGGCTCCCCTCGCAGGGGCTACGGAGGCCGGGAGCTGCCGCCGACTCGCCGAGGGGACGGCGGCGGCTGGCTGGGCGGGCTGAGGCGGGGCTCGGGCAGGGCCCGCCCGTACCCCCTCGCTTCCCCCCCGGGTGGTTTTCTGGCAGGGAGGGAAAGGTAGGAGCGGGATGGCGTGTGCCTTTTAGTCACATGCGTGTATTTCCATTGCTCATTGCTAACAGCTTCAGGTCGGCAGGTCACGATTTCACCCCTTAAAAAAAGGCTTAAAACAAATAATAATAAAAATATATATTTGAAAGTCTATCGTAAAAGCTGATACCAGAATAGACAAAGCATCCCCCCCTTCGCATGTGTGGGAAGGGCCACCATCGTGACACAAAAAGATGGATGAGATCAACGTCCACACCAGGGTAAGTTTTAGGAATGTAACAACACAGCTTGCAGCACACACAGGCGTAGAGTTAAAGTTTTGGAAGAAAAGGTTTCCTTCACATCACAAAAACAGCAGCAAGGTTATTCTGTGGCATCTCCTCCAGCCACTCTAACCCCTTACCACAGCAAAACCTATACCATACTGTGCACTTTGTTGCACATTCCCATGTTTTGTACAGCTTTATAGAAAGCTCAAAAGCTGAAGTTGAAGCTTCTCAGTGAGAGAAACATGCTTAATTAGGCCTTTCAGTGTACAATTTCAGACAGACCATCTGCCAGGCATTGTGCAGTCCGTAAATCCTAAGTTTTCCATACTAAAAACCAGCTATACATTTCCACTGCACTAAGATTAATAATAAAAATAATTACATTTCAGTGTTAGCATGGGAATATGGCAAATGGACACAAAAGCATGCAAGAAGTCAAGCTATGTGAAACAGAAGAGACTTTGGGGAGAAGGGGAAGCTTGAAAGTCTCTCCAAAATCTTTCACACTAGGAAGGGGAAGGGAGATCGGGGGCAAGTGCTCCCCAGGCCAGGGTGTGTCTCATTCCCAGACAAAGCAAGACTTTTCTAGCTCTTGCCTAATGGCAAAAGCAGTTACACCGGTATAGCTCTTTCTTACAAGACTGGCATTGCTCTGGTCTAAGTTCAATCTTGTTCCAGATGAAGGGAAAGAAAAAGTTTACTACAGAATATGCCACTCTAAGTAACCACGTGCAACTTTTCCGTATGTCAGAAAAACATTCTCTAGGCAGATTTAGGAAATTTACATCTATATAACTTTTAAGTCTCAGCTTTTGCTCTGACAGTCATTGTAACAGGCCTCCCAAGATTCACCACCTTTCAGTGCAGTTTTCAACCAGCTGCACTGGTGTAGCTCAACGGGTGAGAAATCTTTTTACATTCCTGAAGAGGCAGCCTCATGCATCTGAGGACAGATCAGTCTGCTTATTTAACATCTGCAAGAAAACCCACCTCTAGGAAAGGCTGAGAGAGAACCCTTAATGGGGTTCTGCAGAACTAGGGTTCAACCCCATTAAGTCCTTATTTTCAACAGAAGCCACTGAAGATAGACAATAATGGAGTTTTCTTAGCAGAAGATAGCAACTGTAAAAAGACCTCTGAGAACTATCATATACACTTATCTTTAGCTGCATACAGTATGTGAACATACTTTAGGATATGTGCATCATATCATTATGGATAAATAAGGCAGTAACTGTTCAAAAGGCCACAGTACGTTAGTGGTTTCACTAACCCTGGTTTGAGAGGCACATCAAGCAGCTCACAGTCAGGTTCCACACAAACTTTCCCTGCTGCATTTTGGCAGCCTTTTCTGCATTACATGGCCTGATCCCCTCAACGTTTTACACATCAAGCATATTTCTGCCTCAGTGAAAGCTCAAGAAAAAAAAACTACACAGAAACCAACATAAAACCCAATGGCCACAGCATATTGCCGCTTCAGGACACCTGCTACTTAAAAATTCTCTTTGTCTCTTCAAGACTTACACATGCTCTTCAGCTCTTCCAACCAGATGCATAAAACCAAGTATGACCTCTCCTACTCAAGATCCAATGCAGTACTTCTCCCAAAACACAGAATAGCAAGAACTCACAGCAGAATATTCTGGAGCAAATCCTTATCTCTCATGGTGAACAGCTACAGTAGGACATACACAAGCCAGAACTGGCATGAAAAGCAACTTATCTGCTTAAGCTGTGAAATAAATCCATGACTTCTGCAGGCAGGGAATCAATGATCTCTGTGGAAAAGGCCACTCCAGAACACATGCAGATTGCACTCCCCTGGACATGTGAGGCTCTTTTTTGCACAGAGCGGTGTCCAGGACTCTGCAGCCTGAAGCATTAGAAAGAGCAGCATGATGTCGTCATCTATAGCAATAAAAAGCAAGTCGATTCTGGGGGGCTTTGTCTGAAGAAGATACGCAAGACTTGCCCTAACAGCTCTTACAGGTCTGATTTAAAGCCAGATTAAACACAAGACCAGGAAAGCAATACATCTGAATCTCTGTAGTCTAAGACTCAGAGAAAGTAATGGCGTTACACCTGCCTGGAACTCATCTCTCCCCATTACCACAAAGCAACAAGCTATAGCTGTTAGATAGAGTTGCCTGTTTTCCATCAAAACAAATAATTTTGTTAGGGTAGGCAGCAGATAGAGCCAGTCATCAAGTGTCACAACAGGGAGCAGCAGGGAGCCCTAATTTTTTTGTTGTTTTCAGAAGCAAGACAGACAACTCATTCCTAGATCACTTAAAATTTCTTGGGAGTGAAATTAGGAGACTATCATTCCCTCTGGCATGTAATACCACAAGAACAATTAGGCAGGCTCTTACACTTTTTATTGCAGTACTTATAATATTTATTGCCAGCATTTAAAGATACCCCAGCTCCCAATGCTTTGCACCTGTGTGAAAGTTTCAGCCCTGTCAAAAACACATTTCTGGCTCTCTTGACCTGGTGTAATACTGCAACTGCCCAGCTTCACTTTCCAAAGCAATTCCTTACAATGACTCCATTTAAGATGGGTCATTACAGAAGCTAATTACCTAGGGCAGTAGACAAAAAAACACTATTCCAAACATAAAAAACAGTGACTGCAATAGGGCTGAACTCCCTCTTTCAAGCACTATTAACCTACCTGCTCTCTGATCATAGCTGATATCACCTAAGAGTCAAGTATCTCTTGCCGCGGTCCAACCTGCTGCTACTGACGGCTCTCGGGTGAACTCGGGATGTCTGAAGCCAGACTGCCTTCCCTCCAGGAAGGTTCAGAGTAGCACACACTTACTCAATTCTTGGCATCAAGCTTCTCTCCTCAGGTAAGAGCAGCTGGTTTGTGCTCCTCCCAGACAGTTCCCAAGCATATTTTTTTTCCACCCCTTCCCATAGGGCCTAAAACTTGTTAAAAGCACAGAAAGTCAGGCTGACTGTACAGGTTCTGCCACGGGAACTTAAAAGTCTTTTTTGTACTTTATCATTTAACGAACAGAAAATCCCCCAGCACTCTGATAGTTGATTTACTGAGACCATCATCTATCACACAAATCATTAATATTCCTGTTACTGCAGGCAAGAAAATACCTTTACAGGAAAGAATGGGATTCTTTTGGCTCCTAAATTGATTTTTAGATTCAAATGCAAGTATCCTACTGGCAATGTGCTAGCTAAAAAAAAAGGAGTTACTAAAATACTACATAAAATACTAACTAGAGTATCCATCTGTTCCACTACAAAAAATAGAGCCTTACAGAATTTATTCTTCATCAAAAGAAGCTAAACCTTGGAAAACCACTTAGATTGGAGCGTTCAGTTTCTGAGAACAGTTATAAGAAATGGAAATGTTTGAGTTTCTGTTTAGGAACTTCAACATTTGCCTACATTATTTCATTAACTCTATGCAGGATATGTAACAAATCAGATATCACTCAGTTAAGTCCTAGTAAGTAAGGACATTCGAATTCTTACCAAGAAATAGCAGAACACAGTTCCCAAAAGGAAAAGATTGCTTGGGAAAACTTCAGTCAGACAGAAAACAACAAAGTGGGTCAGTAATGTTTTCTTCTTTAATATTTTAACTTAGCATAAAAAAAAGGCAGAACAATTTTTACTATACATTCACATTTCTCCTCTCCCCAGGGTTTTGTTTTTTCTTTCAGGAGGTCCAAAGGCCACTTGTCATCAGGTGGGCAGTTAATTTTCTTACTAGGTCTACACACAAATTGGTGAATATCAAGAAGGGACACATCTTTGATTTTCAAAGTCTGTGTATTTCACAGTAGAAAAACAAGTAGCTCTTGTGAGCCCCTGGGAAATGTTTTGAAGTCGAAAATCCCAGTGAATCCATTGATGGAACGTAAACAATAGAGGAATTCTGACACTCTTAATGAGGCGGTTAGGGGGATGATTTATCACATCAATTGTCGGTTTTAAAAAAAAGTTTTCATTTCATATGTTAAAATTCAGTTTCAATGAACCCAGATAACAAACATTGATGTTTCAGCCAGCTTTTCTTTTGTCCCCCTTCTGCTCAGGTATTTTAGCGAGTGTGAACACTATGATAGTAGTTGATGTATTTATCTGAAACAGTGTCAATCATGATAAAGGTGATACTTCTAAGTCTTGAGCAACGTTTTGCCCAACATTTCAGTCTTGTACGCTGAAAAGCCAGTATAACTTTAACCAGCTGTACCTCCCAACTACTGTCATATCTCATCGGCCAAGTATATGGGAGAATTCCTTCTCTCAGGAAATACTTGTTAAATACTTCTCATCTTTGCATTTTTATTTTCAGATGATGGCAAGAAGATTCTTAAGCACTGAAATGTAACCTGCTCTTCAGTCTACACAATCCCATGTTCTTAAAATCCCACTCTTGCTATACAAGATAAGAGCATTGCTTGTTTTTCTTTTAAATAAGTTTTTAATAAATTTGAAGACTTTGAAGTTCTACATCACCTTTAAGCATATGTATCTGTTTTAAAAATATGGTTCACTACCATTGACCTGCAGATTCTTGCGAAGACATCTGCAGATTCTAACAAAGGTCGCTTGTATTTCCAGGAACTATCACACTTTTTTTTTCCCTGAAAGAGATAAAAAATACTTTGTAACCAACCAATTATTCCAAGGCATGAAATTCAGAAACACTTCTCGCAAAATTTTTCTTCAGTGAATTTTAATTTCTTCTAGTGTTGTAAATCATTCCTAGAAGATTGCCATAGACTGTCTTAAGTTATCATCCATGCATTACAATTCCATTTGCCAATCTCATTGTGTCACTGCTCTTAATTTTACAATTGGACATCTTCCTGTTCTAGTAGCTTCTTAAGGGGAAAAAAATTGTACACAACAGATCTGGGAAAAGTTTAGGCATAAATCTATTGACAGTCAAATACATGCTGGGGAACTAGTTCTAGGGAAGATTTTTGGGCATTCCATTAATTGACAGGAGATTGAGAAGTCTGCACTAATTGACTGGAAACTTTCAAGAAAGCAGCTTATTTTCCTTCTCTTCCCCTACCCTTTTTTTTTCTCTTTTAAAAAAGTGGTGGCAGGGTAGAGAAGAGTGAATGCCTACACAGATGTTGTAGATTAACAAATAAGTTTGTTTTGGAGAAAGCAGGCTGTCTAGGATGCCTGAAACCGTCGAGGCATTTGAACCAATTTTACATAATCAAGCTCTTTACAATTGCAGCACATGGAAGGGCAGTTGCTAACTTACAACAGGGTGCAACAGAACTGGCAAGCACACCACACAACTTGCACACCACTGAAGGGCAGCTATGGTATAAAACCCAGACTGATTCTTTACAACTATTGTGCAGAATTGTAAGTACAGCAGAGTTTCCTTATGCTGTTCCTATGGCCTTACCTGTCACTGGGATGAAGTAGATGACTCTGGAAGGGTACCTCCCAGGACAATACTGTTTTTGTCAGTTAGAGTTTTAAGCACAGTTGTGGCTGGTGACTGTAGAATTTTGCGCGAAAGCCTCATTCTACCGTCAGTTGGATCACGTCCAAAATATTTAACCTGTTAAGGAAACAAACCACTTAAAGACTCAACAACTTCGAGAGCCAGAAAGAGCATTTTCCTTAAAAAGTGGTTGCTTCCCAATTCCCGCTTCCCCCGTTTGATGCTAGAAAAGCCATGAACAAGAGGCACTGTGTAGCCTATATCGCTCTGTAAAATTAATAGGGTGCCCGGATAGTGAGATTATGGCACTAAAGAAATTTGAAATGATCAGGCATTTAACCAGCACAGAAAGGGAATCTGATATGACAAAATATTTTCCTCATAAATACAAAATGAAAATTTCACTCAAATTCTAAAATACGAACATCAATTTCTTAGTATTTTAAAGTTACAAAAAATTACCTGAATTTCTTGTCCAACTTCCAATCCCAGGGCACTAGGATGTTTAATCTAGAACACAGTGTTTTTCAGAAAATTTTATTTCAGTGTGACTGATTTTGTAATGTTAGTTATAAAAGTTCATTCTTCTAGGAATCCTTCATGCTGCACTTCAGACAATCATAATGGCTCAACACCACCTTAGAAACAACAGGTTTCTAAATGTTCCACAGAAAAGGGTATTGCAGGTCTTATGAACCTGATGATGTGCATAAAAGCATAACCAGTAGGATTCCACCAGGCACGTAGGCATAACCAATCTTTGCAGCTTTAAGTACAAGGCAAGCAGTGGTTGAACAAAAAGGTACTGCTAATCTAACACAGCTTTTAACATGAAAACCAACTCTAGAACAAGTGTGTTCCAGCTAAGGCAGACATTGTTTAGTAAGAATTGATTAAAAAGAAACATAAGTTTCTAGTTTTATACTTGTTTAAGCATGTATTACCTTTCTTTGATCAAGCTGTGAATTATGAAGTAACACTGGTGTCATGTTTGGATACAATTTTACCATCACTCCAGAATCTCTGCAACAGAAACCAGCTTGGTTATTTCAAAATACATCACTGACCCCAAAGCAAGCATAAGTAAACTTTTCATAAACAAGATTTTACTCCTCCCTTTTAAAAAAAAAATCTTCCATCAACCATAACATGTCCACTCATTTTCCCTTAATTTGAAGTGGATGGAAATGACTTATTTCAGGACTGTATATTTCAGTAATAAGTCCCATCTAAAAAGTGCATCTAATTTTTGCGAGATAAATATTGGATTGATAAATGAATAGCAAATTCCTACCATCTCTCTCAAAGATGAAAAACAGCCTTAGGTTTATAAATTATAGAGACATCCTAATGACTGAACAAGCAGCAAAAATAAACAGCTTTATTAAGAAACAGAGTAATATCTTCAACAGAGAAAATATCAGGAATGATGCAGGTGTCAATGTTTGGCATCCTTAAAAAACAAGTTATTTTACATCGTACTTAAGTATCAGGAAAATAGCTATGCAAATTAACTAATTTCTACTTCAACTTCAGAGCAGTTTTTATACCTTATTTCAGTTATCGTCGCTGTATAAACTGCACCAAATTCCAAATTAACTTCCTGCTGTAGGGGGAAAAAAAAGAAAACAGTAAGACACAAATTCACAAAATGCAAGTTGACAAAGTTACCAACAGAAATCTGTCCTTACATCATCTTTGCAGATTTCACCAATAAATTCTCTTGCTTCATGCATGGCACTAGGTGTGGGGGCAAACACAGAATACGTCTCTTCATCCAGCTGACTTACAGTTACACCTTAGGAAGAGAATTTAACCAGAGGATTGAGGTGAACATTGATACTGTTTGCCTACAGCCAACTGATTTTGCACAGACTCATTACGGTCTCAGAGTCCTAATAATTTTAAACATTCTTCAGATTAGGCACTGGATGGCTTTATACACCACTGAAAGGAAACACATTACAGGTATGCTGGCCAAATGCCTGGACAAACCCGTGTTCCATATAGGAACACAAAATTATTTTCATAAACCTTTTATGACAGGAAACATTCTTGAAATAATTTCGTTCTTATGACTGGATCTCAGCTTCCATGAATGAATTTCACAGAGACTGTTAATAAAACTATAGCTTTCATTAATAGCTGATGTAAATTAAAGTGTTTCAGAGCCAGAACATAATTTTATCATGTAGTCTTATTATTTGCACCTCTAGACTGGCCAACAGGCTGCACAGACTTGCAACCAAAGGGAAGTAGGATTTTTTTTTTCAAACTCCTTTTCTCTACTCCAGTCTCCTAAGACACACTCATCAAGCTAGACAGAGCATTAAGAGTTTCAAGTCCAAAGCAGCTGAAGCAGAAGATCTACTTGATACTCTAAAGACAGCCTTTTTTTAATTTTTAGCTTTCTAAAAGCAGGGAACAAGTGAAGAAGTTTTACTATACTAAGCAATAAAGGAAAGAATTTGCACTTACAAAGAAGTGCTTCTAAAAGAAGTCCGATGCATTTAATGATATCACAGCAGAAATTCACCTCTGCTACCATAGCTGAATTGGTTGAGTATTGCCTTCATCAGGTTGGAGAGATGCTAAGGGTGGGCTATGGCTACTTTCACTCGTTTGAGTAATTTGAAAAAAGTTTTTTTGTAGTTCAGAAAAACTTAACACTCTACAAATTCATTTCTGAGGGCAACCATGTCAAGCTATAGATCTAGTTTTAAGTGACCTATCAGTCTGCATTTACCTCAAACAAAGCATCAATTGCTCTATTTAGGATATGGTAGTGAAAAAGGCATCAACTCTGAATTAGGCGCTTAAGGGCCAGGCAGGCCTTTACCAACATGCGAACAATTAAAATTAATTTATTCCAAGAAATGTAAGAAGGCCAGGAAACTTTTGTCACACTACTTACTACCACTTAAAGCCCTTGTACAGATCACTCCTACAGTGTGACAGTGAGTTGGGATTTCTAACGTATGCCAGCACGTTAACAGTGTATACAGGCTCTTTGCAGAATCCTACAAATACAGTTGATGAGCACTGCAGGAGAGAGCTTGATGTTGCCTCAACCACAGTAAAAAAAGCTTTAATTTATAGGAAAAGAATCTGCATAGATTTGATGTACACTTCAGCATACTCATGACCAGACTTGCCTGACTACACATCTTCCATTCAACACTATCTGCAATAATGTTCCTCAAAGAACCTTTAAATGCCTCTTCTGTAAGCCCTGAAAAACATGACCAGGTGTGCACCAAACTTCTGAGAATTCCTGCTGCAAGAAAAACTGCACACACTTTTGCAGAGATAATCTACACAAGAAAGTGTAGCTGAAGTAAGCTTCACCTAGCTCTTCAAAACACACACATCTCTTGTGAAGATACAGTGGAGACCCAGTTTGTACTGAGCAATGGAACAACTAAGCCTACCAGTCTGGAAACAAAGGCAAATCTATTCTGGAGTCTGCTGCATAAAGCACCAATGAAAAAGTACCCTTTTCTCTTAACGATTCTTTCTATCTACTGATTAGATTGTTGCTGCTCAAGGACAAATGCCAGTTCTATAAGGAGGTGGTCTATAGAACAATTTGGGAAGTTTAAGTTTAGCTACTTCAAGTTTCTGAAAGGGCATGAAGAGTAAGCAATAGATGTGCTAGCATCCCGGTTTGAGCTACCAAGATCCACTAATTAAAACTCCACACTAGTAATATTCACATAGATAAAAGAAGCTAATAACAGATTAGGATAAATTATCACAGGAAGCAAGAATGTCTTACCAGTCTGTGCCTGAAGTTTTTTCAAATTATAGGCCCCAGGACCAACAAATCTTAATCTTTTTGATAATGGAACGTGGATAGTTTCTGAAAGAACATTTAAACACAGTTTGAAATACTAAATCTAATAATCTTGAAAGCTATCACAAAAAAAAAAGTCACATTCATTTAGGTTTTAATCTTATTTAGCTACTTGTATGACTTGCTTAACACTGATGTAATTACATTCAAGAACTAAAGTAAATGAAAACACAGAATGCAAGTACTTTGATGAGTGTCAATTACTTGAAGCCATACCAATACTGACATCTACATCCATTCTGGTGTTGTGAGCTTCACACAACTTCGATTTGATTCTGTTTTCTGGTGAACAGTGAAATGGTACAGTGCTGCCCCACATGGCAATAAAAACCAAAAATTCACTTCAAAAATCCCCAAAAAAATATAACCACAAGGGCAGAGACATAACAAACATTTATTAAAACAGCTGGTTTAAGCACCAGCTTATTGTTAAAAAGGTGACTATAAGAGACATGAATTAATAAAAACATACAACTAACATTACCTACAACTGGTCCACTTTCTTTTCTGTTAGCTCTGGGTTTTGCCAGCGTTTGGTTCATAATTTGTAAGATCTCCCTCTTTGCAGCTGTAGGGCATTAAGGGAGAAAGGAGAAGCAAGGAAAAAGAGTCTTGCATAAGATTAAAATAAATTTATGCAGTTTTTAAGTACATAAGAATGCATTCATAAAATCTGCCTCCTGTCTAACTAAACATGTCAGGTTGTGCACATTTGCTCCAGTACAACATTCTGCTCTGTGTACAGGAAACATACACATTCAGCACATTTATTGATTTTATGCAGCCTAGAACATTACATACAATTCTATGCTTCAGTGTATTATTTAAATAAATCAGAGGGCTGATAAGAGCAACAGGCTGTGGCTTTGATTATTTATGATACACTGCCCTGGAACTGGAGTTATTCTGCCTGAAGTGATTATTAGTTCTTATATTTTAATAGAGTTTTCTCATTAAAACCTTGCTATTCCAATCAAATTGAAAACTTTCTCTTACAATAAGTTAAATCCTTATTAAAGCTTGTAGTTTGTTTTTCATATGGCTCTGTACACATCATACAGACAGCAGCAAATGTCAACAGTAAATACAGCTGAATTTATAGTAAATGAGAAATAGTTTGTTGTTCACATTATATGGCTGGATTTTAAAAAAGGTCATGTAATAGGAAGTTTGTGTGTTAGTTAGAATGCATTTTGGTGTTGTGGTAACTCTTCACATATGTAACTAGCAACAGATACCTCCTCCCTTTCCTACCTTTCACCAGTCAAAAGCAATCCAGAGTTTGATGGCACTTCAGCCTTTAGTGCCCGTTTTATTCATAGGGTGTCGAGCTGCTAGATTTTAACCATGAACTCCCTGAGATGACATCGACTTTTACTTAAGTTTTAAGAACTCACTGCTCAAGAGACATTTAAAAATTGGTCTGAAGTTACTTTAAAGTTAGCTTGGAGCTAACTGCCACTTTTACTGATTGAACAACAAAGAGCAACAATTTGTTTTCCCAACTCACCACATATAGTGTTAATACAGTATGACCAAAATTTTATAAACCAACGTGAGTTAGTAATACTGTATTTGCATCAGTCAAAACCAAAATACTGCATGTAAGTATTTCCTAATATATTTGCCTGCCTTGATGTTGCTCTTTTGTATAAGTTCCCTCCCTCCCCACTTTGCTATGTCACTAATTTTATTGCAATTTTTCAAAATGAGTTACCCATTGTCCTCAAGTAGTGACCATTAGTATCACACCATTTTTGTTCTGTTTTAATAAAAGTAACCTCCAGAAGCAGCAGATACTTTCACTGACACTAGGTCCTCAAGTGTGGTGGGAAGGGCCTGGATTTTTGGAGATTGAATGCTCTCCTTTGACACAAAAAAGCTATTTCTTTGTATGAGGTGCCCATATCGAAGCATAACACACACTCAAACCAGACCAGTTTTTTTGAAGCTAGAAGCTTTTTTCCGCAATTAGAACAAAAAGTGTAATGCTTTATTAATTTAGTTTCATAAAACCTAGAATTTAATACAATTTATCATTTAATATGATCAAATGGGTGCAAATACAAATATTGACCCACCTGTAGCTTGCTGAATAGCTTCCATGACAATTTTTATTGGTATTCCTGGCAGCTTTAGATCAACCTAAGTGAAAAAGAGTTAGGTGACCTCAAAACGTAAGGAAAGCTTTTTAGATACAGTGTTTCATTTTTGGAAGTTTCAATACCTTACCATACCTGCAAGGCAGTTATTCCTTTATTAGTACCCGCCATCTTGAAGTCCATATCACCATAGTAATCTTCAATTCCCTACCAGCAGAGAGAGAAAGAAGGCAAATTGGAGTGACTTTATCCCAGTGTCCAGTCTCATTTTACAAAAAGTACATTCTGTGTTTCAACAACCTACAAAGCAGTTCTGCATACTTGGAATTACTTCTGAGACTAATATGTTTCCTTTCAGCCTTATTTTGCTGGTCATGTGTAACATTGTTCCTCTCTCTCCTTGAAAATTAAGGGCTTTGGTAGAGTAGATTCTGAACAACAGATTCATGGTTGATTTTGTACTATCAGTGGCTGCCACAGGAAGAAGCTGCAGCATCAGCATGATAATGTACATTTTTTTCCTTCTAGTAGCTTTGTCAGTTTGCTCATTCTCCATCCAATGTAGTGTTTTTCAGTAAAAAAGTATTCAAGAATTATTAATTATCGCAAAAGAAAATTAATTGGAAATAACTGAATAATTAAAAAAGTAAAGAGATATGACTGGACATTTCATGAAGATTTTTTGAAACACACGAGCAGTTTGGGAGACAAAACAGAGAAGATAAACTCTTCAATATTTCCAGTAAAGTATGTTCCAGAATTAACAGGGTAAAATGTTACAGAAGAAGGTCATAGAGGGTATTTTACAGAATTAATCAACAATAAAAACAACAGTGCCAGAAACACTCACCAGGATGTCTGTCAGCAAACGATAGTCCTCAATATTTCCTTTTTCCAGACTGCATTTGGTAATGAGACCTATTGCTACACCTGCCACTGCACTTGATACTGGTACTCCTAATAGTGGTGAATAAACAATACGTTTTTAAAACCTTTTGTCATTTCCAAATCCTGTAACACATCATTATATGTAATTTAGCCTTGTAAGTGCCATATTAAGTACCTGCATCCATCAATGCCAAGCTTCCACCACATGCAGATGCCATTGAAGAGGACCCTACAAGAGTTAGAATACAGGTAAAAAAGTATTAAACATTGGTCAGAAGTATCTGAAACAAAACTTGCTAGTGATTTTCTTCAATGACACTGAAAGTCTGACAAATAACTTACTGCTAGCTACCAAACACTGTGCAGCAGCACACATACTACAATAAATATCTGCAATTAGAAATTTTCTGTACTGGAAGTCTTTTTAACATGAAATAGGTTAATACAGTTTGAATCTTTCATGATACCAACACCCAAAAAGTTCAACAAGTGTAATTATTGATATTAAATATTCTAGACAAGGAATCTGTGGGTTTTGCAGGAAGCTGCAAATGAGACTCCTTCCCTTTCCCCACCAATCCCTTCCCCCATGCACCTAATCCCACTACAGTGCTAGGAACTAGGAGGTGGACTTCAGGGGAATCTGCAGACAGCTGAAATGGAGAGCTCTCCCCAAAACTGGGGAGATAGGAAGGGACAAACAGACAGCCGGGAGAAATTCTCAGTCAGTGAGGGTACTCGCTGTGATTAAACCCTGAAGAACAGGTCTCAATACATGCAGATTTATTCTTCTCACTCGGTAGCATAAAAATGCCCCCATATACTGTTTTATTAAGCTAAGAATTTATGTTTACATCTCATATTGATACTGTGCTGTTATCCAACAGGAAAGAAAGTTCCATTGTTCATGACCACGTACATCTTTTTACTTTTACGTACTTCAGGTAATAGAGCAATTAAGATCATTAACATCAAAACCAAAATATATTACCTAAAATGCCTACAACTCAAGTTTGTGAAACTTGAGCTTTTTTAAAAAACAAATTTAGTTTCTAGCAGTAGGTTGAAAATAAGCAAATCATAATACCATTTGACTCTAAGACTTCAGATGTAACTCGTATTGTGAATGGGAAATCCTGGGGAATAATTGGTTTCAAAGCTCTTTCTGCCAGTGCACCTGTGTAAAAAAACAAACCACAAAGAGACCCGTAAATAAAAACCATCAGATAAAAATAAGAAAACTTACAGCATAGGACTCCTCTAGTCTGAACTTACCATGTCCAAGTTCTCTTCTGTTCATCCCAGTAACTTTGCCAATCTCATTAGTTGCATAAGGAGGAAACTATTAAGTAAAAAATGTGTATACAAACAATTAGCTAGCTTTTTTTATTCATTTTAAAACATACACTTAGGAAAAAAATCTTTGAAGTTTGGGTGCACCTCAAGTAAAAACAAATTTAAAAAAATAAGTCAAACCATCACATGACTTTTATCAGTCACTTAGTTTGCAAACCAGGACCAGTTTGGGTAGTAATTAGTAAATGTTTTACTTGCACAGAACAAAAGAGAATAAAGCAGTTGCAAGGTAGTTGAACAACAACACAGCAAGTTTATTCCAATTAAACTTGTCAAACAAGATATCAGAAGTCTTGTTTCTGTCATACAGATAATGGAACAAGATATGCTTGTTGCCTGTACGAAATACTTTGGGCAAGTTCCAAAGGCTGAGAGAGATCCAAGATGTAAAAGCACTTACTTAGTATTGACTTACTTATTATGTCAGCTGAACATAATAGAGTTTACTAAAAATAAAAGAGCAGGTTAATCCTGCTTTTAGTAACAACCCATTCTTAAGGAGCTAACAATGTTAGAATATTAAAAAGGCTGGATAAAATGGCAATTTACAGATTATCTAATACTTTTTAGCAAACCAGTGCTTTTGCCCATAAACTGTGGTATAAGTTCACATATAAATTAGAATTAAAACATTTAGCAAATGTAGAGATAATTTATATCCTTGGGAGCAATCAACTTCACCTGTAAAAGCAAGACATGAAGCCCCTCTGTGAACCATGCAGAAAACTGACACAGTAAAACTCTCACCTCATAATGCAGCATGAAGTTTTTATCTTTTATTCCACTATTAATTAAAAACAAGAACCATGTCAAAAACAGCAATCAAACATATCTTACATGCAATATCTAATACTTAAGATTATATTCAGTTATGCTTATAGACCCAGCAAGAACAATGAATCAATAGACTACTTTCTGATCACCCACATTTTCCTTCAGGTTTTCTATGTAGTAAACAAATTGAAAAGCATAGTCTACAGAGAAAAAGCCTCATGGTTTAATTGTTAAAACAGTTTCCCTAGCTGTTTAGAATACAATAGGCCCTATCACTTCTTTATGCTGGTTTTGGTGTGTCTAAAGGAAGAACAAATAAAACTTCAAGAACATTAGCATCTTACTGCAGACATTGAAGTAAGAACTCTGAATTGTAAGAGCTCAGAAGGAAAACTGAAAATCTCTGTAACTGTGAAAAACCTTTTATTTAAGTAAAGAAGTGTGCTCAAAGAAGTACCACAAGACTTCATACTTGACAATAAACTCAAAAAACCTAACCTATAAAGAAAGTTGTGGCAAGACTTGCATGTAGTTTCTTACAGAGGCAGAGGCAATCTCTCATTCATGAAGCAACCTACTGACTGCTAATTAAACACATTATTTAACACAAACTCATTTCCAAGAATACCAAAACTAGATAATATGGACAAACACCTCCAGGGCAAAAAAAATTACCTAAAGCAAAGCTGACACACTAAAATGTAAAAGCTCCCACACTGGTGGGATGAGATCACTGAACAGGGAAGGAGTTTCCCCTCCCCAGCAAATTTGCCTTCAAAAATAAAAAAATTAATAACACAAGGACTTGCTACATTGTAAGTTAAAGTTTCCTAACTCTATTAAAAAAGAGCACGTTTTCACCCTCTGAACATTTTTATTTTGAGACAAAATGAGAATATTTAGAAAGGCTGATTCAGCTGGGGGTAAAAAAAGCCAATTCAACCCATTATCTGCTTTTTATTTGTCAACCAAACTTGACAAACACAACAGCACTTCACAGGCTATGTGCATCCAACCTATTGAGCAAATCTTAAAAACTTGTGAGAAATAGATTAAATGAGTAGAATACATATCAAGTTCCATGCATGATGATAAATACTTGGAAGACAGACAATCAACTTTCGTCAATGGTTTTACTTAAAGAGACTTGATATATGGACACAGTTTTACAGATTGAAGAGAGTCACCATTTTCTTTCTCTTGAAATCAGTCTGAATGTTACTTGTAATACTCTCCAATTTAAAATGTGTCTCTGTGGAATTAATATCACCGTAACAAAAAACAACTGCCAAGATATCTCTTGAAAACAAGCCACTTTGAAGTTCCTTGAACTTCAATATATTTATATTCATTAGGACTGAAAAATGTGTAAAATTAGAATTTAATCAAATGTACTTAAATG
This sequence comes from Hemiprocne comata, assembly GCA_020745705.1. Lineage (NCBI taxonomy): Eukaryota > Metazoa > Chordata > Aves > Apodiformes > Apodidae > Hemiprocne > Hemiprocne comata. The sequence continues at coordinate 75,787,699 of CM036588.1, read as the reverse complement.
CTCACCTTCTTTTACTGCCACTAACAAACCACTAAGAGATATACATACCTCACTGCTGTTGAGATAAGATCCGATTTTACACTTGATTCTATGGAGTCAAAAGTAACTGTACAGAGAACCTAAAATTAGAAGACAGAGGGTAAATAAACTGCTCTGAAATACTTCCATCTTTCACAACTTTTACTTGTTTATGAAGAATCAGAATTATTTCAGCAGCAAATATAATGACATCACCTACTACTTGTGCAATTTTTTTTTCCTTCATCGCACAAACTTATTCATAATCTGTAAAGATTATACTATCTTACAAGCAATCACATTTAAAAATATTAATTTAATGCCTCCTAACTAGGTAGGAGCCTAGAACAGTTTGTTCACTAAGTAACCAAACTGCTCGGTTCAAGAGCCAGGGCCAGATGCAGCCACAGTGATGTGCAAAAGAGCAAGGGACTTGCAGCACATGTTATTTTTGGTGGGTTATGAGGGGACAAAACTGAGGAGTAAATCCCTTTTTGCAACTGCCCCTGTAATAAGTCAGATCAGTGGCTGACAGTCTGCTAGGAAAAGGAGTTGTAAAATATAGGAGACCAAATCTTGAATACAGTCTTGATTCAATCCACTCAACATCCGATGCTTTTGGCAAAAAGGAGGAAGAAAATCACTCACTAATGTGATGTTTTGGTAAAATTTCCCTTTTCAGTCCAGGTTATATATTTGCTACCAAATAAAGTTCCTTTTAAATGATTTCTCATGACATGCACAATTTTTCACTGCCTGACATACCAACAACTCATTAACTGAGTCACCCATTTTTCTAAAACAAACAGGATTGTATTTTACAACTTACAAGCTTTTGTTTCAACACTATATTTTTTAACAGAAAAATCTACATAGACAGATAAAAAGAGATATGGTTTTGGATTTATCTTATTAACAACCATTTTACTTTAAGCCATCCTGAATGGCTTGAAGCCAATTAAAGTCCTTACAGCTTTCTTCTCAAACCACCTCCCACCAAGGCAAAACCCAACCAACCAAAAATGCCCCAAATCTGCCAACCTGAACTGAACAAGGAGAATCCTTACAGCTCCTAATTTTAGTAACTAGATGTTCTTCAGGAAGTCCAAAGGCACAATAATGCTTAGCAGACTCTTTCTGGGCACATATGCTTAGAATGTTATCTTAACATCTGTACTGGTCATGTACCAAGGAGTCAAGCTTTGTCTACTGTCTTAATGGACTTGGATATATTTTAATTAAACCTAAACTGTTTTCTAGTTACTACTACTTGAATGTAAAGCAAAATTTGCATTTGAGTGAAAAGTACAAATCTTTTTACTTTTGATCAACTGATTTATAACTTCTGATATTTAAAGATACTACCTGTGTTTGACCCCTCTGAAATAAGGCTGATCCATGAAGCATTTTAAACATGTTCACTTCACATTTAATATCTCTGAGGGAAGTCAAGTCTCTCCCGTCACACCTAAAGTTACAAGCAGGAATTATGAGATCAATTGAACTATAGTCTTGGATAAAAAGTTGACAAATATTATTCAGTAAGAGTTTGATACACTCACCTTCTATATTCATTCAACACAAGATTTCTAAAAATATCCTTTGAAACCACATTGAAAGATTCCATGATTTCATAAGGCTCAGCCTCTGGAAATTTTTCTAAGTATAAAAATGAAATTGCATACAAAGTTGAAAAATGGATGTTAAAGAAGTTTTACTAAAATAGCTTGGCCAAAGAGCACAGTGGAACTCTTAAGTAGTCCCAGCACTACTTAAGTATTTTCTAAATATTAAGAAAGCAGAAAAGAATACCTTTCAGCTGTTCTTCCGTTTCAAGTCTTATTTTGTTAATTGCTTCATCTCTAGAAATCTACAACACAGGATTTGCAAACAGTTAACTCCACAGGGCAGAATAACAAAAGAGGTTGGGGTTGTTGGGTTTTAGTTCGTTTTAAAATCATATAGAACTCAAGGAATAAAGGATAGGATCATCACACAATTCAAAGATCAATAATGTACTGCAAACAAGTATTGGTAGGTAAGAATTTACAGAATAATTTATTATTACCTTTGCACACACATGCAGAGGAAGAGAAGAGCTTTTATTAATGTTGGTTTAAAGAAACTAAGTCTTACAACTATTTCATTATTAATTAAAAATAAATATAGCATATTTGAATTAATTACTTACTTTATCATGGCTAGAATCTGTGAATACCGCATAGATCTTGTTAAAAGCAAGTCTTTTGAAAGAAAAGAAAGGATTTTGGAAAACAGCTTAAAAATCACTTCTGTAATTAGTTTCTTTTGAGGACTAAATGTTTATTAGCAGTACAAAAGCACTGGACTGACACAAACACTACTAGCTCCAGCTGTCCTTCCTGCCTACTTGTCCTGCTGCTTCTCTGAAATTTGTTATCACTTCCACAGAAATGCTCACTCGGGCCAACATATCCTGACCTCTCTTGTCCCCACTCCACAAGAATGGCATATTAACTTATGATACTTTCATTAAGTAGCTTTAATAAGTACAAAACGAGAGCTGAAGGCCACATTCCTAAGTTTCTATGGAAGACACAGCAAGTAATCCTGAATATTCAAAACATGCCATTTTATTAAACAAAACCCCCACATTATTTGATCAGAACTCAAATTAAATAAAAAAAAGCATTTTGAGTCACTTAACAGAATTTAGATCAAAATTATTTGTTCTGAACTTACTTCCTTGCACATTCCACAATCTCTTCAGGAGCAACAAATAACTTCTGAACAGTTCTCTTGACAACACCTTGTTCCTTCACTAGTTGTTGAATTCCCTGAATTATTTGCTGGGTATGCTTCAACCCTACTTTGATGGCATGACAGAAGTCTTGCTGCAACATATTCTCAGCAGTTGCTTCCAACATAACTATCAATGGAAAGTTAAAAATCAAGTAAATTACTGTTTTATTGTTCAACAGCAATCTAACTCAACTGAGGAAATACAGATTAGCATTAAACTGCATAAATATAATGGAATACACTTTTCCTAACCAAAAATCACCTATCAGCATTGATTATTCCTACTCTTGTGTAAAAAATATTAATTTCAAAGTATCTGCAAAGAGGCACCTACTTAATTTTCAAACACTCAACAGATACTAGTAATTAACCTACTTACCAACTTGATTTTGTGGAGCTCCAGCAACAACTAAATTTAAAGCACTAGAAGACATTTGTTTTCGAGTTGGATTGATAACGGCTTCTCCATCAACCAGTCCTACCCTCACTGCACCTACAAAGAAACTCCAGAAATTTATTATTACAATAAGGAAGTTCTTTAAGGCATCATTTTACTTTGAAAATTATACATCTGAAAACAATTAAAGCCGTGGATTAATTTAAAAATATTAGCACATTAGCTACATATTGAGAACAAATCTGTAAGGCAAAATTATCTATTATTTAATTTCTTTTGGGTAATATTGCTGGGTAGGGCATTTAATGCCAAGTAGTATTATACACAGGACTGTAGGTCCATATTTTTTTTTTAAATTCACTTGAGCACATATTTTCCAGAAAAAAAAAGGTGAAAAGAAAATACAGCTAAATAGTTGTTCTTGGCTAGATTATTTCTTCCCATAGAATATTCAAAATGAAATAAAGTTCTCCTTGAGTTCCTAAAGAAAAAGTATTGTCATCCAGCTTTTGTCTAAACAATGCCTTTCAAAACTAAGTTTCTTTGAATAAAAAAAGTATCTATACTATACTATACTATTTCTGGATTATAAATCCTTCCAGAAGTATATTTAGTCCAGGAAAAAATGACTTGAAGAGCAATATTCCTATCCATTGTACAAGTATTTTCAATACTTGACACAAAGATCAGTGGACTTCAGATTCAGATTCTTGCCAAAAAGAAAGCACGAACTATGGTCTAAGTTTTCCATTATGTTCAAATCATCCAAAATTTCAGAATATTTGCTTACCAATAGGACCATTCCATGGGATATCAGATAATGCAAGTGCTGCAGAAGCTAGAATGAAGAGAGAAAAATCTGGATTAGACAAACCAGGTAATATCAAATCACACACAAGCAGTAATTTGCAACAGTCCTCTTACCTCCGTTAATTGCCAGAACATCAGGATCATTGACACCATCTACTGCTAAAAGATTACAAAGGATCTGGCATAAGATAAAAGACAATGAATAATTTTGACCTATACATTTTCATTAGCTGTCAATACAAAGCTAAGGACAATAAAACATTCCATGTATTTATACAAGCTTATTCTGCAAATTAAAAACTGTTCAGGCACCTAAACTAGAAAGCTCATGAAAAAAAACACTAACATATAGCATCTTATCATATTGCACACATTGTTAGCCTTTTTCCTCCTCTGTTGTACAGTGGATATTATATTTTTTTTCCCTGTATCTCTGCAACAAAATTTGGAAACTTGCATGTAATAAAAATACTTTAAGACAAGGAGGTGACAAACTAAAAAGCAGCATTACACCATTAGACCCTTTTTCAAACTGTAAGCCCTTCCTGGGTGCTAATGAAAACAGCTTTTCTTAAAACAGTGCTCGTATCAGTTGAATTTTTCACTGGATGTACCTAAGTTTTCCATTCTGAAGGTTAAGAACACTGAACACGACCTACCTGTGTATCGTAAAAGTAGCCAACTGGAAAGAGTGGTCTGATCGACCGATCTGCAAAAGAAATATTCAAAGTCTAAGGAGTATTTGCTTTTCAGTAGTTAGTATTCAGTTTGTCTTGTAATAAACCCACAAGAAACTGACAAAAATAGTTTGAAAGAAAGCCCCAAAACCGACAAAAAATTCAGAGAACCCAGGCGGACATTTAGCATGAAATATAGTCAGCTGTAAAATTTTAGCAGCACTCAGACTAAAATAAGAGGTATTTGGGTGAGCAAACCCATTGCCACGTAACACGAGGTAAAAACATTGGAAAAGTCTTCTGTGCTTTAGGATACAAATAATCTATGAAACAGTATTTCACCAAAAGCATCTTCAATCAAGAGACATAGTCCACCAAGAAAAAAAGCAACAAAAGCATGTGTATTCAAAGTGCTGCATTATTTCCTTGACATGGAGATTTCCTTTCAACTTTATTTCCATCTGAAGTGTACAGGACTCTGTAACAACCCAGGTCTCACAAGCTCCTCCTTCTCCTAATTATTTTCATTGCTGTCTGAAAATGCTGAATTTCAAGGTGTTATCTTATTATTGAATGGAGATAGCCATGACAAAGGTGACTTTTTGAGCAGGATCAAGAGGGAGAGAATGAGAATATACCAAGCCAGCCTGCAGAAACAATTAACTCTGCAAATGACAGTCATAAACTACTCTCTCTTTTCAAACATCATGAGGATGTTGCAAATTATTGAAACTACAATGTAAATAAAGTGTTTCAGCCTACCTATTACTCTGCTTGTAAGAATTTCTTTATCAGTGGAACCCAGTTCTCTCCTCAGGTAGTTTGTAGGAATTCTTCCTGCTGCAGCAGCTTTCTGACGATAGTCGACCTTTTAAAAACAAAAGGGGGTTCCTTAAGACAACAGATTACTGAATTCAGAGCCACAGGAGCATTTCCGTTAGAAGGAACACCTCAGGAGGTCTATGGTTCAAGTTCCCACTCAGAGCAAGGTCAACTCTGAGTTCAGACATTACTCGAGGCTCTGTCTTGATGGCCAAAGAGACCCTCGCATTCTCTATCACATATGGAGCGTCCAGCCAGTCAGTCCCCAGTCTGAACTGGTACAGGGCACTAGAGCACCCCAAGTTCAGGACTTTGTGTTTATAGAATTACAGAAGGTTCCTGTCAGCCTATTCCTCCAGCCCCTGGATCCTCCCCTCCAGCCACCAGCCCTGCTTCTGAGTGTATCATCTGCAAACCCCAGTTTGGGGTCATCTGTAAACCTGTCAGAACAGAAATTCCAGGTCACAATACAAGTATGAAACAGGCTGTGACCCAGGACAGACCCTCTGAGGAACTCACTAGGATTCAACCTCAAGGTAGAAGGTGAATCATTAACCCTCAAAAGCCACAACACTTTGAGCCTCATGATTCAACAAGTTTTTCACACATCTAAAAGATAATGTCTGAACATGGATGTTATGGCAGACAAAGTTCACTAGGATTTTGTGGAAAGCCTTGCTAGAGCCAAGGTAGACACCATCCACTGCTCATTCCTTGTTCATAGGTTGTTATCTGCTATTCTGAAGTCCAAGGTCTGTAGTGTGCTACTTGTATTCCCCAGTCCCCCCAGCACCTTGAACTCCGCTATTCAATGATTCCTGGTGCTAAGGCTACCACTGATGATAACAAAACTCATTTTGTCATTAGTACTTACCACTAATGGCATAAACTGAGATGCAGAAGGCTTAGTTTTACTGACTGCTGTGACCATTACTGCCGTGTCACCTAGCTGGATTAAGAAAAAAAAATAAATTGAAATTACCTGCAACCAAACCATTGCCTCAAAATAAAACTCCAGAAAATTCTTTGCAGAAAACAGCCACATAAATCCATGCTTCACACCATTATTTTTGCATTTGAAACAGTTTTTTTTTCCTACAAAACAGCTGTACATTCATTAGGGATTAAACTGCCATTTGAGGCTCTATATCCCCTTAATAGGCTCTGGTGTCCTACTAATGGCTGCCTAGAACCAGAAATTTTTAACCAATTTTTGCACAAATTTTAACTTTTTTTTTACCTGAACAACAGCAGATCCATCAGCAAACCTAGCAAGTTTTCCAGAAGACAGTTCCATCTTTCTATTGGAAAGATATAATTATGTTACCAGGGTGAAATAAAGTAAATTTTCCGGTAACTTCTGCATCCATCTACAGCACCTACTGTACAGAATGTTGGCTACACTTCATATTAGAGACAAAAATCCTCATTAGATATGGAAATTTAAACTCTTTGACCATAAGATAGTGACCAAATACTCTTACTTTCATGTGCTCTTGCTTCACCTGTCCTGCGTCTTTCACCTCGAAGCAAAGACTTCATCAGAGATTACTTGAAATTACACTTGGGGCTTTGAGGAAAAATGCTTTGCTAGCACTGGAAGATCAATCACTGACCTGCACAAGTTGGGGTTTAGAGTCTTGTCACCAGAAAAATGCAAGTTCACACCTGCTGTGCTCTTACAAGAAAAGAGGAGCTGATTCCACACCTACAAAACACCTTTTCACTGAATCATAGAATCATTTTGGTTGGAAAAGACCTTGAAAGTCATCAAGTCCAACTGTTAACCCAGCACTGACAAATCCAACACTAAACCATGTCGCTCAGCACCACATCTACATGGCTTTGAAATCCCTCCAGGGATGGTGACTCCACCACTGTCCTGGGCAGCCCAGGCCAGAGCCTGACAACCCCTTTGGTGAAGAATTGTTTCTTAATATCTAATGTAAACCTCCCCTGGACCAACTTGAGGACATTTCCTCTCGTTCTATCACTTGTTCCTTGGGAGAACAGATCAGCCCCCCTTGGCTCCAACCTCCTTTCAGGCAGTTGCAAGAGCAATAAGGTCTCCCCTCAGCCCCCTTTTCTTCAGGCCGAGCACAGGGGGAAGCTAACTTTTCCCACCACAGCTGCAGAATATTCTCTTTTGTACACGAAAGGGAAGGAAATACACCTGCTCTTCCCCCACCGTGAACGAGGAACAGCACGCAGCAATGTCAGCGGCAATTTCTCCTCAGGTTTGTTTAAGCCCCCACCCCAGACAGGTCCCTCCACCGGCTGCCCTGGGGACCGCCTGCCCAGAGCCAATAGCAACAGCCAGTCCACAGCCAGCGCCGCAGTCCGGGCCGAGGGAGCGGGGAACAGCCGGGACGCCTCCCCGTTGCTCCTTCAGGAAGAGGAGAGCCCCTCACCTGCCCCCCACCTCCACCGTCACGGTCCGGCCGGGCCCGGGCTGCGTCGCAACGCCGTGGGCGGGCACCAGCCGCAGCATGAAGCCGTCCGGCCGCAGCAGCAGCCGCCGCCATCGCGCCCTAGTCCCGCCACCGACGGCCAAACCACCCAGCGCAGCGCGGCAACGGGCCGTGGCGGCGGCCATAGCTCCGGTGGGTAGGAAGGCGCCACTCAGTTGGCTCCCGGCGGCGGCGGGGGGCGGGCTGCCGCGCAGTAAACTCGAAGCGGATTGGCTCTCGTGCATGGCGGGTTAGTTTCGATTCCGCAGCGCGAGCACCTCCCAGCGCCCTCGGGTAGCGTCCTGCTGGCTACGGCAGCGGAGGAGGGTCAGAACGCGCAGAGCGCGAAGGTGGCCTCTCAGGTTCCCTCAGCGGGGCCCGGCTGAGAATCCTGAGGTAAAAAGTGGCAGAAAAAGCTCCGTGGTGGCCCCTCGGCTTTAGAGCACAGCTCAGACTAAAGTTTGGGGGGCAGGAGCCCAGACTGAGGGGGAGAGGACACCTGCACCGGGGCTGCTGCCTCCCTTGCCGGCCTTGGCGTGTCAGGGGGCTCCGCCGCACCTTCCCGCCCCTGAAGCCGCCTCAGGTTGCCCCGGGCTCAACAGCCAGCGCCTACGGCCCGGTATTGCTGCTGAGGCGCAGCAGCTGCAAGGCCTGGGGTGGAAAAGTTATGACATCTTACACAGTCATTCAAAAATTCAGGGCCCTTCCTTCAGAAGCGTTGGCTGAATGAGTCAACGCCTGCTGAAACTCACATTTGAAAGGAAAATTACACATTTTTTAATTCTTTTGCCCAAAAAACCTCGTTCTGTGCCTCTTGTTTCCAATACAATCACAAAACCTCTCCACATTTCAAAAGAAAGAATTGTAATTAAGCCTGCTAAATCTTTTTAGTAATTACCATTATAGCTGTATTAATCATAGATGCTTTGGCAGAGTCTGGCCATCGGAGCACAGCAACAGCATCCAGAGATTGACACCAAGCTTCAGGGTCATGCTCATCTCCAGTAACCAAAGGGGTCACTCCACTGAGCCATTCCTCACTTTTCTCCTGGGTACGCCAGGAGTAATGATCTTTAGCACTCTCTTAAGCCAGGAACGTCAAAATATTTTTCAAAATGCGAGAGGAGTGTTACAACAGTTGTTACTGCTTGTCACAAAGGCTTGCCAGTTTAAATATTTGTTGTGCTGTTACATGGTCAGAGTGCAACAGAATGTTATGCTTACAGGACAGTGTTTTTGTTCAAACACTAATTATTCCTCAGACAGTTAGATTATTGCTCAGTTGTATAATGCAAAAGGGATTAGTAATTATTATTATTTATGCCTGTGAGCATGAATGAACAGCAATGGAATCATGGGGATCTGATCACCCCAACAGTGAGATCCATGCAGGATTAAACTAATGCAAACTGTCATGCTTCATCTTAAACTCATCTGCCATCTGGAGTTAACAATGTATCTTTGGGCAATATTTATTTAAAAAATTAATGCCATCTATTACTAGTTTAATTCTAATGCTATTTTGATATTGCTTGTTGTTTACTAATCTTTTCTGTTTACTTAACTGAATTCTTCCGTTAAAGCTGCATTTATAGAAAACAGATTCATTGGCTGGGAGAACAGTCCAAGTAATAATTTCTCTTCTATGCCAACATGTTTCTTATCTTTTTGGCAAGACAGAGGAGAGAAATAAGATGAGTGATCCAGAAACTTAGGATTTGGCTGGGCAAAAGGACTGTTAACTTTGTCCAGATTCAGAATTTGTTGGTGCAGTTTTATTTGGTACAAAAATATATTAGGTGGCAAAGCAAGAATGTTCACCATGTTTGCCTGAATTCACATTTGCTTTGCTGCTGACAAACAGGATTGTTCGGAAATATTTTTAATATAATTATTACTAATTAAAATTGCTATTCTCTAGCTCATGGCAAATAACTGTTCGAAAGTCTCTACTGTTATAAAAATGTATTTGATTTCGTAAGTGTGATAAAGGAGTGGCTGGAAGAATTCATGTAATACAAGAGACATGAGCAAAACAATTCTTGACTTCTGTTAAGCACGGAAGACAGTTACTTAGGACTTTCAAAGCTTAAATTCGGTTGGGGAAGCCAACATACTTAAAGCAGAGAATTACAAGTGACAAGCAAAGAAGTGACAGCAGGGTGGCAGAATGAACACAACGTGATACACATATGTTGAGGCTGAACAGACTGATGTTGCAGAATTTGGGAAGAAGCGTAACACAGGCATAGAGGAATATGTAAGGATGACTTAGAAGTGATCTAGAAGTGAAGAACTTTCTAACAGGCACTCACTGTTCATTCACCACAAAGGATAAAACCACGCATAAAGTGTTTTTCTTGAACACTTTTGCTCTCAACAGCAACCAGCATACAACAAACACTTTTGTTAGCTCCAGATGTCTGACACTTTGTCTCAATAATTTCTATGTAAGAGAAACTGTGACATTTCTGTCCTCCTGATTTCTGTCTTCAGCAACATTGCACAGTCATCACTTGTATTCCAACATGGTTCTGAGATCTTAGAGGAATGCCATAACTTTTAAACTCTTGAGAAGCAACCATGCAAAATTTATCCTTCAACTTTAAAAAAAAGCACATTACTTGTACCAAAGAACGAATTCTATAGCTAAGATGATTTATGGTTGTATAAAAACCCCAGAATAAACATAAAAAGATGTTTTTCAGATGATGCTTTTAAAGATAATTATTAACCTTGTTATATTTTTCATTTGAACATGCATTAGAAGAATTAAACAGTTCACAAACAGCAGTGAGCATTGAAAATAGGTCTTTTGACTTAAACCAAAGTTATTAGATAGCTTTTTCCACACTTACCAAATAAGAAGCCTGAAGTGTATGTGCTTCATAACTGTCACAGGCTAACATATTATGGCCATACCACTGTAACAGGAAAAGCATATGAGAACAGAGATATAGTTCAAGATACTAGGCAGCAAACAAAATTCATGTTTAACCTCATGAAAAAGCAAAAATATTATTCATTTATTTAGCAGGATTTGGACTTTATCTCTCTCCATTAAATTTTTTCTCTGCTATTCTTGTCTACCTGAATCCATATTCAGTTTAATGATATGTAATAATAATAATAAACACCACCCAAGAACACACACCACTGTAATTTCCCCATTTACATTTTGTTCATCTAGTTTGGAATTAGTTTGAAATTGGAATTCCAAACTTCTGCTTATGCACAACAGATGCTGGTAAACTGGGAATAAACCTGTTCTGCACTGGAACTTCAAAACTGTGGCTTCTGAACCACCCACCAACATTTCAGCAGGCAAAAAATACTGAAAAGGTGTTCTTACAGTCCTTCTTAACACAGCTGCTTGGTCTTTTCATAGTCTGCATGTTGGACACCATGCTGACAGGATTGCTTTTTCTAATTAACCTCCACAATTACACTTACTCAGGTCTCACGGGGGGAGAACACGCTGTACTGACTATATTTCCCATGCTTTCTTTCTAAAATAAGACTGAATGTGGCAAGTAGATGGCCCATGTATACCATGCTCTGAAGACCAGCACATTTGGATTCCTCCTCAAGAGAAATAACAAGCTCCTGAGCCAAGGGACTTCTGCTGTGAACGCCCTACCCACAGATGTTCAGCAATCATAAATAAGGGCTAATCTCAGCTCTGGTGACAGCACATGTGGAGATAGATTTCTCTTTGCTGTTTTATTGAAAATGTATCCATCCAAAGTCTTAAGGGCACATGGAAAATGCTAATTAAAATGTGTATGCATACTCCTTGGAACAATATCTAGGATTAAAACCCCTCCCGGAATCCTTCTCCACCCAGAAATTAGAGATCACCCAAGCAGGCTTTTCTCTCCCAGAAGTCTTGAGGTTCGGTTATCCAGGCTACCCTTGTAGCAAACCCCACAGAGAGGGAGCCTGGAGGTAAAAATCTCTTTCTATGGGGAAGGTTGTTCCCATTGTGCTGCAATATGAAGCATGTCCCCCCCAGAACAGCTCCCCCGACCACCACCAGACCGTTTTCCTATGTTTCAGTCTCAGTAGCTGCAACTGCCACCATTTACACCATTTCTTGCCCCATTCAGAAGGACACTCCTGGTACATGTTCTGCTTCCATGGGCTATGGCTTTGTGCTTACCTAGCAAAGTTATCCCATTTGAAAGCAAAAGGAATCACTTGGAAATTAAAAAAAGCCCAAAAAACCAACAAAAGCAAAAGCAAAAGAACAAACAGAAAAAAACCCCAAACAATCAATACTTCAAGACCAGTGTGGAAACCTGTAGCTATTTAGGATAAAAAGCTTGACCCTGCTAGTAATTTCCAAAGTCCATGCTTAGTACCTCTTTTTTGAAAAATGGGATTTCAGAGTAGAGATTTCTTTGGTCTATTTGAAAATTTAACCTCCATAATAATTTACAAATGTCAATTTCTTGAAGAATATTACATTGCTTCTTCTGAATATATGTGTATAGACATACACGTGTAAAAAAGTGATGTGTGCATGTTTTAAGTTACAACCAACTTCTGCAGCAAAAGGCAGCTACCATTTTGCATACACTCTTCTACTGGATGGCTTCTTGTGGCTCTACTTTATACTATAAGATTAAATGGAGTTCCTTAAATAATTCTGGCATGAAGTTATATGCACTTAATATTTTATTTATTAAGTGGGACCCATAACACAAACCTGGATATCTGAAAGCAACTCATGAAGAATGACAAAGATAGCACTACTTGCTTTAAATTAGAAAAAAAATATCCTGATAGTGATTTATTTTCCTGTCTTTTTTGCCATTATTCCAGAAAAAGACAATGCTGGTAAGAAGCTGTTCCCCTTACTATTGCAGTGCAGTTCCCCAGTAGTGCTCCAGCCATACCACCATGCCCAGGGAGGACATCTTAATGCAATTATTTCATTACAAGCTAGGGGGGACAGTTACAGAATGTAACTGGGACCAGCATTAGATAGCCCAAGGAGCCTGTTCATTTGACACACACAAGTAACTTTTTTTGAGCTGGTAAACTTGTTTTAGTATGATACATAGCTCTCATCCTAACTTTCTAAAGAAGCCATAGGAGTATACATTGAAATAGACATTTTAAAGCAACTTCTTTTAGCTTTCACTTGATCTTCTCTTCTTCTTCCCTGTCATGTTCAGCTCTACTCTACTCTCCTGCCATACCTCTTGTGATAGCTTTCAGATGCTGCTAGGTTTCCTTAGCTTGCTTTAGCTCATTACTTGAGTGAATCATTGTTTCCTCCAGAAAACTCATTTAGGATGAAGTTAGTAATCAAACCTCCTGTGGTAGGTGGATGTAATCTTTTATTTGAATGAGGGATGTTGGAGCAAAAGAAAGAAGGTGGGCTGATCACATTAAACAAATCACCCAGTCACACCCATCAGACTCCTGGCTTGCATTACCTTGGGGCGGGGGGCACCTGTGTCTAATCCAATTCCAGGACACCACTAGTCCTACTTCCTTCTTCTCTTTGGGCATCTGTGGGCTGCACACTGCTCTGCTCCCTGAGTGGGAAGGAAGTGCCATGTAGCAGCACTGTGTGTATCTCCATTATGGGAACAGGGGGTTAGTTCAAACAGAGGATGTGGGTAACTAACTTCAAGCCTGTGATCCTCCTGAGTGGCCTCCTTACTCAGCTGGCCTGCTGAGGAAGTTGGAGGTGTCCTTAACCAACTATCTCGGATGAGTGTTTGAACATGTAAGAAATGGTTGCAAATCAAATTCCCCCCCCCCCCCCCCAAAAAAAAAATTCTGAAGAAGTTGGCTTTTTTTCTTAATTGAGTCCTGGGGAGCCTGTGAATTGCAAGTAAGATGGAAGATTGAATGATTGTCAGAAGAAAATGTTTTCTTTTTTTCTTCGGCAGCGCTATTTGGATGTGGCAGTGATCGAACTGTGTGTGTATATATACAGCCAATATGTTTGCAGAAATTCTATTGTACCCACAGTGTAATATACCCACAGTCATATACAATCTATCATATTTTTTTTCTTTTGAGTAATAAACTTCCAAGACTTTTGAGTTATCTTTATTACTGTGAAACTGAAAATTAGTGAAAGACTTCAGGAAAACAGTTGCTATGTTTTTCAAGCTGTCAGTGAAATTAAACCAGACAAAACGACAACAAAAAAGACAGGCTCCTCCCTTGAACAAATGGAGCACAACTGCTTCTTGTTCACCTGGGCTCTCCTTTGTCCTGTCTATTGTATTATGTTGAGAATAAAAAGTTCTTGAGTTCAGCAACCTGTTTTCAACCAAGGCTGGTGTATGGGATGTAAAGCCTTTCCAACAAGACAGTATTAAGATATGCTTTATGTGGAAAAACCTGGACAACTGAGTCTCTTGCAGTATTTTGGCAGGTTGAAAATGGGCTGAGTGGGTGTGCAGGGTGGGAGCGGTCTGTAAAACTGAGGGTCTCTAGAGAGAACTTGGGCCTTTGGATGTAGGGACTTGGTAGCTACGTGCAGGCTTTGACTAGCACACGTTCATGTGAGCTCACAAGAGCAGTTCTGTGGGATGATGGGGAGTATCTCTCTGTTGCTAACAGAAATTGTTATATTTGCTGATAGAAAACCCTCTGTTTTACTTGGAAATAAAGACATGGTTTGTAATTCTTCTCTCCAGCAACTTTAACATCCTTGGCCAATTACTGAAGTAGAGCTGTGATGGTTTCTGGGGGTTGCAGATTTGGGTGCTTTGTTAGTTGAAGCCACCTCAGTTCATTTAATCTGATACCTTAAGTCCAGGTTCTTCTAAAATAATTATCTGCATGTGCAGCAAGATCGTGTAAAGCAAAATTATTCCCTGTGACAAAATCTTTCTTCCTGAAGGGGTTACCATCATGTTTTATGCCACTTCCTGTGGAGCTGTGTTCTCTTTCACCAGCTCCCCTGGAAATGGAAATATTTGCAGTCAGTGTCTGGGACAGGCAGTGGTACTGTATGGACATCCTGGCTTTTGAATGGAGTTTGCTGTAGTTTAATAGCAAAACCTAGATGTACAAAAGAGATATAGTTGTAGAAACTCTTTGTTTTTATCTTTAATATGAAGGGTAAAATATAATCACTATGTATTTCCTTACTAAGTGCACTCATGGGCCCATTTGGTGTAGCATTTGAGATTCTGCAAATATTTCTGACTGACAGAATGCCTTGCAGAGCTCAGTAAATGGCTTTAAAATTTTCCTCTTCTGACAACAAAATTTCTCTGTCCTTAAGGTGTGCCACTTAATAATCTTTGGCCTCTGGAAAAGCAGAAGGGTGAGCAACTACAGTGAGAGTTACTGTTTTTAAACAGTCCACCAGATAACAAATTGTTTCCTCCAGAGCAGTGTGAACATTCACATTTTCATCTCAGAGACGATCCTTTGTGCTATGTGTCTTTGCTGGAGTCTTTTTGGAAGACCCTGGTGGGGTGGTGTCTCATCATGCCCTGACCCTTCCATAGTGAAGAAATGGAGGCTACCTTGCCCACATTTGCAACAAGCTTCCTGGACAGAGGAAGACCCTAAAATAAGTTATTTCGTGCATCTTCCTCTATTTAATCTTCTGCCATACGATGGCACTGGTTAGCTGACCATGGGAGATGCTTCTCCTTTTGCAGTCCAAGCTGGGTTCCAGCTCCTTTGCAGTGATGGCCAAAGAGTGCAGCCTCTGCCCACAAACTCCTCCACAGCTTGCTTGGAAACTTCAGGAGATAGACTAAGTATTTTTTGAATAGCAGAAAACAAGTTTGTTTTTCATTACATATTATTTCATAGCTTTCTAATCCTTGAGGTAAATCCCAAGCTTGCCTCTTCAGTGTGATCACATGAAATACGGGCAATATTTAACTTGCAGGGATGAATGAGTGGCACAGGAAATACTTTTTTTTTTATTGGAAGTGAAGGGGAAAATCTACACAAATGGTGAATTTTACAAAATATACAAGAGACAGTGCTCTCCCCTTTGTGTGTGTGCAACAGCCACTAAGTCCATGGCTTAAAAAGGAGGACCTAAAGGTGTGATTTTAAGTCTTCCCAGGCATTTGCATGAATTCTGAGCTTCAATGCTGTATTCTTAGCAAAACAGCCATTGTTTAACAAAAATAAAGACAAAAGCACTCTGCCTGTATGGGATAATTTTTAGATACCTGTTTTCAAAACTGAATTAGCACCACTTCTAACGCTAAAAATGAACCTGTATCTAAAAATTGGAACCTGTATCTTCAAGTAGTTGAAAAAGAAATGTAAATGAACATCACATGCAATGCACAAAGCTTCCAGATGTGTGTGCTAGTTTACTGTTAATTCAAATTTTAACTGCCCAAGTTAAAGTGACACATATTCCAGCACCTTTTCCCAAAAATCCCCTGAAAGGGCTGAGCACTACTCAGGGCACCTCTTTGTACTAACCTATGAGGCCATGCAGACCTTTGGCTGGGAAGAACCAAAGGTCTCATTTTATCATGATTCTTAAAATAATAATTTAAATCCAAATAGGTCTGAACTGAACTGAGGCCCTGAATTACTTGCCCAGGGCTGGAAACTAAAAATGCCAGTGACGGACTGAGGGTGGCCATCCTTTTTGGAAGGTGGTTTCTAAAACAAAGCGAAGACTCTTGTTTGATGGGCAAGTAGCTGTCTGATCCAGCACGAAACGCAAAGAAAATGCATGTAAAAGAAGAGAAATATATTTAAAAATGCATTTAAAAATCATAACTACTTATTGCCTGATTTTCCTGTGTGGCAATGCATAAGCTAGTGGGACTGCACTCACTATTGCCTTAAATCTTTGACAAATTTTAAAGGAATTACAACTTTAAGGCCCAATGCATTTCCTTCATTGCATTCCTGTTTCTGTTAAGGAGAAACATGAGATGTCTCTTGCTGTCATGTGAGGATGCATTTGCCAGATTAAAATGCCTTTGGTCCCTGCTCTTCTTGGGAGTGTGGCTGTGGATTTGGGGTCTGCCCCTGTCCTGCAGCAACTTGTGGGACCATTGTCTTTTTTAAGGCAAGATAATGGTGAAAGAAAGGCTTTGTGTTGGGGATTAGTGCACCAAATAGATGAGTAGGAGAGGTGGTAATTAAACAAGATGATGAGATGGAGGAAAGTGGCAATAAGGATTGATGACATGGCTCAGGTTGGCAACGGAGCATGGGATGAAGTTGAGTGATTTGAAGGTGAAGTGTGATTGATTTGTATTGCATCAGATGATGGCACAAAACCAATAATAAAGTAAATTTGGAACTTTTCAAATCCTTTGAAAAGCTAGTCTTGATTATTTAGCTGTGGATGTGACGTTTTGAAGTATCTATTTAATGATTACTTAGGCTTTAATTTTGGACATCCTTTCTTTTAACTTGGTATTTTAATTTTAAAAAGCATTTTCAGGTAAGAGAATAAAAAGACAAGACAGTGATTAACAGGGCTTCTCTCACCAAGAGCAAAGCTCTGGTAATCTCAGAGAAAGACAGGAGGATGTAATGTAAAAACCAGAATAAAGACAGGGGTTGATTACTTGCCTACAACTTTTCAATAATTAAAAAGTCTTAACCATTTAATCCTTTTAATTTTTGCTGTCTATGAAACTCAGGGAAAAGGTCTTCAAAGCTTTTTCAAAAGTTGGATGTTGACAAAGTCTGAACTTGCAGCCGTGCTATGTGAGTGTGGTGGACGGCTCATTTGAAATAAAGCAGCAGCCTTACAGCTCAGAGTCCTACAGCTCATATCTGTTCCCTCTCTTTCCCCTTTGGCATGATGGTTTGCATTTTTCACTTTAATTTCAAACTCAAACTATAAATAGCAGTTAGGAACTGTGTAAATGCGGTGATTGATATGGGTTTTGTTTGCTGTTCTCACCCACTCGCCTTATAAAGGAGGTCTAAGCTGAAATTGAGAGCTAATGATCGAGCAGTTTGTCGACCCGTGCATTGTCCTTGATCTGTTTCCAGTGTTGGCTCCATCCTCTTGCTGTGACAGATGTCATTGATTTCGACAGGGCTGAGTGAAACTCTTTGTATGGAGCTTTCAAATTTTACCATGAACGCATCTGATGGACTCAAAATAAACTTATTTCTTCAAAGTGACTCCTTCGAATACCTAAACGTTTACCTTAATTTTTTGTTTGTTTTTTCTTTTCTTAGGAAAATAATAAAACCTGTTTTCTTTTGGGGGACGTAATATAGCTTCTCCTGATCAGAAGAGATAGCACATATTCCTATAAAAATGAGGGATGAAGAAGGTAATAAAATGTTTCTCGGGCTGATAAAAATATGATTTATAGCCAGGACCCAGTTATAAATCCCATCAACACTTACTATAGTTATACTTGCACGTTGCTGCATTGTTGAAAGAAAGGTTAGTAAAGGCATTAGGCATGTGGTGTTTAATTCATATGGTTACCTACACAAGTTGCAACTAGCTTGAAAAATGCTAGCGTTGTTAGTAAAGTAGTAAGAGAATAGTGGTATATGTTAATAGTCATAAGGGTTTCTGCCATCTAAAACTAAGTATAGTCAAATGTGTTTTGGGACCTGAAATGTGTGGAACATATGAAAGTTTTAATAGCTGCAGAAGCCAGAGTAGCAGAGGAAGGGGGGGATACCTCAGCTTGTGGTGGCAGGCATTTGCTCCACAGCTGGTGACAGCTCAGTGATTCAATTTCAACCTCTGATTTGTCTCATTTAAGTTCATACATGTGTTTGGCCTTGAGCTTTTTTAGGTGTTACCCTGTCCTAAGAGCATCCCACACCCCCATATTTAAGCTTTTAAAGTTATTTATAACTCTGCCTAGTGGGTGTAAAGAGCAAAAGGAAAACCAGGAATTTCTCTGTGGTGCACTCTGGATTTTTGTTAACTCTGCATCACTGGACTGATCATTATCAGCAACTTTCAGAGTATTATGCCCAGGAAGGGTGATACTCCATCCATCTGCCTTTGGCTTCAGAGGTTACACCCCAGTTCTGAAAAAAACACCTATTATTAACTTATTTTTAATTGTCAATGTTCTTTTCAAGATACTAAAATGCTTGTGGGTGTACAGGCATGTATAAACACACAAAGTCAGGGCATCAATGTCCAGTGCATCATGTGAGCTCTGTACTCTTGATTACTTAGATCTTTTCTGTGATTTTTTTTTTCCTTTAGGATTATGTCTATTTTTTCCAATTTCAAGCAGTTGTTGGATAGTTCCTACTTGCAAAATCCTCAAGCAGATGTAATTCTGCCCCTGCCATGATCGACAAACAATCTGTCAGCTGGAAATCTCTTAAATTTTCCTCCTGAACCTG
Organism: Hemiprocne comata; assembly: GCA_020745705.1. Classification (NCBI taxonomy): domain Eukaryota; kingdom Metazoa; phylum Chordata; class Aves; order Apodiformes; family Apodidae; genus Hemiprocne; species Hemiprocne comata. The sequence continues at coordinate 75,768,428 of CM036588.1, read as the reverse complement.
CTTTGGTCTGATACTTTTACTTTTCAGAGGAGTAGCTGTAAAAGTATGCTAATAAAAACTTTCTCCTGCTTTATCAAAAACTCATGCCATGTAGTTGCATCTCCTGGTTGTGTAGTTCATAGCCTGGCTGTTTCCATAACCCCCTCACATCACCCAGATGTGTGTGAGCTTCCCTGCAGAAGTGACACTGGGAGCTTTGGATTTTGTGGCCAAGTGTGCAAAAGGAAATGTAAAAAATCCAGGTTGCCTCTGTAATCTCACCTTTGTGGGTACATGTTACAGGCTTTAATTGCCCAGCTGCAAAAGGGTTCTCAAATGCAGTATAATCAGCATTTTCTAAAGGCTCAGTTGCATGAGTTTTATCTCTTTTTTTTTGAGCTGTTTTACTTTCTGCATACTGTGGCCTGTCAGTGGCGTGTGGTCGGCTGTACTTGCACTGCAGCAATTTCTACATTTAACAAGTACAAGATGCTGTTGGGCACCAGCAAACACACAGCCTCTAAGGAGGCTCTGCAGGAAAAAACATGCAGAGAAAATCCCCTCTTTTCTCTATTTTGTGCTCTGAAAAGGAGTTTGACTTGCCATGCCACAAAATTTTGAGGTCAGGACTGATTTTTTGACCCTAAGAAGGATTTAAAGCCTCTGTGAGGTTGTCAGCCTCTCGCCTTCAGTGGCTGAGCTGGAATGAAACTGAATTTCTTGGCTGAGTCTGCAAAGTTTTGGGGAGTGTTGGCCTTCACAGCGATATCCCTGGCCAAGGCTGGCCCTGAGTGCTGGTGGCTTCTGTGCCTTACTTACATGCAGGAGAGAATATGCTTTTGAGGATTGTGGAAAAATACTGCTAAGGGCTCCTCTATGACAACCTGGTGTCTCTGTTCAGGACCTGGCTTTTACCAGGCATGTATTAATGAATGCTTCCTGGAGGGGATCTCTCTTCTGTGCCACGCTGGTGAAGGCACCTTGTATCCTGACCCTTGTAGCTTGGCAGAACACATGCTGCCATCCTGAAATGCCTGAGGGAGGCTGGTGGGAGTCCACCTGTGTGTCCCCTGACTTGTGTTACTGATGGCAGAAGGATGGGATGAGGCACCCTGTGAGCCCAGTTGTGCTGGTTTTGGCTGGGATAGAGTTTGATTTCACTGCTGAGAAAATGTCAGAGCAAAGGCTTGCACAGATTTATTCTTGTTCAGGGAAATGTGCAAATCTTGGTTACAAGATTAGGAGCACAAATGTTTCTGAGAGAAGGAAAATGAAGTCTTAGTGCACACACTTGCACCATAGCTATGCCTCCAAATGGAGTTAATTCTGGATACACTTCCTCAGTGTTCTTGTTCTCCCGAGATTTTCTTGTACTAAATGAAAACCTGCATCTCATTCCTAATGTCTAATTTAGGTGGAGTGAAATCTGCCCTAAATAATCCTCTGGAGGAAGGTTTTGGTTGTGATTTGTTGTGATGATCTTCGCCAGGTAGCATCAATAAACTCAGTTATTGCAACTAAGCTTGCTTTAGATTTTTATGCTTTTATTGGCTATTTTGTTCAGATGATTCACTTAAGTGGAGTTACTGAATATGGAGCTTTAATGTTCTTGTTTTTGCCAGCCTTTAAAAAAAACTTCAGTAGGTGTCTTGATTTCTGAGAACTTCAGAAATGCAAGGAACAGCACTCTTTTTTCATGATAAAGATACTGGAGATTTTAGTGAGTAAACTAATAATCTGTATAGTTATGGTATAGGTTGACAGGCAAACATTTTGCAAACAATTCCTCACCAGTTGTTGTACAGCCAGTGTGTCCTGCCTTGCTTGTCCAGAGGGCTGGGGATGGACTCCTTTCATGGAGGAATTGACTACAGTTGCAAAATTTTCTTGTAAATTTTTTTTTCCTTGTAAATATATTCTTTCCACCAATCCAATGCTGATTCAGTTATAAATATTTTTGCATTTAAAGGAAACTTCTGTGTTATGGGTAGACAAGAGCCTTTCTTGTGGATCCCAGCCCTAGTCTGATACAAACTGATTGTGTAGGCAAAATCTGTGTCTGACTGTTGCCATCTTCATGATTTCTGGTCTTCAATCTGTGTTGTCTCTGGATCATGGCAAACAGATGGTGTTCAAGTTTTATTGGAGTATCTGACTACATTGGAAAGAAGTCAAAATAAATTCAGCCATCACTAATAAGAATAATGCCAAACCCTCAGGAAGTTTCTTTCATCCCTTGCTTTTCCATAGCCTTGTTTATAACTTAACTTTTTTACATGATTGTTTCATCTCAAGGGTTTAACCAATGCTTTTGGAGATGCACCTGCAAAACTTTGGTTTTGTGACTAACCGTCCCAATGATGATGGTTACTGTGCACACAAGTGTCCCTTTAGCTCTATCCATCTTGTTGGTGCATACAGAAATGTACAGAAATCGGATTTAATGCAGAAAAACACATCTCCATGAAATAGAGTTACTTCTCTGGCTATGTAAATGCATTTTTAAATGTATTTATAACTTGAGCCCAACCATTCATGTATTAGTAACTATTTTCCTCACAGCAGTAACCAGCAACAACCACAGGCATTGAGTTTTATATTTAACCAAATTTTTGGAAAAATTGTTTAGCAATTAACGCTAATAGCTGGCTGATACTTGCATAGCATCCAAGGTCAACTGTACATTTGCCTTTCACAGAGCAGACTTGAAACAAGATCTGGCACCTGAGCAGGCCTGTGCTAGACTGAAATTATTCATGTGTAGTTGGATAAGTAAACAAATAAGGAATTTGGAGACTTTTAAAATTATTGAAATTTTTTTCCATTTGGTATCTGCCTTGGAACCTCCTAGGATAGACTTGAAACCGAGCTTTCAGGTTTAAATCTCATTTATTTATTTCTAGGATGTGTTACTGGTACTTGTAATACTAATGAGATTTAATAAACCCAGAACAGCCTCAAAAGAGGCGAAGTGTTCCTTGGTGTCATGGGCGTATCTAAGCAAACAGGTCCTATACTCTTTGCTATCAGGTTGATGCCCCTACAGAGTTGAGCTGTATGGCACTGATGGCTCAGTTCTACTCTTCAGAGAAATATTATTTCCTTGAATTATCCCTGTGATTTTTTTGAAGTCCCAGAGAAAGTGTGTGAGCACTTAAATGGGAACAACTGCCTTAGCCAGGGTGACGTGAGGTGAAGCGGGGAAGCGGCAGCATGTGAGCTGAGCCAGCTCCTGAGCTGCAGAGCATAGAAAATGCTCAAAATATCAGATGTGTAAGTTGAAATTGCCTCAAGGCAGCTTAATCTTATATGAGAGGAATTGGCATGGTGCATAAACCAAGCAGAAACGGGCCTTGGCAGCAGCGGAGGAGCAGCAGTGTCTCCGGGACAAGTTGTTCCAAACAGTTTATCGCTTGTGTGAGCTCACGCTTGCTGCGCTGCTGACCTGGGGAACGTGTCTCCCTGTTTGATCTCAGCCTGGTATTGCCCTCGGCAGAGCAATCCTGTGCTTTATTCCAAACTGAGCCGGCCTTTCAGGGAAATCCTCGATGGCTGCTTTCTGCTGGGGCTTTGCGGTGGTAGGGAGGGCTGCGGCACCACCCCCTGGGTGGTGCTTCTTCATAGCAGAAGCAGTGATTGAGCTGGAAGGGTGAAGAAAACAGTTTAATAAAAAGAATGCTTTCTCAAATTTAGGTCATCTCTTGCTTTTTGTCTCTTTCCCCCAGCCCTCTCCTAATCAGGATGGGGCAAGCAGGTTTTGCAGCAGTCTGCACATCCCCATGTTCAAATCAACTTGGGTGGTTTGGTGCCTCAGGACTCATTTCTGCTTTGCAATTGCTTCATGCTGGGACATTGCGGTGGGGTTATTTGGGGGAGAATTAAAAGCTTTTTTTTTTGTTGTTGTTTTAGGCCCTGAGAAAACCTGTAGCTCTTGCAAAATGTTCAGCATCCCTGAACTTAAACACTATCGTAGCATCAGACCTCACTGGATTTTGGCTTGAGGCTTGCATTCGGAAGTATTAAAATGCTTGTGTTAGGAATGTTATCCTCAATATAAATTTCCATATAAAACTTCTACTTGTCCTTTCTCCATATATTCCCCCTGTTTGTCTCACACTTACTTTTTTTTTATTGCTGTTTCTGCTTGGCAGACACCACTGTGGTCCTTTCTGAGTGTTAGCCTTTGAGGGATCTTCTGCAAGGCAATGATGTTTTAAAAGTAAAATTAAAAAAAAATTATAGTCTTCCTATGGACTCTGTGGGGCTTTTTCCCCCTTGTCTATGCCTGGTGGAGGAAACGTGTGAGCAGTGGGATAGGGCTCCAAGCGGGTGTCATGTGTGGAGGGATCCCATGGATCTCTCCCAGCACCTGGGTGGCCACAGCCATGGCTTTTTCCCTGTGGTGGGGCACCCTGTCCCTGCCTGGTCTCTCCTGCACTTTCCTGGTCCTGCTCTGATGGGTGGGATGGCATTTACATCTTTAAAACCTCCTCGGCTCTGCACTGGCGAAGGGCTGTGTGGTTGTTGGCTCCAGCCTCAGTGCTCCAGGGCACGATTTCAACCATGTCTATGGAGACCAATTTTCAACATCAAAACAAACCAGTGTAAGTGGAATTTATATTACCTTTTAAAAACGCAAGTCAACAGAGCTGAGGACTCTGCTTCGAGGAAGCCTCTTGGGTTTGTTCAGGGAATTACTACAAATATTTTACATCCTTTTTGAGACTTGGGGCAACCTCAGGAAGCATCTGCTGAGGACAGCTGTTGAAATACTCCAGGTTGCATAGCTGATGAGGGGGTTTTTTTGGGCCTGTGGTGTGAGAAAGCAACCCCTCACCCCCATCACGAAATATCCTACACTGCTTGAAAGTACTGTGTAGTTTTCAGAGCCAGGCTGATCTTTCTAAGCATCTACGTAGTATTTTTCCACCCTGAAGCACTGTGCTTTCAGCTTGGGTGACAGTGGTCAAGAGTAACTAGAGCAAAAACCAAGTGCCTTAGTGTGTGCCCCCAAAGGCAAAGAAATTCTACCATCCAAAGATGGAAAATATCCCTGCAGTAAAAGGATTTAATTCAGATAAGAAAATGCTGTGAGGGAGGATGTGTTGGGATGCTGCCCAAAGCCATTTGAAGAGGCAGGTTAAAGATGGGTGAGGGTGGGCTGGGGGTGCTCCACCCCCATCCAAAATGTGCCCGGCAGGCTCAGTGCTCAAACTGAATATCTTGGAAACTCAGGAATAGATGTTTCAAACCGGAATCTGGAAATTCTACAAATGTCTTTTGTTTTTTCCCCAGGCTGGTTAGAGCTTATGCCACTTCTCACAATACAGGGAAGGGAAAGACATACCAAGCTACTGGACTTATCATTTGAAAATAGCCTGGTTTAGGGATTTTGGCCTAGGCACAAGCATCAAAATGTATCAAGATGAGTAGTGACTTATATGCTAATTTTATGGTAAGAGAAGGCTGTGCCAACAAGCTGCCAGCTTAGAGATGTGTTTTAATTACCTTGGTACCTTGCAGGCAGGTGGATTTGAATGAGATGTGGGTACTGGCTGTATCCTTGTTTCATTACATCTCATCATGGCATGTATGTATCATACATTTGTAACGTGTATATGTGCATAATATTTCAGGAGAGCTTTATTTTCATCGACTGGCATGGTGTGCATGTGCTGCCTCTCTAGAATTCCTTTATGCACGTATGCAAACAGCCTTTGTGCAAAGTGCAAGTTGGAGCTTCACAAGAATGTCACTGCAGCCTCTTAATCTCTGCCAACTCTAAAAATGGGGAAAAAAAAAATCTTAAACTGAGCAAGGGAACATATTCCTGAAAAATCTTTACTTGTTATAGAACTGGGCAGCTTTCAGCCTGGTATGATGGAAATTGTAGCAGCCAGTAATGACTCTACTGTACAGCTTTGGGAAAAAAGGGTTGTTGGAGAGGGGGCAGCTTCCTGATAAGAGTGGGAAGCTGAACCCTAGTCCGTTTGCTCAGAGATGGAGCGGGATCTCAAAATGTGGTGCTCTTGCAAAGGTTTCACTGTGGTTTGTCTGGTGTTACCCAGCACTAGTGGGGAAAATGATGCAGGAGGCTGCCTTGCAGTAAGACCTAAGCATTTGGCAGCTTGATGTGCTCTGCATTTGCAGAAAACAGCAGCAACTGCGGCCTTTTGTGATATATTAGAAGAAACTGCTGCTTGATCTTCCATGAAATTTTAGTGCTTTATTGGAGATGTTCACTATATAATTTAGGTCTTCCCTCTTCAGCATATCAGAGCAAAGGCAGAAATCTTCTGACCCCATTAAAGTTTCATGTTACTATTTTGATCCTTGTGATTTGGTTTTTAGTACAAAATCACCAGCCTCGCAGTGAGCACTCGGCATGTTGCTTCATGTTTTCCACTGCCTACCCACCTTTGCCAGTTTTTAAAGCTCTCTCTCATGGAAAAAAACAGCCCTACTAAATATTGGAGGGTAGTCTTTAGACTTACCCGGGGTTGCAAAATTGTCAGAACTTGGTTCATTTTGGGAGGAGACAGCAGCAAACACAAACTTCAGTCTCAGGCTTTGAATCAGAGTCAATTCATGTCTAGTAAGTGTGTCCAGAAATGGCATTCCTAGAAACACCATCATTTGCAATGATCTGGTTCCTGCACCCTTCTCCCAGGCGATGCCTTTAAACTGGGCAGAAGTTATTTTTTTTTCTCCCTTGATGCTGCTGTTTTTGCATGCATTTGCTGCTCATGGAGTTTGCTTTAATGCTTTTGTGGCCACTGCTGAGCTGAGTGTGACAGTGTAATATTAAGTTTTTAGGCATTTGGCATGGTAACAGACTGCTGATGGCAGAGCTTCTGTCAAGGGTGTGTAACAGCTTTGGAACTGCTAACAGCAAACTGCAAATGCTTCCCCTGTGCCCGCAGGTGCCAGGGGAAGAGGTCCTGTCTGGGACAGCCATGTATTTAATGGCTCTTGGGAGGCTTTTCTGTGAATTTGTGCAGTGGTTTTTCAGGCTGATATGAGCTTTAACATTGCCAATATCCTGCTGTCAGTGGGGACCGGGGAATGGGGCCTAAACTGAAGGCTGTCTTTGAGATGTAGTGGATTTACACAACTGTGTAAAGGTTTGGGTTCATTCCCTGCTCCATCCCCAATTATTCCTCATGCTGGATTTGCTTTCTGGGGCAGTAGTTTCTTTTGGATGGTCTGTCGTAACCATGACACTTTCCTCCTGAGGGGTAGTGGTCAATTGATAGGCCTTTGCTGTTCAAATGAAGCTGGCATAACTTTTCCCCAATGTGTGTCACTTTACATTTATCCCCTTTGGTTTTATTTGCCATTTTTTGCTCAGTATTTGGAGCACTGTAAAGGCCCTGCCTTCCAGAGGATGTTCACCTGAACAACTGGATATTATTAGCACAACTTGCTGTTCCCCCTCTTCTGTCCACTTCTTATTTTGGGGCAAATCCTTTGATGCATTGCCTGTAAGAACAGCTTTGGCATGGTGGTATTGCCAAATTCCTCTTCCAGGAATGTGATAGAAAGTTTCACTTTATTTTTCTGCCATGGCATTATCCTTTTTGCTCATTCCCCTAATTGTGGGTCACCCCTTGGCCCTGTCAGCCTCCTGGGAGGGTTGCTTCTGCTGTGATTGGAAGAGGTTTAATTTGCTAGTCCAGGCGTTTGGAAGTTGCTCCTTTGGCCTGCCTTGTTTGTCTTTACGTGTGACCTTCCAGATCTCAGGAACATTTCTATTTTCCTCACTTGTATACATATTCAGCTTCTCAGAGGATGACTTACTGATTTTAATAATGCCTTTTACCCTGCTGTTTTGGTATGTTGGCTTCCCCTCTGCAGCCCTTACTCCGAGCTTCCAAAATCTGTTTGTTTTCCTAGTTTCCATGCCGCCTGCAAGAATTTAGCTCTTTTGACTTCCCACGTGGGTGTTTGTTGTATATATTCTGTATAGAAAACATTCCTATATATTGCACACAGATAGTCCAGAAACACTCCCAAGTGCAAGAAGAAAATGTGACCCACAAGAGGAGGTAGTCACAGGTTCAGATGTTTCTGGAGTGGCACCAGCAGGAGTTAGACCTTGAGTTGTCTGTGTGGCTTTAGTGATCGTGGTTTCAGGGTTTAACAGCATAAATGTTACTTTTTTCAACCCAGCTGGCAGGTTGCTAAATTTGAAAGCCTTTCTGTATGCTTGTTTGGGTGTAAGGATGGGGATGGTGCATGCCTTTTGCATAGGGGTTTTTTGTGGACCAGAACTGCAGAGGCTTTAGGGAGTATCTTCTGGGGGGAAGAAGGAAGAAAAAAAGAATGTTTCATTACAGCTATGCAGTAAAGTGCACCAGAGCATGTGTTTGCAGGGCAGGAGCTGCTGAAGTGCTTCACTGAGAGTTGTGCTTTTCACTTCCAAAGGTCTGATCTGAAGCATGTTAGTGGGAATATTTTCCCTGTTTGAATATATAAGTATCGTGCGGTTAGATAGAAATTTCAAAAATATTATATTAAAATAAAAAGCAGTAAGTATCCAGATGTATTTCTGGGAGGGAGCCGAGATGCAGAAGGCTGATGGCCCTTCCGGTACTGTTGGCATTCTGGATCAGAAAGTGAAATAATCTCTCAAGTGAGAGCAGAAGCAGCACGTGTCTGGCAGAGCATGACCACTTTTACAAACAAAACCTGGAGCTCACCTAAGTGTCGTATTTTGATCTGAGGAAGCATTGCTGTGTCTTTTCTGAGATACCAGAGAACAAATCAGGGAAGCCTTTAATACTGCTTTGTCAGACTGTTGTGACACAGTGTTAACAGGTTTTTCTGCTGAGCAAATAAGCACGAGAAATGGGAAGCATTAAAAAGTTAACTTTGAGATCACTTAATTAAAGAAAACTTACTTGTTTGATGTACATAATCTATATCAATATAAAATCAGACTGTATTTTTTCCCATGCAAAAATGGCAAAAGCTGTTGTACTGTCCTTCAAATTTGCTTTGGCAACTAGAAGCCAACTCCATTTTATTAAAGAGCTCTCTTTCCTCCTAATGTATACAGAAATGTTTGCAGTATAAACATCTTAACTAGACATCTGCTTTTCCCCAGATATAAAACACAGTTAACTTTTTGCCCTGTTTCTGCTCACTGGGGCTGATAACTTTTTTTTCTGCTGGCCAGATGAAATAAGATTGGTTTTTGTACCAGATGCAGCAGAGTTCGGTTTTGCATTACGCAGGTGTTCCCCCAGCTGGGAAGTGTGGAAACGTGCCATTTTGCTGAGATGATGGTGAGGTTTAGAAATGTGAGGGCGTTAAAAATAATTCTCCCTGTTAACAGTGGGCTTTGTCCCTGGTGGGCTCCATATGCCGAACAGCTGACTGGGGCAGCAGCTGTTCTATATTTTAATAGGAGAGTTATAAAGTTAGAAACATGGATGATCATTCAAAACATAAGCAACTCTTTGCAGTCATGGAAACGGGATTCAACAATAAACTTGCATTTGTGAGCCTTCCAAACAAAATAATCCCACTGCACTGTGTTCAGGTGGTCTTGGGGAAGTGAATGAACTTGCATTTCTATTTCCTCAAGTTCTGTTTACTCAAAGTCCTAGTTTTTTATTTCATTATTTTTCTCCCTGTTTTCTGTTTCTGAGAAGATATTAAACTTTGCATGTGATTCTCATTTAGATTCTTCTCCAACAGTGACAGAGATTTATATGAGAAACTTTCCTCGAGCGTTACTGATAATGGTCATGCTGGTAGGATATAGCAAGGGCTGAGCAAACACTTTCCTCTCATATAGTATCTTGGGATTTCAGCGTCCCTTTTAAACCAAGCAGCTTTTACAAATCTTGCTGCATGTTTGCTGCAGCCCTGTATCCTTTGCAAGGAACATCCAAAGTCCTGCTTTCCCGGAGAGTCAGATGAGCCTGCAGGTTTCCCTCTAAAAGCACACAGGTTTTCTGGCACAGCATGGTGTGCAAAAGCTTTTCCTTCTTTAGGCTCCAAACCATCTTTTCATTCTGGTGATAGGCTTCTTTCAGACACTCTCACACTCAATTGCATACCCCACCCCTATCCAAAACAATACCAACCACCTCCTTCCAGATTCTGCACAGTTTCTGTAGTCCCTGGCTTGGCCTTCTTGTGTTTTGGTTTGGAGGGGCTGCTGTTATTTCAGCTCCCCACTTCCATAGAAGCGCTGCGATTAATGTCATGCTCAGAGAGTGGTGCCCACACCCAGGGACTCTGTTTAGATCTCAACCAGCACATCAGAATATATGGGGGAGTGGCTGGATCTGTGCTCCTGAGCTGGGTGATAACTTCTGGGTTGGCTGGTGTGGGCTGTAAGTGGTATTATGTAGGCCCGAACATTGCAAACAGACAGGGTGTAGGGTGGTTGGCGGGACAGTTTGTGTGAAAAAATAGGTTAAGCCAAATCTCTGAGCAGAATGAGATGTGGAGGAGTGAGTGGGCTGAATACGGCCTGGGCACATGTATGAGCCACACCTGCCTTTGCTGTTTATGTCATTTGATAAGTATATAGATATTATTTTTCACTATATATAATGATCAATCTTTGGTCATGGTCACACGATTTAAAAGGAAGTAATGATGTGATGTCAGATCATCACTTACACATCAGCACACACACAAAGTGATGTTAGATGATTTAAAAGGAAGATTTAAAAGTACTGGTGACAAAATTGGTGTAAATATTGGCAAAGCATGAAGGTAGAAAAAATCCTTGGGGCAGAGCCTGGCAGTTTAGGGATGATTTGTGGATGGTTAGTTCACTGCAGGGACTTGCCTGGTGCCCTGTAAGTCACAGGACCAAAGGAGACAAAGCCACTTCAGCCTCCTCTGGACACCTATAAAGAGAGAACTGCCCATTTTAAACCTAGAAACAACAACAAAACTGATTGTTTCTTGGAATGGGCAACGCTGAATTACAGGATTTGGGGAGTTAAAAGTCAGTGTAAAAAAACAGTGCTGATGCTGAGAGTAGAGGGGGATGCTTGAGGGCCAGCACAGCTTGTTTGCGAGGACAGACTGCGTAGAGGGAAAAATGTGAGTTGACAAACTAAGTATGGAGTGTGTGCTGCTTGCCACAAGAATTTCAGGGAGGAGATGTTCTGCTCAGTACATGTGCGGGATGAGGAGCTGCCTTTCAAACCAAGCAGATTTGTAGCAATGATGAATGGGGAGAAATCCCTCTGGGGAGAGAAAGGAGCTTCCTGCAAGCCCAACTCTGTATATCAGGGTTTTCACCATGGAAAACACCAGTTAAATCCCTCTACAAAGCAACTGGGGTTGTGTTGGTGAGCTCCTCTCTGCTGAGAGGGATGCAGGCTACCTGGGGTCTCACCCCACAGCTCCAGGGCCCCAGGCAAAGAAAATGTGACCCAAAGCCAGCACTATTTCTTTGGCCTTTGCCACAACCATGTGCTCTGACCCTTTGGCAGATAAAGTATTTGTTTAAAGCCACAAATGACTGCCTGAAGGAATGATCATTGGATAATGGGGTCCTGCTCTGCAATTTGTCTGAGCGTGGGGTATGTGTCACCCTACCCCAGAGTGGTTGTGGCCTGTTCTACATTACATTCTGGAGCCAATTTTTGCTGTCTTGCCGTGCAGGATTTCTGAATGCCAAGTTCTCCAGCCATGCTTGCTGCTTCTTTGAGCACATCCCCTGAAAGCAATCGCTGAAGGTGACTGTCACAATAAATTTGAGTCTGTGGGTCTGTGCCAGAAGAGGGGTTTTTTTTGAGTGTGTAATGTATGCATTATTCACAAATATTTTCTATTGAAAATGAATTTTCAGTGGAAAACAGGCTCCTTCCTGTACATCAGCAACTAACTAGAGAAGTGTGTACGTTGGTATATTCTTCCTCTCTTACTGTCAGCAAAACTAAAACTCAGTATGTCATGTTTGTCCTGCTACAAAGGAATTGTGTTTTTAGTCTACCATGAACTAATACTGTACGGACCAAGATCTGGGTCATTCTGACTCAGCAGAACTCGATGGGGCTTTGCTGACTCCCAGGCAGCTGACAATTCAGCTCTCTAATGCAGCTAATAAACTCCCTCAAAAAAGACTTAATACCTTATGGTAGGAGATCTTTATTAACAATTTTGTACATCAAAGGATTTACTACTACATTTTAAACAAGAAATAAGATTTTACATATTACAAAAGATGTTATTAGTTCTTGAATTAGAAATAAATTTTATGAACACTGTACATCTGAGTTGTAAGAGCAGAAATAGGACTGAGTGCCTGAAAATGATATAAGTTAATAAGCAAAAGCACTCAATTCTTAGTATACAACATAATATTTCTGGAAAAATAGCATGTTAACTTCTGCCTGAAAATGCTGTATCCCTCTGACCAGTAACTACCAACAGTGTTCTCAGGAGAAAGCACAGACACATGTGCCCTCCATTTGGAGTTGCTTTCATTGTTGGAGAAATTTTCTTCCTATACTCTATTTTTCTTGGAGCGAGCAGAATGTTATTCCGTGGTATGGTTAACACAATCTGTATATAAAAACCCAATGCAAACCATTTCTTACAATGTAACTTTACCTCCAACCCAGATTAGAAAAACCAACTGATAGCGCATAGATGTCTACAGAAATAGATTTTTATTGACTGTTATCTTTTGTTACAGAGTAGTTAAAAAGAAGAAATATATCTTAGCTTATCAGATAACCATTACTTTGTGTATCATTCATACTATAACATTTTTTCTTTTTGAGATTGTCAGTGTAGCTGCATTAGAATTTAAAATAAAAACATCACAGAAGATCACCTTTTAATTGCATGACCTATTTGGCTAGGAAGGGTGTGTGAAGTTTTACAGGATAGCATGAACATACAGTTCTCATACAAAAGCGTAGTATGTATCTAGTCCAAGAAAGGTAATAAAAAAGATTTAAATCTTTATACAGAAAGTGACAATGCCCATGTTATACTATGGAACACATCTACTAATTTTGAATTACAGGTGTAATGTGTGGATTAAAGATATCAATTTACTAAACAAATCTTAGAAAAAAAAAAAAGAGCGAAATCTATAAATAAAATAGTAAGTGCTTCTTTAAGATAGTATTCTTTGGCTGCTTTAAGTGCCAGTGAAGGGTTACTGAAAACCACTAAAATGCGTAAGGTCCCACTATTATTGTTAATCTTAACACGGAGCTCGTACGGTAATTCAAGCTGTTGACTGTTAGCATCTCCAGATCCACAATGTGTTCCCTTGGGCCTGAGAGTGACTTCACCAGTACAAGCATTGCACTGACAGCGCTTGTTTGCTGAAAGAACAACAGAGAAGTTTAATTTGGTCAAATCTAAAACGATTCCCTAGTTACGTGATGAGAGTTTGTGTTACTACCCTTAAAAATGCTCTGTCTCTGCACAGATACACAATGCAAGTGTTCTTTGAACACTTTTAAATGGCCATGACTACTCTCACACCTGGCTTTGCTGCAGGGAAAACTTTACCTGACTGGGGCTCAGAGGAATAAACTGCAGTGCAAAACCTGTTCCTGGTTATGCTGACTCTTCTGAAGGATGTGAAAAGTGGTAATCTATCCCAAGTTGGTCTTTGCTTTTTATCCCCATCTATCAGCTTTTAAAATATGTGGAGAATAAGTAAAACAAGAGAGAACTAATGTCTTTAACAGTGATACAGCTTGCTCAGTGGAGAGAAACACTAAGTCCATCTCGTGGCTCATACTCCAGAAGAAGTCATGCTCCCCTTGCGAACACTGTGTATTTTTGCAGCTGGTGTGGCTATTGCCATCTCCAGCCTGTACTGCACTTTTCTCAGTCTGGGATCATGCTGCTGGGGAACACTGACCTTGTCATGCTGCTAGTTTGTGAAACACCTTTGTAACTTACAAATGATAATGAAAGGGTAAACCCCATCTCTCCCTTCACCTACTGCAAATATTTTTGTCACCATGTCAAATGAGCAGGGTATGCAGATGGATCCAATCCATCTGCTGTATCTGAAACGCCGCTCAGACTTTTCCTAAAACAATAGGAATAACTTCTAAGTAAGCCTTTGTTTACCACAGCCCCTTGGCAGGAATAAACACATGCTTCCTTATTTAAGGCCTGCAATTCCTTGTCAGGTGGCAACAGAAGATTGGAATCATTAATCTAAAAGTCAGACCAAAGGCTAGATTGGGGTCTAACCCAAACTGGAGTTGCAGTGATCTTGTTCTTTTTTCAGCAAATAACTGTTTGTATTTTGGGGGTAGGTATGGGGTTTTGATACGCAATAAATCCAAGGAAAAGCACTGGATTATAGGTTATACCAGAACAACTGAGATACAGATGAGTAGGTTCTTGTTCCCACCTTGGGGAAAGATGGTGTAAACAGGCAATGCCACATCTTGGTGCACTTTTTGGGTGTATTACCAAACCCCCTTATCTTCAGATTTGAGGAAAAAAAAAAATTAAAACCTTCCAATGAATACATTTCTAATTAATTTTTTTGGGTGCTGACTCTATTTACTGAGCATAAAGCCATATACGAAGCAAAAAGGATTTCCCAGGAATTTGTAAAATTGCAAGTGTCCAAAAAAATCTGATTTCTTCCCAAAACCATCTTAAAAAGCAGATGTTATAGATACTTTCATTCATGTGAATCTACTTGAATGCATTATACCAACAGGAAATAATGCTATTATAAGTCATCTGAACTTTCACAGTTTTCTGAAATAGTTGCAGCATGCTGGGAAAATAAAGGTTTCAGTATGTCTCAACACAAAACCTCTGCAAGTTGGCCTGAACATAGCACTGTAGAAATGGGTGTCCCATCCCAAGCCATTATTCTTTTTCCACAAAAATGAGAAATTTAATGAAAGTAATTGTAAAAGGAATATTTCTGTAATCCTCTCCTGAATACAGGAGATATATATATACACACATATATATGGGGTGTTGGTACAGAGACTGAAAAGCACAGAGGTAGCTCATTGGTATCTGATGTGGATTTCACAGGATTGCTAAATATCCATGATTGCCACTTGTGTTGTATTCATTTGAAAGAAACAGTTTGATTCTCAGTTTAGACTTTTCAGGTAGAGATGCAAAAGGCTTTTTAAAACTTGGAAACCAAGCACGTTTAATAAGGCAGTATTCAAAAGTTGCTAAACTCTGGGATGTTGCGATACTCACTCTCAGGTAAAATTCTCCATTTTCATTTCCAGACTTGATCCGGAATGTGTTAATAGTATTAGGGTAAATAGTGGTTGCCTGAATCTGGAAGATATCAGAGGGCACTGTTCTGTCTGAACGGATGCTCATGTATTTGTACACCACAGAGTAAGGCAGCTCTCGGCAAATGGCATTTGAAACAGGGCAGACACAGCGGCTGAAAAACAGAAGTGGATGAAACTGGGAGAGCTGCAAACAAATGGTACTTGCTTTCTGTTGCATTTGATTATGTTGTTTGTTGAGGATGATCCTAAAAAAAAAACCACAATAATTTTTCCCTTACTTCTCAGATGTAAGGACGTAGGGCTCTTGACAAGGATTTCTTGGGTAACAACGAAATCCTCCGTGGTAATTCCAGCAAATTTCATCCTCTCTGCATTCATTAGTAGTCTCGCACTCATTTATATCTAGGAGGAAGGAAAAGGGACTGTGTCAAAGCAGATGGAAATGACTTTGCTAGAAAAACAAGTACAATGCCCCCAAAACAACAACCAGAAAAAAAGCCACCTGCTTGTCTGTTGAAACCCAACAGGTTTCTGTGTTCTTTACCTGCCGGGGCCTGGCTATAAGAGATTTCTCTATGCAGAAATGGAAAAAAAAAAAAAAAAAAGTGTTTACTGAGTGTTAATTAAGTCTGAAGATTTCTTTAGTTGAAAAAAATATTGTGGTAATCATACATCATGCAACTGTAAAAATCCTGAAGTTTCTAATTAACAAAGAGTGGTTTTATCCCAGAAGGTATTTTGTAGACAAAAGAAAAAGATTTTGAGGAAGAATTTTGATTTCCTGCCTTTTGCAGGTTCTCATTTTAATTGCCAGAGTTTCATGATTTAACGGAAATGCTTAGTTAATAGCTACATTTTAACTAAAATACCTTTGAAAAGGAATAATGAAAATCTGTTTATTCTGCAAAGTCGAGCATTCTTTTTTTTTTTTTTTTTCCTGGGAAAATAACCCTGAGTGGAGGTGAGGACTGTCAGACTTGTGCTGTATTAATGCCCTATTATCCTGTCAGTGCCAGAACCCCACTACTGTCTACCTATATGGTCTCCTGAAATTAACACAGTCATAGAAAGGGTTTATTCCAATGTCATCTCTTGGAAGGCACAAACAGATTTTTAGATGGTCAAACTACCCCACAATGTTCAGTATCAGCTGCTGTTCTTAAGGAGGGAAATAAATTAATCTGAATTTTACAAAACATATTAATAAAAATTAGAGTTATTTCCTCATCCCTTCAGGCAATAATTAGCACACCTATTGATTTCTAAAAATAATGACTGTTAAATTGGTTTCAGGGTTACATAAGCAATGGCACTTTCACTTACTATGTTATTCTGCTGTATTCTCTAAAAAGATGCAGAGACGTTTAGCACCAGTGAGGAAAAAAACACAGACTTAAAAACTCTGGCATTTAGTGGCACTTGACCAGAACATTTATTTTCTAAACACAAATTATCTAAGCTGCTCAAGCCTTGCATTTTTTACCTCTTGTTATCAAAAGAATCTTATCTTTCATTTCTACTGTGGCTGGATTTAAGAACCTCTATAAAATGAAACATGATATAAAGTCATGCCTAGTGTCTGGCAAAACTGATTTTTTTAGGATATATTTATCCTTGAAACTTATACTTACTACGTAGACATTTAAGACAAGTTTTACCTGAGGGTTGCAAAAAAACTGAAATTTTGTCCTAGGAATCTGGAGGACTTAAGAGTTTGAGCAGAAGGATTAAAAAATGAATTATTTTAAGATACGTAATTTATGATCAAATGCTTTATCAACATCTCTTTTGCAAACATAATGGTAATCCTGTCATGAAATATAAACACCTAGATAGCAAGTGTTCTTAGTCCTGTCTGAAATGGTGGTGTTGATAATGCAGTTGTGTTAATGAGACTGCTAAAATGAGGGCACTTACCTTGACATGTTCTGCCTCCTACTACCTGGTATCCTTCAGGGCAGACACATGAGAATTTTCCTGGTTCGTTGACACACTGATACTGACATATGTAACTTGAGGTTCTGCATTCATCAGTGTCTGGAGAGAGGAGAAGAGCTTAAAGGTGTTGTTTTTTAATATCTACCTTGTTACAGAACTAAGTATAAGCTAAATGCTAGTTCTAACAGGAAAAAAAGAGATTGTTTCTAAAAACAGTTGTCACAAAACTGAAATTTACTGCTTAACACCTCAAAGTTGCACACAGAAGGGAGAGTTCTACTTGCATTTTATCAATAATCTTCCAAAATGAGAATTTTGGATTTGAGGAACCAAAAGCTAAATTAGAGTTTGGAACAGGTTTGGGAAAGTAACTCTTGAAGGATTTTATACTTTTAGTATTCCAAAATTTGATTACTTTTGCAAAAGACACAGATGTGAGATTAGTTAGTAAGGTGAAAATACTGCCTTTGTGTTTGTACCCTGACCTAATGGAGTCGCTCTTTGGGAAAGAGGGTAAGGCTTGTTTTTGTCTTTAAATAATATTCAGTATAAACCATTCTCTTTTGCTTTTTTTATCCTTGTGTAACCATCAGCCCCTTGCTAGAGAAGTGTAGAGTGAAACACAATTTAACAGCATATGCCATTAACCAGAAATTAAATTAAGCCTATGAAAACTAGGGAATGGCTTGGAAAACAGCCTAACTCCCTCCTACTACCTCTGAGGCTTGAGCCCAGTGCTTGGTTTTGTCAGGGGTGTCCTTGGAGGCTGCATACTTGCTGCTCCCTGTTCCGTTTGTTTGCAAGTAGGATTAGCTTAAGAAGCTTGGAGAGGGAGGCACATGTAATAGCTCTGCTGGCTTATTTAGGAGGGCAGTGGTAAACCAAAAAGACCTCTTTGGCTCAAGGACTGGTAGAAAGGATATGGGCTGTAAGGGTGAGATCATCATGTGTCCAAAAGGAGATTAGAGGACCCCTGTGGAGACTCTGGCAGAGGAAATAAAGTGTTGATTGTATAATCATCAGGAGACATGCTGTTTGTATACACAGACTTAAAAGCATAATTGTCGCTTCCTTAAAATAAAAATTTGAGGTTTTCTTTCCAGAGGAGCCTAACAACACACAAAATTGCACTTGTTTTTGGTTTGCATTCCTTTCCGATTCATTTAATGGTCATCAGCATTAGACCACACACAATTCAAGTGAGTCTGTGAAATAAGTTTTTCAGGAGCCTTATTCTTCCCAGCAGCGATCTGAAATGTGGGAATGTCTGTCCTGTTTTGTGCTTACTGTTAGATCTACGTGTACCTGAATGCAGCTGCAGCTACCAAGGTGTGTATTAGCAACCACATTTGCAACATAAAAAAAAAATGTCTTAAGGGTTTTGTCTACAAACTGCACCCACAGTGTGGCTCCACTTGAATTGTATCCCTTAGTTCACAGACCAAGAGGAATACTTCTGGGAAAATAATTTAAAAAATCGCTCTTCCAAGACAAAACAATTGCTTACCTTCACAGTTGATTCTGTCACTGCTTAACTCAAATCCTGGATTACACTGACAGATGAAAGAACCCAGTATGTTGTAACACTGTTGTGCACACGGGTTATTGGCATCACATTCGTTTATGTCTGAAAGGAAAAATGACCAATCTTTATCTTGTGTAGCTGGTAATTAGGCTGATTAAGAGGATCAGTCCTTAGTCTGAGCCTGTTGCTTAGCAGAAGCTCAGGTGACTATATCAATATAGATCTGCAGTCACTGCAGCTATGTCAGATCTATGCTTTTACATTCCATGTAGAAAGAGTATTTTTCCAGGAATGAGAGTTATTCTAATGTGTGATGAATTCTTCTAAAAATGTTTAGTGTGGCTATTAAACTCCACATTCCAGCCTCTTTTTTTCAGGTATGAAATGCCAAGTCTCTATAAATGATTGGTATAAGGAACACATACTGATAAGACCTCTCGGCATGCAGTGGTTAAGATTTATTTGAGCTATTTATTACTCTTAAAATTTGTTCTTTTAAATTCCATTACAATTATACCATGAGCCTTTGAGGCTGTAGAATTTTTCAGTGCTGTAAGGCCTAGACCATATTGGGGGAAGGTATGTTTCTGTGTTAGATTTTTTCCATGATATGCCTATCCTAAGTACACATGTGAGAACACTGTGGTATGAGAAGAGAAGCAATTTGTAATGGGAAGTTTATATAGCTTTAATCACCTCTGGAATCTATAACTTGGTTTTCACAAGCTGTTGACTAACTGCTGATCCTCTGTCATTCACTCTGTAGATTTTAGTGTATTTTCCCTTGTACTCCTCCTCTGCATGTTTTCCATTCGTATTTGTGTTTATCAGATACAACCATGAATAGAGAGCTGCATTTGAAAAAAAATCTTGAGTTCATGGCTTTTGCAAATGCTTGTAACTGTCAGCAACAGTCAGGCATTTACAGATACAATGGACAAAGTCGACTAAGATCAGACATTCGCAAAAACTCTATCAATGAGGAGGGTATTAATTCTCCATATGATGAACCTCCTAGTCCTGAAAACAAATGGCAATAGGGGAAAACTGATTACGAAGCTTTTTCTTCTCCTTTTAGTTAATTTCTGGCAACAGTGCAAAGAATGTACATCATTACAATGCTACCAGAAGGAATAAAAAAGCTAGCCAAAGCCACAATTCCATTTGTTTTCCTTCCAAGAAATACTGACCCACTTTCAATCTATGCAAACGTTGTAACACAAATGTAATCAGTACAGCTGTCAAGTGTCGCTTCTGCCAGATGACTGCTGCAGATGTGCAAGTCTGCCTTGATGCAGCAACCATTCATTTACAAATTTTCTTCTTCAGATGTCTTTCACCTTTCCTGGTGGAAGCATGCTTTATTAGGCTGGGAGGCCAGCAAGTCAGAGAAAGGGGAGTTTTGGTGAAGCACCTAGCAAACTTGGAATTACCATGCATTTGAGCATAACTGAAAGAATTCACCTTGCCTTTGGGCCCTGGGAAAGGTCAGAGAAGTAACAACTTGTCACATGGTTATATTGTGTCCATGTGTTATTTTTTATCCTATCATTTGGTAAAAAACAAATTCTTCTCACTTCAATGCTATGCAGTGTACCAAAGTAGTTGATAAGCCAGGCAATGCTTGGAAGTAATGGTAGAAGCTGGAAACCCAGACTGATTTACATGTATATATAAATAGGTATGTAATATTGACTTTATCAATCTAAATTATGGCCATAAAGAACTTCTGAACATCTTCATCACCAATCTCTTTTTTTAATGGCCATTCTCTCTGCACTTCAGCATAGTTACCTTTCTATTATACTCCATCTAATTATTTTACAGCATTCTGAAATGAAACGAAACTTAGCATTCTGAAAGTTTTACTTCCCTTAGCGTTTTACTTCTAAAGGGTCACTCTTCATGACCCTCATTTTAATTTTTAACATTATTTTTAGATATTCAAATGTGACACTTATAGGTGCTTTCTTTCCTCACTACTTTTATCATGTGCTGAGGATAATTAACTGCAAAGGTATAGTATTGTTTCCCCTGATTTCCAGTTCCATCCTTTATGTTGCACGAACTGGGAATAACATCATGAAAGCCAGTGATAATACAAAGCGACCTGCCAGAATTGAAAGAATAGTTGAATCTAAGATTAATTAATGAATATAAACCACCAGGGTTACAGCTGCCAAACTAGATGCTCCTCAGAAACCTGCTACACCAACAAAATAACAGGTTTTCAATAAGGCTCCAATGTCCTCTCTAACCCTCCTGTAATTCTCAGACCACTTGCAGGAGAGCCTCTTAATAGAGCAACTGGTGTGTCTTAGTGGTTGGTATTTATTTCCTTTAAGTTTGGATGAATATATTTAAATTTCAGCCGTGACAAGTCCCATATTAGTATTTGTCTCTGTACTGAGTGATCTAATGGGTAAGAACCTGCAGAGAATTTCTTACCTACGCAGGTGTGGTTGTTGGATGCTAACTGGAAACCAGCATTGCACTGGCAGTAGTAGGATCCAGGAGTGTTCACGCAGCGGTGGTGGCAGTAGGGAGGCAGGGTGCATTCGTCGATGTCTGAGTTACCAGAAAAGAGAAATTAGTTCAGTTGGAATCATGGCAGTTCACTATTGCTGTCTTGCGCCCAAAGAAACTGTAGAGTTAATTGCACTTGATTAAAAGCAGGAAAAACAAGCTTATGTGAGCCAGGTACTGCTTCTATGGATATTAAGAAAGTGAAATTTTACTTTCCTTTAAATAATTTTTGTAAAAATCTGTTTTATGCTGATTTCCTACCAGCCACTGAGATCAATGACACATTTCAACTTTGTTTTGTTTTCAGCTCCACAGTACTGCTTAGTCTTGTTTATTTTGCATAGGTAAAACCCACAGTGTTTTGTTCTGCTTTTCAACCAAGATTTCTCCTCATGGGACATAACACAGTGAATGTGACTTGTAGCTCTTGTTTTTTAAAAATTTTCACGCAGAACTCTTAACACATACTAAATCTTTTCAGCTTTTTCAGAGTCCAAATAATTCTGTGCAAGTACAGGGCAACAGCATGGATAGAAGATTAATGGGCCTGAAAAGGAAACAGGTGGCTGTACTTGTGCAGGGATCCCCCAGACACTGTCTCCCTTCCCCAGGGGCTGCCGTTGCCCCTGTTCTGCTCCCTGCCTCTCTGCATACCTTTCCATACAGCAGCACTAGCACCTTCTGGCTGTGCTCTCTGCTGCCAAGGAAGGGATCAGACTGGCTGAGGTTGGTGCTAGCTCAGGCAGTATTAACTTTCCCCAGGCTCTCCTTGCAGATTAGCCCTGGTTTTGAGGTGGAGCAGGCTGCCTTTCCAAGTTTCAGCATTCCTAATGTGCATTGGAGCAGCATTTTCACCTGCAAACCATACAAAATGTGCAACAGCCCATTCGTTTACCTCTCTGCGTTTTAAAAGTTCCCTTGCATTATGGAGGAGATGCTGCCTCTGTTTTAATCTAAAAAGCATATTTTTTCGTATTATGCCATGATGCTGATCATGCATGTATGCGCAGCAGCCGTCATTAGCTGTGGCCTGCTTGAGCTTGGTGAAGAAATCCATGCTGTGTTCTGTACATGTACACAATGTGAGATTCCAAAGGCTCAACGCTCAGACAAATAAGACTAGTTTTCACTGGAACAAAGAAAGGCACTTCCCATATCCATGCCAGATCTTGAGTTTCCTACCTCCAGCTGTTTCCACCATAGATGTGTTTAAAAAGAGCCCAAGACTTTTTTTTTTTTTTTTTTTTTTCTAATGAGGAAAGTGTTTGTTTTAATATCAAGTGAAAAAATAATCTTGAAAAATTAACCCTTTCTTTGTCAAATTTGCAGTCACTGTTTGGGGCTAAACTTTGCAGCGGAGTGTTTTGGATGGTTCTGAATGAAAAGGCTTATACTGGAAAATTCCTGGCTATCCATACAGTAGTGATTGTCACTAACTATTGCAGAAGAAATTTGGAAGTAGAAATAGAATAAATTAGGAGACACAGTAGATCTCTTCCATCCTTGACTTTTACAGGACTAAGCTCTTACAAACTGGTGTTTAAAGATCTGATTGTACAATGTAGACATCCAGCAGTGCTTTGCTGCTTAGGCACTGTGTTTATGCATGTAATGCTTCCGGGACCTGACTATAATTCAGTGGCAGTTTTCCCTGCAGGATTAGGCACATGAACTCCATGCACATCTAAGGGCTAATCATTATCTAATCAATTTGGCCAAATCTTTCCTTTGAAGTAATGATGGAAAATAATTATAGAATCATAGTCATTCAGACTGGAAAAGACCTGTAAAATCATCCAGTCCACCTTTTAATTAATTCTATCTGCAGTCTTGTGTTTCAGAAAAGACTAATTTAGCAATATGTGAACAAGCAAAATTAAATAATTCAAAAAAGAGAAATGATAAGTGAATTTAGTTTAAAATCAATCAGTTGTTAGAAATGAGTCCTTTTCTCCCTTTACCTTGAAGCCAAAATAGTCTGGAAAAATTTCTTTCAAATTTGAGAAACATTTCCTCCCATATGGAGAACCTCTATCAAGATCTGGCCCCAAAAACATTTTCTGGCCAAGTTGTTATAAAATCCCCAAAGACAGGCTTTATTCTGAAATGCTGACAAGTACTAAGTGTAGGGATGTCTGTATAATTTAGGCCAGTGTGTAATATGTAACACAGGTGTTATTCTTGGTTTTGACCTAAATAAGAGAAAGAAATTTCACTTTCCAGACATTTTAATCTATAGATTTAGTTGCATAAATTAATTCACATGTAGATGCAAGGGTGTATCGTTCTGCTGCTTTTCTTTTGGGTGCTGTAATATGTGTTCTCTGAGACTTTCAGGTAGTATCGTAAGTTCTTGACATTGAAAGTGCTATTGCATAGCAGTAATATACTTTACCTGCTCTAAAAAAAATCTTGATAAACGCCAGATAAAAAAAAACCCAACCCAAAACAAATCACTGACCTGTCAAAGCTATTCCTCTACCTACATTCCAAACTACTCATCCTACTATTGCACAGAAAAATGAGAAAATTCAGATACATTTGTGTTTATATCACTTTGTCAGTTCAGGGCCTGATCCGCATCTTTTGATAGAGATGAGAGCCCTTGGTTCAGAACCCTAAAGAAAGAGCCATGCCCAGAAACTGAATTTAGTCTCAGTTTCCTTCCTGCAGCTCTTGTTAGGCAGTGACTACCTATAACCTCTGCAAGGCTTTCTGAAAGAGAATAAAAATTAAAAAAATCCTTAAACACTTTAAAATGCAGGATGATCCCTAGTGCAAAGAAAAAGGAAGGTCTGAAGTTCTGTTGTTCCTGTTCTGCTAAGGACAAAAAAACCAAAACCAACAAATGCTTTTCTCCTGGGCTGCATGAAAAGAGTCTTGTGACTTATTCAAGACCACCTTTTATAGCACCTCATGATGTATGTATTTGGTTCTCTTATTTCATAGTTGTTTTTTATTATCTCTGACAAGCCTAAGGCTTAAGGCTGGAGTGCCTATAAAAGCAATACATTCACTGAAATCACGATTAAAGAGGTGTGAAAGGCTGAATGAGGACTGCAGGAACAGAGTAATGGCACTTTCCCATAACACCCCCAAATGAGGATGGTACAGGAAAGATGCAGTGGTTACACTGCACTTGGATTTAATTTAATGCTATACTTGTATAGGTCCCAAGGGTGCTGATAGTTTATCTTGGCACAAAGAATGAAGTGCAGCGGCTTAGAAGTTGCAAATATCATATACCTGCATTCAGAGTTTCCATCTCTCTCATTTATACTCATAAAAGTGAGTAGTGAAACAGTGTGCATCAGGGCTCAGCAGGGCAGGAATTGGGGCTCTGTGAAGGTCCTGCTTTTTCTTGCAAAGCTGGAGTCAAGTCTCACCAAGGTCAGTGGAAAGACATGCTGTAGTTTGCTGCTATAGTAGACTTATATCTGGGACATTAGGCAACGCCCCAATACAAACAATAAACACAATGGTAACTATTAGGAAAATTAATCTTGGGAAGTTCAACTCCAAGTGTTGATTATACTTCAAAGTTTCCAGTTCCATGTTGTAGTGATTAACAGTTGTGATAAAGTGATTACTCCATTGCATTTCAAAGTCTTATAGCTATTTTACAGTACACATATCTCTATACTTCATAATCAATATAAAGTTCGAAACTGTAGGTAGTGAAAGAAAATTATTTAGTCTGGAGCAACACTTACCAACGCATTGGTCCCCTCGTTTCTGATAGCCTGGAGGACACTGGCAGCTGAAGGACCCTCTT
This sequence comes from Hemiprocne comata, assembly GCA_020745705.1. Lineage (NCBI taxonomy): Eukaryota > Metazoa > Chordata > Aves > Apodiformes > Apodidae > Hemiprocne > Hemiprocne comata. The sequence continues at coordinate 75,743,446 of CM036588.1, read as the reverse complement.
AAATTGACACACACTTGGTCAGCTCTACAGTTATGGGTTCCAGTTGCACATTCATCTATATCTGTATAAGAAAAGCAAATGCAATATTAGTCATCAAGCTTACCTAAAATATTTAGCCTGTTGAAATGCTTTAGGTGTCTTCAAGCTACCTGTAAGTGAAGGCAGGAAAGTTCAAATATACTCCAAAGATGTCATCTCAACGCTTATTCCCTTTGGAGGACATAAAATGTTACCATATTATTTCTATTCTAATATACCAAATTTGGAAATATTTTCAGATATGATAATTTTAAACCATCAAACACTTATTTGTCAAATACCATTAATATTGTGTACTTATTACTAAAAAACTTCCTGTAATATTCTTGCAACTTTATAATATTTTTATAATATTTCAATAATTTTACTTCTGATTCGTTGTTTGGTTTTTTTTTTTTTCTTCTTTTTTTTCCCCATGCTGGTTGTTTGTTGTGTGCTGAATTACTCTGGAAGATTTCAGCAAACATAGTTCAGCCCTTTCTCAAGAATGAGATGAGTTAGAAATATGTTGTTTTGCTAATACTATAAAGACTCTGGTGATGTCTCTTGTACAGTTCCTGTGCCCCATACTTTGGAGAGGGACTTGGAACTTGGTACCTGGTGGCCTTCTCATCAGGAAGAGATCTGCCTCTTGTCATTCCCATGAAAATTCCCTTAATTCAGTCAATCTGTTAAAGTCATTGGAAACAGTTTGCATATGCTTGTATTTGCACAGTCCAGCTAAAAATGCAAATAATAGACCAATACTTCTCGGTGTAATTCAGGTAGCTTTTTGTTCACACTAAATGCAGGTTTAAACAAGCATAAAAACATCATTTTGCTTTTGCCTGTTCATTATAACTGCTGGAGGTACTTAATTATAATTAAACTGCATGTGCTGACAAATAGGTTGCTTAAAATGGAATTACATTTTGCTTTCTCATCTGAACATCCAAAATGTTGGAGAGCTTTTTATTGTAACCTGACACAGTACAGTGAAAGGACTTTTTAATTTTGGCATTGTACACAATTTGGAGACTCTAGGCTGAATAAACAAATTCCTTAAAACTTATGATCTCTAGTTTACAAATCTCAGCTGACCTCTCTATTTGTATAGGCACTGGGGACGTTAGAACATCACCAGTGGCAGATTCTGGGTGGTGCTTTGGAAAAAATGATGGATTCTTTCTCATAGCAAATGAAAACAATTTTGACCACAAGATTCAATAAAAAATAAACCATCAACAGTTTGAACTAATTCTCAGTGTTTGCCCTTTCCCCAAATGTCCAAATATTTTATGTATGTATCTTCTCTTTATCTGACAGGAAAAATAATGTCACTTCATGTTAGCCTGCTCTTTGCCTTTCTGGATAGTATCAGTCCAAAAGCTGCTGTGTTGATGCAGGGACTCACTGAGTGCATTGTTCTGCACTGAGAGCTGAAGCACATTCTCAGGTGTGAAGACTTTCAGGGACTGTAGCTGGCTGCCTCATACCAACCCGACACATCATCAAATGCTTGAGCCAAAGCACGGTGGAGTTCAGTGCAAGTCTTTGCAGGAACTTCACTGGGCTTTGCATGTACTCCTAGTTTCTACAAAAGTTGAAAATAAAATGGCTATAATACTCATGTAGTTAAAATCCCTTTTGTTGCAGAGTGTGCTGGAACAAAGCAGGTTAATTTCTATGGAATAATAAGCTACTCCAGTTCAAATGAAGCAAACTAGATTGACGTATGCACTCAGGGTCTTTGATTTTTCCCAATAGTAACTTCAGTTTGAAAGAAAATAGATTATTTAAAAGTAGTGTTTGGCTGCTAGCTGCTGCCTCATTTGGAAACGCTTGGAAGATTCCATGTTATGGCCCAAAAGATCTGTGTTTAAAGAACAACCTGTTCGTCAGACTTGTTTCAAGTAATTCTTTAGAGCTCTCCTAAGCTTCTTACTCAAGTGATGATCCTGAACTGGGCTTGATAGTGGCTGTGATTTTATGTCCTGACTTCTGCGTGCCAAGAAAACACCTATCAGTATGTGGCACACTCTTGGTGGACTTAGAAGAGCTTTATCAGTGGTGTTAATCTCCATGGCCATGGTGCTTTTTGCTATTTTGACTGGTTTTGCTGGATGGCTTTTGTTGAGCTGTGACTCCCTAGGTAAGCAAGGGAAACAGATACATGGAATGAAGTATTGATGGGAGCTCTTTGAAAACTCAAATTATTATTTTTTTTCTTTTTTGGTGGACGTTAATGAACTGCCTAGGGTGGGAGGTGAAGATGGACAGAAGAGCAGCCTCTAGCCTTCCCTGGGGAAGGGCAGTAGGTCGCTATGCCCAGAGCAGTTCTGCTCACATCTGTGCAGAGAAATCAATAATGTTAGAGGAAAGCTGATGGCCTGAAGATCACATTTAAGTGCTTCAAGGAAAATACTGTGGGAGGAGAACACCAGGCAGCTAGAAAGGTTTCAGTGCTGGAACATTCAGTTCTGAAATCTCTAGTAGTGCAATAATTGCAGATATGTCAGCTGTTGTGACTGATACATAAGGGTGAGGAAGTGAGAGGAAGATTTCAGTGCTGAAAGCAGTGAATTCCAAATGGGAATTGCATTGGTGTGATACCAGAGGCAGTCCAGACCTTGTGGAGTATGGAAAGATGCACTGGTGGAGCTCACAATGTGATGTTCCTGCACAGATCTCTGCATCAATGCCTCTGATGAGTGAGACCCAAAGAGAAGTCCAGTTATGTCCCCTTGATATGGAAATCAGTAGCTCCCAGGCCTGCATTCCATTATTTTAAGAACTTTTTCCAGTTTAAATCAGACTTAGCTATTAGATTTCTAGTTTGTCATAGCACAGCTTGTTAATCACAGGGCACTTGCACAGTGCCTTCTGATTCTGTTACAGTGATCTGGAAGCTGCATAGTCTGTATCAAATGCAGGAATACAGGGATGAGATGGCAGTTACATAAAGCATATGTTTCTCCTTAAATGCTATCATCTCATTCCATTTCACCCTTATTGACAAAAATCCCTGGATTTAAGTGTGAACAGTTAACAAGGGTATTGGGAATCTATGCTTTTGGTTTCTGCCTACTGCAGACTCCCACGACCAGACTGATTTGGTATCTGAAGACATAGCAATCTGGGGTAAGGGTGTGATAGGAACTCCTACAGAAACATCACAGAGCTCACCAACTTTAATTCTAAGAGCAAGATAAGTTTGTCTGACCTTTCCTCTCTAGCACAAATGTTTAATAATGTGTGTTACGTGCATGTATATTTATAATAATTAAAAAAAATTAAAAAAAGACACTCCACTGCACACACTTGTCTCTCTGGGGAGAGGGTGAGAGAACAAACATGTCACAGATGTTTGTCGTGTTGCTTAATGCACTACTGGAAAGCACTCAAGATACCACAGTGATGAGTGCAGTATAAGAAACAGATCTAGAGAGAAAATAATGGGCTTTTACAAGCTCATTCTTGAGCATCTTTCCTCTGCATCCTCCTTTCCAAATTTAGTGTCATCATGATAAAGTTTGTTTTCGTAAGTGTTGCAGCAACTGATACTACAGCTGAAGCTTCTACCTTAAACAAGTATCTTGTAAGTGATACCTAAAAACACCCTCAACTCATTCCTCATTAACTTTGTTTAGATTTTATTTCCAGATGTTTCACATACATTTCTTCACCCAGGTAAGCAATTACACTGGTAACCAGTAATGAAAATTATCTTCCCTTTTAATATTACCCCTGCTTTTTTATTTGTATTTTACAATCTCAGCTTACATTTTAAAAGGTTATGCTATTCTCACTACAGAGAAACAAGAGCTGTAAGTTTGTATTAGATTGTTAAACGACTTGAATGGTATTTGATTATTGATGCATGCGACCTGTGAAATACTGATTAATTCTTAAACTCACTGTATCTCTGAGTCTGATCTAAGAAGTTGGTCAGATTTTTATTGCCAGTTACTCTCTGGACAGTTAACAGACTGTGTAGTTGGAAAATTTCCTTGGAAATAGCCTGGGTGTCTCTAACAATTCTTTTGCAGACTGATTATACTTGCAAATGCAGCTGGGTTGCCTTCAGTGTCTTGATCATTGTAATAACTGAACCCAGATAATTATGTAGTCTTTCAATAGGCCACTCAAAATCAAACTTATGGGATTTACTTGTACTTTATTTGTACTTATGTAGTTTAAAAATTTAACAAAATTTGTATAACGTGTTTGGATTGAGTATCTTAATATCCTTATGTTGTTTATAGGTGTTACATCTAGAATACTACACTGATAGAATATAACAGTTTCAAAGCCAAGTACTTGGAGGACTGTAAAACACAGACCTCAGGTTCTCTGAACAGTCTGAATTTAGATCCATCAAGCATAACGACACAGTCTTTAGTGTCATGTTCTGTTTTTCCCGCAGGCTTGTGCTCAGACAAACCTTGCAATTCCCAAAATGGGTTAGGGGGTGTGGTCCTCTATCAAGTTGCAATGATTACTGCTAAAGAAAAACCTTAAAGTGATGTAAAGAGGCAGAGTAAATAGAGAAGGGGGGAAGGAACATTACAATTAAGGACACAGGTCCCTCCATTAAATTCCATGCAAGCCATACTGCTCTGTCAGAAATGTTAATGGAAGTCCTCAACTGTACTATGGTACGTATGGCCATCAGACCCCATGACTCATCCTAATATAAATAAAATATTTTGCAGCAATCTCCAGGGTTATTGTAGAAAGTTCGTTTTAGAAGACTTTCATATTGATAATTATTTGCAGGTTAAGATAATGCTCTGATTTGCATAGGGTACTGTTTGGAGTTTGCAGGGTGCTACAGAAATAACGTGAGAACCATGGAGGGCAGCAGAGCTCACTCCTGTATTCCTTCAAATATATAAATCAACTTGCATTTCATAGTTTTAATTCCACAAGCCTCACTAATAGCTATACCCAGTGATTCCCTCATTTTCCAAAAATGTATCCACACTGCCTCTTGAAGTGATTTACACAATTATGTCCTTCCATTACTGACTTTGGCAGCCTGCTCTATATTTCAACCACCAGCGTGCACAAAAATTTTGCCTGACCTGCTTTTTAGCTGTAGCTTTCTCTAAATCTACTGTATGGTTCCCTGTTTTAGAGCTAGTTAGTTTTTCTGCTTCTCTAGTACAACCCATTCTGCTAGGCTCTTATCTACATCCATAAAATTCTTTCCTACTCTCTTTTTCTGAGCTACAAACCTGGCTTCATTCCCTTCATGCTGTGACTCATTTTTCCCAAACCCCCTGACTCATGCTGCTTGCTCACTTATGCAACAGCTTAATCTCTGTATTTTTCTTTGTATCATTATGAGAAGTACTTAAATTCACAAGACCCATTTCACCAGTGCTGCAAATTTTTGTAGAAAAAAATGCAATCCACACCTCTCTTTCATCTTATTTAAGGCACCTAAACCTTTTCTACTCTAGATCATACCTGTATGTTGCACTCAGAGCTGGAGAGCTGTATTCTCACCTAACTCAAGTATGTCTTACTCCTGGGACTGAAGTGCTCAGCTTCTTGCTGCTCGCTGGCTCTCAACATATTGCAATTTACTACAGCATCTTCAGGCTCTCCTCTTTTGTATATATATATTCATCTGTTCAGACAGGTCACAAAATGTTTGCAGGTTGCTTTCTCTGTTCTGGTCTGTAGCAATCTTGTAAGCGGAATTATTCCACCGCATCAGTAAGAGGGCTCTTAATATGACATGATGGGATTCAAATTCTTATTTCTGCCCTCACTGAGCAGCACCAATGGACTGGCATCTGAACGCTTTATACAAATCTAAACCTAGACTGATTCCACTGATGTCAGTGTTGCATTTGTCATTGACTCCAGATAAGCTGTTCTCCATTTGTTTTGAATGTAAACGGTAAATATTTTAGTTAATCAGTTTAAATTTGTTGAGTGCTCAGTGTAAGTGAGATCAGAAAATGACTTGGTCTATTTTTCTAATACATTCATCTGAACTGAAAACACTGCCTCCCATGTAAGCAATGGCACCAGAGAGTCTGATATCAGACATAAAATCATCTGCACAGTACTGCAGGTATCATAGACAATTCACTTCAGTATTCTGTAAAACCCTTCACTTCTGTCCACTTCACTAGCTTCCTTCCCTTCTGTCTTTAAGACATTTTATGTTAGTGTTTTTCAGAAACAACCAGCTGAAGGTAAAATACTTGAAGAAATTAAACCACTATAATCCTTCCATGAGTATGGGCTTACTTTATTTTACCAAATTAAGTATTCTGTCCCTTATTTATGTTTCTTATATTGTTCTTGCAACTGAAGCCAAGCTCACTGCTATGTCGTTTCCTGGATCCTCCCTGATCCTTTTTTACACATAGGAACAACATTAGCAACCTCCAAATTCCCTGGTTCCCTCCCCAGCCTTAGCAAGCTATCAACAATTTCTGTCAAAGGCTTTTCTATTTCCCTTGCTACTTCCTTCAACATTTGGGATGTTATTCATCTGGGCTGGATGCCCAGACAACTTTTAACTCATTGGTGCTGGGAGGCTGCGCTTTGCGGTGGTAAATGCCAGCAGAAAATCAGTTACATAATATCAGGTCAGTAGGTACCAAAAGACTAAATATCTGGAGAAATTTCTCACTTCTGGAGTGGCAAAACCTGTTAATATAGAGAGCTGCACTCCCAACAGTACAGTCACAATCCAGCAGTGCCATGAGGTAGCGTCTATGATTCTGTACAACTCCAAAGCAGCCCATGAACTCCCTCTTTATTGCTGGGTTTTCTCTTTCCCTTGTAAATTTTCCTTTGGGCCTTTCATGTTAAGTATATTGGACTGATTGCCCTGGTAACAAGTTTTCACAGTTGAGCAAAGGTAACCTGCACAAATACTTGTTTGCACAGGAAAAATAGATGTAAGAGCCAAGACCTACATTTAAGCAAATATGTGAGGTAGGATGTTTAAATTAATGAGATTTTCGTGAAAAACAGCATGACTTCTTTTGGTGTGCCGAAACATTTCCCCTCTCAAATTTGAGAGTACAGCAAAGCAAGCTCCTTGTAGCTTTAGTCTTTTAGTACTCCTGGGCATCATGGCACAACAAAATAAAGTAGTGCAAAGTATCAATGCAGAAAATTGTACAAAAAAAAATTTGAATGCAGTACAACCTAGAGTTCCTTGCGTGATTTCTGTATTTAAACTGCTAAACTGTAAGAAAATACCATGAATTTGGGAAAGTTACCCAACTACAGTGACTTCATGAGTCTGAAGGTACAGGAAAAGCATCATCTTCTATGTTCTCAGCAGAGTTAACAAGGGATCAAGTCTGGACTGCAGTACTTTGTCACAATTATGTATTGTCTTTGGTATGTCCAAACTGAATTGACTTATCACATAGAATAGCTAAATAAAGGAGTAAGCCATAGCTTTCAGCACTAGAACATCTCCCACATGTTTGTTTGGGAGTGGCAGGCAGCTGAGAAGGGGAAAAAAAAAAAATGAATGAAGCTTTGAATTGATGCATTACTTCCTTTCTCCTCCACTCTGCCTCCATCTGTGATGCTACCTTCCTTCCCCAGTGGATGCCAGGCAGCCTGTAAATTGCACTGCAAAAGGTAAAGGGCTTCTAATGCTGAGATTTTTTTTTTTTACTTTGAAGACTGAGATGCCACATGCAACTGGACATGGTTTTTCTATCCTGTATCTTAACACAAGACAGTAGTTGTAATCATTACATTCAGGACAGCATTTCAGTGGTGACATGTCTTCTGCTCCTACACCTTCTGCACAGTAACTGTCCATGCTGTTGATGGTGAGTTAAGAAGCCTAAAAACAACTACTCTGTAATACAAATTTCTCTCTTTTGTGCTCTGTAGTTTTCCATGCCCCCACCAGGATAAGCCATAGTTCAACACTGCTTGGAGAAATGTGTTCTGATTAAAAAAAATATACTTTGTTATCAAATAACAACAACAGTGAATTAAATGAATGTGATACACAAAACATTGTTCAAGTAATACAGTAATTAAAATTATTATTACAAATAGAAGTGGTATGGCTAATATGACAACAACAAAAAATTTTCCCAAAAGACATTTAACTGCAGTGTTTTCTATCCAATCTTACTTCAACATGTATTCTTACAAGAACATTGATATTAATGTATGTCTTTGCAAGTAGTCCTCCTGTTCATCCAAAATAAAAATATTCCATGTTTTTGATTGAACTACATTAATTTAAAATTTGTATTTTTGGTTTTATCTCTGGTGGTGCCATAAATGAAGCCACACTTTCTTTCTAGTTACAATCCAATAATGTGGTGCAATGTATCTGCAAGTCCCAGAGTGCTTCAAAATGTGAGTTGTCATAATGGCAAACTTTTTGATTTACATTGCAATAGCTTATTTTTACTTCCAGTAGAGTATTTCCTGCTGTTGCTTTCTTGTGACTTTATGCTAGAGGTCTAACAACTTGTGCTTTTTGGTTCATGCCTTCCTAAGTGAGGATCACCCACCCATGATGACCAATACACTTGGACTATGCTCAAAAACAACAAGGGTGGATTAAACTATTCCATTATTGCAGATGAAAGAGTTCTCCCCGACATCTGGCATATCATCTTCAAAACTGATATGGAACATTTCCACAAATTCAGCTTAACATTGTTTTTGTGAATGTTCCAAAGTATTTTTAACATGAAGAAATAGCATGCAAACTAATTTCCTATTTGAAAGTACATGTCTTGTTCTTATTTCTAATTCACCCAGTTATTAAAAAAAAGGAATAAAAAAAAAAAAAGAAAATGAAGTTCACTTAACTTGAAGCATACTGGTTTGTTTACTTAAGTTAATGGAAAAGCTAGTCAGTGTTTGATGTAAAGCTGCCCCCTTGCTTGAAAGAAAACCAAACAACTGGTTATGAATTATGAATATCTCCTAATAGTTTCCAGAATTATCTGAAGGATGTTTTCTTTTTTTTTTTTCTTAATTATGTACACTTAAAAGTTCCAAGTTCCCTATTCATTTCCATTTTGTTTATTTCTCTCCTTGGAAACCTCATAAGCATTTTCCTTTAGCTAGGCTTGACTGGACAAAATATTACTGCTACAACCTGTCATATTAGGGAAATAAAGGCCTGAAAGCACATTGTGGTTTTTAATTAGGAAGTTGAAGAATCACTCATTAAATCGTTGCAAGCCTTTTTACAGCACTTACGCTGGCAGCTGCTGGGTCCCTGCAAAGGAAAACACAAATTTCTACCTAAAAATTGTGCTTCAGAGTACACTTTGAAAATCAGCCTTTATTCTGAGACAACACAGAAAACAGAAAAAAAGAAAGAAAATCTTGCCTTTCTACTATGTTGGCACATCTTCAACTGTCTTAGTCCTAATCAGACCATTGCTCTCTTGAGGAACCACAGTGTCTCCTTACGGTGAGGGAGGCATCTCCATGTGGGAGCTACTGGCAAAGGTCCTGCCATGGGGGATGCAGTCTGGTGGAAACCAGGTCTGCCTGTGTGGCACTACCATAGTCTGTGTCTCATTCTGGCAGCCAAGGCAGCTGGTTATCCCCCCAGCAAAACCCACCCAGCAAGCAAACCAATGCACTGAGCATAAACTATGTGAGAACCAACCCTACCCTGAAATACAATAGTCTGAATGTTGTTTTTTTTTAGGGTAGTGAATGCATAGCTCATCCATGCATGCTTTGCTAGCTTAAGAAACAAAGGACCTGAAGATATAGGGGACTTGAGGCACTTAAAATATTTTATATAAGGGACCAATTTCCTCAAGAAAGGCTTATTCTCCTTCAGCCTTTGCAGGCTGAATGAGCTGTTTTAGGAATTATAACTGTAGTTCCCAAGCTGAGAACATTTAAGTTCAACTCAAGTTCAATAACAACCATCAGAAGTAGAAGGCTTATCTAAATGATGATATTGTTTTTAGCACTAATCATCCTATCTGTTGGCAGTACCAACATGCTACAATCTCCAGAGCTCCCTACGTAAATAAGCAGATTCCTGATGCTGTTCCAACTTCAGAAATGCCTTTGAAGGCATTATTTAGTTATGAATTTTTCCTACATGGTTATGTGATACTTTTAGCATGTTGCTGTATGTACCCACAGATGCCTTGTTTTGAAAAAAAAGTATCTAAAATTTATTCACTTTCAAAGAATAATTGGTGGGCATTGGTCTGTATTCTGATGAAATAAAAAAATGAAATGGTTAAAATAAATTCACTTTCATGCCTTCTACAGCTTTTGAATGACAGAACAATAAAAGCAAATGATGGAAATAAGTACTTAAAAAAGACACATCAGTTGATTTGGTCCAAAATACACTCTAGGGATGGGAGGGGATTGGAAGAGCCAAGATAGAAAAACACAATGTTCAGGTTGCACAGTTCAAGTAAAGTGAAATGGACGTGCAAAAGTTAAGATTCCTGTGACCGTGCTACAAACAAGTAGTGTTATATGGTACTAAAAAACCCACCAGGAGCAGTATCTTGTACATTTTTGGGTTTTTTGCCTTAAGAATTCACGTTAGCTGGTCCATTTGAACATAAGTGGAAATTTCGATTTTCCATGTAGTTCTTCACATGAAGAAGGCTTAAAATGAAGTTTTAAGAATTCTTTGTTTGAAAGAGAATGGATACAAGAGGTGAAGCCAGGCAGGATCAAAAGAGGCAGAGGCACCAGAGGAAAAAAAAAATCTGTTCTTTGAAGGTAAAAGGAAAAAAAAAACACAAAAGGAAAATAAAAGAACATCAAAGTTAAAAAGATGTATCATGATAGAGGTGACTAAGTGGAGGCTAAAGAAAAGAATGGGGGAAAAGGCAAGATTACATACATCAGAGCCGTACTAATATAGCTGCTTTTCACTTACAGAAATCGTGTTCATTAAACACTTTATCAGTCAAGACTAGCAGTGTGATCTGGTTAGATCACCAAGGTGTTTTCCACGCTCACTTTTTGACTGGAGTGCTGGTAAGTACCTGCAAATATCTGTATTTTGCTGCTGGTTTTCTGATTTACAGTACAACTGGAGCTGTGAGAAGAACACCTAAACAGCAAGTGCTGAGGTGGTGCAATGCACCCTGTGTAGCCCAGCAGATCGTGTCCTGCTGGGGTTGCACATGCCTGGGACATGGTGAGAGGAAGACATGAGCCCAAGGGAGGTGATGGTGAGCTGTGGGCAAGGGGGCCATGGACAAGAAGGGTGACTGGAATAAGATGAGAGTGTGCAGCCTACTGAAGAGTGTAAGCTGGAGCAGTGCTTGGGAAGTATTTGTTGCTCTTTCAAAAACCTGACAAAAAAAATCTTAAAACTGAAAATTATTATTATTTTTGGCCCCAAACTAAGATTTTTCTGGGGTTTAGCCACATTTTTTCTGTGTTCGGGAACAAAAAAGAAAAAAAGACACCGAAAAAATACTTTGTTCTTTCAATAAGCCAGTAATAAATAAAAAATAACATTTTAAAAACCAGAAGTTTCCTTGGGAAGAGAGAGCTATTTTTTCTTCCAAAATTACTCTGCCTTAAAATTGTGATCAACTCTGCTTTCAGGCTAAGGATATGACTTCCCAGCTGCCTTTAAGCAATCAAGTAGAAGTAGCGTTTGGGACAGCTTTTCTCTCTCTCTTATTTTTTTTTCTGGTCTTTGGCTGGGAAACTACATGGGTTTGCCTCAGAATAGATGCTGTGCTACCATAATCCTGGCACTTTTCACTGAAAATGAGCTTTCAGCAGTGTTTCCTGGAGTAAGTAGAATACTCCTGAAGTCTGCTTGCGGGGCTGTTGGGATGTTGAAATGGAGCAACCTGCTTTTGTTTGCCTGAGCATGTGATTTTTAAAATTTCTTTTTAATACCTTGTGATCTTCACAGACTTCTGGCGAAGCTTAAAAGGTTAGTTTGAGAAGGGAGTGGCTATCATTTGTTTAGAAAATAAATAGAAAAAAGTAGGCCAAATACCAGTAAAGTTCCAGTTTTAAAATATTAAACTAACACACAACATTGCTGGCCTGAAAAGGTCACATGAAGTGGGAGAAAGGATGTATTTAGAATGACTGCCAGGCAGGACGTGGGATCTCTCACTGGCTTGGCAGTAGATACTTCAGCTCTATTTGCTATTAGTGCTGTTTCTAATGCTCCTCATTTGCTAAGTTCTTAAGTTTGACAAGATCCATGCTTTATTTTCCAGTATTTACATGTTATTAAGCAAGTTTGTAAATCCATTCAGAGAGTAACTAAGGCCTACACTGCTTCCTTTTCTCTGCTCTGTCTTTGGTTAGTAGGCAGGATGCTCAGAAACCTGGGAAAATGGAAGTTTTGAGGGGTTTTCCTTTGGGGTGTGCTATCAGATAACAAGGTTATTCGTAACATGTTTCAACTTGCTAAATATGGTGGAGTAGGGCCAATCGCTTCCAAATTTGTCAGTAAGAGTGAAGAAAGAAATGACTACTTACACTACAATGGAGCTGCTGCAATTTCTTTGGAAGAAATAAGAAGATTTAATGAAAATGTAAGCATCCCTTTCTATGGTCTGACTCGAGGGTACTTGGCTAGCAAAAAGCAGAAAACTTAACACAGCAGCTAAATAATTGCTGCCACATCATCTACACACGTCATTATCACTGCTGGATGAGATGAAAGGTATTTACAAATGAGAGTCTGCCAGGAGAACGCAGTCAGCACAAGCTTGATCCAGCTCCAGCTGTAATCAATAGGAGCCTTCAACTAAACTAGAGCTTGAAGAGCAAACTAACATCTTTTTGAAACTCATTAAACTTCAAATTTTGCAAAATTAAAGCTGGAGCTCATCAGAAGTGAGGCGCGGAGGAATTCAGTGCCTAACAAAGCCCCTCGTTCTACTCCACGCATTGTCTGATAGTCTTCAAAATGATACTTTCCACTCTGACAACCAAAGCCCTCATTTTTCTTTCTCCCCCTCACATCTCCCACTTTTACTTTCCTCCTGTTTTTCTTTCCCTATTCCTCAGGGTTCTGCCCTTCTAATTTTTCAAGGCAGAGAATGCGCCTTGTTTGTGAAGAGCAAAGCGAGTTTAATGCACCCTATTCATTATATTTATGAATCATATCTAACTGAATTTTTCCCATAGCCCAAAGGTGGCTGTTTGCCCAAAGGCACAGCTCTCGGTGCCTCTATTTTCTATTTATAAGGTGTATTTTAGTTTACATCAGAAGCTGAGGGAAAGACTTCTGCTTGATATCACTTCTGCCAAATGAAACCCACAGAGAAGCTGTGGCCAAAGGAACTCTGTACAAAAGTGGTTTGGGCTCTGTAATTTTGTTCACGTGGGTGCATGGTAGTATAGGTTAGTTGCCAATGAAAACAATCTAAAATAGATACAGCACTGTGCAAGTCTTGAGATGATCTTAAAATGTATAGAACGCAGGTAAGTGGGCACTGGGAGAGAAACACACTTTGTCAAAACAGAGTTTAGTGAGACAAATCGGCTTTTGCAAGACAGTCATGAAAGGAGAAGTTCCTCTGAGAACCTCTTCTAATCCATGCAAGTTGATGAAATTCCTGGAAGATTAGTTTACAACTGAATTAAGGAAAATTGTTGTTTTTGAAACTCTGTGGTTGTGACAGAGTGTGGAAGCTCCTCAGAACGTGAGGATGTTAAGTAGGCAGTACAGTCAAGGACGTTGAGGAATTAACCATTTCAGTCTTCAAGGGTTACACTAGTATTAGCAATTGTTCAATGTCAGGCAAGTCTTTTGGTTCTGGGTCATGGGCAGGCATTGAAAAGCACCAGCAGCACTAAGCCTGGGGTGCACGGAGAAGGAGATCTACTGTGGGACAACTGTTAGTACAGATGCACATCCAGACCAGGTTTTTTGCCTCTAGAGACCTGCAGGAATAAATAAGAATTGGCTTTGTAGCTAATGTGGGGAAGGGAAGGAACAGGTCCTGACAGATTAACTGGACAAATTTTAGTAATATTTTGTGGCATGAGATGTTCCTCCTGCTCCTGGCTCCAGAGAAAGATGAGTGGGAAGCTTTAGCCATCCTTTCTGAAAAGGTAGCATTGAGGCTATTCCTTATTTTCATATATATACATTTATTTTTTTAGAAGCTATTTTCCTTGATTTTCAGTGTATTCCACTCCCTCTTTAAAAGGCATAATATCCCAGATTTTTACTTTCTTGCTAACTGAGTGTATGAGCTAATTGCCAAGGACATGCAGCCTGTCTGCATCTCAGCATTTGTGAGGGAAGCCCAGAACATTATCAGTACATTGCTCAGCACAACAGTTTCATTGCCTGGTTGTCTCTAGCTCTAAGTAGACAATCATATATATTTGATTAAAATCTAATCCAGCCTTTCCATCACCATTACAGAGGTTAACTAATAAGCACAAGCCTACAGGGGAACACAAGGGCCTCATATACGGTTGAATTCAGGCCAACATTGGTTGGTCAGAATGAATTTTGCTCATAAATTCTTGCAGGATGGGAGATTTCTCAATTTAGACTTCCATCAAAGCTATTGGAAAAAACTGTCAATCTCACTCAACGATTTCATAGCTGTCTTTTCTTGCTGCTTCAAATGCCTTCCAGATGGATTTAATTCCGGCGTGATTGATCGTCCACTTGGCTTCAGAGCTGTGCACTTCAGAGGAAAGTCCGTGCCATGCTTGTTCATCTGCTGGATGGCTAAAAAAAAGGACTAGTGGCTCTTTCTTCAGAGAAGTGCTATCTTCCAGTCAGGGATGAGGCAAGAGGTGAGTCTTGGGGAGACTAATTATATCAAAGTAATGAATGGCAAGCGCAAAGAACAGAATTACAAGGTAAAGCAAGGAGGTATGTAACCAAGCATTAGTGAGATGGCCTATTTATAGTGGAGGAAAAGTAAACATCTACAAGTACATTAACTTCTTACCAACAGGATAAGTGGAAGAATTCTGAAGCTGAAGTGTTTTAAAGCAAGATTTATTTGATAATTTTACCTATCCTGTTATTACTTATGCTATTTATGCTGCTATGATTTTAGTTAGCTTGGATAACCCAAACCACTGTTTGCAACATTAAGCCTTCTCTCAGGTTAATGAACTTCAAATTTGTTGTGTAAGCTTAAGAGGTTTGATGTGGTACTTGTATTTCTCTGTGCTGTTAGCTTACAGAGTCCTCATCACAGATAAGGATTCCTCTGTTCTGCTGATACACAAACCCTGAACTGAAACACAGGCTCACTTTCCAGCAACCTACAGTCTAAGACAGCAGATAGTGGAGGATTTCAAAGGATAGAAAGAACCAGTCTGGTAGGTAATGATATTTATGGTCTGTAAAGATTTTTGAAAGCTTTCACAAAATGTAAGATTTGCAGACAGGGACTACTGAACATGAGGGAAGTTTTTTAACAGATTGTAAACATTTAGGCTTAAGTAGCTCAAAAACTTCCATATATAGCACCTATCCAACAACACTGACTTAGAGGCTGGTTTTAATTAGTCAGATGTTACCAATAAATATGCAAAACACTGGTGAAAGACCAATGACAAGATTGGTTTCGATCTGTATCTAAATTACTTAGGATCTAACAGACTATTAGTATTCTTTGGAGATTTCATAGACAGGCAAAGAGATCAATATGAAAGAAAAGAGACTTGATGTCTCAGATAATAAAAAGATAGGGTCATCTGAACTGATTTAAAAGTTTCAAAAACACCTCAGAGGAATGAAAACTAAGTCATGAAAGTTCTTGTATCCTATTATTTTCAAAAGGACTGGGAAGTGTTCAATGTGTTTTAGGATCGGGTCCAAATGATTTTTAAGGAGTTAGGTCTCATTTTCAATGAAAGGAAAATAAAAAGGAAGCAAAGCATAATAGATAAGTAACGGCTGAATACAAATTAAAACCAGAAATCTTTTCAAAGCAAAGAACAATGATCTCTTATCTACAGAACATCCAGTAAATAGGTTAATTCTGCATATTGACTTAAAACTCTTGGGCTTGATTTACTATTACTCTTATTTGTCCAGTAGTAGAGAGCAAAGCCTCTTGAGCCAGAAAACAAATCTGAGAAGTTAATGGAAAGAACTCTCTGTGAACATACAGCTACGTGTCATTCTGTCCCAAACCAGTCATGTCCACTGCATCATTCTGCTCCTCATAATGAAGAAAATGTTTCTGATTTTTTTTCACATCATAAACATTTTGCAATTCAGTTTCTAGAAAGGATAAGATTCTACAGAGAGGACACTGAGGAGCCGATTATTTTAGTCAAGCCAGGCATCATTTCCTACAGGAGTGGCATGAAGTATCTAGTTAGTAAGAGTGATTTTTTTTTTTTTTTTATATCTGGCACTGTAAACTGCTCCCAATCCTTTTTAGAGTCACCATAAATCACAAACTGAAGTATCTAGTTTCCTAAAGGAGCAGCTTTATTGCATTAACATTTTGAAACTCACATGGCGATGTTGCTAATTGTATAGTAATTTATCCAGGATCACAGTGTGAATTGCTGTTTTCAGTCAGTTTTTGGCACTTGTTGCTAATGTGAGTAAAGGAAAAAAGAAGAAGAGAGAATAAAGAATTAAATACACACAAAAATGACGTGAAGACTATCTAAAAGGGACAAGCTGGGATACACAGCGGAATGATCTGAAAACCATGTCCCAGCAATGTAACTGCAAGCTGAGTAAACAGCACCATTCCCTCAGATCAAGGCTACTCCCTCCTATACTTTGAAACATTTCCTACCCACCCGTGAATAGGATTGGCCTGTGCTTGGTATTGCAGGCTTGCTCTGGCAAGTTTTTAAGTGAGAGTTTTTAAAATAAAAGTTCCTAGCAACAAGGTGAAGGACTAATTCAGGACAGCATTCCTATTCAGGACAGCATTAAGCAATTGTGTAAATTTAGGCATGTGCAAAGATGTTGGTGAAATTGCTGGGATCCAAGCATGTGCTTTAAATGCTGGAACACAACTAAATGTGTCTTAATATGACACCTTAAGGTATAAACAATGGCTTTGTTTATTAAAATTTGTATTGATATACTTTTAGTACTTTAAGAAGTTTGGTGGGCACTAGCTATGAATAAATCTTTGCATTTTTCCAGAGCTTTGGACATTAAGTAGCATAGACACTGATGAGTGAAACTTCATATTTTTTCCTGGTTTGCAGATACACATTGGTACTCTTTTTTTGTTTTGTTTTTTTTGGGTTTTTTTTTTTTTTTTTGGTTTGTTTTTTTTTGTTTTGTTTACAGATTGAAACTAGAAAAGCTGTAGAGATTCACTTATAGCAAGAGTTGGGCCATGATATGCTGGGAAAGAAATTCAGCTTCTCACTATCTAGTCTGCTTCCTGTGAAAACGTTTTCATTCAAACCCAGGGCTGCCCCAGAATTAAGTTACTTTCCCTTAGGGAAAGCACCTCCTCACCTTCACCTTTTATAAGAAAACAATCCAGTCTTTCCCATAAATACAGCACAGTTCTATAAAAATTTAAGTTATGAAAAGTACAATAGAAAATAGTCTTAATGGTAGGTAAAACCCAAGAAGGTTTTTTTAAAACTTTTAAATTCTGTTGAAGAAAGTAAGAGTCAAGAAGGAATGCAAGCCAAATGTTTAAAAGTATGAAGATGGAACGTTTTCTTAGGTGAGCTTTTTCGCTGAGGAAACCTTCCCTGGTGACTGGCACTCTTTCTGTGCCACATCCAAAGGCAATAATACATAATTCTAAATAGTTTGACAAGTAAAACTGAGGGACCAATGCAAACCTGCTAAAAGTACAACGACAAATGAAGGGGAAGGGTGGGAAAGAGAAAGTCTGCATCTTTCACTTACCTGTTTTGCCTGTCTCTATCAATCTTGGGTGAATTGAAAGGAGGGGTTCTGACTTGATCTAAGGAAAAACTTCCTTCACCATTAGGGCAGTCAAGAAGTGGAACAGGTTGCCCTGAAAGGTTGTGCGTTCTCCATCCACAGGGGTTTTCAAGACCTGACTGGATAAATCTCCCTGGCCTGAGGGTCTGATGAGCCTCATCTGATCTCAAAGCTGACCCTGCTTTGAGCAGGATGTTGGACTAGAGAACTCTTGAGATTCCTTCTCACCTGAATTGTTCTTTGATGCTGTAAATATACTCTAAGCTATTAACCAGAATGGAGAACTGTACTATCTTTCTTCCCTCTGACCTTTTACAGATAGTGTTCTTCGGGCAGTAGTTAAGTGAGGTTTCTGATGAAAACATGTATGGAGGCTGAGTCACAAAACTTTTTTTTTTTTTTTTAATGCAACCTAAGCACCAAGCTAAATAAATTCAGGACAGCTGTGAACTGAGGGGAAAAAAACCTCTAAGGAAGCCATTTGGTCATCACTTGGCTGAACTGTGAAATTAGCGCTAAGAATAGTTTAACAATGGGACATAAGCATTTAATTTTTCAAATTAAGGACAAATGATAGGAATGGAAAAACCTTCATATTATCATTCCAGTTTTTAAGGGCTGTTGTCTACACAGCCCATCCCAATAGCATCCCAATGGGACAGTAATGCTGTCTTGACTCTGGATGTGTGTGACAAGAGATGGTTCAGTAACTTTTTGTCCTAAAGTTGGAGTGTGTGTTGGTGCATTGTGTGAGCTTCTGCGGTGTTCTGCAGAGATGGGCTTGAGTTGATCCAGGCAGATCCTATGGCTGTCCTGCTTGGAATGTTACGACCAAATTAAAAAAACATTTTTGTGTTGCCTTTTTGCTGTTTTTCATATTTTTAGACACTTAGGATCATTCTTTCTGGCTGAACCCCCTGAGTAGCCATTCAGTCAGTGAAAATCCCAATTGGTCCCTTTAGTCTCTTTAATATTTCACTTTCAGCCTACTGATCAGAGCTGTCGTAGGAGTGTGACTCCACCCTGAGGACAAGGCACTGTGAAATGGCTCCTTAGCCCCTGTTTGGTCACAGATGAGGCATGTGTATGGAGCCCCCGGGGCTCCCACAGCCTCTACGAGCCAGAATTTGCTGAGGCCAGTTTTTGGCTAGGTTGGACATGACAGATACTAAAACAAAGAATCAAATGTAAAGGATGATATAAGCTGTTCCTGCTTTTGTCCCAGATACAGAGCTAAACACAGCAATAGTGGTGTGTAAAGTGTGTGCTTGTTAAGGTACGAAAATGCATGCACCACTAAGGTGTTCAGAGCAGGACAGACTTCCTTCTACATGCATGTGTTGTCCAGAAGAATAGAGCCTAAGTAAGGCCCCTGAAAGCTGTGGCAGTACAAAATGATGTCACTGAATTTCAGTATTGCATGCTTTTCCCCACAAAACTAAACTGTGATTCCTATGATGAAAATATTTTCATATTAATACCTGATTTATTTCTGATATAGAAATGTTTCAATTGCATTTGACAGCTTACACTCAGAGCAGATTATTTATAGAGCTCTTTGTCAGAATTACAGAAACTTCTGTCTGAATTTCCCATTGGTTTTAATTTTCAACAAAACTATACTGGTTTGCGCTCTCTATATGAACTTTGAACCTTCTGCAGCTTATAAGGCAGGGCATGGCACCATTATGATTCTAAACATCTGATGTCCACCAGACCAGTTAATCAAAGCTCTGGAGGACAGGCTCAATCCAAACGTAGAATTCACCAAATGCAGAAAGATGGAAACTATAACAAGACTAAGCTTTTTCAAATTGGGCAGCATGAGATACCTCAGAAGGGTACACATACTGCCAATCTATTTGCCAACAATTAACCTCATCCTGACATTCTCTAATAATTAAATATTGCCTTAAATATACAAATTAGGTTTGTTACCCCTTTCGAAAGTTGCTCTTTTCCCACTTCTGGTCTTACTGTATAACATGTCCTGACCTTTGTTTAATTAAGTTCTTAAATTGCTGGCCTCACTCCTGTCTCATAGCAGTGAGTTCAGGAAGCATTTCCTCTTCTGGGGTTCTCTGCCTGTACCATTTTTCAGTGCCAGAAACCAAGTTTTAAATTGTTGTTTCACAGTGGGAAACAGCAGTTTCAAGTCTACTTTCTCAAACCTCTTCATTGTTTCTGTATGTTTTTGCCACGCTTATCTCTCAGTCGTCAAAATCTCCCCTCATCCCCTAACTGTTGATTTCTCCTGCTGTGAGCTGCTCCTATTTTGCAATATTGCCCTTGGAAGGAGCTGAGCAGCCCTGCAAACAGCCCCACTCCTTATGGGCTGTTTGATAGGTAAGAAAATGGAGCAAGTGAACTGTTTCTGCATCCCGAGCAGCCGCTTCTCTGCGAGCTGGGGAATCCCCCAGGAAGCTTTCACCAGGGTGGAGAAAGCAGAGACAAGATCAAGCCTAGTGCTCTAAAGCTGTGCTTAGGGGAAGAGGCCGAGGGTGTTCGAGGGTGTTGCTGGGTGGATCTCCTTGGCTAGTTTCTGGTTTTGGCTTTATTACATGGCTGTGCTTTCAAATTATTTCAAAGGTGCCTGGAGCCTTATAAATCTGCATACATAGTAAGGAAGAGACTCTCTTAACAGTGAATTCTGAAATTTGAGTGTAATCATAATGGAGAGAACATTTGGATTTAAAAACATAATGAAGCAACATTTTCATAATAATATCTTCTAGAAATGGATAAATTTCCCTTTTTTAGGCATATAGAGCCACAGTTTCTGATAGAGAGGAACACTTTATAATGGAACACAGAAAAAAGCAGCCCCTTCCCCAAAATAATTATTTTCCACTTATGAATATATCTTCTGGATTGCCTAAATAATGGTGAAAACAGTGTCTACGATGGGAAATACATGTGGTTTTCTCCTGCACCCAGCTTCTGCAGTGCACAACACTTATCAGGAGAGTGGTTCTAGCTCTCTTCCAACTCAGGCTGATTTGAGCTGTAATACTCTCCTGCAAACCCCAGCAGCCCAAGAGAGGCTCAACCAGTACAATGTTGTTGACTTAAGCCTATTGTTTTTATCTGCCTCTGCAGTGCTTTCTACAGTAGGTATAAAATACCAGGCCTCAAAATAGTGGCAGTATCTTTGGGTCTTGCAACCATCCTCAACTTCTTTTCTACTCAAGTAACATACAAGGAGTGAGCTGGAAAGAGAATCTGCCTTGATCCTTGAAATTAAGCCAGGTAAGATTAAGGAAGATCTAGATGCAGAATAAATACAAGCAGAATGACATCAGATAAGAATATGCTGGGGTTTTTTTACCCTCAAGAAATGGGAATGACTTAGGGATTCTGCACACTTTCCTGATTCAGTGTCCAATGACTTCTGGGAGGGATAAAATATCTTCCATAGTCTGTGGGGGCAGATCACTGGGTGCTCCCAAAGCACTGCTTATTTCTGATGTGACTATGCACTAACTGCAATACTGCCTATTGAAACATCACTGCTTTTAATTAGCCTTAAGTGTGATAGGCAAGACATTGTTCTATCTGGTTGACCTTTATAATTTAAAAGCTATGTGGAGGACTTGCTCCTGATAAGAAAGTTCCTCAAGAACAAATGCATCTACTGAGAAAGTGCTTTAAACACTACAAGATATAAAAGTACAAGTAAGATCTGGTAATGCAGGTACAAAACAAAATGCTTTCAAAATTGATGAAGAACTAGGTAACTGTTTTTTTTTTAAAGCACTTGACAAAGACTTTTTTTCTTGAAATGATGCTATCTTTATCAACTTCGATGAACCTTCTCCAAATACTGAAATGTATTTGTTGCTTCTAAATGTGTATTTAATTTCATCTCTTTTCTAATGCAGTCCAGATACCCAAAATTCTCCACAGAGTAAGTCTAGACAAGAAAGAAATTGCTTTTTCCATCTTATTGATCAAGATAGTTTTATAAGCTAGGTCAAGTCACCTAAAATCACAAATTTCTGCTCACTTTGCCATGTTTTATTCCTTTGCTGTGTGCAAGTCTGTGATTACATGTCAGCTTACTGGCAACCTCTAGAAAACCATACAGAAAATTGTCAAAAATCCTTGCGTTTTCCAATTCTAACTACGTCTGTTAGAATAAGCAACTGCTAGAGTACTAATAAGGATTTCTTTTTAAATTGTTAATACTAAGAGATACGTGGTAACTGATTGTCCATATTACTGTTTTTCTGGCATCATGGCATTTTTTCATCCCATATGGTGTCTTGTATTTTTCCCCTGGATTTTTTTAACACTTGTGAATTTTAATTATTGAAACAAAAACTTCTAAATCTTTGTATAAACACCAGTTTTACATAGCAATCTGACAGCAAAGTTTTCTCTTTGTGCACTGAGGTGTCAGTAGTACCAAAGTAGATTAGATGTTTATTTACTCAAGGCCAGGAAAAGACCACTTCTCCTTTATAAAGACCACCTGTTTGAAAGAAAAGATGTATGGGTAGACAGTGACCTATTCCTTTGAAAACTCAGGCAGAAGATCTGACTTGTGTTAATGGACAAGAAACCCAAACGTTACCGAAGTCATTCAGACTTGAAACTTCAAAATCACCGTACTCTCCACTGCTTTTACAATCTATTGACGTTTGATTGCACACATTATGACCAGTTAGTTACCTGTTAACAGAAATCCCACCCAGGCAGGCATACAGATATAAAAATCCCTGAACAAGTTCTGCTTGTACTCAGGAAACTACATATAACATCTGTTCAGGCATGGACTAAACATGCTCAAGTGCAATGTCAGATTTGCTTATATCATATCACAGTGGGTCATGCATTAGAATAGAAGTTTACTCCAGATTAAATTCAGCTTGTAAAAGAAAGCTCCTTCTTTTCAGATCTGTTTTAAATAGGCTTAAATTATGCCTAGATACATCCACTCAAAGGCAAGCATTTTTTTAAATCAGGGTTTAATAAAAACAGATTCGGACCTTCCCAAAGTAAACATCTCTTCCTAGGAGATACACCTTCATATACCAAATCCTACATAATCCTATTTCAAAATTATACTTATTTCTGTGATTAGCCATCTACGGCTATCACCCCTAACCCTATCCAAACAAGTACCATTTTTCCCACCTCCTGAAAACGAGTGTTTTGTCAGTAAGAAATGAAAATAACAAAGCCGTGTAAAAAACCCCAAGCAACAAACAAAAAAACCCACCTCCAAAATAACGAAACAGCCCCTCGCCTTCTAACTGCAGAATAGTTATGGGACATTTTTTAGTGAGGTGAAGTTACTTATTAAGTTACTCAGTAGCAGCATCAGGTAAGGGTCTACTGAATAGCTAGTTCTAAAAATGCCTAATGAAGAGTTTGGGATACGTTATGCCAGAAAAAATCTAATTCATTTCTGAGCCTCAAGGACTTTTTCTAGCACTGTAGTTTACAGAAGTGCGTGTAACACCTCTTGTTTTCTTAGTAACTTTTTTCAGCTTCAGAGCTATAGGCTTTACCATATAATTATACATAACAAAGATTAGACATTTCTCCACTATACTTGCAACAGAACCAAATGTTAACATTATTTCAGATCAACAAATAAAACACAAATGTGAATGAGCATAAAAAGCATTTTATAATAACTACATGAATGCTAAACTACTTCATAGCTCTGTAATTTGCAAATCAGTCCTGTATTTTTAGAACAGTTAAAATGCAAATGAAAGAAGGTACAAGCAGGACTCCTGTGCATTTATTATGTTCTTTCAGGTTACGTTTTACTGTATACTGAATTATGACAAATAGCTTTCTCTCCAAAACTACGGCTTTCTGGCTGCTACGAAAACAAAACTTGGCAAATTACATAAGAAAACAGGTATTTCATGCTTTTTATCCATGAAACTTACATGGCTGATTACCTATTCCATGTCACATGCAGAGAGAAGAGATCTTACAAGGCAAGTTCAGATCTTTTGACCTTGTGGATAGAAGCAATCAAACTTTATAACAGGTATACGGCAAACCTCCCCTTGATAAGAACGCTTCAGCCAAAAGAATGCTTAAATCTTGTATGAATCATGCATAAATTATGATAGTCCAGGAAAAAAAATGCTCAAAAAGCATCAGAGGGGGAAAAAAAGAATAAATACTTTTTAAGTATAATGGAAGCAGATGGCCAAGCTCAATTTGTATGAAACCTATGAACAAAAAGCAAAAGTTCTTACTCAGTTAACACATGGACAGAACAAAGGGATTGCCATGACTAAGTGCTGTACAAGAACAGTTGACTATACCACAAAATATGCAGAATGTTTACAAGGTAAGGTGAACTCAAAAATTACTCTCCTTGTGGTTTTCACCAGACCAAAAATATCTCACTAGTATCACCCTATAACACTGCTCTTGACGATACGATGATGGCAAAATAGCAAGCCTGAGCAATGCACTGAATTAATTCAAGAAATGGTGGAGACTGGTTTGCTTGGCTATAGTGCAGCAGTTAATTTTTCCTTAGTAAAGGATATGCAAAGGAACACAGGCATCACGAGGTGGTACAGGGAAGAATCAAACAGACCACTTCTGTATTTGTGGGAAGCTTTGTTCTTCCTTTAGGACTATTTTGGCACACACAGAAAGGCAAAGAGAAACAGCAGCTATCATCTTCCTTTGCCAGCATGAAAAAGAAATGAAGAAGATAACTTGGAAAGAGAATAAAATAAGGAAAATAACAGTCTGAGCTTCAGCTCTTGAGCTAGTTTTGCAGCCTGCTAAATTAGCATCACATCATTGGAGATGCTCAAGAAATGTCTTGGACCTTTAAAAAGTGTGTCTGTAATGCTGAGATCCTTTAGAGATGTTCTAGGGTTAGAAAAGCTGATTGGCAACCCAAACGTCAAAAATAAAAAGAAAACGCATATAAGAGTGTTTCCATTATATCCTAAGTAATGTGAAGCAAGAATCAGGTTTGAAAACAGAGAAAACACTGTTGGTTAAGAGAAAGCTACCTTGAATAAAAACCGGAGAAAGAAGGAACACGCAACATTTCTCAGCAGGCTAAAGTACCATAATGTGGTAGTCTGGGATGAAATATCTGCAAACCTGCTCAAAGCAAGCACATTGAGAACATTGTTGTAATCCTTTCATGGAAGTATGGGAAAAGTGGCAAGGGTATCACTACAAAATTATCCAGGAAGGGTGCTAAAAGTAGCTGCCAGGATCCTTTCACACTGCTGTTACTGCTAAGGAAACTTTCTGTAGTGCTGCAAAGCTGCAGACCACAATTCATTGACAGTAGGTATTGAAACAGGGAACAAAAGCCAGCCTGTACTCCCACAAATCATGTTTTATGCTACCTGATGCTAATAAATGTGACAAATGACAGCTATAATTCCTTGCAGGCTTTAATGACTTTTAAGATGCTTGTGTCCAAGTGTTTGCAACAGCTACAGGGAATTTCTTGAAGAGATAAATAAATACTCTGCGCCTTTTAATGGGGTGCCAAGAATACTGGGATGCCCAGTAAGGATCAGACATAAGCACATTCTTCCCCTTTGCTATCTGGTGTTATTCCTGGTTGCATTATAAAAAAAGACCTCCAGCTTAGACAGTGAAGGTCTGAGGGAGGACAGATGGCTCGAGGTTTGGACTTTCTGCAGGCCATGTGCCTTCTGAATACATTTGCAATGTTTTGTCTGTCAAAACATCAGCCTCCTCAGAGCTATTAAGCAAACAGCATTTACAATCAACAAATCAAACCTGAAAGCACGACAACGGGTGTGGCTACTGTATGATCCCATTTTTCTTGAATAAGAAGCCATGAGAACTGCTAATGAGTTTACTTGAACTTGAAGTCTAGTGCTTGCCTGCACAATCACAATCCAAGAAGCTAAGGTAAATATGACTTTCAGAAGCTTGCCTAAATTTAGGCCACTTAGTGTGATTAGCATATGGTATGAATCTTTTTTGCTGCACCGTATGGAGCATATTCCTGCAGGGGTCAGAGTAATGGAAAAGCAGCAACTAAGTAAAGGAAGTGAAGCAGCTGCTAGTATTTACACTTGTGATGGATGTTCACAGTAAAATGGTCAGACAGAACAGAGAATATCTATCCAAGGTCTTGACATGACACTTGCAGCTGTGCAAATAGCACAGATGGGAAGTTGATTTAGAGTGGCCAGAGTTTGAAAATGCCCAAAACCAGGTCCTCAGGCCCTCAAAACAAGAGGTTTTTTCTGACCTTCCCTCTGGTCCCTCAAGGCTATTAAAGACATGCTCCAGAAAGGGCTCCTTGCAGCAAAAAGCAGTTGTTTCACAGATTAACAGCCTGAACAACTGGTTCAGGATGGGCTGATAAAAGATGATCTCTGCATGATGTACCCAGATTTACAAGAAATTCATTGGTGTTTTTGAATACTCAGTATGGAGAGCTGTGAAAATGTCAGCTTGTATCCTTCTGTGGATTCTCTTAGACCTGCAAAATTCCTATGGCTTTTCCAAGTAATTAGTATTCAAATAGTATGTGTAGCCAGGCCAGTCTCTTAAGGTGGCTTCTGCTGGCAGTGAGTATTCTCCACTTTCTGAAGCACTGCAGCAAATGTATTTTGGAGCTGTGCCTGAGTCAGCACTTTGATGAACTAATGGCATCCTAAAACAGATAACTATACCTTATTTTTCCTGCCATGGTTGCTATCCTCAAAGTAAACAGGTCTTGTGTTGTTGAGAAGAAAAAAATCTGCAACTAAACTTGCCACAACCCAAGCTCTTTTAAAAGTAGTCCTGAAAGCATTTTTAAGTACTCCTTAAATACAAGAAATAGGAAAACTTGGGATGATGCACTCTCCTAACTGCAGGCAATATTTTACAAAAGGCTCTCCAAAACAGCCTAAGAAGCTATTATAGGTTTATTTTAGGTTATGTCTATATTAGCAAATAGCATGGACCCATAGGAGCAGATCAGAAGTTGGTGAGGAGGCTCCAGTGTCCCAGTACATGAATTTCTCAGGGTCTCTGGGCTCTCTCTCACCTGGTCCTGGAGCCTGAACACTCCGTGGTTGTGGTGTATTAGCAGCACTTCTGCTGTGCGTTCCAGCTTTAGTTTCATCTGAAGGGGAGCTGGTTTGCCTGTTCCAAGGCCGCTCCGTGTGGCAAATCAAAGCGCAGTGAGTGGAGCTTATCAGGAGCTGCCCTTCAGGAGTTCAGGCTGCATCACAGCCAAAATATCCATGAGGAGGACCCTGCCAGAGGCACAGCCACACTCGTCAGTATGAACCAGTTCTGCAGAGGGCTAAGGGCACCTGCAGTTACCCCACTTTCATGTGCTTTATAGTCTAGTTGCACATCCCTGATATATATCCATATATAAAAGTGATTTCTGTATGGAAAAGCAAACACCATGAACTGCTCCCCCATGTCTCTCCCTCCCCATAAAAAAAAAAAAGGAGTAATCTAGAGATGCAAAATTGAGGCTTGACTTATTTACATTAAGTTAACTTACTGAGGTAAAAAGCCTAGATTAAGCATGTTAACTTACTTTGAAAAGTACCAGAAAACTTAACAAAAAAACCCCCTAATATCTACCAATGAAACATCTAAAAAAACCCGTAACATCTACCCCTAAATGATTCTTCAGGGGAAAAATAACCACAGGACAGAAAACAAGTTCATTCCTATTCTCCCTCAACCAGAGAAATAAAAAAAGCCACCAACATCCACCAAGTCTAGGCAGAACTATCCGTAAAAAATACATCTCTCTCTTCCATATAAGAAAGCATTGATATCCTTTGCTACCATCTGTCTCCCCTCTGTATTTTACAGTTACAGTAGCACAAAGGGTTATAAAGTGATTGGAGAAATACAGAAAGCTACTCTAGCTGAAGAGCAAAAATCTTGCTTGTATTGCCAGCATGATAGGAAGGCAAGAAAAAAGTTTTTTCCATATTAAGTTTACAGGTTATTTGGTACCTTTGCTTAGCCATTTTTTCATTCAAGTGTCATTAACATTCTAGGAAAAGCTAGTAGTTTCTTGCAGACTAGATTTGACAAAATCGCATTAATTGGGTGATTTTCTTTTGACTTCAATAGGAGCAGACTCAAATCACAGGGAGCCTAACAGCAGTAGAAGTACAGTTCAGTATGCAGGCAACACAGTGCAGCTATTTTTGCTTTTCCCAATTTGAGTGATACTCTCACAATGATAGGTCAGAACATCAAGTGGCTTCCTGAAAGTGCTGGGAGGCACCACATATGGGGATCTACCTCAGTGACCAACTCAGCAGCCCTTTTGAGTTAAAGGCAAATTTAGAAGTGACAGTGAAGTGTGGACTAGACAGAAGCAATTAGTTGAATTCATAAACTCAGACTTTAAGATAAAGTGGTTTAAGCTGAAACACAAAACTCAGTGCTCTGTGCATATTCCATGTAAGAGATCTTCCTCCAGAAAAACCTCTCCTGATCTTTTCATCTGCTTTGGGGGTTCCTGGCACTTCCTGAGCATGTACAGTATCTTAAGAATTTCCCAGGAAATTTTTGCAACCCACACTTCTAACATCAACACAATTATACAAGAACATGTTTCTGTTCACTAGTAGTTATAAAGATGATGTGTATCATAGGAAACTGCAACCATCTCCATGGGGTTGTCTTCTGCAAGGCAACATGCTTTGCTATCAAGCTGCCATCAGGGCTATTCATGTGCTACATGGTCTCTAATAGATAACAGCATGCACTGCAGACAGAGAAATCTCAACACTGATCAGTATCGCAGTTGTCATTTGTTTTCTTCAGGTCAGAAGTTAAGAAGCTATTAAATATCTTTTGTAACTCAGGCATATGGCCATGTTTTGGTGGATTAAGCAGCACAGGGAATCATGCGCCTCCGTGAATGTTTCTCATTCTTCTCCACAGAAACAGGAACTGGCCACACTGCATTGTGCTTTACCAAATGAAGCTCGGCACGTCACTGAAGCCCCTGAAAGTCCAGCAGGGCTAGTGCCATTTCTGCATGTTTAGTCCAAGGAGGGAAACCAACATCAGTGTGTTTGGCCTATCATACCCTCACCATTCAATGTTTAAAAAGGGAGTGGACATTTGTATTAAAAAAGAAGGCCCCTCATGCTCCAGTATGATGTCAGTAATGCAGGTCCTCAGAGCGTGTTATTGTTTTAAACAGAGGTCTCCACACTTCCACAGTTGTTGTAAAATACTTAGTGCTGCTGGACTGGAAGGAAAATGTCATACATCTGCAAATAATTAGAAGGAGCTGGACTTCATATTTGATTTACTAAACAATAAAACAAGCTTAAGTGTGACTATATGTGTAAGTTACACTCCCTAGGAGCCTCAAGCAGTTATCATAGCAAAGTCTTTTAACCATAATTAAATAAATCCACAGTGGGACCATTGCTGATCAAGATTATCTTATAAAAGATATTTTCAGCAGTGGAAAGCAGGAAGATCATGAAGTTGAATGCGTGCTTTAAGTGCTTCAGAAGTATTTTACCCTTTCTTTCAAGCACACTCTCCTCTACCCTTTTTCCAGCTGGCATTCATTCAGTACAATACATTTCAGCTTTCAATCACTAATATTTCCATGCTTTCTGCATTTAGATTGAAATTTTGGCATGAGGAATTTAGTAGCAACACTGTAATTCAGTCAAGCCCAAGATTTCACCACAGTTTGTGTGCCTGCTAGTTTATAAGTTCTGGTATTATAACAACAGTTAGTTGTTGTTATAAATTAACCAAAGATTTGTGAATTGAATATAAATATTTAGTGGCAAGCTTCAGGAAGCCAGAGCATGGAGTAAAATAATGGTAATGTATCACCACCAATCTTCTAAACAAAACAAAAACCTCAACCAGCTGTCAGTCTCTGAGTTAACTCTAACTCTCAAACTTTATTTGGAATACAAGGTATTGGTACTACACACAGTTCAACTTTCCCACACTATCCCCGATTTATCCACCTAAAGCCATTGCTACAAAAGTGCTGTTCCTGTTTGGAACTTTTCTTTTTTTTTTTTATCAAACAAAATACCACATGCTAAAGTTGAAGCAATTTATTGCAATTCACCAGCAAAGACAAGTGCCAGCCACAGTACCACAGCATCACCTGAAGGAGGGAGTGCTGGATCAAAGACAGGAGCCCAGTATTCCATTCCTGGTTGTGCTGCTACTTTGCTAAGTAAAACTAAGGAAAAAAAATAATTTGCCATCCTTGACATTGATTTTCCATTGATAGCCCTAAGTGAGCACTGAGGGTTAAGGGGATTATGGTACTGACCTCCTGTGGTATGTTCTTTACTTGACATTCTTTAATTGGAGTGACAGAAATGTTGAACATTAGCAGAAAAGCCAGAAATGCAACTCTGAGGCTTTGCCTACAAAAATAACTTCTCCAGCCTCCATGATGATTACTATGCTTCAGAATGACAGGGAATTTACTTACTAGTGATAAATAATGTTCTGTGCACATGAATACCAGGGAGAAAGGAACTACCACTGTATATTACAGCTTGCTCTGATTATAGTCACTCAAGTACTATTTTATATGATTATACTGTTACAGGCCACAAAGTGGAAAAGATGAACCATGGGGTCAAGTTTTGCCCTCTGCACAAATATCCTACTAACATGCTTGAAAGCCAAGTTTGTGAACAAGGAGTAGAATATATTTTTATGAAAGAAAACAAAACAGTGGATGAAACATTTGTTACTTCAGCAAGTATAAGAGTAAACTATTTATATAAAATAACAAATGAAGCATTCTTAGTTTACAGTAGTGCTTGTGAGTCTGGTTCCTGAATGCCTACAATTAACATTGCTAATACCCTGAGAATTTGGGCACTGTGTGTGGCACTTGTACACTCAGATGAAAGCTCTTCATTGCCATAGTTTCAAAGACTGACTAGACTATGACTGGAAGTAAGCTGGCAGGGTCTGCATAGAACTACTTCCACAGAGATCAGAAAAGCACAAGCTGTTCAGATGTTTGGTTGCTGATATTTGAGAAATATTCCTCATACATAATAAGAACACTGGATTCTTCTGCATTACAGTCTGGTCTAAGCAAAAGTTCATATGGTGGTTATTTTTTGTTCCATTCAGCATTCACTTACTGAAAAATACATAGTTTTGCAAAATTTTAGACACTGTCTGTCTATGACTTGCTGTATTGCCTACTTTTTTTTGAAGCTCTGCCTCTTCTGGACATACTTATTACACAGTGTTTGACTAAAAGTGCTTACTTGCATTAAGGGTACTTTGAGGATCTACAGAAACCAGAACAAATTCTACTCATTAGCCTGAAATAGATGGAACAGACTGTATGACTGAAACAAACTGCAAGTTCTGTTACCTTGAACAGTAACAACATGCATGTATTTTATTTACAGATTTGAAGTGTGTAGGTGTCCAGTTTCATGGTACAACAATATGTACTAGTAAATTCAAGAGTTCCAGGCTGTCATCTTCCAGGCATTAGATTTGTTATCACATACACTCCAATGATACTGAAAGGAAAACGAAGGGCAGCTTGCTTACCTTGGCACACATTGTGATCACTTTGCTCATACCCAGCTGCACACTGAATTTGATGAGTTGGGTTTGGAGGAGCACGCTGAGGGTCAGCTGGAGTCCGTCGAATGACGTTGTTTCGACCACTAGTGGATTCAGCTGGTGCTTCTTCTCGCTCATTTACAATAATTTGTGCTGTTCTAGGTAGACAGAGGTATCCTCCATAGTGGTTAACACATTTCATCCCACCTTTACATGCATCTGGGACTATTTCACATTCATCAATATCTGTGGTTAGCAACAACACAAGTCATGCTTTTAACAGTCAAACCTTCTGCAACAGCCATTAATACAAATAACACAATGAGACATGCAAGCACACCTCCTTGTTCAAAGAAGGGGTGTGGAGTGATAATACTTAAAGAACACCAATGGCAAGTCTGTCTTTGAAAATTATTTACTGTACCTTTGCACCGTTGCCTAACAGGATCCCATTCATAGCCATCTGTGCATTGCTACAGAGAAAAAAAAATAAATTAACAGTTAGGCTACTCAGGATTCTTTTGGAAAAATAATCAAGCATACTTCAATGAACTCCAGGCTTGACACTAAGGGAAATGAAATGTTTGCATGCCTTGGGAAGCTAGAAAAATGGCTATGGGTACAGCATTGCTGTGCAGAAACAACAAGTATATACAGAAAGAGCCTCTATCTCAGGAAGTTCCTAAGATACCATTTGCTGTGAGTAAGCAGGTTTTATTTGGGCTGGGGAACAAAGTGAGAAAAGCATCACTTTCTCCTTGCCTTGCTCCAAGACACTGTTTTAAAGCATCTGTCATTGCCTGAATCTGAGCATAAATGAACCTCTGGACTGATTCAGCTGACCAGTATGAAAATCTTCTTATGAAACGAAGCAATTTTGATCTTGTTCACTGCCTTCCAATAGGTGAATGACTTTCATTCCTGGAGTTGGTTTCCCAGAGGGACTGATGGGCCCCTGTGGCCCTGTACTCCATCCTGTCTCCCATTAGCAGGCTAGCAATGGGGAAGGATCCCATGACAGCTGGAAATTAATTCACGTGCTTTTTTAATCACATGACACCAGGAACTGCAGTCTAGGAAGAACAATTTATATTGTGGGACATACAATAATGGTTAGAGTTTATACCAGCAGGACTACTTATATAAATAAGACTTTGCAAAATTTAAACAAGATTATAGTCAGCAACTATTTGTATCAACACAGACTAGTAACTTCAGGAAGAATTTTAAATACTCTGCCCTGCAGTTAGGTAGGCACCTTCATTACTCCTCTGCCCAAAAGCATTCAATTGTCTGGAGGGCAGTAATTTTAATCTCAGGCAACAGTTACAGAAACTGAGTAGCAAAGTATCAATCATAGTGCTACCAACTGTAGCAGACACATTTTAATGATCCATGAGTCAACTGAGCTGTACTATGTAGGTCCATATGCATGTTATGCTGCTTAGGATATTACTTTAATGACCCTATAGAAAAAAAGAATCGAGTCGGCTAACGTAATTAGTCACAGTCAAGCAAGCTAAATCTTGTTGCAACTCCTCTGCTGCAGAAGAACTATACAAGTGACAAATTTGACCTTCTTATGCCAAGATCCACTTGTTCCATGGACTATCCTCAAATTCTTTTGAGGAACTTGTTACTAATGGACACTGACTCAGCATTAGGATTGAAAATATTTTCTTCATTTGCAGGTGACAGCAGCAATCTGCCAAGTGTAGCAGCGAGTTGCAACTTTGGAGGCTTTTTCTTCCAAAGGGGTAAACGGACTGCAAATTGTATTACAATTCTCAATCTCTAAAGGAATGACTACATGCTGAGTTGACAACACCGAAGTTACTGTAGCTATGAAAACGCAAACCCAAAGGAAAACAACTAATTTACTGAATCACCCAATTCCTGTTAATGCACAACAGGAGTACTGTCTATTTAGCTGTAAGGAGCCAAGTCCATCTATTACTGCAGCTGAAGGGATTTTTACAATAGAGGAGGATTTGGCCCTAAATGAATACAACGTAAGCATGAGAAACAGTAGCATCCTAAGAGTAAAACAACAAAAAACCTTAGCTTTTGGAAAAGTAGTTTTACATTATTAGAGTCTAGTGATCATTGAAGCAGCTAAATGCTAAGACATCTTTGAAGATGGAGTGTAGGAACCATTGTATATGCATGACAGAAATTTTCCACTGGTATAAACAGGGCTATCTAGGCTTATGAGAAAATACTGGTGTTTTTTTTTGTTTTGTTTTGTTTTTGTTTTTTAAATAATATGTAATAAATGCAAAAATGGAGGGGGGTGGGATCCCTGTGTTAGTCTGGATTTTCAAAACATACTTAGGTCTTCCATTCCTCCTCACATAGAGGGACTTAAAAATCACAGAAGCCTCTGTGATTGGGAAGTACTCCCAATCTTCAAAAGCCTATTGCTCCTAAAGCCCAGTGTTAATGTATTTTATGACTGACTTCCTGATGCTCACTTGAGGCTTCTTTGAGCACTGTCTTCTATGAGAAGGTCCAACTCTCCAATATTTACTTGCTTGAGCCATCCCACTGACTTCAGTGGGATTACTTGTATAAGGCACAATCTCAGTCTTTGGCTGTGGTTCTCTAACTTTTTGCATGTGTGCAGAATTTTCTGCTTGTGTGGCATTGCGCTAATGTCTGTACGCATATCCAGAGGTCCACCCATATGAAGCAAGTTGCAGGGATTACAACTGCAATCAGATGTGAAAATGCGGGTTTTTCCCCAGCCCAAGCCAATGTAATTGCCACTCCTTCTATGACATGCATTATACAAGCCAAAGACTGAGCACAAGCAGACTAAAAAAAAAAAGCAAACACAAACAACAAACAAAAAGGCCTTTACATTTCTTACCCTGTCAATTGGTTACAAGCAGAACCTATTTCTAGTATTCTTGTACAATTTTATCAAGCCATGCAAAACCGGTGCTTAAAACCAGCTCAGAAACTAACAACCCTATGATCCCTCCAGGACTTAGATGCTTCATTAAGAGCACTGACTCTTGTAGTAGTTACATTTTTTAAAAAATGGCTTGAGACATCCAAAAGAAAACATTAAAGAATGTTTGACCTAATTATCTGTCAAATTCCATGTATTTCAAATGAAGGCCCTAGGGACCCTGTCTTTATAAAAATGGATTAAAAAATATTAAAACCTCATAATTTTGTTCAGCTCATCAAGATGAGGACATAAGCTTTTCAGAACAGGCAGTTGTGGCACATTCTGCTCAATCTTGTCAACTTCAAATTTAAAAGACTCTTTCAGTGCAGGAACAGCTTGTTTTATGGTTAACATTTGAACTCAAAGAACTTTGTATTGCATGCTATACATTGGCAAGAAATTTGGTTTTCCTAAGGGTCATTTATAAAAGAATCCCTACAAAGCAGTAATTATCTCCAACTCTGTTAAACCTTACCGTGTATGTTATGGTTTCCTCAGTTTCCTGCGAATGTACTGTAATAAGAATGAGAGCAGCCAAGAACATAGCTGTCAACATCGTGAACCTTGAAAGAAAGAGAAACAAATAAAACGGGAATATTTTTAGCTGGAAGACGCGGGTCAGCACCTCCGGAAGCGGGTCCAGGAGCGGGTCCTGCCCAGCCCCTACCTAGATGAAACGGCCGGGACGCTGCCCCTTTGCTCCTGCACGAAGAGGGGGAAGTTTCGTGGGTGCTTCCAGTCCGTTCTGCTTTTATCCAGCTGAGGGGAGAATGGGGGAAAAAGTAGTAAGTAAACCGAGTTTAAAATAACACCGCTTAATGCCACACCGGACTGGAAGTGGTGCACTCCGGTGCGGCGCAGGGAGCAGGCGGTGTGACCAGCACGTTTTGGGGTGGCAAGGTTATTTTTCGGTAAAGATCTCACTCTCCGACAGAAAGACGGGAGGGCGGAATGGCAAACCCGGGCTGGGGAGAAGGTAGCGCGGGGCCGAGGTGCGCTGCGCCTGCCGCTGGGCACCTGCCGGGCTCGGCCCGAGGCTGCCCTGCCCGAGTGAGCGGGCTCCTACCTGCGACGGGGCCGGTGCAGGCGGCAGCAGCTCCCGGCGGCGCGTTACTGCGGTGGCTCAGCCCCGTCCGTCCCGTGGCTCCGCTACGGTGCCGGCGCTCGCTCGCTCTCCTTCTCCCCCCCCTTCTCCGCCGGCCTTCGGCTAAATAGAACCGGTCCCGGCTCCTACCGGAGCCCCCGGACGCCCTCTACCGACCCCGCGGCGGCCGCAGCCCATCGGCGGAGCAGGGCGGCGCGGGGCGGGGCGGGCACGGCACGGCCCTTCGCAGCTCCTGTCGGCGGCCGGGGCGCCCTGCGCGGGGCAGGTGCGGGGACCTGTTGCCATGTTTGAGCTGTGAAGGAAGGAGGTGGTGGGGCCCCCGGCGGCGGCTTGAGGGGAGCCGTGGCCGAAGCCACCACAGGGGTCTGGTGACGAAGGGACGTGGTATCCTCCCGCCATCCTGGCTCGGGGAAGCTGTGAGGGGAAGGTTGCTATACCCTGCAAGAGCCACTCTCTCACACCAGCCATGGCTGCCTCACACCGTGGGGTGCCTCAGCGAGGATCACCAGTGGTGTAGCGGTTGATACCTCTGTGAAAGTGCATGGTTGCCATCATTTTGGGGACTGTTGTGGGTTGTGCATGTCAGGCTTCAAGTCTTGGCAGCTAAGGAAGGAGATCCATGAGGCAGAGGTGGGAAGGAAGGAAAGGATGTGATAACACTTGCTAAATTACCTTATACACACTATAGCAGGCCTGCAGTAACCCTAAGGTATGTAGTGTAGCATATGCTATGGCTGCCCTGTTGTACGAAGTAGGGCTGTGATTCTGGGAGCACTGAGGCACAGTGGGTGTCTTGCTCCATGACAAACAAATTCCAACATCTTCTTACCTGAGCTTGTGATGAACTGGCTCAAACCGGACGCTGGGCTTGCCCCTTGGAGCACGTTGTTGAAAGCCTGTGTACAAATAATTTTACTTTTTTTTTTTTTTTTTTAAATTTAAGCTGAATTGTGACTTTGCAAGCAATAGTATGGAGGGTTTATCTGGCTAGGCAAGCTATTTGAAATTTACAATAGCAAGACTGATGTGTTTTCCTGCCATTCTGAATTCAGTAAATAAAAACTGCAAGGAGTCCTTCATAGGGGAATGTCTGTTCCTTTAGACACTGTGTAAGTTCAGCAATCATTACTTTTAAGAGCTTCTTCTGTATAAAAAATGCCATTATTTCCCTACCCAATGGGAAAGTCACTGGACTGAAGACAGGATGAGCAGGCAATACAGAGGTTTAGAAGCTCTGGTAGGTGGCATGGTTATGGTGAGGAGCAGTGTGCCGGGGAACTCTTTCTACAGAGGGATAAGCTGGATCTTTATTTAGGTTTTTACATCCTTAATGTTGACTGTGAAGGACCTGGAGAACTTGAGATGTCCTGGAAAACATCATACTAAGTTGCAGACCTCTGGCATTGCTAGCCTAGAGAATAGCTTTCCTAGACAATCCCTTAAATTCTTAACATTACATTAAGTTTGATCTTATGTAGAACATCAGTTCTCTTTTGAGTGGCCATACAGTACACATTAATTTTGTCTCTGAACCAAGTAATCTGTTTTCTTAACTGTTTTAAAAACGGGAAGTTTCAAAATACTTTTAGCTGTAACAATATCGCCTATTTTTGTTTTTTTTTTAGGTAGTCATGAGAGAAAGCAGGTTTTTTCCTCTCTCACTGCAATTTCAGTGTTTACAGGTAAGTGGGACTTCTAAAAATGTGGGACTTAGAGTGCACACAGCTCACTGGTAATTAAAGTACAGAAGCAAGCAACACCATGGTGTAATACAGAAAATGTAGGTTGACTACATTTTTAAGACATTTTGCATGTACTTTCATATGCCAGCCTATTTTACAAGCTATCTTTCGACACCTACTCTCCCACTTTAAAGAAGATTCCCTTAAAGCCTGTATGTAATTTTTTAGAAATACACCTTGTCTCTAAGTTATTTACTCCTGCTAGTGTAAACCGGATTAATATTTGTGATGTGCCTCTTAATGTATTTTGAAATTTTACTGTTTCATGCTTACAGAAAGCAGTACAGACTTTTGTGACTTAATGCATGCAAAATAGTAACATCAATTACTTCTATCTACTGGCAACAATGCATTGCGAGTGTTGAATGCATTGTCATATCTGTCATGCAAAAAGAAATGAAATTAACTTGTTGGATTCTGGATTAGGTAACAATTTGAAAAAGTGTTATCCTAGTCTACTACCTAGAGAAACACTGCCTGTGTCACAGAACTGCAGTTGGTTGTTTTCATTCTAGAAAAAGCAAAGCAGAGAACAGAAACATCATTTTGGAGGATGTATGAACGCTGGTAGGGCACAGATCCTATACTTGGCTTCAGGCAGTGCTATATATTTGCTGAAATACCATATTCTGCCAAGGATAGTTCTCCATCCTTTAAATGGAAGTAATAGACTCAGCTCGTATTTTGTAGTTCCGATATTTCCTCCTGAGGCAACTGGAAATTTGCCTGGTGTAGGCTAGCAGGACTCAGACTTTTGAGGAGTGTGTGAGGTATGTGACTGAGCTGCTCAGCAATAGGACAACTTATTTACATAACCGAAATATCTGAAGGCGTCATGTAAGAAGTGGTCAAACCATCCATTCTTTCTTGCTGACTGTACAACATGGCGTTGCTGAGGCCAACCCCATACAACAGTTGCCGACAGTGCTTCCTATTGAAGCAGCCCCGTGAGGCTGGCCCCTATATACTTACTTTTGGCTCCTTCTGAAAATGGTGCACCCTCTTCCCTACTGCTTTACTGAACTCTTTGTCACATTCCAGTTTTTTGCTGTCTTTAAAAACCACTATTTGCATACATTCTTTAACTCTAATGTGTTTACAACTTAAAACGTTAACATTTTTTCTTCCTGGCAGGGCTTGTTGCCATCCCCCATTGTCCTCAAAAACCCAAGGATAGGTAGGTAGGCTGAAGAAAGACTGTGTGTGGTCAAAATGTCACTGCACTCCAGCTAATTCTGGCTGCTAGAATTGTCCCCGGGGGCAATAGACAGCTGGACATAATTTAGAGCAGGCTGAGATTGATACTAGAGGCTAGCCTGAAAAATGAGCAAAACAAAATTACAGTTTAATCTCTTCTACTCCCAGATCTGACCCCCTTTTCCTGTTTCAAACATAGCTCACTAGAACAGAAAATCAAGCACATGGTGAATTTAAGCAACTTGTATTTGTCAGCTCAGGGGACTATCTGTGTCAATTTAAGATGATTTCTTTTCCCGAGCATATCATATAAAGTAACTCTGGGGTTGTCTAAACTAAGAGCTGGAATAGTGGAGATGTTATTTTCATGTTGGACTCACAGGAATTTTAGAACATAAATTATTTTGATAACATGGCAGGCTGCCTTTCTGCCACACTGCCTGCAAATGTCAAAATTTTTTCCACGTTTCAACTTGGAAATGACATAGTGTTGGTGAAGGATAAATTGTGAAGAATTATATGTCTGAATTTATTGCTGATTAAATGTGACAAATGTTGAACTTTTATTTGAGGTAAGATTTTACAAGTTTATTTATCTTCAAGGGAGGTATTGTGAACATATTGCATGTGGCATGAGGTGTTACTTTACTGTAAACTTAATTGGAAAGAACTGTGTTGGCAAATTACTCTCACTTTTCATAGAAAGCTAACAGTGAGAGGTAAAACTGTATCATACCAGTTTGTGATTGTAGATGCTGAAATTAAAAAAAGCTAATAAGGACCAAAATGTCAGTAGTAAAGGAAAGAGAACATATTCTGTCCTTTTTCTTACGCCTCCCATTAAAATTAAAATTACATTTATTGTTGTTACTTATTTTCTGCTTTGTATTACAGAGGGGACAGATGATACAAACACAAAAACTCCTGCCTCATAATTTTTGCTGTTTAGTGAGGAAAAAAGCAAGAGAATTCGATTACAAAATATAGTAACCTAGAATCTCAGTCTTTATTTTTCTTAAATTATCTCCTGTATGAGGGATCTTGCATGACTGTTGTGCCAGGGACGTGTGGTTTCATTTCTCAATGTCTAACAATGCTCTGAGGATATTAAAGTATAATATTGTTGCTATTTTGTATTTTTTTATTTGTATGTGGTTTGCATACAATTTACTTTTCTTCTGCAACTTTGGGGATGTGATCTTGTATTTTCTATGTTCCTGTCAAATCCAGCATAGATTTGAATGCCCAGAGAATCTTTGAATTCTCACCGGAGTCCTTTGACAGTGAAAGAAAACGTGAGTGAGAAAGGGCGAGCGGATGAGAAAGGCATCTCCTCAGAAGATCTCTGTCTTTTTCATTAGGGCAATTGTACAGCTGTAATAAAGCTGAAGGGCTTGAGGAGCGTGAGTAGTTTTTTGGTACAGCTGAGAACAACAGATTAAATGAGTATGTGATAGTGTGAGGGAAGGATGAAGCCATTTTACTTCCCATGTGTGGTTCACCACCTCGTGTGTCTTGTGGAATCAGTATTTTTAATAACTGTGAAGCACTCCTGTTGATACTTAGGTGGGATGTTAATTTCAGGCTTCCCTTTGGAAAATGAGAGAGTAGGTTTACAGGTGCTGTCTCAGTGTTTTCAAGGGCACAACTTTGAGGCCCAGCTTAACAAAAGTTTGCTTGCAATCCCAGAATATCTGTTTTTATGGATTAACCATACAGGTAAAGACTAATTAATGTGGTAAGAATTTCAGTTGTGACAGATTTGGGCTTAAATTGCACCACTCTTTCTGTGAAGATTTTATTTTGTATCTGGATCTTGGTCAGCCTTCCTATCTTTTGCTTGTGTGGGCATTTCTAACTCATTCAATCCTTATTTTTCTGGCTAGCAGCTCTTTGCCATTGATCTACCAGTGATTTTCCTTCTCTTTTTATTTTTCTCATGCCAGGTAAGAGAAACAGCAGACTGGGAAACATGTATCAGTGTAGATATGTGGTTTTCTGACACTGGAGTAATCGTTCCTTCTTTCCTTTTTCTGGAAAACTAGCATTGCTGCAAACAAGAGTTTAAGTTTGATCCTGTACTGATGAAAATGAGAACTGTCTAGAACCTTTTCACAGAACTACAGCCCATCTGAGGAATAGACAACCTTCCCGATATTCAAAATACTAGCAGGAATATATAGTTTTCTTCTGATTAAAGTATATCAGTGCAATTCCTTGCTCTGGCTAAGAGGTAAAATAGAAATGTCATAATTCAGATCCAGTATTACCCAGAAGATGTTAGAGACAGTTTTCATCTCTAGTTTAGGCTTCTTGTGAAGCTTTGTGCAACTCATTTAATCTGTTTCTTGGACTAATTTCTGTCTGTGAAATGAAGAATATACGTGATGCTTTTATGGGGAAGTGGGGTGAATGCATTCACTGGCATGTCTAAGATTTCCAAAGACAGTTAATTGTCTTAGATATTCAGATCCCTTTTCAAGTCAGTGGAATTTAGATGCTTCTCTGTGAGGTTGACTTCAGGCAGCCGTGACAGGGCCTGCTTTGGGCACCTCACCACTGACACAGCTGGAAGCAGAATCAGGCAGAACTTCATTTACTGCAATGTTAATGTTTTAGAGAGAAAAATGAGTGTGGATGAGTAAAAACTGTGTGTCCTCTCTTTATCTTTCCTCCATATAGGCAATAAATTTCCTCATTCTCTGAGGTTTCTCTTTCTGTCCTGTAGTCTTTTCCATTTCTGAGAAAGGTCAATGTGAGCTGAGTGGGATAGAATACGTGTGTATGACTAGCATGGATTTCTAACTGCCATGTCAACTTCAGCAGGCTAATCAAGCTGTTATCGTGTCCTGTTTTTAATTTTTGCAGTTTTCCAGTATTGTATTTAGCTCCAGATTTCTTTTTAATTATTTTGATTTTTTTTTTTTTCCTCTCAGTTGAGTGGGCATAGAGTATTCCTAACTTTCAGAAAGTGCAAAACACCTTAGGTGGAGACATCCATATTGGAAAACCTTAACCTAATGCTTTCTGCAGAACCCCTTGGACCTGGAGTGGAGTGTGACAGTGTTGTGATCTCTCAGCACAACAAAAATGAGACATCTCAGAAATACTGCAGTGGAAGAGGACCTTAGAAGAACAGATTTGTGAGGCAGAGGTTTTGCTACTGACTGTTCTATTTTTTAGAATTCATAAACATCAGGATCGGTAGATATTTTAAACAATAATTTGGGTTCATAATCATCTTCTGAACTCTGAGTTTGCTTTTCTTTTCTTTCCCTTTTCAGAAAAAGTTATTAATACCAGAAAAGCAGCAGCATTTCTTATTTATATTGTGTGTGGGTGAACTTGGCAAACAAGCTGCCCAGTTAACCTGTTAATTATTGTCCAGGGGCACAACTTTTCTAGTGAATATCTGCATGTTAATACTAAAAGATATATGTCAGAACATTTTAATTCCCAAGAATATTAAACTTAGTGCTAGTCTGTATGCTGTCATGCAGAAAGCAGAAGAAAAATAACAGTGGGGATTTTCCTTTCTGTGAGATTGAAGGTGTTACCCTCTCATCTCTCTTTGCTGGTGCATGAGGTTGAAAGGCATCAAAATTCTGGAAAAGGCTGGAAGATGGTACCACTGACAGCTGGCACAGAAAAGTCCATGTCCCTGTGTGCTCCCAAAACATGCTCTGTGAGAGTTTAACCACATCAGGGAAAAACTCAGTTCTGGAGTGAGACAGAGTGGGAACACCACATCTCTAAGTCATTGAGGTATCCTTTTGAAGTGGCTCCAGAACAGTACCAAATATTTAGTCTGTGTAATAAATTAACACAGAACTTACAATATAGAGTAGTTTGAAACTGTGTGTAACATGGGAATTCTTTTTTATTCATCAGCTCAAGTTCTTGTTCTCTGGAAGCCCAAAACCCTGACAAATTAATTCCTGCTCATGCAGGCCTTACCATGCTTTAAGAGCTATTACAATTTAGAAGATTGCTAATGCCCAAAGTGATAAAAGCCCAAACTAAACTGATGGATGAAAAGAAAAACAAATACCCCTCTCTGCCCCCATCCAGAGCAGTCTAGTGTAGTTTGGTTGAATTGCTTATGTCCCTCAGAAACCTCAGAGCTCTGTTTTGCCAACAATAGTCTCAGTGTGTAACGGGCTGTGGGCCTCTTTGGCACCACAGCTGCAGGTCGTAAATGTGGTTCTGGAGATTAAGATATTCAAGTGTCCCTCTGTGGAGGCTGCAGAACAACGCCTGAGGTATTGCCCCCTGCCTCCCAGGCAGCCTGGTAGCTCCCAGGGTGGCCAGGTGACTGCACGGAGCACACTCCAAGAAATTCCCACATTGGGATTAGTTCTTCTCAGAAATGATATTTCTGCCATTACCTGCATTAGCCAGGGAGTGTTTGGGATGCTGTGCTTCCCTTTCCTGCAGAAGGCTCCTTAAAGATGGTTTAAGTGGTTTGCTGAGCATGAATTCAGTGTAGATAAGATAAAGGATAGGTACATGCTTTAAGAAGAGCACCGGATACTTTGTGCAGACCAAATTACAGCTGGAGCACCACTCTGTTCTCCTGTCTTTCCATGCAGTCATAAAATAGTAACAAACAGAGAAGGGGGCATTTGGAAAAAAGTCACTTGCATCAGTGCAAGGAGGTAAAGTATTTACCTGGATCCTACTCCGTGTCTTACTAGTACTTCCAGACTTGTTATTTATTTCCTTTTATCCCATTTTATATAGAAAAAGTTTCTGCTTTGCAGCTTCCTGACTCTTGGAAAAATGTTTGACAGCACTTCAAACAGTGAACCGTGGTTGCAGAAATTTTCAAATCCAGAAGAAGTAATTAGAGCGTGTAAAAATTTTAGGCCTTGGTCATTTATGCTCATGTTCATCAATCATTTTTCAAATGTGTATCTCTGAGTGAGAACAGGCTTTTATCACATGAATTTAAGCTTTAAAAGAAAACACTATAGCAGGAAAAGCATAATTGATGGAGCTTGCCTGTGCTTTTCTCAAACCAGAGGAGAGCTTTTGGTTCAACATTTTTTCAGCAAATTGTGGCTGAGTTATTAATTGTCTGTCTCAGTTATTAAGAACCTGGAATTTATAAATCTTTCAGGAAGGCGTTT
This sequence comes from Hemiprocne comata, assembly GCA_020745705.1. Lineage (NCBI taxonomy): Eukaryota > Metazoa > Chordata > Aves > Apodiformes > Apodidae > Hemiprocne > Hemiprocne comata. Next base: position 75,699,864 of record CM036588.1, on the reverse strand, counting down.
AGTATAGAAATCTCTGAATGTTACTGGAGCTCCTGACATATCTCTAAGTAAGGTGTGGACAGTAAGAATCATGTCATCTTGAAGAGGAATGAATTAAGCCTGTTGAAGTTGTTTGATTGTGTGATTGTAAAATAGCTTCTTTGGCACTTGTTACTTTAGGACTGAGGGTCAGATTCTTTCTCTCCCTTGCACTGAAGATGGATTGACACTCCTGTGGTCCCACTGCAGTGAGTTAGGAGCCTGTTCATTTTTGTGAGTAACTGTGCTTAATAGCTTTTGGGGACAGTTCTTGTGGCTGCTGCTAGCTGGCGAATTAATTGCTGCTTGAAGGGGAGGGCACAAAAACAAGGGAGGTGACTTTGGCCTCAAGACTGTGGCACTGAAGTTACTAAGAAGGACCTTTTCTTATTTTTCCCATGCTTTTCTTCAGTTCCTTTCATTATGCTGATTCAAAAGAAGATTAGCCAAAAGTAAAAACGAGAAAAAAAACGTGATTACTGGACCATGATGTCATTCAGTGCAGTCATTGCTTAGGACTGTTTTTCAGGAAACTAATAATTTCTGCGTTACCTCAGAATCAGCTCTTGCCCCGTGTGGAAATACCATGTAGCTGGTGTGTGTGTGTGTGTGAACTTGCATTATATCACAAGGTCAGTGAAAACTCGGGGCAGGGAGGGTTCAGAGGAACAGGCAATGGACTCTGAACTCTGACAGTTGTCGTCCAAGTACTCAAGACTACTCTGCCACTGTGTCCTGATCTCATCTGCAGGGACACGTTTTACTGTAAAGAAGGGAGTTCTCTGTGCTTAATACAATCTGTTCACTAAGAAAGTCTACACAGATTCAATTCTGTCTGTTTTAATGATGGTTTTTTGATGACAGCACCTAAGTTTTATAAGTAGAATTGAATGAAAATGAGTAGTTTTCTTAAAAAAAGATAAAATAATCCTGTAAATGGATGACAACTTTCTAGGGAGAAGAATGAAAAACAGTCTTAACATCTATTCTTCCTATAGCTTCCTGCCTTCCACCAAAGATTTTCCTTTCTTTTTAATTACTAGGAAATTTTATAAGACGGTATTTAATTATGTTTCTCCAAAGGTAGAGGGTTGAGTGCTTTTACAACATTCCTTTAGAGCTAATAATGATTCACAGTTAACAGTCACATAACATTCCTTTTGGAACAAAAGTGTATAAAAAAATACTCCGATGTAGAAAATCACAGCTTACGGCTGTGGAACAGGGCATTACTTCGGATGGAATTACTCCAGGTTCTTGCCACATTTCATCCAATTAACTTCAGTTTTCTTCTCCAACATGGCTGTCATTATTTATTAAAAGCCTTCTATAGTGCAGGAAATGTATTTGTGATGTAAGCCTGAAGTGCAGCAAGTTGTGATGTGTAAAAGTTGACCCCTGTGGGCTGGGTTTAAATTGCTAGAACACACGATGTTGTGTAAGTCACATTTAGCGTAGTTAGGTGAAGTGGTAAGGATAGTATCTCCTCTACAGCAGAACAAATATTTACTTGGGGTGCATTAATAGTCTCTCAGTTTTAGGAGTTTTTGTTTTGTTTTGTTTTGTTTGTTTGTTTGTTTTGTTTTGTTTTTCAAGTGTGCATCTTAGGAAGGTAAATAGGAGCTATTACAATACTTTATTTGGACTCAAAAGACCCCCTTTCACTGCACTGCTGCCTTTTCAGAATGATTTCCAAGTGTCAGGCAAAGAATATCACAGAGGCATGGAAGAAAGTGGAATGGATTTATTTGCAGTAATCGTTATTAGAGGAAAGCTCTTGACTTTCCCTCCTTCGTTTTGCAGGAGGAAATGAAGATAACATACATTTCCTTCACAAAAAAGGTGAAGGTTTTCATCCACCTCGAGATCTGAATGAAACCTTTATTCCCAGTTGGCAGTCTGTGACACAGCATACCTTTTGGGATAGGCTGTGTAAGAGATTAATAATCTTGTGAATTTTTTAACAGCAGTAAGAGATTATTTTACAACTATTAAGCATCCTTAGTAATTTTAAGTTGAGTTTTAAAGAATGTGAACAGTGTAAGTGAATTACAGGATAATGCTAAATAGAGATGTTTGCTCACAGTTTAACTTGTAGTTCTCAAGCTATCAGTTGTTTACTGGTCTGGACCAATGACGTGCTAAAAGCTAAATACTGTGAAATGTTAAACTTTGATGAAAGATATGAAGAAAGAAACTGTTTCTTTTGCCAGCACTGTGGTCAACAGCAGTGCCCTGACCTGATTACTTAAGCTGATGTTTTTCCTAAATCTGTCATGAATCAGTAATTATCAAGTTTTGCAATACTCGATGATTCTCTTGTGAATAGCAAAAAGATTTGTTATTGTAGGTTGGTATTTTCTAAAAAGAAGTGTTCAACTCTTGCATCTGCAAGCTCTACACAGTATGTTTTGCTTTTTCTTTGCCTGGAGAACTGTGGAATGCCACAACAAATCTCCTGAAGAGTTTCACAAAATGTGAGGAAAATTCAATCTGGCCTAATCTGGAAGTGACCCCTCTGATGTCTTTTAAAATAAACTTTTGTGTCAGTGTGTTTTTCCATTCATGGTTGGAAGATATCCAGTACAAGTATTCAGTTATAGGGCTTCTAATAGGAAAAGAAACATGTACAACATATTATTATTATTAGTGGGGTGTTCTAATAGTAATTTAATATGGTAGGTCCCAGAAAAAATTCCCTTTTCCTTGCGCCAAGTGCCAGCATGAGGTGTGTTGTGGATGGGCTCAGAAGAGGGACTATGTCCATAAATGAGGCTGGAAATTCAATCCATGCTTCCCTTGAATATGGTGTGGTGGCATAAGACTAACGGCTGGCTTCGAAGCCCCAGTAATACTTCCAGCTCCTGTTGGAGTTTTCTGAGAAATGAGGGACCAAAATTAAGGGAACTTCTCAGGTAGAGGGAATGAGGGGTGCAGTAATACGATGTATTGTCTGTTGATTCATTAAAAAAATAAAAGAATAGGATGGCAAAGCCTCTGTGGGCCTTATTTGAATAAATATGCTTTCGGTTTCTGTCCGTGCAGATCTGTGGCTAGAGTCCTGTGGAAATCAGACTTTGCTTCAAGCTACATGCAAAGTTACCGTGGATCCTGCCATTTCCTGAAGATTGTATGAGGACTGCAGCTGAATTTGAGGTAAATAGGAGTGCGCTCCACATGTGGCAGAGCTCCTGGGATCTGCTTGACAACAATCTTTGGTTGGCTGATGGGTGAGCCTTAGGGAGGAGAATGTACAAGCAATCAAATCTAAATGGGAATGTTGGTTTGAGGGCGCGGTCTGACATTGGTGGAGATTTATCCAGATGGTAGGAGAGTTGATAGGGAAGACAAAAAGACAAAAAAGGAGGAAATTTGAACCAGCCAGTTCTTTTCTGGTGAAAATTGCTTAACATAGATCAGTGGTTTTATGTAAACGGGCACATTAAAAGAATGCTGACCTTTAAAAACATGGTTTTCGATTAATTGCCATGTTGCTGTTTAAAACATATGGACTTACAAGCAGCAGAACATACCATAAACCAATGAGATTGGGATTGTACCATGGAAAAAAACAGCCCCTGGTAAAATAAAGAAGTATTTCCTCACTGGTGCTCTTCATTAAAAGATCAACTCAGCACAGTTCCTTCTCCAGTCTGCATGCAGGGATACTGTGTATCTCTCAAAGGTAAATGCGTGATAAACCAGTGAATTAAATGTAACCATTGTGTTTTGCTTTAAAACAAATAAGGCTTTTATAAGATTCTGGAGGTGAAGTTATATGTTGTGGATCCATTCTGTAGGATTGCAATAAAATTAATTCCTCTTGGGGAGAATGAAAAACACGTAGAAATATAGAGCTGCCCTCTGGTGGCAAAATGGCAATATGAGGTGTGTTTGTCCTCAGTGTTCACGGTAGTCGAAAAGCAGAATGTTTACTGGAAGGTGAACAAAAATATGCAAATATTTTTGAAGGGATTCTATAGTTATGGTTCAAATGTTGGACTAGCTGTGGAGAAGATGGAATGTTAGACATAGAGCACAGGCCTAGTGTCCTTTGGGGAAGCTGGCTGTCACAATTCTCATACCAGATGATGTGCAGAAGAGCTCCACAGACTTTCTATCCAGAGCTTGTTCCAAAAATTCTCAGTCTATTAAAGAGGTATGAATTTGGAGATTTGCTTCAGCTCATTTGGAGAAGAGAGATCATCTATGAAACTGGGATGTAGCTTCATAGCTGAACTAGTCTGAAACTGTTTAAATTGATGGCTTGGTTCAAAGGCTATTCTCTGCTGGGTAAAGGAACTCTTTCCTGAATTCTACATTAATCCTCTTCACTTCTAGTCTACACAGTCTTCTGCTCTGGTTCATGAAGAAAGGAAACTTCATGGATGAAACGAGCCAAAATTATGAATCCTCTAAAAAGACTCACCTTAAAAAAGAAGATAATGGCTTTATGGAGAGTGCCAGCATATTTTAACGTAATATATGCAATTAAACTAATTTTGCTCTTGTTTGAACTGTAGTAATAACTACCTCCCCATCCCTCTGAAGTAAATTTACTCCTTTAAAATTGCAAGAATTTCTCTTTAAAAGAGAAAAGAATCAGAGTAAGTTATGTAAGCGATGTATCAAGCTGTTATGTACAAACATTATGTCCTTTGTGGGGCTTCCTTTGATGCCTTGTCAAAACAATTAACTAACCCTCTAGGATGCAGTTATTTGTGACAGTATGTGAGTTTCTGTAATGACCACAAAGGTGTCCTTCCATGTGACGTTAGGAAGAGCTAGACTTGTTAGTGAGGGTTAAACTTTTCTGTCCTGGTAGAGTATTTTCTAAAGCTGCTGCTGTATCTTCATCTTCTGTGCAAAATCTGGTTTCTGTTTCAATTTGGTTAAACAGAAATTTGGGTCAGATAAATTCAGGAAAAAAAATGTGGACTTGGCAAGACGGGAATCCTAAATGCAATGTTTTGTCTTAAGGTTCAGGTTCTGGGAGTAAGAAACAGTCTTAGATTCACAAAGAGTACACCACAAGGGAATTTGGGAGTGGCTGCATTAATCCAGTGTATTTTTTGAGATGACAATGGAAACACTTGTGGGGAAGAGTGAGACACAGAGGAGAAAGGTATGAAAGGCTCTTGTTGAGAAGTTTCTTTGTGTGTATTAATATCACAGAATCACCAAGGCTGGAAGAGACCTTTAAGATCATCAAGTCCAGCCTATGATCTAACACCACCACATTGGCTAGACCATGGCACTAAGTGCCACATCCAGCCTTTCCTTGAACACATCCAGGGATGGTACCTCCACCACTTCCCTGGGCAGTCCATTCCAATGTCTAATCACCCTCTCCATGAGGAAGTACTTCCTAATATCCAACCTAAACCTTCCCTGGAGCAGCTTGAGGCTGTGCCCTCTTGTCTTGTTGCTAGTCGCCTGGAAAAAGAGCCCAGCCCCCACCTGACTACAACCTCCCTTCAGGTAGTTGTAGAGAGTGATAAGGTCCCTCCTGATTCTCCAGGCTAAACAATCCCAGCACCCTTAGCCTCTCCTCATAAGACTTTCCCTCTAGTCCCTTCACCAGCCTTGTTGCTCTCCTCTGGACCTGCTCCAGCACCTCAATGTCCTTCTTGAAGTGAGGGGCCCAGAACTGGACACAGTACTCGAGGTGAGGCCTCACCAGTGCTGTGTACAGGGGGAGAATCACACCCCTACTCCTGCTGGCCACACTATTCCTGATACAAGCCAGGATGCCATTGGCCTTCCAGGCCACCTGGGCACACTGCTGGCTCATGTTCAAACAGTTGTCAACCAGTAACCCCAGGTCCCTCTCTGCTGGGCCGCTCTCCAGCCACTCTTCCCACAGCCTGCATGGGGTTATTGTGGCAAAAGTGCAGGACCCTGCACTTGGTCATGTTGAATTTCATGCTATATCAGTGTGGATAAAAGGAGAAGTAAAGATAACATTAATTGCAAACAGTTTGAATTAAATTTTACTGCCTATGCAGAGTCTTCAAAAGATGAAAACGAGCGGGAAGACTTCTGCACAGGGAGTTCAGTGTAATGAGCACTGTCTAAGGAGTGTTGATGAATCAGGTGTTCCTTTATCCACACTTACACTCCTATTGATGTTTCCTACAGCTTCTTTAGTTTTCCTCTTAATGGATGCAGTGCTTCTCAGAAGGCAAAAATCAATTTCTCTGGGTGCAGAAGTCTTGGCAGTATGGACAGAGCTCTGAGCACACCTTCTGAAAAGCATGTGGCTAAATGTATACACACACAGGCCATGTGCAGCTGCGTGAGGACCTTTCTGTGAGCAGCTGCTAGTTTTGTCTCCATGGGTTCTGTAGAGGCTTCTCTGTGCTAAGCTGTGCAAAGCAGGTTTGGAAGAAGCTGAAAGAATAGGAAGCTCAGTGGGGCAGAGGTCATTGCTAGGCCAGTCTCCGTCATCTTTTGTAAGTCATGGGCAACAGGAGAAGTGCCTGAGAATGGGAGGAAAGCAAATGTCACTCCAGTCCACAAAAAGGGGAAGAAGGAGGACCGAGGTAACTATAGACCAGTCAGCCTCACCTCCATCCCTGGAAAGGTGATGGAACAATTTATTCTTGGTGCTATCTCTAGGCATATCAAGGATGAGGGGGTCATTAAGAGCAGTCAACATGGTTTTACCAAAGGGAAATCATGTTTGACCAAACTTATAGCCTTCTATGAGGATGTAACTAGGTGGATAGATGATGGAAGTGCAGTAGATGTGGTTTATCTTGATTTCAGTAAGGCATCTCCCACAGCATCCTCGTAGCTAAACTGAGGAAGCGTGGTCTGGATGATTGGGCAGTGAGGTGGATTGTGAACTGATTGAAAGGAAGAAGTCAGAGAGTTGTAGTCAATGGGACAGAATCTAGTTGGATGCCTGTATCTAGAGGAGTCCCTCAGGGGTCGGTACTGGGACCAGTACTATTCAATATTTTCATCAATGACCTGGATGAGGGAACAGAGTGTACCCTCAGCAAGTTTGCTGATGACACTAAACTGAGAGGAGTGGCTGACACTCCAGAAGGCTGTGCTGCCATTCAGCGAGACCTGGACAGGCTGGAGAGTTGGGTGGGGAGAAACTTGGTGAAATACAACAAGGGCAGGTGTAGAGTCTTGCATCTGGGAAAGAACAACCCCACGTACCATTACAGGTTGGGGGCTGATCTGCTGGAGAGCACCATAGGGCAAAGGGACCTGGGGGGTCCTGGTGGACAGAAGGATGACCATGAGCCAGCAATGTGCCCTTGTGGCCAAGAAGGCCAATGGCATTCTGGGGTGTATTAGAAAGGGTGTGCTTAGTAGGTCAAGAGAGGTTCTCCTCCCCCTCTATTCTGCCTTGGTGAGGCTGCATCTGGAGTATTGTGTCCATTTCTGGGCCTCTCAGTTCAAGAAGGACAGGGAACTGCTTGAAAGAGTCCAGCACAGAGCCACAAAGATGATTAAGGGAATGGAACATCTCCCTTATGAGGAAAGGCTGAGGGAGCTTAGAGAGGAGGAGACTGAGGGGTTACCTCATCAATGTTTATAAATATGTTAAAGGCGAGTGTCAGGATGATGGAGCCAGGCTTTTTTCAGTGACGTCCAGTGATAGGACAAGGGGTGGTGGGTGCAAACTGGAGCATAGGAGGTTTCACGTAAATGTGAGGAAAAACTTCTTTACTGTGAGAGTGACAGAGCACTGGAACAGGCTGCCCAGGGAGGTTGTGGAGTCTCCTTCGCTGGAGACATTCAAAACCCGCCTGGACAAGTTCCTGTGTGATGTACTCTAGGTGACCCTGCCTGGCAGGGGGGTTGGACTAGATGATCTTTCGAGGTCCCTTCCAACCCCTAGGATTCGTGATTCTGTGACATGGGATGGAAACTTCCACGAATAACTATGTCTAGCTAGACTCTGCGGTAAGGGTCAGAGAGCAGAATATCTGTTAATTTGTATGCACTATACTGACATGGGTGTAGTATCCTTATAATAACAGCCTGAGCCTTGAAAACTTATCAGACTTCTGGGCTTAGAAGGTTAGGCCCAAGCACTTGACAGCTGAAGTAGTACCTATGCGTCATTTGAAGCAACAGTAAAATAATAATTTGATAATATTTTGCTACATCTGCCCCTTCATGTAAGGTATTTTGTTCCCCATTGCACAATGCAACATATCCAGGAGTAGGTGTTGTTTCCCATGCTTTTCCCATCTGTCCCATCACCCATACCCACTTGCCTCCCCAGGCATCTGTGCCCTCTCTGTTATTGTGGTTCAGTGCTTCTCATTGATGATAGTTAGGAAGATAGTTTGGAATATCTCAAACAAAAGAAAACAGTCACCAGAGGAGCAAACAACTGCTTTACGCTTAGGGATGTCTTCACCTTTCATCAAGCCTTCCAAAACTGCTCTGAAGCTGGAACCTGAAGTAGTTGCTGGCTCCACTGGTGCCTGGCTCCACTGGTGCCTCTTTTATTTTGTGTAAATTACCAGATACAGATTATATCTTCACCAGACAACCTGTGGAGGTTAATTTGCATGAGAACAACATTTACAATATCCTTCAGGCATATGGTAGAAACTGCAGCCGTTGCATCTCTAGGGAAATTCATATTGTCCTGTAGATACCCAGCCAAGAATACAACTTAGATTCCCAGCGCAGACACATTCTCGTTGCAGCATTCCGTAGGGAGCATAACCTCTGCAGTGTACCTTACTGTTAGTTCCAACAGGGAAAAAACTATGAGCATCCTGAGCTGGGATTTGTTTTCTGAAAAGGCTTGGCAAACTGCCACAAACACTAGGTATCTGTCTAACTGAATTTGCAAGTTCCTCCGGCTGCCCCAGGGAGCTTGTAAGTTCCTTGAACCTCATTCCTGCCTGCATGGAAGTTACAAGATGTGACGGCTTTGCCAGCAGGGCTGGTAAATTCCAAGAACCCCAGATACCGGATTCACAGAAATGAAACCCTGCTGGCCATGCTGGTCAAACTAGAAATGTTTTGGAGTTTCATGAGCCTTAGCAATTTCTACGTGTAATTTACAAGTTCCAGTTGTGCATTTACGTAAAGGACTTTGGCACAAACAGCTGGAGTTTTTGGTGGTTACAATCTCAGCCAGCACAGTGCATGAGCAAGACTTGGAGAAGCTGCAGGGCTGATGGTTTCTCAGCAGAGCTTGAAAACCTGGTGGTCTCTGCACAGAATGTTTTTGAGACTGTCCCTGTTGATTTAGCAGAGGAGATGCTACTCTTGTGATCCTCAGACTTCGGGGATGGGTTATAATCTGTCACATCATTAAACATCTGTGTACTTTTATTGGAGCCTAAAATTAATGATTTATGGAGATAATAAATTTTTCCTCTCAAGTGGCAAGTTTAGGAGCCTCTGTATAATGTCTTGGTGTGAAGGAAGACTGGAATGATAAAAGTCAGGTTATCAATGAATGAGAATGTGTTCTGGGAGTTTTCAACAGAAGGATTTAGATGACAAAAGTTTCTAGCTTTTGTCAGAAAGTTTACCTCTGGTGAGACCAGACATTCTGTATTCAGATGGCAAAGAGGGGCATTTTTAGTTTTATTAAGTTAGAGTAAATCGGATAAAAACTTGTCTTACCCTAATGGTTTATTTTACTGAGTTTTGAAGTCCCATGTCAATTGTAGCAATGCATTTAAAAAGAAGAAACACTCCAGTTTTCTTATCGTGTCTGATATTTGAAGAATCTCTAGCAAAAGAAATATAAAGATGCTGAACTTTTTGTATGGCCAGCATGCATTTTATTACAACATCAGTTTGGATCAAAGGATCCTACATAATCTTGATGTCTTTTTCCTTAATGTTCCATAGACACCATTAAAAGGTAGAAACAACTTTTTTTTGTAAAAATGTGCAAGTTGAATCTTGCCACTTCATGATGTTTGGACTCTGGACTTCAGAACGTCAATATTCTTTCAACATTATTATTCATGTATGTTGTTACATACGTAAGTGTTCATATATAATACAAATAGATGTGCATCAGTCAAATATGTTAAATATATAGAAATAATATGGCTGGCAGAATAGATTGAAAAATGGCAGAAGAAAAAAGAGAAGTTTATGGACTGAGTAAGAAAAATTTATCAAAATGGGATGTTATTTCTATCTGAGAAAAAACTTGAGAGGTCAAGGCTTTTGAGCCAGTAACCATCCCTTCTATGACATGGAGTAACATTCCTGAACCTGCTACTTAAAATAAAAAAATGCTCTGGTTTGTGTCTCCATCAGTCAATGCCTGCTGTGCCCAAGAAAAAAATGTTTCCTATGTTATAAAAATCTATTTTGTTTATCTTACTAAAAATTGTCAAGAAAATAAATCCCGTAGTCCTTTGCTAATACCTGCTTACTGTGCGAGAAAATGCAAATGTAGACCTGGAATCTGAATATGTAGTTTTGTATTTATTGTTGATGACAATGATGATTGTGAGACTGGAGCATCTCCCTTATGAGGAAAGGCTGAGAGAGCTGGGAATCTTTAGTCTGGAGAAGAGAAGGCTGAGGGGAAGAGAAGGCTGAGGGGAGACCTTATTAATGCCTATAAGTATCTGAAGGGTGGGTGCAAGGAGGATGGAGCCAGACTCTTTTCAGTAGTTCCCAGTGACAGGACGAGGGGCAATGGGCACAAGCTGGAACAGAGGAAGTTCCATTTAAATATGGGGAAAAACTTCTTTACAGTGAGGGTGACAGAGCACTGGGACAGGCTGCCCAGGGAGATTGTGGAGTCCCCTTCTCTGGAGATATTCAAGACTTGCCTGGATGCAGTCCTGAGTAATGTGCTCTAGGCAACCCTGCTTTAGCTGGGGAGTTGGACTAGATGATCTCTAGAGGTCCCTTCTAACTCTGACAATTCCGTGATTCCGTGACATGAAGTGTTTGCCACAGTGTGTTACATTCTTCCACTTACATTTTTCTATGTATGTTATTACCTAAAACTGTGTGTGAGAGACGGACTCTATAATGGCCTTTAAGCCAGCGACATTCACTGACCATTCCTACAAACATTCCTACATAATATTCACACATACCAGACACTCACTTCTCTTTTCCAATATTCTTCTATTTCCCAAAGGCTCTCTCCAGGCTTTCCCTCTTATCCCTGTCCGGGAACGGGAACAGGGGGGAAGGGGAGAGGTTCTCTCTTGTTTTCTGTGTGTGTTGTTATTGGCATATAGATGTAGTGTTGTATAGCTGTTGGTATATGGATATATAGGTGTGAATATAGATATAGAGGTAGACCTTGTGTGTGTTAGGTGATACTTTAATAAATCTATTGATTCCTAAGCGTTGTTTGTGAGTGTGACGGGGAGTGGTCTTCAGCCCTCGATTCCCCCCGAGGTGGGGGTGTGGGTCGCGGCTTTACCTATCTCGGTCCGCGACACTGTGTCTATGCCATCAGGCAAACAACACTGAACTCAGAAAAGGGGATTGCTAATGGGATTTGCCTTTTCTGTGTCTTCCTTTGTTTTTGCAAATACGAGCAGTATAGCTCCGAGGGTGTCGCAGTATTGTGGGGAGGTCAAAGAAAATGATCGATTGTAGAAAATATTCTGGAAATGCTTCCCTCATAAAGATCTGCCCTGTGTTAGCTGACACTTAGGTTGTTGATGTTTCCCCTTTCTCTAAAACAGGGAATATGGCAGAATTTCTGTATTTCAGAGCAGTTTTTCTGTGTCTATAGTCTCTCTCATTCTAGCTCTGTGCATTAGATTAGTTGAGCTGTGTGCCAATGTAATAGTCTGTGACCATCTTCTGATGTAACTTTCTCTTCAAAATGTTGTGGGCAGTCGTCTTCTGGGTGGCTGCTCTGCACATGTTTTTTCCATTATCTTAGTACTAAAGTTAGCTGGCAGTTGTGAATCTTCTTGCCCCCCACCCCGGCCACTTTGATTGGCAACTCTTCCTCTCTTTCATAGTGATTGAATAGAATTTGCTGTAAGGAGTGAGGGGACAGATCTCCAGTGATTTGAAACTGGATGTGCATGAAATTTGATGTGCATGATACTAAAGTTAATTTTGTCAAAGCTATTGATTAATAAAACTTTACTCAAGTTTTCCCTTGTTGATTAAAGTTAACTCCTACTTCACAGGCTTATTACTTTACCTCAAGTATAATGGTTGCAGCTGTTAAGAAAGTAGTTAAACTTCAAAGCTATTTTATTGAAGGCTCAGCAAGAACACCCAAAAGCAGAATAATTTGCAGTTAAGACTGTACAAATCCATCCTTAACTAGTCCTCAGTGAGTAGGGATTATGTAGCACAGTAACAGCATGTGCTGTACAGAGGATCTCTGCATAATCTAGACATAGTGGACTGCACGGAGTACAGTATATGACTGATATAGGACTGATTTTCTAAATTGCTTTTAATAGACATGGCTTTGCCTAAAGGGTGTAGCTGGAAATCGTTTTAGATAAGCAGATCTCTTCAGTCCAGCATTTTGCCTTGACAGTCATCTGTAAAAAATGTTAGCTGATGTTTCATTCCAAAATAATGAACAAAAGACTTGATTCTGCTGTTGGATCTGGATTTATGAATCATCAAAAAGTGCATTAACCTAAGTGTGTGGGTGGCTAACTGCAGTGTGTGCCCCAAGCTGTTGCTCCATCAGGACTGTAGAGTCATCCAAAAGGGTGGACAGCTTTGTGCGCCTTCCCTGTCTGTGCTGAGATATGGTCCAAGTGGGAGGTGGATTAACCAAAACTGGGGAGACTGTAGACCTCCGTGCTAGTTACTCATACCCTACTGTCTGAAATGGGCATCTCTGGAGCACATTTCTTGGGTGTAACTCATTTCATGATCCTGATGGAATAAATACAGCATCTAAACATCTCCAAGTATGCAGTCAGGAGAGAGGGGGGCCTGTCATTTACAACATCTTTCTTCTTGCCGAAATAGTTGGGCAGAAATTCAAAAGATGTGTAAATTTCTCTGAAAGATTTCTTTGTGTCCTGAAAGTGGGATTTACAGAGTCTGGTTTTTTTTATGCAATTACCTGTTTCACCACAGTCACCTTCTTTTCTTTCCTCATTGCCTCGACTTTCCCCCCATCGTGTTTTTTTGTTTCTTTGTTCTTTCTCCCATTTCCAGCAGGAATTGTGGAATAGTGTGGTAAAATTTACACAAATTTTTAGGAACACTCTTTTTCATATGCTTATTAAGCTGCCAGACTTTTCAACCAAAGTAAAGTTTGATTGAACCTCTACTGAACAGAGGTACAAAATGAAGCGATTCTTCATTACTATGTGTGGTTAAACTGTGGAATTCCTTGCCTCAGGTATTATGGATGCTGCATCTTATGAGGGTTTAGGGGGTACAGGACAGGTTCATGAAAATTATATTTATTAGGGTTAATAAATGGATGGGATTGTATGTCTCAGGGATTTAATGAGCCACAGATTGTGGGAGCCTGGAAGAGCATTTGTGAAGCTACCACTCTGTTTACCTTGTTCTTACACCTTGATTTAGTCACTGACAGGCAAATTAGATGCATCTTTGGTCTGACAGCATTACAAAAATTTTTATTGTAGGGAATGCTGGCCTCAGATAATTTTTTGTATCTATAGAGATTCCTGGGAAATACCTGTCTGGATTTTATTGCCTTCATAAGCAGTGAGAGCAGAGTGGGAGATTAAATGCATTAGTATTTAATTGCTCACTTATCAAATGCTTCCACTTCTTCCCTCTTCTTTTTTTCTCCCAGGTCATACCTGTCATAAATGAATGTGGTGTTCTGTGGTTAACAAACCTACTGGACCATCACATATAGACCACACATTCTGTCTTCTGGCAGAGACTGAATCAGTGAGTGGGAGCAAGTAAGGGAAAGGTAGCTTTCTCCCTGAGATGACAAAGGTTTCCCAGAGCAAGAATTACTGAATAAGTGAGGATAAATACTGTTAATGCCATTTTTTTGTGGCTGTCACTGCAGGCTGATTTTTAAGTAGGTATACTGGGAGAGAGGTGTGAAAGGGGAGAAAAAAAAATTGTGGAAGAGTAAGTGGTCCCTTTTTGCCTCCTCACCGCTTTCCAGCAGCTTCATGAGGGAGCTCAGAAGCTAGCCATATGCATTCAGCAGGGAGGAGGAAAGTTACAAAAAAGCAAAGTAAGAGGAACCCTCCGATGCCTGCAGGTGAGGATGTGGAGTGAGACCTTCTTAGCCCCTCCACTCTGTGTTTCCACTGTAAAATGTCATGTTCAAATGATATTTCCAGCTATGCATCTTTCTGTTTTAGTATGTTTGTCCCTGACTTTCTACAAATCCTCCATGAAGAATGCCGTGACATTATTGGGGTTCTGAGAAGTTCAGTGGTTTGTTTTCACTGCAAAGCTGTTCTCCTGCCTCTCTGAGCCAGCTGAGTTCCCATGGGGGGAGGCTCCCTTCCTCACCCCCTTAAGATCAGTTGCTATCCATAGGCTGTGGATACTCAGCCTGATGCTGTGTGCTGCAGCAGCAGCCGTGGCTTTTCTCAGCTGCAGCAAGTGTTGCCTCTTGACGCTGCTTCCCCAGAGGGATCATTAGCAGGGTGGAGGCTATTTTCTTTCCTAGAAACAGGAAGAGAAGAAGAGGGTGAGAGATGGGAGGCCTATACAATCTAGAATTAGATTACAGTGTGAGCTCAGTGACATCAGCTCCCTTCAGCCTTCCCACCCATTTACTCTCTCACGGCATTTCTGTTCAGGCTGATGAGGATCTGAAGGTACCTATAACACCATGTTAATCCCGTGGTTGTTAATTGAGTCCAAAGCAAAGACCCAGATCTGCCAGTCCCACTCCCCAGTGCTGGCAAGTCTGGAGTATAGGTAACTGCATGCTGGTTGCAGTGCACAGATAACTTGGTATATCTAAGAGGCCAAAAAGTCTATTTCAGAGCACTTCAGAACTATTGTCAAGGGATATAGTTACCTTGAAGTCTGGTAAATTAAAATAAAACCTAAAAAGAGTACTAAGTTTTGCAGCTTTTGTTGTAAGAGGTCTCTCTTTCTCTCTCCCCCTCATTCCCTTTTTTGTGTGTAGATGGCCACAAAGTTGTTAAGTTCACAGAGTGCGTTCACATTTAGCAAAGCTTAAGCTTAAGGCTTGTTTAAAAAGAAAAAAAAAATTGTTATAGATAGACCAAAGAAAAGTGAAGGTAAAATGGCTCCTATAGACCTAAGAAAACTGGCTGTGTTATTTGTGGCTGCAGTAATCTCTGAGAAGGATGGACTCGTATGGTTAGTGTTGGCATGACCTCTGTGTGAATGGGAGACTTGGGCTTTAAGAAGAAAATATTGTAACTGCATACCATCTTTCTCTTCTCTTCTCTTCTCTTCTCTTCTCTTCTCTTCTCTTCTCTTCTCTTCTCTTCTCTTCTCTTCTCTTCTCTTCTCTTCTCTTCTCTTCTCTTCTCTTCTCTTCTCTTCTCTTCTCTTCTCTTCTCTTCTCTTCTCTTCTCTTCTCTTCTCTTCTCTTCTCTTCTCTTCTCTTCTCTTCTCTTCTCTTCTCTTCTCTTCTCTTCTCTTCTCTTCTCTTCTCTTCTCTTCTCTTCTCTTCTCTTCTCTTCTCTTCTCTCATATAAAAGACTTAATACATATTTAACTGTTAGTATTAATTGTTTAATCCTTTTATTGCTAGCTTCTTTCTGCAGCAGTTATTCCTCATATTTTGTGTAGGCTTGGCCTGTGGAACTTTGCCATTCATTCATGCCATGAGGTGCTGAATACATTTTTAGTGCTAGAAAAGGTAAAAATAAAAATGTTTGGTGTATTTCCCCTTAAATACAAGTGTTCTAAAAAAGATAGCCAATAGGGAAAAAATAAGTGAAAGGCCAAGAAACTGCTTGGTTTCCCTCAGACTGTTCCCTCAGAACCTTAGTGCCAGTTGGAGACAATGTGGATCTCCATGTGCTGGAATCTGCATGACAGGAGGAGATTGTAGGTCATAGTTTAATCCAATCACAGATACAAACCAACTAAGGTGGTATGGATTCCCCTGAGAGGCTGGAATAAGTTCTGTGTCACTGTCTAAACTGCAGCATTGTGAAACTGGCACTTACCTTTCTGACCTTGCAGACAACATCTGCTTACTCAGGCTTCTTTTCTTACTCCTAAAATTACTCTTGCCACAAGTCATGTTTCCTGCCTTTTCAGAGGTGCTCCCTGTCTCTGCATGTACAGCAGTGCCTTTACACTGCTTTTGTGCTATGCAAATTTCTTTCTTTGTGGAATGATTCCCTCTGAGGATTTAACCTGTGGACCTGTGCCAGCACTCCTCATCTCTGAATACATGGATTTGGGATTGAGGATTTGAATACAGATTTTCCTTCCTACCAATGTAACATCGGGAAATACGCTTTTGGTTAAAAAAATGCCTACAATTTGTGGGATGGAGATGAGTTCCAGATCCCGGTTCTTATTCAAAGTTTGTGGCCAGACTGGTCTCTATGTAGAATAAATGGGTAAAACTCATGAGAAGAGAGGCGGGAGGTTGTATTTGAATGTTTTTGAGCTTCAGGTCTGACTAAGAATAATGGATAAACCAATGTCATTTGACTCCGATTATATCATAATTAAGTTCTTAGGCATCCACTTTTCACCCCAGGGAACTGTGGAGGTGGTGTTCCTTCTGTCAGAGTGCAGATAAGATTTGCCAGGTTATCTTTCTGAGCCTCTAATACAAGTAAGTTCACTGAGAGTTTTGATAACCTGCTGTACATCTTCCTTCTTCAACTTATCCAGATTTCTACTGTAGATCAGGGATCACAAATTCACATGGGATAGACTCAGAATAGAGATATGAGCCCTCCAACATAGCCATGGATATACTGGAGGGTCCAAATACTTTGCTGTGAGGCGATGCTCAGCTGAGAAATAGTGCTATTAATAGAAATTGTGTTGGTGGGGGCTGAGTTCTTCAGGTAAGATCTAAATCAAGGCTCAGATTACTTTTGGAAATGCAAGAATCTGAAGACCTGCAAAGATCTGTCAAAGCAATATTTTGTAAGTGGCCTTCTACTTACCCAGATGTCTCATGCTATTAAAATTGGATATGCTCCATTCAGTTCCTGAGTGAATTGTGCATGAAAGCTACATCCTGTCTTTCGCTGTGTTCCAGTGCAGTGTGGCTTCTGCGTAGTCAGTGATGAAAAGTTTCCTCTCTTTCTACTTTTTCATTTGGTCTGATAGATACCTACATATAAATCAGCATGCATCTTTTTGTGCATATATTATAATGACACAAAACAGATTGTAAATAATTTTGCAGTACTTTGAAATAAGGTATAGTATAAGCGACTGTTGTCATTATCACTATCGTTATATTTTTAGGTATGTCTTGTAAATACTTTATGAAGAAAAATACACTGTTGGGGTAACTACCTCAGGCAAGAAGAGTCCTCTTTTGCTTCAATTTTTTCTCCCATTCTGGTTCTAGTTGCGCTGCCCTAATCTGTGAGGGAGTGAGGTGTCCCTCTGAACAGAACTAGTATCTTTAGCTTTCCCTCTAAAGTGAGTGTATTTTTGTGAGAGAGCTGTTGAGTTTTGGGGGTGAACGTTTAGCACATATGTCATCATTACAACATTGCAGCTATTCATATTAGAAACTCAGAGATGCTTGTTTAGATGCTGAAGGCAATGCATTAGGAACTGATGGTGACTGATTATTATCCAATCAGTTCCTGATGCAGTATCTGCGACATCAAAAAACTCTGCAGTGGTTTTGGTTACCTCCTAATTTTTTCAGTTGCAGTGTCCCCATTTCATGTCTTTTTAAAAAAAAATCTTAAACTTCAAATGTTGAGGTTTAACAGGGCCAGTGTACTAGTAAGAAAATGAGACTTCTTAATTGGACCACTCCGTTTTTAAGGAGATTTGTAACTTTTTTAAATCTAAGAATTAAAAAGAATAAATATTATCAAGAATCACTCTAGGTATAACAACTAGAGAGCATTATACATCTTATGCAATTTTTACTTTATTCAAAACTGTTTTTTGTTGGCTGGATATTTTAACACAAGTTAGCAAGTGTGTTCTGCTTCTCAAAAGTGCAGGAAATGATGTAGGCTTGCAGCAGGGCAAGTCTGCAAATTCAGTAAGTATTTGAGTTGTGAAATTCATGAGAAACTGTAACCTTATGCCAGTGTGTATTGGCTTTCTGCATGTAGCATTTTGTGCAAAGAGAACTACAGACCTAATGTTACTATTCTATTTCTCACACATTTTCTGGTTCTGGAAAAAACACTTTTGAAAGGAATAATCTGGTTTCAGACCTGCATCTTGACACTTCGTATGTTTCCACTGGATGACTGTGTGCCAGGTATGTCTGTCCATTTGCTGCAGCTTTTGCTGTACTGAGAGTAAATAACACACACAACGTAAGCAGAATATGATCATCACAGCCCTCAGGCATCAAGATTTCTGCTTTCACCAACCTCTGTCTGAAAGAACGCAGTCAATGGTTTTGCAGATACTTGGCTTTTGTATTTCTGGTACCAGCCTAAAAAGAGATAATCTGGGATGTGTCTGACTGTAACTAATGTAATTAATTAAGTTGCCCTCCTCTGCAGAGGTGCCCCTGGCTGTGGCTAACCAGCAGACTGAGGTTCTGTGCTCACTCACATTGCTGAGGGGAGATGGAGGAGGAAAAGCTGTGCATGGCTATGAGCACTGTGCCAGCTGCTACGCACTGATGGGGACATTCAGGTTAGAGGTCCCTGGAACCTGCCACAACAGAGGCTGGTGCATCAACATGGTCCCTGGGTCTCTGACCTGCCAACTGTTCCCACTCTGGCTAGTTCAGAGTGGGTCTCATGCTTAGTTGTGCCATAAATCAGTTCTAAGATGTGTTTAATTTTTTTTTTATTAATTGAAAAAATTTTCTCTGGAGTTTCAAGGCTGAAAATTAGGCCTGATTGAACAGTATTCAAACATTTGACCAAAGCCCATGTTTAGTCAGTGAATATTTTGTTATTTTTTTCTAATACCTCCAAATGCAGTATTTGTAATCTTCAGTTTACAGTCTGTTCTTGTCAGCTGTTGCAAGTGTCAGTCCATAGTTCTAGCTGCAAGTGTCTGACTGGAGCACATGCTGATGTTCTTTAGAAATTCTGCAACATTTTTTGCAATCCATATATAAGCTGGTAACTCACTTTGTTACTACTTCCATGTCACAAATGCCATGTAGTCTGCTAGGTCTGTCTGTTAAAATATTCTGCAATCTGTGTCCTACAGTGATCTAGATACTTTCATTAACTTGAACTTTAGGTGTGAAAGAAAAATGCTAACAGTGAATAGGGGAATTTGAACAACATTTTCCAAGTGAAAACAAACCATGTTAGGTGACATCTGCTGACTAATGAGAGTGATAACTAAGTCCATGTAAACATTGTGAATAAACTGCATTTTTACATCAGAGGTACTTTTGTTAGCAGTTACTGAGGTAGAAATAGCATGACTTCACCAGGGCTGTTTGAAATAGCACACTTTTATCTCAGAATGATTTTCTTCTAAAATTTTGCAGGCTAAAAAGAAGTTGTATCATACCTGTTTTTGCCAAGTGCTAACTTCTGTACGTAAGAGGCAGCTATCTTTTATCAAGTTCCTGGTGACATGATTAGTTTTAGGCAGACTACAGATGCTCCCTGGAATCTCACACATAAATAAAACTTAGGGAGATGACTATAGATTGGAGCTTTCAGCCATAAAACTGCAGTGAAATGAATACAACTATTTTATGTGCACTGGCTATATAGAATATTCCTTTCCATGGGGTATCCATAGGCTGACTAAAGCCAAAATATTAATTTTGGCATCTTTGGATTGGGCTGTAAGTAGTGAAGTTTCAAGAACTCCAACTCTAAGTAATAATATTATAATTGTGGCTAAGGAGCTGGCGTATTTGTTTGTCAGCTTAGGAAAATTATATGTGAGTGGCATTTGGTGGCAAGGAGGATCTCTGCTTCCCATAATTCTGAATATAAGCTTCAGCATAACAGGATTTGTGTTTGATTACCAGAGTCAGTGATGACCTTATTGTGAAACTGGGACAATTTCTTAAATTCATGAAGTTGAATTAGAAGATATTGCTTTTATTTGCGTATTTCTAATGGTATCTCTACCTTAATTTTAAAGGTAAGAGCTAAATGAGAACGACATAAAGGTATATTCTACACCTCAATTTCAAAAAATGGCATTTTTGCTTGATACCCTAAATATGGAGATAGATATGATAGCTGTGTTTCTTGAAATGGTAGGTAATAAAAATTTTGTTCCTCTTCAGCACGTAAACTTCAAAAAATTACTTTAAAAAATTACAAGAATCTTGACTGATTTGAGCTGGGACATTACCAAGGTCATAAACACAGGAAAAATTGATTGCAATTGTTTTGGATAATGGAAATTCAGAGTAGCTGGTTCTTATGGTGGAACACTAATCTTTGAACTTGTGGCAAGACAGGGATGCAGTGAAAAGTCTGGGCACAGAACTTTGTTTATCTTAAAAAACTCACATGCAAAGGATTAAACACAGCAAAACCATCATCTGTTCAGTGCTAGACCGATGTTTTCAGAAGGTATTTTTACAAGCAACATTTTCAGTGGGGTTGACATCAGATGGGATGTCAGAAAAATCTTTTAACCCAGTTAACTCAGAGATTATTTTGCTGCTGTTGGATGCTGCAACAGTAAAGCTGGGAAGGGTGGGAGTTACCAAGGTAAGGTCTGGAGCACAGTGTGTTTAAAAGGTTTGAATATGACCTGAGGTTGATCTTGTGTGCGTGGTGTGTTTGGATTTTGTGTAGAGCAACAGTATCCCTTGGTTCTGCAATTTAGGTGCCATGGAGGTCTACTAATCCATTAGAGCAAAGAAATTGCTGTGTTTAACATAATCCCAGATACCACTGTGAGAGAGTTATGAACTGCTCACAGTTGCCAGCTGAGATTAAGCCAATTCACAGCCATCCAGGTTAGGCCTGCAAGTGGATTCATGTTAGCTAAGGTTCTTCCCTGAACATCCTACTCATGAAAAAATGGCAAAATTCCACAGACAACACCTGGTACTGTGAAGATCTGTCATTAAAACATTTAGGGTCTCTGTGCATCTTCTGTGAGAGAAGTAGTATTAAGCAACTCCATTTGTTGAACTGAGACCTAGTTTATTTGGTGATCTTCAGCATGCCCCAATCTGCATGTAAACTGATAAAGCAGACTTGTTCTTTCTGGTTCAGCCTCTGCTTATTTGGGTTCTCTTGTATAACAGGGAAAACAATAAAATATAAATTCAGGGGAACTCTCTAACTGCTGAGCAAAAAGCATTTATGTAAAGCATCTAGAAATTAGGTGTGTGTTTCTTCAGCTCCTTACACTTACCTCTTTTTATGCTCCTGTAACTCTACTGATCAGGGTAGCACAACTGAGCAGAGAACTATAACCAAATCCTGCTTTTGTGTTTGCTCATTATTTACTGAGCTCTGACAGTAAATCTCATATGTTTAGAAATAAAATGCCAGAACTGCACAGGAGAACAGACAAGAATCAGAGAAGAGGTTGAATGTATTGGAGAAATTTGACGCAATTGCGAAAAGTATATATTGAGAGATTGTTCTGAAAAAAAAAGTTTTTTGAAGGGTGAAGGAAAATAAAAGCTTGTTTCCTGGAGCTAATTACCTACAGAAGATGATCAACAAGATCTTAGAATCATAGAATGCCTTGGGTTGGAAGGGACCTGTAAAGGTCATCTAGTCCAACTCCCCTACAATAAGCAGGGACATCTCCAACTAGAACAGATTGCTCAGAGCCCCATCAAGCCTGACCTTGAATGTCTTCAGGGATGGGGCTCCCACCACCTCTCTAGGCAACCTGTTCCCTTGATCCACCACCCTCATATTGAAGAACTTTTTCTTAATGTCCAACCTAAATCTACCCTTCTCCAGCTCAAAACCATTACCCCTTGTCCTATCGTTACATGGCCTTGTGAACAGGTCTTCTCCAGCCTTCTTATAGGCCCCTTTCAGGTATTGGAAAAAGATAACTCACTTTACTTTTTTTCATCATGGTTTGCTTCAAGAGCAGAAGGCTGTAGTAAGGAGAGCCAGCTGCTTTTTGCCCTGCCAGTTCCACAGGGAATATTCTGATCTTAGTATCCATGAAAACCATCCTCACCCTTCCCCAGCACATCGCTGGTGTCCACACTGCCTGCTGCATCGGGAGGGCTGCAGAGATATTCTTGCAAGGCTGGGCCTCTTTCCTTACCTTGCATGCTGAAAATGTCAGGCCCACAGAACACAGCCTGTGTTGTCACTGGTGTAAAGCTGAGGATTTTTCTCTGGGAGAAATCATGTGCAGAATGCAGCCTCGGAGCATAGCGGCAGGAGAGCGACTCAGAAAATCCTCAGCAAAACCAGCCTTCTACTGGAACAAACCAGAGGCAGGCTTGGCAGGTGGTCTGATTATGTTTGCTCAGCCAGTTCAACACTGTTTACTGGACAAAAGAAGGCATCAGGTGATACAGAAAGTCCCAAACAAAGCTCCAGACGAACACAGACATGACCAGACTTTCTCATCTGTTGCGGATCTGTGAAAGTGGAGGAGAACTTGTGGCTGAAGGAAAAGGCACAAGAGCCAGAAGGCATATCTCTTCTGTTGATTCTTGTGTGGGAGGCTACTAAACACAACACTGCTGAGAATTCAGGTTTCTTTTTGTTTCTTTTGTAGTACTTAAACTGTTTTCCATTGCTGACAAAAGAGTTAAAACCACGTGGGGTAAATTCTTGTAACCCCTCTTCTTGCTCAGTCACTTTAGGCCTGCAGCTTTTCCTTGCTGCCATCCCTGTATGCAGTGCTAGCTATCATGGACGTGCAAATTTGACATGGCACATTTGACACTTGACATGCAAATTTGAAGTCATAGTCAAATTATGGTGGACGGAGGATGACTGTTAGATTGAGATTTTAAAAATTTGCACTATTTAGGCATCCAAATGTGTGTTTGCAGAATTTCTGTGGAAGGAAAGGCTCCAGAGGAGCAGGAGATGACCTTTTCTAGATAGGAATTTAGGCAAGCATTACTACAACAGGGTGTAAATAGATACAGATTAATGTTACATACAGAAGGTACCTGCACAGGTTAGATGTCTTTCCAAGGGGAAACATCAGTTTTTCATTTTCTGCCTCCTAGCTTCTCTATGAATGAGAAAGTGTTCCAAGTTTCTGAAAGATTTGGAATACCTTTCACTTTTCTATGGTGCATAAAAACCTAATGGTAGAGGAATGTTAATCTTGCCCTAACACTTGTAATCCTGTAAATTAAAATCTATCTCACACTGCAAAGGCACAGAGGGGACAGAGTAATCACACACAGGCAACCTTAATTCTGGCACTTTTGCATTTTTCATTGCTTGACCCTTCAACCTTGATGATCTTTTGACATCGCTTTTTCTCTTTTTTTTTTTTTTTTTTTAATGCAGATGTAATGAGATAACAAAATTAGTGTAAGACTGATTAAAAGAGAGTTTAGAACTTCAAGCTCAAAGATCAAACAATCAAGCCGTAATATTTTTCATAGGGTAGTTTGCAGTGAAAATGTCTAATGAAAAGTTCAGACATAATGAAAGTTTTGCTTACATTCAGGGTTGGATAAGTAGTAGGTGGTGCTACAGTTCTACATATTGCTAGAAGTAAAGAATTAGACTTAAAAAAAAATAAATCAGTAAATAATATATAGTTGGCATTTGAGACCTGGGTAGCTCTAAAGGAAAAGAGATCTTTAGTAGCTGGTGGGAGTCATCACAATGTTGACTTGGGGCAGCTGCGCAGGAGTTGTGTTATCAGCTTGCACATTACCCTTACTGGTTTCTTTTTTTCGTAAAAAGGGATTTTTAAGTCTGTGCTTTTGAATTTTCCACTATTTTAGCATGAGGGGTTCAAAATAGCTCCCTAGCTGTAGTGCTGGGTGACAAATTTTATAACTTGTTTAAAATTATTTGCTAACAAATGGGTAGATGGAAATACCTCATTAGAGTAAAGATGAAAGGCTTCTGGAGGAATCCCACAGGACATAATGTAAAAACTTATATCAGTTTCACTGGGGCCAGATTTTATCCAGAAAACACAAGGTGCATATTATTGGCATCGGCGTAATTACTGCAGTTGTATGATAAGATCTTGAAACGTGGAGAAGAAATTTGCTTTTGTCTTTCATG
Source organism: Hemiprocne comata (assembly GCA_020745705.1). Lineage (NCBI taxonomy): Eukaryota > Metazoa > Chordata > Aves > Apodiformes > Apodidae > Hemiprocne > Hemiprocne comata. The sequence continues at coordinate 75,675,631 of CM036588.1, read as the reverse complement.
TGTGATATTTTAGTTAATAGAATGGCAGCGTTCTGAAGATACAGGTGTGAAAGCATAGGAAATTCTGGCAGTATGACAAGATAAGAAGTATTTAGAATGATGTCAGCAACTTAAAACATACAAGATAAACTGATAGAGCCTCTTAATCAGAACAGTAACAAAAAATAATATAAAAATAATCAAAGGAGTAAAATTTTAGATTAGCTTAGAGTGATTCTAGCATTGGTTTGAGTCAGTTCTTGGAATGAAGCTTTGATTTCTTTCTTAAAGCTGGATTTACCAACATAGCTTCTCTTTGATGCATTTCTTTATCAATCTAAGTGGATGGGCAGGTTGCATATTGTTCATCAACAGCATTTTTGGAAATGTATGGCACCATATTGACATCTCTGCAGGGCTTGGGCTGACTGTATAATTGAAGATGGCTTTAAAATACCAGAGTGGAATAGTCAGATAAATTTTTTAAAAATCATACAAAGTGACTGATGTTTTTATTGCACAGCACATTTTATGGCTTATTAAAACGGTCTGTGAAGACAAAATAGACAAGAACAACTTGTCTTTAATAAAATGAAGGATAATATATAAAGGTCTGATTGGGGAAAAAGTGTTGGTTCCAATTGCAAGTCTGCCTCCAGTCCCAGAACTAATATTTAAGGATTGTGTTGAAACAATCATGACTTTGAAATGAATGCATCTTTGCTATGGTTTGAGTTATTCTAGGATATCACCACAACTTTTATTAGCAGATGCTGATGTGCCAATTGTACCTGCATGCACATTTATCAGCCATAATCGTGGTAGTTGCACATGCTTGCCCTTGTCATTTGTCAATTAACACTTGTTTGAAAAGAATAGATTGAACTCATACCTTTATTTCAGTCTTTATGTAAATTCCAATCTAGAATAAAGGTGGTTACTCTACTGGAAGAGTAGTTGTTTGCTGGGAAAAACTGGGAACTGGAAAGTCACATAGCAAGGCTATTGTGCAGTCTAAGTACATATCTCTTGTAAATAGGGAGAACAGAGGAGATGTAAAATGAGGAAGTAATTAAAAAAGTTTGGGAATCACTTTGGAATTAAAAAGCATCCAACTGATGTTTTTCAGTACGGGGTGGAGCACAACTGCTGGATTTTGTGGAGTTTTGCAATGGAAGCTTGAACTATGCCTTTCCCTGCCTTGATGGCGTGCTCTTGCCTGTTCTTCTACCACAGTAGTATTTGCTTTAAGTGTCCTCTTCCTGGAATTGTGCCTCTGCACTTGAAAACACCAACATCTTTGCCACTTCTCCTTCCCCTGAAGCTAGTAGCAAAACAGCAAGATGAGAGGAAGAGGCAGTTTGGCCTCCCCAATGCCCACAGTAGCTGAGATGAAACCTCAGTGACATCCTTGCAGCCCATGACATTCAACTTCTCAGCAGGATTGCAAGTGGATATGATGGGACTTCAAAGTGACAAGTGTTGGCTAAGAGTTCTCCAGCGTAGCATTAATTGCAAGGATCAAAGTCGTTATCTAACTTGCAACCCAGGTGAAAATGGTGATCCTGCTTGCCTTTGTCTTCTTGCACGAACAGCTCAGCATCACCATTGATGTCCTTTCATGCCAATTGGCCTCCTATCTAGCTTTTATGTATGTTTTGTTCAAGTGGAATGAATTTTCCAGAAGTCTGTCTTCTGGAGTGTGTGGGCACAAATTTTGACACACGCTCACTGGGAGGTGAATGAGGCCTCTTCTGTTCAGGGTTATGTTGTCTTGGAAGTATTGAGACGTTATGGGTGCAGTCAGCTTCTTCTGGGCTTTATCTGCATCAGCTGTATTGTCCTGTTCAAACTGCACACCCTTGCTGTTGCTACACTGTGTAGTTCACAGTCTTGTTGCCTTTCTGAGAACAGTGATGAAAATAAAGCCATGTGTAGGTATGACGTAGGATTATTTCTGGGCACATAGGAGCTTTTAGGAGTGCATTTCAGAGCAGGATCAATGCCTTGATGTTTCAAGATGATCTGTTTATCTCCTCCTGTGAGTTGCTGTCTTCCTGAGCCCTGATAAATATTTATCCAAATATAAATCTGTTGCATGTATTTCAAGTAAGATGAGCTAAAACTTCCCAAATATCAGTAATTCTAGGAATATTTTTCATGAGGGGAAAAAAAAAGTTATTTTTTTCCATTCATGAATGTCTGCATTACTAGATACTCTCTTATCTGAGAGATGTTTCTTTCAGAGTGACTTAACTATTGCTGCTGCTGTGTCCAAAGCTTGATTTTAGAACATTCATCAACCAAACAGCTCATCAAAGCATTGTAATTTTAAAAAAGCTGAACTCATCCAGTGCTGTGTGAACTAATCACCCACGAAAACCTAGTTGTGATTCAGGTTCAGTTAACAGAATGTGTAGCCTATTAATGGAACATTAAGCCCTCATAGTTGAAATATAACCTGTAGTAGTTTTGTCCCTGAGTATACAGATGTTAACAGTAGTTTTCCAGTGTCCAGTGGGTTAATGCATGTAGTTTTTATGCTTTTATTTTCAACTTTTGACTCATGAAAATTACTGAGAAAAAGCTTACAGTCTGCTGCATGCTATTTAGGCAATTTGGATTGAATTCAGCTCAGCTCAGCAGAGGTGCAGAAGATGAAGGACTGTATATTTTATAGTTACTGTGTACAAAGATGCCAGATTGTAGAATCTCTACAGATAATTGTGAGATTGCTATAGAGACATCACATTTGCCTGCAGAGATTTCCCAGTCTGCGACTTTTATCCAAGTTGAAGAAGAGAGGGAAACATTTTCTTTCTGCTAGTCCATGTAATACTTTAAACTGGATTTCGAACAAGATCTTAAAGAAGGGTCTGTTGTTGAAAGCCCAGAAGTAACGTCTTAGAAGTTTTCAAGAAGGCTAGATAACTATATTGATAGTAATTAAAATACTGTTTGGTTCTGGTGCTCAGCAGTCACAGTCTGTCTGGATCCTTGTCTTCCAAAGGCTGCATTTTGGATGCTCCAGAATCACCTGGGACCTGCCAGGTGACCTGGCACGCCAATTTTCCTCTACATTTCTGAGAATAAGAACTTCTTGCCCCTGTCTCTGCTACTTATGTTTGGGTCTCTATTAGAGCAGCTGTAATTTTCAGTTTCCTTCTCAACGTACATTCTGGTTGTAATCAAATGGCAGTGATGTCTTTCCTGTAAACTTTTCTCTCTGTCCTTTTTTTTTTGGCTAATTTTTGGTGTTGGGAAAGAAAGGAGAAAAATTTTTTATTCTCCACTCATCATCACCACCCCTTTGATTGCTGCAGACACATGGACTTTCTTTGGTACTAACCCTCTCTCCCCTTCAGTCGATGTAATTCTCGCCTGTTTTATGACTCTCCCACTTGTTATGTCTTGTTGTGCATTTTTACATTTAAATTGGGCATTCTTGGAGGCACAGATTATGAACAGACTTGTACTGCGCGGGTGTTTAAAAAATGAAAAAAAAACACAAACAAATGAGAGGAGATTAATCGTGGACTGTCTAGTTCCTAACATTTAGGCCAATTCCAAACAGTAAGCACAAGAAATAAAAGAGAAAAACCTCCTACTTTAACCTACTTTGAGACTCTTTTGCGAGCAGCAAAGGAGGCTATGAAAACCTCTGATTAATTTAGTCAGTTCTGGTGCAGAGCTTTCATTTTAAGAGGTTTGTTTTTGCCAGTGCTAAGTGATCCAAAGAATTTGAAGGATGAAGAACAGATCTTTGGTGTCTTTTGCTGTGAAAAATCTTTAATTTGGTTTAGAAGGAGACCAAAGACCATGATTTATTTCCCTTTGTCTTCTGGAAGTGAAAGGATGTTTTGTACCAAATTCTTGAAAAATTCCATGCAAAAAAAAAAAAAAAAAGCCTCCATAAGGTGTGACTCACAGTGGCTGCTTTTACAGTAAAAACAAATGAAAAACAGCTTGTGTCCTTGCTAAGCAGATTATCAGGAGAGGTCAAAAAGGTTCTTTCTAGAGAACAACTCATTCTCGTCATTTTTCATAAAGCTACAGGAGCACTAGGAAAGTGGAAATGAACCCAGAGCACTGCATTTCCCCCTCGCCACACCCTTCAGAGAAATCAGCTTGTATTTGTAGCAAGGAATTGAAGTTGTGGAAGATCTCAATTTCTCTGCCACTTTTGTGTGTTCGTTCTTTGCATCCAGCCTATTAGTTGGCTTGTCCTCTCTGTGCTGTCCCCACGTGAGTGCTGCCCCTCCCTACAGAAGCTTTGCACAATTAATGGAGAAGCATCCTACCTGCTCTCCGGTTCCTTTCAGCACAGCAACTTCTAGAATAGCCAGTAATAATTTTTGTAGAGTGAGTGAATGAATAAATACATAACAGGGAAAAACCCTCTCCTAAATACCAGAATGAAATCGTGCTTCTGTTGCTGAGAGCTCTGCACTCCCTGCCTGGGATCTAGGATTTGACACTCCCTCTTTAAAACAAAACATCAAAAAAAACCCAACTGACAAAACCTGCAAAAAAACCCTGTTAAATTATTCAGTCTCTTCTACAAACTAAGGAGTATAGGCAGCCCAATTCCTTTTTAAAGGAGAATGAAAATTTGAACTAGACCCCATGTTTTAAGAAAATGAAATTTACTATTGTGCATCTCTGAAAAAAATTATAATGATCTGGGAGACCAATCTGTTGCTGCATCCCTTTGCATCTCTTTGATGTAAGAAAACAAATTTGGCTTTGTATGCTGATTCACTTGTAAGCAGAAAGAATAACTCCATCCTCAGGCTCTGAAACTTTCTGATGTTATAGTTAATTAATCACATTAGCATTTGCCACCTAGTGACTCGAGGGCATTGCATGAGAAAAACCATCACCCTACAAGTGCAAAAGACAATAGATTTGTATGCATTTGATGACATGTCAGTACCAATGGGCTGGTTTTAGTGTCTTTACTCGTATTATGTTTCAGTTTATGTTGCAAAATGCCTGTTCTTCTGTCATGTTACTCAGCTGTACCTCTGGTGGTGAGGGAAACGGAAACTTCCATAGGGCTGAACCGGTGCACGGGCTGTTATTTCCTGATGATCTATAACAATGGTTATTTGGTAACAGCTGGGCCGTGTCTTCTGTAGACAAAGCCACTGTGGGGCTGAAACCTCCCATTGCTGAAGCATAACTGTTTCCCTGGTAACGGTTAACTAGCACGTGTTTTATTGTTTCAAACTGCCTTCCTAGGGTATTTGCAGGTGGTAGAAGATGCTTTCTTAAAGAGGGGTCATAACCTCGTGAACTTTCAGATGTCGCAACAAATTGGGGGACAAAAACATTTTTTTTCTTTCAAATGGATTAAGTAAATCCTATTATATAGCCTTTATGAGACAGATGTAACTCACAGTTTGATTTTTAGCATTATATCCAGATGCTGATACAAGCATTTCTGCTGTCAAAATTCTGTTTTCGGAATGTGAATTAAGACCAATATTTCCAATAAGATTTCAAATAAACACAGTGAGAACATGCAGACATTAAGAATACAATGACTTTCTTTTTTCTTGGGTTTATTTTAGCTGTGGGTTTTTTTGCCTGTATGTATTTCTTTCAAATTTGATGTTTCAGTGTTTTATCTAAAAAATGCACTTGGATCTGCCAGATTTTTTAGGTTGGTCTGATACGTCTCAGGATAAATACAAAATTATCTGTGAACATTTAAAAGATGGTGGCAATGGAAAAATCCCTTGACTGGTATTTTAAGTTGGAAAGTATAGAGGTGTACTTATGATGCACACATACATACAGAGTATGTATTTGTATATGTATCAGTAAGTAGGGAAGCAGGAGTTTGTAAATGGGAATTACATCCTAATTTTTTCCTATACCAAAATTAAAAGTGCCTTAAAAATGTATTTACTGCATTAACAAAAAAAATATTCAGCGGTACACAGGAATGTTTTGTGTTACGGAGTTGTTTGTTAAGAGGAGGGAGTCCCAGGACAAAAGAATTACAAGTAACATGTGACATAGAATAAAAATGTGGTTAGATTTTAGTGAGTTCAGCAAAATCCATTCATAATCTAGTGGGATGAAGAGAGAGCTCCCTCTCCTGTCTGTTTGATAAAACTTATAGAAGTTATTTGCATGTTTACTTCAACAAAAGTATAAATAAAAATAATGTTTAAATGACACACTGGGACACCTGGACTAAAAGGCTCGTTATTCATCTCTTAGGAAAGAGTGAGTGGTGATTACATCTGACTCCATCCTTTTTTTTTGAGGCATTCTGAATTTATTCTGTTGTGTGGGCAGTGTGAAGTCTGTTATGACCAAAGTTAAGGCCTAATAGCACACAACCTGTTTTGTGCAGGGTGCTCTGAACTGGGCATGAATCAAAGCTTCCCAGCCTCATACAAGAAACTCTCCTGATTTTAATGAAATGAACTCTCAGCCCAGGTTTAGAGGGGCAGGTTCAAGTCCACAGGATCACGGTTAATAATTTTTTGTTTTAGTTTTCGGTATCAGGGCCTCATTTGTGCAATTTATTTCATATCACATTTTATAGATACAGTTTTCTCAAAGGTATGGAAGTGGAAGGTGTTCCTAGGCCAGCCCATCTGCTCCCTTTGTTCGAAAGCACATACCTAACTTGTAGCTTAGATATCCCTGGGCCATGTGCCTGAGCTGTCTCCCAGGCAGATGTGGAGAGAGGGAGGACAAAGTTTCTGCTGCTGGCAGCTGGGCGATTCCAAAAGATTTACACCAGGCACACAGGGGTGAAGAATTCGAGGCTACTGCTGACTGAATCATGTCATCAGAAGAAAGCAAGTAGGTCATACTAACACACCTGGCTGTACTCACACTCAGGTGTGAATACGACTATGCATTTTCTAAGACTGTTTGTGGCTCTTTATTAAAACTGATTTTTCATTTTTAATGGATTTTTACAGATAAATTAGGGCATTCATGTATAGATAAAGTAGCTAATGCTGCTTGGTTGCTAGCTTTTGTTTTATTTATAGAATTTATTCAGGTCACTTCCTGTATACGTCCATGAAAGTGTCTTTACTTGTCTTCTCTTTGTTCCACATCACATCTTTGCTACAGATAGTAGTTTGTAAGTCTTTTTGGTGGACATGGGGATGAAACTCAGTGGTAGATCTGGTAAGTAACCACAGGGCTGGACAATGTGTCCCAGTCCTGAGCTCTGACTCTCTGGTGAAGTGCCTCTCTGGGACCTGCCTTGGAACTGGGGAATGGGCAGGAAAATGGGTCCTGGGTCAGGACCTGAACTGCATGAAAATGAAATAAAACTGAATTTTTGGAAAGACAGTTCCTGTCATGATCTCTACATAGTATGTTAGCAGATACTTGAATTGGGGAATGGCATCTGGTCTGAGGGGAGGTAAGGTAGGGAGAAAAACAACAGGTTATACACCCAGCCTATTCTGCCCTCCCTTTTTTGAGAGGGGTAGGCCATAAATAAATGAGTACTTCAATAAATTAGTCATATTTCAGGCCAGAATCTTTGCTGTACAATGAAGATTGAAAGAAGAATTAAATAATAATCCTCATTATTCATTGCCTTACTCAAAACAAGTTTTAAACATACAGATCAGGTAAAAACATTCTGAAACAGACTGTCTCATACGAAATGGCCTGGGTTGTGTTCTTCAGGAGGATCACATTGGTTATGGCTTAACCTTAAGATGAATGTGATATCAATGCATAAGTATTTATAATGTGAGGGTTTTTTTACCACACACTTGTTCTGCTGCAGGTTATCTGGCAGCAGAGTAACCAAAATTACTAATCTGTGAGTAGTCACACTGCTCTGCATGCCTGTGACTCTGTTTCACTGTGAACCAGGATTGAATCTTTCCCCTTCCCCGTGTAGTACCACATGAGTTTTAAGTCTTTTATAGAACAATTTTGAGTCCAGACATATCATTGAATCCACATTGAATTAATTACATTCCGTAAACTTCAAAACTTGGTTAAGTCATTTCATTTTTCATAGTTCTGAATAAAAAGCAAATGAGGCAATGACAGAAGCTTGAGTGTTGGCAATAAAATGGTTGTATTTTGCTGTATAATTACTATCTCATTAATTCTAACTGTTGAAGAGCAGCTGCTAACTGTTGGTACAAGTTTACTTTATGACTAAAACAGTGTTCTTGTTTAACAAATGAATTGACATTATTTTGGGGAAGAAAGCATTAAGAATATTTACAGCGCTATAGCAATGATTTATAACAGTGCCTGCCACATATTCACAGTAACACTACATTTACTGGCAAGCTCCCCCCACCCCCGAATTTAAAAGTCCAGACTTACCAGGAAACATTGGTACAAGCTGTTAACCTTTTATTTGTATTTCTCCAGACTTCAGTATGGCTTTCAGGTCCACTCGGTAACATTTGTAGCCACTTCAGGTACTTCTCTAATGGGATGGATGCTGACTGATGGGAGCTTGGAAATTACTTAAAAAGAAAAGCCTGGAAACGCTGCTTTATGCTCAGACCTTTCTGCCTTTCTCACAGTTTAGCACAGTTAAACAATCCTCTGACTGGAGCAGTAATCTAAGAGAAGATTAATTTTTCACTGCCTGCAAAAGAAGGCGAATGGAGAGGACAAACTCTCCCCTGGCTCTCAGATCCCCTCTGTGGTCCCCGAGCCACGGCACTGACACTAGCATGGGGGCACAACTTCCCAGAGTCAGGCCTACTGTGCCACTGGCTGTTCCCAGGATGTCAGCTTCCAAGTTGTTTCTTAAATAGAAAAGCATGCATCTGCTCCTCCGAAGTTTCGGAAGCACCAGAAAGATAGCTCAGAATTACAAGTAAAATACAAGTTTTCTATAGGAAACAGCCTAGCAGTCCCCACTTTGTTATTCACTTGATAAGCAGAGTCTTTTTGACAGTCCTAACCTTCTAAACTATAGGTCCTGCTGAGCCCAGCATGAGTCAAACGCTGGGTACCATCTGTCAGAGTTTTAGTGGTTTGTTGGGTTTTTTTTTCTCTCTCTTCTTTTACTACAATCTGCCAAGAGGGGTACGGAATAGAAGTTGCTTTTTTTACACTTAAATGAGAAAGTAGGGAAGTTCAATAAGAAGCATTAAAGAAATCCTGCTGTTCCCAAAAAAACTCGGTAGACACTGGGCAGGAGAACAAATTATTCTGTGTTCCTAAAGATTTTAAAAACAAGTATGTAACAAGTGGGGAAAAAAATCTGAAACACAAAACTGAAAAGATTATTTTCAAAAACTAAAGTTATATGAACTGTGGTATTAGCAAGAGTTTTGAAGTGATGGACAGTTCAGAGCTTTTAGCTGTTCTACTAAAGAAACACACTTAAAGGATATTCCAAATTTCCCCTTGATGGACATTTAATAAGAGGAGCTGACAGAGAAGAAATGGCCCCCTGCTGCACTGTAAAAGAATTACCAAGGGGACATTTTTATGTCTCGTTAGTTTATATTCAATCCTAAATTGGCACCTGCTCTGAATTCGGTCAAAGTTTGCTGGAACTTCAGAGACACAAATTAGTGTTTCTCTTTAACATGTTACTAACAATTAATCAAAACAGAGGGGTTTGCAGGTTGTTGCAGACACACATGTACACATGGAAACAAGACTATAACACAAGAAATATGCTGCTTTTCCAGTGCTGAGGGCCATGTGAGAAGGTGTATCTGTAGGTCCCTGTATAGCTCTGCAGGTGTGATCTGCGTGGTGTGGCCAGGTATCCTACATGTACACCTCCTACCTGCACAAATGGCTAGTGTAGAGCCCAATTCCTAAGAACCATAGTGCCTGCTAATACTTAGGACAAAGGAGTGGAAAATCGTTTCATGTTGTTGATTTTTTTGAGCTGGTTGTGCACCAGCCTGTGTCTTTTAGGGTAGCTGTAGGACTGAGCTCATTTTGTATTAGACACTGTGGTGGCAGCTATATTAGCTCCATACTAGTAACACACAGCTATTCCTAATGGGGACATTTAGGGGCTTTCTTGTATTTTCTCCCACTACTTCATAAACTGAAGGAGATGTTTTACCTCTGAGAGGCTGGATCTGTGACTCCAGCTGGACGTCTGTGTTGGCAGTGCTCAGTTTCCACATGAAATTATTATAATCAACCATAGAAAGTAGGTGCATAATTGTGCATGAATTTGTGTTCAAAGTCTGAATTATAGAACTCTTAAATACCTCAAACAGCACACCTAGGTCTGCTTTTGCTATATTATGTTGTTCTACCCCTATCGACTGGCATCACATTATTTCAATTTGTGTTTATTTAGCAGAAGAGATATGTGGCTAACTGTGAGCATAGATTGGAAATCTTCTAATTTTATTGTTCCCTTAACAGTTTCTTTAGCTCCAGCAATTCTATTGCCATTTCAAAAGGTCAGCAGTATGATTTTAATGAGCGTTTGATTCTGGTCTCATTGCAATTTTATACTCCTGTAATTTTGTTTAATGCACTGGCAAGTGCTCAGGCTGGCGACACAGGTGATGAGGTGATGAGGAAAATTCAGAACCTGGATGTTTGCTTTGTCTTTTCTTGTGATAAGGGTCGTTAAAATGTACCTTTTGGCACACACGGGTATTCTAAAAAACACTATTGTGGTGTGCATCAGAAGCTGCTTACGTAAAAAAGTTACTTTAAGGGCTTATGTGTGGGCAGTTGTACCCATAGATGTTGTCTTTGGATGCCAGCTATTATGTTTGATTGAAACAGTAGCATGTAGTGATGTCATGACTTGCCTCATATTAGGAGGCTATCATGGTTGTATGTAAAGTATATATTTTTACAGGTTCCTTCCCACAATTATTATCATTCGTCTTGCATAATATCTGTTGTGGTAATACACAGGGATAAATGGGAGCTGAATCCCTTTGTCCCTGGTGCTGGGTGAGCACTGCCCTTTCCTGAGGGGCTTCAGCCCTGGTAGCCAGGGCACATGGAGAGCAGGAATGGAAAGGAAGGAGAGAGAACACAATACAGCCAGTGATCAGGGTGTTACCAAAAATGTCCAGTCAAAGCTGATGTTTCTAATTATATCTGCTGTTGTTACCTCACCCTTCCTCTGTGTTTTTTTGCAAGTGAGAGAGTGTGAAGTGTGTGTTTTCCCGTTGTGTTGTACTGCTGCGTTAACAGAGCAGGACTGTGATAGAGGGTGATTCTGTGGCTGCTTACTCTCCTCAATCACTTGCTGAGCAACATTTACATTTATGTATTTCCTTTCGCCCTGAAGATCTTTGATTAAATGTACTTCATGCTGGATTGTGTGTCTGATCACAAAAGCACTTTAGGCCACATCATGTGCAGAAAGAGCCTTACTAGTTGTTTAAATGTGAGAGAGCAGAACATCTGCTGACAGAGTCCGCTTTTAAAGATGTATTGTGAGAGAGAAATGAAACATCTCCAGGTAGACAGCTATTTCAGAGCTGGTGAGCAAAAGCAATAGCTGTTTTTTTTTTCCCCTCCACATGCACTGCAGCTGCAATGAGCCAGAGCACCTGTTCTTTGCATGCTCCTGCTGGTTTGTGCTGTTTGTAGCTGCTGCCAGGCGGGTCCCGGGGGAGATGCAGGAGCTTTTTAATGGAACAGGAAAAGCTGGGAGCATGTAAGATGTGCACTTTCACAGCAGTTGTCTCTTTCTTCTTAAAATGACCACAGTTATGAGGTCAAATCACATTCTTTTGATGTAATTAATAAAACTGCATGAGAATTAGTTACACTTCAGCATGCCAGACTGCATTTGTGAGAAACAAGAACTTTTCTAATTCAGTTACTGTATTTTGTGTGTATCACATTATTCAATTTAAAAATTTGAATTAGCATTTTGAAGCATTTAAACCAGTGTAGCAGTCACTCTTGGATATGTAATGTTTTGTGCATATTTAGTAAGTGGCATTTACTTCAATAAGCTAAAATTTATATTCCATCAGGATTAATAGAAGGCATGTATGAAGTGCTCTTCATTTTCCTCTCTTGGCAGACCAAAGAGACTTTAGTTTAAAATAGTTATTTAAAACAGTGGCTTGTGTTGGTAAAAAGGATGATACAGAATATTTTTATTCCGTGTTGTATGTCAAGTGATACAAGTACTATTGCATCTAATATTATGTCTGAACTAACTAAAAATTATTAAATAGATGTGATTTAAAAATCAGCTAATTCTATCCTTTGTTACATGGGAAAACTTTCTATACTGCTGTTGCTCCACAACGTCTTACAAACCTATTGGCTCAAATAATTCGATTGACACAGTCAGTTTTGATTTAATCTAGAGTGAGTCAGCCTACAAATATAAGGTTAAAGCACACAATTTCTAATGAAAGTCTAGACTCTTTGAGAACTATAAATTCATAGCCAAACAATGCAAACAACTGCATCAAAATGGTGGCACTTTATAGAGATGCTAGGATGGTTATGGGGTAGAAGCAACCCATTTAAATGTTTTGGGTGTCATCAAATGTCACCAAGTGATCAAAATTAGAAGTGAAACATGAAATGGAACCCTTTATGATGGCTAAACAAATCTGTATTTTAATTAGTGGCATGAAAGTAGCCCTGTAGACTATCACCCTATTGGACTCTTTCTTCAACAGTGGCCTGTTCTTAAATACCCTTGCCATTTAAGGCAACCTAAATAAATCTTTCTTTCTAGGCCTGACAGAGTATGATCTTCATGCTGGCCAGAAATCCACCAACCATAACATGGGTGTCTTCACAGTGACAGCAGCACAAGAGCAAAGGTAGTTTTGGACTTCCCATTCTCTCCTTTACCCTGTGCTGCCAAAGGCAGTGAAGCACGCCTGTCATTTTGCAGTGGAGGGAAGTGTTACTGGAAAGCTCTCATATCCTGCTAACCCCCAGGCTGTCAGTGTTCAACCATTCCATTTCTTAGGGGTTGTGGGCTGAGGAGAGTCCACACAATGGCCACTGTATGTGTTGTGTGTCCTTGAAGGACAGTGTAGTTTGCAGCACATATTCCGAGAGGTGCTGGTGTAGTTTTGCTTCAGTCTTTTTTTCCCAACTTCATAAGAAAGGATGATGAAGGAGATGGTGGCAATGGAAAAATGGTGCACCAGGGCAGCTGAAATGCTTATAAAGCCCTGAGGAGCTGCTGAGGGAGTAGGATGTCACTTCATGTCACTTTGTGCTCTTCATGTATCTTCAGAGAATGTCAGCTGATTTCATGAGAAATACTGCTTTAACGTTGGTTTGAATTACATTACTGTTGCCAGATCTCCTTCCCGGTGTTGGACAGATCTACTTAGTGATTATTATTGATTACTATTATATTAAAATTGTGGAAGTCTCTTAGGCTTCTCTTTAAATTTTAAATACTCTAGGAAAACCTAACTAAGTCCTGATCCCATAGCCATTAATTTTAGTGGCATAACTGCCATTGATTGAGTGAGCCTTGAGGCCTCAGGCTAGATATATCAAATGATGTTTTTAGGAGACACGAAGTGAAAATATCTTCTCTGGAAAAATACACCAACACGTCTTTCTCTTTTTAAAGCTAAAATAACACGTGAAAGTTGACTTGGAGATGGGTTGACTCGATTTTTGTTTAAGTATGAAAACAAATGTTTAAAAAATCCTTTTAGATTGCACTCTGCATAAATCCCAACAAATATTTCTGAAGTGCACTAGAAAAGAAGAGTTTATATTCCTTTGTAGAATCATTTAACGGGTACTTAACAGAACCATAAAATTTGCTGTCAGAGTAAAATATATTTTCATGGCATTTATAAAGCACATGAAATAGTTGTTTGTCATGTAACATTTTCTTGTGTTGCATGTATCACTTAGTCCCTTATGCTTTATGGGACTGTGCATCTTCTCTGCGTTTTTCCTGCTAGATGACACGGCTTGCTGTTAGAGGCATGGGGTCATTAAATTTACATATGACTGAGGGAATTTACACTGATATTTTATTTTCAATCTTATGCAAATTACTGGCATCCAATTTGGCAGAAGTAAAATTACTGACCTTTCACATATTCATTTGCCTTCGAGTGTCCAGTGGGATCAATATAGACATTGCTGCTAATATTTATACCTCTGCATGGTTCTTTGGAATAGTTTGAGTTCCTCAGTTCCTTCCCATGGTTATTGGTAGATATTTTTCACTGCGTAACAGGAGTCACTTATTTCTGATAGACTTTTAAATTATTTCATGCTTTGTCTTTCATGAGTTGCTTAGTCCTTTTAGCAAAAGTCTCTTTTATTCAAAAACGTGCTTAATTAAATTATGGTGAAGTAATTTTCTTTGCATATAACTTAATTTTGTAATCTTCTTTGTAAGAGACTAAAAATCAAATAGTTTTGAGAAGAGACTTCTTCAGATGGTCTCCTTCCAACAGCTTGAAATTCTCCGTAGTATTTTTCAAAAAATAAACTGAAAATAGAAGCCCCTTCTACTTCACTGGTAAATAAGAGCTAGTTTCTAGACCACAGTCATTCAATACACAGTTTCAAGTGACGTACTTGGCACTTACACTCTCCCCATTGGAATTTTCTGCATAAGATGGAAAGAAAATTGTAACAATTTGAAAAAAAAATTAGTCATCTCATCTAAACATAGTCATAAAACTGGATTAATGTAGTTTTCAAAGCAAAGTATGGTTCATGTGACTTTTATTGTAGTCCAACTAATATAATGTTGAATGGGATGGACTAGAGAAAACTGACAACGACTTCTAAAAGATTCTGTAAGTCCCTTTTTCATATCCACTATTTTGACTTGATTTTCTTGAGTTAAATGGTCAGTATGAACAGAAGAACATGATTTTCCCAATAGAAGGACTAATTTCTGAAGTAGCTGTAGTAACACAATGCTGTTTTCAGCAGACAGAAATGCTGAACATAATGGTCACACCATTACCTACTTCAGAAAGATGAAAAAAGGATCTCCCTTCTATTAGACAAACAAGTGTGGGACAAGGATGCTTATTTCTGTATCTGACCTTCCCCAAACACTGAAGCATTCTGAGGGTGGAGGCTTTAGGCTCATGCACGTTGCCCCCGTTCCAAAACAACAGCTTTGGCAGTGCAGACCAGCTGAATACCTGCTTCAACAAGACTCAGTTTTCATCTAATGGACTGATTTCTTACAATTCTCTTAACTCAAATAAGGCTGTGTATTTTTGACAGTTGCTGTTAAATAAAAGCCCAGGCATTAAGAACAAGGTTGAAAAGAGAAAACCTGCAGAGAGAGAGAGAGAGGGGAAGAGTGTGCCCCAGACAGCAGCTGACTAACACATTAGATTTGAAATAGTCGTAAGACAGCTCTTAACCTGTCTTTTATAAACTCACTGTTTTTCCTTGTGTTAACAGAGCTTAATAACTTAAAAACTTTTTGTTTCAATAATCTCCGTTGCCCAGTTTTACTTTTGTGAATCTGTGGATGTTAATTTGCTATTAACAGCAATGTTACCTGCTAGAACACATGATGTGCCAGAGCAAAATAACAGGAGCAAGTTATTAACACTTCAAGGTTGACCCACCCTTTTGTCCCAGAATTCGTTCTCTGTGTCTTCTTATTGATCTGACTCATGCAGCTTTTTGTCCCCTGGGAATTAACAATTCAAGGTTTTATTTGACCATTTATCTCTTTAGCAAAATTGTTGCGATCTCTTTGACCTTTTAAAATGTTTATGACAAGGTGTTTGCAGTTAATTGTGCTCATAAAAGAGTAAAGCCCAGATCAGGTCTAATATGTGCAAGGAGCCAACCAAGACTTCATTACAAAAACATTCTCAGCTGTAATGTGAGTATTTAATTTATTTGTATATAATTAAAAGAAAAACTTCTCATACCAGGAGGACTGGTACTAGGGGCAGCAACTCTTGTCCTAAGATCACAAAAATAACACTGCTATATTCTGAATTTCTACTTCTTTTGTGAGGGGAAGCATCAACTGAGGGTAGAAATTATCTAAAAATAGAATTGTATGTTAAAACTGCAATTTATAAGTAGGTTCACTTATGTTTACTCTCATTTGCTATTGATACCTGCTGGGGGAACACCCATGTTTGCATTACCTAGGCAGTAATTTTGCTGTTTAAGTCTGTATAACAGACAGAGCATGATGTATTGGGCTGAGATTGACAGGTCAAGCCTGTAAAGTTTGTTACTCCTGGCAATGCCTTCCAGAATCACCATCACAAAGTGTCCTAACCCTCTGTCCAGCTGCTATGTCCTGTACCACCAACCCATGTCCTCAGTAATCACACATCTCCAACACCTTCCAGTCACACTCTTGCTCAGTTTGCTGCAGTCACCCTGTTCCTGCTCATGGCTGTGGACAGAGATGATGGTACCTGGACTCTTTCTCCTGTGCAAAAGGACATGTTCCAGGTAGGGAAGACAGCTGGAAGGCTTTATCCCGGGTACACAAACACATGATGGAGCAGCACTGACCCCACAGAGGCAAGGCTACAGCTCGAGGAATCTGGGTGCAGTGCTGCAGGTTTGGGGACACTGTTATTATTTCATCTTCTAGGGCTGCCTGTGCTGTAGGGAGGTCAGTGCAGCCCCTGTGCCCAACCCGTGCTCAACCCCTAGAAGACCCCATCTCACTCTGTTTGCCAGCACTGCTTATGATCTCTTTTTAGGCATCCCAAAAATTGCTAATCTGGTGTAAATCTGCATCCTGCCAGTAGCATTAATGAGGTCACTCTGATTTCCTCAGCTGCTGCACTGGTTTATGCCTCCTACCTTATGTGTCTGAATATGGCAATTTGGAAATTACTGCACTCACAAAGCATAATTATATAGTAAGACACTGTGAAAAAAGTGAGTTCAGTGGCACAGCTATGTAAAATTTCACCAAACAAGACAAAAAGCTCAGTAATACCAACACTGTGAAAATAAAACCAGTCACTTGAGAATCCTTGAATTATTTTCTTGACTGGTAATTTTTTTGTTATGTGTGTGCATGAGCGACTAACTCAAAAAGTCTATTTTGGCCATGCATGTACCACAGCCCTCATGTTATCAGGGTTAAATGCAGTTTTGTGTCTCCTCCAGCTGTGCATTTCCCACAGCTAACCACGCACATGTTCAGTGTACTTTCCTGTAATTTTCAAGGCCTCACTTTAAATGATAAGGCCTGAGGTGCTTGGCTTATTCACATCTGCTGCTTTCCTGGAGGTCAATCAAACAGTTCTTCATTCAAGAAGTAATGGGGTCTTACAAAGGAAAACAATTATTTCACTTGAAATCTATTGATCTGGTTTCTGTGGTTCATGTGGTGTTTTGGGTGCAGAACAGTTGCTTGAAACAATTTGAGATCAATTCAAGTGTAACTGAATCAATAGATAACCATAACTGAAATTCACTGCCCTTGCTTTTTAGAAGAATTTTTTTTTTGCTACCAATCGTAATATGAGAATGCTAAAAGTGATCAAAACAGAAGGTCAAAATCAGAAGCTCATATGTATTAATGACAAATACTACTTCTAGCATCAAATTGCAGTCTAAAGAAAAGCTGAGACATGAATAGCATTATGAAAACAGCGGTTTGTTGTTTTAAAAAGTGTTTTTAGGAAAGCTTTCCAAAGCGTTGGGCTAATTTCTTTTCTGTTCTGAGTATCAAGTCACCCAAAGCTAAGTTTGGCAGATTTACAATGTTGTACAGAATGGTGCTAGCTTTAAATAATTTTGCTGCCAAAGTAGGGCAAAGTTAGCATTTTTTAATTACGTTACTTTCACAATAAATCTTGGTGCTAGAAATTTGTGATTTTATAACCAGGTCTCCTTTCTAAATTGACACCACAGTTTGGTTTTATTTTACTCATTTTTCTGTTTGCTCCGGTTCTTTTTTCTGTTGAGAGTTTATTCAGGCAGAAAATTTCTGACCATTCAAAAGAAGGTTGAAAACAATGGATGAGGAAAGGCAATCAGGGTATCAGAAGATGTATTTTGATGTTAACTCTTTGTCTGCTGCCAGAGTACTAGCTGGCAACGAACCTAATGGAGCAGGGGAGCTGCTTTTGTTAAAGCAGTTATTCAACATTGCACAGAATTGTTTAGCCCTGCACTTAGAAAAATACTCTTGTGAAAATCTTTCCTGTAAAAGGCTGAATTCTGAGAGAAGTGTCTGGTGGACGCTAAAATAGGCAAGTTTGTTTTCAGCTCTGTAGAATGTTTCAGCAAATTACTTATTCTGGAGGGCTAAGAACTCTTTGGGATCTACAGGATGAAGATCACAACTGATTTTCTGAAGCCCGCATTTGTGTGGGCAAGGACAGCAACCATAGGAAAGCAACGCATAGTTCATCATGAATAAAAAGGGACAGGCAAAAAGTTTAAAAGATCTTTTATCCTTCTCTGTAATTAATTTTCATTGAGAAAAGTAGTGTTTTTTCATCTCGCTGGTTTGCTTTTCCTACAGTGATTATTTGACAAGCTATTGGCAGTGGATATTGGAAGAGATCTGCTCCATTACAAATGTACACTACAATAGATTTTCATAAAAGAGCATTAAAATTTTACTGCTGCTTCAGCAAGCTTTTGAATGCAAAATTGCACCTGGGAGGGACATTTTGGGTAGGCGTGTGATGTTGAACTGTTCCAGTAACCTGCTGGTTTTACATGCAGGTTTTTACATGCCTTTTATATGCAGAAATATAGATACCTACATGCATAAAATCCTGCACTCAGATATGAGGTTGATTTAGTTCTGTGAATCTTATTACTGTGAACTGCCTTAAGCAAATTATGGGAGATGCTCCAGATACTGTTATGAATTTAGCTAGTCATTAGGTCTTGCCTAAACTTCATGATTTCAGCAAAATATTCTAATGACAATAGTGGCAAGAAGAAAATCTAATATAATACTTATTGTAGTACCTTTTGGATCATCATTATGGACTGATGACTGCCTGGTTACAAAGAAAATTTTGTAATTTTAAATACTTTTTCCACTCAGATCTAGTATTTGGCCCAGGATGCCTGAGCTAGCTCAGCTGTATGGTAGTGAGAGGTATTGCAGGAATGGGTGAGAGATGAGCAGCAAGTAGTGATGAGCTGGCAGCAAAAGGGAGAGAGAGGGCAGGAAAGGAAGGATGATTAGAGTACGAAGACAAGAATAATACACTAAAACTTTAAAAAGTACTGCAAGGCATAATTAACACAGAGACAAGAAAACCTGGGGAAAGGGAGCAGTGGACAGAGCAGTGACAGTGGAGTCATTGCCAGAGCCCGTGGCTCAGCACCTGTTGCAGGGGCTGCATTGATATACGTGGTCACTTGGCCTCCCTGCCCAGGTTAATCTCTTGCTTTGTGCAGTGGATACCTAGAGTCTGCTGTGTTGTTGGGCAGACAAACACAATCAATGCCAGAGTGTAGAGCTACTGCTGTGCATCCAAACTTCTGCCGTTCTTGTGTTCTCTGCTGCATTAGGACTTGCTTTGACTTCACTGCTGTTGCCCAGTTCACTGGTGTAAGGCAGTGCAGAGCCAGTGACAGGATCCCTAATATAATGTCTTTAGCCTGGGCTCAAAACAGTAGGCAAAGCCATCCTGTATTTCCAAAACAGTTAATACTCAAGGCTCCCATCAAAGATGGCCAGTTTTGCTGCATTGCTTACTGACCAGCTCCAGAGAGGATCTGCTATTCAACATGAGGGTTTCTGCTGAACGACTACTGAGATATTGAACAGCTGTGGACCTGGTGGGTCCACGGCTTTCAGAAACCTACATTATTCTGAAGATATTAATGCATCTCCTCCTGCAATGGAAAACAACCCTCATTGTCCTACACTTCATCATTTAATTTGTCTCTGAAGCAACTTCCCCTGAATTTAGGGCTAATCTTCATCCACCTCTTACCTCTTGGTGTGTTCTTCCTGAATTACTCCATAGCAGCTGCAGTGCAGAATAGAGAGCAGGGATCTGCAGCACGGAGTGGAGACTATTGTCCTTGCAAACACTGCCAGGTGAGTGAGGACTGTGTCAAACTGGGTGGGCAGGTCCTAGGCACCTATCTCATATACAGACCTTCAGCGCTATCTGCAAGTACAACGTTGTGAACAGATCTTCCCAATTAAGACTCCTAATCTGAGGCACAATTTTGAAAAAGAAAATTGCAGTTAATATTCAACCTGGTGTGGTTTCCTTTCACCTTTCTTCATTTGAATGACTTCCAGTTTAACTGCAAAGTTAGAGTGTGCTATCCCCAGAACAAAATTACTTTACAATGAGGTAAATAATGCTAAGGAGAAATGGTGATGCTGGTCGTTTTTGTTTCATTTACCAAGTAGAATATCACAATTAATTTAGGTAATAGGCTGCTACAAAGACTAATTAGAAACTGTGAAAGTCAGGAATCGTAAGGACTAGTGAATCTTCTAATTAGCTGGGACTTAAAAGGTGACAGAAAATCAAGATACTTAGAGTCGCAGAGTATAAGAAAGTACTTGTCAGGAGTGAACAGCTAGATGCCATGCCAGGATGTGTGGTTTTCCTGTGTGTGCTTTTCCTGGTGACATTCCAATAAACACACAGGTACTGCAATCCACTTGCTGTCTGC
This sequence comes from Hemiprocne comata, assembly GCA_020745705.1. NCBI lineage: Eukaryota > Metazoa > Chordata > Aves > Apodiformes > Apodidae > Hemiprocne > Hemiprocne comata. Next base: position 75,655,096 of record CM036588.1, on the reverse strand, counting down.
CTTTATGGCACAAGGGCTTCAGCAGAAAGGATAGCTTTTTAGATTAACCTTGATGTCTTTCTCCTTTACCTGTTGTAAGAGAGTTACCTGGTCTGGCATCGTTTAGGGGATGGATCTTGAAATGAATAAGTGGGAATGATGGAGGAGCAGTGTATCCTGAGGCTCCCTGTGTGTCAAGTGGGTATCCTAGAGCTCTGTGAGCTTCACTTGGGTCAAATAAATGCCAGGGAAAGCCAAAGTCAGTCCTAAGAATGTTTGGGAACAAACATCCTTTCAATTAAGCACAAGCTTGTGATAGAGATTGCAGCAGGCAGTCCCAAGGCAGGTTATGAATATTTACTGGTCTTAACTATGAAATGGGAAATAATTAGTGAAGACTGGGTATTTCTGAGGTAATGTGAACGTGTTTTATTTGCATGGGTTCCAGTTTTACTATTTCAGACACCTATTTGCCTTTTCTTTATGATACTTGGGGTGCCCCAGTTTTTCTGGCAGCTCCAAGGCAGGTTTCCCAGCTGCTTTGCTGCACGGAGCTAGCAGGGACAATCTGCAGAGGTGTATGCGAGTGATCTGTGTATTTCTGAGTAACAGTTGCAGGATAAAAAAAATGTCTTTTGCTTTGAGCACTATTAATTATGCTTTCTGAAAGCCCAGGTTAAATGCATCAGCTCTGCGCTACAGTTGGAATACGCTTATATTTGTATGAATAATACAGCAGTACTTTTAATCTAAAATATATTTTATACTCTAGGAGAAGTGTTTTGTTATTGAGTGCATGGTATGGAAGGTGATCAGAGAGACAGCTGTTCCTAATATAAAAGTTACTGTGGTTCACATCAGGCTTCTACTTGTACATGTCCAGTTGACATTTTGGGTCCAAATTTGGAGAAGCATTTTAAAGCTTTGCTTTTTAGTTTTCAGAAAGCCTGTCCTGCAGTATTCAAAGTACAGCATTATTCCTAATACCTTTAGTTGATTATGGAACTTGTGACAGTAAAGTCAGCACACCTGAGGGAACCAATGACAAAGAGAGAGTTTAAGAATAGTCATGGCAATGATGATGACCAGGGATGCTCTTGAAGATCAACAAGCTAATGGACAGTGGCATTATTACAATAAGCTTTTAGCTGGCTATCCTCAGTCTTCCAGAGGTGCAGCTAGTGCCAGCATAGGTGATATTCAGCAGCCTACATCTGCAGCATAGGAAGGGGACTCTGGGCAGGAGCTAGTGCTCACACATGCACACACTATGGTTAGTGGCCCAGGAGCACATCTTTCTTTCCTCTCTGTGTTATATGATCAGTATTTTTTCCCTTTGGTGTGGTGGAAAACATTTTTCAAACTTTTGCAAAACCTTTTTAGCTTGAGAGGTCTCTGAGCTACGTCAGTACAAACACAGAGTGACAAAGGCAGACTGTACTTTGGAGAGGAGTGCATGTTTTTGAAGGCCAGGTGGTTTTCAGAGATGTTGTTTCCCAGTCTCTGCTCATTATAAAACAACAGAAATCCAGGAGGAACATTTCAAAGGAAAAAAAAGGCCAATTCAGTCAGTCCTCTCCCAAGTCTGTGCCATTTTCAGCCATTGTTTGTACATGCAAAGTGTTTCCAAATAACCATTCAGAAATAATTAGTGATTGTGGTACCCTACTGCAGATTTACTAAAGGAAAAGGCAGCTGAAATTTATATTTTACTGGTGTTTTTTTGCCATTTCTGACTTCTAAATCTATAAAAATGCTCGTAGGTTTATCATATCACTGTGGCTTTAATGATTCAATACCAAGAATGAAAGCCTGTGTTTGGCCATAAGAATGTTAAGTGACTAAAATTGGATAGAATATATTTTAAATTAATGATGAAAAAATAATGAATAAATGTTCCTTGGCTCTCTGAGCTGCCAGTGTCAGCACTTTGTGGCCCTAGTTGTTGTTTATGTGTCCTAAGGAAGCAGGTTAATCCAGGACAGCTGTCTCGATTTGTTTGGGACTTCCCTGGATTTTTGTAATCTAGCCCTGGATGTTTATGTATTCTTCTGAAAGCCCAAATTTTTCCAAACAGATTGGACAGAAGGACTTTGCCACTGCAGACATTTGCAGAGAAGTGCTCTCAACTCCTGTGTCCATCCTGCTCTGCATCAGCTCAATGTGCTGATGCCTCTCAGCAGGGTGGAAGGGAAAGGGACCTTGAACACTTGTCTTAACTTGAGTGAGAGTGAAAATTTGGGAAGTTCAGAAGGCAGAAATCATTAATATTCAGAAAAACCTTATTTTTTCACAGAAAAAAAAAGACATGCTACCCCTTCCCAGGCTGTAAAATTTATGTGGTGGGAATCTGGTGCCAGTGAAACCTGGCTATTGGTAGTCTGTGCTGGGACTGACACACTTCCTAGTGTCACAACCAGATAAATCTAAATGGAAATTACCTTTCCAGCATATTTAGCATCTTGATTAATTTAATGAAGTGTAAGATTACAGAGTTAAGAACAAATTGTAACTGTGTGGTTGCTATATAGAGTCAGATCATGATGGAATTAACATGAGTGCCTTTAACAAAAAGCTTTTCATAGCATAGTATGTTTGGTTCTCTTATACGTATATATTACAGGTGTAAGTTATCTATGACATTTTAGCTTTTAGATTCTCGTGTTTGAAGCTCTTTCTTGGTGGATAGTCCCTGTTATGCATTTATTCTTAATTTAATTATATTGTCTGTAGTCCTGTTTAACATGATTTAATATTTATATGATTTAATATTTCAGCCTTTAAAGGAAGCAGTTGCTGTACCTGGGGCAGTGTTAGTTCTGAACAAGGAAAGACCTGCCCCTGTTAAAACTGGAGGGAAGGTTTCTGAGCTCCTTTGGCTCACCACCAGCGTGCTGTGTGTAGCACAGATGGTTAAACAGTGCTACAAGGCCAGACTCTGATAATTCTGTTTTACGATCGTCTATTTGTCCACCACCTCTTTGATGTGAAAGTGGTATAGCAAGTATTCAATAATTTACATACTGTACAAGATAGCCAAATATAAATGATGCATTATTCTTCCATTTAGCCCCATTTGAACTGATTGATTACCAAATCTTCCATTTGTCATTTATCAGCATTGCGATTATTTATAACTTTTGCTGAGTTTACAAATGACTGCATCAGTCAAGAAGCTGAGTTGCAATTCCCTGGTTTATAATGGATATTTTAATGATCAGTACCTGATCCTTTTATTGTTTATTTATTTAACTTTGTCAACATTGAGCTTGAAAAGAATAGCCAGAAGATAGAAGGCTAAAGCTAAGTCTGAGAAAGATGACCCCCCCCTTTTTGTTCCCCTTGCTTAGCATTATTGACTTCTACTATTGTAATATCTACTTATAAGTGTACTACAAAAAGTAAAACCATTAATTTTAGTAATGAGATCAGTGGTGCCTGGGAGGCCACAGGCGACATGCAGTTTCTAGCAGGGAGAGGAGCAGAGGGGTGAGTGCTGGCACAGGGGCTGCAAGATGGGACACACTGACTTCCAATGGTCCAAGTGGCACTTGTACCTGGAGACCCACCAAACCCCCTGAGACCCAGCCTGGATGCTCCAGTCCTGATGCCTGGTGGTTTGGGTCAGCAGTGGAGCACTGGCTGAGATTTCACATACTCTTAGGTGATCTTTGTATGGACTAGGTCTCTGTTGTAAGCTGTTTCACAATTTCAGTGCATTTCCATTCTGTAAGTAGGGTGAGTGCTAAACATGATTATGCTGGAGACACTGGCATGCCACCAGCCCGCTTTCCCTCCCCTAAATTAATGCAAGATCCTTATTTACCCCAGCTGGTTCCTTGGCTTTCTCTGCAGCTCAGGTCAGGCTTTCCCTCCTCTGTCCTCACCCCACTCACATGGTGGCTATTCCATGGGAAATTTAAAGCAGGATCCAGGCCAGATACACTGAGCACTAGGGTCCTTCCTAGTTAAAACCTGCAATCCCAGTTCATGTTTTGAGTGAAGCAAATGACATTTGTTATGATTTTGAGGCTAATGAAACAGAGAATATGGGGGTACTGGCTCTTCTAAAAAGATCTTATATGAATTGGAGTATTATTAAAATATTAGATTACTAGTAAAAGTCATTGAATAGAGAATTAACATCATAGGTCCTTTTTTGGCTATCGGTAGCTTTCATGTTTAATCATTATGCAACCTTCTGTGGGTTGGGCTCACCTAATAGCTTTCTTGTTAAAATTTGCACTAATAGTTAGTAGCACAAGTGAAAAGTGTGCAGATGTAAGTGGTGTGTAGCTCACTGGTCTTTTACCCTGTCTGCTCTCCTTATTAACATTTGCTCTGCTAAGAGAAAAGAAGATTGAACATAAAAAAACGAAGGTCGTCCATACAGTTGTCTCAATAGCAATCTGTGTGACTTTAACCCTGTTGAGGAAAAGTAATTACCCTTTGGCTCCTGATGACCTCAACTAACCTTTGTTGAAGGACCAGAGAAAATAAAGGCTGACCAAGAGCCTGCCCTTCCTGCCCTGTGGTTAACCCGCTCTGGGAATGAAGAACATCCTCAACAATAGAACGTGAAAATGTTGCCATGGAAATATCATTGGCAGAAGAAACAAAAATCTATTACAATTAACAGTGTTTTATTAGGTGACTCCTGTAGAACTGTTTAATCCACGGAAGTTGCTCTATCTTAAGATCTGGGGTCAGAAAATTTCAGAAGGAATAAAAGAGGGAGGGAGAGGGTACCTCTTTAAAAATTCAAGAGCTGTTGACAGAGCTGGGATGGTTTGCATGTGATAAAAGAATCAGTTAGATGTTGCACACTGTAAGTATGGGGAATGATAGCAAAGAATAAATGAAATGACAGTAATTGCAAATTATAACCACCCACTATCCAACTGGTCAGGAAGTGTACTGATACACACGTATTTTGGTTTTTATTATATGGCAAATAACAAGGATAATTTTTATTTTGATTTTTCTTTTTCACAATACTGAGGTCCTGCCTAGAGAACATCAGATCATGTGCCAAGTGTGAGCTGCTTTTGTGTACCTGGCATTTAAAAAATTGGGTCCCATAATGCTCGTTTTGATATTGTTTTTCCCCCCTCCTTTTACTGTTCATTAAAATTGACACCTTGCGATAGATGCTACATTGCTCTTAAACTCACTGGTCTGCTTAGGTTTGTGGTAGGTTGAATCTTGTGCCGTTTGTTACCCTCAGGAACTGGCAGTTTCAGCTGGAGCTGACAGGGCTGCACATTTTCAGAAGCAGCTTAGCAGTTTCTAACAAATATCAATAGTTCTTTGACCACACGACCACAAAAAATTGTGAAGACATCTGAAATCTACGTGTTGCTGATCTACAGTATTCCAGTTTCTAGAGCATGATAAAGCATTTCAATTAACTGAATTCTCTGACATTTCGTTATTCATGTGACAAATTACAATACTTTAGTTAATGTAGTAAAAAGTTCTAAATGTATGTTTCTATATGTGTGTGCCTAAACAATTGTAAATTATCACATTGCTTTGAAGAGAAATGAGAAATTTTAGCTCATTCATTTTAAGAGATATTAATACACAGTTGTATGCATGTACTTTCTGGTGTTGAAAATTAGTTCAAAATAACCCATTTGTTGTAACATGTATTTTATGAATGTTGCACAAAATCATACACCAGCTTCCTTTTTTTGGTCTTGTTCCCAGAGCACAAATATTTAAAATTCTAAGATATCAACTGAAATACTTTTATTAGTATTACTGATAATCTCACCAGTAGTGTAAATGGGAGCAGGTCTGTGCCCTGTGTATTTCTTCTGATAAAAGCCTAAAGCATGCTAAGGAAATGAGTTGCAGTAAACATCATATTAAAATATTTTCCTTCTTTTAAAATGGTGAATAAGATTTTTTTTTTTTTCCTGCAGTATTTTCATGTGTCAGCTTCTGTTAACACAGCTGTGGATTTTCACTATGAGGGTACTCTTCAACTTAAGTATATTTTCAAATGGTAATTTGGAAAGAGAACATAGTATTCTGGGTAGAAACAAACAGTTAACTGCATGAAAAGGGCTTTCACTTGAAACATTAAAAAAATGTTCTGTGTTGCAAATGTGGTAATTTTCTTAATATTTTCCTAATCGTAACAATATTATTCATTTTTTAAAGTTCGTTTGCCATTCAACATTTTTGAGAAGAGTGCACTATGTCTAGATGCAGGATTAGAGGCGTGATCGTGCACCTGCCTTTTGTTTAGAAAATGTAAACTTATCTGGTGCTTTAAAATGAACTCTCTGCTGCTGTATTCATTTACAACTGTGTGAACACTGACAATGGCCTTAATCAGATTTTTTTAACTGCACAAGCTTGTATTTCAAGTTATCAAACCAGTGTAGGTCCAGGATCAAGGCAATGTGCTTTCCTTAATTTTCAACAATAATTTCCATATCACTGGCTCCAAATAATCGTTTGCTCATGTCACTCACCTGGTCGGGGTGCTGTGGAGAACTGTTACCTGTTTCATTGAGTGTTTCACTTTTTCCCTTGGGTTGGTGCCAAGATTTTCATTATTCCCTGTCCATTTCCAAACACTCCAGGTCCCTGGCATTCTGGCTGAAGCTCAGAACAAAAGTCAAGAAAGTCCATCATCACTCATGGAGTTTCTGTTTCTCTGTTAACTGAAGAGAGAGAGGAAGCAGGAGGAGAATGACAATGTGCTGTGCAAAGGTAAGCAGATTGATAACCTGCTCTCTGCTCACGACTTTGAGGAGTTTGTGAAATCCCCTTATATTAGGCACATCATGGTACGTCCACATTAGGAGTTTTTCTTAAGGTGTTTTCACTTGTGGGTTGTGTTCTGTCATGCTTTAATTGGTACACAGGCTACATCTTTTCCCCTTTTAGCCTAACGTGATTCTAAGGCCTTAGAAATGCTTTCATTTATCAAGATTTCAATTTGTGGTACTAATAAAGATAGAGGACTGAGTGATCTAGGCACCGTTACTTGTTCCTGTTGTTGAGTGTTTGCCACAAGAATAATTTTCTGACTGAATTAATAATGAGCTGTATATACTTGTTCTGGTTTATAACGTGTTTCATACTTTAATTCTCTGAAATAAACTGTTGTTTGCCATTGTCAACAAATGGGAAATGAAATACAAACTCTATTTTTAGGGTATTATTTTACTGCATCACCATTATTTTGATATGTCCCTACAGGTGCATGTTATCTTATGCTGAGAACAGTATAACTCATACAAAAGAACTAGGTAGGTAATATAAAATCAAAATTGTCTGAAATGTTTTTAATTTAAGTGCAAAGTCTGGTCGTATGCAATCACATTGTTTAGAAAACAAAAACCTATTTATACTTAAATTAAATGCTGTTCATATGTTCATTGACATTTTCACCATAAAACATATAAATGTAGGTAATGATTAATCTCACTAGCATATTGTCATATATTTGTTGTGGGAAGTCAGACATGAAAATATTTGTGTGTTATTCTGACTTGATAAATTCACAGACATCTATAAAATGCAAAGCTTTTAAGCATACCACAATTCTTAAAGCTTTAATTGATCTAATATTGCATAACTGGTGTATTTAACTAGTGGCCTCCTATTGTTCTATAGCATTATCTAAAAATATTATGCCTTTCAAGAGAAAGACCAACAATACCCAGGTTTAAATATTGTACAAATGTTATAGGGAGAAAAGAGAATTGATTCAGTCATCAGTGGTAATTGTGGCAGAAATATTAATTATAACAAGATTACTTCATGACAAACTACAATATTGAAAGTACTGAATGAACATCTGATTCTCAGAAAGGTAAACACAGTCCGAATATCCAAGGCATTGCAAAAATGTTTACAGATTATTTTAGCATTTTGCACAAACTACAGAGGAGGTATTTAAAATAAAATAATATGACATTTCTGTAGCAAATTACTGTCACTTCAAAGTAATCTACTAGGTATTTATTAACAGTACAGCAATAAAGCATTTAATATAGTTTGGATAAGTGTTTATTGGTAGCCTACATCGCACAAACAGACACGTAAATTTTATCTTGATGGTTTTGTTTTTAAATCAACAGCAGTATTAGATATCCTAAAAGTTACCACAGTCATTAAATACCTTATAGTGCTGTATCCCTGGTAATCCAATTTACAAAACTATATTCTCAGCAGAAACTCCTGGGGTATACAGTAGTTCTCTTCAGTGAGCCCTTCCTGCTTTTTCTTGTCATGAAGCAGTGATGGTACCTTTTTATCCTGTTGATAATTTGACTCTCTTTAAACTAATTCTTGTTGACCCACTGGATTGGTCTTTATTAGGGTGGAGGTAGCTGGAAGACTGAAGGACTGCAGACCACATATCATTCTTCCTTTTTTACTGTACCTTAATATTCAACATAGCATCATTATTCTGAGGCAAAAAGAGAAAAGCTGGTCCATCATATATTCCACACATTGCTAGGCTTTCCTCTATGTCCTGCAGTGCTAGAGAGGGGGATTATTGCTGCAGAAAACAAAAATAAAAAAAAATCTGGCCATAGTGTAGGAATAATCACTGCAGTCCAGCTCACCCCCACACCTCTCTTTCTCTTTCTCTCCTTCTCTCTCTCTCCCTCTGTTTGAGGCCCCAGCTGATTCAGTCTGCATCCATCCATACATAAATCATTGCCCTTATTCTATTGGTTACATGGTACATGGCAAGTATTGATTTTTTCCGTTGCCTCATTGCTGGAGAACCCATGGTTTTTGTGAGGCTGAAAATGCAAAATTTTTTGCCGGAGATCTTGTCAAGGTACAAAAATGACAAGCGAGGAGGGTGCTATTTTAAGGTTTGTGCGACTTAAAAATCTTCACCTTCTCTATTCTACTCTACATTTTCCTGTGTCCCAAAAAGTGGTGGCTTGTTTAATCACTCCTGCTTTAGGTAGGCTTACTGGGTAAGCAGCAGGAGAATAAATAAACAGAAACAGGGCCTGGCCGTTCTGAGGAAGACATTGCTTAATTATTGAAAGTTTAATTATCTTATGAAACATTAACAAAAAGATAAAGAACAAAATTAGAATCATGCCATTTTAAGGGAAGAAATGAATCCTAGGCACAGGATGATAATATGCTGTAGAAAAACGGACAGTTGTTTCTCTTCTGCATAACACAGAGATACAATATTGTGCTTAATCCTTGAGATAGCTCTTCATAGCATTTTGAAACTTATTTACTAACCCTTCATTCTTATGATTGCTGCACTGAGTTAATTTTTCTTAGCATTCAAAGCTGCCTGGAAATGTCTCACGAAAGATGGCATCTTGTTCGCTCAAAAAAAGTGGGTTTTGAGGAATATGAAAACGGGTTATGAGACAGATTATGAGATGTTCTCCTTCAGTAATAGAGAATTCCCTGGTATAAGACTCTCTCTTGCTAAGATCCTGGTCCAAAACACATGGGAGTCAACAGGAATGTTTTCTTTGACTCTGTAGGTCCTGGATCATCTTCAGATTACACAGTAGCCAATAGTTTCCTTTTTTTTGGATACCACCCCTTTCCCCCATTTTGAAGAAGAGGTGAAATCTGTTAGGATGGGTGCTTTATAGATGGATGTAGAATACTATTATATTTTACCTGATCACATCTTTTAACGCTTTAAAATGAGATGTATGCAAATGCCTGTGTATTTTCTTGAATGCCTGTAATGCAAAATCTGACCCGTGCCTATCCCATGTAATTCCCAATTACTGTTGTTTGCTTCTGTGCTTTTTTTTTTTTCTTTTTTTTCTTTTTTTCATTTGAAAGCCACTGCCTATTCTTCTTTTTACCTACGCTACCTTTAGACCCCAGTCTTTCACCAAATGTTGTGTGGACTCCATTTAGGTCATTTTACCTGACTTTTGCCAATTGCACATCCAAAGCAGGTGCTATTTTCTGTCTGCTGTTTGCATGCAAATCAGGTGTCTTAAACAGTAAAACAGCTTTAGAGCTTTTGTGTTTTGGGGGCTGTAGAAACTGAGCAGAAAGCTAAAATTGTCAATAAGAAATCCCAGCCAGGATTTCTGGGCTGGAGCATTCAACCAGCCCTTCCCTGAGCTGGCTCTGCTCTTGTGGGGAACAGCCGGCACTCACCAAAACCCTGGGTCATGCTGGAGCGAGCCACCTCCCTCAGATTTGACAAGAGCAATTGCTTCCTTATTATTGCACTCTTTTTTCTCCAAATGTATGTTGCAACTATTTTGAATATGTAACTTAAAAAAATAAGCAAGATCGGGGAAACATAAATTTTGGATTCGAAAGAAATTGGTCTCATTTTTGTTTAGGAAAAAGGGCAGGGCATTGCCATCTGCAAATGAGCTTCTCGCTTCACCAGAAATGTTGTGGAACTGAAAAATGTGCCTTTTGTCTCACTGTAAACCATGTTTTTTCTACTCTTTTTGTATACATGCAGGCCAGATCTTAATTAAATTCAATGGCAATTTTTGTAATAATTGAAATGAGAACCCTTCTTCTGTAATGTTTTTGATAGTGACCGTGTACAAAAGGGTTTGTTACATGTCTGTGGGTTACTCATTTAAACCAATTTTCTGGTTTATGTTCATTCCTTTAACCTTTATTAGTAAAAAAGGAGGGTCATTTGGCTAGGTGAGGTGTCCTTTATCACATAATTACAGAATCACAGAATTACCAAGGCTGGAAAAGACCTTTAAGATCATCAAGTCCAGCCTATGACCAACACCACCACACCGTCTAGACTATGGCACTAATTGCCACATCCAGCCCTTCCTTGAACACATCCAGGGACGGTGCCTCAACCACTTCCTTGGGAAGTCTATTCCAATGTTTAATCACCCTCTCCGTGAGGAAGTACTTCCTAATATCCAACCTAAACCTCCATTGGAGCAGCTTCAGGCTGTGTTCTCTTGTCCTGTCACTGGACATATCAGCATAGTTAAGTGGTTACGAAGAAAACATACTACAGAAATATCAGTCTAAATTGGCATATTACCAAATGTGTTTCATTGGTTTCTTATAGAGTATCAGGACAGAAAATGCTTTCAGAATTTCTCCCCATTTCCTAAGCTTTGAGGACTCATCTTCTATAGGGGCATGGGTCCCCTGTATATGTTTTCCTGGAGCCAGGGAGTGAAGTCTGCTAGTTCACAAGGCAATTGGCCTACCTGTAATAACGAGTTTTGCTGTAGTCTCTGCTCCTCCGTAAGCAAGGTGTATTTGCATCACAGCTCTGGAGAGTTTTTGCTGAAAACTTGGCAGACACTGTGTTTTCTGTCAGTCTCTTGTGTAGAATAATGGATGCCCTGCTCAGTGTAACCAGTGCACATGCATCATGCTTGCCAGACCTTACAGGATCCACTCAGGTCCTGGCTGGAGCAGATCTTTAGTTTGGCTTGAGGAGTTCACTGGTTACTGGGCAAGGCAGTAAGACAAGTCTTAATGTGCTAAAGTCACTGAGAGGGAGGCAAGAGTTGATCTCATTCACTGGGTTTTCACAGCAGAATTGGCTGCAGAATCCTTCCTGAAGGTTCCTCTGCATGACGCCAGATGGATAGCTCCTGAAAGCTTAATGTTCCCCTAGCATAGGTTATTGTATGAGGGTCTGGACAAGGAACACCTTAGATTTCTTTCCCTTGAAAGGACCATAAGTCACTGAAGAGCCCTGTAACAGTCTTTCCAGTGTGTCTGGGAAGTTGTCTCAACATTACCAATTGTTTCCAGAAAGGAAGTGGAATATAGACAGCATGATCCCACAGCATGGACCAAGAGTTGTCCCCCTTCAGGTATTATGGGAGAGGCCATGCCCACTGCTCTGAAAAATGGTGGGCAGTTAGAAGTCTGATGGGATTTTCTTCATGCTGGTCAGAGACCCCAAGAAAGAAGAGTCAGCTCCTCCCTGGGCTACTACCACTGTCTTTGATGGCCACTTAGGCTTGCTGATAGACACCTGTAGGTGGCTGCACTAATCTTGTGGACAGTTACGCCAGTGCTGAAAGTGCCCAAAGGCCATGCTGAACCTTCACTGTGCACTCAGCAGACAAAACCTAATCATCATCCATCTCTGTCCTGCTTTGTAATAGCAAGATGGGGTTAGTGCAGCCAATTTAGCCAGCTTCTTTTTGCATATCTCTTTTGGAAGAAGGCAAGTGTTGATTTATTAATTTCCTTGAAGATGGATGTGATAATTAATAAATAACAATGACAAGAGGTAGAAAGGATTTTCCCTGTAGGAACCACTAACAGTATCTTTGTTGAAAATACTAATGAAAAGGACAGAACTGCAAAGCATGTTTGTGTAGGATAGAGCTCAGGCAGCCAGGGACATTAACCATTCCCTGAGCAGGGAGGGCAGAGCAGCTGCCCTCTTCCCCATGGCGGGAAGCCATCAGCCCACCCCACTTTGCACGGGGTCACACACAAATCCCACATCCACAGTTCAGATGAGCTGCTGACAGCTGGGGCCAACCTAACGCCCTCTCTCTCTCACCCATGGCTTATCTCTGGTCATGAAAGATCAGAAAATTATGAGTCTGTTGGGCAAGAGTGGACTTTCATCCTCCAAGGCCTTCCTAAATGAAGTTGCGATGTCGGAAAAGAGGGTTTGCTAGCATTGCCATTTCATAAATGAAGAAATTAAGGCATATCAAGAGCTGGCACTGAAGCTGAGACCATGCTCGGGAGCTCCTGCTTGTGACACACATGTGGGAAAAATTGCTCAAGAACCACGTGTACATGTGGAAGTCTGACCCTTAAAATGCTGCCAAGGGCAGTGAGGTCTGCAGTGGTTTGCTTAGCAAGCATTAGTCACAAAAGCATCTGGCTCAGCTCAAACCTGTATGTTACATTTTTTTTCTTAAAAAAAATAATAATTTGTCAAACCAAAAAGGGAAAGAAATAGAAAGATGAAGTCCTTCTTGCAGGAGGACCTGCCTCTTCTTCTGTTTTCCTCAGCCTGTTATTTTGTAAATCACTCTCTCATACCCAGCAAATTAACTACACCCGCTGCAACATGCTGTAGGAAGTCTGTTGTAGATTTATCCATTAAAATAGGAGCTGAATATAGTGCCACTTCATTTAACCCATGCTGAATGCTGCATAAGATCCCAGCAATGTTATTCAGCAATAATTTTAAATTCCATCCCTGGGAAGAAAAAAAAAAATAAAAAAAAAAGAGCTTTGGACTATACAGTTGGAGCCTGGAGTTGCAATAAAATCCAGGAAAAGGTTATTTTACCTGAATTTATCGCTTAGCAACCAAGAATCTACCTCCTGAGATTGCTGTTCGTGGGTTACCAAGTAACTGGCTGTGACAATTACCAAACAGCTGTCCCAGGAATCTACATAGCCTTTAACCTCTATCAGCTGAAAGATGGGCTGATGACAGCTAACAAACAATAGAAACACACCCTAATATTTTATTTAAGAGCTGAGGGAAGCCACAGCTGTATGGATCACTCAGCCAGCTGGATTGAACTGCTTCAAACTGCGTGTCCTGTCTTCAAGAAACGGCCCTATAGCCAATGCTCTGTGTTTAAAAATGCATTTGGGTCTTTATCCTCCAAACTTCACCTCAAATAATTGAGTCCACACTGTCAAGCCAGGTTTTGCTATTGTGTGGGAATGCTAAGTGGCTAATAGTCAAGTGGGGTTTTTATTTATGCAACCAGTGTTTTACAAAATTTTTCCAATAATTAATTGTGTTCACCTTGAGTTTTTCTGAGTATGACTGTCCCACTGATTATCAGTGAGTGGGAGAACATTAAATATAAAAGCAATAAAGGAGTAATTTAGAGTGAGGGAAAAATTATAATTAAGACTGGTAAGATAGAATGGAAGAAAAAGGAATACTAAGCTTGGATCTTGAGAAGAGCTTCTTAATAATGAGGAACATTATGTCTGGGGGTGGTTTCCCAAAGGAAACAAGGGAAACTACCATCAGCAAAGTGTGAAAGTAAGCTGGAAACAGTATAAACCACTGGAAATATTAGATGGAATAATGCAGGTGTCAGTCCTGAACAGTGGAAATTGCTTTTTTTTTTTTTTTTTTACCTTTTTCCCTTCCATTTTCACTTTCTATGATTTTATAATGTTAAAAATAGCAGTCAGCAAACTTGCAACAAATTGCAAATGCAACATTTTTTGCTGGCGTTTTAGATGCCCTGAGCCTGGAGAGATTTATGGACATGCCTTCTTCTACAAGTTCTGAGTGGCTCTTTTTAGTTTAAAATAGAAACAGGAAAAAGGGTTTTTGGAAGTTAAGGGCCCTGTTCACATTTACAAACCCCAGGCATGCAAGCTGGGGCTGAAATGGCAGTGAGCTCAGCTTCTCCCTGCAGGCTCAGTGCAGGTATCCAGGGGAAGAGCATTTGGAAATCAGCTCTGTCTTGCTACAGCTCGTCTTCCTCTAGCTATGCTCTTTTTTTTTTCCCCCCCCCTTCTTCTTCTTTTCTCTTTTATTTTTCCCCTCGCATGTGACATATGCCACAATAGTGAGATCTGCCTCAGGAGATTCTTCACTAGATTTCCACTGGCAGCAAGCTCACAAAGGGAATTTCCCCCTGGCCATTTGTGGCCAGAAGCCTCCTCTTTGACACTGGAGGATTCATTAACTGGCTGGTCAAGTTAGACTAGATTTAATTTGTCTTCCTCTTTTTTTTTTTACATAATTTTTAAAACATGGCTGCAAAACTGATAACATCATCTACCTTTCCACTGCACCAACCTGTAATAACTTTTCAGGTACTCAGACTGAAGAGGAATTTTTGTTTCCTCTAATAGGTTAAAAGCCCTGTAGTTGCATCAGCATCACTTCTCCTGGTCTGGTAACATCTCTCATGGGATGGGAGTGTCCCACTGCACATACAAACAACTTCTCAGAGTGAGTTCATGCTGTCTTGGAAGAAAGAAATGTTGAGGACTGTGACAAACCTGGAGGTACTAGTACTCACCTGCTTCTGTTGAATAGAAGTGTGCAATGAGCTGTCAGCAATAGCCCCTTTCCCCTAAGAAATTAAATTAAAACTTTTTATTATCAGTTGATTTGAAGTGAGTGATGATGAATATATGAATGCTTTGGAAATGGGCAAAGACCTGGGAAATATTTATTTAAAAAAATAAAATTTCAGCATAATGTCTTGTTGATATTAATGACTTGTCATTGCCATCATGATGATGTCTTTAAAATCTGCTGTGGCCATTTGTCTGGGCTTGTAAGCTCTGTTAACTGAGATGTCTGAGGGAAGCAGCACTGTGGTCGTAAGCAACTCGGGTCTCAAACTTGTCACAAGGGGTCCTTTGCTGCTTTCATGTGTCCCTTGATCTAAGTACCAAAGGTGCTTTCACTCCTAAGCTAATTTTTTGGTTATTTGGGTACGAAAGGAAGGGTTAGAGACCACAGCAACTGTCTTGCTTGCACCCTGTGCTGCTGGTCATTTGTCTCTGTGGTGGAATTTGATATAGGAAGGCTTTGCTGGGACATTCTTTCCATCTCTTGATGACAGATCACGGTCGTCCTGTTTTCTGGCTGGTAGTTGGTTGGTTACGTTGACAGATGTTGCAATGATTCTTTTGGCAATATTCTGTTGTGCTGACTGTTCAAACAGGAAATTCATCTTTTAGTATTTGCACATGTTAAATGTTTGTTTTAGTAGGAATCGGCTCTGACAGCAGGCTGGTCAAACAGTGTATTTTTGGAGCAGCAAACTCTGGAATTCTCAAAGTTCTCATCATCCCACAGGTCTGCTGGGGCTCAGCTTGGAGCACCACTCCCTGAAATACCACAAGACTGACTTTTGAGGAGAGGAGACATGAGCCTTTGAGCTCCAGGTTGCTGCTGTTTGACTCTTTTGGTGAGGGGTGCCTTGTGTGTACTTGATGGCCCTCAGTTCAAATCATATGCTGGTACGGCACCTGGGGAGACTGCATAAGGTTTGCTGTAGGACAGAGTCCGTGCTGGCTTGCTTCTCACTGTAGTCTCAGAAGGTTTGGGTTACTGAGCTGGCCTCTTGTTTAAATGGCAACACAAGTGAACAGGAAGGTGCTTGTGTCTTGTGCTATACAATAGAAAGCGGGGCATGTATATCAAGAAGTGCTTTCCTCCTCACAAAGACTAGCTGGAGGACTCAATCTGAGGAAGCTAAACTTCATCTAAATCTCTGCTTGGTGTTAATCCCATTGATAGGTAGTTTTCTGAAGGATAGCCTGCAAATGCTGGTGTGATATAATGTGATACATTTTAACTTGTCTCCTAAATTTTCATCAAGCAAAAACCTGTGGACTATTAATTTGAGGGCTGAAAGTGCCTGTTTCTTGTAGGCAGTGGAATTAGAAATGCTCTGGCTGAGATTTGTTGTGTTGTCCTTGAGAAGAAGTTTGTAAGATGTCAGCAGTTACAGTATCTACTTGTGTTAGTATGGTGCCTGTGCTGAAGACAAGCACTTTATGAGAAATAGTTACAGGCTTCTGGTGCAGATGGGGGAGGAAAGGTTTAATCTGGTCAGGACCTCCTCAGACCCCTTCACCAACACTTAGTAGGTGAGAAACAAGTGGCTGCAAGTCTCATGTGAAAGCTGCTTTGTGTCCTGCCAGCCTTTGGAAATACTTCAGAGCTATGGCTATTTTGAGGAATGGAGCTTGGGAGTGGAAAAAGGCTTTGTGGCAAGCCTAGCATATGCATTTCTGAGAAAAACATTCAGTTCCTATATCGTTATGTTTATGTAAATTGTCAAGAAAAGCTACTGTTGGGGAGAACATCCTCAGGTGAGTCAGATTACAACACACACCTGTATTTCCAATGTTTGTATCTGCACACAAAAGTTATACGATTGCATTAATAACCACGTGCATATACAACAAAAATGTTTTCTGATTTCTCCTTACAACAGTTTGGGTACAAAATATATGCTACTCATGAATTTACAAGAAAAACAGAACATTTTTCTAGCTTGTGAATCTTTGAAAACGTTATGCCTGCAAGAAGGCAGAAGAATCCTTGAGAATCCAGTGCTGATTAGCACGGATGAAATACAGGAAATGCAATGAAATATATCCCTCAAAACCTGACATTTGTATGTTCTGGCATTTGGAGTGATTTTGTCAGCTTGGAACTTGCATTGATTGTTCACCACTTAGTTGAATTTTGAAGGTATGTGGTTTCTGAAGCTTTAGTATCTTGCATGTTTCGACAGTTTACTGATCACCAGGATATTAAACTTTATCTTTCTCTCTTGGTTTCTTAATTTTCTTCTCCAATGCACTCATCTTAATCTCTAAGTAACAATACTGGTACTGGAAAGGGCATGCTCTTTCCAAAAGTAACTCGGAGGTGTTTGTGTTTATGTTGGGTGAAAGTGCATTGCAGGAAAAGGCATGGTCTTCTAACAGAATTGGGTTTTAAGCACAAAATAATCAGTTTTTGGATGTTACTAAAGTAACATTTTTGTGAAAAGGAACTGGATTTATAAAACTGAACCAACTCTTCAGCCAGACCCATTATGAATTGCAAAAGCAGCTGGGAGATTTGGCTAGAAAATCAAAGTTGTTTTTTTGTTTTTTTGTTTTTTTTCTTCATCAGAGTTCGTAAGAGATTTGGAGGGACATAACATTAATTGCTTATTTCTCTGAGTTTCAGTGAGGCCTTGGAAAAACCCATCTGACAGTGAGTTTGTTTGTATATTTTACATTTTTTCCCTAAGTATGCTAGGCTCATTAGCAAGCCTTGGAAAAGGCATGCTTTGTTAAAGTTAAAATGGAAAACAAGATACTAAGGACTCGAATCTGTCTCCAGAACGTAAATATGCATAGCTTCCTTTGGGCCAGATTTTGAGCACAGTTATACTGGAACCCTTGTTTCAGGGAGAGTTACGAATGTGCATTTGCTAGGAAATGCTGCTCCTTCAATAAATGTCCTAACAGTAGCGGTTAAGTTTCTGTCTACAGGATAGACGCATGTACGTGCAGAAGGACTGCAGAGCATCCCAAGCAGCTGTGTGGTGCCGTCTGGCAGGAATAAGGGATGACTTATGGCTGGGTGGGAGATACTTGCCCAGCAGATACTGTGCAGGGGGAGTGTGGACATCAGGGCTGACCCAAATCTCCTTCTATGCCCACAGAAGGCCTGTGCTGCGTTTCCTTTCTGACCTGCAGCACTGGCCAGCTGTGAGCAGGCTCAGGGAGGGAGTGAATAGCCTGCTGCTGGCTATGGGCTCGCTCCTTCCTGGAAAAGTTTCCTGTTCCTGTGGATCAAGGCAAAAAAGACTTTTTTTTTTTTTCTTTTTTTTCCCCCCAATACATAGAATTATAGAATCATTAAGGTTGGAAAAGACCTTCAAGATCATCAAGTCCAGCTGTCCACCCTACACCCCCATGACTACTAAACCATCTCCCAAAACACCACGTCTACCGACTTTCTGAACACCTCCAGGGACACTGCCTCTACCACCTCCCTGGGCAGCCTGTTCCAATGCCTCACCACTCTTCCTGTGATGAAATTTTTCCTAATAGCCAATCTGAACCTCCCCTGGTGCTTGATCCCATTTCCTCTTGTCCTTTCACTAGTCACTAGGGAGAAGAGGCCAATATTGGCCTCACTACAGCCTCCTCTCAGGTAGTTGTAGAGAGCAATGAGCTCACCTCAGCCTTTTCTTCTCCACGCTGAACAGCCCCAGCTCCCTCAGCCTCTCCTCATAAGACCTGTTCATGGAGCAGTTTGTTTGGTTGTGGTTTCCCTTCTAAAGAGCAGCATAGAGTAACTCTACTGCTACACATAACAAAGAGGTGGCAATGACAGCTAAACACTGACCCAACACTTCTACTTCATCTAATAACGAATACGTCACATGTATAAATACTATAGGAGCCCCTCTTGTGTCATGACCAAAGAAGACACTGCTCAAAATTATGCTTCAAAGACTTAAATGAAATAATAAAATTACATCTGTGGCATTGTGTGAAGCAGTCACCTTTAGCTGAGCATCTTCATTTTTATGATAATGTTTAATTAAAAGATTGGATTTGAGAAGTTTGTATGAATTAAACATCTGTGCAAGCATCACTTAACCAGTTGGCACAAGGTGGATGTATCCCCATGAGTCAGAATTTTTACTTCTTTGTTAAGCCCAAGTCGTTCCTATTCACTATCATTATACTAAGCTGGGCCCTGGGTGATCTCCTGATTCCAAGAGCACAGTGGTCAAATAAGTCTTGATTAAAGTGGTCCCTGGTTTTAAGCCAAGCATATGGTAACACTAGGGAATATGGAGTGGAGCTGCCATGGGACTGGAGAACTTGGGATATCTTGAAATCCTACTTGAGAAAAAGAAAGTTTCTGGAGGCAGGGTGTAAATTTTTTCATTTGAAATGCACTCTGGAGCTCAAGTCTTTCCAAACGATGACATTTACTTGGTTCTTAAGCTAATAACCAAGAGTGTACTTACATGAATCTGAGCATTACACCAGGTGACTCTTTTTTTTTTAATTGCTGAAATATTTAAGGCTGCTGTGATACCATGTGGCAAACTCTGTAAAACAATTTTGATTATACACAGTTCTGGCTGTAAGTATTATTTACTGTATTCTATCTGTGATAGCAGAAACATTTTCATCTTTACAGAATGTTTATTTTGGTAGGGTCCATCAGCTTTCTTCATTACTCTTTATCTAAAATCACCTTTTGTAGAATCATTTAGCTGCACTGGGAATAACAATATTCTATTTCTGATACTAAGGGACAGGTAGATTAATGCTAAAAACTCTGAGGTAATCTGCTTTTGTGCATGTGTCCATGGCAATTGTAAGTGGTGGAAAATTATGCCTTTCTTTTCTTCATGATCTTGGTTTTGTTCAGCATAACTGTATTTAGCTCAGTATGGCTGCCTATCAACTTCTTCACCTCCATGAACAGCTGCATTTTATTATCATTTTCACTGACAAGATTAACTGTTATATTTTGCATATTGCAATAGTGCTGCAGTGTGTGTTTTTAGCACTGGAAAGTATTTGCTAGAAGAGCAATGCTCTTCCAACTGGAGGAGGCTGGTAGGAGACAATTCTTTTCCTGTATGCACAGACTTGCTGAGCAGCTCGGAAGCTGCAGGAGAGCAGGTCTTTTAACAGGGTAATTTAACAAACTAGTAGGGGGACTCCCTGGAGCTCTGGGACTAGCAGAATTTGCCTTCCACTTCCCTCTCATATCCTCTTTGGCTGGAGCTAAAGTGGACTGTTTTAAGGCTACAAGGAGCATTTGTTGTTAAGTGTGCAGACAGTAGAAGGAATGGTCTGCTTAAGTATCTGCTCAAACATTTTGGGAGCCCTCTGTGTATTTGATTAAACCTTTCAGTAGCTCATCATGAAGGCATGTGCAGCAAATCATTCATTACTTCTGGGCTCTACAGTCTCAGAGAACAGTCTGCCTCACTGCATTCATATGCAGTACGACATCTCAACTCGGATAACTCAAACACAACATTTCTGGAATATGCAAATTTTGGAGTTAAATGTCAGCTCTGTCTGCAACTATCTGTCTGACTTACACAGCTCATAACTAGTGTCTCTATATTATCTGTGTGAGATAATGAATTGTTATTCTTCCTATCTTTTAATTTTAATTTTAAATTTAATTAATTTAAATCTTCCTATATTTTAATTTCATTTAATCTTAGCTAGCATTGCATAAAGTAGAAGGATAGACTGGAAAGTCTTGTTAAAAATCAATCATTACAGTTGTTGCTGTTCCTGCTACAGAAGTCTTGAAAAGATCTCCCCCATAATTACCTCATAACTAATGTCTCATTCCCTTGCAGAAACCAGTACACAGTAATTATTTCTTAAATTCTCTGATTGCTTCTCTAATCCATATTTAATGAATATGTAGTGGTGAAAGGTTATCAGAAGACATGGCAGGAAGTGTTGTGTGTACCCAAGGGTCATCTGGTTGGTACCTGGGCAGGGCAGCGCTCTGCAGGAACAGTGTGGAGAGGGAGCTACATGGTGGCACCAAGACCAGAAGGAGGACAGGTGCATCAGGTGGCTGTGAGCACGCTGAGGTGAGGCACTGAGAGAGGTCATATTCCAAATGCTGCCTCGAGGTAGCTGAAACGTGGTGTCCTGTGTAGGGTGTCCTACTGCAGAGACCTTGGAGGCTGAGTGAATCCCATTGCACTGGTGATAAACTGAGCAAGACCAGCTCAGGTGAACATCAGCGGCGTACAACCAGTCCTGCCGCTTCCGAAGGGAGGCACTGAGATCCCCCATTCATTTCTCATGTCCTTGGGGTCCTCTGAAGAGACCTCTCCTGAATTTCCTGACTCTATTCTTAATGATACACTAGATTTATTTTCTTCCCTGTCTTGTATCACTCATCAAGAAGTAATTGAATTATCTGAAAAGAAGGGTAAGATAAATTAGCTAACAAGAATTAACTTTATGCACGTGAGGTCAGAAGGCTCCTAGAAAATTCAAGGTGAGAATTGGCTGGAGTATAAATGAGCTGTAGCAGAAGTTTATGGTGTTTTCTGGAGAATCAAAATGCAAAAATGCGTATTACAAACTTGCTGTGAAAGCTAGAGGTATCTGAAATTCTTTGGGTGATTCCTTTCTGTTTTAAGATAGGAGAGCAAAGGATCGCACTTAAATTCTTTCCAACTGCTGTATTTGATTAAAGGAATTTCCCTGACATTTAACTTTTCATCCTTGTGTGAATAGGCTTTGCCAGAAAGGTATTTTTCCTTCTGTATTAATATTAAAGGAGTAAATTGTCTGTCTCTGTGTTCACTTGCTAGTCTTCCTTCTTTTTTTCCCCCAGTTGTTCTGTAATTCAAATTCAACTTTCATGAAAACCGTATGTTGGATGAAAGGCATGGTATTATTTTCATACATTGTAATGTACTCTATTACCTCCTCCATTATATTGCCATGTAAAAATAATTATTATTCTATGTGTCACTGTGAATGTATTTAAGATTCTTTAGGTCTTCTCTAGCAAGAATTGATTCCTGATTCACTGGTCTCATTCTTTTTGTCAGAATTAGCCAAGTATAAACATCTTAATTTTATAAAAGACTTCTAAAAATGTGAAAAATGCATATTAAAACATAATTAGAAAATGAACTAGATTACAATTCAGGAGATTATTAAGCTAATAACAGTAACTTCTTTTATATATTAAACTCCCCCTAAATATATGTAATTAAGTAGCAATATAAAGAAAAGAAATTATAGTCCTAAACACTAATGCCTTAAAAACAGACAAAAGCAGCAGTTTATACAATTGCGTTTGCTTTGACAATTGCATTTGCTCTTTTGAACAAAAGTTGACACTAGGTGGCTTTTAAGAGTTTATGAATTTATGTTTTTGCAGGAAGTTTAAACCGATTATACTAACTCCATAGAAAGAGCCTTCATTCAGTAAGTTTATTGTTAATATTATCTTTCCACAAAACCTCAGCTGTAGCTGTATTAAATAAAAATGCAGAAAATGGTATAGTGACCTCACCATCTGCTGTACAGCTTTGGTTTTTGTTCTGGAGTTTGAGTTGAAATGCATCACTTGAAACCGTGGGTTAAGTCGCTGAAATTAGATGGGACCCCTGCAGTCTAATCCATAGGAACCAGCCAATTCTTTTGAGTTTTCTGTGTTTGATTAGTTGTACTGTAATTAAAGAAATTACCAATAGTCTTCTGTCTGGAAGAGATTAACCCACCAAGTGCTCATACCTGTATTCTCTAAGCATCTTCAAATAATATAAGGCTTCATTTATGTTCCTTAATAAGGAAACAAATGAAAATTGTCTACAGCCTTAATACTGTGGCTTGTGTGTGTGTATTACAAGCTGTTCTGTCTTGCACCTCAGTGATGCTTGCTCAATAGTTTCTGATTATGCTGCATTTTAATTAAAAGTGCTAGAGTGCTATTTGTATAAATGGGAAGTGCCTCTCAGTACAGCCATTAACCATTCAAGTCATTGCTTGAATTGTGGCTGAATTTACCTTGGGATCTCCAGAATCAGTTTTCATTCGTTGAGGTACAAAAAGGAACAAAGCCTAAAAAAAAATATTCTGACTTGTGACTTGTTGATTATCATAATGACTTTTGCTATTAAATAAATGCAGATTTAATTGCTTTGTGAGATTTGCAAACTGAAAGAGTAGCAAAATGCAAGTTTATCCTTATGTGGGTTCTCATTGGAAGGGGGAGATTCATAGACAATTTCCTCCTGAAAAGAATGAAAAATTTATGCCTAAAGCAAAACTCTCCATGTGCAGGAGTCAAATCTCTGTGGATTCCATGGGGAGATTCCCCATGAGTTGGATGCCAGTGCCTGCGTTAGGGTGGACAGATCCCAAACTCTGGCCATGTGCTGCTGCTCCTGGGGTCACACAGAGCCCTGTCCTGCCAGGCTGGGACTCTAAACTCCTCACCCAAGTTCTTTCTAACCATGAGCAGTGGAAGGGATCAGAGGAAGAAAAACAAGTGAGTTTTCCCTCCATGCACGGTGCAGTACCTGGTGGGATAATGCTACGAGTGCAGCTGCGGCACCGCATGGTCCCCACCGAGTGCCATCTTTCAGCAGCAGCTGGGTCCCTGCTGAGATAACACAACAGTCATGTCACCACACATTGTATGAAAAATAATCTAATTTTCTCCAGAACAGGGCAGAGAAGGGCTCATTAAAAGGGGCAAATGAAGAAGGACTGAGAAGGTGGTTTTGCCTTGTCTTTCAAATATATTCTGGGAATATTCTTGTGGGTGTTTTCACGGTAAATGAATTGCTGTGTTGGCCCAGATCTTGAGGCATGCCCTGCACATTAGTAAGGGAGACTCAGATCTCTCCTGTGACATTCCTACAGTCTATCATTTAACTATTTTTACCCATAAAATCAGGGATAAAAACAGGATAATGTTTTATAAAATGCAAATTCATACCACTTGTTTCAAGTAAGTAGCTTGTCTATATATAAAGGACAGACAACATACAAAATTTCATGAGTTTCTGAAGCGTTCTGCAATATTTTGGATGAGCTCACAAAGTAAAATCCACTGTACAACATTATTAAAAAAATTGGATCCAAGGTGATCCTCAGAAAACCTGCGTTTGAGTCCCTGTGCCAAAACTTCTCAGGTAATAGCAAGACAGTCAAGGCAGAAGACAGTTGTGATTGAGCAAAGGCTAGAGTCTTAGTCTGGAAAGCTTGTCCTATCTCACCCAAAACTGGGTGGCAAAACTGGAAACTGAAGTATATCCCCTGCCTGCAAAACAGATTTCTCATCCTCTTGTTTTCTCTGTTTCATCTGTTTTGATCGTAAATTCTCAGGAGGCAGAAGCTGTCTCTTACCATAAGTTACACAGTGCTTAGAACAGTGTGTCTTCATCATGGCTGGTACTTCTAGGAATTAGAGTATTTTCAAACAAATACACATCGTGGAGAAATAATAATACTCATCTTTACTGAATGTCCTATCCAACATCACAGGGACTAAATGAAAATAGAGAATAAAACTGCTTTGCTGATTCTAAAAATAATTCTTCTGGGTCATGTGGAAAATCATTGTGGAGGTTATTTGCGGGAGTTCAAATGTTCAGTTGTTCTGCTTTACTTTTTCTAGGAATTACTGCATGGCTGAGTGTCAGCCTCTGAAATTCTCAAAAAGCTCATGAAAAGAACTGCTGTGTTTCCTTTGGAAAAACTGGATGGCAGCATAAGGAGAGGAAAAAAAAAAGTGTTAGAATGTGTTACAACTTTACTGGGATTTGGAAACGTAATAGAGAGTTTAGGATGTACCTATTTGTGTTACAACTCAAACTGGACAAGGAATTCTTTTGGGGATAGACTTTATTATTCTTAACGTGTGGTGACCCACCATGAGGACAGAAGTACTGCTCAGCAATGGAAATGTGTCAGTGGAAAATCATGAGGTTTTCCTTGAGAAACAATGAAATTCCTCAAAAGTTAGTAGTGTGCAATAAAGAAGGTTGAGGACATGACTGTTTGGATCATCTTCGAAGTTGAGCAAAGACTATTTGATGTGCTTAGACAAGGGGGCACAGCCATGAGTGAGTGTTTGTGTGGGCCCTGGTGACAATAGTAACCTGTAAAGTTGGACTAAAAAAAAGGTGGCTTTCCTGAAACGTCCTGGCAAAGGCAGGGTGCTGAAATAGCAAGACTGCTGACCAGCAATTCCTGTATTCTTAACTGTTTGCCAAAATAGATATTTTTTTAATTTTTTTTTTTTTTAGTCAAAGACTGAAAATAGGAAAAAAATAAAACAATGCTGGCCCAGTGCAGAGCAAGTTGTTTCCTGATACTAAAGCAGTTGTCACACCACAGGTCATCAGCACTGCAGTTTGCAATTCTGTCTCTTGAATAAAAGGAAGTCCAAACTGATCAAGCAACAGATAGGTTACTTCCAAGTGCACCCAGACTTTAAAGGGTACCTTGCTCTTTTTAGCTTGTATGCCAGTGTATATGTTTACAAAATATATATATACATACTGAAAAGTCAAGATGGGAACATCCATCTCTTTTCCCCTCTTAATCTTCTTTCAGCACAGAATGTCTTTTTGAGTCAGAGGAAGTAGTTACATCATATAGGTGAAATTCTATGTCTCAGTAACAAGAAAAGGAGATGTGGGGAATGTAAACTTGGAAAGAATGGTGGGAGGCTATATAGACATTTTTCATTTTGTCCAGCCCCATCTTGCCTGGTGTGAGTGTCACATGTTAATAGAAATAAGGCAAAAAAATTGGTTCTGTAGCCTGTACATTGCATGATTTGCAATCTATATTTATTGAAGAGAAAACTCTCCCATTCGTGTAAAACTTCTTTATGTTCAATAAGGGAAGAAATCATCTCACCCATCAATATTCATCTTGTTTCATGAACTAACATTTCATCCCACGTTTTCTTGCCATGTTGTGTGCAAGGATGAGGAAGGAGGACACCACAGCAGTGCTCAATTATCTGTTTGACAAGAATTGGAGTAATTTTAGACTGCAACTGAAAAATCTGTTTCTTGATATCTGTAAACTTCAGGAGCACAGGATTAACCTTTCTCTCTCTCTGCTGCCATGTCAGCAGACTGAGAAGCTGCTGAAATATGAGCTGCATGTCACCTTAAGACGGACAGAGGGACAGCCAGCCAGTGACTGAAACACTGAATCTGAACAACTGAAAACCTGTCTCTTCTGCCTGAATTAACCTACTTGGCTCTAATTTGTAGTTTGTCTTAATACATGTTTAGCAACAAGTTTTGCAGACCTGAAAAATGTTTGTGCTATGAAACATAACTGTCTAACATGATATCAAAACCTGATAATAAATTTAACACCCTGGGAGGCAGAGGTCTGAGTCAGAGGCAAGATGACTTAGTTCTAAGTAGAATTAAATGCTGAAGGGATTTTGGCATAGTAAAACTGCTGTGAGCAGGAGAAAAGTGGGACTTTACCAAAGAAATAAGGAGGGGAAATATTTTTACTACTGGCTTTTAATCTTCTTGGCTTCTTAAATGTATATAGGGATGGAAGAATAATTACTAAATAATTTGTAGTGAGAACTGGCTATGTTTTGTCGCATTAGATAGATGTCCTTGCATTTGCTTCCGTACCTTCAGCCAAAACTCCCCTTGGTGCTGCTGCTGTTCAGGATGCTGAGTCCCAGGTGGCTGCTATTTGTAAGTGCTATTCTCTGAATCAGGTCCAGTCCTGCCCAAGGAGCTCTGGAAACTCAGGCAACCTCTCATACGAGCTCATCAGGGCTTTGGGCTGGATGCTGGAAATTCTTGTTTCCATGAGCAGTTTAAATCCTGTGGAAAACTCCCACTGACTTTACTGGGATTATCCATTTGTGGAAAGTTATTCTGAGGGAGGTGCATTCCTTTGTAAAAAGGCTGGCAAGAAGTCTGGGCAACACTTCGGTCTCAGTTCTGGTGTATTATTTTTGTTGGTCTGAATTTGTCCTGTGCTTCGCGCAATGGGAATGTACTCCATGACTAGAGCTTGCACTTTCCATTTTAGTCTAATAAAAAGTAATAATAAAAAAAGAAGGCAAGGCTTGAGTGCAGAAGTGTTTTCAGACATTGGACCCCTTGGGCTATATCATGTTTGTGCCTTTGAACAGCTCTCTGTAGAGATCAGAGTGCAGTTGTGCTTGAAAAGTGTAGACCCAGCATGACCTGTCTTTTGTCAGGGCCTTTGGACTCCCAAGTAAGGCAAGTTGCATTGTAAGTTGAAAATGAAATTTGGTACAGTTTTTTCCATGAATTTTCTGAATACTTTTATTATTTATACTCTTTTTATATTTTAATACCTCGTATTCCTATTTATAGATCTTTTGTGATCTTGTTCATCTATGTATTTTCAAAAACATGTCAATATTTAATTGGAAGGTGAAGCAGAAAAGTCCCCATGCTAGCTTATTTAAAGGACATGTTATCTGCTCTCTGGTGAACGTATTTTCTATGATGCTTCAAGACAGAGAACGCTGCACTGCATTTGAATGTAAGAGTTTGCTAGTAAAAATACAGTTCTTCCTGAGGTTATTTAAAATAAGGACCTACATTTCTCAGATCCTACTGTTGTCTGAAATACAAAATCACATCCTTTATTGCTATGCCAGAAAACGTTAGCAGATAAAGTGCAGAGCAGGTCACGGTATTTCTAATTCAGATTAATGACCCCATTCAGCTTGTCTCCTTAGCAGGAAATTAGAAAGTGCTAGGAGGGAGAAAATAGTGATTCATAATGCGTGATTCTCTTTATTGGCAGTTGCACTCATTAAAAGCTAAGATATTGTTTTGATATAAAATAATTGAGTCTGACTTATTTATGGGATATGGCTGTCTCGGCTCCTAGAGATTCCTTGAGAAGACTGCTGGCTCGATGCCAGTTCCAGGAAGAAGAGGTGACTGACGGCTGTCAGCAGTCCCTGGCCAGGTTAAGTGCACAACTGTCTTCTCCTACTGCAGAAATGACCCCAGCTGCTCTTCTCAAGCAGCCTAGAAGAGTAAACACCTCCAGGAAGGTTTTGAGCTGTCAAGGAGAAAGCAATGAGAAACCACCTAGGAAAGCAGCTAATGTTTGTGGCATAGTTTGATACGTGCAGTTGTGTTTAAGTGTTTGAAGGTTGTCAAAGAGTATGTCAGCAGTCAGCATGGCTCGAGGGGATGCTGAACTAGATTTTGTCCGTAGAGTCTGGGTAAGAAGGTGTTATGTTCTGTACCTCTCTCCCCTCTGTCAGCCAGAGTCCAGGATATTGTGACACATGCAGCTTCACTCACCAGCCACAGTCCTCCCTTCCTAAGGAGCAGCCAGTCTTCCTGAGCCTTCCTGCTCATGCAAAATGCATTTCTATGCAAAAGAAGGTAACATTTTTGCCTGGATAAAGGGTCCCAGTTCAAGAGAGTTTAAGTCCAAGCTAGAATGGAAGTGAGGGATGCATCATCAGAGAGTAATATTCATTCATGTCAGTGTGTAGGAGGCCAGGGAGCAAATGAGCTTGGATTGTCAGCACTAGCATTGGGAATCTCCATTTTGTTGAAATCCTGTATTAGGTGTCTTTGTTTATTCTGGGTTTGACTTGTAATCTTTAAGAACTGCAGTTACCAGATACTAAAAGGTGGCACTGTGCATGGCTTAGTGTTGTCTTGATTGAAAGACTGAGGTCAAAGGCCAGCAGAAGTCAAAGGTCCCTGCAAACTAACCATATGCACGGGCTCGCTCAGCTCCTCTCCCTCTGTGTCATGAAGACAAATGGCATTTTTTACAATTCTCCCAATGAACTAGCATTCATTTTCTGGCGTCTCTTCCTTTATTGCTTCCTAATGAGCTTCATTCCCATCACCTCTAGCCTCCTGCTTTCGAACCTGCATTTACACCCGTGCATAGAGGAGAAGCAAATTGAACAAATTAATTAAGTTGACCTGTCTAATGAAATGGGCTTTGGTGACTTCTGGGGTTTTGCCTCTTGCTTTTTACAGAAATCTTCTATAAATCTTTGATGGCCACAATTGTTGGGCTTTTTCTGTCTGTAGGGTTGGTAAAACCACCAGTGAAAATCTGTGTGGTGTCTCAGATTTAACTGACAACATTTTGTTCTCTCTCTCTCTCTATATGTGTGTGTATATATACACACATATATATATACACATACAGGTGTGTATTTTTACTCTTTATTTGTATATTTATGGTGGTCCCTTTGCCTGCTTGTTTATTTTTTTAGGGATGGAATTTTCTCAAAAGTGGTTTTCAGGAGCTATTTGGAATAACAGCTGTTACTTAGGGGAGGGGATCTGTGCTATTACAGTCCGCAAAACATCCTCTCAGCCCTGAACAGGTTGGGATGTATTTTCTTTCCTGTTCTTCCCAGATCAGCTGATTCAAAATCAAGTGTTAGCTAGATTTTTTTTTTTTAAGCCTGTTAAAAACTTACGTGTAAGCTGGCACCTAGCATTGCCTCCTGAAATGTTCCTACTGAAATCTGCACCCAGGTATAGTTGTGTTTATCCAGCTCTTTTTTTTTTTTTTTTTCCCCACCAGTATCAGTACTTTGCACTGGAGGAAGGCAGGTGTCTTAAACCGTAAAATTCTGCTAATTTCAATGACTTGTGGATTATGTGAGGATCTGGTGCACTCGTGTTTTAGTTCCTCATTATCACTGCTTTCCTCTTGCCACGGGTGAGGATCTTGACCTTTGTGCTGCAGGCTGCCCAGGGATAACATGAACACAGCATCTCTGTGTGCCAATTCATTATTATCTTTACACAGCTATGAGAGATTCTGCAGATGTGTGAAGGAGCCTGGCAAAACTGCTCAGCTTTTAAAGGTTAAGTGTGGATCTAAGAAAGGACTCTTCCACTTTTGAGCATTTACTAGATGACCAAGACTAATAGCCTCCACCTAATTTTCACACGAGAGATATTTAATTTTGAAGTCCTGAGTTCTGTTTCCTAACACAGTACTGCTATTACCAGATGAAAATGCTATGGGTTCTTTCTAAGAAATATGTGAATAATTTTAAATTCCTCTGCTGTAACGGCTTTTACTGAACCTTTTCCCCTACCTGTCTGCACTCTATTTTCACTTTGAAGTAATAAATACATATAGTCTTTTGGTATCTAGATAAGTTACCTTGAACCATTTTCTTCATTTTTATTCCACAGCTCATCACTTCATTATACCTGAAAAACAGTGATGCTCCTGTGAAGTGAAGGTTACATAAAACACAGGGATATCCTTCTGTTCTGGTACGAAATAGTACCTGTAACCTTAGTAGTGGTTAAGAGATGATCTAAAATATCAGACTTTGAAATGTCAGTGGGGATCTGAATCTGACCCAGCTTTCAGTGTTGGTGCTCTGTCAACTTTAGTAGAATTTTTACACCATGAGAAATACCAAGTCATCTTTCTGCACCTCCTTAATTCACAGCACATGAATGTGTCTAAGAGGAACAGCACAAGATTTTGCTCCTGCTTCTTCCATCGCACGGTTTATCACACAATATCTTAACATTCTGCAACTAGAATGTGTGGAGATGGATCATAAACATGGAAATATGAATTATTTTGTACACTTCCTACAGTATAGTCTGGATGATGGGTTTATTTCAGTCCCTGGATGAGAAATCAATAGTAAAGTCTCAGAGGGAACAAGGGTGATCCAGAATAAAGCAAAAGCCAGCAACTGGGAGTTGATACTGAGAGAAAGAGGTTTTCAGAAATTCTTTCAGCTACATCCCCTTCCTATTCTTGTGAGTTTTTTTATATGCTCTTGGTGTCTTTATGTGTTCCAATGATAGAAAGGCCATAAATGGCTCTCTGTGGGAGACTTAAAATGCCAGAAAGTGCTGCTGAAGACGGAGGTTTGGTCTGTATTGCTAACAGTGTCAGCCTTTGGGAGTCAGACTTGCTACTTGAAAAGCTGCATGTTGGTGGCATTTTTATTTCTATTTTTTCCTTTTAGTTCAAGATGTCAGAAATACATTATCTATGTTGAGAAGAGCAGCAAGGGCGATCTAACCTCTAGGTGAGGTTTTGGACAGTTTCATTAGTCCTTCTGTGTTCAGGTTTACTGGCTCCAGCTTCCATTGTTGAAGGACCCTCTTCCTGGCTGGAATTTCCTGCAGCCAAGGCGGTAAGAATTCAGCTTATTTTAGAAGGCAAAAGTTTGTTGGTCATTGTTGTTGACTGTGAGGATCTGCATGCCTCACCTCAGACTGTTGCAGTCCTGACAGAAGAGCTGTCAGTACAGAGGTGGAGGGTAGATCAGACAGATTCTAATTTTACAGTTTACTCGCAGAACCAGAACATAAAAGCATTAAAATGGCCATGTTGATTTGTGGGTTTTTTTTGTCTTTAATGCACACACACCATTTTACGTAAGCTGGAGTTCTTACAAATATTTCACTGCTTTGAAATGGGCCAGAAGCTTGTGTAAGACCTTGACAGAGCTGTCGTCATTTGTGCTGAAGGGAGCCAGAGAGAAGGAAGAGCACAGTGGCATCAGTGCAAGCCTACTCATGCTGCCTCACCAGTGCACCTCTGCCCCACTGCATGGGCATCGCTCTTGGGAATTCTATGGATGACTTTCACAGGAACTTAAAAGCTGGCACTAGGAATTAATATAGGAAGCACCTGATGGTGTGTCCTGAGATCAATAAGAGGTGAAATAACTTACTTAAAGCCACACTGTCAGAGTAACGGGCCTGGGAATTACCCTAGGTCAGTGTCTTAATTGCTGAATGGTTCAGCCCCATTGTGATGCCATTTCTTCCCTATGAAACAAGGGTACTAGACCACACAAAGATGCATAAATTCAGCAAAACCTTCTAGATTTTGTTGCCACATACCTGCCGTGCCTTAGGAGAAGCAGTTCCCTTGCTTGTGCCTTGGAATGCCTTGGGAAGGGGCTCTTTGGGTAATGTTACAGTTTAACAGGGAATAATAAAAATCTTTTAGTCTTGAAAGAACTCTTCAGAGAGTGAGGAAGAATCAAATAAGGGGGGAAACAAAATAAGATGTGCAAGGAACACGAATAGCATATTTTCTTTGTCAGTTTTCTTCAGGAAAAGAAGCCCTGACAACTATATGCTCTACATGTTTGACGTTAATTCACTTTATGGGTGTTGGCACTGCAGAGAATATATATTTATAGGGATGTATTCACACAACTTCTGCTTCACACAGGCTACTGATTTAGATGTCTAATTTAGGAGCACAGGCTCTCTCTGTAGTTAGTGGAGCCTAAATTAACCTCTCTGAATTACCCCCTGAAAAGACATACCTTTCTCCTCTGACCTCAGAGCAACCTGAGGCTCCGAATTTAGGCCCACAAGTCACGTGCCTGGTCTATTAGCCTTGTGTAAACAATATTCTGATGAAGTGTTGGCCCTGGCACTGCTTTCTCCCCACAGGCAGTGAACTCTTCAGAAGATCACTATTTTGTCAGAGTTCAGTGTGTCTGAAGGAAAAGATCATCTTCCCTGGTTGGATGTAGCCAGATCTATGTGCCTCAGAGACCTGAGAGCAAAGAGACACTTGGATATAACTGCACCAGAGATACCTTTTAGTCACAGAAGGAAAAGGAAACTCCCTGCTGTGGATGCAGCCATGCATCCTGGACTTCAGGTGGCAGGGCATGTAGCAGCAGAAAGTGCCTGCAAACCAATACTTGCATGGACAAGCTTCCATGGATGTTACCTTAGGATGAACAGAGATTAAAAAAACAAAACAAAACAAAAAACCAAAACCAAAAACCAACCACGAAAGGAAGAAAAACCTGCCCCAGAAGAACCTACAAGTGTTTGCAGAAGCAGAGCTTAATAAAGTTAGGACCAGAAGGGTGCTGTGAGCTCCTGGCTTCCACATCTGCCTCTTGCTGAGGGCTCTTACTGTGATCCTGCACAAATTGTGGATCTCTTGCTCATTCTCCACCTCTTTGCAGTGAGAATGATTTTATTTACAGGAGGTGATGTCATGAGATTGTTGTGAGGGGACGTGACTCAATGTTTGTATAATGCTTTGAAGATGGAAAGTGCGAAGTATTGTTATTTGAGATGGCAACAAAATAAAACAAAATATGTTCGGTGCAGCCTTTAAGCCAAATCCATTTTCAGTTAATCTTCCAAGCAGGAATTCAAAATCAAAGTAAAAAGCCTTGCCAACTGGAACTTTACAGCTTGATGGGAAAGTTAAAGAATTAATTGGGTTTTAAATAGTTGTAACTGTATTGTGATGGAGCGTGACCTGGAGCACTCATCTACTCCTGGTTGCCAGTCAGCTTGGAACTGTGAATTAAGGCTTGCCCAGGGGAGTCTTTATTTTTGAGAAGAAAAACAGTTGGGCCATCTTGCATGGCATACTGTATTAGCTGTCAGAAACGGCCTCTCTGCTCTCTGCAAACGTGCTTTTTCCACCTTATGCTGCCTATTTTGCAGTAATGGGAAACAGCAAAAGACATGGAAAGCAACATAATTGCCAAATGCCACCACAGAGCACCTGGGAGGGAATCGCTGTCCCCTCCCAGACAGTTCAGGCTCTGACACTGCCCCAAAGAGCTGCTCAGGCTGGGGCAAGTATTCTCCTAGCACTGGGTGAGCTTTGGGATCATGTGCTGCTCCTTGACACTCTGTGCTGGCCCCCTCAGCATTTGCTTCTTGTTTGCTCATAGGCAGGGCCATTACAAGAGGAGCTTCCCTCTGGATTGGAGTTATTAGTAAGCAGCCAGTGTTTGCTCACAGTGTAATAATATATAAGAATTTGCTACCTGGCATTTGTACTCTTTGTGATGGCTTTTAACGTCTCTTGCCTCAGTTTTGGGAACACAGAAATTATTGTTCTGAATCGGACTAAGAGTTCAGCATTCTGGCAGCAGCAGTCAATGTGGCCAACTGAAAACACCATTAAGGATAGCTGGGCTTCAAGATTGTTTCTACCTCATGTTTGATGTTTTAAAATATGACAGCAAAAATCTGCCTGATACACGTTCTCTATAAAATGGGCATAGTAACACCCCCCCTTCCCAGGAGCATTGCTAAGTCTAGATCATTTGCAAAACACTTTCAAGTCCTATACTGAAATTAGCAAAGTTAAACTATTTTTACCTACCAAATACCTGCCTCTTTAAAGGAAAGGTCTATGTACATTGGATTTAGATTTTACACCTGATGTTCAAAGGGACTGGAATGTGTCTCTCAGCCTCTTGTGTTTCGTGGGATTTGTCAATATGAAGCACCTTTATAAGAAGGTTATTCATGGCTTTCTCAATTTCACTGAGCACACTGTTTTCTCGCTAAACCATCCTGTTTGAATTTTGCTGTTCTGTGCAGAGGTATGCCTTCAGATCCTATTTTTTGTTTTCTTAATACTTTTGAAGTTACTTGTTCCTAAAATATGACCCTCGGTAAACATTTCAGCACTTTAATTTGGCTTAAATTTATACTTGAATATTAAAGTTCCAAAATAGTTTAATGAGCAAATAAAAATATGATGGCTCTGGAAGCCTTTCTTTTCAATATCTTTTTGTTGCACTAAACTATATACACAAGTAACTGCCTTATAAACAGCTTTATATTGCACTCTATTGCAAATCATTGGAACAACATGCCATAATGTGTTGCCAATGGCATAACATTATATGCTACAGTTTCTACAGCCAGAATTACCAAGATCATTGGAAAGATACAATGTTGTTAGAAGTGGGGATAGGAAAATAACCTTAAATCTAAACTCTCTACATCACAAGTAAGAGAACAAAGGAAAAAATACAAATATATTTTTCTTCTCAGAAGCAATATGAGCCAATGCAATTCTGCTTGCTGAAATGCTTTTCCTGTGACATTCCAAGTAAAATTTTTATTTCCTTTAAAGCTATGCTTGCTGTGACAAAAATGCTCCTTTGCATAAGTCATTTTTGCTCACCTTTGGAAAGCTGATTCTCTCTGAGAATCAATTAGTTAGATGTCAGAAGAAAGCACATATCCTATATGCATGAACACTTCGTGGTCCGAGCAGTGTTGAAACACCTGTGGCAAACATTCTTGACTTGAGGTCTGGCAATATTAAAAGCGCAGCAGATGACTGATTTTCTGCCCAACCAGTTCTGGAGAGAAACCTATATAATTAGTCAGCTGCTTATACTTTATTCTGAAGTATAAATGTAGCATTGCAATTGAAAACTGTGTCCTATAATTCTTAGGCACAACAAACATTAGACTGGCTTTTCAATTTCTGTTCCCCAAAGTGTTCCTAGTGTCACAGGTTTGTCTGACACTGAACACAGAGTGCTTGTCCCAAAGGGCTAATCTCGCAGATTATCCCTGCTCTAAATTTCCGTGCTTCCTCCCTCAGAGGCCACTTGGCAGAATCAAGCCTGAACCCAGTGCTGTGAGGAGAGACCTTTCAGAGAACAGGAGAAAGACAGAAGCGCTGCACTCTTGCTAGGGTGGGTCTAGTACATTCTGCCTTTGCTCTCCTGTCTTGATCATGTTGAGATGTATGTGTGTATACATCGGCTCTCAACCGCATGCCAACAATCCCTTGGCTTTATGACCACCTGTGTCCCATGTGTCTCCAGGTAGGCTGAGAAGGGGATTAAAGGGAGATCCCTGCCAGTGTTGGTGCTACAACTGCTGGGCAAAGGGCAGGCACCTGTCATGCTGAGGAAAATTTTAAGCCATTAGTTTCTGTACTATGGGAATGGTTATATCCTATGCATCCTGATGCAGATGGAGAGGCTCTATAGGCAGGGGAAAATCCAAGCGGAAAACTCTAATGTCATGATCTGGGATTTTCTGTTTTTTCTTCAAACTCCAGAAAATAATTTACTTTTGTATGGGTGTAGCAATCAGCTACAAAAATGGGAAATAGAGGAAAAGATGGTCAGTACTTTTACAGTATTTCACAAAATCTTGATTAAAAAAAAATAAATCATAAAATCACTACAATATACACATTTTTTCCAGTTATTATCTTGACAACCTTGAGTTTTTAAGTTCTTTCTGAAACATGTCCAGAAACTCATGAGACTTGGTTCCACATGGTGCAGCTTCTTATGCCCAAAGAACAGAGACACTATCCCCCCCAAAAAAACCCCAAACCACAAAAAAGAAACAAAAAAACTGCCCTAACATACAGAAAAACCCTTGCTTGAAAAGTCTTGACAGAAAATAAAACACTATTAATTGAGGGACATGTGTGCTTCCTTTATGTCAGCAGTGTTTTGGGTGTCAGCTGTTTGATGATCGTACATTTCAATTAAGGCAGGGCACATTGATGTGTGCAGTTTTATTTGAGCTTGTTCTTCCTTGTAAGCCTAATGAACTTATTCAGCCCCACAAGCATGAACAAGCCTGTCAGGTACCTCTGCCAGCAGTCTTTGGCAGAGATCCCTGTGCAGATAGTGTGAGGCAGTATAATTCAATAGATTGAATTGTCCGATTCTACAGAAATCTAGCTATTGTACTTAGTACAATGTGATACTCAAAGGGGCATATTTTCTTCCTGTCTTCCTGTAGGGAAGTATGCTGGGGGAGAAGTAGGTTTCCTAAATGCATTTCTAGGCACAAATGCTTCTGGAGAGGCTGAGATGGCTATAGTGTGCAAATTCTGGCTTTCTTGGTGCTTATTTTATCATCTATTTTCAGGCTGATGAGCTGTAGCTGGATGGACTGTGGCCCTTTCAGGAAATGTCCTGCAGTTTTTCTTTGACACATCTTGAGAACAGTAACTGTGACTTACTGCCCAGTAATCTTCTTAAGGCACTTCACTGGGCAGTAAAAGCAAACTGATCTGTTTGATTTTGTTTTTTATTTTGATTGTATTTGAGCAGACTTTTTTGACTTGTGTGTGAGAGAGGAAGGGAGTGAGAGAGGAAGGGAGTGAGAGAGGAAGACCGGGAGGAAGTTTTTACAGTGATGACCCTAATGGTTAGAGCAGCAGTCAGGTATGAGGGTTTCTGTCCCTTCCCTGCCTCAGCCATGGCTCACTGTTGCTTGAGGCAATTAATTTGTCCTTTCTGAGCCCATGTTCACAGGGTTTTCTGTCTGAAAAATAAGTCTAATAACACTGACTCGTGGTGTTGCGAAGGGGAACAATGTCATGTAGCTAAAGCAAGGAGTCAGAATAGTGGTCCTGTTCTATTCAGATTTATGGATGTTTGGTTCAGCTCTCTATCTGTAGGTGATGACTGAGGTTTCTTCTTCTGTCAAAAGCTATTGTAAGCCACTATTTGTACATTTAAGAATCACTTCAGTGGACCTTGAACTGCAGGCTGCATATAACCTCACACTCATCAGATGTATGAAATGCCATTAGCAATACCAGCATATAGGTACAGGGAAACAGGCATATGAAGACGAAACCCTGTAAAATGGCAAGCAGGTCTGGTACCAATGGAAGCACCTTTTTCTCGTCAGGTCACAGGCTTCTCAGAAGGCTCAGGCCTTTCTTCAGAGCAGGAGTGGCACAACAGGACCAGGGACGCATGGGAACCATTGTTTCTGGTGCAGTTTGCCCTGGTGAGTGTGACCACATGGAGCCAGGCCCTGGGAGAGGAAACTTGAGGCGGCATGAAGGTGGCCATGCTGCTTCCCACCATTTCCCCTTGGGAAGGTGCAAAGGGCTGTTAAGAAGCATGGCCTGAGGTGAATCCCCTTTGTTCTTGCAGAGATTGAAGAGGAGGAAGGTCTGAGGCGGCCAGGCAGCCTGCTGATAATGTGTTTATGTATATATGTAGATTAGCAGAGCGTTGCTTGCCGTGAATTCCCACGGCCAGCCCTGCTCAGGGTATCAGGCTTCAGCCCGAACCCCGATGGGGGGCGATGGCTTAACGGCCGTTTAACGGCAGTTTAACGGCTGTGTGAGGGCACCACCTGCCGGCCAAGATGCAGCGCGTCCCGCAGCAGCCGCCGCCGCTTTCCCCACAGGCGGAGCGGTGGCGAGCGGCGGTCGATCGGTGATCCCGCCCGGTCGTTGCGAGTCGAGAGGCCGTGTGGAGCTTTCCTGGCCCCGGCTTCTCTGAGGGCGGTGGCGGGGCTGTGCTCCTTCACGGGACTCGGAGTCAACCTGCACCATCCCTCATCCGTTCGTGGCATATACATGAGTGCGAATCATGAGGAAATCTGACTGAGAGAGGAGCAAAGGTGAATGCTGCTCAGTCAAGGTCACCAGCTTGGGCAGGCTTAAGGTATTCTGAAATTTAGGTGATCTGACCGATGCTGTGTTACATGTCACATTTCTCCCTCCTTCCATTTTCTTAAAGGGAGAACCAAGGTTTCATCTCCAGATTAAAACTTTAGCTGTATAAGGCTGTCCTCTCTGCTTTCTGTGAGGAATCTCTCTCAGGTATGATGCCTGGTCATCTTCCACTACCTCTAACTGAATTAATGCAGGCAGGCATTTCATTGAAAGGAACCTATTTTCCATTAGCAGATTCATTAGCAGATTCTCTTTTAGCTCCGGTATAGGGCTGGACTTTCAGCACTCACAGTGTTCGTTTCTAGTTTGTGGTGCTGGAAGTCACACACTACTTGAAATCTTTCTGATGGGACCATACTTTTCCTAAGCTGGAAGAAAGCTCTGCATTGCCTCATCCAACTGGTGGGTAGCCCTAGCCCTGTGGGCATAGCTGGCCTGGGTCAGGTAGCCCCTAATCCCACTGTCCCTAAGTGGTGGGGACATACCTGGAGGGCTCTCAGAGACCTGAGGCATGTTGTCTCAGAGCGTCTCTCTCCCTGGTCACATGGGGTGACCAGCTCCATGCAAGCACATTCAGGTAGGTGGCAAAACTAAGGAAGACAAGTCTGGGTCAGCATTATGCCTAAGCCAGGCACAGAGGAAGTTTATTTAGGTTGTATTTGACTTAGTAGAGAAAAGCCAGGGAGGAACATAGCTCTTGGCTCATCAGCACAATAATATTTTATTTGCTACGTTGTTTCTAAGTTATGTGATTTCAGTGCTAACTCAGAGTTATTTTTTAAAATTTCAATGAATAAATCAGTTTCAGTTTTTGTTTGTTTGTTTCTTTGGGTTTGTTTGTTTGTTTGTTTTTAAATAAATGTTCACTAAATAACTAATGAAATTAGTTATGAAATTCACTAAGCTGACTGAAGCCACACCACTGCTGTTTCTCTACTTATCATGCAGTACCTCCCATGGACAGATGCAGTTGCTATGCAATTGTTTCTTTCGTTTAGGAGGAGTGATATTTAGAGGACTGTTCCCTCCTTGCTAAATACTTGTTTTGGGCTCTCACAAGCCAGATCTCTGTTGTTTCCCAGTAAATCAGTGGGTTGCCTTCCTGGCTTAGTGTATGTGAAGGTTTGGTGAACAACCATACCATTGGGGTTTCTCCAGTAGGCACCAATTTTTCAGCCAGTCCTCCTTGCACCATGCAAGCTGAAGTCCCTTAGTTTCCCTGTGTTTGTAAGGCTTCAAGGAGAGGGCACTCCTTGGAAAGCATTATGGTATGAATTCAGTCTGGACATTAGGCATATAGGAATGTAAAACACTGGAGGCTCTGTGGGGAATCACCTCCTGTTGTTGAGGAGGTTGCAGTATTCCTCAATCTTGTTTCGCTACGTTAACAGCCCTGAAATCTGGGTGGCAGCATGAACCTCAGTGTAAGTAGTTTCAGCTTCGATGGGGCAAGGTTTTGCAAATTTTTCTTTTTGTTGCAGTCCTTGCTATAGTTACCCCTGCTTGGATCCTTCTAGGCCAGATTGCTATAAAGCAGAATAACAGAGGACTGTTTACCACTGCAGACTGCTCAGTACCTTTTAGGGGCTGACACCAGCACTCTGTACTGATACTCCCATGATCAGCACCGGCTGTTATTTTGCTGCCATAGGTACAGTGAAGCTCTGGTTTCAACTTAGAGAGCACTGACCCACCTGAATACTGGCTGCCTTGAGCACTCCCTCTCCCCTCTTCTTCCACAACAATCCTTGGCTACCCGAGATGCTCCTGCAGTTTTTAACCTTAACATTAAGCTTGCAGATATTAGGGTAAAAGCTGTGTCAGCTGAAATCCCTGGCTCCACAACTGACTCCCAAATTTGTAGTTTAGCCTTAACCTTAGCATAAGCAAATCAGGTTATTTTGCAAGTACATGATTTAGTGACATCACCAAATTCCTGGCTAATAAAGAACTTTCCAAAAGCAAATAATAAATGGCAGGAAAGCATATCCTTGAAGTAGGTTTTGGGTACAAAAGCTGAGCCTTGGCATATCAGTCTTTTCAGTAATGAGATAAAAAACACAGAACCAGATTTTAGGATCAAAAATGTATCTCCTTGTTCTACACATCGCACATTGTATAGTTTAATGATATGTAATGAACAGCACACCTGACACTGTGGGTGAGCATCACCACAGTGATGCCACTGTCTCCAGGCAGAACTCTTTCATACCCTTATAAATCCAAAAGAAAAATCAGGCAGTTCAGTGCAATGTATTGTCCTGGGAAAGAGCATCTGGTTACCGCAGACCAAAATTTTTTTTTTTTTTTTTTTTTCTCCAAGGGAACATATTGAGTGAACTATATTATTTTCTAGATAATGGACAAAAACATTCTTTATTATGAAAACTTTATGGTTTTTCATAAGCATTAATAATGTTGGGGGTGTGTGGGTGGGAGAGCAGGTGGATAGAAACGATAAATGGCAAAGCAAAATGGGATAGCTATGAGGCTGTAATTTCTTATGAAGTATTTCTCCATATGATACCTCTTTCGTTTATAGCATTTTTCTAAAAGAGAAATACTTTGCATTTCCTGCAGCCTTCACATTTTTACTGCTTTTTATAAGTGTAGTACAATGGGAAGGGGATGGCTTAGGAAAGCCTTTATTTATCCAGATGATGTACAGTACTAATAGCAGTGGAAATTTCCTCATGCTCTGGGCCAGTGTCTGAATCTTGTCTAAAAATAATTTCTTAGGCTTAAAGTATTCTTCCTCTCCAGTGCTCATTTACTCTCCAGTGACTCTCCCAGTCCTACTGAGATGGGATAAACTTGCTTGCTGTTCTAAAAATATTTTCTTCTGCATAATAAATTAGATATTTTCCCCTCATTATCTTCTTCAGAAGTCACAGAGCAGTAGTAGTGGCAGTAGTTGCGGCACACGTGGATGGGTTCAGGTGGATTCCTGAGGTGGGCTCCATGTCAGAGTACCAGGAATCCTTGCATCTTATTTTTACCTGGAAAATTCTGTCATTAAATCTGATTCCTACATTGTAGCAGCCAAACGTTTCAACTTCCAGTGTTCTGACTCCGAGTGGCACTAGTGGTCATGGATTTTTTCCTATTGTAGCCACTTTGCCTCACTATTGCTATTCTAAAATCTTTCTCACAAATAGTAGTAAGAGTTTAGAACTGTCCTGCTTGTGAAACTTACAATCGTATTTTCCATTCAGAGTCCAGAAAACTTTATTGACACGGAATAAACACAGTTCTTTCTTCTGCAGTGTGCACAGAAATGCTTTTCTGAAGTGATCAGTTGCTTTTTGATTGAAACTTGTCTTCATAGCTATACAGACTTTTTTTCACACCTGAAATTAAAATGCAATGAGCTTGAAATATTGCTATGTAGATCCCCTTCTCTCTAAATTAAAAAAAAAATATTCCATTTTCAAGAATAATACAAAAATTCATTAGCATAGGAATGAATATTTGCAGTCCTATTAATCAGAAGCAAATAATGTAATGAGCAAGATCAAAAATCAGTGCTGGCTCTTCCTGCTAGTAGTTGTGGGCATTTTATT
The DNA here is from genome assembly GCA_020745705.1 of Hemiprocne comata. NCBI lineage: Eukaryota > Metazoa > Chordata > Aves > Apodiformes > Apodidae > Hemiprocne > Hemiprocne comata. The sequence continues at coordinate 75,613,346 of CM036588.1, read as the reverse complement.
AATATTTATATGAAAAAAATCTGGTCAATTAATTATTACTAAGAACTTTATTCAGCAGGGCTAGAGAGATTTTGTTGGTTTTCCCTATTGTGCTCCCCTTTCTTTGTCCCCATGACCTGTATGCTGGAGGCATTAGATCTATTTTTATTTATGTAACAGGGAAAACTTGAGAAGCCTACTATTGATTTCATTGATTTGAAACATGTAACTAGTACCAAAAAGACAGGTTAGAATGGATACCAGCTCCTCAGAGGCTTCTGCAGCCAGTTTAAAGGGTTAAGATAGGAGCTGAAAAGTCAGTTGGAAGAAGTAACTGTATCAGGCTGGATAAATGCTTTTGTCCCTCTGTGCTTACAAGTTCAAATGTAATGCCTGACAATTAGGTTGGAACATGTCAAAAAAGAGATTCTTACAGGAAACTCTACCTGGGTAATTTGCATTTGTCCATAAAGCAAGCTGGAGAACAGCAGAGTGAAGAGAGCCTCAGCCTACATCTAGCAGGGAAAATGCTGCAATATGAATTAATTTTCATTAAAAAGATGTGTGAATCAGCAGGAGAACAAACTGAAACTCTGCAGATGGAGAGGGCAGTGGCAGGAAAGCATCATCAGGGAGGCCCTGTGCTGCAAGTTCTCATTTTACAGAAAAGACAAATGCATTTACCCGGTCAGCTGATGGAGGTTTCTTTGATTGTAGGTGGTGTATGACTGCTAGTGTGTATGGGTTCTTACGGCTCTGGGGAATTTTGGTTTGGTTCTAGTAGCTGAAAACCCTTGAAAACTATTGGAAAAATCTAACAGCAGTGAGTTATCCAGACACTCAGTCTGACATCCCTGCAGAACACTGGCCTGCAAAAAAACACAGAAGGAACTTTTCCCTTCTCAAAAAGGTCAATCCATTAGCCACAAAAACAACAGATGTTGAAAGGAAGTAATTTTAAACTGTAAGATTTGAATTGGCAGCAGCGGAAGATGAGTTGCCAAAATGTGTCTTTGTTTTGTGTTTCTGAAAGCCTCAGTTCCTCTTAGTGGAAGATTTCCATGTTTGGCCCCTGCACAGATATACTTGTGTTACACTTAATCTGCTGTGGCGCAATCAGAAAATAAAATCAAGATAAAATGAAATGGCCCGTGGAGCAGGTCCAGAGCCGTTAGCCAGTGGCAAGCTCGGTACTGCTCTGGTTTGAGTACTAGTGGTACTAGAAGTGGTGATTTTTGAGGTATATCAGTGCAGGCTGCAATCACTGGGAGTCAGGTGAGGGTTCTTGCCATGTGGATGGGAAGAAGTGATGGGGATTTGGTCCCTGGAACTTCCCAAATCCAGCTTTTGTGTCTTCATGTAAGCACTTCAGTCCCAGGGTAATGGCAGCTCCAATGGTTTTTCCTTAGGAGCTTCCCCTTGTTTCTGGTGTGCCAGAGCTGCTGTAGGATTAAAGTTACTGCGCAGAATCCCCTATGCATAAGCAAAGTTAAGAAAAAGAGATTATGTTATTAGGGATCTGTGGAAATCCACTAAAAAAGGCAGAATTTCGAGGAGAAGAAAAGTACAGATGTGATTTCTCATTGAGTGTATAGGACAGTTCAGAAACTATAATTACTTTGTAATAAGTTGTACAGAATCCTTTTTAATTATTACATGTACATACAAAGAAATAAGAAGCATTTTGTAAATGTAGTGGTCAGAGGAGTAATTGAAATGTTAATTCTAATTTCATGGTATGTTCATGCATTGATTTTTAATTTCATGTTATCCATTAATTAGTAAATGCCTATAAAGTGCATTGAAGATAGAAAATGCCATAAATTACTATGTAGTACTTTTACTGTCATTATCCACTTGGTTTAATTAGTTCTTGTACATTTTAATTGGATTATTGAGATGTAAACTTAAGAGAATATGATTTCGGACAAAATGCTGTTCTCAGAATCCTGGCGAAGTGAGCAGCTGCAGTGCCCGTACATACACATAAGATGACTAGCTTGTTTATGTGGCTTGATACATACATATTTTTTAATTTGTCCTACATGAACGTGTGCATCTGCTGGCTTCCCTCGCTCCTAAAATTATCCTTGTCTAAGACTAGGGTAAGACACATTCAGCCTGTCTTAGTGATGGCATTTCTACAGAAGGATGTGTCACATTGCTAAGCAATGATTTATGGAAGACTAGAAAGAAGAAGATTACAGCACAAAGATTAGAAGATTCTCAGTTTCCCTGTGAGGCCAGCATATTTCTGTCACCCTTTGAAGAACTGGAGTTAGCTTTAAACTAACAGTATCTTTAACAGTATCTGGTTGTAGTTTTTCTTTTTTCTTTCCATGTCAGTAATAATGATGAAACCTGCTGACCTTGTCCTTCATTCTTGCCTGTGGTTCAGAAGGATGTATGGAAAAGAACTGTTTCTATTCAGCCTTAGTTATTTATTTAGAAATAACTGCTTTTAAGGGAAGTGCCGACATCTGATCCTCCAGGAAGAAAACCTTTGGCAGGTTTTCCTTTCAATTTGGTCCAAACTGCTTCGCTTCACCTCCCTGCAAGATCAGGGACTTTCTGGGTTTGCGTAAAGTTGTAGATGGTCTAGTTCCAGAACCTGCTTCATTTCCAAAGCAGTAATTGGGCAGCTGGCAAATTGTCCCATGTCTGCTTGCAACAAGGCTCCGTGTTTTGCATTTTTCAGGGTGTTTTGGTTTTAGTGCTTATAAGACCCCATTCTTCAAAATCCGCTACTCCCTCAAAAATAAAAAAAAAAACAGTGGAAAAAGGAACACATTTGCTTTTATAAAATACATTTATTGAAGTTAAATCAGTGGGGATTTTCTGATACATGGCTGACTTGCAAAATTCTCTTCAACATCTTTGCATATTTGGCAGTATAAGGAAGTACTTACCACTTGGATTGCTGAAACTATAACGGGATTCCAGTTGACAAGTGAAAAAAGCAGACTATGTGATTATTCTTTTTTCTTAACTTTTTTTTTGTTAGCTATTTTCATCTTATACTTTTTTCTGTCATTTTCTTTGTGCAAATATCAGCTTGCTTCTAATAAGAGATCAGGAATAAGGCTGATGGGTAAGTTATATTGAGCAGGGTGCCAATCCAGTTCTCCTTGCAAATAATGGAAAGTAGCCTACTGAAGCTAGTGAGTTTTGGGACAAATCCTAAAGCATATAACAGCTTTCTGTTTCCATAGTGCTGAGTTCTTGATAAAAAAATATTGATGTTTGTCCCCTTTTTAAATCATAGTTTTCTGTTAGTCAGTTCTGGGGTCTTTTGTAGTGGCATCTTATCCCCAGTTCTTTAGACTTTGTAGGACGGAACCCAATTGTCCCTGTCTTCAGATATTAGGAAGTTAAAATCTTTTCTTTAACCTTTGATGAATGTTTGCTATGTCAGCCCAGGAAATCAAGTTTCTGGATTAGATCCTCTTTATTTCCCATGGTGCTGCAGCTGCAAGAGTTCCCTATGCAGTGATCTTGCTTTGTGCACATTGTTTATCTAATGTTACAAACAGAGCAAGTACTCATCCCCTGAAGATAGGGGTGGTTTTTTGGGCCTCTAATATTTCCTTGTTGGAAGCAATTGTTTCAGCTGCAGCCTACCAGTTTAGCTTCAGAAACGCTTGCCCTTGGCAATTGTATATCAGTGGTGACAAAATGTACAGCAATTTGATTCTCTTTCCTTTCCCTGTATATTCCAAGCGTTATGGTGTATGTTGTCCCTAATTGCTGGGAACTGAATGAGGTTGGCAAAGTTTTGCTGGCAATTCTGAAGCAACGGTTGTGCTGTACTTAGGTTAAATGTTATTTCTTGGAATCTCCAAATTGGCCTCCTCTGTTTCACCTCTCTTTCATTTGTTTTTAAAGCTCCAGTATGTTCTGGCATGCCTGTGGTGATGCAAGACATACACAGGGATTTTCTCAACCAATTAATTTCTTCTCTGCTTAAAAACCCAGGAAAGTGAAAAACCCGCACACTTCAATGCCTACCTATTAGTACAACAGCAGTTTCTAGAGTTCGTGCGTCTCCTCTTGAATTGATCAAATAATAATAGCTTAGATTAGAAACCCTGATTTGGGTGTTGGTTTTCTTTTTGCTTTTGCTGTTCATAACCAAGTAGGACAAAATCTCCAATAACAAGCATATCACTGCAACACTGTGTTGTGCAGAACATTATGCTACAGCATGCAATGTTAAGCTAGCACTAGATAGAATAGTTCACTTACTTAATGTATTGAACACAGCTTAATTAAATATTTAATGGATTTTTCCTGCTGAGAGGAATCAGCAGAATAACAAGTGTGTTCATGGAGATGAAAGCTGCAGAGGAAGGTGATCTGTGAGGATCACTGTTCATTCAATAACCCTGTGAGCTGTCTTTCCAGTTACTGTATACTTTTCTTCCAAATGTGGTATTGCGTGCATTAATATGTATATGCATATTTCAGCGACCCCAAACCAGTAAAGAATTTCAAATTATTATTGCATGGCATGATAGTAAATATTAAGTTTGGAGCCAATACATCCCTTGGACACATTCAGAGTCAGAACATGGAGTGAACATGAGGTTAACAGTAATACAGAAGCAGATGAGATGCCTGCAGGCATGGGGTTCATGGGCCACTCTCTGCACATTTCACCAACGGTACACTTCCAAAATGTTTTAGAAAACTTCACTTACTGCAAGCAGCAGAAATGCTGTTGTCAGAGGCCAGGCTAATACACAATGTCATTGACATGGCCATCTCTGGCATCACTGCACGAGCTAAACAATTGCTTCAGCCAGGCTGAGTGGTGTGATAGGAGAACAACACCTATTTGAAGACAGTAATCTTTTTTCCACTGCAATCTCTACAGACCCTGTGGTCTCAACTCCTAAAGGCTGTTGTCATTTGGGACAGCGTTCTGTTCTCCTCTTACCCATTTCACCTCAGCAAATTTCCCTGTGGCTGCCCAGGTTGAGGCATACTCACAGAAGGACCACCCCTGCTTTGAGGACTTGAATGCTTCTGTCATTTTCCCTGTTACAGCTTAATGCCTTGTGTCTACAATTGTTCTAAGGTTTTCATAAAAATGACCTGCCCAGGCATTTTGAGGTGGCTATTTTGTTTTTTATACTAGGGACTTACCTTTCAGGTTACATTACTAGGTTTATAACTGACATAAGTCTCACTAATCCATTCCTTAGAATTCTTTGTCTCTCACTATCAATTTTTCTTCTCGTTGCTCACCTTACAACCTGTCTGTTTGACTTGGGCTACCTTTTAGTGTGGGTTGTTCCTTCATTAGTTTAGTAGGGTTTAATTGCTATGTATTAAATGGGACAGTCTTATTTAACAAGTTTTGCCACTTCCCCTGTACTTTGCAGGAACCAGAGGTCTAAGGTGTAGCTTGTACAATCTAGGAGCATTGTCTCTTGATGTACTTACTGTATTAAGAACAGTCTTCTCATTTTGTGGTTCTGTAGCTCAAACTTGAAGGGGTCATACTCCATGGCCAGAGGTCTTGCATGCTATTGCAGTACAAGTAAATAAATAATGCTCAAGGCGACTAAATATGCCACAGTCTTTACACCATCCTGAATGGCATTGTCAGAACTGGTAATCAATTGCTGAAATTGCTAGAGCCAGGGTGTCTACACAAGGCTTGAACAAGTGAAAACTGTCGATGAGCAGGCAGCTTCCTTCTGCATTCATGTAATTTCTACCTGATGGGAAGGCAATGGCTGTATAAAACTGCTTTAGTTCTTTAGTTCCATCTTAGTCTTGCAGCTTCACTGGGCATTATGATAGTTTCACTGACGTATCTTTAACTCTTCTTTCTTCTCCAACGATCTTTCTTGTTTTTCTCATTAAAAAAAATCTGTCAATAACAATTAAAAAAAAATATTGGCAAAAGATGTCTGCTTTCCTGTGTTGCTTTCTCTGGACAAAATGAGAACCAATCAATGTTTTGAAAAAGCCCACAAAGGGCTCTGAATGCTGGCTTCTCTATCCCTATTATTAGCATGTTGCACCACATCAGTGTGAGGAATTACCAGTGAACTGGAGACTGAGGGTTTGATCAGATGTGAGACATACACTGTAAAAAAATTTGCAATAGTTTTTAAACTGCTGTAGCAACACAGGGAGTGAGTTCAACACAGGACGTATCACTTTCTTTTAGATAAGCTCTGAATGCTTCACTTCACAGAAGCCCAAATATTGAAGGTTGTTTTTTTGTTGGTGGTTTGTTGTTTGTTTGTTTGCTTTTTAAATTAAAAAGGAATGGATAAACAGCCCAGTTCTGAAGAAAAGGGAGAAGAAAATGGGAATTACCAGAGCTGCAGTTGGAATTGAATGTTGTCACAGCCGTATTTACTGGAGAGGTTGTGTTACTCCCGCTGCTTTCATTACTTGGTTCCCAGTTTTGTACTCAAGAACTGATGCTTGGCTGGAAACAATGGTTTTGTTTGTATTTTTAAGCTAATCTAGTGTTTAAAGTGAGTCTAAGGGAAATATTCAAAATAATCTAAACCTCAGAGTGGGAAGTCAAGCTAAGCGATGGACTGCTAGTGTCCTTCTGGCAAAGGGGTAAGTGATGGATAAATGACCAATTTCACAAGAGCCCACTGTGTTGCAGAGGAGAACTGCATTTTGGGGAGATTTGTTGAAACTTCAATGCCCACTTACAAAATACTGTCCTACTGAGGAAGGAGATGGGTATAAAAAGCCTTTGTGTAGCCATGCAGTCAGCCAGACTGGGTGGGTGGCTGATTTAAATATTTTCGAATAAATGAAGATAATTCTAAATGAAATGTACTATGTTACAAACCATTGGAGATCTGTCACATGTACTCTTGTTGTAGATTAGTTTTATTTAAGCCTACATAGATTTATAAAAAAACAGTTCCTATTTTCTTTTTCATAAAAACATTGTATTAATAAGTAACAGTAATGACACTGAAGAGGCAGGTTAAAAAGAAGCTTTTAGCTTGAAAATACTGTATTTTGTCTTGTAGATTCAGGGAAGTGATACTACAGTGTGGAGCCTTGCCTCTTCACTTGATTAGAGAGCTGGTTTGGATCACAGTTTCTGGGACCTAAGTAGTATGGCTTATTTGGAATGATGGAGTATGTAAATGGCCACGGAGCCTGTGATTCCTGTTTTTTGTCTATTTCTCAAGGAACCTGCTACTCTGGTCAATTCTTGTCAATTTTCATTTGTGATACCAGAGCTCAAACTTGAAAATGACATATAAAGGAAGAGGGGAGGGGGAAAAAAGGCTCATGTAAAGTATTGAGTGTCCATCAGGGCAAGGTATTTTCCTACATTCCTCCTTGTGGACAGCAGTGCCTGTCTTCCTGGTATGGTATTGCTTAATTTCAAATTTTTTTTCTTTTTTCTCCCCAAGGATTTCTCCTACCTTAATCTCATTCCAGTGCTTGTGTTTACTAAGTGTGTTGCAAAGGCTTAAAAGTATGATTTAATACAGTTATGTTGGTTTGATAGAGAAGGACAGATAATCTCCATCTTCATCCCTGTAGATACTGTGCCAGAATTTGCCACTTTTACAGGGTTGGGGGAAAGCAAAAGATTTTGCTGTAGGGCATGCACCCTTTCTTGCTTCCCACCACATAATCATCTACTTTCCTTCCATCAGCAATAGTGGAAAGAAGCATCTGGTCCCTTATTAACTCACTAATCAGATATGAACACAAAGCAAAGTCCAGTGTTACCCAAACGATGAACAGGAGCACAATTAAACCCACAGATGCTCTGGTTATGTGTCTATATTGGATCCCAGCCAGAGCAAACCGTTAGCTGTGTGGAAAAGTTGCCAACCTCTTCACGATAAAATCAACGCAGAAAAATGTTATAATTAACGATTTCGTTCTAACATCTTTGGATGCCTTTAAGTTATTGTTTCAGGTATGTTTTCTGCTGAGTTGGAAAGGTGCCTGCTTCTGTATTTCATTTTGCTTCTAAGGATCAGTCATCTAACCACTTGTTTAATCTTGAGCAGTTACAAAGCATGTTAATCTACATGTACCTCACTGAAATGAACAAACAGTTTAGGAATTTTGGCCAAGACATGTGAAAGCAATTTCTGTGTCAATTTGAGTGACAGTATCTTTTCCTGGCACCTCCTGTGAGAAATCCGTGACCTGGGGATTCCAGGTTTGCCCCAGAGGAGGGCCATCAAAGTCTCCAATCAGTTTACCCACTGAAATAAAAAGCAAAGTGCCAACATAAGTCTCCTTCCAGGATTTTTCATTCTATTATAGATTCTAAGTCCAAATTCAAGTCTGGCTGAGCCACAGTCACCAGGAAAACCAGAGCAGGAGGGGCTAACTGCTCTCTATTCCTCTTGCCTGAAGCATCTTTGGTGGCTCTCCTGAAGGCTCCTTGTCATGGTGTTTAATCTGCTCTAAATGCAGGCTGCCATCAACAGGGATGGTCTTGTTCCACCTCCACCCCTGGGGCTGTGTGTTCCCTCCATCTCCCTTGCATCCAATATAGGTACGGTGAGCCAGATGAGTGCAATCATCCCCTGGAAAACCAGTTATTTTTAAGTGGTTGATTTATTTTATATTTTAATTTTTTTTCATTTACTCATGAAGCTGATCCAGCTCACTGCATGGTTGCATGATAGCTAGATCATGAGAAACGTGTAGGTGGCAGTAGGATAAAGTTCACAGCAAACTTTGTTTCAAAAGAAATTCTCTATTTTGAAAAAATGATATAAACATTTCAACTTTTTCACTTTCTGCAGCTGTTACTGGTGCGTCGGCTTTGCTGTGGTGCCAGTGCTGCTTGGGAGGGAGTTCACAAATGCCACCCTGTCAAAGCAGAGAATGGTGAGACGCATTCTGAAATGCCAAGGGCACGTGGGCATCAGAGCTTTGGAAAACCAGCCGATATTTTGAGTCACTTTCCCTTTCACATAACATACTGCCTTTAATCTCATTTAAAGCTGAAAAGTGTGCTGATGTATCTATACCTGCTACAGATTTATTAAGAGATACCATATAAACAAACTATGCCTAAGCAATGGGTTTAAGACAGACACTGGGTTGTGAACAAAGTCAAGTTTGGGTTTGTTCAAAGCTGGCAGTTTACTTTTACCTATTGTAAAGTCAGGAGCTAAAGATGAGATGTTTTGAATACCAAGGTGTCTGTAATGAAGGATTTTGTTTCTGGTCACCTTTAGCTAGATGACATTACCCCTGATATCTTTTGTGTGATGGAAGTAGGTATGCAATGAAGTAGAAAATATTACTGTCTACTGTCAGTCCACTAATTGTTGTATGTACTAACACTCTATAAACACTGTATAAGACTCTGTTAGGGAAAGTTGTTCTATATTGTATCGTAAAATATTCTTTAGCGAATGCACTAATCTAACTTATACTGGTATAGTGACTAAAGGAGGGGCAGCTGGGGTCTGTGCTTGTCAGGTTGGAAAATGAAGACTCCTCTGATGGTGAAAGGGCTTGAGAAGGAGTGGATGTGGCCATGTGAGTCAGTGAGTGCTTGCATGGCTGGTGTTGACAATAGGAATTTGGCTTTTATGACCAGGGGATTCTCTCTGAGTGTCAAGGGATCTTAGGAAGAGATGGGATCCACCTGACCAGATCAGGCACAAGCATTCTTGCCAGTGTGCTGGGAAACCTGCTGATAAGAACTTTAACCTAGGGATGGACAGGAGAGAGCCGATGACAAACAGCCAAGTGAGGAAATAGTGGACCAGATGGATAAGCAAGGGATGTGGGGTTATGTGGACAAGAGAGACAAAAGAAATTACACACAGGACTGAAGGGTGCCCAGCTAAAGCATATGCACCTAAATGAGGAGGTGCCAAGAGGACAACATTGCAGGGGAAACTCTAGCACTTTTCCTGGGAAATCAGTGCAAATGGGCATCTCTTTGCAACACCTGCAGGCTGATGCAGACAGCCTGGGGAGCACACAGGAGGAGTGAGAGGTCTGCGTGCAGTCACAGGTTATGGCCTCACTGGGATCCTGGCAGCATGGTGGGGTAGCTCCTGTGGCTGGGGTGCTGCCATGGATGAATAGAGGCTCTGTAGGATGGGTGATGGGCCAGCAGGGAACTAATGGGCTACGACTAGAGAACAGCCAGTGTGAGTGTCAGCTAGACACATGAATGATAGGTAGAACAACTAGAAGCACCTATAACTAAAATTACTTGAACTTTTCATTTTTAAAGCTCTTGCTACTTCCTTCCAATTTGCAAATGACATTTTTCAAGTCTGAACCCTTCTCAAAAGTATTTTTGGAAAGTCTGAACAAAAAACAGTTTAGCCATCTTTGTGTAAAATGACTGCAATGAAAGTATTCATTTGCTGTGACACATTTTTGGCAGACAGCTATTGAACAGCTTTAGGGCCTCATTGGAAATGTCCAAAAGTGTTTTTAAAATCATTGTATAATTATTATTGGTTATAATAATGCTTGGAATATCCACTCAGCAGTCAGAGACTTAAAGGACTAGATAGTCAGCAAACAGCAATGAAAAGCCAGTGCTAGCCCTCAAGGACTTGCAAGAGAATTTGCCAGCAACAATGGCTGCAGGTCCAGGGATGAGCAGGACACAGCAGTGAAAATGTCACTGAGTTGGCAAACCACGGTCAGCTGTAGAGATTGAATGGGATGTGGGTCCAGATTCCTGCTGGCATTTGGTGCACGATGGGAAAGAATTGAAAGGAAATGGGACTGCCATCCTTGCTGCTGGACAAAGGCTGCAGCAACCCCAGCGCTGCCATCCCCAGGATTATTTGCCTCATCTCTCTCCACTCAGCCTGTGAATGAGAATTGTTCAGGGCACTAAGGCAGTATTGCAAAAAATCAGTTTTAATGTGAAAAATAAGTGTTCGTTTGGGAGCAGTTGTTGTCATCATCACTGATGACATCAGCCCAGGCATAGGGAAGTATTTGGCATCTGAGCAATAAGGTAGACTATCTGAAAGTAAAGTTTTAAAATTGCCAGGAGATTGAATAATTATGTCGCACTTCCCACTCTCGTTTTGATCTTGTTACACAAGCTTGAGTGAATGTGAAATTAGATCCTCTCCTTATAGAAACGTTCCAGATTAGTTTCAGTTGATAGGTTTTTCGTTCCGTTATTAGAGCTAAATTTGTTTCAAACTTTTGAAGTTTGAGTTTATTAAACTATTTCTAATGGCCACACTTTATGAATTCTCCTTTCCCATTTGTATCTGTATAATAAAGCTGTGCCTCCTGAAGACAGAAATGTGGAGGCGTTTCATATTGATGGAGAACACGGTGTTCCCTGAAGCTGTTCATCTCAGATCCGTGCTTTCCATGGCACCCCATCATTGCAAGCTGTGAAATGCTCCTCCTGAGAGACACTGTTAATGTTGAGTTGGGGCAAGTGAACACTCTTTCCCGAAGCTTTTGGATTAAAAAATTTCAGGTATTTTTCAGTCAACTGTTTATTTCATGGAAAGAAATACATTAGAACTTAAAAAAAATCTAACATCATATGACCTTTTAACTAATATACTGCTGAATTAGAAGAATAAGAAAATACTTTATTTATTGCTGCCTTTCCCCCAAGCTGTTCTCTTTTAGTTGCATTAAAATTGAATTTATTTGGGCATAAAAGATGACAGCTCCTTTTCATGGCCTTTTACTGTATTTTTGCTGTGGCTGGTCAGATGCTTTTATCTCAAGCTTTGTTCTTTACAGTGGAAAAAAAATTCAGAGGATTTAAGAGTGTGACAGAGTTTTCAGCGAAAATAAAATTTTTACACAATACTTAGCGCTGACCAGGAAATGGGATTTAATGATGGCAAAGCTCCACAATTTGCTGGAACTCTTGTTGCCAGTGATGGCTTTCAGGGTTGGTACTGCAGCTCAGAAACATGTCCATCCTTTTGGGCTTCACTCTGCGGCATGGATCCGGGTGGGTCTTTCTTTTGCGCTCTGAGGAGCAGCCTGGACCTGTGGTAGCAGCTCAGATGTGATTCCTATGCCATGACTTTGGCAAGTGACTGTTAGAGGAGGAAGCTGGTGTGGGCCTCTGGGTTGCCCTTGCTAGGTCATACTGGGACCCAACTGGATGGAGCCAGAGGGTCTGGCATGTCACTGTGAAAGTGGATGTACCTGAAAAATGGATCAGCTGAAAGGACATCTCGGAATGGTGCTTGGGAAGGGAAAACATGCAGGACTTGGCATGGTGAGAATGCAAAGCGTAGGTCGAGGAGCAGGAGAACTTTTATTGTGATCAAATAACAGCTGATAATTCAAGGAAAATATGACGAATAAGAACAAAGGAATAGCATTTGCTGTAACCATTTTTTGTGGTGCCTTTAAAATAGGACCACAGCAGAAAATAATCCTTAGCTAGTCTGATCCTGTGGCACTGGCTGATCTTCCCCCAGGCAGGCAGCAAAGTGCCAAGGGAGCCAGCTGGGGCAGTGCTGGTGGGATGGGCAGGGCACATGTTCACTAGGTGCCTTCTGCAGAGCCAGCCCTGCTCATGTGGCTGCAACCTCATCATCCGCCACTGCTGATATTAGGTACTGTACATTTTCCCCTCAAGAACCAGGTATCTTCTTCAATGTTAAGTAATTATAAAATTGCAAAATTGGAGGTAGTAAGGGCCTATTAAGCCAGGCACCCTCCTCTGCCTGCAGGGGATTGTGCCGGGGAAACTAGGTGATGTAAAAGTGGGAATTCAACCAATTATTCACCTAGTGGTTTCAGTTCATCCACCTCAGTCACTGAGATACATTGGATCATCTTTCTTTGTACGCCGCATGAATGGATTATCAAGTTTCATTCTCCAATCATCTGCAAGGTAGATTTATGTAGAGTCTTTCTATCTCTCAGCAAGCTGGGAAATTTAAACCTCTCCCAGCACCGTGACAGAATATTCTCAAGGAAGAAATATGAATATCCCAATCTTAATTCCTGGGGGAGCTAATTCCATGGCATGCGACCTTCGGCTTGAGAGAGAGTTGCAGTAGGGGCCTGTGTCTCCTTCTGTCTGGTAACAGCTCCATAAGGCTTCACTGTTCTCACTGTAGAGGACTGATGAGGTGAGGGTTGAGGCGGTGCCGGCTCTCCGTGATGTAATGCGACCCCTCGCAGTGGAGGGACGGGAGGGACACGAGGGCGGCTGTGTCCGTACCTTTGATTTAGGCATGGGAAGCTGGGCAGCAGGACGGGGGCGCCGGGGCTGGGGGCCGCCGCCATGTCCCTCCAGCGGCTGTGGGGCAGCCTCCGCACCTGCACCCGCCGGGCTCCCCCCGGCCATTGCCACACACCCTGGGGCGGCAGCCGGGGGTAGGCGAAGGCCGGCTGCAGTACGGGTGGGGGGAACCGGCCTCGCTGGCAGCGGCGCGTGAGCGGCAGGTGGCGCTCGCGAGCCGCACGGCTGCAGCGCCGCCACCCTCCCTCCTTTCCCGCTGCCCCGCCCGCGCGGGCCCGCACGTGGCGCGCGCCCCGGTGAAAAGGCGCGAGCCGCCCCCCGCCCGCCACTGGCACCGGCAGCGGTCGCTCCTTCCGCTGCGGCGGAGCCGGGTCGCGCGTCCTGGACGGCCCTCCCGGCCTCCCTCTCTTCACCATGGTGCGCCGGAGCGGGGCTCTGCATCCTGCCCACCCGGCGAGCCCGCATCCCTTAGCCGAGGGGCAGCGGTCACCGTGAGAGGCGCCGCTTCCAGCGCCGGGCAGCCCCGGCGCCGCAGGGAAGACGAGGTGCACGCCGCTGCCGCTGACCTGTTGAAAGAGCCGGGCTCCTTGGGGTTTCCTTTGTCTTGGTGTTGTGTTTGGTTTTTTTTGTGTTTTGGTTTTTTTTTTTTTACCTTCTCGACAAGGGAAGTTTGCTCCCCAGACTGTGGCTCGGCTTCCTCCACACCCTTTCCTCCTCTTCCTCCTTTTTTCCAGGATCCGCCGCTTGGGGCCAGAAGTTCTTTCCCTCATAACCGCTAGCCCCAACCCCGGCCCCCAGCCGCCGCCAGCACTGGAGCTGGGGACACCCCTCTGTCCCCCCTCCTCCCGCAGGTGCTGGCCGCGGGCTCCGAGCTTTCCCGTTCCCCAGCGGCCGCGACGGTGGGGCGGTCCCGGGAGGGCTGTACCCCCTTGGCGGCGGGGTGTCCCCGGGCTGCCCGGCCGCCACCATGTCGAAAGTGGCGGCGGAAAGTTGCGGGGCGGCGCCGGCCGAGGACTTGTCCAAGGTGTCGGACGAGGAGCTGCTCAAGTGGAGCAAGGAGGAGCTGATCCGCAGCCTCCGCCGAGCCGAGGCCGAGAAGATGAGCGCGATGCTGGACCACAGCAACCTCATCCGCGAGGTGAACCGCCGCCTCCAGCTCCACCTCGGCGAGATCCGCGGCTTGAAGGTAGTGGGGAGGGCAGAGTGGGATCCCCGAAGTTTCTGCCGTGTGTCCGCGTCCCCCGCCCGTCCGGCTGGGAGCGATCTCATCAGGTGTATGGTTTGGGAGTGTTGTCAGTTACGGAGCTGTTACTGAGAATCGTATGAAAAGTGAACAGGGACTGGAGTGGATAGCGTTTGATCCCGCTTAAAAATCGAGTGTCCGGTTAAGAGATGACCAGCCATTCCGCAGGCTGTGGAGCACAGCTATTGTGTGCTCTGCCCCAGTGTGCTTTGAGGTCATACAAACACTTCAGTCTTGTCACTTCTGTGTTAGACTTCATTGGTTTTTAGTGAGGTGAAATGATCCCGTGTGAAGTGCATGTGAAAAAATAACGTGTAGAGCTGCAGGCATTCAAAAGGTTTTGTGTGGCTTATGCTGTTTTCTGTCCCTAGTGTAAGATGACTTACTCATCCGTCAGGCAGTCTGGGCTGGTCATCTCCAGGATGCAGTGCAGTGTATGGCATGTGATGGCAAACCCTGGGGCTTGGTTTGGGCATGATCAGAACCAATCTCTAGTTTATTGCCTGAAAAAGACACAACACATCTCTGATCAAACCATTTTCCATTGTATATCACTGCAGACTACAGTGAGGGGCAGACCAAGTCTGTAATGACTTAATCCTTCTTAATTTAACTCTTTCGTTGGATAAGAAGCATAGTCCCTAATGTTTCTTTCCCAGTTCGAAGAAGCACGAATATAGTGTGACTATTTACAGATAATGACCCTGATGTAGCATGTACACGTGGATTGTAGACCTAGAAAGTTATCTTAAAGTAGGCATGGCTACAAATAATATTGTGTCTTGTAGCTTTGAGAAATGACATTATTTTTAGGAAATTCCTTCAGCGAGATGAGGTTGGAGGGAAGGAGAGGAGAGACATACGTGCAGTGTTGTGGGCTTTTGAATTGTTATGTTAGAGTGCGTCAGAAGAGAGTTTTTGACTTGTAGAATGGCTTTAAACAACTAAATTACTGAGAAAGTGTCTTTGATAATAGTGTGGCATAAAATAAATAACAGCATGTGGGGGAAGACTGTTCCTGTATCTCAAGTTTTCCTGTTCTGCGAAGTATGAGTGTGCATCCATCCTCTCCCTCTTTTAGACAGTATAGGGTGTCTGGGGGTAAAAAAGACCCATCAATGATAGTACTTTAGTAAAAATAAAGCTTATATTTTCAATGTAAGCTAAATGACAACAATAGTATCTTTCTCCCAGTTATGTGCAAAGGTGTTGTGGAATCATATGGATTTATGCAACTTCCAGATGAGTAACAAAACACACCAAGATGTGTAGGAAGGAGTGATAAATTCCTCTCTCAATTCTGAACTCCTTAAGTGATGTTCAACTTCCACCTTTTGTTCAGATTCCTCAGCTGGAACTTTCAAAAGGAATTTGGGAGAATGAGGTATTGAGCTCAGTGGTGTCTGGACATCTACCTCCTTTGTCCTCTGTGAAATAACTGGTCCATGAGTCAGACTGACCATCTGCACCTGGTTTGGGTAAATGGGTGCCTCCTGCTTCTGACTGATGAATCGTGGGCTTCACCTAGAAATTTTATTAAAATGGGGTCATTTTCAGTATCTCTCACCAGCACAGATTTTTTAGGCTACCTTGTAGCCTCATGGAGATTTCTCCTTTGTCAAATATGGGTTGAAATTGGTCAAGTTCAAAATTATTTTCTGGCAAAGATCAGGCAAACACACACGCATGCACACAAATCCAATGGCGTTCTAAAAGCTTCTTTTTCTTAAGAAACAGTACTAAAATGGTCTTTCTATAAGGCTAAATTTTTAACAGTTGTGGCTAATCTCTGTTTCTAATATCATACACATGAAAAAAGGCAGTAATGTTTAGATAGGAGAAAGATAAATATGGTCACAAACCAGTTAGCAAGATAAAATACTGAAAATGTTTTCTTTGGCATATTATTCTGCTATAGTAATAAGTTGAAAATTTTTGCTTCAGACTGTTCCTCACATAAAGGATCTCATGGAAGAACATACTTGGTTTTCTTAGCAGTGAAAAATCTATTAAAGCAGATTATTTTATTTCAGAGTGGTTGAAGCAATTCTGAATAAGTGGTGGCTGACAAGGTTCTTTTATGCAAATCTGAAACAAACAAATGCTAAGTATTTTAAATCTCTAAAAGGTTCATCTTTATATGTGAATATACTTTAGGGAATAGAGAGTGTAAATGTTAATAATTAATTATTTAAGTGAGATTACAATTTCTGATGTACCTTGCAGTTTTATTCAGCAGATGAATGTTTCTCAAGGGAGTGAGCTCATCACAAGAGCGCTTATGATCTTTGCCCAGTTTGGGAGCTAAATTATTCTGATATTTAGCATGAAAATTAATTAGCACCTGAAACTTTTATGCTGTATCAGAAGTTAGTCTTTGAACCCTTCAAGATTAGCTCCATGTTATAGTCACATATACTGGACAGCATCTTTGTTTGTTTGAAGCATGATGCTGTTAAAATATGCCAGATCTACACAACTATTTGTGCCTCACTTGAGGGCTTAGATTATGGGGTTTATAGCAGTGCTGTTCATCGGCTTGCATAACAGCAATGGTATAATGTTAATTCTTTTAGACTCTTCTCTATCACGGTTATCTTTCTTTTGAAGGATATCAACCAGAAGCTGCAAGAAGATAACCAAGAACTGAGAGACCTTTGCTGCTTTCTGGATGATGACAGGCAGAAAGGCAAGAAGGTGTCCCGTGAGTGGCAGAGACTGGGCCGGTACAGTGCTAGTATTATGCACAAAGAGGTTGCATTATACTTACAGAAGCTGAAAGAACTGGAAGTGAGACAAGAAGAAGTGGTTAAGGAAAACTTGGAGCTGAAAGAATTGTGTGTTTTGCTGGATGAGGAGAAAAGTGGTGGAGCAGGAAGCCGGAGCTCTATTGACAGCCAGATCAGCCTGTGCCAGTTGACTGCGACAAGTGCTTACATTAGAGATGTGGGTGATGGGAGTAGTACTTCTAGCACGGGAAGTACAGACAGTCCAGACCATCATAAACATCATCCAAGTACTAGTCCAGAACATCTTCAAAAAGCTCGGGGTGAGGGAAGCCCTGAGCACCAGAAACACAGGAGTATCAGCCCAGAGCACCTCCAGAAGCCTAGGAGTTCTGGCAGTCCTGATCATCACCTGAAAGGGCCAAGTCCAGAACATCACAAAACCATTGTCAAAGCACCTGAACAACAAAAGCACAGCAGCAGCAGCCCAGAAACTCTCCCAAAGCATGTTTTGAGTAGTAGCCCTGAACACTTTCCAAAGCAGAGGCCTGGTAGTAGCCCTGAGCATCAAAAGCACAGCAGTGGCAGCCCAGATCATCTTCAAAAGCACACGCTGAGTG
The DNA here is from genome assembly GCA_020745705.1 of Hemiprocne comata. NCBI lineage: Eukaryota > Metazoa > Chordata > Aves > Apodiformes > Apodidae > Hemiprocne > Hemiprocne comata. The sequence continues at coordinate 75,595,580 of CM036588.1, read as the reverse complement.
GAAGTACAGAACATCTCCACAAAGTCAGGGGTACGAGCCCTGAGCATCTCAAACACTATGGAGGGAGCCCAGAGCATCTCAAACATCTCAGTGGAGGCAGCAGAGAAGGTACCCTCAGGAGACAAGTAACAGATGACCTGTCACCTCACCACAGAAGTATATACAATGGAATGAATGGTGGGTCGATACATTTAGTGAAAACTCCCTTTGCAAATTACTAAAGTAGTTTCAGTGCTATTTCAATTATTTCTGGAAAAGGAATAATGTTTTATATGAAATGAAAGGTACTAAGTCTGGTGTCAGCATTATTCCTTTGGCAAATTAATGGGAGTATACCTGTTTGTCCATCCAGCAGGTGTTGTGTGGATCAAAAAAGTAGAGGCAAAATGCATCTTGAGTGTTGGTGTAAGGTATTGAGGAGCAGCTCTTGGCCTTGATCCTGTTTGGTGGTTGGTAGATGTAAACTGTTTGTCCCCAGGTAGATTTCTGTTTACATTGGAGAGGAATTACCTGTATTTCTTGTCCTGACTATATTTGAGTCAGCAGAATGGAGGTGAATGTCTCTAATTTAATTTCCATCTTCCTAACTTACCCTATCTGCACCTTTAAAGATTTTAAAACTTCCTGTTTATTGGTGGCAGGCTTCTTAGATAATGTTCCATAAACTTTGGAAAAGACACCAGCTGAAGAGCTAGGATCAGTATAAGTGAATCTGATAGGTCCTAAAGCTTTTCAAAGCCTCACGTTTGCATGTGTTTAATTATAAAAAAATAAAAATTAAGGAAGATCCTAAGGTTGGGGGTTTTTTTTGTTTGTTTTTTGTTGCTTCATTTTAGAAAGATACCAAATAAATATGCCTAGCTTTTAAGACCTGTGTATCCTCACTGATTGAAACTAATTGCTTTTTTTTAAGATAGCCACAAATTAAGTATTTTGTTATTTTGAAAAACAAGCAGTTATAACCATATTGAAATGAATGAAATACCACAAATAAATTATAAAAACAAAATTGAAACATCCTACTATGCTGTAGAAAAAACATTTTATAGGCCTAGCAGAATTTCTAGTCTGCTTCATTTTGTTTCTTCTATGTGCTTTGAGATGTTTCCATGAGTGAAATTAGTGTAATAATTGAAAGCCATTTCTCAGACCTTTACTCTCAGATTTGAAGTCAAGCTCTGCAGAAGGTGCCTTAGTAAATTGTCTTGGATGGAGTTAATGTATTTCCATTTTATAACCAACTGTCAGAAGTTGTGTTGATAGTGGTGGAACTGACCATTTGTTGGTTCTGCCTGTGAGATGGAGGAGACTGAGTCTGTGCCGGGTGCTGTCCTCATCGTTTATAACATTGCTCTCTCACATTGGTCCATTTAACTATTGTGACTAACTGAATGCCTTTAGTTGAGATAACCTGCTCTATAGGGGTAAATCCAGATAACTTTCAGTGAAAGGTATATCCTTGACAGGGCTCACAAACCCCAAAGTGATGAGTGTAGAGACTTCTCTTTTTAATGATTTAAAAATTACTAGTAAGATGAATGTATGACAAGTTGTGAAGATGTGTAATACCTACGTTATAAAAGTCTTGCAAAAATTTCATTAAATACTGTGTTTCTTTCTCCATATAGTTCTTTCTGCTTAAAACTGACCTGGCTGTTAGTAGCGTGAAGTATGGAACCTGACTGCTAAAAGTGTCTTCTTGCTTGTACTCATGGTGCTCATCAGTCCAGTCACTGGTTCTGTAGAAAGGTGATCTAAGGTTTTAAGGATATATATTTTAAAGCTCATACACAGACACATGTTTTTTCTGCTCCCAACATGGTGAGTTTTCTGATGGTTTTTTTTTTGCGTCCAAATAGTTTTGTTAAGAACTCAGCCATATTACTCACAGTGCAAGGAAAGCAGCTGTTACTTTAAATGTGAGTTGACTGGCCTCCTTTGGGCAGAGTATTTCAACCATCTATAATTTGGACTCGGGGCACAAGATGCTGGAGAGGGCAGTTGGTGATCTGGGAGTCTGTTTATTGACTTTAATCAGAGCTTTGCCTGTCCTGCACTTTATGTAATCATTTTTGCAGATGACTTCTCTCACCAGTTAGTTGTCAAACCTCTCTTCTTTCAGGTTTATATAATTTGATGCAAACATGAGGTTTAATTCTGACACTTGTCTGACCTTGGTCAGTGGTAAAACTTGACAACTTTGTTCTGAGTAAGAGGTCTTAAACTTCAGGAAAATACCTGGTCTTCACAGAAAGGCTGAATTGTTTGGAGTTTTCTGTGTTTGGATTTTGCCAGCTAATGCAGAGTGGTGCAGAACAGTAAATATGGAAGTGGTAAAAGTGCTGACCATTCTCATGGTTACTATTGTGAAGGTAATGTGTGAATCTTCATGTGCATGTTCTGCGAATACCTGTGTACATGAACCTGCCAGTTGAGTATAGATGGTGAAACTGTGAAAACAGGAGTTAGAAAGTGGCATGGAAACCTGGCCCTAAACTCTGATGAGCAATATAAAAATATGCTATTTCTTATTCCCAAATCGTGTTGTTAGTATACTGTGTCATGTTAGTGGAACCTAGTTTGTGTTAAAGGTTGGAGCATATCTAGCTAGCAGATGTTTGATTGCACATCTGCGTGATTATTTTGCAGGGCACTTCTAATCTTATTGCAGTACTGCCAGTTGAGCTGCAAGGGTGAAGTGCTTGTGATCCTAAGTGATGAATAGCAAAGACTAACATCTTGTGACTCCTTTGTAAACAAAGGAATAAACATATTTTAACTATGTAATCAGAACTTACCAGGCTCAGTACAAGCCTGTGCTGTCTTCCTTGGTCTCTGAATCAGGTCTGAGAGGAGAAGGTATTCCTCTGCATGTCAAACCTCGTTCTAAAAAGTACTATACTTTCTACTTGAGATTGCTGTTCCTAATTGGAAGGCATGTTTGCAAACAGCCTGGCTATTCCTGTTGCAATGAGAGCTTCCATGTGCTAGGAACAGCTCCCATTTTTCTGGTCTTGTCAGCACTTGTCTGACCACAGGGAAGAGATGTGTTCAGTAGTGGTCAGTTACCTAGACCAGAACTTTGACTGGATGTGGAGACGCTGGAAATGGAGTTAGAGAATTCTCAGGTTTCTGACAAACTCTTAAGCTAAAGTTAAAGCAGTTGCAATATAATATTACAGCACTATCAGAAATATGGTGTGTAGCTGTAGCCTGCTTTACAGGATATAGTATATATGTTAATCATTTGGGCTTCATGCATATTTTAAGCTGTCATGAGGTATGCGGGAAGTTACGTCAGTCTGAAGCCGTCTTTGCTCTGTAGGCACAGCTGAAGGAATAAAGGATGAGGTGATAACATTTCCTTTCATAATTCTTCTCATTTTTTTTGTGTTCTAAGGTTTGATCTTGGTATTTTTTCTTGTATGACATGTCAGCTTTCATTTATAAGATTTATAGAGCTTTAAAAAAAAAAAATTACTTCAGGGTTCTCCTACATATTTTTCTGAAATGTTTCCTCAACATTTGGAGTGACAGAAACGGGAATGCGAAAGTGAAATTTGGCTTGAGGTTTGTTAATTGAAAACACATGTATTTCATTTTAAAGACTTGAACCAAATATAAGATGATAACAATCTTTTTCCGTGATCACAGCTGGGTAATGAGCACAGAGGTATTTGGGATAGAAAGATTGCTGAAATTAGAAGAGAAAATACCAGCAATAAAAATAATTTAAAAAGAGCATTTATGCAATCTAGAATAATACATGACAGTTCAACTCTGACACAGATATGTGGGGTGAAAGTGCCTCTATATAAAATAATGTGCTTTCAGCATTTGCAGTCTAAGTGGTGTTTTTTATTCTAAGCAATTTATTGTAAACTTTCTATTTTAAGAAGTCCTTTGTTTTACTCTGGCTTTGGCTTTTGTCTGAAAAGAAAGTATCAGGCTTTCATACATGCTTTTTGCTTCCTGCTGAGGTTATTAATGAAGAGAAGCAAAACTGCTGACTAACACTGTAAATACTGCTGGAGGTGTGAGGATTCTTATGGAACAAATGCAACAGCACCTCTCCTTGAACAAAGGTATTTGTAGGTTAAATGGAGACTCAGCTTAAATTTTCAACAGTTTCTGCTCTAAATGTGCTGCTTATAAGGAAAATAAAATCAGAAAATACTGTGCTGAGAAAAAGAGGAAACTGCACTATGACTTCAGAGAAAAAAAAAACCTTATGATAATGTTACTGAGTTAACTGATACAATCTCAGTGAAAATAGATCACATCCTGCTGGCCAAACAGTGAAATGATGTCATGTTTCAATGTAGGTTTGCTTACGTGTTGTGTTTCTTCAGGTTGGAATGGAAATAATTTGCTTGTCATTACTAGCAGTGTACAGTACTTTGTGTGACTTGAGCTTTCTTGATGGCACTCACCCCTGTGCATCTGCCATTGGGAACGTGATGCAGCATTACATATTTGTGAAAGTAACCTGTTACATAAACACATGCTACAGGATTGACAGAATTTTTTACCTGCCAGTATAAATATATATATAAATATATATATTACATAGGTATACTATTTGTTTCAGAAGTTTGTTATCTTAAGTGTAGAGGTCTGCAACTTTACATCAATTAGAGTTGTCCAATCAATTAAATTAATTGAATTCCATAGGTTTTATGTCAAAGTTGAAAATTAGTTGTAGCTATTAGACACTGTAAGATAGCTGGGGCATGATATGTGAATATGTATGTGACTAGAGCATGCTGCATTTATCCCCAAACTCCAAACTCTTTTTTTGTGGAGTAATTTTTCAAGTTGAAAATGTGGCTTGTAACATCAAAACAATGAACTTACTAGAAACTCATGTTGTAGGGTTTTTGGGGAAGTTTATGACCCAGTTTTGGTTTGAATGTTTTAGTTTAAGGTAGATCTTCCTTCCAGGAAAACTATTGATATTTTGATGGGAAGACCGATGCTTCACCTTATATATAAACTTGATGAGTTTCAAACAGTTGTATACAGTTCCAGCCCTGTGATGCCTGCAAAGGTCAGGGGCTGATCAAAGTGCCAAACAGACTGGTGCTGATTGCAGATGTTTGCTGCTGTCCCTTTGTGATGCTGGCTGGGCAATGACACTGCATGCTACAGTGGGAAGTATGGGAAGGATTCAGCTGAACAACCTCTCTTGTTACAGGACTGTGACTACAGCACAGCTGCCTGTCATAGGGTGCTTTCTCTGCAGTCACTGCTTTCAAATTTTATACTTTGTCCTTTTTCCCTTAGGTTGCATGTCCTGCTGCACAGATGACTTTGTTTTGTAGTAAGGACTTGGTGCTAACTCAGTCTTTCTTTGATGGAAGCAGTAACACTTTCACTGCAAGAATCAGAGAATGGAATATGGATATGTTCTCTTTAAACCATCCCCAGTATACCATGTGTCTTCTAGAGCAAGGTCTGTGGTAGTCAGTGAGGGGTGTGTGTGTGTTAATAAGGCAGGAGGGAACTGGTGATGTGGGTGCGGCTGCTTCCCGGAGGCAGTTCCTCATTCCCGTTGGTGTGGCATACCACAGGTACACAGGATTGCTGCTTGCAGCCCGTTCAGTAACTCTCCCTCCACGCCTGTGACTGGTGCCCTTATCTTCCAAGCATTTAACTAGTACAAAATGAGTGTTAGCAACTCTGCAGGCTGGGCTGATTAACTTCAGTTGTGTGGCCATATCTCTTGTTTTGAGTGTCTGTTGGAACGTCACTGGCATTTGACCACAGACCTCCAGAAGCTAAAGGCTGGCAGTAAATCACAGGGCCATTATTGATGGTGTCTTGGCAAACACTCTGCAAGCCAGCGCTTAGGCGCATCCCCTGACTTTACACCTGGGATAGATTTGACATACTGATTTTTTTCTGTTTTGTTGTTTCATTGTATGTTTTTAAAAATAACTTATTTTCTGAGTAGTGAGTGGGAGTTTGCTTCTGTATGTACTGAAGACAGTAGAAAAGCTTATTTATTTTTCATGGTGATTGGGTCAAGATGCAAGAATTTGCCTTCACCTCTGAGAGCTCATCAAGAGCTTGCACAGCTCCTGAAATCTGTAGGCAGATTTTTATTTTATTTTTTTAGTGCCAGAATGAAGAGTCCTCACATTAAAGCCTTGTCAGAGTCCTTGCTTGGAGAGAGCACCTTTAACCTGAGGACAGGACCTCATGTAACATGGTCCTTTGCACAGCTTTCTGAATTACAGTGTTATGGTTTTATAATAGGAAAATATGTTTTTAGAAATATTACAGTGATTAAATTGTCAAGTTCTCTGAACTCTGGAAGTTATAATGCAGAGTTAGAATATTATAATAATCTTGGTAACTCTTGCTGCATGTTTAAGAACTTCAGCCTTGTCGGGTATATTATTTATGTTAATCAAAGGGTGTCCTATCTATTCTGTATATTAGTTGGAATTTTTTTGAGGTTTTAAGTTTTATGAGGAAGTTAATGGAAAAGTGCTACGGGTTGTGCAGGGTTTGGAGCTGAATTGACCAACAAGGAGGGAAAAGCATGGTGGTCAGTACAGTGTGGGGTTAAAATGTAATTCACACAAAGTGCCTAGATGTTGACAGAAGCTAAGGACAGTGAGATATTCCAAATTATAGGGTATTTGATGAGGTACAGTAAAGCTTCTGAGCTAGTAAGTCATGTCCTAATTAGTAAGCTGAAGCAAAGCTTATCTTGGATCTTACTGTCGTATACACAGATACGTACTTGCTGAGAAGATGGGGAATTATCTTCAAGTCCTGATCTTGATATAAATCTTCGTTGCATGTGCTTCTTAAATAGTTACAGGATGGGCTTTGTTAAGAGAATCAGCTTGGACAGAAACACTGAGCTTTGAATTTCACTTAGTGCGGACAGAAGTACACCCTTAATGAAAAGATTAAAACTAAGTTAGACACTGCTCATGGTATGATCACTTGTACCACAACCTTAAACTTAAATCTGTAGTAAAGTCCACTGTGTAAACATCAGTGTTCTTGTCTGTCTGAAGATAACTGTGGCATTAAGCCTTAGTAAAGAAAAAGGGATAAAGCACCGTGCCATGTGTCACGGTTTGACTCAGGATCGAAAAATAAACCAGAGACAACAATGCTCTCGATCCCCTCCCCCTCCCACCCAGGTAGGGAAGAAGAGAGAGAATTAGGAGAGAGACTTAGCTGGATTGAAAACTAAATTAGACAGCTTTAATTATATGTACAATTATATACAAATATTTTCAGGAATGTGCAAAAGCCTCTTGCCTCCCCCCACCCCCAGCAGCTCCCCAGCACTCTCCTTAGCTGCGAGCAGTCTCGAAAACTCCCAGATCCCTGTCTGAGATAACAGCAGAGCAGACAGGGCTGTGGGGAGAGTTATGAGGTGCCTGAACCTAGGGGTTGACAGTGATGGATGGAGTCCTCCCCGGACGCTGGCCATGGACGGAAGAGAAGGGAAGAAGAAGCAGGAAGGAAGTTGGCTTATGTAGCTATATGGAATGGAATACCTTTGGTCAGTTCTGCTGTCTGTCTAGTCCAGCTCCCCTTCGGGGGTGGGGGAGGTCATAGATACAATTCTCCTGCCCCAGTAGCCTCTGTAGCAGCAGAGCTAAGAAGCGACCTTGGAGTCTCAGCAGAAACCTAAACATTCCAGTGGTATCAGTCCACTAGCTGGAACACTTGCTGCTAGTCAAAGAAAGCTTACTGAAGGGAAAAAAAAAAATCAGTAAAAGGAAAATTAGCTTAATCCTGGCTCAACCCAGGACAGCCATGGAACTGGGAGAAGTATTTTGTTAGGATCCGGAGTTAAAACTAAACTCATAAGCCACGCTAGCAGATTTAGCCAGACCGTCATTGCTGTGAAATGGCACAGAGTACAACAGTGGTTAAAGCTCTGAGAAGTATCATATGTTCCTATAGATAATACAAGATGAATGATAGTACAGGATAATCTAGGTGTTTGGGAGATCTGATTCACTTGGTCTAAGGTGAACATCAGCTTCTAAGTAATAGAACTGAGGGTGAATTTCACTCTGTGTTGATCCATGGCTGTTAATGCAAAAGTCTGTGTGAGCCTCTGTTTAAAACAGCTGGTCCTGGTCCCTGTGGTCTGATCCAGTGTGGTGATTTCTAATTTCTGTAAGGTAGTTCTTTTAGTCATTGTTTCTTTGCATGTGGATGCAATTTTTCCACACACTGGTTCTCCAGCTGTGGCTTGTAATATTCCTCGAGGACTTAATGATAGGGTCTTCACCATTAGTGCAGACTTGAAGTACTATAGTAATGTTCTTTTGTTCCTTCGTATACATCAATTCTGAATCTTCTATACTTTGGGGGCATTCACAATCAAGAAATCCTAATACATACGAAGTAAACAAGGAGAAAAATCGATCCTTCTCCCTTTCCCCTCTTTGTACTATATCTTCTTTTGCAATCTGGTTACTTGTGATGGGCTTTTCAGACAATACTATAAAAGAAAGATACCAAACAAAATGAGGAAAGGGAAGGATTAGCCTGGAAGAGGCATTGGACAGTGGGACTGAAGGACAGTGAGATATACTAGTAATAACAGTAATCTGTTGGAGGAAATTAATTATACAAATATAAGCTGAAGGAAAGGATTTCTACTAAAGCTGTCTTTAAAAAAATAAATAAACTAATGATAATAGTCTATGCATATTTAGTGTTTTCATTAATATACTTTAAATTCTGGAAGATATACAAAGGAGTCAGGATCATGATTTGAGATCAGTCTATGAGCGTTTGGTACACAGCATGAAAATGTTTGCAAATTTATTGATTGTGAATGGGAAAGCTGCTATCTTGAGCTAGGCTGTCTTAAAAGATGAACAGTTATGTGAAGGCTGTGAATAACAAATAGTCTTGTTTCAGCTTGTCAGTTCTGCTATAAAACTTGGGGCATATTTACATTATTTCTCTACGTTCTTGGGGACAGGAAGGAACCAGCAGTTTTGGATATGTATACTTCAGCAAGTACATGTTTCTTCAACCCTTTATTTTTAATTTGCATGATTTATGTGAACTTTGTGCTGAATTATTACAAATATTTTGTTAGGTTACAGAGGGGAAAAATGGTGACAAGGTTTGTAATACTGATTTGTAAAAGTCCATATATTTTAAGTGGTTATTTAGACTAATTGAACACAGTAGTATTCAAGCACTAGTCAGGAGTAAAATACATGTCCTAGCTGAAAATGCACAGTGAGCCAAGTGGTAAGCAACAATATTGAATGTCTTCTGAAGGTCCCCATTTTGGTATTTCCTCAATGTTACCCAAATTATTCCAGATACTTTATGCCTTGTAATATCAAACTTCTGTAATCTGAACAATAGTCAGATATCTTCAAATGTTTGGCATCAAAACTCACTAGATTTCTTTCACAGCACTCCTTTAAGCTCCTGTGAGTTGCGGAAATTTGCCTTGATCAACGCTTGGTGTAGGCTTTTGGAGCTTGTACTTGTAATCTGGGTTCAAAGAAAATATGTGTGTGCTGTTTACAAAGGTTACACAGGGCTGATTCATCACTGTGTGGCTTACATTGATGTGAAGTTCAGAAAAGCCTGGAGAAAAGCATTGACAGGTGACCAGCATCCTCTCTTGGTGTCTGAGTCTATTTTTGTTTTACAGTGGATAAATCTTAATGATGTTAAAAATACACTTTATGATTTTTGTGGTCTAAAAACATTACTGATAACTTTAAGGTGGGACTCTAAAATAAAAATACTTTTTGATGATGAGAGAGAAAAAGAATGTTTCAGTGAAGGCAGCTGAATACATCAAGCACAAGCATATGAATGCAATGAGGTAGAACCTGAAAATTGGCTTGGATCATTCAGAGTATTTGAGTGCTTCACTCCTTGTTGGCATCTGACTTGCACTGAAATTGGATGCCCAACAGAAGCAAGATGCTTAAATATCTCTGCTCTTGCAGTGCTCTGAATGAAGTCACTTGCCTGTTATTGTCATTCATCTTGCTTGCTTGTGTCCCTTTTAGGATTTGTTGTAACCTGTTGTTTTTTTTTTTTCCTAACTAGCTCTCCAGCCACCAAGGCCAAAGGTTCTATAGCCTTAATTAAACAGCAGGAGATACCAGAACCTATGTCTCTTCCAAAAACTTTTTTGTTTATTCCTTGTTGTTGGAAATTGACACCTGATCTGTGTTCCAATCAATAATGCTGAATGCTACATTTTGACCACTTGCAACCATAGCATGTGCATGTGTTTTGGAGAACTAGGAGAACAAATGCATCCTGAGCATATTAAAGTAAATCCTAATTTCAGTGTTAAGGCATTGGTATTTGTTTATTTTACCTTATCTGTGAATGGAATAAAATTGCAATATTTTCTAACCTTTTACAGTGTACTGAAACATTATATTCAGACTGATAAAAATGAATTGTTGGATTGCCTTGGCAGCATGTAATTGACTGATCAGACTACCTTGGAAGCTTGGATCTCGGAGTTTTATCCTCTCAAGTCACTCCATCATTCTGGCTTTGTTGAGAATGAACTGGATAACGCTAACTTCTTGTACTGTTCACACTCCTGAAAGTACATCAAATTGTAGACCCATGGAACACTGAAAAGAGACTTGGCGAAGTCCAAAAAGAGATGTAGAACAAAAGGACTTGTTTGACCCTCTTTCATGATAGCTCCACAACAATCCAAATTAAACAAAGTGTAATGTACTTAAATGACAAGTCAATGCTTATCAGCTACCACCTGGAAATGTGTACTTCAGGCACCAAAGCCAAGAGTCAGTTTCCTGGGCAACATACTCTATTCCACCTCTGTTGCTTGATGGTGTTTTTTCTTTTTTTTTTTTTACTAAAAATCAACTGAGTTGATTCTGATAGCAGCTTGGAGAGTGGATGTTTGAAGGATTAGTGAAGAATGTTTGAATGAGAAATAATTTGTTTGCTTTGAGAGCAAAATATCTGTTGAATTTATCAAACTGGGAAGATCTATACTTCAAATATAGCAAACCTTGTCTCTGTCTGCTTTGTGTTTGGTAGAGATGCACTGAGCAGATGTATTTTTCAGTAAAGTGGGGTTAAATATCAATCCTACATGTCACTGAAACGTAAGGTGAGGTTTTTGGATATTCATTTTTTGTGTTACAGGAGACTGAAGATGCAGTCAGTGACACTTGCTTTTAATACCCCTGAAATTTTGTTAGATTTTAATTGATTTGTTCTTGCAATACTGCTCAGAAATACATCATGATGCATAGGAAGCAAGAGACTCTTGAAACTCATGGGATCTGTAATGGAAGATGAAAGTGACTGGTAGATATTCACTGCTCAGTGAGAAAAATCCAGATAAAGTCTGTATTTTGTTTATTAGGAAATGCTGTTTCCCAGGGAACCAGGAGCATTTGAATTCTAAACACTGAGCCTCACTGATCTGTTTTTACCCACCAGTGTAATATTCAGGTGCCTCAGGAGTGGGAATTGTTGTGCTGGTTAGATGATGAATAAACCAGCCAGTTGGTTTGCTCATCTAGCTAGCAGGGCTGTTGAACTGGTGCTTACCACGTAGTAAATTTGTGTCCCATTGTATCTAGTGAAACACAGTGGGAAGAGTTAGCTGAGAGACTGCTCTGCTCTAGAAGTCTGATCACAAATCTGGAGAGGATAAAGCTGAGACCATTCTCCATTTTAGCCACATCTGAGACGTTCGTTGCATCCATAAAGAAACCTACTTCAACAAACATAGATTTCTCAGTTAATAGTGTAAATCAGAAATTGCTCCTTGATCTATGGATGGGGGTCTCATGAGGGTGGAGTAGAGGGGGAGAATCACCTCCCTTGACCTGCTGGCAACGTGTCTTTTGATGCAGCCCAGGATATGGTTGGCTTTTTGGGCTGCAATCGCCTGTTGCTGGCTCATGTTGAGCACACCTTGGCTTTGAGGAGAGCAGAGGATGCTTAGACCTCTGACTGTACTCCCCACCCTATGAGAACAGACATTAGCAAACTTTGATGCAATGAAATTGATACCAAGCCTTATCTAGCTAGCTATTACTAAAATCTCCCACCTCCACACAGCTGGCCTGTAGCCTAGCTGACTGGTTTGCAGCTACCAGGCCACATAGAATCATTAAGGTTGGAAAAGAACTTTAAGATCATCAAGTCCAATCATGAGCCCAACACCACCATGCCAATTAGACCGTGTCCTCAAGTGTCATGTCTACATGGTTTTTTTAACACCTCTAGGGATGGTGACTCTGCCACTTCCCTGAGCAGCCTGTTTCAATGCTTGACCACTCTTTTAGTAAAGAAAATGTTCCTAATATCCAATCTAAACCTCCCCTGGTACAATTTGAGGCCATTTCCTCTTGTTCTATCACCAGTTACTTTTGGTGGATAAGGAATCGTCTGGATGATTGCACTCAGAGAGTAGTGATCAATGGCTTGATGTCCAAATAGAGAACAGTGATGAATGGCATTCCTCATGGGTCAGTACTGGGACTGGTGCTGTTAAACATCTTTGTCAGTGACATGGACAGTGGAATTGAGCGCACCCTCAGCAAGTTTGCTGACAACACCAAACTGCGTAGTATGGTTGACATGCTGGAGGGAAGGGATGCCATCCAGAGGGACCTTGACAGGCTTGAGAGTTGGGCCTATGCCAACCTCATGAAGTTCAACAAGGCCAAGTGCAAGGTCCTGCACGTAGGCTGGGACAATTCCAAGTACAAATACAGGTTGGGCAGAGAATGGATTGAGAACAGCTTTGAGGCGAAGGATGTGGGGGTGTTGGTCCATGAAAAGCTCCTCACTGCTCAGGGGCTCCCTTCACTTTCTGCTGTGGCATCACTGCAGTGGGGTCATCAGATCTTGTCTCCTGCTCTGGTTTTGTGAGTATGTGTATTGTGCGGAAAACTTAACCCTCAAAAACACAAAGCTGAACTCTGAACACCCAAAACCCAATTATATAGCAGATCTGAAAGCCACTGATGGTATCTATTTTGTGTGTCTGTGGAATGTTTAAATTTTGCTGAATTCATGAACGTCTGGCAGAGGGAAAGACTGAAGATCTCTAACATGTTGGTCATCAGACTAATGACATTTACACATCTTCTGGGAATGGCCTTTGCAGTATGCCTGTTCTTTTCAGGCCCAGTCTGCTGGGCCAAAAACTTTTGCTCTGATTTATGCTGTATAAGCTTGCTTCTGTGTTTCAGTGAGCCCTGTGAGCTTCTGGAAGGTCCAAAGCAAGTCTGTGATCTCAGAGGTGGGTACTGTTATACCAGCCAAGGATGCTAGAGGAGGGGAGGATGTTGCTGTTTTTCTTTGCTCACTTGTTTCTCTGAAAAGCCATCAGAAAGTCCTCATTCCAGCTTCTAACTGTGAAGTTTGAGCCTGCAGGGGCCACAGTTTGAGCCTGCAGGGGCTTGTGGACCAGCCTTATGTGATTTAGGAGATAAAGCAGCTCTCAGTAGAGAGCCTGGGCTTCTCGGCTGGAGATGGATGGACTCGTGGCACTTGCAGCCCTGGAGATCTCCCATGTGTTGCCCAGGATAGCATCAGCGTTTGGAAAATGCATTGATTTTTGTGCCTGAATGCAGCCAAGGTGTCAGTTGCACAAAGTCAGGAAAAAAGGCTTTGTGAAGTTGAGACCTCGTAGTGAGCTATGGACATGCTGTTAACCTGAGTAAACTCTTACACCTATTAGTAGTAGCCTGGTTGTTTTGTAGAACATTTTATCAGTAGTTCTCAAAGCATTTACCAAGGAAGCAAATATTGTGATCGACATCTTGTGCATGAAGAACAGGAGGTTAAACAAATGACAAGACAGGATTAATCAGCCACCAGCTAAACATTAGATCCAGGTTTCCTGAGTCTTAGGTACTGATTATTCCATTGCATCATGCCACTTTTCTAACAGCTTTTTTCTTAGATAAGCCTGTTTTGAGTGTGGTGTAAAAATTGGGGCTGAGGTTACTCACATGCCTAGAAAACACCTTTATGAACAATTAGCTTCATCCAAACGTTTTCAATGTGTTTCCTTTCAAAATCCACTTTTAAGGCAATGTTTCCTTCCTTCCTAAATTTCCTGAATTATGCTATCCAAGCCAGTGGGGAGCAAAGCTATTTTTAATGCTATTTTGTATGTGTGCAGCAGGCATATTAGAAGTTATGTTCCTTTTCCATTTACAGGGGTGTTTAAAAGTGTTTTTGCGCACAGGGAAAGTGATTTACTATGAATCCAAACTCTGAGTAAAACTGAAGTGCTGTGGTAGCTTTACTAGATGAAGCTATATTTTTCTGTCTTGTTTCTCCTGGCTTGTTTTTAGTGTTGCAATATAGTTGTGTAACTGTAGTTGTCTTCATTTGAGAAATCAAGATGCTGATATGGCTCGGAGGCATGGTCAGCTATCAGCTGGGGATTCCACATTGCCAACTGGTACAATCAAAAGGAGTATTCATCTTTTATCAGAATAAAATTTGAAAATGAAAACTTACACACTAAGAAAATGAGAACACAAAATATTAGCAAGATGGTCATTTGGCCCTTAGGATCAATCAATAGTGTGGCATCTTGTTGATATGCCAGGGAAGAGGGGAAGTGGCACTTAGCAGATACAAATCTCCATGAGTCTCAGTCTGAACATCTGTGGGACTTGGCAGATGTGGAAGATAGGAACTTGGTGGACTCAGGTACTTTGAGATGTTTTGGCCGAATGCCAGTGGACTCATTTCTAGCAGGTTGGTGGTTGCTGCTGCATCTATCAAATCCAGCAGTCTGAAATGTTTACTGAAAGCCATGTGAAGCAGTGGCTGTGTTTGAGGGAAGACTGGGGAAAGGTTCTTACTGTCTGCTAGAAGATGGAGGTTTCCTGTAAAAAGCAACTGTACTAGAGTAATTTCTAAACATGTTTATGAATGGCACTGATCATTCAGTCCAGGGTTTTAAAGCTTCAGAGTAATGTGCACTCAGTGGGGGATCAGGCTTTGACATTCAAAATGACAGCCTAAACATTTCCAGTCAGTGGTATGTGATGACAAGACTACAGTAACAATTCTTGTTAAGAGTAGAAAGTTACTGCAATTACAGCAGTTTCCTGCCGTGCAGGGTAGTGAGTTTTTAATGGCACTTCTTATGATGAAATGTGGTCTGAGTGCAATTTAATGTTTCAAACCTGTGCAGGGATTAAAGAGACATTGGTACTGTTACTATTTTAATCTTACTTATAAACTGGAGCAGACATCAGGTTGTGTGTCCTGAGCATGATTTAGCAACCTGTTAGTCTTTTAATTATCTCCTTCCTAATTAGATTGCTCTGATTATTTGGTACTTGAAATAAGTGCATATTTTTAAGTTCTCAGGGCAGTAGCTTTTGGGAAAAAAAATTGCCTTTCATTTTACAGGCATTTTGTCTTTCATGTTGAAGTATGGGAACATATGGTGCTACTTCTGATGTAGCACTTGTCTAAATATCTTTCCTTGTAAAATTTTCTGCAGAGCCATATAATTTTCTCCTGTGAAAACATTCCTAATGTATTGAACCAATTTTATAACTACAGCATGGGATTATCATGTTTTTGTCATTGTAAACTTTTACTGGATGTAGGTCAAGAAATAAAACTGTGAACCCTGAATAAGAATAATGAACAGTGAGTAGTTAGAAATTCAGAGACTGGTAAGAAATGTAATAATGATAATTGCATTTAAAAAAATAGTTTATCAAAGCATTTTCCAGATATTTTGAAAGGGTTGAAATACTGTTTTTATTTTTAGCCTGAATTCTTGGGGTATCACTGGCAGTCAGTAGACACAAAATCCTCTAATAGGGTCCAGAATACTCACATGGTAACTGCTTATGTCTCATGTTTTGTGTGCAGTGTAGTGAACATGCTTTCCAAGTGACAGTGTTTCTTCTGCCTGAGGCATGTGAAGTTTGAGTCATGAACATGCATTACAAACTGTAAAATAGCAACATGTCCATCTAGATACAATGAAGGGAAACTGAAAATATTTCTGAGACTGGAGAGTTTGGCATAGCTGGAAAAGTTGGAGGAGTAAAATAACCAGAATACTTTTGTCTACTTTTATCTAGATTACTAGACTGTTATCCATCATGAGAGATGATTAGCAGGAGGCTAATTGGCCTATTGAATATACTTCTTTAGAAATGAGCAAAAACATTTCTCTGAGAGAATGATGCAGATCTAAAACTACTCTTTTTATATAGCAGTGGGAAGGCAAGGATTCTGATTAATGTGGTCCTCCTGAAGTAAAGCAAGTTGCCAAGGTCTGGGTATGTACTAAGCATCCCCTCTATTACCTACCACTAGGGAATGCTCTGAGCTGTAGGGCTGGTGCCAGACGGATGACGGGATCTTGTGCTGCTCTGTTGCTTCCCAGCAGCTACGTGAGCCAGAAGCCAGCAGCTTGAGTGCACCTAAGAATGGAATTGAGCAGAGTTTGAAAGGCAAGCTGCCAGAAGATATCCTAGCGTGCCTTCTGGGAATATGGGCAGGTTGTATTAAACACCTGAAGCACCTGTTGCTACTTAGAATAAATGACCACTTGCCTGTTTTAGACTCTTGTGTACTGTGCTATAGAAATGCACGTGTGTTCAGATATGTATGCTGTAATCCTGCTTCTGAAATGAAGTTGCTGTGTTGTTATGTTGGAGAATACTGATCTAGCGGGTGAAATAATTTAGCGTTTGTTACCGCTCTTGTTTATGCAGGTGGCTGACTTTATACAATTGCATGTTCCCACTAAGTTCACAGGCTTTTAGAAGCAGGGTTGTTGGTTTTTTTGTGTGTTTGGCTAGTTTGTTTGTTTGTTTTTTTTAAGTGGTGTCATGGAAGTAGGAGCTGGGACTTAGAAATTCATTCCAGGGGAAGCTGGCAGCAATCTCTTTTTGCCCATGATGTTCTGATCTGATGGAAAACTTGCAACTTTCCTTTCAAGAAGTTCTATCCTTCCACTGTCTGCTTTCCATAAGATTTGACATGGAGACTCTCAGTCCAGTTTTGAAGACAGTCAGAAAATGACTATGGCCTTTCTCTCTGTGGAGCTCTGCCTGCATCTATCACTCCAGGGCTGGCTCTGGCCCTCCCTGAAGGCATGGTAGGAGCTGCTTCTGCTGCTTTTAGTAGCAAGGGAAGCATGTTGAGCTCCTTCTCTTGCTGCATTGGCAACACTGAACCAAGTGCAGAGCTCTGACAACCCAAATACCTTGTACAACACTAAGGGATGATGTAGTCTCCAGGAAGGGAAAAGGCAGCTCCAACAGCTGTGCTCAGCAGGCTGGTGCAGGGAGGCACAGAGCTCTCTTCCCCAGAGGAGTTACAGATGGAGTAGCAAGTGCACAATTGCTGGAAACGGAAAGAGAAGGACCAACTGAACAGGATCTCCTTTCCCTTCACTCCTGAAACTGCGTTCAGGTGTTGATTGCTATCTCTAGGGAAATGTCACTGGGATGTGAAAGTAGTGGTGTAGCTGTAAGGGGAGCAGGCTGGGAGTGGTCTGGGGGTTTGAGTCGCACCCTCTTGAGCACAGACAAAAAAGTTGCTCAGTAGAGAGTTCGTGGTTTCTGAGGGTTTTTGAGAAAAAGAAACTAGATGAAGTTAGATAGATTTAGAGTTATATTAAGGAGCGCATAGGTTGTAAAGTTAAGCACCCTGAGGAAAGGAAAATGTCGAAGTGAAGGGCTCTGAAGAAGGGAAAACGCCATAATTTAGTTACACATAATTGGATTATGGTGAATTTGCACCATTTTTAACAATAGCCCTGCTTCCAGAAAACGGGTGCAGGAGAGCAGAATTACATTACAGGGGCAACCAGAGCCCCAGCATTTCCAAACTTGAAATAGTAGTAGATGATGTAGGTAATGACCACTTATATATCTCTTTTTTTGTGAGTGATAAATGTAATAATCAAAGGGTTTTGGTAATTACTGTACAGTTTTTTAGTCAGTTGCAGGTATCTGTTTGATATCCTTCTCCCTTTGTTCTGCTATCATATGAAATTATGACATTTATGACAGTATCTGTCAGATGTGGTGTAACTGCCATCATTGCAGTACTGATCCTGACAAACTCATGGTGGGTGCTCAGGATTTTTACTTCCATAGCATCTCTGACCTCCTGTGGCTTTTGGTATCCTGAGCATGTGAAGGTGCCTACTGCAAGTCTTCTCTTGGGACTTGAGAGTGGAGAGGTGTGACTGCAGCTGCTTCAGCAATCCTAGTAGTTAATAGAAATGTAAATTTCTTAATTTCTTTTTGTATACCTTCTGCTCTTCTACCAGAGCTTTCTGTAAAGCAGGACTCTTCCCCTGCACATTGGAAGGCAGAAGCCTTTCATTATTAAATATTTAATTTTTCAAACAATTCTTTGTTAAACTTGGCAGTTCAAGAAATCACATGGTTCGCTGATAAGTAAACTTTAATTAAATGTGGGTTTGGAAACTGGGCTTTGGGCATTGCAAAAGAAATGTTATGTAGATCAAAGAGACATTGTTGACCAGAATCCTCGAAAAGAAGAATGGTCTGCACTTGTTTTTTTTGCACAACAAAAACCCAGCTGAGAGCTGGGTGTGAGAGTACTATCTGTCCTTGTAAACCACAGTGTCATTTGCTGACTGCTGCCTTAATGCAGCACTTAATTAATGTTTTCTGTTACATTTTGTTGCCTGTTAATACATTGGGTGCAGTGTAGTAGGAAGTAGGCTTAATTTATTTTGCTTATTGGTAAAAGACTAGTGCATGTGTTTTCTACCTCTGTATTTTCTACCTCAGCTTGTCAGATAAACTTGGGATCGTATCCAGAGTGACATGAATTTTGTAGTTTCAGAAGTACTGTGCCTGCTCCCATGGAGGCTGACTTCCACTGTACCAACACCAAGATGTATCACTGCACATGTGCCAGTGACTGAAAAGAGGAGACTCTTCTAAAATGTTTGGTTTTCCTTGATTTATTTTTTATAGTGAGTGATGTATTATTCAGAGTGAGACAGAGGTGTAGGAATTCCTCCTGGTTCCTCTTGTTAGTCCTTGTCTAGCAGCTGTTTAGCTGACAGAGTGCTGTCTGATAAATACAGCAGCATGAAGTTCCTACAGGTGCCCGTGCCTTAGCATTTGGGAAGAATCTCAGATCAATTGAATGGGGGAAGAATAATCTCAGATCAATTGAATGGGGGAAGAATCCGATGATTCATTCAATGTATGTCCATATATGGCAGCATTTATTAACTTAGGGGGCCACTTGTCTCTTTTTAAATCAAATAGAACATGTTCACTCAACTGCACATATAAGACTATCCATCTGTATACCTATTAGCCTATCAGGTTAATTAAAGTAAAAGCAGTCAATTAACTTCAGTTACAAAGGCTGCCATGCATTGCTTGATAATAATTTCATTATATGTTACATGGATATAAGGCACCATATCACTAACATGTTAAAATAGAAATTTTTGGTCAATCAGTTTGAGGGGGGGTTTTGTTTGTTTTCAAGATTATCAAGAAACTTAGCTAAATAGTCTTGGAAACATAGTAGGTTTGAAAGCTTTCTTGAATAATTTTGTAATGCTTAGTGTTAACCTTTTGACTATTTCTAACTATAGCCCTAATTGATTTCAATTTCTCAGTTTGTCTAAATGGTATTTCTGATAAATTTAAAATGAACCAAAAGTACTGTTGGTTTGAAAACTGTCCTGGAAGGTCTCTGAGAAGAGAAATAGATTTAATTAATTAATTAATTAATTTTAAATTGGACAGAGCTAACATGAAATTGTCTTTCTGTTTCAAAAAAGTGTACCACCTGAGGCAGATGGAGTGGAGAGTAATCCAATGCAGGGGCCTGGGGACTGCCCTCCACTGCCAGGGGTTTGGTGAAAAGTTAAAATGTTTATCAGAGAGGATTTTTATATTTCCACTGTCATTGTAAGGTAATATACCTGCTTCTCAGGAAAATATATAGACGTGGGTTAAATCCCACACACCTGCTTCCTTCCTACTTCAGGTGGGATCTGAAGCTATTAGTGGGAAATTCTAAATCAGTTTCAAAAGGATAGGTCAAGAGCAAGAAGGTACACAATGTGGTAACATGAAGGTTATTTTGTAGCTATACAAATAAGCTCAATATTCAAATATACAGGCTGTTTAAGATTCAACAATAAGAAAGTAGAATTAATACGAGAGTGTTGCCAATCTATTACTGTACTGAGGGCAGGAAATTAGACTTGCTCTTGGCAATAAATTAATGTGATGAAAGTCTGAGACATCCTTGCTGTGTGCCAGGCTATATCTAATGTTTCAAAAGAACTATATGTGAGTAGCACTCAAGATGTTATGTCATGAACTGTGATTACTTTTCTGGAGATAGGATTTTTTGCCTTTTTCCTTTTGACATTGCTTTGGTAACAGCCAAGGGCCAGCAGAGTTTGCTAGCTAAATAAATAATGGTAGACTGGTAAGATAACTGTTCTTAAGGAAATGCAGATTTTAGTCATTGATATGTTAAAACTTGTAATTACTGTGCATGTGATTGTGACTGTGTGGTTTAGATTTTCCTCTTAAGTCAAGGAATTGCATATTTAACTGCTTCTCAGGAAAATCAAACTAGATGGGGACATGTGATAGTGATGGTTGCTGTTGAAGCTGTGAAGGACAGAAAGAAGTACGGGATTGTGCAGCCTTTAGATGAAGTTCTGCTGTGCTGTGGTTACTCCTGTCATAACTTTAGGTGGGGTTGCAGTCAGTGGAATTGGCTGCATTGACTCCTGTTTCTGAACAGTTGGCTTGTGAAGAGGCACATGAAGGAAGCAATATGAGCAGGATTTTCCTAGACTTTTCTTTTGAAAACTTTGCTTTTCTTAATATCTCAGATTAAAAAAAAGCCAAGAGAGCTGCCTTGGGTATGCCTCTGTAGCTGCTGACTGTCAGTGTGATGGGTGTTTCAGATCCCAGTAACAGACATGTGGAAATGCTAGCCCCAGAATCTTGAGGGTAAATTGGCAAAACTTTGAATTAATTTAATGTATCTTAAGTTTACATGTTCTGGTCCTTGAGTATCTTGAATGAAAAGAGCGTAATACGCTTTTTCAGTTCACCCCCTTTGCTAAAGATGTGTAAAAAAAAAAAAAGAGCAATCCATACACAAGTATAACCTGTGTTCTTTCTTATACACACATGGGAGAGAGATTCAAAGTAGAAGGAAGAAAAGACTGAACCAGGATTGTTGGGCTTGTTGTCTTGCCAAAGAGTGAAGTCCTTGAAGCAAGAATAAGAATTACAATTGACAACAACAAGTGACAACAGCAATTGACCTTGCAACACTTGGGGTGCTGTAGATTAGCAGATGACATGGGTAGTTCCGAAGTGCTCTTTTCCAACCTGTTCCAACCCCATTTTGATTTTTAAGAAAATGGAATGTCAGATGGAGAGATTAAATTTATCTTGCTGCAAGAATGGGTCATATAAGAATTCTCTTTTGATTTTATTTTCACAGGAACATATGTTTCATACTTGATAGTAAAGTCTTTCCCTAAAATTTTGCTTCCCACAGTAGTTAAAGTGCAAAAAATCAATATGTATATAGTGAAAGAAACAGGTGGGGTTGGCATAAAACCTTGGCACTGTCAGTACATCCTTTAGAACATAGAGGAGAAAATTTCTTTTCCTCAAGAAAACAATCACATGTAAACCACAGGGAGAAGGGCACAGGGATTTGGAAAATTATTAAATTGCTTAATTTCATTTTTGATGGGAAGAAGTAATGAATAAGAATGAAAAATGGTTCATACATGGTTTGATCCTCCTGTAGAAACATTGCCATTGATTTCTAGAGGGACACAATATAGCCACATTGTTTGCCTACGATTCAGTGCTTTTCTGTTGGTATAGACTATTTCACTGCCACTCAAAAAATATCCCAATCCTAACAAAAAGTGAATAAACAAAACCTACTTGACTACATGGAAACTAAATTAATTTTTTAATCTTTAATGTGATTGTTGTGGGGGCTGAGAAGTGATTTACCTTGAACCTTCTAGTCTTCGCACTAACAGCACACTTGCTGAGTAGTTCAGTAGTTGAAATGGTTAAGTCATTTTCTAAAAATCACATAGATATATGAAGCTGAGACTTTTTGATTTATTTTGAGCTCTGAGGAATATAATGTGAAAACCTATTCAGATTCTACTAGCTGGCCAGGGACTGCAGTCAGTTTAATAAGACACAGCTAAATTTACCATGATAAAGTGCTGCTTCATGCATGAAATAGATGCTGTGGTCCTGTGCTACTGATTGATGATTTATTACCTTTAAAACTGTGGAACCAACATGCAGAATCTTATATGATTGATAAACATAATTTTAAAAAAACAAACTCAAAAATAAAATGAGAGATTTTTAAATTGTGCTTTTCACAGCAATACCCCCTTCTCCCCATGACATGTTTTACAAACCTAACCTAGCAGCAGTTTATGCTGTAAAAGATGTTTATAGCTCACTTTATTCTGGTTCCTTATCAAATTACTGGTCTTGTTCTTTACAGCTCTCAGGGGATGGACTTATCTGTAGTGCATAGATCATCCCTCTCTGCATGGCCCTTTGTTGCCCACGGCAGTTTCTGGGCTGATCTCAGCTGACAGGCCTCCGATTGGAACCCCAGGCAGTGGGAGACCAGTCAGCCTGAAATGCCCACGATGGGGCTTGCTCAACTAGGGGAATTTTCAGCTCTGAGTTATGTACCTGGATTGACCCTTCTGGGGAGAATAGCCTCTGTAGGCATCGGATGAGCAAAAACTAGAAAACTGAGAGGAGAACCCATCCAGCAGAAAATGCAGAGGGGAGAAGTATGTTCAAGGCATCCTCTCTTAAAGAGAATTATCAGCTATGGTATGGATATTAACTCTCTGAAGGGCAAACATCCAGTGGTGTGGAATTCAGGAGGTTCTCCTGGTGCAAACAAGACTTGAGTTTGACTCTGGTGCTGTGGGGATTTGAAAATACCCATGTCGCTTTCTGAGTGGGTTCCTTCAAGTCAGAGCTATATAAATGTATAGCCTGTACTGGAAGTCTCATTTTGGTTATGTTGATCTTTGAAATGAGCTGGTGATGTGCACTGGATCCTGTAGGAGAGCTGAGCGTGTTTGAGAGTCTCACTGGAGTAAAAAGCAGCTCAGCTGCTTAACAGCTCAGCAGCATCAGGCTTCAGGTTCTGCATGTCTGCTGGTGGAAGTGTCAGTGTTGACCACAGTTCATAAATCCATGCAGTTAGGCACCATAGGTAATATATACACTCTGACAGTCTTGGTAACACAGAGATGTTGGACTTCTGGAAAATTTTGCAGGTGCTGAGTGGTTTTGATCCTTAGAGATCAGGTGAGTCGATGACATGGCCTTGTTCAGAGGTTGTTTCATAATCCTTAATATGTAGGCTTTTGTGCAGTTCCAGAGAGACAGAATAGCTCAGCAGTGCCTTAGCTAACTACTGTTTTTTATTTAAATCTGTGTTTCTTTAAAAAAAAAAAAAGGAGCTGTACTTTTGCAGACAAGGCTCTTCTCAGCATTTGTAAGCTGAGTGGGGTCAGTCTGGGTCATCACCTGGATTTTTAACCTCTGGAAAGAGCACAGATATGATAGACAGAGATGGAAAAACCATTGAGTCAATCATAAGTACCATGAGGGTGAAGCTTGAAATATTAAGCTGAAACTCTTTCTACTTGTTATCTGAGTTATTCTGAGACCAAGAGCTGTAAAGTTTTTCCAAGGCACTCTGCAAACATTGGTGGTGGAATGTGTTCTCCTTCCCTTCTTGTCAGGAACCGCTGTATGATATTGCCCAGTGTTTCTGGCCAAACACAGCCCTGTATGTCTGGCTGCTTTGAGTCCTGAAGCAGATTCTCTTTCTCTTCTCTCGTCACAGCACCTGTTCTCTTTATTGCAACTATTTTTTGTCTTCTATAGTTTCTTTTCCCCTTGTCCCTGCCACTTCTCTGTGTTTTATTTTTTGGAAGATAAAATGGATTTAATCATAAGCAAAAATGCCTGCAGAGGATGGAAATGGTCCAGGACTATGTCAAGAGATCATTGCCATTCTGGGGAAAAAAACTCCCTGGTTTTTTTCTTGGATATTCTGCTTGGTAAAAATGAATCATGTTTATTCTTTCTACAGCTCCCTGTTTTCTTATCTGTCATCTTGGATTTATCACAATAATCAGTGTTTGGACTTTGGTACTTACATCTGGCTTCACTGTCTGATGAACAGCTGTAGCTATGAAAGAGACAGTTTCCTTACAGGGCTGTTGGCATCTCAGTCTTCACCCTTGAAAAAATGGTAAAAGTGGATGAATGTTGATGTTGCAGTAGACATGGGTTTGTTTTCAAGGACTAGACTTTATTCTCAGTGTAGTCATAAAACAATTATTTCATGTTATTGACTTCTGGAATGTGAAGTCATGAAACTTCTGTTACGGAAAAATCTTTTTATATTAGAGAAATGTATCTTAGATTGAAAAGAGTTTTATTTGTTTTCCTCAGCAGCCATACCTCTGCAAGGTTTTTACTAGCTCTCAGACATGCTCATAACTTGCCTGTACTGATACTGTATGGTACTGTCTGGAAATACCGTAACAATCCTGGCCACATCTGAGAGCTGTATGCTGTAGCCTCTGGTACAGATTTCCCACATTCCCTGTAGGTGTCCTGCCATATCGTTCAGGATGCCCAAGGTGAGAACTCTTTCAGAACCACTTTGCTTTGCTGACAACAGTAAAATATGTTTTACTGTTTTCTTGCACAAATACTACTTCAGTTTCTCTTCTGTCTCCATAGTGTACTCCTCACTTTCTTTAAAACATAAATAATAATAATAGGTTTTGTTATTTATTATTATGAATAATATCAGATTTTTTACATAATTCTGAATCTCATAATAAGTTTAAAATACCTTGTGGTTGCGAACACAAGCGACACTAAAATTTGTTACTGTCCTTCAGACAGGATCCTGTGATCACTCTATCAAAGTCTAGATGGGTGATGATCAAACTAGTTCTCTTTTGCAGGAAGTGTTAGATGTGACAGAGTGAACAGATGGCAGGTTGGGCTTAATTTTTATTTAAGACAAGAAAGATTTCAATGCTGGTAAAAGTACCCTTTCTTTGGACATTTTAGTAAACCAAAAATGGTTCCACAGGCAACATGTGTAGACAAAGGGGTAAAAAACGTCTTCGTGCAAGAACAGCATATGCATAAAAAATGTTGCTTTTTGGAGTATAAATTATTATAGAATTGAAACTTCTAAAAAGCAAGAAGTATTGTCAGACAGTAAGAAATGAGATATGATATTGAAACAGGATAAATTTTGGAACAGAAAACAATGAAGGACTGATAGCCTGGTTTTTAGATGCCTGTGAGAGCAGGGAAAGTAGGTTGACTGGAGCCCTGCATTGGATCATATTAAGTGATCCAGAAGCACAGGTGTCATTCCAGCTTCTGGTTCTGGCAATTCAGACAACTTGAACATTACACTTCTACTTTGTGAACTTGTTTAAATCCAGACAGAATTCTTTCTCTCTTAAATACTTACAGAAGCTTTATGTTTGAGTCCCAAGGCAGAATTTGGATGTGATGCCTATCTGAAGATATATTGCTTTTTGTGTCATGTGTCCACTTTGCACACTACATGCTTCACTTTAGCTTTTCCCAGTTGAATGTAGTGGAAATTTTGGTTCTTAATCTGAATGGAACAGAAATAGAGCTTTTGTACATGAAGGACTTTAAAATGTTTGTCTGATTAATGAGTAAGGCAATTGATTTGATGGAGTTGTGGGTTTTTTCTTACATATTCTTTTCCTTAGGGAAACCAAAATAAATTTTTTCCCCAGAGCTGAGGTTTCCCAGGTAGGCAGTGTCAGCAGGAATAAGAAAACCCTCTGAAAGGCAGAAGGATAGTGAAGAATTGCAAGATAAAATTTATAGGCAGTATTATTTACACATAGTGCAATGAGTGGTTAAAACAATGAGCAGATTTGGTGTCAAGTTTTGAAGATACTCTACTAGAGCCAAGAGAGGGGGAGAAGCTAGGAAGCAATGGGATGTGCTGAAGGTGATTTTTGTCTAGGTAGAAGGCAGCAGCTGTTTTGAAGGGAAATAGAAGTTGCAGAATACCAGAACTTTAATGTGCTGGCTGAAATTCGTATCAGGGCTGCTTTAAATTATGCTGAATGTGCAGGACCTGGAAACAAACACGTCCTGTGTCAGAGTGTAGATCATCAGTGTTCTCTTCAAAAGTCAAATTCGCATGTTAAGTACCAGTCTGTGGGGATTACTCGGGGAGAGACATTCAATCACAGTAACACAAGAATTGCTGCAGCGTCAGATGCTGAATGCCAAAGTCTGATGCTAAGCCTTAGTGATGTTCTGGATGTCATGTCAGGAGGGATAGATCGGAAGGAAAGTGTCCAGGAATATGTTGCAGTGCAAGTAGTCTTAGTGCTGACACTATATTTGGAATCTTTTCACTTGCCTGGGCAGTATCTTGATGAAATCAAGTAAGACTGAATATGTTAAAGGTTTTGGAGTGGAAAGGGAATAATGGTGGTGTTTTTCTTGAGGCCAGTTCTTATCTCAGTCATTTCTTCACTTCTGCTTTCTCCAGTGAGAGGTGGGAGTGATTACAGGAGCTAGTTTAATCTAATTTAGTAATAGCTGAAAAAGATAATTTTTTTTTGTTTCCTTATTTATACATCTTAATACATCTTTCTGCTTTCACTTTCTTTCTCTTTTCTTCCCAAAAGAGTTTGAAGAAATGCAAAGACACTGTAGTAAGGAGGGAAGAAAATGTTTCTTGACTAAAGAGCTGTGAAAATAAAATCTTTCCTTCCCTTTAGCAGTGGTAAGAGAAGGACCTTGTGAAGTTGACTCTATCCAATCAACGCCCTGCAGCCATAGGGAATGGGGACCAGTTTGTCTTGGTGATCCAGATCACCAAATGAAAGTTTAAAAATTGAAGGGATGAGATGCCAAATCCTTAGCTAATGCAAAGTGGCATAGTGCAACAGACTTATGATGGATTAAGAATTTGTCTTAGATTTTCACATCATCAAGTCATTTAATACATTACATCAAAGAATGACAGCTCTTACGAAAGCTGCAAATATTAGGATAGTGGCCATTGCAGTGATGCATAAAATTTTCTTTTACATCTTTTTTCCATACCCTGCTCTGCTTAATAAAATAGTCAATTTTTACTCATAAGCTTGGCCAGTATATTTAATGTAATTTATGATACAGAATCCTCTACAGCCGTGTTTGCAACGTGGGGTATTATGTGCCCATAACTCATCTGTCCCTGTTGTCAAAAGCATAACTGCCTTAGCCTCACTCTGAAGGCAGACGAGTGCTGAACTTTTTTTTAAGGAATCCCATGTATGTAACATGGATCTTGTTAAATTTCCAATGCTTTTATTTAACCACTTCAATCCATTACCATGGACATGTGGTGTGCATAGTTGACCCCAAACTCTTGCTTTTTTGCCTCCTCTAGAGAAGCCTATGCAAGAAGTGTTTTGTGGGTGTCTCCATAGTTGCTGTAGCTTTGAATGTGCTCTCTTCAGTGAGCTGGCAGCTGAAGAAGGGTAATGGGTGTATTTTATAGTCTGATGCATGAGGAAGGCCTGATAGCAAATCCAGAGGTGAGTGATACTGCAGCAGAACTTTAAAAATAAGACAAATTAAACTGTGGATAGAGTTATCTGTGTTTGACCATTCTGCTTGGAGTTCAAAGCTAAGGAAATCAAGCTCCATACCATACTTCATGGGTTTTAGTTGTAAGTAAGCAGCTCAGCTGGGATCTTTTCAGCTTGAAATTCGAGCTTGATGGAATTCTGATAAATACTCTGTCTCCTGGCCTTTTCTGAAGCTTTAGGAAGAAATACAAGCTGTATGTAAAGTTGCAAGAAGAATAGGTTGTATTTCATGTTTAAAGGGATTTTAATCAGCTGCTATTTTTATTGTGCTTATACATTAACACCATTCATTTTCAGTTCTGTTCCTTAAAGGTTTAAAGCTAAAGCTTACTAAAAGATGACAGATTTTGTCAGTATTTCCTGGGAATGATAAAGGAAGACTTAAGCGAAGAAGCATCAGTACTGGGTTAAAATAGAATCTTTCAGCTAGTGGGCTAGGTATGTTGCTTATATCGAAGCCTGTCTCTCAGCTGAAGCTTGGACTTCACAGGGGTCTGGATGGAAAGACCAGTTAACAGATAACTTCAAAACATGATGCAGATGCTGTAGTGGGGTTCAGCAGCAGGACCATCTCTGACTTAAAAAAGTATCTGTATTACCCTCCCTGCATTTCATTTGTACCTGAAAGGATGTCTAACAGGTATGGGAACATGAACTTTTATATACCTTTGCTGGCAGGATGGTCCTTACTCTTGTCTCAGAACATTTATTTTAATGAAAAGGAGGCAAATACCTGAATAGACTAAATCTCCTCTAATCTAATGATTCCACATTTTGCTATCCACTAACATAAGACTGGCCTGTGAACTACAGATGCAGGTCTCCTAGCTGGCATGTGTTTGTGTTTCCTGGGGTCACTGGCTCTTGCTACACCAGTGCAGGAGCAGCCAAGGAAACACATACTTACACATTCACATGGAAAATGCCTTTTGCTATCGACAAAGTGTGGACCTTGCAGGTGGATGGGAGCTGCTTTTGCTTCCTCTCTGGCATGTTCTCCTAGTGGTTCGTTGCCTTCTGTGAACTTGACTGTGAAGTTACAGAAAGCACTGGCATTTCAACTGAGGAAATACTGCTTCTCGCCTGGACTCGACCGAAGTCTGCCACCTGAAAATCAGGTGTTTATAATGTATGAAAGTACTGCTCTTGTATTTGGGACACTTTGGTACTGTATTTAACACTGTTACCTCTACTGAAAAACCGTACCTTTTGCTTGTTGATTTTTCTTAGCTTGCTCTAAGCTCGTACCACGTATCAATTCTTTCTGCTTCTCAGTGACTACTGCCACATGTCTGTAGGCTCCTTAACACGAAGAATAAAAGGACTTTGAGGCAAGTGATGAGATGAAATCGACACAGTGTAGGACTGGAACTGAAAATGTTAGACTACTGCTATGCCTTCAAATGCCCTTTTACCAAGCAAGAAAAACTGTCTTTAAATATAAATGGTTGGGACATGAAAAGAGAGTGGCATTTGAAAAAGAACAAAGGGACCATCTGCGGAATTCACAACCAAGGTGTGAGTGAGCACAGGAAGAAAATCCCAGTAAAATAGCAACTGAACAAAGATTTTCACCAGAGGAGGTCTCAACTATTTGTCCTTGTACCACTTTTTAAGAAAAATATTCAATGTCTTTGGGAGTGAAAACACATTGTGGACAGTGTTTGCTTAATATGTGAGTCATGCCTGGAAAAACAATCTTACTCAAGATGCATTACATAGCAAAATAAACTTATTCAAGATCAGCTGACTTGAGTATCATAAATTTGTCCTGCTCCACTAGAATTTGATGTAAAGCCATCATATTGTATCAATCTAAATATTAAAAAAGAGATATTCTCTCTTGTTATCTGTCTTGCTAGGGCTAGCAAACTGCTTCCATTTTTACAGAATGTTCCTCGGTGGTGTGAGTTGTTTCTTGTTACTTGGATTTATGAGGCTAAAGAGCACACAGGCACTGCTTGTAGCCCCAGTGTGACCACTGTATTGTCCAGCCAGGATAACTGTAATAGGAATGTGGAATAACTAAGGCACTTTTCCCAGGGTAAAATGCTAGCATTAGCAATACTGGTCTTGACCCTGGGTGTTAGAGCTGAAAGGTGGTCCTGAGCATGTGCAGCATTGATTAGAAAAAGCAAAGATCGCAGAGGGCTGTGAATGCTACAGAGAACATTATAATGTGTATTTATTTTGTATAAGCTTTATTGTAAATAATAAGGGAAGTTCTGGTCATCCCTGTCTTGGGGACAAAAAAGAATAAATTGGTGAATGAAAAGTGGAAAATCTCTGAGGAGGAGAAAAAAAATCAGAAATATATAAACCGTGAGTAGTTGCAGAAAACAGATTGGAACTTTATTTTACTTCTAGATAATGTAAACAATACTCAGAATGTAAACAATACTCTATGAAACACAGTAGCAGGAAATTCAAAAACAATGAAAGAAATGAACATGTTTAAATATATAAATAAAGTTTGCAACTAAAAGAGGTGTTTAAAACTTAAAAGGTATTTATAATTGAAAAAGACTGAAATGTGGATACTGGGAATATTGAAAGTCATTATAATAAACTGGAACCAACTGTCGTCCACAATAATTACCTTTCAAGATTCTGTTTACCCCTCTCTACTAAAGAACTAGGTGTGTTTCCTACTAAGAGGGAAAAACTAACCTGCGTCAGGCTGTGGTGGGGTGTTTGCCTGCTGCTCTGCAGCATCTTGAACTAGTCACCTAGAGACTTCTTTGACTTCAGATCCGTGTGGCAATTCCTCTGTTGCAGTGAGTTGATTTGTCCACTTAAAGGCTGTATTTATCCTTTTTTGCTGAAGCTTCGTGTCATACTTAAGTCCTATCAATTGTTTGCATTACTTATTTTCTTAATAGATCACTTCAGTGCACAGAGAAGTGCTCACTTGGTGGGGAACCTTTTGTGAAGAGTCTGCCTGTATTTGCAGTATGAAGACTTTGGTGATTTTGAAGTCTGTGAGCATTAAATACGGTCTTATTTTAGTGCTAAACGATGGTTATAATTTGCAAGTAGAAACTTTGTTTAGGCTGTATGTGCAGAAATTACACCATACGGATTGAATGCTAAGTATACATGTGTTTTTATATGAAAATGTAGTTGAACAGTTAGGAAAGAGGTTGAATAGACGTAAACATGTAACAAGGGTGTTTCCAGCAGTACCTGCAAATAAAAGGTCTTACTGCGCATTCAGCAGGATCAAGCAGGGAAGAAGCTGCAGGACCAAAAAGGAGGAGATGCACAGTACAACAGATGTTTGGTTTGTGTTCTAGCTGCTTCCTCCCCTCAGTTCTATCCACCAGCAGTGTGACCGGGAGCAGTTTGCATTGTTGTGTGCCTGGCAGCTCCCCTCTATAGCTTGTCTACAACCCCATCTATTTTTACAAAAGGCAGGTCGTCTTCTAGGATTCTGCCTGGCACCAGGTGAGAGAAGGTCAAAACATCAATAGGGACTGTTTTATCACCATTAGGAGTCAAAAGGTATGATAACTTCAGGTTTCATCTTTTCATCTTCTTGACCTGTGCCCTCTGCTGTCCTGGCTCTCTCTTTCTGTTATAGTCAGGGCTTATTTTGGGTGAAGCTTTAAGAGCAATACCCAGATCTGGTCAAGAACAGAGAAGACTAAGTCAGTTGGTTTGTAGTTTCCTCTGCTGCAGCAGATGTTGGCTGCTGACCTTCTGCTGCTCTCTTTTGGCCCTCCCTGCTGTATCATACAAGCCTGGTAGGTTCACATGGGCTAGGTTGCAGCGGCATCCCCAATGTGCCTTGAAGTGTCAAAACACAAATAAATATTGTCCTTTCTACAAAGCCTACATAAACTAGAAAAACAATAAAAGAACAAGTTGATGCAAAGAATGCTACACCAGGCAGCCATAGTGATCAGTGTGGTAATAACTATATTGCCCACTCATCTTCCGCTCCCCTGGCTGCTTTACTGGCTTTGGTTTATTTTATTTACCTTAAAGGGAATAAATTGAAATGAGAAATTAAATAAAAAGGACTAAGTAAATAATTTTAACTTGCAGTTTCCTGTAGGGTACAGAATTGGGTCATTTGAAGGAATTTAAATTCTTGGGACAGGAACAAGTGAAAGGTTGGCGTTTGCTTTTGTTTGTCATTTTGCTAGAAGTGTAATAAACCCTAGGTAACAGGCTAGGATGTTATTGTTCTCAGGTTGATAACGTCTGGATGGCAAGTATTGTTCAGCTCTTTTAAATTACAGAACTGTCAAATTATGAACAAGCTCAGTGGAACACAAGGAGTTTGTATGAATTTTATCTCTTTCATTTTATGATACACAATATCCTGCTCTTTATTAAACCACCAAAGGGACAGACAGTGAGAACCAAAGAGAAGTCTATTAATGTTCCCAGGGGCCTACTCTGTCCCTGATTTATTTGACTTCTTGTTTTTACTAAACCTAGTATCTCTCATCTGGAAATGATGTCATGCTGTCAGACACAGGCACACACTCTCACAGGCAACTCCACTGGAAGGGACCCTGGTGAGGTCAGCTAACTCACCTGCTTGCCTAAGGCAGAGTCAGCTCCATCTCAGCCCTCCCTGACAAATCTTTCTCTAATTTTTTTTCAAACCCCAGAGATGAATGTGTCACTGTCTCCCCAGGCTGTCAATGCCATTGCTTGGTGGTTCCCCATGTGTAGCTCCGGGGAATGTGAAGCTGTTCCTACGCTTGCCAAAATGAGTAAGAAACTGTTTATTCATTGAAAGGTGAAATCTGCCTCTGCCCTAGTGCTGAAAGTGATTGCAGTGAAGATTTTTTTGCCTGAAAATTTTACATTATCTCTTCTTTAAATACATACAAATTTTCTAAATTCCTCTATTAGTACACACATTTACATACACACGTGGGCACACAACGTAAGCAAGTTGCATGTCAAGTCATATAACCATGACTAATGCATGCAGCTTCTTATCGACGTTATACCTGCAGGTAGATGAGGGGGTGACAGTGGGCATACAGAGTGTGAGCCCTTTGCTGTCTTTTAAAGAATATGATGAAAACCATATTTCTGTGTAGCACGAGAGTTCTTCCCTGTTTTCTGCCTGTTAGCTCATGTACGTGAGATAAATCTGATGTAGAGACTCCACTGCAGGAGAGTGAAGGGAGCCCATGAAACAATGAGCATTGCTTTGGAATAGATTCTAGGTCACAGGGCTCATTTTATTTTATTTTATTTTACTTCTTAAGATATAAATTTAGAAACTCATTAAAGTTTTGTCCTTATGGATTAGACATACTTAAAACAACTACAGGATTTTCTCTGAAGGATATGATAGAATTTGTTGATGAGATTAAGGACAGGCAAAGAGTGTCACCCAAAGCCCACAGAAGTCCATGAGAAGGTTCACTGACTGTTAAGGGCTTTGGATCTGGCCTTCAGAATTTAACAGGGGGAAAAAAAAGAGAGCTTATTTTACTTCTTAGATAAGTAATAATTCATTACTGTTTCCCAATAGAAACTATGGGCATTGATTTCCCATAGATTTATGTGTGGTGGTTTATAAGACTGATTTTTATAAATGCTTTCTGTTTGCAGATGTAAGCAATCTCTTACTGCACTGTCTGTACAACTACCATTAAGCAAATGCTTGTGATCAGCAGGTCCTTTTTTAAAATGCAAATACTTGTTAAATTGCAAAATAGGAAAAAAATCTCAATGTAGTTCAGATGGTTGAGAAATCCTAGAGAAAATTGGTTTAGAAAGCATCTTAAAAAGATGGACGCAGCTCTGCAGTTTTGACAATGTAATTCTAAATATAATTCTAAATCCTATTAATTCTAAATATAATTGCATGAAAAGAAAAGGAAGAAATATAACTGCATGGAGTAAATGGGTCTCTTAAATACATATATATTCTGCATTGTACCTACTTGCCCTGAAACCTTATTTTTAATCATACCTTAGGTAATAGCTGTCTCTTTAGCAGTTTCTCTGTAGAGTAACACCCAAGCCAAGGGAATGTGGAAATTATGATCTTGAAGCTCTATTTCTGGAAGTTTATAACTTGAACACTAAAACATTTACTCTCAGGTGAAATCTGCTGTGCGAGGTCTCTGGTGTCCTGGCAGGGAAGTTTCTTCATTCCATTACCTGCTCTTTGGTTGGTCTGAGCTCCTCAGAAGTGGCTTTTCCTTTGTGTGGGACAACAGCAGGGGAGGGCGATTGAATGGCATGGTGGCAGTACTGTTGCTTTTCGGGCTTTTCACAGTTAACATCTCAGCTGAAAACACAGTTACCGATGGGAAGTGCTCTGGCTGGGTATTCTGGTCTGAGGAATGATTTCTGAAAGGCACAGACATCTGTCCACCTTGAGCAGTTGATAGCTGTGGCTGGTTTCTGATGTCATCCCTTCCCCACTGTATGTTGTAATGTATCCTTTTGTGATTTACAGCAGTTGCCGAGAGCTACTCCACCCAAAGAACTCTGAATGAGCAAATGTTTCACTGCATTTTAAGTGTCTCCCATTTACCTAATATATTTGTAGAACCTCAGGTGAGATGTTATTTTAGTAATAATTATTTATTAGAGTCTTATAACTGTTACCTTTGCCTTAAGGGCAAGGAAGATCTGTGTGAATTGCAGCTCCGATTTCTGCTTTTTTTAAGTGCTGAAAGGTTTCAGGAGCCTTACAGAGGCTCTGCTTCTCACCAGCTCTTCTCTTGGCAATACTTTGTTTATTAACCCAGATATTATGGAATCTAGCTTCTTGGATGTACCTAAATATCTAGGTACGGAGGATTACATGTGCTAGCAATTGGGTGTGAGATAACTTTTGAAACAGTTTGGAATTTCTTGGGAAATGGGCTTTGTCCTGGGAGCTGTGATAAATGGCTAAACCTTTTTACTCCTAATGCCAGCTTTAGACAAATGTGCAGGATCAGGTCCTGGGTAAAATGAGCTCGGCATGAGTAAAGATAGTGGATTTGGTCCTTACTTACGTTTAATAAAAACCAGCTATGTCAGTTTGCCCTTAAGAAAACCCAATATTGAAACTCTGGATATATGGTAGCTACTGCTGTAAATGCATTATAAACTGATAGACTGTTTTGTGGATGTAAAAGTTATTTCCTGCAAGTGCTTTACTGATTTCTACCTTTCAGGTAAGGGTTTTAAAACATACATGTGATGCTGTTTTCATGAAACTTATTATATATTTAAAGTATCTATTAATCTCTTCTTAATTATTCATGTCATTTGAATTTTACATGTTACTGCCACAAGATACAGCTACCTTTTCTGTAAGAAACATTGTACTGTCATGTATTACACTCCAGGGCAAGGTTAAGACTCAGTCATTATACATTATATCTGGATTTAAGAAACGGAAGAGTAATGAATCTCAATTAATTCTTTCTCTCTTGCTCCTTTTGGCTTTCACATCTGTTATGGCTTTGATGTGAAATACCTGCAAACTGCAAAACTTGGTCTGATGTACATTTAAATAATTGTTTAAGCATTTTGTTTCAGTGAGCTTTTACATCTCCATACAAGTCAGACTGTTCAAAAGTCTTGAGTTTTCATCTGACTCTACTGAAAGCTAGAGAGATTTTTTCCTAGTGGCTTCAATGGGAGCAGAGCTGGCACTTGACTGCCTTTGAAAACCAGACCCATAATATATTAAACAACAAATCCCGGTCAGCATTAACAGTGGATTTACAGGGGATGTCAGCATTTACAGTGGGTATATACAGCATTTACACTATAAATATACCCATTAGATTCGTCATTACTGAAGTGGAAGAGTTACTGTTGGCTTCAGCTGGGCCACTGCTTGGCTGCCGGCCCAGGCCAGGCTGTGCAGTTCTGGCTACTTGCAGAGGGCCCTTTCTTAGGGAATTTGTCATCGTGGCGTGTGGTTTGCTCAGTGGCTGTGTAGCTTCTTCTGTCACTTCAGTGGGGCTGTGCTTCTTGACACAAGCTGGAGTTCCTCTTACAGTGCCTGAACAATTAAAACAGTAGTTGTGTAGGAAAATACAAATACATGTGCATATTTGTATGGCATCTGCATAACTTGAAGTGACAATCAAATTGTTGTGTTTTCATTGAGCGGAATGCAGGTGTTCTGATAGTGGAAAGACCCACAGAGAAAAGCAGTAGAGGTGCTGTAGCATGACCACACAAAACATGCTGCTGTGTAAAACAGTTATTGATCCACGCTGATGGAATTTGCTGCCTTTTCAGGGAACCCAAGTCACTGCATGTAAAGAAAATAGTACAGTTTTGGTTATAGTAGTCTGAGCTTCACCTAAATCCTGCTATAGTTTTCTAAATCTGGTTTAAATCTAGCTTGAAACCACCAGCACATGTGGTTGGTAGAGGCACGCTGTGGTAGGTGTATGTAGGTGTATGGCTCTCTTAAAAAGCACCACTTGGTGCTTCAAGGGTGAATATGTCAGGTCCAGACCCTCAGGAAGAGTTGCAGCTCCATCACATTCGTGTTTGTTGGAGACGCAAGAGACATATTTTTGGATTGTTGACAACTTTGGAGCAGCTGCAACCAAATCCTTAACTGACAGCATGTCCTCTAAGACAGCTTTGTGGACAATCTCCCGTCACTTCAGTCACTGACTTCACCTCTACTGTAATTTAAAGAATCTTTTATGTGTTTTTTTTCTAAAAGGAAAGCTAGAAAGCTTTTATGATTTACTAACACAGAAACCAGAGAGAGAATAAAGAATACAGAGCTTGTTCTGTATTTTTAGGGAAAATTGCTTCTCTCCACACCTGCTTGCATTGAATAATGCAAGTAAACAAATCAGGACCACATTTTCACTCAACTTCTGCACATAAATAATCTTAGCCATGCAGCTTCCCATTGTGGCTCTTTAGGATGGGGACACTGAGCTTTTTATTACTGGAAATTGGTATCACTGACATATGTATAATAATGTTTGTTACAATTCTGACAGTTTAAGAATTAAAAGCGTTTAATATACAATGCTGTGAGTAGTTTCTTCCTATTGAGGTAAGTCAGTGAGTGAATAACCTTTGAACTGAGCTGAGGAACTAGACATTGTGTCTCTGGAGATGGGAAGAGGCCCCAGGGATAAATATAGGCAATGGATCTGTTCTGGTTCCTGTGCCTATGGCTCAGCCCATCTACGTGGTGTGTTTGGGACAGACAGAGGGACATGTGGTGGGGCTGGGCAGATGTTACCAAGTCCTCAAACTGCAGTGAAGAAAACCCTTCAGCACTCTATTCTCCTTTTATTCCTTCTACACTCTGTAACACCATGTGTAATAAGTTCTTGTAACTTCCTTGGAAGGGTTTTTACTTGCTCCTGTAACAAAACAGGTGTGATAGGAGCAGGTACATGTGGGGACAGTTGCTGAAAATGCCCCTGCAAAGCTCACAGATGTTGTTGGAATGGTGCGCATGCCCAGGGCTCAGTTTTCAAGCTAAAGCTTCCAAGTTGGGCAGAACTTCAGTCTCTGAGAAACAACTCTTGGGTCTGTGGCTGGCTGCAGAGGGGGATGCAGAGAAACAGGAAAAAAGGCAAAAAGTACAAATGACAGTTCAGACAGGTAAAAGAAGTGAGAAACCATGTGATGGCCAAATACTGGTTCTCCTTCTGCTAGTATTAATCTGAAAAAAAAATAGCAGCAAAACTAAGCGTTCAGAATGAAAAGGCATGCAAATGGGATCTTTAAATTGATCTTGGCTCAGATTATGTTAGTTTTACTAAAATAATTCATCCACCCTTGAATATCCCAAATTTGCAGCTATGTGGCAAGTTCTACATGCGAGAGAAAACTGTTGGTTGAAAAAGCAAGCACTGTGAAAACACTGGGGTGGAAATGCTGGTGTGCAGGTGGAACACTCCAGAATGTGCTGCCCCTCTTGGTGAGCTGTGTATTGTGGGACTGAGGTTGGCATAAAAGAACATCTTGTGCTGATCTTCAAAATGCTCTGATGAAATCTGTGTTTGTATTCAGTGTCAAATATTTAATCTTCCAATACTTCTGTAAAATGCTGAATTAATTCATGAGAATTGACAGTAGAGCTATTCTCACAGCAAATACAAGATCTTCAGCATATTAATATGAAATGGTACATATTTTTAAGAGATTAAATATAACTATATAAGCATTTAAAAAGTTTCTGTGTGCATGCTAGTGCTTTGAAAAAGGCCCTAAGTAGGCCTTTTTAAGTGAGTGAAAGTTGAGTTTTTTCACTCTTTTGAAACGTGTCCTGTGACTTCTTTTTTTTTTTTTTGCAATAGGATCCAACTTGATTTGAATGTTATGTTTGGTCTTTTTAGTATTAAAAAAAAAAAAAGTTTGTTTTGCTTAAATAAATCTTAATCTTAAATCTTCATTCTTATGGTCTCAATCTTGCTGCCTTTTTCAAAATATATTTGTCTTCTACGGGTTCTCCAGCTGCAAAAATATACAATGTGAATGTCTGCCCCTGGGTCAGAATGATGATTTTGAGTGTGAAATTTGGCAATGTGCATATTTATCCAGCTTATAAACATGTCAAATGTAAGAGATGTGTTTGACAAGAAGATAGGAAGCAAAATTTTGAGGACATGGAGGTATGTCCACTCATACTCTTTCCCATGGGCTTTCAGCTATTTTTGTTGGCGTATCTCTGAGTGTTCAAGCTAATTGTTGACAGCATGATCCAAAGATGTAAGGAACTTGCAGTGCAAGGAAAATACTTATTTATTATTTTTCAGTCTCAGAAATCATTAGACAATGACAGTAGTGAGAATGGGATAAAATCTGAAGACTTTGTGGTGATCCTTAGACTTTCTTTAAGTAAACAAGGAATAAAACCAGAGAAAAGACTTGGGAGTTTGCCAATTATGGTTTCCTTCATGAAGAGAGAAATCATAAATGTGCATACATCATTTGTTCTAATGTAATAAGCAGAAACAATATAAAAGTAATTTTATTGGGGGAAAACAGTAATTAACCTATCCTGTTACTATGAAACAGATTTTTTACTGGAGAGAGTCCTGCTAGAGATAGCAATCTTACCTTTGGCTGTGTGCTATTACATGATGAAAACTGCAGTTCAGTCAAACTCATCTTTCATTCAACAGGTTTTCAATTTAACGTTGTATGAGCTTATTGAACTTAAACTTGGTATAAAGATTGCTAAAGGTGACATTTCAAATAAACATAATTTTTCTGCAGTCTTTTCACTGCAAAGCTAGAACACATGAATGACAAATGTGAAATAATCTTACAGTTAAGAAATGGGACTTGTAAAATTTGGGTGTTTTGAGTAGCAACGTATCTAATTTCTTTTGCACTTGATTAACTTTTGTATTGTGGTTCACAGGGCCAGGAAGACTTAATTATGGTGTGAAGTAACTCAGCACGCTTGGTTAGGCTGAGTTCTTGGTGAGAATTGTTTAACGTCTCTTAAAGTCTGCAGCAGCAAGAGGAAAAGTGAGAACCAATTACTGGTGAAGATGTAAACTTAACAATTAGCAGTTTAAGCCTAGTGTTTGGGAAATGACTCTTACACTGATGAAAATACATACCAATTGATTCCAGGTTGCTGGTGAAGGAGAGGAGACTGACCTGGGAGAGCTGGCCCAGCCCTGCTCTGGGGCTGCAGCTCACACTGGGAAGTTTTTTTACAGCTGGGTGGGGACTCAGGGGGAGTCCAAATTTGTCCTTAGTTTTGGTCCCCATTTGGGGTATTTAAATTGGCTAATATGTAAATTCTGCAGATGAAGACTTATGCCTCTCCCTGGGCCTGATGTGACCCATCAAATTATGGGCAGAATTGCCGCAGGGAGTAGAGCTGAGCTTCTGCTGAATTGCAACAGCCCGCCTGCAGTGAACAGATCAATATACATCAACAGTAAAAATGTCAAAAGTATATAATATATCTATCTATCTCTACCCGGGAGTACAAGGAAGCTTTGAGTAGTTCCCTTTGCCAGTTGGGCTGTGTGCACTTGGTTGTGTGTTGCAACACAAAGGATCTCCTTCCTTCCTGCCCTGGCATCCTCTGTGCCCAGCCGGGCAGCTGGGGGCTGGACCAGTCTCCTGGTTTGTGCCTCTTAGCCCGTGTCTGCTCCACTATCAGTCACCTCCAAAGTTATATGACCCATTTTACTGCCCTATAAAAACGGAAGCCATTAGTAGCAATACACCATGCCAGGGGGGTGGCAAAGCAGCCATCAGAAAGATACACATCAGCAAGGGGAAGTAGCATTTAAACTGCCTTTTCATTTGTGCTGAGACATTAACTGGGAATTACAAACCAGCACTATTTAATGAAATACGTGGTCTTTAATAGGTTGGGAGGGTGTGTGCTTAACATGTAGGACAAAGTGAGTGGTGTATCTGATTGGATTAGCGGCAAATTTAATCTAATGTTTGGCACTGCTGAGTCAAGCTTTTTTTTTCCTTTTTTTTTTTTTTTTTTAAGGATCAAAGTGACTTCGGCTTGATATGTGAGCTATGTAGGCTGTATGGCTTTGAGCTGCTATTTCAATAGGGAAAGGAATTTAACTTGAGAAGAGTTGCAGTATACTGTCTGAGGAATTATTTTTTTACACAGTAGGAAAGCCTTTCTGTGACATGTGAAATTTCCTCAAATATGAACCTGCAGCAGTAAATAATAACTTGCAAAGACATTTCCCCAGAATATCAGCATTTACTACATAATTTGTGAAAACTTGTGTTGCAAAACCTGAATCCAAAGGACAAATATGCTTTTCCCTGTAAAGCCATTTATCTGAATCAGCAGATTTGATTGGATGTTCTTACAACATGAACATAAAAAACTATAACAATAGGTCAACTGTGGACTGAATTTTAGTCTTGCCTTTGTGGGAAGAGCATCTTGCAACTTCATGAGGATTTTTAAAATTTAAAGTCTAATTGCAAGTGTCTTGCATTGGTCTACATCA
Organism: Hemiprocne comata; assembly: GCA_020745705.1. NCBI lineage: Eukaryota > Metazoa > Chordata > Aves > Apodiformes > Apodidae > Hemiprocne > Hemiprocne comata. Next base: position 75,554,885 of record CM036588.1, on the reverse strand, counting down.
GGGTGTTAAACTTTTAAACAGCCATGTGTCTCTGAGTAAAGATTAGGAAAACTGGTTTGGATCTTAAAGCAGTACATGTCTATGATAGATTGTCCTTTTCCTAGGAAATCCCTGTGAGATAGGTAGGATCTGAACATCTGGGGATTATGGACAGAGGCACCTTTACAAACTTCATAGGAAATGGACAGTCCTACCTCTCCAAATGTCAGCTCTAGGCATGGTCACTCCAGGTAACCCTAAGGCATGTTCCCTTACTGTACTACTGTAGAGTTGAGCAAGAACATTTGCTGATGTATTTTGGAGAGTTTTTCAGTTATAACAGTCAGTTCTGCTGGTAGTTTTACTTATATATGTGAACATCTATCTAGAAGTAGGGAAAAATGGTTTGCAGATAAAATTTCTGTATTGATCAAAATGCCAGAGATTAGATCTGGCTAATGCTTACTATAAATACATTATGCAGTTGCACAGTATAGACTGTTTTTTTTTTCAGCTTTCTATGTGTTATCCTGAGAACTCAGTTATGATAGAAGCGTAGACATAGACTGTGGCATGGAAGAGTCACCAACTTCTGGTTTTGACACTGTTGACTGGAGTTATTAAGTATCTTATGTGCTAACACAAATATTTTCAATGAAACAGAGTAAAATGTCACTTTTGGCAGTATTGCAGCTATTGTTCCAATAAGTATGGTGCTTAACAAGTGTGCCCTCATAAGATCTTTCAACAAAAAACACATTCAACTTATTATTTTAATGTATTTATTTTGCAGTTCTGAAATGTACTTAGTTGCCTGTTGTAAGAGCAGGTAGCAGTTCCCTTTATGGGGTATACAGAAACCAAATCCTTCTGCCCATCTGCAGTATAAAAATCCAGCTTAGTGCTCCGTTTGGTGACATTAACCCTTCATAGCATCCTTGTATCATTTACTAAAGGAAGTAAAGGAATTAATATACTTCATTCAAACCAGAAAAAGCCTTTGGCCTTTGAATAACCCCCTCTAGTCACCACACGTCTTTGCAACTGTAGCACTTTTTTTTTGCTGTCCTATACAGTGTAAATTGTTCCTGCGTGCTGTCTGTGGAGCCAGGCCTCTGGTCATGGTATAACAACTGCTCTCAGCAAAACTCAGCCAGCTATGTCGACTGCCCCTGCAAGCATTCCCTTAACAAAGAGTGAAAATGAAACTTAGGAATATTGTGAGTTCATTGAAGTGGAAGAACTTTATCCACAGACCTGCTTGTAACAAGCAGGGATGGGAACAGGAGGAGACCAAGGTGGAAAAAAATGTCAACTCACTGCCACTTGCCAGCCTAAGAAGTGATTTAGAGATGTGTTAAGTGCCTTTTATTCTTCTGCCTGTTTATAACAGTGGGACAAAAAAATGGACCAAAAAACCTCCAAACAAAACAAACGTGAAGCCCCAGACAAACAAACCCCCAAAGAACAAAGCAGGCAGTTCCCATCACTGCTCTTCTAGCTCCATTTTCTGCCCAAGTGCTTTGGTCTACGAAATTCTGCTTGGCTAATGAGAAATTATTTAACTTGCCACTCCACTGGGAGAGTTCAGTTCCCACCAGCATTGGATCCTGAGTACTCAAGAAAAGGTTATCTCAGCTGTCTGAGAAAATGCCGTTTTCCTTGGAAAGTGCTGGCTGGGCTGGCAGAGAGGCATGTCGTGTTTAGCAACTGCTCTGCCTGATAATCCTGCTGTTGCCATTGTTGTTGCTGAGCCTCATTGAAATGTGTTTATGCTACAGGAAAGGCAAGCTTATAATTTTCCGGAGCTTCTGGCACCTTTCCAGGAAGAAGTTGTTTTGTATGTCAACTCTTTCTGGAGTCAGTATGTTGTAACCGCTGCTATTAGAAGAATGGGAGAAAAGGAGATTCCTTATCCTCTCTAATCCCATGCGTTGAGATTTTTCTTTTAGTCTTTGTTAAGACTGAAAGTTTCTGTTGAGTTTGTGAGCAACCATCTTTCGGGATGTGTTTCTTTATCCATGGGCAGTGGCACAAGCCCTGTGCAAACCCTTCCTTTGAACTGTAAGACCCAGTTTCTGCCAGAGAGGAGCTAAGGGTGCTTCTCTAGTAAACTCCAGTAGAGACCAGATGGTCGTTACCATTTAGGAAATACCTGTGGGTTGCTGGGGGTCATCTTCCGTGCAAGATTTCTCGCTGTATGTAGGGACTTTGGTAACATCTAATTGTAGCATGACAAATCTTGGACCTATTCTGGTCCCCCTGTAGGAGCAGGTGGCTGGAGGGACATTGTGGGAAGTCTTCTGGCACGTGGTCTGCCAGATGGGCCGGACAGGTTTCCTCCTTGGATGCAACGGGATGTAAACGAAGTGAAGGAAGGTATGGGATAAAGGTTTTCTCCTGCTGTTTCTGTAGGTGAACATAAAAGCAGAGTTGTCCCAATGAATGGCAGGAAGGAATACCAATGGATTGGAACTGGTTGTCAAGCTTCACAAAATCACAGAAATGAAGAATATAACCCTCCTGCTATAATTTATTACTGTAGATCTTATGTTTATGTCCTAAGTCACATGGAAAATGTTATTAATAAACTTTTGTCCAATTGTTTTTCCATTTCTGCCAAAATTTTCTGTAGAGGAAAAATCCCACAGCCTTCTTTTGACCATATCCACTTCCAGCAGCGAAAAGGAAACTAGGCATTCCTGGAATTATTATCAAAATTCCTTTGTCTCCGCAGGGCAGGAAGCCAGACTGCATTGTTTTAATGGTGTTTTTCTAGCCTTAAACCTCTGAGGCTGTCTGCATTTCTTAATTTTCTTCAGAAATTCCAGTTTGCATTTTGTTACAGCGGCTGCTCTGACAGCTCATTTATACACTTATTCTACCTTCCTTGCCGTCAGCACTAGAGTAGCTGAGCTCATCCCTGTGTAACAAAATAGTAGGTAGATGTTTTTTGTTGTCTTTTTAGCATCAATTGCACTGGTCTTATGTATGTATATAATCTGATTTGTAATTACCCCCCAACTTTTTATTTGTAGTTTTCCTTCAGTTTGTAGTTACAGTCATGTATGTCTTTTATTGCCCAGAACTATAGTAAGAATTATGTTTTTTTGTCTTTATTCTAGAAAGTCTTGGGAGATACAGTCCTAGTTTGCAGCTGCTGGGAGGGTAAAATGTTTTGTTTTGTTTTCCTAGAATTTTTGAGCTCTGTCTCATTATTCTGTGTGCACTGTGTAGCATAAGAGGGACCTGATGCTGAGTGGGGTGAGAAAGGGGGATGAGACATGGGGATGTGGCACAGCCCCTCTCCCTGTGCTGGGGCAGGAGGATGAGCAAGGAATTGCTGTGTGTAAATCCCAGCGTGAAGGACAAGACCATTTCCAACAGCCTCTGTAGCCAAGCTCCTTGCTCAATTATTTATATGTTTAGGGAGAGGAAATACGTAAATTGCTTTCCCATTAGTGAAGTAACCAGGAAATAAACAGATGAGACCTTGTTTAAAATATTTGTTTTGTTGATGATGTGGAGAAGCAGCTGAGAGAGCTCTCAAGTTTGCTCCCTGAATTGTTCTAAGCTTTGTCTGGATGTCGAAGCCCCTTGTGCAACAGAGCAAAGTACTACATCCCTGATTAAGGAAATGCTGATGAACTGAAGACTTGCAGAATTATTGCAACTGCTTATTTACCTCTTTCAGGGTCTAGAGTACTTCCAATATTTGACTGTTTTAATCCCTGTTGTATTAAATGGTACTTGAAACAAAAAAGGAGAAGGTGCAGGGGCAGCCAAGAGCAGCATGGCATTGTTTCATGTGTTGAAGACAAAGCCAAGCGAGAGAACTGCAGGTTCAGATGTGGCCGTGCTGAGTGGTTAATGGCAATGGTGGCAGCAAAGGTGTGCAGGTGGTTCTGTACAAGACGTTGCTGTCCTTTATTTAGGGCTGCTTGGAGATACATTTGAATCTCCTAAATGTTTCAGAAGTGTAGTAAAGTGAAAGCACTTCATTAACCTCTTTGATTAGGAAGATGATCACATCATAGTAAAGCCCAAGGATTAGCTTCACTAATACTGGTAAAAAGCCGCATCAGTGGAGGGGCTGCCAGCAGGACAAGCAGCATCCTAAGGAGCTGCCACACCTGCTGTCCCAGGACCTTCCTAACCTGTACAGCATCACTGGTGATGTCAGTTGTGCTGACCAGGAAATGGGCAGCTGGTACTGAACATGCTGACTTAGGAAATCTCACCTTTGTTTTGCTACAAAGACATTGCAGATGCACAGCTAGCAGCAAGGGAAAGAGAGCACCAGGGGCTCAGTCTCCACCTGCTGGGTCTGGGAGGTTTATTGTTACAGGGTCATTAAGCTGATACCTTTAAAGCAGCCTATCAGTAATGATATGTGCTGTGCTTTGTTACCTGTGTTTGAGATTACTTGTAAATTGTTGCTGTCTTAATCAGCATCATGTTAATATAATATCAGCATATTGTGATTGCAGTGAAATGACTGTGAAAAGGGACTGAGAAAACAAAAGACTGTGTTTCATGTGGGGCATTTGCTTTCCTCTGAAGCCCTGATAAAACATAGGTTCCAATGTTTTATGCCTCTCACAAGTGATACTGTTCTCGATCACTTAATGATGTGAGGGTTTAGGTCTTTACTTTGACAAGGTAAAATGCAGTCTTTGATTAGTTCTAAGGCCCAGCAGCAGCGTAGGATACATCTATAGAGATCTCAGGGAAAGCAGGAAAGGCAACGGGGCAAGGAAAAATGTGGGCTCAGGGTAGAGAGAACCATATGTCTGACCATGTGAATGGGGAAATGTGCAAAATGTGCCTAAACTGTGTCCCGGGGAGAGCATGGATGCCTAAAAATGCAATGTGGCGGGATTTGTGTACTACTGGAGTTGGGCCCTCCTGCTGATGCTCTGCTTCTGGGAGAAGATGCCGCACTGATGCCAACTGCTCATACCTGCAGGGACCAGCTGCTTGGCTGGAGATCTCGGCCATGCAGGCAGCCTGCCCTGGGCCAGAGGATGCCTGTGGGCACATGGGAACATTGGGTGTTTGATGCCTTTGTTTTGAGAGGCGAGAGGCGTGAGTGTCCTCCTTTGCCCTCTCTTTCCTCTTAGCCAAATAACTTTTTCCTTTTTTTTTTCCCATTCTATGCTAGCAAATTGAAGGACCTAAAGCATCACAGAGAAACATCTTTGCAGTTCATCACTCTTTATCAAATACATTTACCTTGCATGTGTCTTCGAATAACGATGTCACTTGTTGACACCTCATCATTCATATAATACTGGGATATGCTTATTTCATAACCACAATATTGTGAAAAGACTCCAAGGTCTTTTATTATGAATAAAGTGAAAGCTTTCTATAAATACAGTGAATTTCTTCTCTTCTTTATGGCGTACAGGCCACGTCCTGCCTTGGTTTTCTCAGTGAAGGACCATAATATTTCTTGTGGAAATCTGCAGGATGTGAGATGGCTTTATGTAGGAGAATTTCTGTTCTCTTACTTGAGTGCTAATGGAGATCAAAGGGAAGAACCATTTAAAATTTCTCATATTTTTAATTTTCACATTTAGCTGGGAGACAATGCTAGCAGTAAGAGCACCTGGGACAATAGTCTCTAAATTTACCTGGTCAATTCATGTAGCTGGACGTATTTTGATATGTTTGTGCAGACCTGATTGCTCTGTAAGTTTACTTGGTATTTGGGAGGTGTGCTTTAATTCCAAATTGTACGTTGCGGGAGCTGCAATGGCGCCTCAGAATGTGCAGGTTCTTTGTCTACAGATACTTGACGAGTGGGAATAACAGCTGATCTAAGTTTAGCATCTTAGCATTCAGCTTGCTGTTTCCTTCCTCTTCCTTCTCTGCTTTGACATTGGTTAAGGAATTGATTTCTTCATTTGGTTGAGACAGTTATTATCCCTCCTGTGTTTGCTAAATGTAAATGCTACTCTTTTTGTCTAGCTGCATTCTGAAAGCCTTTCTGCCGTCTGGATTGCTGAATTGCGGGAATGGTTTGGAACACTTAGAAGTAAGAGAAGCCACAAGATGTTTGAAAAAATGGTTGCGTTAGGGCAGTGTAATGCAGTTAAGGAGTTTCCCAAACAGTCTTTGAAGTGGTTGGTTGCATTTTTCCTGATTTTTAACATGACAGATGTCAGTTGGCACATCTGAGTTTAAGAGTGAACGTAGAAGACTCCTGACCCTCTCAGCAGGTCTCCTGCCCTCCTTACCTCTGAGACAGCAGAGTCTCACAGATAACAGCTTTGTTAAATCCCAGAGTCTTCTTAGGCTTTTAGTACATGGTACTTTTCCCCTGAAGACAGTTTGTGCCAGCATCTTTCTGCTCATGGAAGAAGCTGTGGCTGCACTGGCTCCCTGGCAGGGCTCATGCCCTGTGCATGGGAGGTCACTGTGGGATGTTCCTGGTGCAGGAAACAGAGCAGTGGCAGGATCAGAGCTGAGCCAAGAAGCTACAAATGGAGCCTGAGAGAGTAGCCTTGCTACCCCTCTTGCTTCCCTGGTGCTTCCTGCTGCCCAAATATCTCTTGGCATTTGTGTTGTAGCTGTAGCAAGAAAAAGCGTGTGTACTGTTGTTCCATAGCACAAGTAATATGAAAACTTCTATTTCTGTGTTCTCAGGAGCATAATTTGAATTTGGCTTTGAGTCACACAGATAGTAACCCATGAAAAGAAGTTTACAGGTTGGATAACTGCCTCCTAATGAGGCAGTAGATGAGCATTAAAATGATTCATAGCTTTGATCTGATTCAGAATTCCTGGAGATGCTGTTTTCAGTTTTAGCCTACAGTGCAGACTTCCAAAGGGAAGCTAATATGATTCCTAATTAGAGCCTGCTGTACCAATGCTAAAATTCTCAACCAAACTAACTTTTTTACATTATGTTTCTTCAACATCGGATGGTTTGAGCCTGAAAAGCATAATTCTTTGTGATAAGAAAGATGGCCGTGAGTATCTGGGAGGGGATGCAGGGATGCTAAGGGACCTCTAGGGCATGTATTTGGCAGTCTAGTCAGTTCGACCCTCTACTCCTCTGCTTTTTGCCCTAACGTTGCTGCTGCTGGAAAGCTTTGTATTTTCATTTATTGTTTTTTTAATTTCATTGTACTGCAAATGGTCATTGGACTTGAGCACAGTAGAACTGGGAGAAGCCAGTGGTGGCTCTGTGAATGCATGGGGCCATGAAGGCATGTCTCATTTCACACTGGCCCTGTGTTTGCAGGGGATCCAGGGCCTTTTCAGCAAGGGACCACTTAACAGGTGCAGATCAGGAAGCAGTGGTGTAAGGTTGAAATGTCTTTTTGTAGATTCTTTCCATGTACCGGTAGTGAAACCCTTCCTTATTTATCTCTCTAAGCCTGTGTTCTCATCTACCTTCTGTCCATAAGCAAAGTTACTTTCAAACTTGCCTCTTCCAGGCTTTCATGGGAGCCCACTGAACACCCCTCCTCTCCTTCTGCTGTGTTTCCAGTTGGGGGGATGTGCCTGCATTTGGGGGACACTCCTAATGAGCAAATGAGTGTGGTGGCACAGGGACAAACCCAAGCAGTTAAGTAAGTGGAGTCGATAAGGATTTTACCAATCATGAAACACACAAAATCAATACCAGAACAAGCTAACAGCCAGTGGGAAAGGTTTTAGCAGTAGAATAATGGATTTGATTTTCTCAGTTTTCATCAATAACGTGGCAAATGCATTTAGCACAGGCTGAAGTGGAGCTAACAGGCTATCAAGCAGGTCAGCAAGAAAAGCTTTGCCGTTGTCACCTCTAGCACCAAAAAAATCCCAGGAAACCAAGGTTAGTGTTACAGCACACCATTAGCTTGACGGTGTTATCCAGCTGTTTTCAAGAGTGTTAGAGATAGCTTCAGAGAAGTAGGAAACAAAACCTTACATCCTCTGACATCTGATACCATTTTTAGCTATTCCTGTAGTTGAGTCCTCTATGAGAGTTTTTTAAACTAGAGTTTTTTTGTATATGAATTAAACCAGAAATTTTGTTGCACCCTAAAGCTAAACATGCAACAAACCCTCGAACAAATGCCAACCTAAATTGATGAAGTTCTTAAGTGGAAGCCAGTCCTGTGTTTTCAGTAGATTGTGTCACGAGCAGCAGCTGGGTGACCTTGGGCATTCCTTGGGTGACCTCAGCAGGAGGGAAACCCCTGGGTGCTGCCCCAGCAGAGCAGTTCCTGCCTCTTGCCATGGGAAAGGCTGGGTGGCACGGCAGCCTGGCCCGCCTGGACCCGCTCACTACAACTGCATAAAGTGGTGCTTAAACCCAGACAAATGCAAACACATTGGCAGTCTGAGTCAGACAGCGTTGATGGATCCTTAAAGGCATGGCTAGGACTGCCTCGAGGCAATGAGAAAAATTTTTTCTATTAATAAATAGATAATTTGTGATTAAATGCTGCTGCAACTGAGAAAACACTTTTTATATGAAATCTGGGTTAAAAGGTCTGATTACAGAGATATCGTAACTAGCCCATGTCAGTGTGTAATGTGCACTGAAAAGGGGAAACTAGGCACATGTTGCCTGAGAAATAAAACTAAGTGGCAAGGGTAATGTTGCATTCTGGATGTTTGAATTAGGATATGTAAGCATTTCCCTTTGCTAGGATTCAGTTTTGAAATACTCGGTGAACTAGCCAAGCTTGGTTAATTCTATTTTTAATGACAGGGAGAAGTCAAGATGTGCTGGATCCGTAATCACAAGAAATCTCAGCATGGGGTGGCAGAATTTCAGACAACAGCAATATTGAGAAATGTAAACCCTATTTTAATGCAAAAGCTGTGGTGTTTGCTGTCCCAAAACCTTTTGAGAATATGTGCCTTAAAGGCAAATAGCTCCTAAACATTCTGGTGAGCTTCATAAAACTTTACCTTGGGCAAACATCTTTCAGTTTGTGTGGTAGCACTAATCGGTGCTGCATTACAGGGGAATTGGGCTGCACTTTAATCAGAAGTTCTCCAGTACTTATTCAATTGGGGCATTATGTAAGATGTGCAACCGTAATAGAAAAATCATAGAAGACAGGCTAAGGAAGAAGGGCTAAAAATGACCTTTGGAGGTCATCTAATCCCGCTTTTGAGAGGCTGGATGCTGCCAGGGCAGACACTGAGCAGCTTCACCGATGTAGAGATGTTGGTGGTGTACATTTGCATTAGTGTAAATCCAACAGTGTGATTTTTTTTTTTCTTATATTCAGACAAGGTAGCTGAAGGGGGATGGATTGCAGTAATAACACATTTTAGTCATGAATATTAATATTGAAGTAATTAAATCAGATTACTAGGAATTGTGGGACAGGGGGATACTTAGCATGTCATTGAATCTGCTCCCCAGTTAGCATAGAAACCCTTTAAAAAACATATGGAGTTGTCAGTTAACTGCAGGAGGGTTTGGAATAGCCCTTGTACAGCCTTGTTTTTCATCTCCCATTTGTTGAAAGATTATTTCATTTTCATTGTGGGATGCTGAGTGTGGATTTGAATGACCAAAACTGATCTGCAAGTATTATATTCCTGTGTAACAAAGGACTTCCCTGTTGAATATACCCTAACGGAACCTTCATTGCCATACATCAAAGTAGCACTAAACATGACCTGCTGAATTCTTTGCTGAGGGAAATTGTCAGCAGTTTCTCTCATTTATACCATAACTGTTTAAAATAGGCCTAAGGGGATGTGATAGCTCTCCAGATTCTAGTGACCTCCTTTAGGAACATGAATACCAAACAGAGCTCAGCCAGTGGAAGCAGAAAACGTTGATGTTGACAGAGCCGAGGTGATATTTGCATTGTCATGAAATCGTGTTTTTGCATTTTCTGGCTGTGAGGATGTAAGGACTGGCTGCTGCTGCTTCAGAGCAGCTTTCTGTCCAGCATTGCGTCTTCATTCCACACTGGCCATAAAATAATGCTAGAGATCAAGGTAAACCTCCAGCATTCTCAATATTTTCAGCTTGGAGGATTTTTTTGTGCTTCCTGTGGGATGTCAGCTTGCTCATCCACTGTACAACCAGTTTTCTCAAAAGTGAAAAGATTCTGTGTTTTCCATGGAGCAAGTAGCATCTTCTGCATGGATAGGTTTATCCCTTTTAGTTAGTCAAAAGGAGGTCTGTGAAGTCCCTGTGCTCAGTTTCTGCAGACAGCTATTAGAATTTAGAATTTATTTTTTTTTAATGCAGAAAAATGGAATTTTAGTTGTTGAAGTAAAGCACTTCTTGTATGTTACTTTCAGAGGTTATATTAGCACTCGAGGTGCTGCATCTCCTGGTCCTTCTTTGCCTCAAATACTGCTCTATTTGTTAGATAAAATCCCTTCCAGCTGCTGTTTGATCTCAACATCACTTCCAAGCTATGACCCAGAACACAGTAGTTGAGCTCCTATAGTATTAATTCAGATGCTGGTTTTCCCTGGTTGTTTTCTGGGCAGAGGAAGCTCAGCAGATTTATGGTTGGAAGTTTATCTGTAAGCAGTCTACAGCTCAAGTTTAAGAGTCTGCAAATAAGGGAGGGCTTTTCTGTATGCTCGCAACTCTGTGTAAATGAGCAATGTGAGAGAAATCTGTTCGGGTAACGATAGAACACAAAAAGGTTTTATGACTAATTACATCAGCTAGGGATCATCTCTTTTGTGCAGGTTGTGTTTCAGAGCAGTGGTTGCCTGACACACTGTAGCATCTTATTAAGCACTTTATTATAAGACAACAGTAATGTTATGGAAGTGATGCTAAGCTTCTGTACTGCTTTCCCTTTGGGAGACATTTGTTTTCAGCTCAGATACCAAAGCTGAAGCTTTACTATCGTAAGTTCATTCTGCTTCAATTTTAAATTGCTTAATTGTCTTGTGAAAATTTGCCTGGAATAAGAATGGGAGTGGTATTGGGTAACCATTTTCCAGGTGGCAATTTTAAGGTTTGCTCTTTATTTAGAGCTCTTTACTGGTCTCCTGGCTGATTAAGAATAGATGGATCATATAGGCCTTCTCATAAATATTTTTAACATGCAACTGCTTTTTTTTTTTTTTAAAAAGCTTGTTGTTGATATTGCTGGTGACAGTGTTTCACTTTGTGTATTTTCAGTTCCTCCATCTCTTATGTCCTTGACTGGTTTTTCTGCTCATTTTTTCCTCTAAGCTCATAGCATCATGGGAAAAAATATGCTAACAGATACTGAAATATACATGCATCTAGTCTGTGTCAAGAAGACTCACATAAATAAGGATTTACTAGATCAAGCCTTTGGTAGATGACCTAATTTTCTGTTTGATCAGATTACAAAAGGAGATTTAAATAACTGCTTCACACTTTAGAAGGGTTAACAGGCGCAGAGATTTCAGACTAAATCTTTAGCTGGTATGAACTGGCATTGGGAGGTTGTGAACTGACAGCAGACTTGTGTGATTTGAAGCAGCAAAGTTCTCAGCTATGGACTTTTAACATACAAGTGAAGAAATAGAACTGAGAAGCAATCTTTGCCTAGAGCTATCATAAGAGGAGCTAATAAATGGTAAAATTATGGTAAAATAAATGGAAAATTACCGAAGACCTAGAGCTGAAGAGAATCCAGAAAGGAGCTTGCATGAAGTGGGCACAGCTGAGAAGGTGGACCTGAGCATGGAGTCCAAGCCCAAGATAACATAGCAGTGGACTTGAACTCATAACCAGTGAGTTTAGAGAGGGCTAGTGCCAAAGTAAGCGCCTGCTTCATTCCCTCCAAAAGGATGGCTCCACAGAAAACAATTTTCTGTAGAAAACAGCAGAGAGATTAGATGAAATGTGCTGGGAGCTATTACCTATGCTAATGGCCATAACAGTGAGGGAGCTTCTGTGCACCTCCCAAGTGTGCTGCTGCTGGGAAGGAAGCTGATTTGATGGGAGGGACCCTGTTGTATACAGTTAATTGAATAAGCTGTTCATCTAAGTGCTCATCTGAGTTAGGCTCAGCGACTCTCCAGAGATGCACCCATCACTAGCTATGAACATCCTCACACAGCAAAGCACGCAGAACCTCAGATTACCTCTTTCCCTTTTTTTGTATAGTGCTATTTTTAATCCAGTGCGTTGCTGTGTATTAATAATTTTTGACAAATTACTTCATGTTGTGTAAATTCCCGTGCCCTGTTTGTGTGTGAATATTTTAGCCTATGACAGTCTCGTCAGAGCAGTAAGTGACACCTCATTTCCCATCACCTCTATTTCACGGGCGGGCTGGTGTGATGATTAGGTATCACAGGAAATTGGTGCACAATTTCATCTGTCCATTTAAACCAGCAAGCAGCTCTCTTGTCAGTGCAGCTTTACAGGGTTATATCAACTGACAGTACTGTCCTGATACCCGTGGCTTCAATACCATTAATCATCAGAGAGATAATTATACTAGTTATGTGGTATTATGAGAACAAATGTGTTCCTGGAATTGGCATCTTGGAGAAAGTTGAGTGGATCATTGAGTCAGGAGTGAGTACATGGTGAACTTCCATCTATATACATGGAGGTACAAGAGTCACAGCAGTGTTTCTGGACTGAGAGGATATCCTTTCTGTTACAGTCAATGAGTGCTACTTTCTCAGGCATGTACTTCTCTTAGATACAGGACTTTAATAGCAGAAATTCTGTGTGACCCAAGAAATAAGTGATATGAAAGCTCTCAGGTGCTTTTAGGGATCACAGAATAGAATAGCAGGTTGGAAGGGACTTCAAGGATCATCTAGTTCAACCTTTCTTGGCAAAAGCATGGTCTAGACAAGATGGCCCAGCACCCTTTTCACCTGAATGTTGAAAGTGTCTAGTGTTTGGGGAATCCACCACTTCCTTGGGGAGACTATTCCCATGGCTGATTGTTCTCATTGCCTTGTGTCCAATCAGAATCTCCCCAGGAGTAACTTCTACCCATTACCCCTCATCTTTTCCATGTGACTCCTTGTGAAGATGGATCGTGGACCTATTCATTTTACATAAAGTTCTTGGGAACAGGGCAGAGTAGGAGTGATTTATATTCTCCATAATCAACCTGTTATCTTATGAAGGTCAGTGAGGTTACTTGTGACTAGGATGGGCAGGATTTTGCTCTTCAAGCAAGCCTGCCTAGCAAAGCAGCACTCTGTGAGCATGTCCTAGTACAGTGCTGCCCTGGAGGAGAACTCACTGAAAGCAGCTCTATGCCCTGGGCTGTCATGTGATCAGCCGAACTCCAGAGCCTCTCAGGGCCCTGGGGACATACATCTGGTTTCTAGCACAGGCTCAAGCCATGACAATGTGTTTGATCCCTGGCAGAGGATGATGCTGGAGCCTCCATACTGGGAAGCTGCTGTGTTCCCTGCAGGCGAGGTCATGGCTTGTGGCAGGGGGCTGTGTGTGCCACCCGACCTCCATGGTGGAGAGGCCTCTCTGACTGCATCTTCCTGCAGAAGACTATCTTCTCTTTCTGAGCTTTCCAGTGGTAACTTGGTGGGGTAATGCATTACTTCTGTGGAGTATTTCCAAAATACAGTACAAGAGCTTGGGGGATGGGTTGGAAGAACTCAAGTCTGTGTTGCCTTTCTGTAAGATACCTTGTGTCCGAGAAGGGACCACATTAAAGTGCAGCAGTTTAGAGTCACAAGCAACCAGGAATTGGATTAATTCTAGGGTCAGTGTTATTTGCAGTGCCCTTAAGAGGAGGAGAGCTGAATGTTTAATGGATATTTTGAGAGAGGCAATCTGCTGTGAGTACCAGTCAGAATGTGGCACAGGCTCTGACACTAGTAAACAGAAGCAGATCTCTGTGGATAATATGAGTTCTTTTTTTTCTTTTTGATTTTTAGAATCAACCTTGTCCTATGTTAGGCAGCTGGAGGCAAGAGTAAGACAGCTGGAGGAGGAAAATCGGATGCTGCCCCAGGTGGGTGACTTCTGTTGGTGGGAACAGTAGCTGGCAGCTAGACAGCAACGCTCGAGTCTTTGGGCATGAGATAAAACCAGGTTTATTTGTCATTTGACATTACTGCATTTGAACACTCAGGCTAATCGTTCAGATAATCAAAGGCATTCACATCTGTTTGTTCATCTTGCTTGTAATGGAGTGGGGTATTTATTTAAGACTATGACAATGCTTTCATTAATTTTTCTCCTTTGCAGGTGTTGATACCTTGCTAAGAAAAATTCACTGGAAGCTACTACTTATGATTAGTTAATTTAAGGGTTGAAAATCACAGTGAGCTGACCCTTTACATTCTGGTTTTATTCCAAGGGCTTCTTGTTATTAAGATATTAAGTGCTTTTTATAGCTAACTGTGCTTTAAAAAGCAGATGTTTTCAGTAATAATAATTGACTTGGATTATTTTTAATATTTGGCATAATAAATTAGATAAATAAATGCAAGACTGAAATAAAATAAAATAAATAAATAAGCAAATATGAAGCTGCAAGTTTACCCGATATGTTTTTAAGAACAAAAGATTTTGAAGTTCATTAAGAATTAATCAAAGACAATTGTAGTTTTTTATATACACACATACAAAGCAGTGTGTATTTCTTTTATATTTTGTTAAGTAATCCCTAGGAAAATCCATAAAATCTCCAAATGCAGCTGCCCACTGGAAGAAAAAAGGAGTTAAATTTTGTTTAAATCAAACAGTTGTTTAAATGAAAACACTGGTCTCAAGAAAAAAAAATGCTTTTTATTGAATGTAGAACTGTTACTTAAATGTAAAATCCAAGACAGCAGTGAAATGTAGTAAGAAGTAAAATCCACTGGCTCTGATTTATTAATTTGTATAAGCCAAGATTAGCTGGAAGATCTCAGCCCCAAGTTAGCAATTTCCTTTCTTAAGGCAAATTTTAAGTAAAGTGTAGAGGGTATTTTTCCTCACCCTTAATATGACAGTTGGAAAGGCCTCTGTAGCTTTTGTTGAGCAATTTATCCAACTGCTCTGTATCCTAATTTGTTGATCTGGAAAAGAAGGACAGCAAGAATGGTTAAATGTCTGTCCATTAACATGTATTTACTCTTCAATAGGAAAGACAAATGTTCTTCAGAATACTATTTTCTTGTCAAGAGTCGTGTTCAGGGCAAATGTTAACACATCTACCTGAAAAATAGGGTTGTGGTTTGTCTTGGGTCTGGAACAACACTGGGGGATAACTTGTGCAGAACGTTCTTTGTGGGCAAAATCTTTAGAAGTGGCCATATGTTATATTTGTCTGGGGTTTGAGGTGCTCAGGTGGAGGAGACCCTTGAAAAGCATTTCCAGGTCTTGCCAAAGACTGGAACACCCACACTGTGGGTGTTGAGTTAATTGAAAATATCTTAGGCGGGTGCCAGAACCAGAAAATAGTGCTTTTTAAAATAGCACCTAAGCCTGTAGCTGTTACAAAAATAACTGAACCAAATACGCTGATTGCAGGGTTTTGAAGGGGAAGAACTAGGTGAGGAAGTGTGCAAATGGCTTTTTGTTTTTAAACACATGGGTCAAAGTTTGCCTTATGTTTGGTTTTGTTGGCACAAGGATCTGTAGTAGAGTTCTGAAAATTCTCCTAATGTCTCTGGATACTTGATTATAACGACTGGCAAGGGTTTATGTTTCCTGGTATATCTTACCTTTACTCCTGAAGGAAGAAGTCCTTGCTTTGGAGAGAGGAAGGAAACGTGGACACCAAGCTTATTCTGACTTTGCATTTAATTACCTCGGCATTGCATTTGATTACCTTGGCATTACATTTGCATGAGTTAGTGTTGGGGGTTTGTTCTTCCTGTGAGTAACACCCTGAGCGTGCTATCCGCAGTGATCAGGCCCTGTCACAAAGACAAGGGCGCGGGATGGAAATGCATAAGCTCCTGGCACTGGTTCGATTCCATTTAATGGGAGGAATGGGAGTTTGTGGGCACGAAGCCAAACCGAGTGCTTTTGACAAATCAGCTGAAAATATACGATGAGCTCCACAACTGATGAAAGTTTCTGGCACAGCTTTTACTCAGTTACAGTGCTGTGCTTTAAAATTTCACTAGTGCCTTTTGCTTTTTGCATAGAACCTCTCTGAGGGGGTCCTGGAGTTCTGGGAGGGTTTGGGAGCCGCGGGACTGCACTTAGTGTGAGAGAGGGGATGACTCGCACTCGTGAGTGAGGGTCTTTGCCATGCTTTCTGAGGCATTTTTCTCTCCTCCTGCTATACTTCTTTTTCCTCTCTGCTTTCAGTATCCTTTCTTTTTGCCCTTTCCTGCTTAACGTGTCACTGATGAAAATGCACTGACACATTTGTTGTCACTCTCTTCAGAGAAATCACTCATTTCATTCATCACTTAGGTGTGATTCTCTTCCAATTTGTTTTGCTATGCTTGTCTCCCTCCATACATACTAGCTTTCTTTTCAAAACCCCAAAGACCTCTAATGTAAAGGTTTTATTAATATTTAGTGGCAAGAACATTTCCAGAGAAAATGGGTTTAAGTGCTGCCATCACTGTTCAATTGGAATCTGAGTTTTAGTTCACTCTGCTGTACCAAAGGGCTTTTTTTGCCAGGGGAAATGCAGTACCTCCACTAAGTCAATATTTTAGTTTGATCAGGTAATAGAAAAGGCATAAAAATGTGCATACACTTAATCCTTTTAATATTTCTTCCTGAGCTTCACAGTTGTTCTGGTGGTGGTTCATAGCATAGCAGTAGGTTTAAGAGTTACGAGAAGCCTTAGGTGGGTTGTAGGTTTGCTGCGTTGGTGAGAGCTATAATTAGCTGTTTGAGTTTGTTGGGGTTTTTTTGTCATTCTTTTTTTTCCTTCTCTCAGATTGCATGTAACAAGATATGATCCAGACCCTTTTGTTTTCTGGCCACAAATAGGATTTTTGTTCAAGAAGACAGATACTTTCCAAGATTTATGGTATGCAGCTGGATCTTCTGTTGAGAATGCCAAACTGTGCTGGCTGCACCCGTGACAAGGGGTGTGCAGCTTGCTTCTCAAACAGCTGTGTAGGTAGGGGTATGTGACAGCAGTGCATAGAGGCAAAAGGATTTGAGCAAGAACACTGCTGTTTTGCTGGATAGATTTCAGGCCAGAGTAGTTCCCCTGTGGGGCAGGAGAGCTCTCTGCAGCACATGGGCTCTGGCAGTGCTACTGCCTTATGCTGTCTCAAAATGTACACAGAACTACAGCATCACTGTGGATTGAGTTTTGCCACTAACATTAAAAAAAATCCGAACATGAGAGCATGGCCAGTGCACTCACCAGGACTTACTGGGAGGATTGGCTGATTCACCAGACGGCTGTGCAGCCATTCAGCAAGATTTGGACAGACTGGAGAGCTGGACAAAGAGAAACCTAATGAGGTTCAACAAGAATAAACGTAAAGTCCTGCACCTGGGGAGGAATAACAACATGCACCAGTACAGATTAGGAGCTGACCTGATAGCAAGCAGCTCCATGGAGGAGGACCTTGGAGTCCTGGTGAACAACAAGTTATCTGTGGGATAGCAGTGTGCCTTTGAGGTCAAGAAGACCAATGGTAGCCTTGGGTGCATTAAGAAGAGTGTGTCCAGCAGGTCGAGGGAGATTATCTTCCCCCTCTACTCTGCCCTAGTGAGGCCACTCCTGGAGTATTGTGTCCATTTCTGGGCTCCCCAGTTCAAGAGGGACAGGGATTTACTTGAGAGAGTCCAATGGAGGGCTAAGAGGATGATTAAGGGACTGGAACACCTGTCTTATGAGGAAAGGCTGAGGGCTGGGGCTGTTTAGTCTAGAGAAGACTGAGAGGGGATCTTATTAATGTCTATAAATCTGAAGGGTGGGTGTCAAGAAGGAAGGGCCAATCTCTTTTCAGTTGTGCCCTGTGGTATAATGAGGGGCAGTGGATGCAAATTAGAACACAGAAAGTTCCACCTCAACATGAGGTAGAACTTCTTTACTGTGAGGGCTACAGAGCATTGGAACAGGCTGCCCAGAGAGGTTGTGGAGTTGCCTTCTCTGGAGAATTTCATGACCTGTCTGGATGCATTTCTGAGAGATCTGCCCTAGGTTGTCCTGCTCTGGTAGGGGGGGGTTGGACTTGATCTCCAGAGGTCCTTTCCAACCCCTAACATTCTGTGGTTCTGTGATTCTGTGATACCGTGATTCTGTGACATAGTGTCTGTTCATACTGTAACAAAGATATGCAGCAAGAATTAAGAAAATATGTAGGGACCAAACAATGGATTCAAATCCCAGTTACAGCTTCCTGGGCTGTGACGGATCTGTTGTGTCAGTGTGTAACTTCAGCTAACTGAAACCAGGAGGTCCTCCTAGACTTGGTGTGGTATGTAACTGCTATCCTTGCTTTATGCTGGGAGAAGCGAGATCAGGATCTGGCATCCACATGTCAATTTGCTGAAGATATCCTTGAATTTTCATAAGGGTAGTATTTCAGGGCTGAAATGTTACAGAAATGTGGACATCTGTCATGTAATGACAGTGTATGCATTTGCAAAATATATTCTTGGCAAGCCACCCAGTTTAAATTGCTTCATTTCTTATTTGTTTCATGGGAAGATGGAGCAAGAGGCAGAGATGGAGAATTGTCTGACATTTCCCCCTTCTAACTCTTTGTCCTTGTAATTAAGCTTTACCTTTCAATGAAAGAGAAAGGAAGTATTGCCAGGACACTGTTTCCTGAGTGAGCAAACTGTGTGGGTCAGTGGGGCCGGAGGCTGGATGCAGGGAGCTGAGCTCCCAGTGTCCACGGTGTGCAGCACCAAAGCTGTGAGGCAAGTGCTGAGCTGGAGCCCTTCTGCACCCTCTCATGTGGGCTTTTCTGCCTCTGTTTCCTCATTCTTTCATTGACAAGTCTTTTGGTCCTTTCCCATCTCCTTTTGTTATATCTCTTTCATTTCCACTGTTGCTTCAGGTGCTTTTATTTGTTTTTTGCATCCTTGCTAGCCTTTTCCAGTCCTGGTATGTGTACGTGTGAAATGGCAGGTGTGACCCTTAGGCACACATTAGTTTATTTTTTAAGTGCTTCCAACACTTTCCTTTTCTTTCTTCCCCCTTCCGTTAGATTGTCACATTTTATTTCAATCTATTTCCAAATCTTTCAGAAACCTTTTTGCTGAGATCTGTGTTTTTTATTTTCCCTCTGCATGGCACAGGTTTAGTTATAAATCTAATTAGAAGTTGGGAACTGTTTTTGTAAAACCTCTGTCACTCACAGTCCAATAATGTTTGTCTCCTCCCTTCCATAGTGTGTAGAAGAATAGGGAATCCTTCAAGCAAAATGTAATTAAAACCCACTGAACAATGGGTTTACCTAATCATGTCATCAAATATTTGCTGGAAGTAAGTCAACAGCATCCATCCACCCCGTTTTTTCCTGTGCTCTCATCCTCAGTTTAAATTAACAGGTCATTAATGGAGCAACTTCAGTTTACAGCAGCTGAGGTGAGCAGAATCTTTGTCTCAGGGCGTCCTAAGACCAGTGCTTCCATCATGGTTGGCACGGGCAGGCTGAATGGCAAGAGCTTACAGTCTTGATGTTACCAAGATACAAATTCAGGAAAAACGTGGTGTACAAAAAGAATTGCAGTTCAGAGAGAAAGCCAGGTTATTATTTTCTTAAAATTGAGAGGAATGTTCCCTAAAAAAATGTTACTGTTTTGTGCAGCGCGTTATTAATCCAGCACAGCAATATGCTGCAGCTTATTGCTTTCTGTTTCTCCTTTCTCCTGCCTGTTCAAAACAAGCTGACAAATGCAGCCTGTGTTTGCTTTGAGCTAATGGGGAAATCGAGGGCTGGGGAAATCAGAAAAGAGCTTTGGAAATCAGGTAGTGATTGAACTGGCATGGCAGTTATCCTGCAGGAAGGATAATACTTCCCAGCGAACCACTTGCCTCTGGGATAAAAGGCGGCTGGAGGACAAGGTCTTGTGTGTTTGCTGAGGTGTAGGTCTCTGATGGTAAGTGAACAGAGCAGTGCCCAGTGGACAGAAAAATCGTGTTCTCTCGGAAGCTTTGGTGAGGAGACTGCAAGTGTCCTTGGGGCAGAGCTGGGCTGTGTTTTTTCCTC
The DNA here is from genome assembly GCA_020745705.1 of Hemiprocne comata. NCBI lineage: Eukaryota > Metazoa > Chordata > Aves > Apodiformes > Apodidae > Hemiprocne > Hemiprocne comata. Next base: position 75,534,860 of record CM036588.1, on the reverse strand, counting down.
CTCAGCTATCCTTGCGAGGCTGTGGGGAGGTTGAGTAAGGAAGCAAACAGTGTGGTTCCTCTCGAGGGGCTGGCAGATCAACTGCTGCTGGCTTGAGCTATGTAGTGTGCTTTGCACTACACTGCTTTTCATTCATGACTGTCCTTATCAGCACTGTGGATTGAACGAATGGTGTTTTCTACTGGCTGAAGTAGCAAGGCTCATGATTAGTTCACTGCATCAAAGGGTTCTACACAGGGGTCTTTCTTCTGACCCCGACCAGGGAACAGTGCAAGTTTTGCCTCTGGCAGTAAGGGAGAAGGGCCTGAGTATCCTTAACATCTGGCAGTCAATGTGAGTGAGATGCTGAATTTCTATTCAGCTGACTTTTTGTTATGTGCTATTATTGGGTTGAGTCAGATTTCCTGTGCTCTCCATTTACTAGAGTTGCCTGTTGGCATTAGCTGTTTTGTAGATTGACTCCCAACAGAAAATGGATCTGCACATGTAGTGATTGCACTCTCTTATCATTGTGGAAAAATGCACACAGTCTTATTATGTGGGTTTTACCTGCTTCAGACAATGTGCTTTTTGCAGCAGTCTAATCCACACTGAGTACATGACAGCGTGCAGCCCATGCTGTAGTTTGGGCACAAGGGTTGGACAGGGGCAATAGGGAAGGTTGGCCATATAGGATAAACAAAAAAGTGAATTATTTCTCAGACGTTGATGTTGTGCAGCACTGTTTATTCAAAACTCCTCAAGATGTTTAAAGTTAGTACAGATTTCAGCACTATGAAGCCATGATGTCATCCCTTCTGTCTGATTTGGTTCCATTTCTACAGCTTTGTTATGGGATAATAACTGAAAAGATCTGTCCAAAACATGTGAATGCATGGGATGCTTACTTCAAGTGGCTGAATGCAAGTGCTGTGTGTGAAGCTAGAGAAGAGGAGGAAGGGAACAGGACTTTTCCTCGCATCCTCAAGGTGCTGCTCAGGATCCAGTTGCAATCTGAGTTGGGCAGTGGCAGGGAAGGGACTGAGCTCAGGGAAATTCAGGTCAAGTCCTGGTGGAAGGAGAAACATTGCTATGCTCCCTAGTGGCATGCAGCAGTGGTAACGGTAGGTCTGAAAAGCTTTCCTAGTCTTCTCAGGCACCTTGTTTTCAGACATAACCACTTTGGCAAAGTGCCTTTTCCTCTTGTTTTGCTTCACTGCCTCAGAAACTCGTCATGTAGTCAGCAGTGCTCAAGTGCCTACAGGTTCACAGGACTTGCTGAGGAACAGGAGACCCATGTTCAGGCTGTTCACCTCCCCATCATCTGCTGGAATAAGCTTCCTCCAAATAAGGCAGAAGCTGCACACTCCGCCATTGTGGAGTGGCCTCTCCTGCAATGAGTAGTCCCTGAGGTGGAGGATGGGGCACCAAACCTGCAAAACCTGCCTTATTTTTTAAGAAAAGCTTATGTCTCTTATGAGGGACAGAGGGAGGAGGGAGAAGGATGTCCACAGGGGAAATAATAATTTTCCAGCGTGTTGAGAATGCTGTCTCCTTAAAGCAGTGTTTTTACAATAAGCTTCTCATTCTCATGAAGGCAAACAGAAATGCACTGTGTATACCACAGAAGAGGCTGTGGAGGACAGCTGCCTGGAGGGGGGCCTGAACTTGGACAATTCGCAGGACTTTTGAATTTTCTCATGTTCAGGAAGCTTTACATGTACAATCTGTACTCATTTTCCCAGCCTTCTAATAGCAATACTTATTTGTAAGCATTCAAAACTAACCAAATCTTTGCTGGCCCTGGAGTCAGTAAAGAAACAGAATACTTTGACTTACAAGAAACCCAAAGCTGACTGAAGGAATTTATCCTAAACCAGAATTGCTCCAATCTGCTTTATTACCCATTTTTCCTTCCTCGTACGTTTCCTCTCCCAAAGTATAGCATTAAGTTTGCCCAGTCACTAACAGATCTATAAATCCTTCCCAAAGGAAAGTAAAGCCCATGGCTTGGCAGGAGAGTGGCACTGGAAAGAGAGTTCATGCAGCAAATGGTGTTTTATATTTAGACTCAAGGTACTCAAGGTACCAGCATTCTCTTTGTTTTGTTTTGTTTTGTTTTGTTTTTAGGGTGTGGTTTTTTTAGTATGTGAGGTTCAGTCCTGCAGTCTGGGTGCAGAGGAGTGCTGGGATTGAGTCTAACCTGTTCAGTAGCTGCAAGGGTCCTCTCTGCCATGTGTCCCACTGGAGCTGCCGTGAGCCGTGCAGCTCTGGTTACAAAGGCCTGGGCACATCCTGATCAAGTCTTGCACAGCGTATAAACTTGCTTTGGGCTGGGGTACTTGTCAATTAAACGTTTTCAGGCAGACTGGATCTGTGAAGTTCAGCCTCATGTCATGTCTCTATGGCCTTCTCCTCCCACACCCACTGTCATCTTTCCTCTTGTTTAGATTATAGACACCCCCAAAAAGACTGCTCCGTGCTGTGTGCTTGCTCAGTGGGGCAAATAAGTGCACATTGGGGCACTGATTCTGATCGGAGACTCTTTCCACTGTCATGATTTTCCCTTCAGAAATGCATTTCCCACACATTCCATCAGGAATTACTGCTACAGTATTTCTTAATGTTTCCTACAGTGTTTCTTACTCTGTAAGAAAGAAACTTTTGCTCTCTCACTCTTTGGAATGTTTTTCTTCTTTATATTTCTCTTTTTTTTTTTAAACAAAATTCTGCGTGAAGAATGACAGAGAAGAGCAGGTCAGGTCAAAAGCACCTTGGAAGCATCTACTCGGCCCATCTCTGTTGGTGCAGCTATCACATTGCTGTCTGTGGATGCAGCAGGGGTATTTTTAGCACTTCTTTGAAGCTGGCTGCTCGCTAAGGTTACTTCAGTACTGCAGTCGCTCCAGGAGATGCTTTACAGCCTGCAAAGTTTGAGGTGACTGAGCTGTAAGAGTAACTTGCATTTGTTTTGCAGTGTCCTGCAGAACCCCTTCAGGTGTTCGCTGGGAGGAAAAAGCCCTTGAGGTTGTCACTGTTGGGTATAAATTGACATCTTGCAGGCCAGTGGGGGAACATGCCCTTGCATCAAGGCAGCCAGAGGCAGGGGAGGACTGAGCTGGCAGCCTGGAGCTCCCTGCCCCTTCCTGGGTTGGCTGCAGCTGAGCTTGCAAAACCTTGCAGCAATGTTTAAAAATGCGAGCTTTGATGAAGGAACAACTTTCAGAATTATTGGGATAAAATCAGTCTGTCTGAAAACCTTCCTCTGGAGTTGAAATCCTCTCTGAATCTCGCAGCACATTTGTGAGGCAACATACATAAAAAATGTTATTACGACATCTTGATTTTCCAGAAAGGCACCCTCGAGGGCCACAGTGTTGGGGTGACACTCAGCAGTAGCACTTGAGCTACCTCGTGTGGATCTTGGTTACTGTGACACAGAAAGAGGGGGACCTTGGAGTGAAACATGCCTTTAGTGCTTCTCAGCTTTAAAAAAAGAAAAAAACAACAGAGACAAATTGACATCTGTTTTTATTGGTTACCAACCCTTTTCTTTATTAAACAGTTTTTAATTTTTTGCGAAGGATCCCAGTAGGATGCCAGGAGGGGCGGAGGGGAGTTACTGCTCTGCAAACGAGCCAGCTAGCGTCAGTGGACATGGTGGCTCAGCCTCTCAGCAGTCTGACTCAGTGGTAAATGCTCTGAAGGTAACGCTCCTCTGGTACAGTCCATCCAAAACGTTGTGTCTGTTACTCAACACGTGTCATATTGTCCTGGCAACATTCCTGTGGACACCACTGGGATGTTACTGTCATGAGTGGGATTGTTTTTGTTTGTCACTCATTGCATATGCAGACTGTGTGTTCCTTGGCCCTTGCAACAGGGGTGATATCAGCTGTAGCTGCTCTCTAGATTACTTACCCTTGTACAGTTTTTCTTTGAAGCTGGAAGCAGTGTTTTTCTTAATAAGGAGGTCTGTCTTCTTCATCTAGGATGCATATTTGTTCTCAAGTCGAATATAAAAATATAAAATATAAAACCCATGCAGAGAGAAGTACTTTAATGCAATGATAAAGCCAATGCACATGGTATATTCATCATAAAAATAGCAGAACTTGGGGCTGAAGACAAGGCATCATGATCTCAAGGTCAGTGTTGAAACTTTGGTGAGAGCAGATGTGATTTACTCTGAAGTCAGGGTTGGATTGCAAAGGGCTGTGTTGCACTGATAAGCAGCCATTGACACCAGCAACCAGAGGGGCAAATCTGCAAGTTCTTACCTATGTCAACAGGGAAGCTGTCGTGATTAATGAAACTTAGAAAGCTGTTACAAGATGCAATGGTTTAGCAAGTGATTAGAGTCAACAGCTGGTGGAGTTCACTGTCCCATGGCAGCATGAGCATCAGCTGTGTCCTTGCTCCTCTGGAGAGGATTAAAAACTGATGGTGAGCTGGGCAGAGACCATGGACTTTGTATTTCTGTCTCCTTACACTGGCTCTGTCATGTTTGTTTTCTGGTCATCTTCTTTCCTGTACTTCACTCATTAGCTAAATGGCATTAATATTCTTTTAGTTAAGCGGGTGTCATTCGCCACTGATACAGACATTGTGGGGACACACTGGTTACTCGGAAGGGGTGGGTTTGCACTCCTTCAGGGGAGAACTGCAGGTGACTTTATAGACATTTGCTCTGTTTTTGAGCTTCCTGGAGATACACAGTAAGAGCTTAGTAGTACTGTTGACTTGCCTGGACATATGAATTCATGGGCGGAGTGGTTGTCTTCCACATGTCTGGGTGACATTGACTACTTATCCATGAAGCCTGAGGAAATAGTTTTGTGCAAGTGAACTGTGCACAGATTAGAGCGATCAGATCTCTTCCTGTAACAGAACACCCAGGCGCCGGGCTTCACTGCAGCCACTTCGCCTGTTTTCCTGGCTTCCGACCAGGGGGAAGCAGCAGCAGAGGGCTGGAGCCCCTCTCCACATGCACTTAACTGCAGGCCCCCTGTGTGATGGCCACTCTGACTATGTCCCCATGGGCAGCACTCTGCCCAGGAGCACACGGGTCTCACCCTTGTCCAGCCGAGGTGCAAAGAAACACTGTTCCAGCTGCTGAGGAGTACCCACCTCAGCAGTGCTCAACGTCCTGGATGCATCTTCCATATATTCCACCTGCTGTTGCCTAGAAAATAAACCTATGCCAAGTGATATTGTCAAGAGATAGTGCATAATTATCAAAAAAAGCCTTTTGTAGTTCTCTTAAAACACCCATTGGCAAAGACGCTTGCCTGAATGGAATATATACCAACATGCTTTTGACAACCTGTAATAGCTGGTTGGTGGAAGTGAAATATTTGAACAATGGCTGATGCCTTGGTTGCTGAAATGGATTGATAAGAAATACACAGACTTGAGCTCAGTATGATGTGAAAGCTCAGGCTTTAGTTTGCTAGGAGGTGTTGCAGGAGACAGAAATAGATACAAATGATGCTGTTATATTTGAAATGGAAAGTGAGCTGTCAGCTACACCGACTGCCCATCCATCCCCTGCCAGGGAGGAGACACTGCTGTTTCCAAGGAGCATGCAGGTTTGATCCTGCCTTTCTGGGGGTCTCCCACCTGCATCACTTAGCTGAATCTGATGCAGGAGGAAGAACAAGCCCACATTAGGAGACTGCTTTTCTTTACAAATTTGGGGATCTGGAATTACTGCAAAAAAGAAATAGTCTTTGTTACAAAACTTCAGTGGATTGCCTGTGAATCTCCCACTGCTGGAGATGGTGGTGAAAGAAAGAGAAGAGCTTTGCTGTGCAGCTGGCCAGATAAAGGCTCTTCCATGACCTTATCCATCATGCAAGGTGGTTGAAAGAAGAAATTGCCCATCCCCATGCCTGGGCCTCAGCAATCTTCCCCACCCTGCCAGTGGTTACAGGTTTATTCCCTATGTGCAAGTGGTGTCACTTTGGATGTATTAGTAGTTATTTTGTATGGAGGGATGTGTGTGTTTCTTTTTTCAAGTTGCACGTGACCAAACTCCATGCTTGTGCATGGAGATGTGCATATTCCATGCTAATTGGCTTTTCAGACTTGGGTTTATATTTTCAGAATTATGATCCTTGCCTGACTGCCCGAATAACCAAGGGCACAGGCTTACACGTGAAACCTGCATTGGGTTTTCCTTTCCTGAGTTCAGTGTCACCTGCTGGATTCTCCACTCTGCCTTCTACAAATTAAAGTGAGGTATACTTTAATCAAAGACAAGGCCTGAGGCTATGTATAGGAGTTGCTGCAGAAGAGTGAGTGTTCTGTGGTACCCAGGAGATCAGGCAAGAAGATTTAATGATCCCTCCTCCTGCCCTGAAACCCAGAGCACTGTAGTCAGTCTAATTACCTTTAAATGGAATTGGTCAGTTATATATATATGCCCACACTCAGGAAGGATCCATGAAAGCTTAAATACATTACTGCTCTTTTTTTTGTAGCACCTCAAATAAATTTGAAAAATAAAATTTCCCTTTTTTTTAACATTCCCTTTTTTTTAACATACCCTTGTCTTAGAAGCTTAGGAAAATATAAAGCAGCAGGCTGAGAAAGACTTTTACCATTACCTTAGTGAGACAGAAAAAGCTGTGGCTAGAGAAATGTGCAGTGTAAGTTTAAGGTGTTTAATTTTATATTTCATACTGAGCCTGGAAACACCTGTACTTGCAAAGCATTTTCTGTTTTAAAACTTGACAATATGCCCTTTAAATTTTATATGGAAATTAAGTCAGTTACTGTTTCTTGACTGCAATTCCTGTTTTATTAGGAACACTAAAGTGTTAACATGTTGATCAGTGTTGATCAGAAAAATCTTTGTGTGATATTATATATATGGGATGAAGTACTATGTCACTCAGCTGACTTGAATTTATTCTTCAATAGAATAAAATTTGGCAAATATTATGAAGTCTGGCAGCCTTAGTTTCCCCATCAGTATAATGGCACCTATGTATTTTCTTGCCTACGCTATTGCTTTGCAATTCATGGGTAAAAAATTAGTTTCTAACTAATACATATTTAATAGTAATCCATAAAGTTCTTGTGATGTAAGTAATGCTACTTCTAAAATGCTAATATACTAAATTTGACTTTATCTATCCATTATTGTAAATGCCAGTAAATACTTGTATTCTGCCTTGTCTCTTGTTTCCCAGCCATTTCAAGTCCTGCTGTTGGCACTGAAATGCTGCCTTTTCTTCTGACTCTTATGATCTATGTCTGATTTGACTGCTGATATATTATTGTACTTTTTAAATGGTTGGTTATTTCCATTCTGATTTTACTTTTTCTTATACTCGTCTAGTCCATGTTAAAAGTACACTGCATTTGTGATAAACTAATGCTAATGTTACTTTTCTTTTGCATTCTCATTGCAGTTCCTTCCAGTTTGTAACTCACTGTTTTGCTGCAGCTTTATGTGCTGTGGGTGTCTTACGTGAAACATTTGCTACAGCATCATTTTGCCTGTGAAAACAGTGAAATGATGACAAGTTCCATTTTGGGCTCTATAATTTTGGTGCATAGTCTTGCATAGTCTTCATTGGTACTGAAATGCAATTTGTATGTATAGCTCATGTTTTATGAACCTTATGGTGTTGTATTTTTGTTGATATTTTGTTGATATTTTACCAAGATAACGGCAGTAGGAATTCTCTCCTCAGGATTTGTCTATGGTATTAGTACCACTTCATCAAAAACATGTATTTGAGGATGTTTTTGCTTTGTATTTATGTACTTGCACTGCCTTAGGAGAACATAGCAATACATAGCAGTAGGGTTAGAGGTAGTTTATCATATGTTAGTGAGCATAGAGGTAATATCAAAGCACAGGAATGTTTGGGTTAAGTCTGGAGGTTTGTTCCTCATGATTTTCCTCAGGCTGCCAGTAAGTTTTGTTCACAGGGCTGTAGCACACCCACTTGGGCTGGGAGCCAAAGGGGAGATGGGATATGCCATATGGGATTGGTGGGGTCAGGGAGCCCAGAGATGTCCATGAGTATTTCATGCTGTACATGAAGCACCATGGGCCTCGGATGCTTCCACAGCCGGCAAGTGACGGAGCTGCTGTCACCTGCAGTTGGACTGCAGATTTCAGCCTGGCTTCCAGGGAGATTTCTCCATCCTTTCACTCTGGTGTGCCAGAGGTAAGCTGGAAATGAATCGCCATGACTGTATCATGAGTCTCATAGCTGTCCTATGTTCAGTTAAGGTTTCTGCTGAGATTTTGAGTGGAGTTTTTGGAACTGGGCTTTTTATTCTGTCATAACTATTTACAACACATTCAGGAGTGCATAAGTATTACATTTTCTCTTGGGTGCTTGAAAATGGAAAATAATTCCATTAGTGCTGCTTATGACAAGTTTGTGTTGAACTAGTGAACTGAAAACAACCCTACATGCAAATCCAAAATGCCCATTCAGTACAGAGGGCCAAAGCAAATACATGTGCAGAACACAGTGATGTGTACAGCTGGCATGAGTGTGCAAAGAACTGCCAGCACAAAAGGAGAGTTGGATGATAAGTCTGATAAATTTAGCTATGTCATTCATCCCATGTTTCTGAAAAGGAGGCAAATAAAATGACTGTGATGCCTTGGAGACCCAGGTATCTTGCACTGTATGCACAAGCAAAAATAGTTGCTGACAAGGGTTTCTCCATTTTCCACCCATAAAAATGGCGGGAGACTATTCCTTGTGATCCCACCTTGTCAATTCTGCTTAGGATTTTGGCTTCCCAATGCTGTCTTGCGTGCCTTTGTGCCTTCCTAGCAGTCAGGGGTCATTTGTTCAGCTGGAAATAAAGGACTTTGAAGTGTCACCTTTTAGTTTATTATTGTGTCAGCATTAGCTGCTCAGTAAATATTGTCTAATGTTTATTGACCAGAAAAATTGTTGAAAGACATATATAGGTATAATGTGCCTTCTCACAAAAGCTATCCAAGAGGCCTTTCTTTTTGATAATACTAAATTAGGAAAATCAGCAATCAAACATTGGAAAGAAACGCCTGTTTCATCAAATCCAGCCCTCTGCCATTTCCAATGGATCTGCCATAGACAGCGAATTCAGGAGGTTTCACTGAAAACTCATTTTTCATGCTTTCACCATGGCACAGTGTTTGACAATACAGCAAACGTAACTAAAACACATGCATATTTCTTATGTTCATTACTTTGTTCCACCTGGTTTCCTTCTTATTTCAGATTCTGGTCATATGGAAAGTTTGCAGGGTTTGGGTTATACCCACCCATTGGTATTAAAGACCGTTCCCTTTATAGGACTTTAATTTTTTGGCCTTGTGTAGTTAGACTGTAGTCTTGCTTCCAGTCTTGAAGTATTTCTGTTTTTCATGCTTATACTCAGGTTTTCTTCAGCAAAGGCTCAAAGGAACTGGGTTATTTTCTCATCTCTTGCACAGAATGACGGAAGGACTTTGGGGTCATTCTGCCTTTGCTCATCAGCTGTAGGATCTGGGCCGGGTGTTGTCTCTTTAGGATGTGGACTTCCCAGGATCCAGCTGCTTTGTGTTCAGCCAGGTCCAGCTGATGCAATCTCTGCTCGTTCCTGGGTTATAGGCCCTGTTAAAATACACATAATAACTAATGACAACAGAAAAGAGTTTTTGCCTTTCTTGACAGTCATATTGCTATTGTTCCAGAGATTAATGGGTGGGTTAGCAGCAGTTATACTTTAGCTGGTCGCTTATTGTTAAACAGAAATAATCTTCAATCACCGCTCTTGTTTCTGATGGCCCTTGGAAGAGAAACCTGGTGATATGACACAAGCTACTGATTCTCCTGCTTATACTTGGTCAATCTTTGTATAAATCATTATAAAATACTTTCCTAAATATTTTTGTTGTAATGTCTCTGCATTTTTAATTCCATAATTGTAACGTGGATGTTATGCAATCATGAATGGGAGTAGATGTGAGTATGAGGAAGGAAAACTTTGTAATGTATAATAGTCCACACTAAGAAATAAATTGCTAACTTCTGCTAAATTCTAGATTTTGCTCTGGTTCAACAAAACACACAAGCATGTATAGAACAGTGACATGCACAGTTCCTCTGATCTCAAGGAAGGACAAATTAAATAAAAGAAAATTTTTTAATGCCTTGCTTTTAAGAGAAAAAGTAAATTATTTGAAAAAGTGGAGAACTGCTCTGTGCTTTTTAAACTAGCAATGTTTAGACTCCTGTGAACTGAGCTTTGTGCTTTTGAATTGTGTTCTGCAAAAGATTGGGTTTGGGGAATAGTTGAACAAAGTTTTGATTGAGGCCTGTAAATGTCCCAGTCCTGTATCTGAAGCACAAAATATCCTGTTGATGCACGTTCATTTGTCTCTGTTTTTAATCATTTTTACCTAGAAGCATGTGCATTTTGTGTTCAGAAGGAATGTTGTATCCCTTGAGAAATAGCCTATTCTCCTGTTGTGTGTCCCTCCCCTCTGTCCGTACCTGTGGTGCATGCTCTGCTTATTGAATGTGGGGTCTTTCCAGGTGCATGTCTGTATGAATGCCACTACATCTTAGCTGGTGATAATGAGATCTCTTTCCATCCTTTTTGTTTAGGTTGTGTGGAGGAAACTTGGAGATGCTGCAGGGTCGTGCCCTGGAATTAGACAACATTTGTCAGGAAGTCAGTACAAAGGACCTATGTAAAAGGCCCTGAGCAAGTCCTCTCAGAAGAGAAAGAGTTTGAACTGCTGATGAGGGAGAAAGAACTGACTGTGTCCACAGCAACTTCCCAGCTGACGACGGGGTGTCTGTATGCAGTATGTGAGACTCGGTTGGAAATTAGTGGAGATTCTGCACAGAGGTCTTTCAGAGGAGCCATGTGGGCAGTGTCCCCCAGTTCTTCTGTTTCAGCATCCTGGCTAGTGAAATGCTTGCTGCTGCGTCGTCACTGCAACAAACCACTTAGCACTGAGGTATTGCTATCCTCAATAAAATATAATTAGGGTTCTGCAGGAGTTACATGGGATAAGTTTTATTTTGCTTAGTTACAGTGAATCTCTCTAGTAAGTCTGAATGAGTTTTCCACTGGATTTAACTGAGGTTTTTCACCAGACAAGAGGGACATTGATAAACTGTGCCTTTGGTCTCTGCGGTTTTGAGAAAGTCACTTCTTGGTTACTCACACTTCAGTCTGTAAAATATTGGTTAATGGTGCTTAGGCAAGTTCCAGATTATTTTTTTGCTTTGGTAGAATACCTGCCTTTGGAGGTGCTAAAAGACCATAAAGTCTCCTAACCAGCCAGTAGTGTAGCATAACTACAATACTTGTAGTGAAACACAATTTCTTTCTAAATGAAAGTAAAGCTAGCTTTTTTTTCCATTCACTTGGATGCACATCTTCTGAAGATGTGTATGATGTTTGCAGCCCTTTAATGAACAGGCTACTTAGGTATTACTATTACAGGTCTCCAAGCAGAATTTCCATCAGTTGTTTTTGGAAAGTATTTTCCAATTGTAAGGATGCTGCTTTCTGCTGTTTAATTTAGAGACATGCTGGTTTATTTAATAAGAGCCTATAAGGATCTAAAAGATTGCACTGCATTATAAAAAAGCTTTTCTCACTACCGTAGTGTTCTTTCAAATAAAAAGGTTTTATTATACTCAGAGCATGTCTTTCATTACTATGAGGCAGAAAGCTCTTCTTCAGATCGCCTCGCCTGAGATTTTGACCAGACAGCACCCTAGATGTGCTTAGTTTATTTTTATCTACTGTATAATACTAGTTGTGTGTATTGAACTCCGATGATAGGTATTTTGTGTATATCTAAAAGCAATGATAGTTTCATGTATGAATGTGCAACAGGCTTGTGACTGAATGCTGTTGCTTAACTTTTTACCATAGCTGAGCATCAAAAAGACTAATAAAAGTTAATTAAAAAATAGGAATGCAACAATTCCTGGTTTTCTGGTTTGTTCTTGGTTACTAAGATTTGGGCCAAAGTCAGAACCTCTGTTTCCTCTGAGCTTGCAACATGCTGTATTTGTGGGTTATTTGCAGTGAAATGTAGCTCGGTCACTGTACAACCTTTTGTTAAATAGATATATGATGTAAGCTGCTAATTGTCTTCAGAAAAAGTGTGTTAATTTGCAGCAGTAGTTATATTGGTTTCTGTTGTTATTTTTACCTGGTACTATTTGACATAAGGCTTCTGATCCAGCATTGCTTTCTCGGGCAAAACTCTGGTTCACCCCATCTCCTTGAGTTGGAAAAGCAGAATCCTGCCTTCTGGTTTGAAACATTGCTTTCCTGCATAAGTTCTTATATATTACCCAGCCCAAACAGTTGTCTGTTACCTTTACATGTTGTTTTCTCCCATACATATTGTTTGCATTGTTAAAATTAAATTGTTGTATTCCTATATATCTATATATGTATGAAAAAAGTAAAACTTGTACTTGTGCCTGCAGAATGTACGTGCAGGGGCTAATTTGAGGGACGCTGGTCTTTTGACACTACACTTGTGTAAATTTTGATACTGTATTAAAACTATTTTTTTACAGTTCTGCATACAGTTGGGTATCAAGTATCTGTGTTCATCTTAGCAATGGTAATAAATTATAGAATCTCACTGTTGTTTGCTCTCCTTTAATGATTGAAGTTGCGAGATGCTCAGGCTCATGTGTTTGCTCCGAAGGAGCTGTTTGAAATGTTTCCTCCTTGGCTGAGAAATTAGCTGTATATTGTGGATTTTTGTTAACTTTCTCTCCAGGTGTCTTAAAAAATCCCAGATACGTGGACTTGCTTATCTCTTTTATGCTAACTGTAGTGGCTGCTGTATGTATTTATATATTGGCAGAGGGACACCAGGTTGCCACCAGGCACATGCCCCAGGTGTGGGGTGTTGAGTCTTCAATTGTGCTGCAAGGGCCCTTCCTTTCCCCTTCCTGCACAGTGCAGCTCTAAGGTGAGGACAAGGCAACATGGAACTCCCGGAGCTGTTTTTGCTCAGGTAAGAGTGGTAGGTGTGCTCGTGGTACTGAGGGAGGCTGATTGTGTCCTGCTGCGTGTTGGTGGCCTCCTGTGCCCCAGGACTGGGCTCCCTTGTCCCCTTGTGGTCTGTGTGTGTCGGGAGGAAGCAGCGAAAGGGCTGCCTGGTACTGCTGCTTGTGCCAGGGAGCAGAAAACTTGCACTAAATTTTTTGGAAAAAAAAATTACTTAGTACAATCAATAAATTCAAGCTAATAAATCCTCTGGGTGCTCCTAAAAATACAGCTTACTAGGAGGAGAGAGTGGCCAGTATGTGGAGAAGAGGTTCAGTGCTCTTGAGGGTCCTGTAGCTTGCTGAAATGTCTCTGTGCTAATGAATTAAAATTGCTCTAGCAGTTAGGGACCTTCATCTTATCTGTCTTGCTCTCTGCCTACACGGTTTGGTGTTTTTCAGAAAGATGTAAGCCTCATGGACTCTTCATTCAGTTTTTAGCATAATAATGCTTCAGTTGAAAATTTGCACATGTTGTTACAGGGCCATTCCCAGCTTCTGAGCTAAGTGTGAGTGAGCTGTAAAATTCACTATGCCAGTGAATTGTAAATAGCACTCACGTAACAGAGGTAGTGAGGGGATTTTGCATTCTGGAGTGGAGAAAAGCTGCTTTGCTGAAGGGTTAGAAGGTAAAGAATGGCAGTTTGTTTTTCAGCAAGTGAATGGTTTCAGTAGAGCTCGTTCCCCAAAGGTTGCAGTTGATGGACATGTTTATGAGCACAGCACGAAGCCAGTGTGCCCTTTTTAACATTCTGAGTGCAGCCAGCCCAAACAGCCTCTGCGGGATGGGGACAGCACCTGGCCTTGTGCTCCTTTGTGCTGCCTGAACCTCCCAAAGACCCCACAGGCTTTCCGTGTTGCTTTGGGTGCCTCCTCAACACGTACCACTCTTGCCAGGGCACTGGTTCATTAAATTCTTTATGTTTTTGAAATAAGTCCCAGGGTGGTGTGAATCTTTCATACTGAATTCACCAGTCCGATACAGAAAAAAGTGGCTCAGCCACTTTTTTTCCCCCCACTTCTTGGGAGGGAGGGGATCTTGATAAGTCTGTCCTTTACTGTGAATTCTTGCAGGACAGAGTAACAAATGCAGCTACTAGGTATATAATGCCAAGACCTCCTTACATCTCCACACTTGTGTTTTCCAGGTTCAGGTGAACCATGTACGCAGCCATGAGTGTCCTCAAGCCAGCAACTAGCTCTATGGCTCCGGTCATCCAAAAATCTGAAGGTAAGAACAGCTGACTCAGCAGCAGCTCTGCCTGGATTTCATAAATAGAGGTTCTGGGTTATTTAATCAACAAGCAAACAGGTGTTTGTTGGGCTGCCTCATGATTATGGTACTTTCTAGCACATGCAGGCAGGCCCAGAAGTGATCACGAGACACTGTTTGCCAGAGCTGACAACTCCCATCTGATATACGCGGTATTGGAAGTGAAGGGGAAGGAAAAACTGCAAAAAGAGGAAAGAGTAGATAATCTTTCTAGTAGTAAATTTAAAAAACAAAACACCTTTCTCCCCTCCTCCTTGGTAACTCCAGACTCTTCATGGGTTTTTATATCCTAGAAATAGCAGGTGTGACTCAGATTTTCAATATGTGGAAGAGAAACTTTAGTAATTAGAAAACTGAGAAATATTCATGGGAAATGAAAAAAAGAAGTAAAACCCTAGCATCTTCTGATATTTGCATGAGGTTTTTGCTGGCTGTGCTGGAGCCAGGCTTTGGGTAGCTTCAGCCCTGTCCAAGCATTTGTGGTTCTTCTCATGCTACTGGCTGGTGGAGAGGGACTGCAGGGAATTAATTACGTGCTTCCATCTGAAACAGCTTCCTAAACACCTGGTTCACAAAGAAGTGCCAAAATAATACCAATTAATTATTTAATATGTTTCTTAGAACATGATAATTACTCTCCACTTGAATAAGAATTTGCTATAAGTATCTCTTCAATCCAGTGGCCATGGCCCTGAAATCTGAAGTTTCTTTTGTGGATTTTACCCCCTAGTGTGAATAGGTTGAAGTCAAATTTGAAAATAGCTTATTTATAAGTCTTCAGATGAAAAAGTGAAGGAAAAAATAACCCTTCCCTAGACTCAGGAAAGAAAGAGGACACAGGGAAGGGGGGTGGGGACCTGTCCTGCCAGGATCCAGGCTGCAGGTGAATCTTGTGCAGTGCTGATGTGACTAGTGGTGCAGCCCATTTGCTCTGCAGCTCACCCGTGCATATGGCAATCACAAAGGACTCAGGGAGAAAGGCTGTGTGAGAAAGGAGGTGATTTAATATTTTCATATGTGATTTTATAGATTTAAATTTTTTTTAGCATTGTTCTTGGTAAATACCAGGGGACAAGTTTGGATCATGAGCAGTAGTGTTCCCAGGGCCTGAACATCTCAGCTGGAGAGCAGGAGGAGGCTGATGGCACATTTTTTTCAAGAAGCTTTGAAAGTCCCTAGTGACATGAGGACATTTTGGCTCAGGCGGGTGCACTGAGCCCTGTTAAACCGTAGCATCGCTCATGGCTTAAGCGTAAAGGTCAGAGAGTGAAAGAAAAACACTGAATTTTGAGGTGGCCTTTCAAAATTGGATCCGGTTTGTTGTCAGAGTGGTGGGAATTGGCTTGAACATCAATCTGTGGCATGGAGCTGTTGAGCTGCTCTGTTTACACAGGCATTAGGCTTCATAAGAGAAGAAATACACAATCTGAAAATGCGCTATTTTTCTCCCCCTGCTGAAGGGGAAGTGGTCATTGCTTGCTGCATGTGACCATTTAGAAACCCCCAGAGCACCCCAGAGCCCACCCTACAGAACCTTGAAAATCCCAGGAAAAGCACACCCTGAAACATGGAAACGTTTCCATGGGAACTGTTCCCTGACTCCTGCTGATAGAACGGACCTATAACACAAATGGTAACAGGTCCTGATTTCTTCACCAAACTACAAACAGTGAATGCTACAACGGGAACTGGTAAAGAGCAGCAGTGTAAATCAACGAAACTGCTAAATTTGGTATGTGTGTGCCTCCTCCAAAAAACCACAAGCATATAAACAAAACCCTCAGGATTTTTTTTAAAAAAAGATCATTTTAATTACAGCACATTCAGCCAACATAAACCCCATGGACTGTGTGAAATCAGGTTTGTTCTTCTGACACGCAGCAGGAAACCCTGTAGCAGATCAAATACGTTCAGGGAGGCTGTCTTGCTAATTGCCACTCCTGGCGGAGCCAAAGCAAACTATTTAGACAGGGGAGAGAATTCACTTTTTATTTAGGATTAATTATGAAATAGTATGTCTGGATGGGCTTCACAATAACACTACGTTTCCTGGGGAAAAAAAAATGTGGTTCTGATCCTGTGAAATGACTGGAGAATTAACCCCTTGCTTCAGGCGGGAACCCAAACATGTGCTTACAATTAAGTGCAAGATTAATGATGTCTCAAATAAGGCCTTTCCTTCAATCATGGCAGATTATTAAACTAATTTTAAAGCCTCCTTTACTAGCATTCTTGTATGTTCTTGCCTTACATTGGTGTTAAAGCAATGCATTCTTTTCTGTCTTCTGATTGTCACACTTCCTCTCGTGGTTGGTTATTTTTTAAGCCTGTTGTTATGGCCTCTTTGCAGCATCCCTTTAGCTTCTTGCTTAAGATTCTGAAGTTTTTCACTGGCTATTTTTGGGGCTTGGATGCATTGTTTGGGCACTCTCACTTTTTGCTGCCAGCAGCCTACCAAACGTTGACTGGAGGTTTTATTTTCCTCCTATGCTTCTTACTGTTGTGTAACAGGTCCTGGTGATTGCTCTGGTTTTGTTTTCTTTTACATCAAACTTTGAATATGTGTGTGCTGGTTTGGTGGGTTTTTTGGTAGTGGGAGAAGGTCCCCACGAGTGGCTCAGGTAAGAAGCTGAGAAGATCCCCCAGCTCCAAAACCAGCCAAGGAGCCATTAGAGGGACAATGAATGTGCCTCTGCAATTAACATAAGAAAGAACTGATGTAAGACCTGAGCAGAGCGAGAAGTTAGCGAAAAGTGGAGCTGGAGAGGCAGAGGGGTGTCGGGGTGAAGATCCCATGGTTGGTGAGGAGGAAGGGGAAGAAGGTGCCCAAGCAGAAGTTTCCCTGCAACCTGTGGCAAGATGGCAGGCTGTCCCTCTGCATTCATGGAGGAACGTGGTGGAACATTCCCTGAAGGCGCCAGGAGGGGTGAATGTGGATTTGCTACCAGTGGACTTGGATCATGCAGCCATGGAAGACCCCACGCCAGCAGACGTGACTGTTCCTGAAGCAGGCCATGACTCTGTAGGATGCCCACGCTGGGCAGCTTGCTCCTGAGGGACTGTACCTCATAGGAAGGACTCATGAAGGAGAGGTTCATGGAGGACTCTCTCCCATGGGAGGGACCCCATGGGGAAGCAGGAGAGGGCTGTAAGGAATCCTTCTTCCTGAGGAGGAAGGAGCAGCTGAAACCACCAGACTGTGAATTGACTCTAAACCCCATCCCCTTTCCCCCTGTGCTGCTGGGGGGGAAGGAGGTAGAGTAATCAGAAGCAAAGTAATTTGGGCTTGGGAAGAAGGGAGGGGTGGGGGTAATGTATGTAAGCCCTGCTCTTTGTTTTCTCTGTGTCCTGTGTGCATTTGATTAGTGTTAAATCAAATTGTTACTTTTCGCCAAGTTGAGTTTGTTTTGCCTGTGACCTTACTCGGTGAAGAACCCTCCTTGTCCTTTGTCTTGACCCATGAGCTTCTAGTTGGCCCTTGTCCTCCCCATCCCAGTGTGTGTGTGTGGGGGGGCAGGAGGGGTGGGGGGCAGAGCTGAATGAGTGGCCATGTGGCTGGTTCTTTGTTGTTGTGTTAGGCCTAAACCATGACGATGTGTAAATGCAAAAACTGCTTCTTGGAGGCTGTCTGCTCTGCGTGGTGCCATCTAGAAAGACAAATCTTCCACAGCATGGGAACAAATCTTTTCTCTAAGGGAACAAGATGCCATGAATAGCATGAGAACCTCTACATCTTATAGGCTTTGTGGTTCAGTTTCTGTCTCGCTGAACAATGATGCCCTCTGCCCTTGCTTGACTGCCTGCTGGCACCCCTGTCCATCAGCTCCCTGAAGTAATGTTAGTTTGTTGGTGTGCCCAGCATCACCCTTCTGCACTGGAGCACTGTATGTCGCTGGCAGGGCTGCCAGCAGCCTTGAATGGCCAATGGGTCTCTAGGGCTGGAAGAAGAACATATGTTAGATGCCTTTTCAGCTGAAAACACCTAAAAAAAAAAAAAAAAAAAAGGCACATCGTAACCGTTGAGCCTTTCATAATGATACATGTATTAAGAGCTGCCACAGAACACATGCACAATATAGTAAGTATATCTTATTGGTTTCATTGTTGTCAGGGTCGATTACGTAGCATGGTACAGCCTCCCTTTAGCTCAGGTGCTCACACGTGCTCTGTGGGTCTGCATGCTGCTACACATGTGTGCACACGAGGCTTTATTTGAAGGTCACTGAAACAAGCAGGACTTAGGTTAGCATGTGGTCTGGTGTGTAGTGCAGTTAGATGGTGTTGCAGATGGGATGTTGTGCTCTTCTGAGCAGTCTGTTGTCGCTGTAATGCCCCAAAGGCAGCATGTTTCTCTTGGGAAGGCTCCCAGCATGGTTTCTTGCTTTCCTAATCTGGATACTCATATCAAACATGTAAAAAGAGGACCCAAAGTAAAGTAAAAAGCAAAAAGGTCTGTAGCCAAGCTCCTTATTTGTATCTTGGCATTCAGTGGCATCTGAACTGAGTGATTTCAAAGTCAGTCATGTTCCTTTGGGATGGTCTGCTCCCCACAGACAGGTGCCTGTTAAACAAAACAAAAGATTTTGCCTCCCGGAGTTGAATTGTTAAAATGTTCATCTTAACTGTTTTGCTAATAACTTCAAAAGGGGGGAGGAAAGGTAAAATAATGATGAATGATTAAACCTTGTCTCCGTAAATCCCATTAATAACTTTAGGGTAAAAATTAAATAGATGTTCAAGGCAGTATACTCCAAGATGGCTTCACTAGAAGAGCAAAGCTACATAATTAGCACTTAGCTGTTTTTTTCTGTGGAGGAAAAAATCCACTGTGTATCCAAGGGTGCCACAAAACATCAGGAAGGGCTATCAGGTCCCCACAGTTGGGGCAAACCCTTGCTGCATCCCATAGAAAAAGGCTGGTCAGTGTGTCTGGTCCGAGGGCTCAATGTGGCAAAGCAGAACTGCCACCATCCCTTGCCTGCTTGGAAAGGGCTGTTTGGGCTTGATGCACCGCACAGGATTTGCAGCCATGTGTGTAACTGGGCAGAGAGGGAGAAAGGCAGGAAGGCACCAGTATATTTCTGTATTCATAAATTATGCCATATGGTACCTGGAGTTCAGTCTGTAGATTTTGCATTGACCCCATAGCACGTGGCTGTAATTAAGCTGATCGCCAGAGCGGGTCTGCCTGGTGATTACACATCAGGGCCTGACTGCAGGTGACACTGGAGGAAAGGGGTCAGGCACATGAGAACCTTGACAAGCCGCTTGTGGACAGACGAGCTGTTACCACAATTTAATCAGGCTTTGGAAAACATGCTGGAACGATTCACAACAAGTAAACAGGATAGGAGTAGCCTGTAATCATCTGCAGGACAAGCTGTTGCTGTCGGCTGTGGCATGTGCCAGCAGGGAGCTACATGGACCAGACTCTCGGGCTGGACCATACCAGTTGTGCTGGGTACATCCCTGTGTATTGGTCACCCCTTACTACCCGCTGCATTGCCCTGTGTTTCAACCCAGTTGGATTGTCCTCATGGTGAAAAAGTTTTCCTTATGTCTGCCCAGAATTTCCTGCATTCCCATTTGTCTTTCATCCTTTCACTGGGCACCTCTGGGGACAGGCACACACCTTGTGCTCCAGCCCCTGGCCAGCCTGGTGGCCTCTGTGGAGTCATTCTAGTATGTCCATCTGGGTAGCCAAAAACTGGACCCAGCACTCCAGATGTCTGATCAGTGCTAAGATAAGGAGAAGGATCACCTTCCTCAGCCCTATTTTATAAGCCCTATAATACTGTGGCAACAAAGGCTATGTTGGTACCCTGACAGAATGGAAACTACAGGAATTTTCATATATAGCATCCATAATCCATCTATGCTTCTGTTAAGTAATAACTTTGCTGTGTCCAGCAAAATGTTTTTGCAAGCACTAATGGAAAACTGAGATTGATGTAAAGGCCGGTATGTGCCAGTAGTGTGCAATAAACATGCTGGTCTAAAGTAATTTTGGAGAAATTTTCAGATTAAAAAAAAAAAGCAGTTGCCTCAACAAAACCAGAGCGAAACACCAAAAAAGGGTAACTAGTTCACACTATCTAAGTAGCTTCCCTCGGCTCTTTGAAGCTTTTCCTTTTCTCAGATGAAAGGTCCATGTGACCATATACTTGACTTTTTCCCTGCTAATATCCCTGCCTTAGCAGGAAGAAGGAACAATAGAGAGAAGGTGGTTTTTGATAACATTCAGAGAGTGATCTGGTCTGCTACTGAGTGGTGCTGAGACTACAACAGATAAGGGCTTATCTTTGATCTTGGTGAAATAATTGATGCTCAGTATCCTTCAGCAATGCTCATGCCTCAATTGAAAATTACATCTGCTTTGGTCCTGTATCGATGATGAAGGGACTGAGGGGCTTATTCCTGCCTATGTCTCCAGCCCAGGGAGGTGTTAGGAGACCACGAGGACTCTCACTTCCCAGGGTCAGCCCTGTGGGGGTGAGGGTTTTGTGGTTTTGGCACCACTCTGCTCATGCCAGGCTGTCTACATGGCTGGTAACTGTCTTGTTACCTGTCACCACAGGACATACCCACATGTGCCAGCTTTGATCAGTTTTTTTTTTTCTCTTGGGCTTTTATGTCACAAGTGGGGAGGAGAGCAAGGCTGGGTCCTCCCCCTTCTCTCACAGGGCTGTTTCTCACATTTCTTTCTTCACACCTCACTTCCGGGGGCCATTTTGTATGTTTTTAAACCTGCTTCCCCTGGGGTGCCTCTGGCCTGGCTGAGGTGCTGGGCTGTGTCCTGGGGTGGGGTGGCTGGAACTAGCCATGCCAAGCAGGGGCAGCTCCTGCCTCTCCTCACAGCACAGCTGATGCCCAGGCACCCACACCCAGTGCAGGTACTTGTGATACATATATATATTAAAAATCCCACCTGGATTTTCTCCCTAAAGGCAGATGGGGTCTCACAACAAGCTCTGCATTTTCTGGGTGGGCTGAAGTACCTCCCTGTCCCCTCAAAAGTGGGCAGGGAGGACATGGTTCCTGGCCCCACAGCAACGAGCAGGTGTTGTGGGCAGAGCCAGCTCCTCCCTCTCCAAACTTTCTCCCTTTGGAAATATTTCTGCAAGGTGGTGTTAAGATTTGAGAAATTCTGAGACCTCTGTAACTCTGTGTGTGTGAGGGCACAACCCTGTCCCACTGCCAACCGAGCTATGTGAGTCTGAAAGGGAAAAAAAATTGCTTTGTATTTGGAGATTTCCTGTCATTTTGTGTCATAGAGGTAAAAGAGTATTTCCTTGAGCAGAACGGCATCCACAAAAATAGTTTGTTCCTCTGCTTTGTGCACTTAGTTAACTGTGCATGCTCAGCAGCTGTTGGTATCAAAGATTGACAAAACTTTTGAATGCATGTTATAAAAATGTATTCTAGATCATATTTGCTGCATGTTAGTTTTCTGTCATCATACAAACTACATAAACAGCAAAGTCCATAAAACAGAGTGACTGCAAGAGGGAAGGATGCTTAGTCTCATTAGACGATGTTATTCATTGGGATGGTGAGGAAGTGTTAGTGTTTTTTCCTGGGGAGTAATTAAATATGTTCCCTGAAAGGCTTCTGACTGAACTTAACCACATTTGTAATTCCTATTTCACACATTATTAGGCTCTGAATTCTGGTGGCCTGAACAAGAGAACCTAAATTATATAAATTAAGGGATGGTATTAGAAGAGAGCTGTATAACTGATCCAAAATAACGCTCTGGCTTGGTGTCTGTTCAGATGTGCCCTGTAACTTTTCATTCTTCACAGAGAAAATAAAGATGACCGAAGGGGAGGAAAAATATGACTGCAATGCTTGAGTCTTAGCTGAACTGTAACTGCACACAAAACCAATTTTCATAAATTCTGTCTTCAGTTACGTGTGCAATCCGTACAATATTTAAACCCACTTTGAAAGGTAGTGCTGGTTCAGCTGGGTGGATATTCACTTAAAAGAAAGGACCTATTTTGCTTTACACTTCTATTGCTGCTTTATGAATATAGTCCTGTTAACTAGGATTTCATGAGTATAAATTACCGGAAAATTGTCTCAAAATGTTGCATTTTCTATTCTCATTTTGGCGTCTCTTGTGATCTCCTGAGGCGCAGGTAAATTACATGGAAATTGTCAAATCTAGTAATTAAAAAAGTTTAACATTCAATTTAACCTTGCAAATCCTTTCTTGTGGTGCAAACACCTTGAAACAGTTTTTATCTGGAAGCAATGGTTACCACAGTTAATGGAATCGACATGTCCATCATTTGTAACTATTGGTAAATGACCATCCTGAGCAGCTGCTGGGAATGCCCTGAGGCCCAGGAAGAGAACCAGAGATTTTAAACCTGTAACTGTGGTAAAAATGATAATGCATGTTGAAAGGAAGTGACAAAACTATACCAATAAAAGATAAATACACTATGTAAGCTCCTGAACTAATGCCATTTGATATACCTCAAACTGTACATGGATTTTCCCCCTCTGTACCTCCTAGGAAAATTTGGTCCATAAACAGTAAAAATCTAATTGTTGTGATCAAAAAATTGTTGTACTTTGCAGGCACTCTTGCTCTCATAAATAACTATAGTAGAGCTTAGTAGAACAATTAGGTATTTATCAAAGGGATTTGGCTATGATACTTGACAAACTATGCAATTCTGGGTGAATTACGACAAAATGCAGCTACGTTGTAACAAAAACCATTACTGCGTGAAGTGCAGTGAGCTATACTTTGCAATTAAAAATCAGCTTAAAGGAGTTTTGAAAGATGTTTTCCCCATTTTGAAGCTTAGATTTTCAAAGGGCTTCAGGGAATTTACAGGATCTATCAGATATCTCCCATTCCTGTTCACTCCCATGTAATTTATGCAGTTCAGAACAGCTCAATGAGGGAGTGGAGGTGCAACAGGGATAGTTTTACATGAATAAGGCAGCAGCCTGGACAAGGTTGTTCCTCTACTCATGAGAACTGAAATTCATTTCCTGTTGGTCTGTGCTTCACTGAAACTTTTTGTTAGAGGGGAGTCTGTCAGATGGGATGTGTTAATGCTTTGAAAGATAACCCCGTGAACATGCTCAGTGGCAGCGCTTTGTAAACTGTTGGTAGAGAAAAGTAAGTCTGTGCGGGGTTTACTCTGGGTTTGTGGAGTCTGGTGCTAAAATGTACACTGAGTTTATTTGGTCTTACCTTAGTGTTATCTTAGTATGTGACGTGGGGTCATTTTCTGTAGTACACTGGGAGATATGTGCGAGTGCCTGACGGCCTTTCCTTGGGAGCAGTGCTCAGAAAAATACTGCTTTTTGAACTCTGCTTCTGGGGCACGGCACCTCCTATCTGCTTCTGACTTCATCCCTATTCTTTCACAATGATTTGAGAAAAGAAAGGCAGATCCCAAACAGCCTTATTAACACTGTTACTTTTAACTCTGTAACTTTTTCCTCTGTTTTAAACATTCCAACAGGCACGTGTTTTTGTGTTTTGTTTTTGTGTTGTTTTTTTTTTAAGTCAATGCAAAATACTCATTTACATGAAGAAATGCCTTCGTCTATCTGAGAGACACATTTGGCTTACGCGTATTACTGCTGAGCACAGGAACCTTTGCTGCTGATTAGAGGGGTACAGTTCAGTTTGCAAAGCAAAGTGCCTGTACAAACAGATTTTTCCCCTTCGCCTTCTGGTCTCTCTTTCTGAGTTCAGTTGTCCAGGTGCAAAATAGTCTTCACTTAGAGAAAAGACCATCTGTGTTTTGATGATGCTCAGAGGAATAAAACTTTGCAGATGAGACCTGATTTCTGTCCTTCTCCTTTCCTGCCTTGATGCTGGAGTTGGCTTCGTGGCTGTGCCAAGCAAATTGGCAGGGGCTACTTGGCCTTGCAAAATCGTGCTGATCTGTGACCTCCATCCTTTTGTCCTGTAGGAGTATCTGTTGATTTCGTGTATGAATTTCAGACTGTCAGAGAAATACCATTTATCCTGCAGATGGTGACAATAAAAACGTTGCATTTTGTGATGCTTTAGCTCTAAGTCAAAGGCACTGCTTTCCAGCTGCTGCCGGCAGTGGGGCTTCTCTGCTCAAAGCAAAACTGGGGGACAGAAAGAAATAATGCAGAAAGGAGCATAATTTTCTGAACGCCTTTGCTCTTTCCACTTTAGTGGGCACTGTGAAACTCCTTGGAATGTAATTGCAGGGGTGGTTTTGATCCCTGTGTGCAGTGCAGCCCTCCGAATCTGGACCTATATACACGTGTCCCCCTCCTGCCCATGGAGCTTGTAGCAACCAAAAGAGGTTTCCCTCAAAACCCAGCAATGCTTGTGACTTAACAGGGGGAGTGAATAATTACTGAAGTGCAGCACCTCACCTGGGAGATTTTGGTATTGGGCATTTCACAGCTCTAATGTGGAGTACCAATGCAAAAATGGCACTTCTCTATAGTTTTGGAGAGTCTAATTACTTGCCTTGGGAAGAGGGGAGCTGCTGTTTCTGGGCTATAAACCTGGCCTAATGCTCTGACACCCTGTTCTTAAACAGGAATGCTTCCTCTGGAGGTTCTGGTGCTGCACCGGGAGGAGCAATACACCCAGGTGTTGTTGTGGCTCCAGTTTGCTGGACTGTCACCTCTGCTGTCAGCACAAGCAAAATAAGTAGCAATTTCCAAAACACTTGAGTAGATTTCCATGTGCAAAAGCAGCTCCTGGCTGGAGGCCAGCAAGGACACCCCTGCCTGGGGCTGGCCGCTCCGGTGCATGTGCAAGTGGTAGGTGGCAAAGTTCCTCAGCAACTGATATGCTTTAAAAATACACATATTTTAATTTAAGAAATGCTGACTCTTATCTGATAGGTTGTGCAATATAGAAATTGTTTGTATAAATAGATTTTTACCTACTCCAAGACTCACTATTAATTATTTTTCTGGCAGAGGGTCTAATAAATTACAGGAGACAAGAAGAAAGAGGAGACTCCAACCTTTGACCAAATGATAAAGGTATTATTTTGATGTGGAACTTATTTTTCCTCTGTAATGAATGTACAATATTTTTCTCCGTTACTAGCTGTTGGCTGTGGAAGTGAAAATACAGATGCTGGCAACCAAGGCTGTAGAAATGAGGAAATACTAGTACATAAAACCCTTTGCACTAAAATATTAAACTTGTCCAGAAGATAAATGACCATGTTTGTTAGTAGCAGTGGGAGAGTGATGGTTTGCTATCAGCCCTCGTCGCTTATCCCATGCAGTGCATTGCCTGTGGACTAAGGGCTTGATAGATGCTCTCAACCATCCTGGTGTAGCAGGAATCAAGATTTTGTTTTTTGTATTTAACTGAGTGAATAAAGAAAAAAAAAAAGCAGACTTGATTATTAATTTGCTGAGTGTGCATGTTAATACTGCTGCAAATCTGTATGGTTTAGTCCACTTCAGGATCATGCGGTCTTTAAAGGACTAATGACACATGCTGCAGCACTTGTGCCTACTTCCTCCAGAGGAGCTGATATGTTTTTATAAAGTCTATATTAAAGTTTGAAGAACTGGGGTCTGCAGGGTTGGCAGGTCGGCCACGGCTGAGCTCAGGCAGCAGCAGTGTTCAAAGAAGCTGGTGGGCCCAGGGTTTGTGTGTTCTTGTTCATGCTGTCTCTTTCTCTGTGCCGCTGCCTTGAAGCTTGCATCCTTTGCGACAAGCTGCAACACCCCCCCACACCCTCCCACACACACCCCCCCCACACACACCCACGCCCACCCCTACCTGTTTTCTGCCTCAAACGGACAGTCCAGTCCCTGTGCGGTGCAGGAGCTGAGGACGTGCCCTTCTACCAACCTGTTCCCATATTTGTACTGACTTTTCCTTCCTTAATACGGGGGGAGGCAGCTGAAGTGCAGTTGGTGTGGCAGGAGCTTCTAAGGGGTGTAATTGATCTGTATTTGCAGTACCTACAGGTTAGTGTGCGCTGTGGACAGCTGGACATGATGTTGTCTTGTCTGAGTCCCAAAGGGTTATCATTAAGTGGTATTGCCACCATACTTGAGCTTAAGGTGAATATTGCTGAACATGTTACAAACTTCTAAAGGTGAATTTGCCAAATTGATATTGGTGTAGGGCAAGAAATAAATAACTAATGGGTTTGCCTGCAGTCAGCCTTTCGTGGGCATTTAGAGCTGATGATGCAACCACAGGTCATTAAACAATTTTAAGCAGGCCCATTTTGAACCTTGTAAAACTAACATTTAATGAAGTGAAACACGGATCAATGGTAAATTTTGTGCAGTGGCTCAGTCATATTGATTGCAAGGTTCAAAGACTTTCAGTATGGACCTGTTAAACATCTATAATGTTAGGTTTAAAAGGTGGTGTGGGTGTGTTTGTTTCCTGCTTTCAAATAATCTGGGGCTTTTCAGTCAGCGAGGAGGAGTGGGAACTGGTTGGTCACCCAGGAGGTGCTCCTGGATCAGTTTTCTTGGGCTGCAAAGAAAGGGAATTCTGTGCTGGTGCAGTGGCAGCTGCTGGGTATGGAGGTGCTGCTGCTTTCACTTGGTGCTTGCATTGTGCAACACTTGTCTTTTGCTCCCTGCAGTGATTTTGGCCGTTACATGTGTGTGTGCCCTGGGACAAGGGCTGAGCTTGATCTGAGCATGATGGACAGTGCCCAGGGTCTCCCTCCTGCAGCACAGCCCCTTCATGCTCTGCGAATGTGGCAGTTTGGATGGGCAAGCAAGGTGGCCCCAGGGCAAGGACCTTTTGGAGACTGCATCTGCGATGGTTGGTGTGTGGTAAAGCAGACGAGAGTATAATTTAGCTGTATTTGGCTTTGGCACACTAAAAGCTGGATCCCGGCTCCAGTCTGTTCCCCTCGTGAGAGGTCTGTAATTTGTAACCACTCAAGGATGCCGGTGGCTTTTTCTCTGCTAGGCAGATATATGCTGTGCTCTGCAGTCTCAGCCAAATCCTGCATCCCCTCCTGCCCAGCAGCGGGATGGAAATGGGAAGATGTATGATCAGGCAGACAGCACTGCAAAAATAAAATCAATACAGATCAGCCGGAGAGTTTTAATCTTGCCTTGTAATAACTCTGTATCTGTCCATCTCCCATAAATGTTGCAGATGTTACATCATGGAACACTGCTCACTTGCAAATCAAAATACTGTGATGCAATATGATATGTATAAATATGTATACACACATCAAAAATGCACCCCTTTCCATGCCAGTGGGTGTGTACGTGCACAGAAACAAACCAAGCGGCTTCCATGGCAAGCATAGCAGAGCAGTGCCTTAGGCAAATAACAGGGTCTGGGTGTTTTGTTTGACCCTGACAGTTCCGGTTCCCATTACCTGGTCGAGTGACAGTCACACTCTGAACACCTGGGCATAAGGGGTTCTTATTTCATAAAACAGCAGCTACCTCTCCCGCTTACCTTCTGATAACAGCAATTAAAAACATAGCACCGGGGAACTGCTAAATGTAGTTTGGCCTGAAGTTACAAGCTTATGTTTCCTGGATTTTTTTGTTGTGATATCTTTTTTTTTTTTTTCCCCTTGTGGATGGTACAGGATAATTTAAAGGTCAAGTCAGCAAACCAGCAGTGGGATGGGAGGAGGAAGAGGGATCCCTACCTCTGCCACTTGCAGCATAAAGAATAGAATTAGAAATAAGGGAAGTCCATAAGGAAATAAAGGACTATTGGTTCAAAATCAGTTTTTGCTAGCCTGTGGTAGATAAAGCTCCTGCCAATTCTGGAATAAAGAGGAGAAAGCAATGCTGAACTAAGAAGGTGTCAGGGCATGAGTGCAGCAGGACATTGGCCCAGCACTGGGAGCTCAGAGCTGGGTGGCTCTACTGAAGCTCAGTCCTGACAAGCACCCTCCAACTGGGGCCATAGTGCTCCGACACTTCGGAGCCCCTGTGCAAGAAATACTGCTTTTAGGAAAATTAGGAAATTAATTTTCTTTAGGAAATGCACAAAGAGGGAGAGCTTTAATTCTGGAATGTCTTAATTCAAAACAACTGTTGCCATTGCTGCAATAACAGAAATTTTGCTCGTGCATAATATATTATTTATTTTATGGAGGCTGAATGAAGGAGGGAGCTCACTCTCTGTGGTATGGAAACGTTTATGGATGGTTTGGCGCTTGATTTAACAGCTTACACTTTTAAAGACTTGACATCTTGTTTGTATTACCTAAACAGATATACGCTGTTTCCTGGAGCTGTTGCTATTGCTGGGCTTTTATGACAAGCTTTAGATACAGTTTCCTTTTCAGTGTGGGAGAGGTCACAGAATTTTGCTAACTCTAAATACCTGACACTGACAAGAAAAAACAAATTTCATTAAATAAAAAAAGGGGTCAGCACTGTACAGGCTGATTATTTATAAATAGTGCTGCCAGTCAATACCTGATGGTTTATTGGACTTAATGAAACTCCTAGTAGCCAAATGTGTATTTTAAGAAGGCATTTGACCTTGGGCATCTCTCCTGCTGGGGGCATGCTGCCTGCTGTTTCAGTGGTTCAAAATCAATAACCTCCAACACTGTCCTGTGAGGGCTCTCTCATTTAAGGGTGATATTGTAAAACGTGATGATATTCTGCTGACAAATGGCTCAATACTGATATCCCTGTGGGGAAAGGTGGGCAGGGTTATGTGGTGACTCTAAAAGTGCACTGATAATGAATGAGGAAAAAAACTGCTGGGGATGCCATTTTATCCATTTAGCACTTGGATCCTCTGCCCTTGTGTCAACCTTTACCCTCATGGCCCGTGGGTACCTGAGTGAAACCTGTTTGTCTGTTGTATTTCACAAATTTTGTAAGATTGTTAGGACTGTGAAAGTCATGCTGTTATTCCCCTGTTTTTAATAATGGTAGCAGAGTGAAGGCCCCTGTCTGCAGAAAGGATTCTTCTCTGTCTTGTACTGAAAACTGAGGCTGTAACCCAAAAAACAGTGCCCAAGTCTCACTTTTAGGGCTGTCTGGACATTTTAGGCTGTTGTCTATAAAGTGAGGGTGAACACCAGAGAGGGAGAAGTGCTATCTGCTGCATGAGCAAATGGGGATAAACTAGCACTGGCTGTGTTTATTTTATCAATTGCAAGAGGGCTTCAAGCTGGCAAGTGTGTCATCCATTAAAGGGTGAGGCAAAAAGTCAAATTTCTTTTTAAGATGATAAAATCTTTTTGAGATAAAAAGAAATTCACTTAAGATAAACATCCATTGAAGATAAAGAGAAATGACACTTAGTTCATGTAAGGGGATGTACTTTGGTAGACAGGTGGTTGGGTTGCAAAGGGCTTTTTCTGTGCCTGAAATGTTGAAGGCTCCAGACTAACCGAGATATGGCACACAGAGGAGCTTCAGTACATGGCATCGTTTCGAGGTTGTTGGTACTAATCATGGCTGAGATTGAACATGGATTTTCTGGGTTCCTGGTTTTGGAACTGAGATGCACATCTAAGTTGAGATGCTGTATAAACTTAATATTAAATAGTTTGACAAATCTGCTTATGTCAAACAGCTGTTCTGTATCTTGAGGTTTAAAATGTACAACCTTTCAGAAGAACAATACTGTTACTTTCTGGTAAGCATGCCTATAATGGCTGCAAGTGTCCATCTGTGTAAATCAACTCCAATGTCTTTAGCTTGATGCAGACTGACAGGAAAAGAAGCAATAAATGCAAGTGTATGAATAGATGTGTAATTACAAATTTCCAAAATAACTTTAAATAATATCTTTCAAATGCTTTGTGTATTAAAGGGCTCAGCGGCTCTCATCATAATATACAGTGTGATTAATTCAAATGAGAAAAAACAGTCATGCAGACAGGCTTTACAGCTAATGAGCAAGATGCATAAAATACGCTCTGCATCACTAAGGTATTATTGTCATCTGACATTTTTGCAAACTCCCATGGAATTTATTTTGCATTAACTTCTGGTAGTGATGATAGAGTTGATGAATTATTGCCTCTTTGTCTTGAGACTTGAACTAATTCCCTGTGCAGATTTTTTGGAAGTTTCTTTTGCATGATTCTGAGTTCTGCACATTATCAAGAGCATTGCACATAAGAAAGGTTATCCCAGCAGCATAAGCAGTAGAGGAGGCAGTAAATGGCATTTTTACATCACTGCGGGTAAAGTTGTCAATCATAAGCAAAGACAGTGAAGCTGTACATCCCATTTTTTCGACTAATACTTCTAAGAAGTTGTCATGGTTTGACTCAGGATCAGCAATTCAACCAGTGACAATAATGCTGTCGATCCCCTCCCCCTCCCACCCATGTAGGGAAGGAGAGAGAGAATTAAGAAGAGAGACTTTTCTGGATTGAAAACTAAACTAGACAGCTTTAATTAAACACTGATGATAAAAGAAAAGATGTACAATTATATAGAAGTATGTGCAGCAATGTGCAAAACCCTATTGCCTCCCCCCACCCCCAGCAACTCCCCCAGCATCTCCTGAGCTGTGAGCAGCCCTGAAATGTCCCGGAGCGCTGCCGGAGAGAGCAGCAGAGCAGACAGGAGCTGAGGGGAGAGTGATGAGGGTCAGAAACACATGGGCCCAGGGATCAGTGGTGGTGGACAGATGGAGATCCTCCCCTGATGCCGACCATGAAGGGGAGAAGAAACAGGAGGGAAGTTGTTGTTCCGTGATCTCTGACCTTACACCGAGCTTACATAGATATATGGAATGGAATGTGGAATACTTTGGTCAATTTTGCTGTCTGTCTAGTCCGCTCCTCCCTACAGGGGGTTACAGATATGACTCTTATTCTCCTTGTAGCAGAAGACGCTGCAGATTCACTAAGTAGAACAAACTGACCTTGGCATCTCAGCAGTAACATAAACATTCCAGCGTGATCAGTCCACTAGCTGAAAAACTTGCTGCTAGTTAAAAAGAGAACTCACTGAAGGAAAAAAAAATCAGTAAAAGGAAAACTGGCTTCATCCTGGCTCAAACCAGGACAGAAGTTTGTTGCCTGTTCTAGTCCCTTTTACAATACCTGTGCAATGTGTTTTGAAATACAAATCCTGGACCTTGGCAAAGGGGACTGCCTAACCTGAAGGAACCTCATTGAGAAACTTCTAGGTGGTGAGTGTAGGGACTTTCTAATATTCAATAGATGCCTTCTGGTAGAGGCTGGGGTCATGTCTCCAAAAAGGAGACATCCCAAAACATTGTCCATTTGTAGAAGACTGGGTGCTTTGGCATTTCAAAGTAGAATTTTCTTGTGTGAAAAAGAATCAAGTCTCTTTTGCTTTTGTATGTGCTTTAAGTAATCTCTTAGAGCACATTTTTGGTAACTATGAATGGTTCTAGACCTGCCCGAGTATTTCCCAGGCTTGAGTGTGTAATCAGAGCCAGTCCCTTCATCTATTTCAGATATTTGATATGAAAAATTACATTGCTGTGCTGAAATAACAGACCACAAGCTATACTTAGCATATGTAAAAACCCGACTCTCTCTCCAACCTGAACATTAAATGTTGCTGGGAAAATATCTTGAAGGGAAATCCCCTTAGTAAAGCCTAGGATGTGGTTTTCTTCAGTGAGCTTTGACATTGTTTGAATACATGCCTATCCTCTAACATGTGCAGAGCACCTCCCACTATTCTCTACCTGAAACTTCAGTAAACTCATTGAGCAGGAGCACTTCATTTCCCTTGCTCAATCAAAAAGCATCTTTTGCACTCTGGCTTCTAAAGTCATCCTTTTACAGAAAGGTTTGCTCCCTGAAAGAAAACAGGCAGAAGAAAACAGGAGTTGCTAAAGAGATAAATGACAGACTCAGCCTCAAACCCTGCACTTGCAATTTATTTGAAGAAAATGTTCAGGGAGTGTGAAGACAGGACATCTGTTTCATGTTATTCCCAAAGCAACCTGCTTATTCAGCTGCAGTCATCTCCACCTGCTCCTCTAATGAGCTCGATCTCACGGTATTCCCCGTTCACCCCTTCGGACTTGGACAGAGCTATCTGAAGCAGAGGGGCACTGCCTAAAATTTAGCATAGGGTGAACCCTCTGCATACGTGCTGGTGAAGTGCCTTTAACTCCCACGTGACTGAAGTTGTGATGGCTAAATTAGGCATTACTGTACATGGTCCTAATGTGGGATGTTGTATGTGATGTTATAGCAGCCTTGGGGCTGGTGAGAAGTTTGGGCTCTGGCCTTCAAGAGAGAATTTTTCAGTAGGATCCTTTTCTAATGCACCACTGGTGTCTGACATTTACATCAACCACTTGTGCAAACTAAGGAATAACAGAAAGAAACTGTTCTTTTTTTTTTTTTTCTCCCTGTTCTTTAATTTTGTAAAGTAAATATCAAAAAGAAATGCTTTGCAGGTGCTTTTTAGCACAGCGAGCATAACGCTTGAGGAATGCAGTTGAAATCCTTGGCCAAAGCTGCAGAGTCACTGTGTTTCAAAATTCATATGACTTTGGTGAAAACTCTGGCCCAAGTACTCACAGCCTGCAGAGATGTCCGCAGCAGTGGAAAAAGTGCTCAAAAATGGTGCAGTCATCTGCTTAGGCAACCTTTTTTGTACCATGCAGAGAGAGGAAGGAACGCCCTTGAAACCTTGCAGAAGTGACAGATCCTGGTCCAAGCCCCTGGGTCTGACGATGTCCATGGCAGTGTGTTGTCTGCACTCCTTTGGAGAGTGGTGATTGAAAAACATGTTCAATTGTACCGGAACACTCTGAGCTGACTTCTCTTGACCTGTACAGCAGCACAGTAAATGGGGCAGCAGGACAGGCAAAAAATGTTTTTTGTAGACTCCCAGGATAATATTATTTCTTGGGCAAAAACATTCCTGAGAGCCTTTCTGTGTCCTTCCGTGTGGCATAATTATTTTTTTCTCTGTTAAGTCAGATACACATTCTTAGATGCAGATCCACTCATTCACGGAGAAGGACCTTTGGTGTTTTACTTATGCTAAACACTGCTATTAATTTGCCATTTACTTTGTGTGATGGCTTTTGCCTGTTTCCAGCCACTTTTTTCTGGGCTGGTCTTGACAGGACAGGATGTGACTCTGATGGATTCCCAGGAGGGCTCACTGCAGGATCCTTAGGATGTGGGCAGTGACTATGGAGAAGCTGAAATTCCTTGTATTGGCACCTTCCAGTAAATATTGTCAAATAAGAGCAATGGGCAGCACTAGTCGAAACCCAGGAGGCTCTGAAGCATGTGGCTAGATTCAGGCACTGGGTGATGCAGCAGACTAGATGATGCAGCCACTTTGCTGTCGTACATACAGTTTTGGTAGTGCCCAGGTGAGTTGTGTAGGAACTTAAGATGTGATAGCTGTATCTGATACCCCTGAAGGGGTTGTCTGTGCTCACAGGCCATAAGGAGCATCTCTGGAATAGTGGAAATGGTTTATCAGGGTCATCTGAAATAGCCCCAGCTGCAAAGGAGAGACATCTACTCTTCTAATCAGATAACCCCTCTAGTTTTGTCAACCTATCTAAACACAGACTTCTATTCCTTATTGGTATTTCATTTCCTTTGCCACTAATTTTTCAGACATCAGGACAAATATCAACAGCGCTTTTTGGTGCCAACACAATCCTGGCCGTGAGACCAGGATGAGTTGTGGTGGTGGCTGCATACGGGCCTGGGCCGTGGCTGGAGGCACTGGAGCTGCTCAGCAGCTTTGCTTGAGCCTTTGCTCCCCTTGCCAGGAACCCCATGGCATGCTGGTGGCCCACTGCCATGTGCTCAAAGCAAGTTGCAGCCAGACCATAAGCTGTGTGATCAGCTGCGATGGGAAGTGCAATAGCTCTTGCAGAGGATAGGTGGTTATCAAAAGGCTTTCATATAAAAGTGCTGGGTTGGAGGAGCCGGTGGAATTCTCTGTAACAGGAAATTTAGTGTCTGTGTGTTGGACCTGACTAGAGGAAACTCAGCAGGAACATTATTAAGGGTGTGTGAAAATGTGATCTGCGAAATGCAACCAGGAATTGCATATAATGAAAGGGGATCTGCAGGGAAATGTTTCAGTAAAGACCACTGTGAGAATATTCTTTTTTGTAATGGTAACAGCCTGATCCTCTCTGCTGCTGGCTCCCAGGAACAGCATCCCAGAGAACAGAGCTGTGAGTCTCTCTGTTGGAGTGAGGGGGAGCAAATAGCTGCTTTCTCCACATGAAAAAAAAAAATAAAAAATTGGCAGTCATTTGCACAGTGTTTAGTGTGGAGCACTGAGATTGTATCTAACTGCAGGGTTTCCATTTGTAAAAAAAAAAAAAATCAGGGTAATTAGTTGTATTAGATTTGGCCAAACACCAGATAAAGGCTGGATGCTAAGGCAGATAATACATTGCTATTGGCATGGTACTTCACAGATCCAGATATGCTCTGTTTCCAACAGCTTTTGGTGTCTTTTAGTGACTTGTACATAGCTAATGGTCTTTTCCAATACCTAATATTAAAATTTATGGTATTTAAGTTGGTATATCTGTGGAATTAAGTATAATGGTTTTCTCTTTGTAAATGGGGTGGATATTTCCTGTTCTTGGCAGTTAGACTTGTTGGGGCAGAAAAATAAGTGAGAAGAGGGAATTACAGAAGGTTGTAAACTCAGTTGAGCACCAACTATATATCATTATACTTAAGAAATTGCAATAATAGCTGGAAACTATGGCATGGTGGAAAAAAAAATGAATCCTCACTGGAAGAATGCAATGTAGCCAATTTCACATGCTAGTAACTTAGTTATACATTGATTTCTGTAAATGGTACTTTAGCTCACAAGATGGCATTCAGCATATTAAATCAAGTAAAGAGGAATATTGGACAAAGGGCTGTTGGACCATACAGGGCAGTCAGGGCTCTGTTCTTGCTTAGCTATTACTGACAGTGATGTGATACCTCTTTAGTAGGACCATGAGAAATAAGAGGCTATAGTAAAAAAACCTGCACATAATAAAAAGTAGCGTCTTTCTTAGCAGAAAAGGCCAAAGCAAACACTTGTCTTGAACCTAGAGATGGTCCTTCAGCCTGGGACTGAGACACGCTTATAGAGGAGATGGTTAGGCAAGTATTTATCACTACTGTGTGTAGCACACCTCTGTGAATAAGTAAACATCTTCCAGACCCACTACTGTAGTTTTTTCTCCAGTGAGAAAAAAGTGATACATACACAGCAGATATTGAGACCCGATGGAGCACTGATCCTAGTAGCTGGGAGTACTAAAGAAAGATTAATAGCAAGCTAACAGAGTTAGATCTGACTGAGGTATTTTCCTTCCTCCTGAATGACTGAACGTTTTATTCACCCCTAATTCAGAAATAAGAAGAAAAAGGGAGCATCTTCAAGAAGATTTAGTTGCCATTGAGGTTAACAGTAGCTTAGCAATTTATTTCCTTCTGTTGCTCATGAACCTTGCCTGCAAATCTGACATTAATAATAATATGTGGCTGCAGGATGTGATGCAATGATAGCTGCAGGTTCACAGTGTATGTAGCAGGTCAGTACCCTGCACCATACAGCTAATATCCATCATGAGCAAACCAAGCGTGGGAGATGCAAAAGATCTTATGCCTATTAACCACAGGACAGGCTGTAAAGTAACTTCATATCCCCACTTAAATTATGTCCCATTTAATTCACTATCTCTATTGCTTTCAATAAAACAATTTATTAACTCTGTTGGTACCATCATTATCTCTACCAGTCAATATATTTGTCTCAATCTAGTCTTCCTTTAGAGACAAGACAGTTCCTGATACCTCAGCAGATTATATGCAGGTATCAGTTTTGTTTAAGCATTGTGATAACCGGCTTTAACAGGCTGATTTTGTTCCTGTAATATTCATGTTAATAACAATAACTTTTGAGAAACCCATTAAAACTCTATGATGGTAATTTAAAAGAAAGGTCAGATGCACCGTCCCCCATTCAATTACAATCAAGTCAGTAACTTTTGATGGATTCATTAAATGGTGCTGTCATCTCTGGACATATCACAGAATCATAATTAGGCTCCTATTTCATTCAGAGTGTAGGTAACACCTGCAATGAAATGGCATTCTAGCTAAAGCAGGTGCTTTCAACAGAGGGAAAGTTTGCTGCTTAAACTACATTCAGCCAACACTGCGGGAGTCTGCCAATAGACAGCAACCCATAAGCTATATATAAATTAAACAAAATCCCTTCATGACAAGAATATTATTAAAGCTGCAAAGTCAGACACTTAGAGGTGAGGAAATGCCAGCATCAAAGTTTCCTGGGTGACCTCAGTTTGTCCTCTCCTTCCATCGTGCACATGCATAATGATGCAGTTTATAATTACTTAGCCAGAAGTTGCTACTTTGTTATGCCATATCCCTGCGTTCTGTACCCAAAACAGCCTTGCTCTTGGGGCTACGCAGTGCTGGGGGCTTGGCTCTGGTTATCACCTAAATGAATAGGTGCTTTATGGAGTATCACCAGAAGTAGATTCTTTCTGCCCTGGAAGAACATGTGTTGGGGGTGTTGAGCTCTTGCTTCTGCAGTGACTTAAATATCCCATTAAAGGCACACTTGCCACATCATGGATAAGGATATAAGAATGTACAAGTGCTATTGGAAATGGTCTGTGGGCTTTGCATACAATACCCTCAGCAAGAACATACTGGAAATTTTTCTGGAGTTTCCCCTGGCATTCTGTGGCTCTGTCTGTGAGCATGTGTGCGTCTAGTGAGCTCTGGTGGGATTTTAAGCTCATTTAAAAATAGCACTTGTGCTTTAGAAGGAAATACGTTTCTTGGGGAATTCGGAGCATCATTCTGGCAAGAACAAACAGGAGAAGTTTCACTGGTCATCTGCTTTTGCATTTTAAGCTTCTTTCTATATAATTCTAGTCTTAAGTAGCATAAACCATATTTTTTAATGCATGTCAGGAGTGTGTTGTTGTGATTTTTTACAGATGGTAATATTTGCAACTTCCAAAAAAACCCACAACAATACGATACGACTTTTAAAAATCACCTTTTAACAAACTTAAGCAACAATGCAGCTACAGTGGCTGATGATGGTTGTATATCTCACTGGCCACTTCAACAGATCTGTTCCTCTATGATCTGCTATTTTTATAGCCAAATCCCTGCCATGAGCATGGAGTGCTCTCAGGATGGCTGGAAGGAGCTAAGC
Source organism: Hemiprocne comata (assembly GCA_020745705.1). NCBI lineage: Eukaryota > Metazoa > Chordata > Aves > Apodiformes > Apodidae > Hemiprocne > Hemiprocne comata. Next base: position 75,497,405 of record CM036588.1, on the reverse strand, counting down.
CTCCGCATCTGAGGGTGTGTAAGGGGTGTGTAAGCCTCCACATCTCCATCGCCCTGGGGCACCTCAGCTGGCTTTGATAAACTCCAAAGTTTTTTCTTTGTAGTAAACTTCTGCTCCCAGTGGAGCCACAGTACATGAAATTGGGGCTGGTATGTCTGCCGTGCTCCAGAGTTTCCAGCAGTGTTGTGGGCATGAGGTCATATCTACATTAAGGCTGTGCTGTGTCCTCAACTTATCTTCTCATTCTAAATCTTCTCATTTTTTTGTTTTGGGTCCCTATTTTCTCATTGAAAATCTCAATATTGACTTTATAACTGTCATCATACGGTTTGTGTCAGAGGGTGTCTCAGCATGTCAGGCTCGTACAGGACCTGCCTACCTGCCACACAGGTTTGGTGTTTGCAAGTGCTTTTCTTGTCTTTGTAAAATAGTAGTGCAATATAGATTTCAGCATGACAGAAGAACTCAGGCACAGAAAATTGATAGAAAATCAGCTTTTTGGTGTTAACTCGTCAGTTGCTATAATTCTATTGTATTGTGTTTGCATAGTTGTCTCTTGTTTTGAATTTATTCATTATAAGGGCAACAAAAGGGGAAAAAACTCTAGTTTTATTCAAAGTAATTTTTTGATAGAGATGTTAGAGATGGTAGATTAAGTTTCTGGAACAAATGTATACGTTAAAAGTTCAGTTGTTTTCTTTTCAAAGAAAAGTTTTTGTTTAACACTTGAGTTTACTCTTGCTTCAGAAGGCAAAGGAAATCCTGATATACAACCAGAGACCAGGAGTCATAACAGAAGTTAAGCTGAAATTAGACATGAAAGATCTTTTTAATCTTTTGTCTCTGGAGTCTGAGAGAGCTCTCTGTCCAGTGAAGGCATCACAAAAAAGGAAATTCAACTTCATAGAAAAATGCTTTTTTCCTCTGAGACATAAAAGAAAGTTTGAGCAGAAGTATTTTTAAGAGTATCAGTCTTTCTTTCTCCAGTTAGGCCCACTACTTATAGTTTGATTTGTGAGTAACTCTGCAGTTTTAAGCGTCTGACAGCAGATGGCCCAAATATCAGCACAGAGTCCATCAAGCCCAGGAAAGTCACCCTTGAAGACAGAGAAGAATAGAAATTGTGCATAACTTTATTAATTGAATATTCTACGTGAACATGCAATGAGTCTAGTAAAGGTCGGGTCCTAGCTTGAGAAGTTTTCAGAAATGGAGCAAAACTGTTTGGTTACTCTTGATCTCACCAGTAGCCAAAAGATTTGCAGATCAAAGTCAGTGGTACTCACCTCCCGGGGTGGATTCGGAGCTTGAGGGGCTGCTCTCTCCAATGGTTTTCCTTCACATTTAGTGGCTCCGAATTATTGTTCAGAGTGGTTTCTGGAAGGGTAATATCATTCCTGTAGGCATGATCAAGCTACTAAAGGTTGTTCAGACAAAAAATACCACTGGTTTAATTTAAAAAGATGAAACTTAACCTGTAAGGTTTGTAGCATTGGCCTCAGTTTTCATTCTTATGGTAGCAGCTGGAACCAGGGGTGTGCAGGTAGAATGAAAATACACTTGGGCTTGTGTGTTCACCATTTTGCTTTTATTTTCTTTGATTTTGTTTGTTCACACGGGGCTGTAATCTGCTAAACCTCTATATCAGGTCATAATCTAAAATAGGGAAGGACATGCCTAAATTGCGTAGATCTGAAAGCTCACGCAGAGGTTTGCTTTTCCAGGCTAGAATATCATTAAACTCAGCAGAAAAGTGCTGCAAATGTAGTCTAAGTGAAAGCCACATCATATTCATGGTGTATAGGCTGTGTTTATGACAACAACTATATGCAAGTCACACTTACAGCTAAGGAACATCCTTATACCCTTGTAGAAAAGTATATCACCTTCCCAGGCTCATAAAGTTGTTTTTTTTTTTTTCCTGGGTTGGGCTGGTGTCTGAAGCTCACATGTTGCAGTAGATTAGCTCGCTGTCATCTTGTTGGCATACTGGTTTGCCATTTGCAATTAAATCTAAATGTATATACATGCATCCCCAAAAGACAAGACACTGCTTGCAGTGAGCTTCCTGGGTGACAGGAATCCAACTTCTCAGCTCCTTCACTTTCTCTGAGTTTTTAAGCATGGAAAGGTACACAATGCACCAACCTGCAGGAACCTGCCTGCTGCCTCTTAATTGTGCACTGTAATCAGCTGCTTGTTTGCAACCCTGTGCAATGACTGAGCTATGTCCTGCAGCTGAGGGTACGACAGGAACCAACCCTGCAGGCAAAGGCATGAAGGAAGCTGAAGTACTGCTGAAAGCCTCTGCCTTGATGCTCTGAGGCTGATTGGGGTTCTGTGAGCGTAACTTTTTCTAAACTTTGGCTCTCTGCATGTATTTTATAGTGTATTGATTGGTAAAGGAAGCATAAAATACTGCATAAGCCCATATTCTCTTTGGCAGGTTTCATTACCCAAGGCAAAACTGGACCCAAAGGGCTGGAGTCTTAAAAAGGTTTAATTCCCTATAAAGATATGCATGACCCTAGATTAATTTAAAGTCAGGAGAAATAGGAACCACTCAGCGTTTCACAGTTTACAGGCTCACAGGAATGAACCTGTGATATACACCACAATAAACTTCTGCAGGAATTAAACTGAGTGAAGCAGGAGAAACTTTCATTGCATCATCTGAGGTGAAAGATCTGCAATGTGGTTCTGCTTTCCCAAAAGCAGGGAGGGCAAAGCACCTGTATTCTTGCCTTTGCTTTGCTGTGCGTTAGTAAAAATCTGTGTATAAGCTCTGTACAGAAATGAGGGTACTCGGAGTTGTGCAAAAACACATTTCACCCAAACAGCAATCAAAGTGTTGCAGAAATGAAAAGCTCTGGGGATGGTCCAAGAGAGATGTGACTTTGCTGGTTCACAGTGTCCATGGTTCAGGTGCTTCTCTGCTTGGAGAAGCAAAAATGGGAGTGTAGACATGGCAAAATAGCCACAACACTGAACTAAAGTGCAATGTGCTCAGAAATTAATTGAACATGATATTATGTGTTTGCACTTTGTAACCATGAAATTATGCTTTTGGAAAGGCTGAAGCAGATAAGCTTAGCCCTGAGGCTGCTTCAGCCTCATGGAGGAGATCAGCCTATAGTGTGGGGTAGCTCTTTGGGTCCTTCCTGGAATATTTAGTTTCCAGAATCCTTTCTGGAGCTTTAGCCTTTCTCTTCTAAAACAATTATTCCCAACCTTGATGAGATCTCATGAAATATAATCTGCATAAATGTAACTGCTGCAACCCTGTCTGAATTTAAATGTGTGCTGTTGTATCTGAAGGCACCAAGGAATGGTTGTGTATTTTTATTCAAGGCAAAATGTCTTAAATTCTTCACAGCTTTTTGAAAAAAGTGTTTATGTGGAGTGAAAATCTCTGATGGGGAAGTGGAAGAGTGAAATAAATATGAACTTATAGCTTAGTTGTTTCACTTTTTAAAGGTGAGGCCATAAATTTCTAGAGTGGCCATCTAGATGCTAAAAGGTATAACTTTTACAGTTCTTTACAGGACATTTTCTCCTTTATGTCCAATAAAACAATATAGATGTTCTCGACAATACACCTCTGTCATTGCATGTAAAATAAACCTCAAGTTTATTCCCTCAAACCGAGTATCAGGGGGCTCTGTTCCATTTAGTTTGTTTTACAGATCTGTGTGATGGGCAGAAGTTGGAATGAGCTTGATGGGTAGTGATGCCAAATCAGGAAAATGGTAAAAAGATCATGTAATCCAAGTTTTTCTATGGTGTTTAACTGGACCGAGGGCTAAACCAGAACTGCCTTCCTGTGGGTTGTGCTTGACTAGGAAAATAGCTGCAAATGAAGTTTTGTATCTTTTTTCCTTTACTGTGGGGGATACTGCATCTTGGTAGTGGAGAAAGTGTGAATCTGGAGAAACACAAGAAGGACAAATGCAAGTAAATGCAATAAAAGAAAAGTCATGTGCAGTTCTCTTCCTGGGTGGGAAGAGGATGGCAAGCTGACAGACCAGACCGAGGAGTAATTGCTCCTTCTGACAGCACGCTGACTCCAAAAAACAGGTTTTAAAGCCAGGGACAATAGTGCTTCTAGGAGTAATTCAAGCAACAGCTAATAGGCACAGGGAAGGAGCTTGGCTGGTTATCCCAGACTTGTTTATTGTGTGCTGCTTACTCCTCGCTGCAGAGCAGATGGTATCTGCATGAGGTACCAACTTTGAGAACAAATACGTTTGTAACCCAGGCAGAGTTTTGCCAGCTGTCAGTATGTTTGTTGTTCACATGGTGAAAACTGGGCCTGATTATGAGAAGGGAGTTAGTGAGCCTGTGCATCTCCTGATCAAACCAGGTATATCACTCAGCAAAAATACTGTACTTTTAGTAGTAATTTGTATTTTTAACAATTTGTAGTACTTCTATATGGCCTTACATTTCAGGGGGTTCGAATACATTTGACTTAATTGCCTTCAAAGTGCTGCAAGTAATTATCAGTGGTTGGGCAGAGCACAGCACAGGCTGTGGTAGCACAGGGACTTGAGAAATATGTATTTACATTCTCAGAGCCTTGAGACATTTGATTTAGCCATATGATAAATCAGTAAGTAATTTCTTTATCTACCATAAGGGAGAGCAATGTAACTTAGAAAATATTGATGTTAGTTCACTTTCCTTACATTTAAACATATATATAAAACATGTGTGTATATATATATATACTTAACATTTATATTTAACAACCACATGTTCCTATTTATATTAAATATAAAAATATTAGTGAATACATAATATAGCAAATATAGTAAAATATAGAACATATCTTTTCTTATAGTAAAATATTTGCTATATTTGGTCACTACATTTTAGGTTATTAACAGGAGTTTTAATTAAGTCTAGTTAAAATGTTATGTGTCTCCTGTAACAGTTCAATAGAGAAGTAGGACAAATTCCAGCAATAATTGGACTTAATCTCTTTAGGGAAAAGGAAAAAAATATATATACTGTGCTTTCTAGTGGTGAACGCTAAGGAAAACATCTTCTGAGAACATGTAAAGTTGGGCTGAAAAATGAGCAATTACATTGTTCCTAAATAAAGCAATTCTGCAGATACATGCTTAACTGTACATGAGACTGAATGATACTGGGCTACTCCCATACTTAAATGTATAGACATTTTCATCAATATTTTGAAACAGATCAAAAAGTGAGAGTAAAATGTCATAAAAGTCAAATGTGTTTGTTGCTCTATCTCCTCTCCTGCCATCTCTTAAGTGTTTAAAGTGCTGATTTGGCCATAACTAGCAACTAGCTTGTGAAATAAATTCCCTTTTGTAGATTGTAAACAAAATTCTTCATAACCCTCTGCTTGAATTCCCACTTCAGTGCCGTCACCTATTTTTGGCCCTGTTTCACTGTAGTCTCATTTGGAAGTGTCTCAGTCTGATCAGATTTGAAAATACCTTTTCCCAAAGCTCAAGACCTTGCTTATATTTACCAGCCTTTCCTCCTAGCCCCAAGTGTATGAGCTGGCCATGGGCTGAACTGGTGGCTCTGTTCTGGAAGTAAATACCAGTGAGGATAATGATTTCAACTGCTTGGTAATAAACTCGGGTCATCAAAAATGATGGGAATAACCAAAGGATCCAACTTCCAGGGGTTTTGTGTGGAGATAGTAGGGCTGATTTTTCCTTGGCTATAATATCCTTGTTAGTAAATGTTAGATGCTTGTATTTTGAATACTTGTAAAATAACCAATTTGTGAGCTGCACTATAGATGAGTGAATTACAGAATGACATTGTTTTTTGTTCAGATGCCCAGGAGTGTATGTGGAAATGCAGGTGATAATGTACTTGCTGGAGAGTGACTCGCTTCACTGAGTAGATATGGAGCTGATAAAGGAAGTTATTCTGCATTTCTGATGCCCAATTGGTGGCACAACTTGCCTAAATTACTACAATTTCACACTTTGTGGTCAGTGTGGGGTATTTTAAAGTGTATCTGGGATAAGACAGCTATATGACAGGCACAAAAAGGGTATTTCCCAAACTGTAGGCATTTTTTTTTTTACTGGTGTTAATATGAATTTAATAGCTCTGCCAAAAGAGCACAGTAGGTGGCCCGCATATAAAGCCCTTTCAATGGAACTGGAATTTTTCCATTGCTTTTTCTGGTTTGTTTCAGCTTCCTCTTCCTTAGAATTTGCCTGAGAAGCCTCACTAAAGCTGTACAAAATCTGGGGTTGGTAAACTGTTTATTTCCATTTCTGCTTAGGAAAATCAACATGACATGGAGTAGAACATGCTTCTGGAGAAGGTTTGGTTTAGTTGAATTTTATTTTTTTGCATATTCATAGAATCATAGAATCATTAAGATTGGAAAAGACCTTCAAGGTCATCAAGTCCAGCCATCAGCCCTACAACCCCATGACCACTAAACCGTCTCCTGAAGCACCATGTCTACCTGTTTTTTTTTAAGGGACTTTGCCTCCACCACTTCTCTGGGTAGCCTGTTCCAATGCCTCACCACGCATTCAGTGAAGAAATTTTTCCTAATATCCAATCTGAACCTCCCCTGGCACAACTTGACCCCATTTCCTCTTGTCCTATTGCTGGTCACCAGGGAGAAGAGGCCAACACCCACCTCACTACAACCTCCTTTCAGGTAGTTGTAGAGAGCAATGAGGTCTTCCCTAAGCGTCCTCTTCTCCAGGCTGAACAGCACCAGCTCCCTCAGCCTTCCCTCATAAGACCTGTTCTCCAGACCCCTAATCAGCCTAGTTGCCCTTCTCTGCACCCTCTCCAGCACCTCAATGTCCTTCTTATACTGTTATGCCCAAAACTGCACACAGCACTCGAGGTGTGGCCTCAGCAAGGCCGAGTAGAGGGGCAGGATCATGTCCCTGGTCCTGCTGGCCACACTATTCCTGATGCAGGCCAGGATGGTGTTGGCCTTCTTGGCCACTTGGGCACACTGCTGGCTCATGTTCAGCTGGCTGTTAATCAATACCCCCAGGTCCCTCTTCTGCTGGGCAGCTCTCCAGCCACTCCTCCCCAAGCCTGTAGTGCTGCCGGGGGTTGTTGTGGCCAAAGTGCAGGACCCAACATTTGGCCTTATTGAAACTCATGCCATTGGCCTTGGCCCATTGATCAAGCCTATAAGATCCTTCTGCAGAGGGATTCAGAGACCACTTCATCCTAGCTTGTGGATTTCTGCCACATGACGTATTTATTGTTTTTGTCTAGAAATGAAGAGCACTTTCTGCCTTCTCACCTTTTCTACAAATCTTTTTTCTGTATTAGGTTGGAGGCACAAATGCTAGGAAAAAAGTGAATTATTGGTAAAATAGTGATTTTGCTGAGAAAATTTTAACAAAAAAAAATGGCAAAACATCTCTCCCATCTGTCCCCTAAGCAGTGTGAACTCTGTCTTGACATCTTGTTCATTGTTTTCATGCTTGGAGAGAACAGAGAGCCTGTGACTCTGTCTCTGGAGATGAGTAATAGATTTTCTTCTTTTAGTCTGGGTATACCATTTGACACTTGGAAACACTATTGGGGTGCTTGCCTTCACTTATCTTCTGTTTCTTATCTCTTGAGCCTGCCAGTAAGTCAATGGAAGGTTTTTTGTGTTGTGAAAGGATTTTTTCATTCCTTCCCATGTTATATGATGTCTTTATCATTTACATTCGGGGGAGAAGGAGGCTCTCTAAGAGCACAAGGTCATGCTGCTTGGGAATCTCAGCTCTGCACACCTTTGACATGCCTTTGATTTGTAGGTAGTGAGTTTTAAATCTATTTTAAAGTCTTTCTCTTTCAATAGTACAGAATAGCCCTCACCGTGAAACACCAGGCTCTTGTGCTAGGTCTTGTAGAAACATAAACCAAGAATAAATATATTTTACTGCCTGTGGATAGGGCTCCCTTCCAGTTTTCCATGACATGCTGATTGACTGCTGAAAGTCGCTTGGGTGTGCACCCTTCTCAAATTATTGTGTCCTCACTATTTCTGCAGCTGCCCCATTTTGGGGGTATATATGGTGGTTTTTTGTGATCTAGGATTTTTTTTTTTTCCAGTAGGTCACACCGGTAGATGGGGTATGATGGTGTCTCCCTGGGGTGGGATTCAGGACCCTCCCCAACTCAGCTGCATTAACTTGCAAAATGATTAAGTTCCTCCTTCCTGAGCAAAAGAAGAGTTTCAGTCCTGGCTCTAATCTTTGTACATTAATGAGGCACTTCCAAAACCACAGTCAGGGGCTCCAGGTGGATGGGAAAAAGGCTGGGATAAAACCTGGCTCACAGCCTGGGCTGACTGCACAGTGAGGACATACCCAAACTGTTGCTCTGTGGCTCTTCTGACACACCCCCATGTCTCATTGCACTACCAGGACAGCAGTGCCTGCTCTCTCCCCTTGCAAAACCCCACATTGTCTTTCCTCCTTCTTCTCTTCCAACTCTTTATTGCTTCATTAATACTGAAAAGATTGGCTGCTCAAACTGTAAGAGAGGCAGTTTGTCATAACAGAAGCAAGAAACTGGCACCAGAGTGTCAGTTTTACTGGTTTGACTAGAACTTAATCTCCAGGAAATCTCCTTCAGAGTCCCCAGTGTGAGTGCAGAGAAATGTTGCAGTTACCTAAAGCATAGAGCTAGGAAAAACAAAACAAAACACCAACCCCACCTTCACCCCTCAGCAGGAGGTTATTAAAAGCAGCAGCCAAAGATCTCCAGTAATGATGTAATTTAAGGCACCAACTTTTGGGTGATTACCCAGCCTCCTCACTCTCTGCAAGCCTGAGGCACTGCTCTGTGCTGCCCTTGCTCCCATCTGCTGCAGTGGCCAACTGTGGGACCAGTGTCCCCTGAATTTCACCCTCTGGAATTTGGTTTGTCCTCTGCTTTCGGCTGATTATCCCAGTGGAATTGCTGAGTGCGTAGCAGATGAATCTGTGGATATTGTGTTCCAAAGGGTAGCAATTGCATTAGGTGATTTGGGAGAAGGCTGAGGAACATCTTGCATGGCCTTTCCAAAACCGTGTGCTCCAGTGCTATTCCCAAGCTTGTTAGCACTGAGCCCTATTAATTCAAAGCTGCTCTAGGGCCACTTGGGAGATAAGGGAAGATTAAATAAAAACGCGTAAGTGCTTGAAGATGAATCCTTAATGCCCCATGTGGGCAGGAGGCCAAATTAAATGTGAGTTGCACCTCTGCCTCTATTAGCTTCATTTTGGTGCAGGGATAGCTGATCGCCTTCCCAGCTTCTTCCAGGTGCCACCAGAAATCAGCTGGCTCCAGGCTGCAGGAAAGTTCAAGCCATTCTGGCATTAAGCTAATATCTTCTCAGGAGGTCTACACTTTTAAAAAAAGAAAAAAAAAAAAAAGAAAAAAAAAGAGTTGTGTAAGGGACTGAGAAGGGTGAGGAATATTGGTTGAGACTGAGGATTTGGTGGCAGAAGGATTGTTTAAAGGGTGATGCAAGTTTAATACAACAACAAGCAGTGGTGAAAATGATGAATCAGAGGGAAGCTCTGCTGGAGAATAGTCTTTGTTAAAAGAAGGTGCTTTCTAGGTGAAGGCGTGTCACAGAATGCTGAACAATAGCAATAAAGTGTGAACATTAGGCCTAAGTCTTCTATTGCATTTTGAAAAATAAGGACAGACCTTGCTGAAATACCTGGGCTCCTGCAGCTGGCAGGCAGGATGATCCTGTGCTGGGGGAATTCACTCTTTCTCTGGGCTCAGCTCCTGGCTTGGCTCCAGACTTGTCCGTAGGGATTTCACCTTTCGGAGACACTCTGTGAGGATGGCTGAGTGCCAGCAACTATTATAATGGTGTGGGGTTTATAAGAAAACCAAATAGATGTTTTTTTTCTCTTGGAAAATCCTCATAGAAACAAGAAAATAAATTTACAGGCTGCTCTTGACTCATGTGCTGGAGCTGCCCCAGGGTATGTAAGTGGATAGTGGGTGCCCTGGCTGTCCTGAAGGCAGATGATCAATGTATGAGGGATATGCACAGAAATGGATCTTTTAAGAGTCCCCCATAAGTAAAAACAAATACTGAACAAAGTAGTGGTCTCTTCCCTTTGCCCTTTTCAAGGATATTTGCTAGGTGGGATCTAATTCTGATCTCACCTATTTTGCACTGCTGCAACAGGTGAACACTCGAGCCTTTGACTGAAGGCTTCACCTGGCAGGTCTGGTGCTACTGGCATTCTGGTGGAGCTTTGCCCATTTTTGCCTGCATCATTTGAAGCCTACTGGTTAAAGTTTATCTAGGAAGAGATTTGAAAAATGCTCTGGCATGGTCCTTTTCAGCAAAATGATTTTGTGTTGGTCCTGGGAAGCCAATTTCCTTGGCAAAGCTTTCAGCAGAGAAGAGGAGCTGCAGCTCACCACTCTTGAGGGACTAATCTTGATGTATTTATTTCTGGTACCCTTCTTGGAGCTCAAGTGTTTTAAGGCAAGAAACACTTTTAATTTTTTTTTTTTTTTGGTCATTCTCTGAGAGCCCTGAAATCTGCGCTCAGTCATCACTCTGGGGCCTGGTTCAATACACGCTGGTGAATCACTGCCCCATCCTCTTGCATTGTCTCCCTCATTGAACATTAAACAGTGTGTTGGCTTTATTTGTGCTGATTTCCTGGCATTGGGGCAGCAATGGGCATATTAGCAACCATTGCAAGCCAATATATTCCAAAGGAAAGGTGAATTGACTGGGCACTACCCACCTGAAGAAGAAGAAATCAATTTGCACCCCACTCTCAGAAGACTCCCACACATTTTCAAGACCAGTAGGTGCATTAAGATCACATCAGTGATTTAAACCCACAAAAGGCGGGGATTTTGGACTTCAGGATGAAGCTCAGAGATTCCAAATACATCTGTGTGCCTCAGTGGTGCAGCTGCTCCTCAGCAGGGAGTTCCCAGGGAAGTTTGAAGTTTCAGCAGATGGGCACAGCCGTACACTGGGGATGGGCTCGGTGCTGTACCACTGACTTGTCTCTGATGTCTTTCTGACTCAGGTTGTTATTATGACTACTGTTACTGTCACGGTGAAATGTAGGGATAGTGCAGTGAAATGAAGACACTAATCTGATTATAGTGACAGACTGAAAATAAGCCTTTCTCTAAGAGTAGAGTTTTGACAGTTGACATCTTTTTTTAGTGCATTCCCAAAGCTTGGGATATTATGCTCTTTATTTTCTCACTGTTCAAAGCAAAAGTTTACCTGCAGTAGGCACGCACAGATATTAAGTACATTAATAAAAAATAATTCATTTTGAGCCAAATATATACTGCTTAAAAATCTGTTGAGTTTTTGACTTTTTCCCTTATGCTGACAGCCTGTGGTAGGCTCAAGCTCTTGAGCATCACAGTGGGAACAATATGGTGGGCTGTCAGGGTGGCAGATCAGTGACGCTTTGGGATGTTCAAGACAGCTTCATCTGCACTAGATTTGGCTCAGCTTTGCCAAGGCAGCTAAATGAGGAGCAGTTACCTGAGCTGGGAAGTAGTGAAGTCTGATTGTTCATGGATTTATAACTTCATGGTTGACTGTGGGCTTCAGCAAAGCCTTTCCTGCAGCACAGCCATTGATATGGCATGAAGCTTGTAAGAAAGTCAGTTCTTTGTAGTCACTAAAGAGGGGGAAACAATACTAATTACATATGCAAGCAACTCTGCTGGCAAGACAGTGATCAGCTTTCTACTGAATTTTCTTTGGGAATATTTTTTTCTTTTTTGAAACAAAAAACTCTTGGAGAGTACTTTGGGAAGAAAAGGTCTTGACATTTTTGAGAGGCAAAAGAGAAAAGTAGCACACAATTTTTTTCTTTCCAGACATTGAATCTGCAGTGCCTGGGCTCCATACTTATATCTGCAATTTCCATTCCCCTCCAGTGTTTCATGGGAATTTTACATTTGAACTTTGTCTTTACCCGGGAAGGACAGGAAGTGCCTTGTTTTACCCCAACCTGAATGTCCTTCTGTTACCAGGCAGTGGACAGACAGCACTTGGTTTTGGACAACTGCACTCGGTGTTGTCCGTTGAATACTGTGTACTGCAAGCAATGCTGCTTTTAAATGGGATGCCTCTCCCAGCAAGTGGGTGGCCTACAGTATGGGCTTGTTCCTGAGCTTGTGTGAGAAGAAGCCTCTGTGATGCTTCCTGCTGCTTCCTCCTCCTCAGACTCCAGACTGGTGTGCCCATCCAGAACCATCCATACCTGGTGCCTTAGGGAAAGCTCTGTAAAACTTGGCAGTACTCACTCATGTTGGAACTTGCCATCATGAAAAATGTCATCAGCGCAGACAGGTAGGAGCTGACTGGCTAAGTTTTAATCCTTTTTTGTACTGTGCCTTGTGTTGCCTAACAGGACTGTGTAATTCCCAAAAGGCCAAAAAGATGTTGAGCTGGAGGTGCCTGTATCAGACATGAGGCCAATGTGCAGATTGATAGTGGCAGGGCAAACAACATAAACAAACGTACCCTGCTCTGTGCCTTCATGCCTGGTTCCCTCATATGCCTTTTGGCTCCAAATGGCCATGGAATGCTGCTTGCAGCCCCTCTGGATGGCAGCAAGCAGGCACCTTGAACCCCCAGCTGTGAGGCCAGTGGTTAAATACGTGTATTATTAATCTTCAGGGGAGAAATGCCATCCTCTAGAGTAGTCATCCTCTAGAAATGCCATCCTCTAGTAGTTTCTGTCCAGGTGTGGTGCTGCTGTCAAATGAAATGACTTCTTGTTTCTACCAACTGCTGACCTCTGCCATCTTGTGGAGTGATTTTCAGAGGTCTATGAGGTTCTGCAGTGAAAGACGTTTTCTTTTGGCTGCTTTGAATGATCCATGAGTTGTTGCTTCATGCTGGCAAACTTGTATGGAGTTTTGCTTTGCTTTGTAAACCAGCACCAGGCAGATTGGGGTCTGCTGTGGTTGTTGGCAGAAGGAATGTCGGCTGGTGGGAGCGGGTCCAGGCTGGCTCCTGCCCTTCTGACAGCAAATGTGCAGCTGTCAGCTTGAACAGCCATGAAACCTCGTTCTTTACTGAGAGGTCAGGTGTGGTAAACGGTGCCTTGGTTTATGAAGGTTGTCTCTGAAGAGGCTGTGATCTAACAGAAAATAAAGAACATTTATTTGTATTCATATTTAATAAGCATGAGGCAAACTAAACTGCATCAAATCAAACGTGGATTCCCTGCTGTACAGTGTTAAATCAATGGTGATTTATAAATACTTTACCTTCTTCTTTGGGTACTGTAGGGTGCTTCTTAAGATGAAGAACTAAGGAAATTTGTATAATATTCCACCAAATGGCTAAATAAAATTGTCAAAAAAGAACAGCAAATGCATCCTTTTAAAATTGTGCATGTTTATTTGAATGTAAGCATAAAATAGGTCTGTTTGCCTCAGTCCTTTCTGTTATTATGGATTTCTTGTTAAAATTTCAAACACATTTTTGTCAACTAGAAGTTGCATGTTTAGAGCGAAGGTGCTGTGCAGGGACTGGTTGAATTATGCTGCACCCCCTGCTTTGGAGTACCCAATATTCGCTGAAGGCAGGACAGATTTTCCTGCAGATTTCTGTAGGTTTGGCTCATCCTCTGCCCCTGGTCTCTCACCATTTGCCCAGCTGTGACTTTTGCTGTCACTGGCATGCTTGCAGGATTTGGGTGCTACCAGGGCAGTGTGTATGTATGGGGGTCTCTGTACCAGGGTATGCTGTGTCTCTGTATGCTCTCTACCATTGGTTTGCAATGTCAAGGCTTTTGTCTTTGTCAAAAGTAAATGTTGAGTTTCAACTTGGATCTTTGTCTGTGAGGGGCGGTGGCAGAGGGATCCTGCTTATTCCTGACTGGTTGGATTATGTCACTCTCATTTCTCAGCAGAAATGTTCTCTCCCTTTGCAAGTGAAAAGAGGATGTCTGATGGAAACCTATTTGCAGTGCTCTGACCTGCACTCCCAGTGGGTTTGGGGCTATCAGCACACCCCATCCAGCTTCAAGTAGCGCAAATCTGCTCTGCCAAGCTTTCCACATCTCTGCCAAATTTTTTTAACAGTTCAGATGGTCATTATTACTAGTTGTAGCACTTATCTTTTCTTAAGGCAAAACAATGCCATCAGCCATGCATTTAAATGAATGCGTGTGCTCAGGTAGGGACAACCAATGCGACAGGAAAAAAAGATTAGAGGTGATTTGGGGATTTTTCCAGTCTTAAGGTGGGGAGAATCAACTCCCCTCACACACAAGGCAGGAGAATATCTGACCTGAGAAGGGCTTTAGGGTGCTATACACAAAACTCCACGTTTTTTAAATGGCTTTTAATCCTCTGGTGCTGTTGGCAGGCAGTGTTGTGGTTTTTAGGAAGTGATGCAGTGCTTGCACAAGATGTGCGGCTTCGAAGTGATGGTCTTGGAGGGGACTAGACACTTGCTGCCATGAGGGAAGGGCCACACCAGGGAGCAAAGAGCATCACCTTTATGGCTGAAATCACTCAATACACCCATTGATACTTGTTTTTCCTGCAGATGATCATATTTTAGGTGTAAGTGCTCTGCTTTTCATGCTGCTTCATCACTCCTGTGATTATGGAAATTGTGCTTTCTACCGGAGAAGAGCACAGAAAGCTGGTGACTCCCAGGCTGGGGGATAGACCACAGTCTGTGAAAGCTGTGGCTGTTTTCAAGTGAGAGATGATCAAATGCACCCCACGGTGTAGCCTAATTTTATAGAGCATCTCACAAAAATGGTTTGATCTCCACACATTTCGCAACACATACGTTGGAGGCAGCACTCTGGCTGGATTCAGCAGCAGAGCAGACTCATGCCAGAAAATACAAACCAGGAGGCTGGAGTGTGATGGGGATCTGCTCCACTGCTGCCTCTATGGGAGGGACACCAGCTCATTGTATAGGTGACCTGCTCACCACATGGGGCCAGCAGCAGCTACAGCCCCCACAGGCAATCCTTGACCCTTCAGTTTACAGAAAACCACAATGACTCCTAGCCCAAGACACTTTTGCAGAACTTGTTCATAGTAGAACTCCATCTGTGCTGGTTTTCCTTTATGTCCACAGTTGGTGTCCCAAAATGGAGACAACCGCATGTGCACCCCACCTCTTGTCAAGGTTATAACAGTGCATTGAAATATGCAGGTGGAAACAAATTTTTCCACTTGCAAATCTAGCAAATGGATTTTTGATCATTTGTGCTGTTTGTTTTCTTCTCCTCCTTCTTGGATATGCTACACTTGTCATGCCTCTTGCTCTCAGACAAAATTGATGGCACTTTTCTGCTTTTGTTTTCAGCCTTTTTTCCACGGAGATACCGTAGGATGTTGGATGTTGGCTACTGTTGGATGCTGAATGATTGCAATAGATTTAGACTGTCCTCACTTCGATCTGGGGGTCTGGAGATACCTGGTAACAGTGGCAGCAGTTTAGAGGTGTGGGAGGAAGGGTTGAGGTGGCTTGTCCGCCAAGCGATGGCAATGTGGGTTTTTTTATGTGGTTGTGCACTTTGGTGATTTAGTTTAGCCTCTATGTGGTGATTGAGCACCAGAAATTCATCTCCTGCTGCACCTTCTCAGAACAAGAGCTTCTGCAGGCAGCAGGCAGGGTTACTCTGCACCAACAGTCTGATTGCCTTTGTCCTTGTACTTTCGTATTAGCTGCTAACAAGCCTTTCTGATGAAGGCGTTTAGAAACAGAAGAGGTAAAACAGAAAATTCCAAAGTTGCAGAAGATGGATTCCATGGTGCTGTGTGCAAGCTGTTCCGCTGACTGCCAGGGTCTGTCCTGGGCCAGGAAGGAAAATGGGGCTGCGAAGAAGTTTAATGCATTCCCCATCCAAGGCCACTGGTGCATTTCTGGGGGAGACGTGTGCCTGTACAGAAAGGATTAGCAGGGCTGCTTGTATGTTCTCACTGGCTGTGAGAAGCATTATGTCCATCCTTTACGTTGGAATTTTTCCCTTCTCTGGTTGAGAAAAAGATCTTCATTCCTCACCATTCCTAATTACTCCTGTCCCAAATGCCCACCATAGACAGACCTTTAAATTTGAAGGGGTGTAAAGAATCAGCCTGGCTCTTACATCCAAAGGATGAAAATATTATGTCTGTATGAGACTGTGTTTGATTGGTGCATCCTGGGGAGCTGATGCACATGAGCAAAGCATGCCTGGCTCTCCCTGGTGCTTGTGCAAGGGCAGAAGCTCAGCCATGGATCCTTAATCCTCCACAACTACTGCCAATGCCACTTTTGAAGGACTTGCTGGAGCTCAGGAGCAACTGTGTTACTGAGGTCAATTACACTGTTTGACCTGGAGCACTCTGAACTATCCCTGGCAAGGCAAAATCGGAGGGATTGGACTTAAACTCAGTAACGGAAATAGTAGAGCCT
Source organism: Hemiprocne comata (assembly GCA_020745705.1). Lineage (NCBI taxonomy): Eukaryota > Metazoa > Chordata > Aves > Apodiformes > Apodidae > Hemiprocne > Hemiprocne comata. The sequence goes on along the minus strand of CM036588.1, from coordinate 75,480,991 downwards.
ATACTAAGCCATAGGGAGTTAAGGTACCATATACTTTATCATATTTTAAGTCTATAACATAAACTGTGGTGAGTTCTTCTTATCTGAGTGCTTCCAAACAAGATTTTGATCACAGCTAGCAGGTTGTTTTTCCAGCTGAGGGGGTAGGAAATCCAAGATAAAATACTGAGATGAAATGACTTTCCCCTCTCTCTCCCTATAGATTATTTACATTTAAGCCCAGATGCAAACATAGATTTCACAGCTGGTTTTTAGCATAGACTAAACCAAAATCTTGAATCCAAAGCTTGGCAATGTTCGCAGTACAGTAAATTATATCATAGCTTATTCTCCTTTCTGGAATAAATAAGGTAGAGTGAAGTTCTCAGAACTCAGCGTAAAGTGAAGAAAGCTCCACAAAAATGCTGCGGTGCACCAGAATATATTTATTTCTTCCATTTCTGGAAAACTAGATGAAAGTCAGGGAAGGCACGGGGATTGTCCTAATGAAATTGGCAACAATAATTGTAATTAAAATAAAACCTTTTGGGTTTTAAATAAAACCATTTAGAGTTTGACCACAGTTTGCAGAGGTTAGCTTTCTTCCTTTCTTACACTGCAGATAAATTTCTGCTAGAATGTTATGTGTTTAGCATTGACTTCCATTAAAAAGACATTAAGACTATAGGAAGCTTTTTTTTTTTTTTTTTTTCTCATAACAATCAATGGCTAAGAAGAGCTGTATGTGAAAAATCCAGACTAAAAAGGTTATTCCAAAGTGTTGGCAGTGCTGGCACTAGGCACACAACACCTTTTGAAATGGTAAAAATAATGGGATCGCTGGAAGGCTGCTGCTTGTTTGCTGATTTACCCAGTTGGCGCTACTGAGCAAAGGGCTGTCCCGGGGTGCGGATTTTGCTGAAAACCTGGGCAACAGAGTCATTCCCTGGGCAGGGTGGGCCGTGATTGCAAACATGGGATTGACAGCCACTGCGTGGAATAAATTATATTAATTAGCTCCTACAGCTTATATGGAAGTGCTGGTGTGTCCTTAAACCAGAAATGTGACATCTTGAGTATTATGGAGGCTGTTGTCTTTGTTATGCTTCCCTTTTTGCAAAACTCAGCAGAAGTCATAAGAGCTGCCTGTACAAAGGCAGAAATGTGGGTATTTTCAGTAGAAAACCTTTGGCTTCAGATTTTATTTCCTCCACTGCTCTTGAGGGTATACAATAAATCTTCCCTAGTTATTTTTACTTGAGGCAGTGATGCACCAGAGTGATATGTTATAGCTTGCCATGGTACAACAAATATCTTCAATTTACTTTTTTACAAGTCTACTAATTTTTATGGATTTCCAGAGCTGTTTATGAACTGAGGAACAGCTGTATGATGGAAAGGAAAATAGTAACAAAAAGCTCCCATCAGCATAGTACCTTAAAAAGATCTGCACTGAACACGTAGGAAGACAGATGCATTTGTATCTCAGAAGTGACTAGGATCCTTCATGGCTGTTCCTCATTGGCTGCCACTGGTACAGGACAGCATCGTTATCCACACTAGCTACCAGCTCCAGGAGCAAAGATGTGCCCTAGACATTCCCAAAATGGCTCGATAACAGCTAGAACAGCAGGCTTGAGGGCTGTATAGCAAAGTTAATCTTCAGCACAAGGATACGTATACATGGGGACTCACCTCCCTCCAGACTTGCTGCTGTGCAATGTGCCACCCTTTGGATTTTGATGAGAGTTTTAAGGAACAGGAGTATTTCTGGACTTGATTGATATCTCTGGTCCCCTGAGGGACCAGACAACTTAAGACAGCCCAGTACAGCTGCAGAGAGCAGTGCAACTGTCTGGATGAGAGGCTTGTGCTGTCAAGATGGCCCAAACTTGGGCCACACCCAAAGGTTTTGTAGGTGACCAGTGGTGCCTGGGTGTCACTCTGTGTCCTCTAGCCCAGATTTGAGGTTTTTTCCTCCAAGACCTTTGCACAAAAAGGATATGAAATTTGGCTTCTTTCAGCTCAAAGGGGCCCAAAGGTCTTGGAGAAAAATCAATTTACTTGACAGACTTGGCAAGGAGAACTCTCAGCTGGTGGCTGGCTTCTCTCCAAGCTCCCTTACAGGGACAGGCAGGATAATTTAGCAGATATAGTTACAGAAGAGTGGGATAACGTATTCAGGAATGTACAAGTGACTGAAGAGCTTAATGCATAAGCACTTGCGAGCAAAAATCTGTTTGGTACTTGCTTTTTCCTCCTGTTGAGCAAAGGAATATATTTGACCCTGTTCTGTGACAGGCATTGGTTCAAAGTCACTTTGAAAAGGGGCAATGGAAAGTGTCAAAGCGGTCCACGAATGTTTGAACATTCTGATTTCTCTCAAAAGTACACAAGATTTCTCCTCCGTCTATAGAAACACCATGGCTGATTTGTTTTATCAACAGCTAGTTTAATTTTACATTTTTCATCAGCTTTTTTCTTACTGTTTTAACTTTTTAGCATTCTCTAAGTGAGCATGTTTTGGGTGATTTTAAGTGAAATTTTAGCACCACTCGTTTTCAAGAAATAGCATTGCTGTTAGTTTAGCGGCCTTGAAGACATACTGTTATTACTGCCATAACACTGCAGTAGAAAAACATGACTTAACTTGAACCCTCTGTTTCTTTTACTGTCACTTTAAGTCTTGGGATTTAAGGATCTCTGAAAACCTTCCATGTGTGCAGCCACTGGTAGGAGCCATTGCTTTGGTGTGGTGGAAAAATGAGTTTTTTGGTTCTTTCCAAGTTGAGTTAGTCAGTGTGACAGGAAAACCAGGAAGTTGGGAAAGGGGAGAGGCTGACACATGCTCTTCTTGCTCTCCAGCTCCAGCATGTCACCCCCTGCCGTCAGCTTTGCAAAGTCATTTTGTTGTAACGTGACAGCGTAGCACGAAGCAAAACCATTTCTGGGTATGAATATACCTGGTGGTATTTTATGGGAATCCTATGGTTTATATTGCACTTGTAGGATGGAGGCTGGTTTAAATTCATTAGCCTTTCTTCAAGAGTATTCCATGGGGCTTTCATTCACTGTTGCCCTTAAGCTGTGAGGGACCAAAATAAATGAGAATCCTGGAATATCAAAAGAAGGTTAACACAAGGATTAAGCATTTCCTTGTTTAGCAGAGAAATGGTAAAATCATTGCGAGAGTACAGGAAGAAAAGTACAGAATGCAAATTGTAAGTCCTAAATGTCTGGCCTCGTTTCTAACCTGTATTTAGAGGAACCATGTGGTTTTCCTGCTTTGAAGTCTCAAACACCTGAAAATTACTGCTGCCTGCTCAGGTCCACTGCTGTCGTGCTCAGCGAATGTGAGGGCTGCACACAGTCAGTACTGGGGACAAAGAGTTACTCACAGCAGAGGTACTAAAGATCAGACTCTGGCATTGCAAATTTAAGGTCTACTGTTTGTTTTTTTTCAGAACACTTTAGACAAATAATGTCAGGATGGATTTAGCAGAGCAGGTTCTGCCTTGGGGACGGCAAGGGAGTAAATGACCTTGTAGGATCTCTTCCCGCTCTCCTTTATAAAATACTGCTATCGTTCTGGTCCCCTGGGACCCAAAACTGCACAGCATTTTGCATCTTAAAGTCAGCCTGAGAGAAGGTTACTAAAGACAAAACAGCTTCAGCCAAGAGTATTAGAGCTGCATTTGCAGAAGTTACTAATGTATTATTCTTTGACATCATCAACTTGAGCTTTTAACCATAAGAAATGTACCTGGAAAACTTTATAGCCTCTTTCTCTTCTCTAGTCAACAATGGCTTCAGGACATATAAGAAAAATAACTCAATAAAGCCCTTTACTCTCTGTACATTGAGAGTACAGATTACCCATCTTTGTAATTACCCATCTCTGCAAAAGGTGCAATAGGGTAACAGATTAACAACGTGACGTGTACTTTACAGCCTCCCTTCATCTCCCACTGGCTGCCATGTGTCTCTGTACTACACGGAGGGGACAGCCCTGAGCTGCCACCCCTCCAATACTACCAGAGCTATGCCAATTAAATAGACTTTTCTGTATTTATTGTGGAAGAGTTGCTTATACCTAGTGACATTTCTGCTGACTGCTGTTAAAATCCCCTCTGCTTTAAAGTCAGCAGCTGCATCTTAGGAGTGTCAAATAAAACTGTTTCTGAAGAAAATGTGTCCTGAAGTGCTGAATATAAAATTGTTTAATGGTAAATAATACAGTCTGCAAAGGCATACTGGGAAAATAGACTAAAAGGAGAAATGAGATTTAATGTACTCTGTTTTTTTGCTCTTTGCAGTTAGAGGAATTGATAAAGCAGATTTGGTGAGGAGGGTAAGAAAATTCAGGGGAGGCACAAACACCAGCACATATACCTCATGAACAAAAAAGCCAAAGGATTTCAGAAAAATGTTCTTTCTTTCACTTTCTAGCTCTTCTGCATGTTGTTATTTGTTTTTTTTTTATCCTAAAAAACAATACATCTCTCTCTTTTATCTCCTCCTCTTTTTTTTTTTTTCTTTCATCTTCTTTCTTAAATTTCTCATTAGTTTCTGCTTTAGAATTATGCAAGATCAAATGTTGTCAGCTTGTACTGATGAATATCTGTCTGCAGATGTTATATAATTCATCCCAGCCCCAAATCAGGTTAGTGCAGAAATAGCTCTTCATACCTTTGAGCTGCCAATCAGGCAGCAGAAAGCAGCTGCTGGCATCACGTGCCATGCCAGGGTTTTGCCAGCAAAGTCAGGAAGACATAGCACTAAGTTTTGGGATGTAGAAATGAGGCAAAACCCACCCCTAAATGTGTAGTTGGTGCTGTGTTTATCCTATATTAAGCTGAAAGTCTTATGCCAATTTATCAACTCTGAATCTGTTGCACTCGGAATATCCTTTTTCATGATGACAAACGTACAAAATATTGAGTGGGGTTTTTTTTTGGCTTGTTGTTCCTGGGGCAGGGTGGTGCTGGCAGGAATCCTGTTCAGGCTCCTGTTGCCTCTGCTTCAGTAGTGCAGCCAAGCTTTCAGCTAAAGGGACCTGCTCTGTAATGGTCTGTAAAAACGAGGAGCATGAAGTTCCTTCCAAGCTACATTCACTTGAGGTATTGCTCTGCTCTCAAATCACTGTCCTCTAATGAACTTGCCATGACTTCAGTAGATTTACCCATGGGTCAGAAAGGGCTCAATTATGCCCCTTTCTGGCAGTCGGGTGCTAAACTGGGCAATTTCATTTCAGACAGCAGACCAAATAATTAGTCTCAATTTTCTAGCACTCCATTGAATCTGTCATTTTTCCTGGCTAGCACTGGGACATAGCAGGGAGACTTTGCGGTCACAGATGTGTAATCTCATTAAATACAGCGGGCCAGATTTTCAGCTGCAGCCATCAGGTGCACTGGCTTGGGAGACAAGGGTGCATTTGCAATGGTGTAGGGCACAGTCTAGGCTGACTATCGGGATGCTCATCCCATGTGTTACCTGCAGGAGCAGCCATGGTAGTTAGTCCATTCAAAATAGTCCACTCCAGAGAATGGGGAACCTGCCAACATTCCATTTTTAAAATAATTCATGGCTCTACTGATAATTGCTATTTCAGTATTTCTGTCTCATTTATTCTACAAGAAAGGCAGATAGGGCTGCAGCTTGATTTTTCTTGGTTAGACAAAAAAGGCATTTGCTGGTTACATAGCATCCCTAGGGAACCCCTCAAAACCAGACAGGGATGCTCATTATTTTCAACTGGCCATGACCACTGGTCTGTGTTAAGACAATTTATTGTTTCTGTGTTTACTGTCAGAGAAGAGTGAGTTTGTTTTGTTGTATTTTAAACCTGCTTGAAGCCTGTGCATAAACATTCACCTCTTGCTTGATCGTACCTAAACAAGAATTGAGCCTTTTTTATGCTCTGGGAACAAGATGGTAATACTGCACTGATACAAGCAAACAAAAATAGGATCATTGATCACTTGAAAAATATATGCATGTATCTACTGGACCTCCTACTGTGAAATAAGGAAATCTGAGCAAATGCACACACCTGATTCTGTCCCCTTTGCTACCTGCCTTTGATAATTCTGTTCCTAATACATGGAGTAGCAGCAGCAAAATGTATTAGAAAAATACAAGTAAGAGCTGCAATGAATTAATACCTCCTGGAGATTATGTGATGTGCAGAGGGAATTGTGTAAGAAGAGTAAATGGTCATCTTCCAAAATGGGAGCCTAGTTGCAACTGAGGAATTAGAGAGAAAATAAGAAAAGTGTTTTACGAATAAATAATCCAGGAAAATTGTATGTTACAACTTTTTTGCAGACCAAGGACTAATTTAATCATAGGAAATAAAATTTCTCCTATTTCACTGGGGGACATGGAGAGATTACTGGCTCATTTATTTCAGGATTTAAGTGTATGAGCATAGATGGTATTTTCTTTTTGAGATGCTTCCTACAAGCAGGCTGTTCACACCTGCTGCATGACAGAGGCCTGAAGACGGTTCAGAAAAGCAGCTCTCTCCAGTCTGAAACAAGAGGAGGCCTTGGCAGGGCCAGTTTGCGGAAGGTCTAGATTTCTAAATATTTCAGTTTTGCTTTTTCTGGTACTTACCAAGTGCAGAGGAAAGGGACTTGCTTTTCTCTTTCCTATTTCTATGTGTTTGGTGCCCTTGCCTCTTACAGGAGTCTCTAGAGAATTATTATGTAACACATACATATACACACATACATACAGAAAACCTCATTAAATGCAGAAGGATTAAGTAACGCGCATTATTGACTTAACTGGCTTCTGCACTTACAGCTCTGTTGCTTTCAGATCTGGAGGACACCCAGCTGTGGATATGGGCTGTGCCTGCAGGTCTTCTTCAACATGAGGGAGCCTTTCAATTTGAGCTGCCTTTACCATGAGGCTACAATTTGGTGTTTCTGGTCTGGTGAAAGCACATTTACTGGAATAAAAAAAAAATCCCAAAAGTGCTGTTTTATGCCAGCTCTTAGTGCAGAAAGTGGAAGGAAGCTGATGGACACCATTGGGATGCTCAGAAGTAAAAAAGCAGTGACATGTATTTAAGATTTAGGAGTGCTAAAGGGACATAGGGGAAAGGAGAGAAAGTGCTAATGTGGCTGATTCCTCAGTGCTAATCTTCCCCAAACAGTGTAAATGAGTCAAAGGGAAATTCAACCACTTGAAAAGGAAGTTTCAAATAGAAGGATTACCAAAGGCTGTTCAGGAGGGAGATGAAAGAAAGTGAGAATCAGCAGAGGGAAGCTCCAGTCCTTGCTCCAGTCAAGGGGATGCTAATGTGGCTCTCAGCTATTCAAAGCCCAAAAAGCAACAGATGAGGAGGCTGTATTCCCTGGGGAGGGATCTTCATGAAAAAGGTGAAACATCTCTATACTACACATTAAATGAACCACTCTGCGCAATTTATTCAAGCAAAAGGCATAAAGGAAGGAAATGGGAAATCAGAATATGCAGTTGTAAGGAGCAAAGAACAGGTCAAATCTGGTTTTAGATTCCATAAAATTATGGTTCTATTTAGTGGAAGAAAAAGGGGAGAATTCCTCCTTGCCATCAGGCAGGGATGAAGGAAGGCTCCAACCTTTCTCTCTTCTCATTTTCTGGCTAAAGGCTACTTTTCCTCTGTTTTTCCCTTTCTCTCTTTCTCCAGTCCAGGTCTAAAAAATTAGTATCTGCTGGCTTTTGTTACATACTAATGGGGTTTTCTCTACTGTTCATCGGAAAAGGTGGAAATGGCCCTTCCTGCAGGCATGTTGTAGTCTGTGGGACAGGCAGCACAGGACATAGCTCCCACCTGGAATCATATTCTAGGGAGCTCCTTTCTTCCGTTTGTCCTTGTTATTGAGTGCCTGGGTGGGTTTATTGCAGGTGTCAGGAAATAGGACAATTTTTGAAGTGGAGTAAGGTACAGACTGATGCAAAAGTCATTATAAGAATGGTGTATAGGAAACAGGATTGTGAGAAAAAAAAGGGAATGTGACTAAAATATCCATAGGGTATTAGCAGGAGGGATGGAAAGAGGAGTCTGCAAGATGGCACTGCTGCTGCACTGGACCTGCACCCCTTGGGGGACAGAAGGGGCTTCCCAGAGATAGAAGGAGCTGAGGTGGCTTCAGGACTCCCCACTGCTAGCTGGTTTGGAATCATCTCTCAGCACTGCCCTGCTGTATTTGGCTTTTCAACACAATCACTGCCATATTTTGAAGCATGATACAAGAACTTTGTATGACTCAAATGCCTGTCTCCCAAAGATTGTGTCAAAATCTAATTACGAATAATTACCCTATCAAATGTCTGCATAATTCATTCCTGTAATTTGGTTTGCAAGACTCAAAGATTTCTGCTGAAAGACATATAAAACGATCCAGGTTTTTGATACTTGCTTTCAAAATCTTTACAGTGATGTTTTGAATACAGAATCTTTGCAGTCAAAATCTACAACTGGAATTGAACAGTTGTACTTTTAGTACCACTATCAGCGTTACAGGAATGTTTACATGCCCTACCTGTGGGGACCACTATGTTAGGCACCATAAATAAAACCTGGTGAAGAGATAATCTGCAGCAGCTGAGTGTGTCCAGTGCTGGTTGCTGGACCAAACCCTCTGGGTTTGGGCAAGTCAGGTGGGAGCGCAAAGCCCGTGGCAACCCGGGAACCTTCCTGTGCTATTTCTTGTTCCCTCTTTTGCTTGAATTCCTGCTGAGCCCCTGAGTCTTTTTGGTTGAAGACATCTGGGTCAGCTTCTGTCCTCAATTAGATGTTTGTTCAGTTCTTGCTGTAAGCAGGTTTTCATGAGAAGAGCTGAGGGCACAAACTGTCCCCAGAACACTGTGGGGAGTATGAACATTTACAACTCTTATGTGTTGTATAAGCAGAGGGGGCAAAAAGGACAGTAATCACAAGAACAACTCTTTTCCCCATTTTGTTGAAACAAACATCTTTATCTTTTCTCCTAGGACAAAAACATTACATTGTATATAGCAAACTAGGCTGGTTTGTTGTTTTAATGAATTTATAAATTGAATTTGTTATTAGCAGTGACTCCACTATTGTGATTTTAAATGGCAGGTGATTAACCCACTGTGTTGCAGTGTGGCTTATTAGAAGTACCTCCCCTCACCCCCCCTTCTAAGAGGCTGGGTTTTGAAAACCCGTGAACAAAGACATCATAGAAAATCTGATTCAGTTCCATTTAAAAGCTAAATTAGAGCAATTGATCATTTCATTCTGGTGATCAGAGACTCCCAGCAGAAAATTCTGAAACATCTGTAATAGCCAGACCTGCATAATAAGAATAAGTGAATCAGAGATGTTTGGAAACTTATTTTTCAGCTCGCTGACAGTTATGAATGTCATAATAATTATTTCAAAAGTGTTCAAAATTAGCTTCAAGTCAAACTAAAATGGAAGGTCTTGGTTTGATTGCAGGAACATTTTTTTTTAAATAAAAGAAAATGGACATTTCTAAGTGAAAAGCTACATTAAATTGAAAGGCAAATCCAGGTCTTTATTCAAGAACGTTGGTAGAGGTGTTTAGACTACTCAAAAGAGTGTTTTGCTTTTATTTTCCACATGGGACTTGACACTATAGGTACAGTTCTTTGACATGATTTGGAGAACCTTTATTCTTCACAAACCAGACAACTTGCCAAAATACGGTGGTTTTTTTTTTCTCAAAGATAATGTTTCCTGAAGTCAAGCAGAGATCCCTGATTCACTTTATTATTTTTAGTCATTATGTTTTGAAAGGGAACAGTTGCATTTGTGAATGGATAGGTGCTCTGCATAGATGAGTCTTGAAGACTGTGTTTAGACAAAGGTTCCACGGAGCTGCCCCACTGCAAAAGAGATGCTCATTTGCTGAGCCCAGGAATCTACTTACGGGCATTATCAGACCAAAAAGCTCCTCTGTGAGAGATGCACATTAGGGCAAGGACAGCAGGAAGGACAGTCCAGAAAACTCTGCAAGCCACAAACTCCTTAGGCAAGGAATGTAGTGCAGAAAAGTCAGGGGCAAACTTCAATGCAAATATCAGCAGAACAGTTCCAGTGAGGATACCTTCCATAATGGAGTCATCTGGAATTTCTGCTAATGCAGTATTCTGGTACTCAGTAAAAGAAATCCCAACTTCATATTCATTATATTTTCCTTCGCACACGTGGTTTTCATAGGTGCTGGAATGAAAACACAAAGACAAGCCTGTAAACCCTTCTATATTTAAAGTTAATCAGACAGAAATCTCAGCATAGCTGGTTTGCCAAGGAAAAAAAAAAAAAAGTCACATTCAGCTCATCTTGACTCCTTGTCATTTTTTAATATTGCTTTTGCTTTCCTGGGCAGTTTTTGTTTTAAACCACTTCCCAATAAATGACTAGCTGAGCAAGATTATGGCTACTGTATTAGATGTGCACAGATGCTACCAGTATGACACCTATTTTAGTGTTAAGAAGGAGCTCAGACATTTTGTTGCTTCTTGTGTGTTTTCCTTGAAGTCATGCTCCAGAGGCTTTTGAATCTAAAAAGGCATTTTTCACAAGGAAAAAAATAACAAGTCTTCATGTTGAAAACAGATAAGATGATCTCAGTGTTTTCTAACAGCTCCAAAACTGCAGGACAAAGAAGTCACAGTCTGCATTTATCTTAGTCACCTTTTCTCAATGAAAACTCTTTTTGCCTCTCTCCTGCTGCCACATACCCTTATAACTTTTCAACTCATTGGCCAGTTGCAAGCAAAGTCTACAAGGAAGAAGAGCAGAAGCCTCACAAATTATCATGTTGAGGCAAAGTTCATGAAACTAAGCAGATGGAGGTAAGTAACCCGCTAGAAAAGTCCAACCCAAATACAAGCCTCCAGTAAGGATTTTTGCTAGAAACCAAAAATCCTATTTTAGCAAACTTCATCAACACAGCTTGGGAAAAGGCTCTGCTGATATCTCTGTCAGTCCACCACAAGATACAAATAAATATGAACCAAAACTTTATTTGGTCTTGAAACAGTGTGGTCCTGAAAACAGTGTGTATAGGTGGTTTGCAAGTCTTGTGGTTTTTCACTTCTGTTTTAAGGAGGCACTCTCATTGTGGGAATTGTGAATATTTAGGTGTAGAATGTTTTCTGGTTAAAATCACAACATTATTTAAATATGCCAAGTTTTCAATCCAACAAGCTTGCAGGAAATACGCCTGCAATTAGAATTAATTTACCAAACAAAATCACCTCTGCAGCAAGCAGGGCTTTTGCAGCCATGGGCCATCCATCTCAAACACAAAATGTGGCCTGTGTTCAATCACAGGAGCATCACTAGGAAGTTTTTGTAGTTTTGAACACACTGTTGTGTGAACAGGGTGGCCTGTGCACCCATAGATGAACATCAGGCCAAGTTGCAATGGGTGAGTTTCTGTGCAAAAAAAAAAAAAAGAAAGAAGTAGCAACAATAAACACATGACACTATTTTTACCTAATTGCCATTATCAGTTCTCTGTGTTGGGGGCAAAGGAAAGGTTTCCTTTCAAATTTTTATGTAGACCCTGGAAACATGGGCCAAATACTGCTGCTACTTTGTTAAAATATCTTTTTAGTGGAAATCAGGAGTGGCACACATTCCCAAATAAACAAACTTGAAAATGGTTGTGTAAATAAAAGGATTTCTGGTTTTCAGTGCATTTATGAGCTGCCTGCAGCCCCACAAAGGGTCCAGCACTCTTGCCACAGGTCTGGCAACTGAGACCTTGAAGACTCCCACTGGTTGAGCAGATTTTGTCCAAACTGAGCATAGAGCTCAAAATTTGGTGAGGAAAATAAATGGCTTGGTTTTATCATAGAGTCATAAAACTATAGGATCATAGAATGGTTAAAGGTTGGAAGGGACCTTAAAGATCATCAGGTTCCAACCTTCCTGCTATGAGCAGGGACACCTCCCATTAGATTAGGCTGCCTCATCCAACCTGGCCTTAAACACCTCCAGGGAGGGGACTTCCACAACTTCCCTAGGCAACCTATTCCAGCACCTTACTACCCTCATGGTGAAGAATTTATTTCCTGATGTCTAATCTAAATCTCTCCTCTTACAGTTTGAAAACATTACCCCTTGTCCTGTCACTACCCTCTCTGGTGAAAAGCCCCTCCCCAGCTTTCTTGTAGCCCCTTCAGGTACTGGAAGGCTGCTACAAGGTCTCCCTGGAGCCTTCACTTCTTCGGGCTGAACAACCCCAACTCTCTCAGCCTGTTTTCATAGCAGAGGTGCTCTGGCCCTTTGATCATCTTCATGGCCCTTCTCTGGACCCTCTCCAACACGTCCATGTCTTTCCTGTGCTGAGGGCTCCAGTGCTGTACACAGTACTCCAGGTGGGGTCTCACCAGAGCAGAGTAGAGGGGGTGAATCACCTCCCTGGCCCTGCTGGCCACACTTCTTTTGATGCAGCCCCGGACGCTGTTGGCCCTCTGGGCTGCGAGTGCACACTGGTGGCTCATGTCAAGCTTCTCATCTACTATGACCCCCCAAGTCCTTTTCCTCAGGGCCACTCTCTATCCATTCTCCCTCCCAGCCTGTATTTATGCCTGGGGTTGCACCGACCCAGGTGCAGGACCTTGCACTTGGCCTTGTTGAACTTCATGATGTTGGCACTGGCCCACCTCTCCATCCTGTCAAGGTCCCTCTGGATGGCATCTCTTCCCTCTAGGGTGTCAGCCTCACTACACAGCTTGGTATTGTCAGCAGACTTCCTGAGATTGCACCCAATCCTACTGTCCATGTCTCCAACAAAGATGGTAAGCAGCACTTGCCCCAGTACTGACCCCTGAGGAACGCCTCTCATCACTTGCCTCCACTGGGGCACTGAACCAATGACCACAACTCTCTGGGTATGGCCATCCAGTCAATTACTTACTCACCGAGTGGTCCATCTGTCAAATCCATGTCTTGTCAGTTTGGAGACCAGGATGTTGTGTAGGACAGTGTCAAATGCCTTCCACAAATCCAGGTAGCTGACATCAGTTGCTCTGCCATTATCCACCATCTCTGTAGCCTTGATGGCCACCAAATTGGTTAGGCATGATTTGCCCTTAGTGAAGCCATGCTGGCTGTCACCAATCACCTCCTTATTTTCCATGTGCCTTAGCAGATCTTCCAGGAGGATCTGTTCCATAATCTTGCTGGGCACAGAGGTGAGACTGACCGGTCTGTAGTTCCCTGGGTCTTCCTTTTTCCCCTTTTTAAAAACGGGCTATGTTACCTTTTTTCCAATCAGCGGGAACCTCACCAGACTGCTATGACCTCTCATATATATGATGGAGAAGGGCTTAGCTGGCATTCGCCAGCTCCCTCAGGACCTGTGGATGGACACCATCAGGTCCCATAGACTTGTGCACCTTCAGGTTCTTTAGATGGTCACAAACCTGTTCTTTTCCTACAGTGGGGGGTGCTTCGTTCTCCCAGTCCCTGCTTTCACCTGCTGAGGCCTTTGCAATGAGGCTGGAGCACTTGCCAGAAAAGACTGATGCAAAGAAGTCATTGAGAACCTCAGTGTTCTCAATACCCTGGGTAGCTAGGTCTCCTGTTTCCATCAGGAGAGAGTCATCCCATCAGGTCTCCATGATGCCAGTTCTATGCAATGTATTTATATTAACATTATTTCTTTAGGATACGGGGCTAAACATGAAGCGATGGTAATACACTGTCATTGTCCCTTGAGTGCATGCATTCTCAGACACACAGGCAATGGTGAGGATTAAACAAAAAAACTGTCTCCCAAAATTATGGGGATACTCTGATTTTTATCAAAGCCTGGTGCTTGCGTGGGAGCTCAGTCTGTCAGGCTGTACTTCAGACTCAGTGGTTTCGACCTGCCAGCTTGCTGAGGCTGAAGAGGGTTTTTAAAATGGAAGAATAAGAAAACTACTTTATGCTATTCCTAATCAGACATCACAGTAAAGCTGAGAAAGTATCTTTTGTAGACTTATGAAATTTTTGTGGTAGTTTTGTAGGCCACTTCATATAAGCACATCTGAGCTTCTGTTTTATTTGCAAAGCCAGGCAGGACTGTGTATTTTTTGACTGTGGCAAAGAAAACCTTGAGAAATGACGTGTTAACCTGCCGTTTTCTGAACATGGTTAATATTGCCAAATTATACCTTTTGGTGAGCAGGCTGAAAGTTCAGCACATCCCCTGAGTTTTTCTAAAGCTCTTTTAAAGCACCACCTTTCTGTTCCCTAACGGAGACTGGCTGGGAAGTAAATGACTTACTTTGGGAATGACTCATCAGCTGTTTGTTCCTGCTCGTATGTTGTATATTCATTGCTCTCACCATCCAGGCAGTTTCCAGATCTGCTGTGCAGTTGTGAGGCAAGCTGATATTTTGAAATGAGGGTGTTTTGTGGGGGAAATGAGCGTGCCAGCTGTGCCATGTACTGACAAAAGGCTAATTCTTCCAGCAGCTCAGGGGAGAAGCTGCTGCATAATAAGTTGCCACTGTTTGAACTCCGGAGAAAAAAGCATCCCAAGAAGCTAATAAGAATATTCAATTCACCACTTTTATAGACAGGCCTGACTCAGTATGAATGTTCAAGACTTAAAAGTGCAGGTTGAGCTTAGCTATTTGAAAGATTCAATTGTAGTTCAAATCAAAAGGATAATTGAAATAAATAACTCCAAACTTGCTGCCTGATCAAGCACTAAGGCAGGACTTACAGCTGCCTGAATCCTTCTGGGGTGTGTCTTTCGGTCTCCTCTGAGACAGAACCTCTTTCCTATGTGGAAAACCACTTGATAGTTGACATAACCATGGCAGAGAGTATGGGTTTGCTTGGTTTGCTCTGTGTTAAAGCAGACATCAAGAGAGACCTTTTGGCAGGAGAAGGAGACCTCCTACACTTGGAGAGTTATGGGACTTGCTCAAGAGTGAGCAAGAAAATGCGAGATTACTGCGAGGTGCAGCTAGAAGTGGGGACAGTTTTGTCAGGGATGGCAGAATATTCTCACTGACGGGTGGAAATAATGTATGTATTTGTTGCCACTCAGAGTATTATGGAGGTGTTTGGAAAGGATGAGCTGCAACAGGTGGTGAGTGGGGCTGTCCAGAGGGTGTGGGGAAATAAAACAAAGCTCATGCTCCAGGGTGCAGAATGAGACCTGTGCTTTCTAATGTGTCACCTTATCTTGGAATGTAACTGATAATGTCCTACTTTCTGTTTCCCAAGGATACGTGCTGTGATCAAGGTTGGACTCAAATTCTGAAGTCCTTTTTGAACTTAATCCTCTTTGAACTGTGTGACCTCTAATGAAAGCTAAGGAAGTTCAGAGAGGAAAACAGCTTATCTTTTCCTTCTCTTTGCTGGATGGGTGCCCTTATTTTGTTTTAGATCATTCAGCTTTATTTTTTTTCTAGTGAAATGTTATTTATTCAGCTCTCAAATGTTTGGTCAGCTTATTAATTTTTCATATGCAGGAGCTTTGAATATTTCTCTTTGAAATGCCATAGCTAACCTCATTTTTCTCTCTGGCAATATACTTGGCTCTCCAATGATGACCTTCTCCCAAAAGTTGCCTAGAAAAATAGCCAGGGTTAGGTTCTTCAGCTCATGGATGTCAGGTAGGACTGCTACAGTTTATGAGGAGGTTCCCATTACACAAAGTTCATGACCAGAAAATGTGTGATGGATACAGAAAGGGATGGACATGCAATGTTTAGCATGTGAAGGATGTGTGCCTGAGAGAGCACCCACAAGCACAGTGGCCAGAGGGGAAAACCAAATGGCCTCCTTCTCTGCTGCAATGTTTTCCTTGTCCAGCCTTGCTGTCCTTACAAATCTGCCCTCATCAGCACTGCTCTAAACTGAAAATAATCTGCCTGAACCTATGGAGCTGCAGAAATGGCAACATACGGAGAGTGGATCTTCTTCTCCTTTGATTGAGTGTGAGCTGTCTCTACTGGCACTTTCCTACAGTTATTGTTTTGTTTCCTTCTGTTACTACTTGCTTTATCCTCTGGTGTTGCTTTAACAGGCACATGTGCTTTGCTCTTTAGGGCAAATTCTCTGTGATGCTGAAATGAACTAAATGTGGAGGTTTTTTTCCTTTTGTTTCTTGTATACAGTAATTTCCTTGCTTTGCTTCAGGCTTGCTTCCAGTTTCTTTACTGTATGAAGAATGCAGCAACAGCACTAGCATGCCTTGCTCTCCTTGCTTTACCACCAGACCACATACTGCCCCTTCCTTACAAACTTTTTTGGCTGATTTTACCCTTCCCTACTTCTCTAGCCTTCATTTAATATTAATTCTGATTTTCTTTTTCTTTATTTGTCCTTTAACAGAGTAATTATATTTCATCCAACACCCTCCCTTACGCTGCTATTTTCTCAGTTTCATATGCTCCTCTTTGAGTTCAAATCTGTTGGCTGCAGGCTCCAGCTGCCTCGTATAGTGAATAAATGAAGGTTCTGTCTTGTTATACGGCGTGAATCGCCATTTCCTCCATTCTCCATAACCTGCTCCTTCAGGCAATTCATTCACACATCTTTACATTTGGAAGTTGGGAACTGTATTATAGATCAGTGCTTATTTATTGACTTGTGTCCTGTGATTCTTTTGATAGATGTGGTTGGTGAATTGCACACTCACCCCAGGTATTTTCTCTTACTGCTTTATTACCTCTGTGAGCTTTCTCTGTGGTGTTTTACAGCACTCCTCTCCAGGTGGTGGCTGAGCTGCAAGCGTGGGGGAAACCACGCTTCGTGGGAAGCAATAGGATACTGCTTGTGGGTGTTAGGGCAGCAGAACACCAAGAGCATCTTTGTACAAGAACAGGATGACTAAATAGCTTTTTAAAAGTGCTTGCATGACTTAATGTACCAGCTTATGTCTGTGTTTAAAAGTATTTGGAAGCTTCAAGTCTCATGAATCTCAACTGTTTATTTCTTTTATGTGCTTTCATTGCTTGTACTTCATTATTCTTAAAAATTAGACAAGACCAGAGGGTCATGATCCACATTTGAAAGAGATGATGTAAGCCTGAAAATGGTCCCTGGTTTTACCACTGATGCTTTTTCACATCATCAGCATAGACCCTGAAGAGGCAGAAGCAAAGTTGCACCTCCAAGCACCTGAACAGACAGAGCAGAGGGTATCCAAGTTGGACAGCTTTTTTTTTGTTGTTGTTGTGTGACACATTGGTGGTTGCCTGCCCTAGAAAGAAATCCTCTGATATTTTGTGCCTTGCTGTTCTTTTAAATGCTGGTTCCTGAGCTCTCCTGCATGAGTCCAGCTCTACAGGGCACAGTGTGCTTTCCTTGTGTGTGTGGTTAAGGAGCAGTCAGTGTGCAAACATCCTCTTCTGAGGTTCCAACACACAGCAAAAACCATGGTTTTGTCAGTCTGTCAGAATTTATAGTAAATATCTGCAGATTCTGGCAATATACCAATAAATTTAATACCATCCCACCACAACAGAAATTTTGTATGCAGGCACAGCCTTTACTAGAATATAACTGGTACCTATTGCTTTCAAAATACTGCATTCAAATACATTCTCATGGAAAAAGAAACTGACAAATCTTCAATACCGGGAAGGTCTGAGACCATCAACAGACTTTTAATGAGTATCAGGCTGCATTTCTTTCCTTGCAGTGCTGCTAAAACATGGTCTTGCCCAGGGGGGCACTCAGGACCCAATACATCCATTTAGGAAAATGAGTTTGTGGTACCAGCAGAGCAAAGTATGGAGGAAAGAAAAAAACTTAAAATCTCTGCTGTTTATTCAGAAAACAAACCAAAGGAGCTGGGCAACGATACAGCACAGGAAAATTAGGTGTTCAAAACTGGGCACTGTGTGTGTGTGCTGGAGCTGGTGAGCTGGAGCCTCCTCAGAGAGGCCTGTAGTTTCAAACCTTTGTGAAGGGGTCACAGGGCAGAAGTAGAAATACTAACTGATAAGTGGTTCCAGAAGGTCTACATTATTCTTACATGACATATCAATGAGAGGCACTTAACTGTGTGTCAGCAAATATGTGGATGAAAATATCAAGTCTGTATTTATTAAAAATATTAAGTCTGTGTTTATCACCTCACAAAGATCTCAGGTGCTATAGCAATATAGACAAATTCAGTCCAACAACAGCATGTGTGAGACATAATACTTGTGGACCAGCTTAGTGCTTTATAACACGTCTCTAGTGAAATGTTTAGCTCATAGAAAAATGGCCTTAGAAATCTGGAAAGATGTGATTGACATAAACTTGATTCTATAATTTTAAGGCCCCATCTTTAATTTTAGTTCTTCTACTAATTGTAAATATCTCTTACGTTATATTTAATCTTGCTGTGTCTTGCTGTTTTGTGGGGCTTTGTGGTATTGTTCAATTTGTACATGTGTTTGGAACTGAAGGAAATGTTGGAAAAATTACCCAGCACAAAAATATTTTGGACACATTTTGAAGTTCTCTTGCTCTCCTGACTACCATACACACCTCAGCATCTTCTTTTGGCTTTCCAGATACTAAGAAATTCTTGCAGTTAATTCTGTACATTTGTTTACAGCTTAAAAAATTATGTATTCTTTTTTTAGAACCCAAACCATACAGGTGGCTGGTAGCTTGGTTAGACACACTGAATCGCTGAAGTAAGTCAGCTCACAAAAGGTGCTGCATTAACCATAGCTACAGACAGATCTGTTCTCACAAAGTGTCCGTGTAAAGCTGGTGTGTCTAGACAGCAAACATGCCTTGAATCTCAGTAAATTATACCATCATTCACAAAAAAACCCAACAACCCTGGATAATTTTGCTGCTCTTTTGTTAATTCAAATGTCATTCCTATTTTAATTCACGTATTGCCAGCTAGTGTTTAATTAAAACAGGTATTCTGGGGTAGCTGTTTTTCATTTTCTTCTAGCTGTGCTTCAATTTCTGTTGTTGATTCACTGCTGATTTTACTTTCACGATTGATTGGAAAGGTTTATTTTGCCTTTAATGTTAATCTTTAAATACCTGCTCACAATGGGGGCTCTCAAATGCGTATTATATTGAACTATGTGATGAGAAACAGTCTGCAGTGCTGGATCTGGTGGATGATCTCCTCGTGCTATATGTATCTCCACACAGACACATCTGCATTCAATATTTTTGCTACTTGTCTTACATGATCATTTTTATAATTATTTCTTTCATTACAAAACTATCAGATACCACAGGAGCCACACAAAGTAGCCATGAAGAAAATATTGTTTCCTTGAGAGCTGGATCAAACGGTCATATGTTTATGGCACAGTAAGTTACTGAACAATGCCACCACTTTTTCCTATGCATATGGATCAGGAATGAATTTAGGCACATGGAAGCTGTGTTATTAACCTGTCGTGTCATCATAGTCCAGTGATTTCCTATTTCCTGTCAGCAAATGTAATGTGCATCATGATGACTAAAATACTAGTTTAAAAACAAAGAGAAATAAGAATGTATGCCATGATTTAGACTACTGCAGCATTGTTCAGTTGTGATAATATGGCATAATTTTTCATTTAATCTTCAGCAGAATATCTGCCATAATTTATTACGAATACCCACGACAAGTGGGTGAAGAAGCAACTGAAATTCATCAAGAATTTTTGTTTTCCAAGCCACTTGGTTTAATATGGTTACATGCATCTAAGCCACCCTTTGTTTAGAGCCAGAATTGTCCCATCCTTCAAGAATCACAATCGAGGGTGCGTGTCCTTTCTCCCAGGGAGGACAACAGGGCTTAAAGAGTGCTGAGCACCAGTTAATGGCATTCTAGCTCAAGGCCAGGGGTTCACTGAAGGGAAGACCAATTAGGCAGTGGAACTGCAATACTTGGCACTAAAACTGGAAAAAACCCAAACAAGCACTGCTATAGATAACGCGTTCTCAAAACTTAGTTAGAATAGCTTTACTTTTAACAGAACTTTTGGTAGGAAAAACAAGACATTTATTAAGAATTGCTGTCTTGGCATTTTTTTAGCCTTTTCCCTTCATTGTGTTGTCTCAAATGGCAAATTCAAAGGCAAAAATGTCATTTTATATTAAAACCTTGATCAGCCAAACTCTTCCCTGGGGTGACTTTCATTGCTTTGTGCCAGGAACGAATTTGATTAGTCTCAAGAAAGGATAAAAAAACCCAGAAGGTCTGAGGTCTGTTACTTCAGTATTATACTCATTAGCAACTCCTTCAAGGTCTCTTCCTCCTTAACTTTGGAAAGTTCAGACCTTCCAGGATGAAGGTGTAAGCTCTCTGCTCCGAGAAGGTCTTTTTGTTTGGCTCTTTGATGGTCAATTCACCTTCTTTTTCCCTGGGTGTGAGATCACCAAGTGAAAGTTAGTCTCCATAGCACTGTGTGGATGGATACAAGCGGATACAAGCTTTTCCTATTCTTTAGTTTGAAAAATTGATAGCTTTGACATCTGAGTCTGAGTTATACTAACTGTGGTAATGATTCAGCAATCTTTCTAATAATGCTCAGATCACTCACAGAAATGTCAATAGTCTCTCCACAACTTCCCCTTCAGAAGGGTAAAAAAAATGTTCTGATTAAATCAAACCCCAGTGGCAACTCAGCTAAACCTTTACACACTTTAACAGCCAAAATGCAGCTGTCTTGGGTGTTTCTTGCATGCTTTGTGTTCCCAAACCTGACTGCAGTAGAAACATGGCACTTGACCTTGTGCTTTTTCATGCTTCCATCTATAAAACTGCCAGGTTGTCTGGAGAAGAACCCAGGAAGCTGTTTGCATTTTTCAGAGATGGAATGGCCACAGGCAGCCAGGATGAGAGCTGAAGGACTGAGAAATATTGATGAATACTTGAGAGTCTGAGTTCTTTTTCATACCCATCATCAACTGAAAAGAGCCTGGAGATAGTGGTATATAGAGGAGAGTGGTTAGAAAACAGCAAATGTAAGCAGTAGGGAAGACACGTAAAGCAAAAGGTTTTGTTTTCTTCTCATGAAATATTGTAATAAATTCCATTACATTGTGTCTATGTGCTTAGAAAAATATAAATAGTATAAAGCCACACCAGGCAGCCCTTCTTGTTTTTCTGGTGGGGAACAAGGAAGGGAATGGAGGGGGAGATGCTTGGAGCCCATCACCAAAAACCTCTACAAATGATAACTTTCCAATTAAAGCAAATGTCAACCTGGATATCAGATAACAATGAAGGTGAAATGCAGAACGGCTTCATTTTTCAAGCAAATTTTATCTCTTTCAGATGTTGTTAGTGGGTGGATTGCTCCAAGTGAAGAGGATTGCCTACCCTGCCACTGAACCCAAATAACAAAGCAAAGCGCCAGTGCAAATAGGAAGGCACTCCTCTCATAGCTGAGGCTAAACACCTGAGGGACCCAGGAACTTGCCCTTCAGGCTCATTAAAGAATTTATCTGCAACCAGGAGCAAACCAAATGGTCCCAGAATTCCTCTCCAAATTCCTACATGGATGTAATTTGAGTAAGCTTGATCTTTATGACAAAAATCATGGAGCCATCCAGCTCAAACAGACCTCAGGACATTACCAAGCCCCACAGAATCACTTATTTACTTGTGTCATCTTGACATACATCTTTCTAACCTGCTAAAGAAACATAAAGACTTTACAGCTCTCTGTCACAGTGATTCATACTTCATACCATTAGTGAGATTTTTCCTCATATGTCCCTTAAATTTTCTTTTCTGCATTTTCAGTCTATTACTCTTTGGCCTCTGGACTGATGAGTGCTGATGCCTACAGTCTTCTCCCTGGCAGGCTGCAGTGGCCCCCTCTTTGGGTTTTGATAGTCTTTCCTTTGACTAAAGCATGTCATATAGACAGTGAGGTTAACATCTAAATTACAGAGTAGAATGCTTTCCACTCTTTTAGGTGTGTAATGCACATAGGGAGAAGGCATTATTTGAAGCAAGATAAGCTGTTGGTGGTTCTTTAAATGATCCCAGGGAAATCCTGGGTTTCTGTAAAGAAGAACGAAAGCTCCAGCACAGTTAAATACAACGACTGGTGAACACTGCAAGAGTGAGCATCACTTTCTGTAAATGTTACAGCTCCTGCTAACAGCATGAGATAGTTTGTGTGTCTTTCATCCCTGCAGATGTACTTTAACTTATTACATGCTAAAAGGTCAAATGCGCTTTTTTGTTTGTCATTATGTAGATCCTTGCAGTTCTTTTGTAAGTGCAACAATCTAAATAATTCATAAAAGCAGAGACGCCAGCTGTCGGTGCCACAACCAGGTAAGTCCTAATTCATGACAGTCTTCTCTTTCTTGAAGACCACAAAGGATGTAGCTGTGTGGTAACTATGCCAAGTTGTGGTATGTTGCTGGAGGCTTGTTTGAATTTCAGAGTAAATCTGGCAGTTGAAGGCAAGACTAAAATGGGCAGAGAAAAGATATTGATCAAAGGGAATTTTCCTCTTGGCATAACCTGGAAAGTGCACCTTAGGTGCTTAATTAGGATCAAACCAGGCAGAAATTATATTGGAAAAAAATTATTGACAGTATAGCTAAAAATAGGAAGACTGTGCCTCTTGCAGGAGTGAGTTTGGGGATGTCAGGCGAAGCAAAAATCAATGCTGTAATGAGATAGGCTGATGGCATACCAGAATAACTGCTGCTGTTCACTGCCTCACCTGGAACCCCACAGTCAGCCCATCTTTGAGAGTGTCAACTGTTCCCAAAGTTACAAACATTTTTCTCTGAAATTACTGTTGTTTTTGAGAAGGAGTTTGGCCTCCTTCTCAGCTAGGCTGTTAAAGCAGCTGGGATGCACTCCTAGCCTGTTCCTGGCATTGTGGAATCTGTGGAGAAGCTTCTGTGGCAGAGAGTTTGCTGGAAACTTGTCTTGAAAGTTACGACCTGCCTGGAGCTGCGTATTTGAGAGTTTTGGACCTGTCTCCTGATACTGGAAGATCTTCACCTTAACACAATATTGCTGTGAGCAAACTGACTGGGGCTTAGCAGTCTTTGATTTTTTCCTGCTCTCTCAAGTCCATGCAGGTCTAACTATTAGGGGATCTGGAATAGCAATAAGAAGAACGTAAATTTTATTTTTTTATCTCCTCTGAATAACATGGGAAAAGTAATTTTCAACTGCCAGGATTGATTAGTGCCATTTGACTGCAAACTTAGAGCAGCTGTTACGTTATCCAGGTTTTGGGTACTCTGCCTCTGTTTGCATACAGATTTGACAATGTAATTGTCTGCTGACATAAAGCACATTGAAAGAAAAAAACACGATTAAATGGAGAGAAAAGAGTTCTTACGATCTGCTTTTCTATTTGAATCAAAATTTAAAATCTACCATTTTGCAGCAGAAGTTGTCTCTTTTGTTCCATAGAGCACACTTGGCCAGCTAGAAGACTTGGAGCCAATTTATTCTCTCTTGCAATATAGACCCAAAGTAAACCCACTGTGCCGAGCAAGTGAGGGTCACATCACCTGTAAATCAGCATTTAACAATATGCTTCACATAATAAGAAATAATCTCCAAGTGAGGAAAATATGAAGAAAACTAATAAAACCACATCCACTGTTAACATGTTTTATTTAGAAGACTGTAACGACACAAGCCAACCCATTCTGCATTGGTATGAAGCTGAAACCCAGGCAGGGCTTTGCCTTTCTGGTGGCAGCGCAGCTCTGCTGGCACTGGGAGCAACGCAGATTTCCACACTGACTGCAGTGGAATCAGGACTTGTGGCAATCATGACTGTGCTGGAAAAATTTCCTCTCCCTGTCTGCCCTACTTTTGTCTCATCATAATTTTAAATCTTCAGCATCAGGCTGGTTTGGGAGGCATTTTGCAGCCAAGGGATTGCGTTTGATAGGCAAATATGCTGGGGAGAGAAAAAGCTGACTGTTTCTCATGCAATTCTGTCCTAAGTTATGAGTTCTGTTAGAATCATATGATTAGTCTGAGATAAAAAAATTACTGTTAACCCATTTCTTTTCAATTTGAGAGATTAACAAATCTGGAGTGGAGCATAATATTTTTTTTTTCTCTTTCATTTTCAGCTACCTGATTTAGAATGATAAAAAAAAAATATACACCCATGAGAAACTGAAACATGTCTTGTTTCCCTTTTTTTTTTTTTTTCTTACGTAAACAGTTTGGTGCTGAAAATGTCTGCCATGAATCCTGGTAGCCTATCTTACAACTAGTGGCAAGGATCGTGTATGCTGGCAATCCCAGAAAGTGGATTTTGCAGGAATATTGGTGCTACCTTGTCCCTGCTGACGTCCGTGGGGACCGACAGAGACCAATAGTAAACCACAGGGGTAGGAGTGTGCTGCCCAAGGGGAGCAGAAGTAAATTAATTTATGAAATTGTGTCAAGTGCTGTTAAGAACAGCTTTCCACACATACAATTAAAGTACTGAGACCCAAATTTAAAGATGAATTAGATGCTTTGAACCTGCCTCTTATAAATAACTACTGACCCATCTGTTCCCTGGCTAACACCCTGACAAGCATTTTGACCAGTTACATGACAAAGATGCTAATATGAATCAGCAGAATCTCTTTAAGCAGACAGAGTATTGGAAATGGTTTCTTTTTCTGTGTTTGCCATTCACTTTAAAAGTCACTCCCATCACACTCGGCCTGTCAAATAAATGACAGGCAGGAGATGAAAAGAAAAAAATAAAGCCAGACTAGGAGCAAGTGTTAATTAAAACAGGATTTGGAATAATCAGAAAGTTCTTCTTTCATATCTGTTGCATATAAACCTTCATTATTTAAGACCCGTTTAGATTTTATTTACTTGGCTATTTGGATATTTCACTGGGATAAAGGGTCTGAAATGTACCCTGTCCCTGATAAGACTTCGTCACTTGTCGTAAGTCACTGCTGCGCTGCCATCCGTATGCTGAAAATGATGGCTTATGATTTGGAAATAAGTGTGTTATGCAAGACCAATCTGCTGGCAATCATGGGAATGAAAGTAACCAATGCCCCAAACCCCCACATTTCCTTTCCTTTGAATTAGCTAGCAGATTTTAGAAGTGGCTGACAATCTTAACTTTTAGAAAAAAGAAACCACATTAATATTTACAGTATTGCTCAGAAGAAAAATATCTAATTGGTTGCTGACTAGAATTTGCTCCCAAATTGATATGACTTTTAACTTTGTGTGTGCACAAACATTCATACACGTGTTTGTGTGTACATATAGATCTGTAGAGATACAGTTAGAGATATTTTGGAGTGATGTGCGTGTGTGTGTGTAGCTATGTATGCATGCATATGTTTGCATGCATGTATGCCTTATACACATACCTCTGGGATGCATTCCTCTTTATTCTCTAAATATTTAATAGAATGAGTTATGCAACTTCACATCAATCTAGAAGCCACCTTTGATCTGAGATAGTTGCTGCCAGTTGTTGTGAATTATTTTGGAAGCTTTGTGAGCTATGCTTATCAAACTATGATAACTCTAGCTTATTTTTGTATCATTAAAATGTTTGAGCCCTCAAGATCTGTTAAGCTGATGTTTTGATTTCCACAAATTAAATCCCCTTTAAAAAATCTAATTTAGCAACAGAAGTGGAGCATCATACAGAGCATTAAGACCATAAGTGGTAATAGCAAACAATAATGTTAAAATTTAGTAACTAGTTTCCCTGGTGATTTGTTTTATTTCACAGCTACCTAACCCTTGCCAAGGTTAGGAAGGGAGACATCAGGACCTCATACTCATTTTACCAGGAGTTTGGCCCGGACAGGAGCAGGAAGCAGCCAAACAGGTATGAAACACTCTAAGAGAATTTCCTAATCAAAATATCTAGGATTTGGAAAAAAAATACTGCAAGTTTTCACCAAGCTCTCCGAAGTGTTTGTTGGGTAGATTTAGCAGCATTATATCTTTTGATCCTCTCAGTATTGGGAGGACTGAACTGAAGGCATGTGAGATTCCTGGCAGGAGAATTTCCCAGGGTAATTACAAACCCATCTGATTTTTCAGCGTTTCTGTTTAGGGGGGGTGTTTACAATTATTGATGCTACCCAAAACATTGCATTGGCTTTTTACTTGCAGAATAACAACATTGCACACACAGCATAAAGTACACCCGACAAACATCCTAAAAATTGCACATTTTCCCATTGATTGTGATTGATCTGCCTGCCATGGATAAAATGAGGAGTCAAGGTGGGAGGTTTTAGTAAATACTAGAAACATTCAAATGCACAAATAACTCATTCTGTAACACCAACTCAGTCCACTGTGCCCAAATGACAGAAATCAGGGGAATTAATCCAGTGTTTTTTCTTTTTCTTTTTTAAAATAGCCAGTCATTGGTGGTGGTGGTGAATTCGTAACTCCCAGGCATAGATCATTAAAAAAACAAACAAACAAAAAACCCCTCTTATTTTAGGTACATTCTAAGGGCACTTTGGTTACTTTCATCCTGAACCTCTCAGTTTGAAAATTAGAACAACATTGTGCTTCCAACATATGTGAGATTATCTCAGTCCTGTTTGAGTTGGTGAAACTCGTGAGAAGAGTTTTGCCCCCATTTTTCACCTACTCTGGGGTCCTACTTTGGGTTCTGGTGCACTTGATTTTTATTATCAAAGGAAAGGAAAACACATTTGTTTAGCTAACTGTGACAGAGGACAGACTCCCTGTTTCCTGATCTCTGAAATACAAATTGGAACAGCACGAAAGTGTCCCTTCTCATTGCCTTTACCCAGCGATGCGTGACAGTAAGGCAAATGAAGGCAAATTTAACTGAACCCAAATATCAGCTGTCTGTTGTTTCTGGAGCACTTTGGAAATTAGTATCTATCTAGATTGATTTATTTATATAAAATAAAAATAGTGAACTCTGCCTCAACCCAACCCAATTCTAAAAATACCCATTTGGGTTTTTCCTTAGAAAATCCTTCATGGAATTTTCATCTTAGCCTATTTTCCACTCTCTTCCCTGTTATCCTTCTTCTAAATTATGCCTGTAAAACTGATGAAGAGCCTCTATTGTAATGACTGCCCTGCCAAAAAGGGAAATTTTTCTCCTATTACTTGAAATGTGGATTCAGTTGTCACCCTTGAGTCACCATCAATGCAGACTTCCCTCTTTGTAGCCCCTTATTCTGATGGGCAGAATCCAGCATCTCTTCATCAAATGTTATTATATTCTGTTGTGCTTTGTGAAGCCCACTTTAGGAGGTGTGGCCCTAGTTTCTTTAAAGGAGCTAGATTTTCATTATATTGCAAAAAAAGTTGCACACAATTTTTACAGCATTTCAATGCAGGCTTAATTGGATGTGCAAAATGCAAGTGTAATTGCAATTGTGGAGGAAGCTCTACACAAATAGTTTGGCTATTTAGAAACGTAATTATCCAGATTGCATTCACAAGAATAGTAGCTATATATACAGATCAGTCCAAATGCTTTCTAAATAGCTTCTCCTGGTCCTCCTGACCTTTTTCGTTATGGAGCCACAATGAACAACATCCTGATGGCATCCATGGATGCAGCTTGCCTTGCTGAGACTATGTGCAGGAAGCTGAGAAGCAGCACACCACCTTCTGAGACGAAACAAACAAATAAATAAATAAATATTTTAAAAAAGATTGAAAATGCACCAAAGCCTTTTGTGTGTGAAGACTTCAACTTGGAGACGGTCCTCTGTGATGGTAGATGGCCCCATTTGGATGTGGGTGGGAGTGGGTGGCACATCACTGACCAAGGCTGTGGGGAGGGGGGTTGAGGGATGGATGCGCCTAGTGACACAGGGCAATGAACATTTTTAGATCCACTCAATTTTCCTGGATGGTTGGAAACAACAATTTAAGGTTAAGGCATGGTCCACTTATCTAAGTGAAATACATTTATTTTCTCTAAGTCTTAATTATGTCTTCTTGTTCGAGTACACTATAATGCTCACAGAAACTTTAGACTGTTTTCAAACTTCTACTACAATACCTCTTTGAAAGCTCTAGACCAAAAAATGTAACTCAAATACAATTTCTACTACATGACACAATTAAAAAAAATACTTAAAATTTACATGGCTTGACTAGCTCCTTTTCATAAAGCAGCTCACAAAAAAAAAAAAAAAAGTTTATTTAAAGAAAAGGAAAAAGGATCCAAGAAATTCTAGAATAAATACTAAACACAGACTGACAAGGCAGACATGAGCTTATCACTGGAAAGCCACAGATGTTCTCTTGGCCCTGCTCAAACAAGCTTTCCCCTGGACATGTACGGAGCCAGCACTCCACAAAAGGGTTTTAATGGCAAAAAGGATGAAACCTTTGCAAGGCTTTGGGATATTAAGTGGTTATATGACTGGTTTTTGTCAGTATTTTTAGCTGGGGCAAGAAGGGCTGGAAATTACTTTGAGAAAAAAATAAAGAATTAAGACATTGAAAGAAGATGCAAAATAAATTAAAAAAAAAATGTTCATAATTGAAACGTGTGGTCAGAAGGGGCTAGAGGACTGTGGGTATATGGCTGCAGGTAGGAATGGCACATGCCTGTGTATTTTACTTGTCTTGTTAGTTAAATGAGAGCCCAGCTTTTATGTAAAGACCATAAACTGAAAAATGCAGTGGAAATGTCTTCCATGGTAGTGTTTTACCTCCAAATAGGTATAAAAATGGTGGTAAAGAAGTCAGTGTTGTCATGCAACCTGTTACTCTGAAATCTTCACTAATTTCCACTAGTGGATTGGCTGTGCTCCTCTCGGGCTCTATGCAAGAGAGCATGTGCTGTCACAGCTGCACCAAGTACCCCTGTTTGTGTCAGCCTCACCTGTAACACTATCAAACAATACTAAAAATAGCAGGCAAAGGCTATTCCTGACTATTCATCAGATATGTCAGAGGATGGAGTGACTGTGAGTTGTGAGAACACTTTGAATATTTACTTTAATTTTGTTAATGTTTCTTTTCTGTGAGCCTTTTTCTGTTATGGTAGTGATGTAAATTAATTGATTCCAACAACTAGATTTATAATAAGAATAGTGCAATTAGGTGAAGGCCTTCTGATAGCCAAAGAAGTGTTAAAACCTTCAAAGAATGACTAAATGATCCATTATGTTGGCAACTGCAAACTCATTTCCTACCTGCTGTTCATTTTGTGGTCACTATGAACCAATTATTTCAGCTAATGTGGGCAACAGTCCATTTATGAGAGTCCATCAAGAAAGCATTATTCCACTAGAAGCAATGTACTGGTTTTTAAACAGAATTGCAGGGTATGGATTCAAAAACATTGTCTTGATTTCTTTAGCCCCTTTTGTTGAGGAGGAGGGATAGGGAGGAAGGGGCTGGAGAGCTCCAGCCCAGGCATTATTCAGCTGGGTGAACTGGATAAGCATCTAAATGACAAGGTCATCAAGAAACTAATGCTGTAATATTTCTTTTGCTGAACTATGCTGTAATAATGTTTTTTGATTGCTGTTTTATTGTGATGGCTGTCTTATGATTTAATATCAGCATGCTATGTGGCAGGAACAGCTGGTCATGGGGATGCATGGGACAAAAGTGAGCAGCCCCTGCCTTCTCGTCAAATTCCCACTCTAATTTTGGATACCACTTTTAATCATAATTTATAATAATAAATTTAATAATTTTTTAAATAATAATTTTACAACCCTGTTACCAATCAAAATATTCCAGATTTGTTTGTTTGTTTGTTTGTTTCTAGAAAGCTGTAACACTTACTGACTTTCTCCCTTCAGTCCGACTGATTTAAGTCAAAATATCTCCCTGATAATGAGGTGGCTAATGGGAATGTGGGTCTCATGCAGTTTGTTAGCAGAGTGGCTCCTGTGCGTGGAGTTTACCATTAAAACTTGTGGTTACAGACTGAGGTGACAGTATCCAAAAAGAAGTGAGAGTTATCTCCTCATCTCTTCAACATAGCCAAAGGACAAGTAGGAAAACTTGGCCTCAAAACAAAAATAGACTCTGAAAAAAGCATTACATTAAAAAGTTGTATAGATTAAAGCTCCCAAGCCTATTAGCTACTTGAAGAAGGCTCTGCACATTACTGTAAAAATCACAGAAAATCTCCTAATTATTGCTGTTCCTGATCTGTGTTGCTGTAGCTCTGTGGCCTCTGCCAGATGTGGGCACAGCTCCTTTGCTTTAAGCACTAGAAGAGTACAGCAAAATATTTTTTTCCCAATTTCCTCATTGAGTGGAACAACAAATGGTGAAGCAAACAAACCCCAAATGTACCCCTGGGATTTAGTTTACTCGTAAGAGTGTTCCTGTTCCAACTGTGTGTATCCTTTGGTGTAGAATAGAGTTGTGGATAGCAGGAAGGCCAAATCCTGTGTTGGTTCAACCAGGCACTAACACTGGAGAGGTGTGTCCTCTCTGCTCTTGGATTTGTTCCTTCATGCTGCTTTCTTTCTGTCTCAGGCTTTCGAGTGAAGGAGCTGCACACTGTAATGCTTTTTTCTACCCAAGATCCATTGCTTTATCGGTCCAATTCTCCACACATTCCCCTTGCACACTTTCAGCGAAGACCCAGTTTGCCCCAGGCTGAGTTCCCAGGGGGCATCTGGTTCCCTCCCACTCTCAAATGAGTGCATGTAGTGAATTCTCACTGACTGCTTTTTCCCATACCTTGCTACAGGGATGAATACAATGGTTTGCCTCCTGGAGGGACTCCTTGCTAAACTATGATAAAACATGACCAGAATAAATGATCACAGGCCTACTGGTGCCACTGAGGGCTTTAATCAGTACAAAGTGGCACTCCTAGAAACCTTACTGATGGTAAATCAAGGCAATGCAGCAACTAGTCACTCACTGCCTCTCACTATCTGAAAGCTCACTGTGGGGTTTTTTTGGCTACTGCTTCCTGATTCTGCTATTTTAGCAGCCTGAGAAGTCAGCTCTGCCCTGGGGCAGTGGCAAAGGGAGTGCAGCAGCTCACTCTGGAGGTATCAGGTAGAGCTGAACAAAACACTGTTGGTTTGAGACCTCAGGATTTAACTTAGACTGAACATGATTAGGGCTCTGCTGCATGCCAGTGCAAACCCTGAATCAAAGTGAGTGCAGTGTGCAGCCTCTGTGGAATTACATGGAAAACCAAATAATTATGCAGCAAGGAAAGTGTTGGACTAACTTTTTTTTTTTTTCTTTTTCCCTAGAGCAATCCACTGCTGTACATAAATAGCTCTAATGATACTCAGAGTGGGATTATGTTCTTTGCTATCCTGGTAGAAGTGCAACAACCAGGCTGAGGCAAAAAAAAAGAAAAATTTGGTGATAAACATGTCTTCCCAAAGGTGTTTTATGAGAAAAGTCAACACATTCAGGTACAGGCCACAGCACAGAGCCCTGCCAGAGCAACACATAACCCCCAAAAAGGTGGCTTCGCTCAGGCAAACAGGAGTCCTGTGAGGCCCTTGAAAACAGCGTTAATGTAGTTATCCATGTGACTCAGAAAGTACAAATCCTAGTACCTAGAATACAGTGTTTCCTCATGCATTTGTTTCTCCTTCTAATAAATCAGTTCTTTTAACACAAGAAAGAAAAACACGAACCAACCTACATCACATACCCTGCTTTCCTCAAAAAAACAAACCCAATTCCCATTAGGCTTTTCTGTCTGAATCCATAGAGTGCACACATATAGTAGCTAGAACAAGAAATGCATACACAAACACAACAAGAAATTAAAACTTTTCTTCAGATGTTTCTCCTTCCCTTTTAATAATTTTTGTCTTTAATTTGATAAAATAAATGTACAGTGCCTTAACACTTCAGTTTTCCCTGAGGTAACTTCATTTTCCTGCAGGTATGAATTACACGGACTTGCAGAAAAGCTCGATAAAAGCCAGTTGTTTAAAGGACACAATTACTACTGAAGACATCCTATAGAATCTCAATAATGGTTTTGTGCACACTAAAAGACAGCATTTCCTGAGGAAACAGGCTGCAGTTCCAAATGAAGCAGAATTTTGGTGCTTAAAAAAAAATAAATTTAGAGTACCAGTAACTTATATCTGCAGAAGCAGGTAAGGAAATGGAGAGTGGCATGATGTGTGCCACCCATGCTTTGTGATACATTCTGCATGAGAGCTGTGAACACGGTCCAGGTGAGAAACAAAAACTTTCCAAAACTGCTACCAAATCACAGTGCTGGGATTGCCACCTGGGAGCAGACATTAAAAAAAAAAAAAAAATCCTTTCCAGCCCAACACAGAAAAAAACCCAAGGTGTTGGCACCAACAATACCTGCAAAACAAACCGAGTCCTTTCTGGTCCTGGTGTGCAGTCTCTTAGGGCACATGTGGGGTGTTTCCCCCCATTTGGTGGTGCAAATTGCTTTTGTGTCATTCTGTAGAAGTGCTAAATTAAGTTGTTGGCAGGACAAGGAGAGCAGCAGAATTTCCCAGGACATCTTAGCCGAAACCCTTGTCTGGAGCACTGGGCAGCTAATGTAACATCTGGAGCAAAATGCAGTAACCTGAGGCCTGTCACTGCTTACAGCCTGGACATGGCCTCAGCAGCTGGTTCCAGCCAGCCAGCTACCCTTTCCCAGCAGAAGGAATTATCTTTATTGCCAAGAGGCAAACATATGGAGTAAGTATTGCACACTTGTATCCTAAAGCAAGGGCAGAAAGTGGCTATAAATGGTTCAAGTTGCCGTTCAGGATGAGCAGAAGGGGGTAGGGGAGAAAATATTTCTAAAGCAGCCCAGAAAAATGGAGTGTAGCTCATGCTGCTTCAGCTGTGAGATTAGTTATACTGGGCTCGACATAACTGCAAAATAAGTGATAGGTGCCCAGCTCACCTAAATACTACATTTTGGGAGAAAATACTGGTCTCAGTCTGTTGGAACCTCATGGTGGGGATAGCAGCATCTCTTGTGTGTAGGGACAAAAGCAATGACTCGTTTAGTCAGAGATATTAAGCAATCTCTGAATTTGGCCTTTGCTGTCAGGACTTCATATGCCAGCATTTTTTTTATTTCAGGAAGAACATTCCTCATAAATCAGTTATCTCCTAAAGGACTTCAGAAAAATACAATACTATCTCAATTAAACAAAAGTGGTTTTCTGCAGCTCTGTCACTCCGAATGCAACAGCATGACAGCCAGCTCAATGTACATCCTGTAATTCAGACAAGCCCTTGAAAACATGTTTCATCTAGATTAAAACCCTATTCCTCCTGCCAGTGTCATTGCTAATTTATGGCTGGGGAAAAGTGGGAGGGGGGTGGGGTGTGAGGGGGTGTGTGTGTGTGTGGTGTCGCAATTAACTATTAGTGATTAGTCACGCATGTTTTTTTCTGTTTATCTTGTATGAACAATGTTGGATATCTGATCCAAACAGAATCCAACCAGAGCCATTCCAGACTCACTGGAATGCTGCACAAAACATTGATGTGGTGATAAATCCCTGTTTGCATTTGGGTTGGTTTTTTTCCCCCCCCCCCTGCTTCTTGGCAAGTCAGCCTGGTACAAAGCCGGGTGAGGGCAAGGATAAACACAGAGAACATGATTTCAGGGAGCAGGTGGATGGATAATTCTCAACACAGATCGTAAACCCCTGCGCCGCTTTAATGTGTCATTATGGTAATGGGAGATTTACGCTGCAATACTTGCTGTTTTTTTGCCAAAAGCACACATTGCCTAAATTGAGACGAGTGATGTAGGGCGCTCATCATTTAAGGTGCATTAGAGGCACTCCAAGAAGAGAAATGTGGAGAGGGACGTGGGGATGCTATTAGTGAGCTGCATATGGAATTACATGGGAAATGAGCGAAAGGCCAGCTCAGTGTAGCACAGAAGTTCTGTCTCTGCATGAAAATAAAATCCTTCTTATTCCATTTGCACTTTGCATGTTGGTAATTTGCACGGCACCAAGGGGTATCCTTCACTCAGCGTGGCTGATATTATTGATAGTGTTTTGAGACAGGCGGTTTAATTGCCCATAGATATCATAATCTCCCTACTAAATATCCCTCAAATGGAGACCCAAACAGCATGAACCGTGCAATGTTCTGCTGATGGCCTCTGCTGTCAGCTTTTGCCAGGAAAACTTCATTTTTATATATTATAAACATATATATTTAATATATAATTTTTATATTTATAAACATAAGAGATGGAAGTAACGAAGGACAGATAGAACTACAAATAGACAGGACAGAAGGATAAAAGTTGAAGAAATAACAGATGGAAGGTTGGATGGAAAGAAGAAGGGAAGGGAGGATGGATGGAAGGACAGACCTGGGAACAGATGGGCAAAAGGAAGAAGGAAAGACGGATGGTTGGAAGAACAAATGCAAGGATGAATGGAAGGAACAAAGGAAGGAAGGATGGACAGAAGAAAGGGAGGACAGATGGAAGGAGGGCCAGGCAGAAGGAAGGGAGGACAGAAAGATGGGAGAAGGGATGGAAAAGAAGGACAGGGGGACACTGAAGGGCAGGCAGAAGGAAGACCAGAAGGATGGATGGTAGGAAGGGTGGAAGGATGTATGGAAGGACGGATGGATGGAAGGAAGCACAGAAAGATGGACAAGAGGATAGATGGAAGGCTGGAGGAACAGAAGCAAGGAAGAACAAATGTATGAAATTATGGAAAGACAGATAAAAGGAACAAAGGCTAGAAGAAGGGAGGCTAGATGGAAGACTGGAAGGAGGGAATGAAAGACAGAGAGGGTGAGATGGAAGGATGGAGTCAAAAGAAGGAGAGGTGGAAGGATGGATGGAAGAAAGGAGAGAAGGACAGAGAAGGAAGGCCAGAAGAAAAGAGGGGAGGATGGAGGAACAGAAGGAATGACTGAGGGATAGAGAGAAGGCTGTAAACAGACTGTTAGAATAGAGGGATGGAAAGATGGAGGAATGTAAGGATGGATGGAAGGATGGATGAAAGGAAGGATGAACAGATGTACACAAGGACAGAAGGAAGAATGGAAGGATAGTAAAAAGGATGGAAGGACAAAAGGAGGGACAGAGAGAAGGATGTAAGTATGGACAGAAAGATGGCAGGCAAGCAGGACAAAGGGAGGGAGGGAGGGAGGGAGGGAGGGAGGGAGGGAGGAAGGAAGGAAGGAAGGAAGGAAGGAAGGAAGGAAGGAAGGAAGGAAGGAAGGAAGGAAGGAAGGAAGGAAGGAAGGAAGGAAGGAAGGAAGGAAGGAAGGAAGGAAGGAAGGAAGGAAGGAAGGAAGGAAGGAAGGAAGGAAGGAAGGAAGGAAGGAAGGAAGGAAGGAAGGAAGGAAGGATAGAAACAGGAGAAGGAAAATGAAAGAAGGGAAGATGAAGACCTGTTGTTCAGTGGGTTTGTCAGCGCTGTAGGTCCTGCACAACTGAAGTTTGATGGCAGCATGGGAGACGTTCTTGATGTGATACTTTCAAACGGCCTCAGAGGAGTATGTGCACTGAGCCACGAGTAGGCAAGGCAAATCACGTGAACTTTTCTCATTTTAATTCTGTGCTGCATTCACCAATGTTCTCACACATGAACAAAGCCGCAGTGTCGATGTGAAGGGTGTGCACAGTGTATCAGCACTGAGTGGTTTGTCCCATATCTGTCATTCCTCATGCAGCGCTACACAAAAATGGTTTCAGGAGAGAATAAGCCAGAAAAAGTATTTGCTGTCTGCACCACAAGCATTGCTTTCCCCCAGTAGTACCAGAACTTTGGCAATCATTGTAGCATGTCAGAGCCACCCATGAGAGCTAATGTTGGAGCAATAAAGGCACATTTTTGCAAAGGCAAAAATGGATCCTGGCCTAAACAACTCAAATATGCTTTTTAAATGTACACTGGAATTCACCCGATGGAGGGTCCTGAGAGCAGGAATGATCTAGTTGCTTCAGCACTGAACCAGCTCTGGAGAGCTGGGTTTAGTTCACAGCTCAGCCACGGGCTAGAATACTGACCATCACATTGTGCCCTCTTTCCCCTTCTGTAACAAGAGATTATTGCTTCAGTACTTCACACTGGTGAGAAAAGAGAA
The DNA here is from genome assembly GCA_020745705.1 of Hemiprocne comata. Classification (NCBI taxonomy): domain Eukaryota; kingdom Metazoa; phylum Chordata; class Aves; order Apodiformes; family Apodidae; genus Hemiprocne; species Hemiprocne comata. The sequence goes on along the minus strand of CM036588.1, from coordinate 75,445,043 downwards.
TTCATTAACCTCCATGTGTTCTCAGATCCTCTGATCACAAAGGTCATATATAAATTACAGTATAAAAGTAACCAGCTATTGTAGTGGGTTAGTCTAAGAGTTAACACACCATGAAATATTCATATTGAAGTGAGCAGCTGGCATTAAATCTGGTGTCAGTACCTTGGCAAAACTAAAAAAATACCCCACAAGCTTCTTCATTTAATATTTCCTCCTTTGTGTTTGGTCATGGCAAAGATGTGTTGTAGTTGTAAGTCCTGAATCTGTAGTTCTCTATAATCACAATTTACTGTGATTTTAATCACACCTGATTGCTGCAGAGCTTTTGCTACCTGTCAAAAAAGATGAGCCAACTTTTTGCATCCTAGCACAGTTTCCTCCCCCCGTCTCCCTTCTCTTCAAGACTGCTGAAACCCAAACAACTAAATTAAACCTTGAACTTGAGTTAGCTTGTTTCTATATCTGCTTTACATTTCATAGTTAGAAAATTTCTATGAATGGGTCAAATCAAAATGTGAAGCAGCATGCAGCGTGTCCAAACATGAAACACAATTATTTCCATTTTTATTTCAAGTACCATAGAGAGAAGCAGCAAGGAAAGTGCTAGCATTAAAGAATGTTTTTAAAACATTTGTATTCCAATAGTGATATTTTATATCAAAGTCACTGTCTATTTTGTTGAGGTTTGTTTTTGCTGCCAGTAATGACCTTCCTTCCAGGTCTGGCTGTTTTTTGCTGTGCTGTTATTTGAAGAAGTAAGAATAAGCCCCTTAATAAACAATAAAATGAGAAAATACAAATGTCCAGGGGGACAGCCCTTGACATGTTCCTGCTGATTGCTCTGCCCCATGCCAGAGAACAGTGGCTGGTATCACCTTCAGCAGGCTGTGGAAGTTTGCACTGAGTCAAACACAATCTCATAATTTTTGCACAAAAATATCACCCTTCACTGAAGAAAAGCATAGTAGTGTTCCCCAAAGTCTGAAGAAGTTCTAAAGAGATTCTGAACATTGCATGAGGCATCTGAAAAGATTTTAAAGGGAAAATCTGTATTTATATATTTTTTTGGAAGTATTTATATCCGTGAAGGTGTAAAAAGTATAATGTTCCATTTTACACACATTTGTACTATTTTGGGCTAACACCCCTGTGTTCTTGTCCTGATCTCATTAGCACCATTAGCTACTCTCCTCATGAAGCTCTATGTCACCTGCAGTACATTTAGGTGCATTTGTTTTATTCCACTATTTTTCCAATTTCTGCCAATTAAGTCTCTAACCTGACTTCATTGTTGTCATTCCTTGTGATTTTTAATGTCTTGCAATTTTACTTTCTCACTGAAAGCACCACTCATGGGATTGCACATCATGGGATTGCAGAGTAATTCCATTTTTATTAAAAAGAAAATCTTTGAAGATAACATGCAAAGATTGAAACGATGAATGTGAAAAGCTAAATATCCCAACACGTACTATTTTTTTAAACCTCATGAGTTTTTGATGCTTCAGTCATCGTGATTTAATGCTTGGAAGCAGACAGACTGCTGAAGATGTCAGACCAGAGCCTAGTTCCAGGGATTACTATGTCTGATGGAAACTACTTTTTCTACCTGTTTTTTTAACTGGTTTGGGTCTATTTTGGGCTGAGGGGATTTTTTATCCAAAAACTCTTCTGCTGTGAGTAACTATTCAACTAACTCAATTTAACCACTATTCCATTTCCCAAAGGAACGTGGCCACACAGGAAACAAGGCAAACAAAAACTGGATTCTGGCCATAGGTGCTGGAGCACAAGGGCTTGGGGCTGGATGTCCCTCTCTGTGTGTCTCACACACTGGCACAGTTGCTCAGCCTTTGGTCCTTCTGTTTTCCCCACAGCAGGAAGAGTGGGAGCACAAAACACAGCTGCTGCCAAAGGCACATCCAGCAGAGCCTTGTGATCCTATCAGTCAGGATTTATTTCAATAGCAGTGGCAAATACAGCCATAGCACTTAGCTGAGCAATGCCCATCTCGTGCCAGTGAAAGCAACAACACAGAAAGAGTTCAATGGGAAGAACAAAAACACATGTAAAAGAGATTGGATCAAAAGTTTCTCACTGGTCTCATTCAAAAGCCCTTTAATCTCAAATAAACACCTACTGTCCACTTGCTTACGAGTGCAATTCTTGGTAATACCCACACCTCATGTTAGAAGTTTCCAAGGAAACTGGATTCACTTAAGATGCTACGTGATGATTATTGCAATCTGTCTCTTTTTCCCCACCCACATATACCTTAAAATTAGTGTTGTTCTTCATGGTCCAGTGACCACAAGGCATTGCCATTCAAGACCTGGAAATGGATTTGCTACCTGAATCAAAGCTTGAACCACTCATTTCTAAATAGCCAAAATATTAACGGGCAGATCTAGTTGAAGTGCATAAATACAACATTCCTCAACCGTGCTTGCTCCGTAAAACTGTAAGTATGACAGGGAACATTTTGAAAGCAATTCCCCTTGCTGTTTACTTGGTTCACAAGTCTCGACATACTGGGCATTGGTTACACAAACCTAGTCTCTTTAAATTCAGTGGGAGTTTTTATTATTAACCTCAGTAAAGCTGGGATGTGAACTGTGTTTTAGGGAGGTCATCAGCTCCCTATTTAAAGTCCACTGCAGTTGGATGACATTGTCCCAGAGCAGCTGAACTGCCGAGGTCCTCCAGTTTGTGCCAGCCGGACTGACATCTCATGGTTTTGGCTGGGTCTCCAGGCTACACAAATTACAACCCCTCCATAGTTTTTATCTGGACAGCTTTTGCATCTGGGGTTTTGGTGAGTATTACAAAAATAATTCCAGATTTAAATCTTATTTCGGATTTTCTTTTACTCCTAGTTAATTAAATTAATAATTAACAACAGAATCTGGGAACACACCAAAGACAACATTCTCTTCCTTTAGAGAAAGGGGTGTGTAATCAGCTAAAAATTCAAGAGAGGCTCAGAAAAGTGCCCAGGATAGCCAGTCTGAAAGGTACTCACACTCAAAAGCTTAAGTACAGCAAGAGAGAGGACACAAAATGAAAGGCCATGGAAACAGGGGCTGGTAGAACTTAGTTGCATTTGTGGCCTCCTCTCCTTTGAGAGATACTGAGATACTTACCTGTGTCCTGTCTGCACCCGGACCCCACTAGAGCAAATGGCAACAATCCCTCTGGTTTTACCAGAACGCAATAAAACAGATACATGGAAAAAACATTTTTTCTGGGGAGCTCCTGGGAAGCAAAGGATCTGCTGTTGAAAATGGATTTTAAATCTGACAATAATGATTGATAGCTAGTGAGGGCACTCAGATAAAGACAGAGTTTAACACCAGCCTCATACTGTTGCAGCATGCAGCCAGACAACAGCACGCCTGCCTGTGAGGAGCACAGACCCCTCTCCAAAGCCAGAACACACACACACAGAGGTACATCTGCAAACAGGATTATTTTTTTTTCCCCTCAATTCCTTCCAGGTTCAAAAACAGCTCAACCAAAAGTGAATTTATACAGAGTAGCTCCAATTCTGCTGTTCCATCTGGGATCATAAGAATTGAACCTGAAAAAAAACAGCATGATAATTTTTGCAACAAGAGTGATAAAGCAAACGAACCATCCCTTTGCTTTGCATGCAGAAATAAATACTGTTGGCAGGAAAACCACTGTGTAACCAGACGTGGTGACACAGTCTGTCCTGGAGGTGTATTTCCCACTGCCCTACCCAGCCTCTCAGTAGTCACCAAGGAAGAGTGGCCAGTGCTTGTGGGTCACTTGACCTGCTGTAGTGATTCTGGCAGCTGGAGAGCTACCAAGGGTTGAAAAAGTGAATTCTGCAACAGTAAGGCACAGTTAACTAAAGTGGATAGTTCTGTGGAACTGAGGTAGTTTATCTGAATGTAAGTAGTTTTAAAAGTTGAATATTAGCAGGTGATCACAGAGTTATAACTTCATATAACTAGCTAAAGAGCTGACAGTTTTTAGTACAGACATTCTTACACATCTATTTTTTCACTACATCTGCTTAAATCTAAGCAAAATGATTGAAGCCTACTTGTTCCAACCTGCATGAGTAACTTGTATTAAACTGATTTTGTAGGGCCACTTATGTAAAATTCTTACTTCTATACGCACCAATAACCCTCTCAGGAGACTAATTACCATGGGAAAAAAAAAAAGCAGTGACATTGTTCATGCAGTGGATCCAAACCCTGAAGTCAGTGTAGGTCAGTCAGAAGGTGCTGCCAGTGCTTTTGACAGTGGACACCTCTAGGATCTAGTGTGAAGCTGCAGAGGTAAGAGGTGAGACACTGCTCAAGAGACATTGCTGACCAGGGACACCCACATGCACAAGACTGTGGTAACTGAAAGAATAAAGTACCTAAAACCCATAAAGTGACATGTTGACAGGAGATTAAGAAGTATTATTACTTAGATCTGTTTCCTGTCTCCTCTACACTAGTAAAGAGTAAAAACTAATTTAAATCAGAACGGTGCAGAGATCAACTTTCTGTGGTGATTTCAAAACTATATATTTATTTCAAAGATTTCCCCCTCCTGAACAGGGGTACTGGTTCCCTGGTCCTCTTTAGAAATTGGATTAATTCAATTCCAAGCAAAGAATTTACCCCAAAACTTTAATTTAATCTCATAGGAAAATACTAACCAATGTCTTCCATAAGCTCCTATGAGCTCATTCTGTCATCTCTCTAGTAGCCTTCTAGAAAATACTGGAAAGCACATCTACATGTATCCTTCAAAACCCAAACCTGATGGTTGATTAAAAAAGAAAAAAAAAGAGAGGAGTTTGCAGAGGAAGAAAGAACATCTTTCTTTGTTGACAGCAATAAAATGCAACTTGTCACCAGAGCTGATAGGTTGTATTAACAGCTCTTTTGTGAAAGCAGAGCTGAATGTTATAAATATTGATGTGAGCACATTGGTTTTGTAAGTGTGTGACAGATGAAACATTTCTAAGGTGAACATAAAATTGTCTTCAGTGTTTCTCCAACTTGAAATTCAAATATCCCCTTTTAATTAGAAGCCATTACATTTACCACCAGGAACAATTTTTACTGATGATGCAGTGGATAAAGCAGGGAAAAATATTCCTATCTATGTGTTAGAGCCACAGCTGTCAACATCCATAAGGAACAAAACAGAGGGACAGATCTCCAAATGAGCTGGAGTGTTAATGTCTGGTGTAGTGTATGTGTTGTGTTTGGGCTTTTTTTATTTTTTGGTATGTAAATGTCTTGATGCTCACAGTGACAGCTCAGTTGCCATGGTTACTTGTGAGCCAGGCCCTACCTCAGTCTGAAGAGCTGGAGTAGGTTTCCTCCGCTACACTGGATGTGTCCACACGGGCATTCCCTTGAACAACTCGGCAGAGGCTGTGGGAGCAAGAGTCACCAATCAGCATCCAACACTCAGTATGTGTTTACAGGGAAAAGAATGTAACAGCATTCCTGGTACTTCTACAGAAACAAAAAAAAAAGGTATCACATTGCCCTCACCAGCCTGTACAAGTTGCTCAGATTTTCCTTCTACATAGGAAAGGTTAAATTAAGTCTTTTGATGAAGATGAGGCCAGATAAGACTCTCATTGATGTAAACATTGAAGTCTCCCCCTCAAGAGCAACCAAGTGTCCGTGCCACAAATGGCTTCTCTCCTATTCAGGAGGCTGAAACCAGTCCATGGCAGAGCATGCTCTGGGGTGACAGGTAAATAGGCCTTCCTGAAAAAATACTTTTGCCAAAAAGAAGGAAAATCAATATAAATCCAGGAGAGAGGGAGCTTAAAAAGGCAATGCATGTCCAGAAATAGCACCAGCCTCTGTGCCAAGGGGGCTACATTAAAAAATATAAAATTAATTTTAGAATCACAGAATCAACCTGGTTGGAAAAGACCTCAAAGATTGTCAAGTCCAACCATTGCCTAAATCCACCCACCATAACCTTTATCTACCCGTTAATGCTTAAATCATGTCCCTAAGCACCACATCTATATTTCTTTTAAACACTGCCAGGGATGGTGACTCCACTACCTCCCTGGGCAGCCTGTTCCACTGTCCAACCACTCTTTAAGTAAATAAATTCATTCTAATATCTAGCCTAAACCTCCCCTGGCACAACTTCAGGCCATTCCCTCTCGTCCTGTCATCACTGGAGAGAAGAGACCAACTCCCACCTCCCTACAACCTCCTTGCGGTAGTTGTAGAGAGCAATGAGGCCACCCCTCAGCCTCCTCTTCTACAAACTAAACAACCCCAGTTCCCTCAGCCTCTCCTCATAGGACTTGTCCTCCAGGCCTTTCACCAGCCTGGTAGCTCTTCTCTGGACACGCTCCAGCAAGATAGGTTATAAAGCAATAAGGGATTTTCAAAAACCTGTTGTGCAGGGACTGCATTAAGGCAGAGTGAGGGAGTCCTTCTCCTACAGTCCTGTATGGGCACAACATTCTGTCAAACTGTCAGAAGAAAAAAAACCAAACAACCCAAACCCCACCTCAAACATTTACAATAACATGAAAGAATAGAGGAGAGAAACAATTTTATCAGGGCACAGGTCATGACTTATCTCTCTGACACCACCACATACTGTTCAGCACAACGTGAATACTCAGAATTGCGTGGTCGGGAATGGAGACACACAGCACCATCCAGGGATGCACAGCACTGTCCAGGGATACATAGTAATAAAATCATAGAATGCTTTGTGTTGGAAGGGACCAGGAAGATCATCTAGTTCCAACCCCCTGCAGGGGCAGGGACACCTTTGGCTAGACCAGGTTGCACAAAGCCCTGTCCAACCTAGCCTTGAACACCTCCAGGGAGGGGGCATCCACAACCTCCATGGGCAACCCATTCCAGTGCCTCACCACCCTAACAGTGAAGAATTTCTTCCTAACATCTAACCTAAGTCTACCCTTTTCCAGTTTAAAACCATTACCCCTTGTTCTCTCACTACAAGTCCTTCTAAAAAGTCCCTCCTCAGCTTTCCTGCAGGTGCCCTTCAGGTACTAGAAGGCTGCTATAAGGTCTCCTCAGAGCCTTCTCTTCTCCAGGCTGAACAGCCCCAACTCTCTCAGCCTATCTTCATAGGAGAGGTGCTCCAACCCTTAGATCATCTTCATAGCCCTCCTCTGGACTTACTCCAAGAGCTCTACATCCGTCCTGTGTTGAAGGCTCCAGAATTGGACACAGTACTCCAGGTGGGGTCTCAAGTGCGGAGTAGAGGGGCAGGATCACCTCCCTTGACCTGCTGGCCATGCTTCTTTTGATTCAGCCCAGGATGCAGTTGGAATTCTGGGCTGTGAGTGCACATTGCTGACTCATGTTGAGCTTTTCATTGACCAACAGCCCCAAGTCCTTCCAACCCTCAAGGCTGTTCTCAATCCATTCTCTGCCCAACCTGTATTTGTGCTTGGGGTTGCCCCAACCCAGGTGCAGAACCTTGCACTTGGCCTTGTTGAACTTCATGAGGTTGGCATGGGCTCACCTCTCCAGTCTGTCAAGGTCCCTCTGGATGGCATCCCTTCCCTCCAGCATGTCAACCACACCACACAGCTTGGTGTTGTCAGCAACCTTGCTGAGGGTGCACTCAGTCCCACTGTCCATGTCACTAACAAAGATGTTAAACAGCACCAGTCTCACTACTGACCCATGAGGAATGCCACTTGTCACTGGTCTCCATCTGGACATCAAGCCATTGATCACTAGTCTCTGAGCGTGACCATCCAGCCGATTCCTTATCCACTGAGTGGTTCATCCATCAAATCAATATCCTTCCAGTTTTGAGACCAGGATGTCATGTGGGACAGTGTCGAACACCTTGCACAAGTCCAGGTAAATGACATCAGTTGCTCTTCCCTTGTCCACTGATGCTGTGACCCCATCATAAAAGGCTACCAAATTTGTCAGGCATGATTTGCCTTTGGTGAAGCCATGTTGGTTGCCACCAACGACCTCCACATTTTCCATGTGCCTTAGCAGACCCTTTAGGAGGATATGCTCCATGATCTTGCACAGAGGTGAGACTGACTGGCCTGTAGTTCCCTGGGTCTTCTTTCCTTCCCTTTTAGAAAATGAGGATTATGCTTCCACTTTTCCTGTCAGTGGGAACTTCACCAGACTGCCATGACTTTTCAAATACGATGGAAAGCAGCGCTGGAACTTCATCTGCCAGCTCCCTTAGGAGCTGTGGCTGGATCTTGTCAGGTCCCATAGACTTCTGCACTTTCAGGTTCTTTAGATGGTCTCAGACCTGCTCTTCTCCTACAGTGGAGAATCTTCCTTTTCCCAGTCTCTGCCTCTGTCTTCTGTGATCTGGATGGTGTGGTCAGAGCCCTTAATCAGTGAAGACTGAGGCAAAAAGTTGTTCAGTACTTCAGACTTCTTCATATCCTGCATGACAAGGTCTCCTGTTTCCTTCTGCAGAGGGCCCACATTTTCCCTGTTCTGCCTCTTATCACTGATGTACCTGTAGAAGCACTTTTAATTACCCTTGATGTCCCTGGCCAGGTTTAACTCTATCTGGGCTTTAGCTTTCCTAACCGGATCCCTGGCTTCTCAGACAACTTCTTTGTATTTCTGTTGGGCTACCTGTCCCTACTTCCACCCTCTGAAGACATTCTTTTTTCATCTTAGTGTGTCCAGGAGTTCTTTGTTCATCCATGCAGGTCTCCTGGCATTCTTGCCTGCCTTCCTCTTTTGTGAGATGCATTGCTTCTGGGCTTGGAGGAGGTAATCTTTGAATATTGACCAGCTTTCTTGGGCTCCTCTCCTGTCCAGGATTTTATACCATGATATCCTACCAAGCAGATCCCTGAAGAGGACGAAATCTGCTTTCCTGAAGTCCAGGGTAGTGAGCCTGCTGTGGACCTTCCTTGTTGCCCTACGGATCCTGAATTCCACCATTTCATGGTGACTGCAGCCAAGGTTGCCCTTAAGCTTCATGTTGTCTACCAGGCCATCCTTGTTGGCGAGAACAAAGTCCAGCATAGCACCTTTTCTTGTTGGTTCCTCTACCATTTGGAGGAGGAAGTTGTCATCATTGCATTCCAGGAACTTCCTGGATGGCTGGTGCCTGTGTTGTCCCTCCAGCAGATGTCAGGATGGTTGAAATCCCCCATGAGGATCATGGCCTGTGAACAGGAAGCTGAACCCATCAGCCTGTAGAGGGCCTCAACTGCTCAGTCATCCTAGTCCCATCCAGGGAAGCTGCAGCATGGTGGCAATGGCAGTGATCCACAGAATGTTCCAATATGATTCACATTAGTTCTATCATTCCTGAAAAACAAAAAGAAAAGTAACCCAGGGACGTGAGTGCGAGACCTACATTTACAGGGAATTCTACAAAACCAATGAGCAGTTTTGACCTGTCCCACTGCACTGTATTACAGCGGAATGCGGAGGAAGCAATTTTAGACCATTATTACTCTTTTGAAACAGATAAACTGTAGCTTATTATTTAGCCAAGGTAACACAGACTGTTCTTGAAATGTAAAAAGCACAATGATAAAAAGCAGTCTTCAGTTTGTCAGATGCCATTTCACAGCTTAGAGCTGGGACACCGAAAGATGAAGCAACTTGGCCAAGTTTGAGAGGGATCTGTAACAGGGCTGAAGACTGAGTCCACAGCATATGTTTGCTTTGCTGATCTTTGAGCTGCAAGAGCAAAAGCTCCACCTGAAGTGACTTGGAGAACAGGACAAATAGCAGAGCTGTACTAGAAGCAGCACACAGGGAAAATAAATGGCAAATTAGCTTTTAAAAGTATTTATTACTCAGGAAAGAAGTGCAGAAAAACATGAGTTGCCTTAAGTTTGTCTTCAAGCAATATTACTGGAATACCTATTCAGGACATCATCCCCAAACCCTGTTCTCCAAATGCTGGTGTATAAGAAAAAAAAAAAAGACCTGAATTTTTAATTGGCATGTGCTTTAAAGAAGAGTTTGACTGCAAAGATGTAACAGATAGATATAGAGGGGGAAATGCCAGAAAACAAACTCCTTGACCTACTTCCCTAACAGAGGAGACAGGCACAATGCAGTATTTTAAAAATGCAGGAATATTCCAACAAGGAACTTACTCCTACCTGCAACTATCCTTAATCCAGCTATTGAGTGCTGTAAATCTTGGCAGTGCTTTATTGTATATTTCTATAGTACTCAGAAAAAGAAATCAATATATTTTATACAGACAAAAGCCACGCCACACATTGCAGATTTGAGAACTGGACCCAGAGGTGAATAAATAACCCAGCCTTGTTCTGTTGCTCTGTGAGCAAACTCACCGGCATGTTTCACCAGCAGCAGTATGGACAGAAGGACAGACAGAGTGGAGCAAATCTTTATTTCATAGATTTCCCCCACCTTGCAGGTTGAAACAGCAGCCACGAGCTAGAGTCAATTTTACAAGGCAATCCCTGTTGACCCAGAATTCTATTCCTTGGTTTGTCAGACTCCAGGACATGGGATTTTAATCAGATATATGATGGGGGAGGACCCAGCTTACTGAGGGGAAAAGTAAAACAGCAGCTTTCAGAGTCAGAACCATGTACTTGGCTGCACCAAGTTACTTAAAACCTAAACGTTTGCTTCCCCTGGGCTTAAGAGTCTGAACAGTCCTTAATAGGAAGATCCTTTTAAAGGTTCATTAGGAGACAGGATGCTCAGTCCAACAAGGCCCCCTCCTTTATCCTGGCTTTCCATCCCTGATCCAAGGGTTATTTCTTGGAACTCCTCAGTTCTTCTTTCAGCCATCATTTCTTTTGCTCTTCCTGGTCCATGAAACTTGGATTTCTTTTACACCCCTTGTGACGGTTTGACTCAGATTTGGCAATAGAACCAGCAACAATAATGCTCTCAATCCCCTCCCCCCTAGGTGGGGAAGGAAAGAGATAATAAAGAGAGAGAGAGACTTCCCAGATTGAAAACTAAACTAGATAGCTTTAATTAAATACTAATGATAAAAGATATGTACAATATATACAAGTATGTGCAGGAATGTGCAAAACCCTATTGCCTCCCCCACCCCCAGCAACTCCCCCAGCACCTCCTGAGCTGTGAGCAGCCCTGAAATGTCCCGGAGCGCTGCCAGAGAGAGCAGCAGAGCAGACAGGAGCTGAGGGGAGAGTGATGAGGGTCAGGAACACACGAGCCCAGGGATCAACTGTGATGAATAGACTGAGTCCTCCCCAGACGCCGGCCATGGATGAAAGAGAAGGGAATCACAGAATCTCAGAATCATCAAGGTTGGAAAAGACCTTCAAGATCATCAAATCCAACTGTCTGCTCTGCAAGCCCTAACCACTGTCCTGGGTTGAGCCAGGATTAAGCTAATTTTCTTTTTACTGATTTTTTTCCTTTAGTAAGCTCTCTTTTAACTAGCAGCAAGTGTTCCAGCTAGTGGACTGGTAACACTGGAATGTTTATGTTCCTGCTGAGACACGAAGGTCAGTTTGTTCTACTCAGCAAATATGCCACTGCAGATGCTACTGAGAGCAGGAGAATTGTATCTGTGACCCCCCCGTAGGGGAGCTGGACTAGAAAGACAGCAGAACTGACCAAAGGTATTCCATTCCATATATCTACGTAAGCTCCAAGGAAGATCAGAGATCACAGAAGACAGCTTCCTTCCTGCTGCTTCTTCCCTTCGCTTCTGTCCATGGCTGGTGTCCGGGGAGGACTCCATCCATCCATTACCATCGACCCCAGGCTCAGCCCTGACCCTCATAACTCTCCCCACAGCCCTGTCTGCTCTGCTGTTACCTCAGACTGCGGCCCGAGACATTTCAGGACTGCTCACAGCTAAGGAGAGTGCCGGGAGAGCTGCTGGGGGTGGGGGGAGGCAAGAGGCTTTTGCACATGCCTGAACATACTTGTATATAATTGTACATATAATTAAAGCTGCCTAATTTAGTTTTCAATCCAGCTAAGTCTCTCTCCTAATTCTCTCTCTCCTTCCCTACCTGGGTGGGAAGTGGAGGGGATCGAGAGCATAGTTTGTCTCTGGTTTATTTTTCAATTCTGAGTCACTAAACCGTCTCCTGAAACACTATGTCTACCCACTTTTTGAACACCTCCAGGGATGGTGCCTCCACCACCTCCAGGAAGGGGCTTGACTTCCATGATCCCTGACCTTATACTGAGCTTATGCAGATATATGGAATGGAATACTTTGGTCAATTTTGCTGTCTGTCTAGTCCACTCCTCCCTATGGGGGGTTGCAAAGACGACTCTTCTGCTCCTTTAGCATCTGAGGCTGCACATTCAACAAGTAGAGTGAAGTGACCTTGAAGTCTCAGCAGTAACATAAAGATTCCAGTGTTATCAGTCCACTAGCTAGAAAACTTGCTGCTAGTTTAAAAGAGAACTCACTGAAGAAAAAAAAAAAATCAGTAGAAAATTGGCTTCATCCTGGCTCAAACCAGGACACCCCTGCTTCCCAAAACTTTTCTGGGCACATGAGTCCGAACCACACAGGCTCAAGAGCGAAGCTTCCTGTGGTTTGAGTGGTTGCTCTAACTGCTGCTCGCTGCAGAGAAAGCCAGGCACCCAGCAGCCTTCTCCCACGTTTAAACAAATAAACCCAAACCAATTTTACAAGTTTTTAAAAAGTGAGGCAAGATCCCTTTCATGAGCAAGTGTGCAAACTGTGTGGCAAGGAGTGCTCTGATGGTTGCTGGTTGAGCCTCTTCAGCTCTGACATTTATGGCTACAGACCTCATAAAGATCCTTGTGACCATCATTCTGCAAATGTCTTCTTCAGCTTCAATTTATAGGCTGAGTAAATACAAGAAAAACAGAGCAGTAAAAGGAATTTGTGGGACAATTTACTGCTTCAGTTTAGGTTAGGGTTTTTAATAGTTATTTACCTTTATACTTTAGATAAAGATTTGTGAGTAGCCAATTACCCAAGGCAGCCTAAGTAGCTTTGACAGACGAGTTCAATGCATGAGCTACCCTTAGAAAGGACTGCCTCATTTTCTGGTAGAAAATGCTACAGTTAAATATAGAGGCCAGAGCCTATAACTTCAAATGGGGAAAAAGATCAAGGTAATCCACGTGGAACATGGCTTTTGAGGATAAAAGTTTCCCCGTAGAAGAAGGAGAGAACATTACTGTATATTTATATAATGCCAGGGCCACTTTTTTTGTGGGCTCCACTGAAACTGTACCAACTTGCACCTGCTGAAAAACTACCTCTGAAGAGTCCATTACATGGCTGTCTCACTGGTGCGTTGCTCCAGGATTTGACCATTTGTCCTTCTGAAAGATTCATTATCCTCTTAATCCAAAATGGTACCTTGGATTTTAAGACAGGGTGTGAAATGTTAGTTACATGCACTACCTCGCTTCCCCACATATAAATGCAACACCATATTCCCTGCAGAGTCTGCAAAATGGCAAACTATCCAGCAGGAATGTGGCTAGAACAAAGGGCCCTGGGACACAAACTGCTGCTCAGCTCTGCTTTCTACAGCCCAGTTTGTTCTTCGGGCTCTTGAGCTGGGCTTTTCTGCCCTTCAGAACAAAGGGCCTTTATATTGTTGCCAGGTTGGTTTTTTTGCTAAACTCATATTAAAGTCAGATGAATAATTTACACTGAGCTTTGATTGATTTTGTGTCTTTTGGAGTTTGCCAGGGAGCAAGGAACCAATTGCAGTTCCTCATTAGAAATCACTTCTGCTTAATTTCTGCAGATTCTTTGAAAGCAACTAAAACTCTAGATGCTAGATCTCAAGCATAAACCTTGCTGATCAGCTGCTCCAGTCACAAGATCTATATCCAGTTGGATGAGCATAACTTTGCATTTTCCTTGTGGCTGGTGGTCGAGCAGTTGTAAACTAGGAAGCAAGTGTCTAAATAATCTGCAATACTCAAACTTTTGTTGCTTTTAGGCCTACAATGAAGAAGTGTTAACATTGCAACATAAGAGCACAAAGCAACCAGAAAAAGGACATGAACCCTTAGTCCTAGAAAGGGTTGTGAATTTCCTCATTTCTAGTCATTGCCTTTCTCCAGCCCCTCTCCACCTCCTTAGACCAGAGCCAAAGACTCTACTATTGCTGCTACAGCTTATCTTCTCATCCTGCAGTAGCAGCTTTTAAAATATTTTTAAAGCAGTTATACTGAAATGAGCCTCAATCATTTTGCAGATTATTGTTGTGACAATATCCATTGCTGAGCAGACAGTGACAGTGTGTTAGAAACAGTCTAGCACTGGCATTCACACATCTTGCACCAGGACCTGCAGCCACACAAACTGCTGCAGTCATAGCTGAGGCGATTATATATCCACACTGAGTTTCATCCACATTCTTAAGGAGTTTTCCTACTTCTGATTTTGCATATGTACCAAATCCAAAAATAACATTATGATAAAGTTAGGGAGATTTTTGGAGATTTGGGACAGCATACTAAGTCTGCATTTATAAAGTACAGGTAACAGTGAACTATTAAAGTAATCCTTCCTAGTCTTGAACGCTCTTATTCCTTCCGAGAGATTTAAAAATGTATTTTAAGTCAGAGTAAAGGTTGAATATTCTTTGTCATTTTTTCGTCTTCACTTTTAGAAGAGGCTAACCTCCAAGCAAGTGAGATGAGATTTTTTGCCACACTTCTGTCTCCTTGATCTCAGAGAGCGCTGCAGGAATTCGGCTTCTTTGTACATTTTGAAATCTGGATTTACATCTTGTCATCTTTCTTGCTGAAGTGGATCTTGCAGCCGTGTAGCAAAAGCCAGTGTGATGCTTCAAAGCAATGCCAGGGCTGCTAGCACTGCAGTGCAGCTGCCCTGGCATGCTCTTCCTGCAACATCACACCACAGTCCAGGCCAGGGACTGAAGAACCTCTATGTCTACTCTGTCCTGGGGGAAATTTCCTCCCAAACACTCAAAGTTCACAGTTTAAGTTCAAGCCGATATGTTTTTTATCTCTGTCAGTTAACTGCAGAACTTACCTTCTGATCACCTGTTATAGAGATGAATATATTAGTGACCAGCTGCATTCCTCTGTAGATGCCAAACTGGCTTTCAAGCATTTATGACATACTGTACACAATATTGGCTGATTTCCGAAGTCAGGAATTTGTGCTATTGCAGAGTAATAAGCTATTCAATTCCACTTAGGGAAAGTTCTGCTGCACTAAAATAGAGAAAGGACAAGGGGAAAAAAAAATAAATCATGCTTTTCAAACAAGAAAGAGGTTGATAGATAACCACCAGAAAGCTTTTAGTCTTTCATATATACTATGACTTGGTATTTTGCTTAGCTTTTCTGTCATTATCTGCAATATATTATTCAGGTAAAGGCTGTACATTTTGGAAAAGTGAAATGCAATATTGAAAAGGTTAGAGATGACTTCTAACTCTGCCATCCCCATTAGCTTACTATCTGAGCACTAAGCATATATTATAAATAATACATAACTTAATCCCTTTGCATTTTTTGAAAAAAAACCCAATGTACTATAAAATAACAGGAGGGAAGAGAAACACATTTCTGTAAATACATGCAACTACTATAAACTACCTAATCAATAACTTTTGTAATACACTAAGCTGAACAAATGATGGTTAGTGAATAATTTAATGAGTTTTGACAGTTTCCACTCCAGACCGTGAACGGTTTAGATTTTCTCCAGCATATTTGTTCTACAAAATTTATTCTAAATAATTTGTATGAACAATTACTGCTCTTTAGAGCATTTGTGAGCTCTTCACTATGTCTGTGATTACCTTTGAGCTTTTTAGACAGTTTTAATCGGGTGCATCAATCAAACAGAATAATTTTCTTTTCTTGACGTAACCCTACCAACCAAGTATCTTTTTTCTAATTTGTAATCCATCACCTAATCCTGAGTGATGATTACTAATCTATGATTTGTATACTCAGATTTAGAAGAACATTTATGGACATGTTAATTTCTAAACTGGTTAATTGCTTTCCTGAATAAAGCTAGGCATATTATTAGCTTTAATGAGTCTCTGAATGGGTTTTTTTAAGATCGTTAGAAAGTTACAGTCTTAATTTAAAAAGTTACTGCCCCCACCCCAGTCCACTTTCTTCACTCCAATTAAAATACAAGGGACTCAATCCAAACTGGCATTGATAATTTGTTTAAGGTAACGTATGTATAAGTGAAGCTGCTGATGTATAGGCACACACCTGATTCTGCCATCCAGTTACACCACCTGCAATAATGGCCTTGTTCTGATTCATGGTAGCAGGGACAGGGTTGGGGGGCAGCACGTCACGGGGGATGTGGAGTTTTATCTCACTACAGCTGAACAGGTGAGAAGTCTCTCATACAAATCACCCCTCTGAAATATTCAATCTGATTCAAAACCTCCCTCATTTATTTCCCCATTCCTCTGGTAAGGTCCAATTCATGAGAGACGACAGCAGGTCAGCAGCTTTTCAAGTGGGTGGGAAGAGCTGAAACTCCCTTAAATCACATTTTAGGAATGTAAGAGTCTTTGTGCCTGTCCATAGGGTACTAAATCCCTTTTAAATCGGATCAAAGTCTCTATGGCAGAGGCTCAGCAGCTGGGAAGCCAGCTGAGCACTGCTCATTGCTGCATTACTTTTTCATAAAGTTGCCTTATAGAGCTCTCCTAGATGCACCATGACCGTCTCGTCCAAAATATGAAGTTATGAGAGGTTGGAAGGCTGCAAGATAACGCAGAACTCAGCTTTTATCAATACAAGTAATAAAAGAGGTAAAAACGTTCCCTTCCTAACATGATGGAAATTAAATTTGATATAGTGTTGGGTCCTGGGTCAAGGAAGGTGCTTCAGGAAAGGAAAGAACAAATTTTATATTACGTATAAAATCTGGAATCGCTCAAGATAAATATTCAGAAAATGTGGCATTAAATATCTAAAGATGAGAATAGATATTGTAATAATGGCTTTTCAGAAAAGGAAAATATTTGTTGTCAATGTCACAAATATATGCTACACTCCAAATGGTGAATTCAAACTAAAGTTACTAAAGGCAGCTTTTTGGTCAGCTATTGCAGCACTTCTAATCTCCCTTCCCCCAGATTTACCATTAATAAATCAAGAATATATGGAGCATGTAGAATGATAGTGAGAGCTGGAAAGGAAAAGGATGTCAAGTTTTTATTTTACTTTGGAAATCTCATGCTTTTTAATTCAATAACTTTATGAGTCAACATCAAACACATGAAATTCAGAACAGAGCTAAACAGTAACAGGATACTGAGTTTTTTCCTTTTATGTAGGAATTCTGTTAAGGTCAGCAATGATGAAAACATTCTTCAAAGTGTTGCTTAAGTGTGG
The DNA here is from genome assembly GCA_020745705.1 of Hemiprocne comata. Taxonomy (NCBI): domain Eukaryota; kingdom Metazoa; phylum Chordata; class Aves; order Apodiformes; family Apodidae; genus Hemiprocne; species Hemiprocne comata. The sequence goes on along the minus strand of CM036588.1, from coordinate 75,427,710 downwards.
TAGGTAGAGAGAAATGAGGCAGCAAATGGATACCCACATCACTATTGACTTCTTTGTTGGCAGCCTCAGCAATGTGATGGCCCTTGAGACTGGACTAAGACAGTAGATATAAATATACACACAGATGTATACGTTTGCATTCCTTTGCAAGTTTCTTGAGGCCAAAGCTGACATCCATTGATGGACCAGCACAGAGCAGCTTGCAGCGTCCCTCTCTGATCTGTGAGAACAACAAATATTACTTGACCTGTGACCCTGGGTATTTTACTGAATCTAGCACTCACATTCAAGACTTTTTCATCTAACTAGATTTACAGATCTTTTTCTCAGCTCTGCAGCACATGAACAAGTCAAGTGATTTTAATTATATTATATAGGTATAAAATAAATAAAAATGCAAAAAAGAAATAAAGACTGTCCTGAGAGTGGCCCCACTTGAAAAATGCCTTTATATTCAAATTTTAAAGTCTTAATGGTAACAGAAATTTATAGGTCACTATTGCCCAGTACCAACAGCTAAGAAAGTAACTCAGACGTGCACATTAATAGGATTTCAATTTTAGTTGACTTTGAATAATTGTCTCATTGCTCCTTTGAGCTTATACTTAGTGCATTAGTGAGTCGAGTGTTTCTTATCTGCTCTATGTTTGTTATTGTTTCCAAGGATGTGTGAAACTGGAGACTGACTGAAATTTTATTCAGTCAACTTGCATCATTGGAGGATCAAAATATTGACAGCTTGACTTTGTAATTGTAACTCAATCTTGTTTTGTGCCTTATGGCTGTCATTTGAATTTTACTTCAGGATTATGTTACACCATCTAGGTTTTTCTTCAGTAACACAGTGACTGAAGTTGCCTGTGGACCCTGTTCACTAGAGCTGGCTGTAACATTTCAGATTTAATGTTTTTCAACTTAATGTTTTTCACTGCAAAATGCCCCTGTCTCTAAATCTAAACGTTCCTCAGATTTATGAATTTTTTTATTGAACTCATGCTAGAGATAAAACTTAGACTCAAATGTTTTGTTTAGGAAAAAAAAATCCTGTTTCTGTCTTACAGGAATTAAAATTAAATGATTCAATTATTCATTTCAAAGCAGCTCTTCCTTCTAAAGCTTGTAAACTGCATTTCAGTGGAGGAAAGAGAAAAAACTGGAATATATTTATTCAACTAAAGCAACTGAAAGAAATTAGTATCATAGGGAGGAGCTTGGTTTGTTTGTTTTATGTCCGTTTCAGAGCAGATACAATTTTTCAACGAGCTTTGCTGTTCATGCACCAGATGGCTTTATTTTTCCAATTTTATTTTCCTCACATGCATCTTCACTGCAAGTATTTTGCACATGGAAGCAGGTTATGTATGCTTTTTATTAATCTGCAAGATATTCAACTATACACTAACTCATTCTGGCGTGTGATCAAAATTTGGTGAACCTGATGATTCAGTGCATATTCCTGGTAGGGAATAGCAGGAAGAGCCAGGTTATCCCTGTTCAGTAACTATCATAGCTACAAAAAGATCTGTTTGCCAACTAAATACTTTCAAGAGAATTAAATTAATAAATAAAAAATGGGTATCAGCTCCTTGCGGAATTCCTGGAGCAATTCCCCATTTAGTAGGCAGTTGATTTTCAGACTTGTAAGAATGCAGCAAGCTTGTATGTTTGACAGAGCAGTTTGCCTGGATTAAGCCTTGCAGAGCAACTATTCCATTTTTGCAACGCAGATACGTGGTGTTATAAAGTACAATATCCATACAGGTTTGTGTATTTAGTTAACATTTTCAGAACTGCCTTTATAACCTTTATGTGGAGAAACTGTTTGCAAACAGCTGCAGAGAAGCAAATGCTCTTAAGGTCTTGCAGATATCCTTAGCATTTATAATATATAAAGTCATGAGAAACGTTCATGTATACATGAATCCTTTCATGTATTTTGTCTTTATTTGAAATCTGTTAAATCTCATTTTAAATGATAGGAGAGAGGAATGTAGTGAAACTCATGGCAGTCACTGAGGAAAATGTTTTCTAAGAGGTAGCCTACCAGTTTTAAAAATATTTTGCAGCCTTGTTTTGGTCATCTCAGCAAATCAAAGGCTTAATTGCCACTTGGACGACTTCTCTCTCTAGAGCCAGTGCTCATTAAAAAAAGCTACTGAAATTCAGTAGATCACTGAAGGTAATCTGAAGGTGGGATGCTACAGTACCCAACCCACTCCGGGTATAACTCACTGAAATTATCCTGAGGAGGCTAAAACATATTTCCCAGTTTTCAAAATGGGCTTCTATTCCCCATCACAGTCACACATATATTTTGCTGTATAGCCTGATTTTAAGAAGTTTCTTTTTTTCTAGTTTGTTCTAAAGAGAATGCTTCCTTTCTCCCTTTCATACTTTTCTTTCCTTCTCTTTCTCTTTTGCACCTTTGAAATAAGATTTCTGTGTGTGCAGAGTCCTTTTGTCCTCCCAATGGAGCCCTCATCAACAGCCATGAGAGATGCCAACCTGCCAGATTAGAACTCATATTGAGCAAGTCAAGAACCTCACTCCCAAGAAGTGCTGCTTTCACCCCATTCTGAGACTTCAGTAAATGGTAGCTTTTGGTTTCAGTTGCATTTCTAAAGGATGTTTTGTTTTGAAGATGTATTACTTGAACCACTGGGGAGGAGAAACCCAGAAATATTTTTTCATTTTTCCAAGCCATGTCAAACAAAATCTGGCTGGTTTTATGAGTCATCTAAAATTATCCTCTTGATTAAGCCAAAATATTACATACTCACCACTTAAAATTCTTTCTACATCCTACTTGCAGGACACATTTCAGGATAGATTTTTACAGGAGAAGTATTACCAAATATATATGAAGTTCCAATTACGTTCATAACAACAGAAGTTAAGTAATGTTCTTCCTTTGAGGATTTGCCATTGAAATGTTTTGAATTGAATTTATAGTTCTGTCAAGTTTCCCATGAGAAATTTTAATTTCCTTTAAATTTTTCTAAGAGGGAAAATTAGAAAACATAATTTTGGTAGGGTTCTATAGAACCACTTAAATTTAATTCATGGTCAGGCCATGCACAGCCTCTGATTTCGTTTATGTACTCTAGCAATGAAACTTAAAAAATGAGAAGATTTTTGGCTCCTTTTAAAAAAAAAATTGCTTAGTTTTTCATAACGCGCATTCAATACCCTAATTTCTTTAACATTTTAAACTCAAAACTAATCCTATTTGAGGAAAAAAAATAGTTTTCTTTTCCTATGGGAATGGAAAAAATAGGCAAACACTTGTACACTTCCAGATACAAATCCTAATTGTGTCTGTGTGCTCACTACATGAAAACTAAATAACTTCTAGTTCTTTAGCACTGAAGAAAAAAAATATTTTAAGTGATTATGAGCGAGTTCTTTTGCTTTGCATCTATTATCTTTGTGTTACTATGATTGTGTGGAGCCCTAGTCACAAACTGAAGGCCCGCCATATTTCACATCAAAGAGCAAGATGATTTTTTCACATCAAAAAGTTTTCAGCAGTATGAAATATTACAATCAATCATCTAATCCCCAAGTCCACATCCCAGGATTTGCGTCTGGTTTTGCAGAAACATTGCATACTGCTATTGATCTTCTCTAGCATCTTTCTCAACTGACTGTGGCAAAAGATCTCTCTCCTCATCTTTTTGCTTAATATATAGAATTTTAGGATAAACCCACAAACTGTAAAGCTAGTAATAAACAAAGTTTCATGTAAAGGAGATCAGTTAGAGTAACTTACTGATAACTGATTTTCAGAAAATCTTCAGGGCAGCAACACAAACTTGTGAGAAAACTCCCCAAGCTGCAGAAATTAAGACAGCTTTTGCAGAGATCTCCATCACTGTAGGCAAAAGTCGCTGTGCCTCAGCCTTCCATGCCTAGAGAGACTATTTTTCTGATCCATCTTCCCAGCGTGGTCTAAGCCATTTAAGACACAGGTTTTACTAGACACAGGTACCTCTTCCTTAAGACAGTTGAGAGTTTGCTCCTGGTTCAAACAAGTCCTGACCTTTGACAGACCCTTTTGAGCAGATGTGGCATCTTCCATCCCATTACTGGATAAGGGCTTGGTTTCAAGTCCTTACAGCATTGCCACATCATTTAAGTATGGGCCTGGGGAACAGGGTGGTTTTAAAGAAGATCTTGCTCAGATCTTGCTGCCTCAGCATTTCTAAATCTACTTGTCAACTGTCTTTAACAAGAACACTTAATGCCAAAATTGTCGTAAGTGCTAATGTTTAACTATCTGATGACATTACAGAAAATTTACTCTATTATGGAATCACAGTTTGACATTCCCAAAAGATATATCACCTTCATTAAGAGGCAGGGAAAGGCAGAAACTGAGCTTGCAAATGAAACTTAATTTGTCACTGATAAGTTAATATAGTTGCAAATACTCAAACTGTGTCATCTGCCTGCTTGCTCCACAGCTTAGAGGAGCTACAGCTTTTTAACACATAGGAGCCATGGTTTGCTTCAGTCTTCCCTTGGCCTGTGGTACAGGATCTTGTTGGTGTAAGTAGCTGAATGATATCAGCAGTAAAAGGGCATTTAGATAGTGTGGTGAAACAGAAGGAGAGATGGATTAAAAAAATAAAAATCACAAAAGCAGAATTGGCCTTGCAAGTATTCATGTTACTACGTTAGCAAGGGCATTTATCCACTGAGCATAAAAAGCACCATAGTGAACTGAATGCTTCTCTGTGTCTCGAATGCCCAGTAAAGTGGGATCACTTTTGCTCTCCTTTTTAAGGTCTCTGGTTTTTAGTTTCTTGTTTTGAACAGATATCGCACAAGACTACATCACAGGACAAAAATGTGCCTCAAATCTCATTTTAATTTTGTGGTCACTCTATTTTGCTTTTTTCATATGTTCTCCATCTCACAGAACACATTTCCCCAGTCTGGTGCTGGAGATTGCCTGTCTCTAATGAGGCTCAGCCTTCAAAATGTCAAACATAATGAAAAAGAAAATAGCCATAACAATATCAGCCGTAGGGACTTGAGAGGGCCTTTTGGTTAAAGCTCAGCAAGTCTGCTGGTTCTGCAGCTACAAAGACAAGCAGGATCTCTGCCTACATCAGAAGTGCCATTCAATGCTACTGCAGGATGTGAATAACCCACGCTGACAGCACGGACACAACACAGAGGACCACATCTCCAGGTTACTGTCACTCATGCAAAATGAGCAGCGCCAGCTTGTCAGACTTGCCACCAAAAAAAGTAAGAGCCCAAACTGTGAAAATTGTGCTGCACAAGATTTCAGATTTGGGCATAACAGACTGCCTATATATTAAAAAAAAAAGGAAGAAAAAACCGAGTTCTTCTCCTGTGTAACATTGTGCAAATTCTGTAAATTTTCTTACTTTCCCTATTACTTTCTCTCTCACTCTCCACAGACACACAGCAAAGAGACAGTTGAAAAGAAACACACCTCAGGTGTGGTGTTAAGTTGGTGGTGTTAGGCTTCACCCTCCTAGGGCAGAGCAGTCCAGGGAGCTCAGAGCCGGAGCAGGTGCCCAGAAGCCAGGAGACACCACATGTCCCATGTACCCACTGGTTCAGCATCAAGACTCTTACCTTGGGCTCCTTGAAGGATCGTGTTGCCATCCTGATGGAAAGCAGGCTTCATAGAGCCCAATTTACAAGTTCAGAAGGGTATTTAGGACAGAGAATGAACGGGTAGTAACGTCTTGTGAGAGACACTAAGAACTTGACAATAACACTGGTGGTATGTAGGCTGACTGCAGAACCTCCTGCCTCCTCAGTTCTACTAGACATGGCAAGGCCAGTGTAAAGTGTCACACTTGTTAGCCTTGACAGGTGGGTTTGATAAGGATCTAAACAGTCTGATGCGGTTCCTTTTTGTAACAGCATTTCCTTCATACCTGTGTGCCATGAACACAAATGCAAATGGGAGGTAAATGGCTCATTAATGCACACACACATTTGGGGCAGAATACCGAAGATTATCCAGTGATACAGTCAGCTTTAAATACCCATGAGTAACTTTTCACCTTCAGTACAGAATGTCCTTGTGTGAGTGCCATCCTATTTAATACATAACAATTCATTTGCTAAGATATAAATGCTACTGAGTGGAAGAAAAAGCCTTCGAGAGAGGATGAGATCCTGAGGAGCTGTGGCAGTTGCAAGACACTTAGTTATTATGGGCACGGAAGGGGCTCTGGCTGGGACTGTGCCTCAGGAGGACAAAAACACAGGGAACACAGCAAAACACAGGGAACATAACAAAACGCAGGCTGACAGAAGAGAAGCCCGGTGATTAATAGGATGTGATGTATACTTGATTGATTTTTAGTGCATATTTAGTGCACTTCTCACAAATGATTTATCTTAATTTTATATTAATCGTCAAGACTTTCAGCTCGACCAGAAAAGTATTATTAGCATTACTCATCATGAAGGGGGAATTTTTCCAAAGGAAAGCCAATTTTACATGTAATCCATCATTTGCAATTAGTCCAGATAGTGCAGATATAATTAGTGGCAAACTGCAAGGAAAGCCTCCTCCTACATCCCCCAGTATCAGCTACAAACACTCAGCAACACCAACGTCCCAACTCCTTGCTGTCTCTTTAACTGCTAACCACTCACCACTCACTTATTGAAAATTTATGTGTGCTTATGTGTTAGTAAATGAAAACAATGTATTGAACTTAGTTTCAAATACCATGGGCAGCCTTTACAAGAAAAATAATTTAACTGGGAGTTGAGAAAAAAATCCACTGATACAAAAACTCCCTTGAAACCCAGTATCAATTAGCACTGTGTGAAATACCTCCGTTTCACACCTGGTGTTCCTGTACTCAGATGATTATCTGGGCCAGTGATTAATAAGTAGCTGAACTGTGCTAATATTTCCTTCTCTATAGTAATAAAAAAAAAGCTGTGCAGATCAGTAGGACTAGCCATGTGGCAAGTGCTAAAACTGCTCTATGGAAAGTCAGTGATCTTACTGTTTAGAGAACAATTACAGAAGTGCAGAGAACTTCTTGTAATTTAAGACCTCCCCCTCCCCAAATAAAAAATAAAGGGGGGAGAGGGGTAGAAAGAAAGAAAGAAAATGAAAGCTAATACCCCAGAAAAGGGGTAAAAAAATCTTCTGAATGTGTAATTATATTGATGTTAAAATGGTCAACAGACAGGTGCTGGAGGTGGGACAGCTCCTCACCCAGCTCTGTTGGGTTCAGGCACCGTGATGCACTCCAGGGATCTCAGGGCAGTGCAGGATCCCTGTCACCACTGAACTCTGCAATTGATATGAAAAAAAATGTCTGGACTCAGCAGAGCCAAGATTCGATGGCATTTTCCCCCTTGTAGAATAAATGTGTCCAAAGCTCTAGCATTTTCTGGGTATGCTGATAATTTTCTGGGTACTCCAGTATTTTAAACATCATTTCTGGAACTACTTACTGCTGAGAATTCAGATGACAATAAAACTGCATCTATTCATGCCAGCTGAAGAGCTAGCCCCATAAACAACATCAAACTAGATTACTGCTTGCAGTGAATTATGTATTCAGTGGATATATTTAAAATATTAAGAATAAAATGGTGATTTTTTTTTTTTCAATTAAATTACATAAAGGATGTTTTTGCTGCCACTGCTTGCATTTGTTCCTGGAACAAGTTAACAAACCGTGTTTGATCCTCCATTAAGGAGTACAACGAGAGACTAGAAAGATTTTTGTGCTGTAGCACAGGAGTTTCAAGTAGTTTTTTCATATTCAAATTATTCAGTTTAATATGCAAGGTTCCCCCCCCAATAATTAAGCCCATAGAGACTGCTGATAGCTTCTAATGCATATGAGTATTAGCAACTGCACAAAATTGAAAGATAAAAGGTAATTTTACTCTTTGAGATACACGGTGTCTTTTAATAATGTCAAAAATAAGCAAGTTCAGGCAATGTCACTCTCTGTTAATAGTCAAACATCTCCACTTGATGGAGTTGGAAGCCTTACTTTAAAACCACATGGCCCTGGAAAATTTAACATGTTTTTCCTGTCAGCCAATAACATCTGCAATGCTGCCTTGCAGTAACTCTAACCATTATTAGCTAATCAAAGCCTTTCCCAAATAAAGTGTTGATGTATTGATCTCAGTATTGTTTTACCTGAATCCAGTTCAATGGCTTTAAGTTCTTTTAACAGATTATGTTAATAAATGTTAACATTCAGAAGTGAAAAAAATGTTACTTTTAGGGCAAAAAAAATTATAAAACTTTACAACGGAGGAAAACATTAAGCAGGAAACTAATTTTCCTGCTTGAATAGTTATTTCCAGATGGGAAAAAAGCAAACAGATAGATCAGTATGCAAATTTTAAAAAGGCTCCCAGAGAAGAATGAGGTTGAAGTTAAAAATAAGTGAAAAACTTGGAGAGGAGTATTTCTCAATTTTTACTTGTATGAATCACCAGAACCATAGCCTGTCAAAGTGGCCACTAATTTTGAGGAATCAACCTTCATGTTCATAATTTCCTTTCTTTAAGAGGAAACTCTCATGATTCTCACTGCTTAAAGAGAACTACAATTCCTGTTGGTGATAATTACTGTGTAACGGCAGCAATTAGATGAGTAATTGTATTCATCCTAATGATATGAACATTTTAACTTTAAAAATCATTTGCAGCTCAGGAATATTAAACAAATGTGAATGACAGAGTAACTGGAAAAGGAATGGAACAAAAGTTGAAATGAAAAATGGCTCAGAAGGGGTTTTCAAGACTTGAGGTTTTCAAACTGATGTTATTTTCTTTTTTTTTTTTTTAACCTCTGAGACAACCTAGTAGTAATTCATGCTCAATAAAAGTGCCCCAAAGGACTTCACTGCTCTTGTACAGGGCAAAATACATTTTACTATAGTTCTTAACACCAAAACTAATTTCTTTCATGCCGTATAATCACAATGAAGAAAGAAAATAGAAATTAGAAAGTTATTTTATGTGCAGCTGCCTGTGTGACATACATACCAACACTGGCAGTTTTGCTGGCAACAGTGACATTTCAGGTCAGCAAGACTGCAGAATTCTTCTATCTACTGCAGATATGGATGGTTAAACCAAACCCTCAGCTTCCAGTGACTGTGCCTCCGTCTCCATTAAAAGCCATCGTATTCCCATGGTAAACATTTCCAACAGTCCGCTGGCAATCTTCTTACTACACAGCCTACAGCTTCACCCTGGGAATAGCTTTGCTGATTTGAACTCCCAGGCAGGACTTGGCTTGCTTGAGAAGGTGCATTCTAGGATGAGTTACCTCCCACTCAGGAGGGTGTTCTCATACAAAGGTTCAGGTACCTCTTAATCCACTCTTTGATAACATATGCTGAGACTGTTTAAATTGATTAAGATGTAATTTCTATGTCAGAAAGATATATCCTGACCACTGTTTTCAGCCTGCATTTTTTCCTTCATTCACCTACTATTGCATGTATTGTAAATTGCTGTAGAGTTTGTTGGCATCACAAAAACAGCAGCAACGACAGCAAAGAAGGTATTGAATAAATTTGTTTTGAGCTGTGTTTTGAAAGCACTCTGGAATAAAAGCACCAACAATTTGGGGCTGATCTAGAGCAGGTGGAGAATGGCACATTAAAATGTAACAGACACTTGATTACACATAACCATGGATGAGAAAAAGGATATTGTATTGTTATCTGTTTAATGTTTTCACAGATTTCTGCACTACATTTCGAGATATGCAAGGATTTTCTGAATAAAAGTTTCTTTTTTGTGTCCTCTGAGATAGATCTTTGTTATTGCTTAGTGAAAAAGAATGGTCGCCCTATTGAACTGCTTAGTCACAAACTTATTTTTTTCTCTATCCATCGCACACAAACAGCAACCAAAAAGATTCTTCAAGGGAAGGTTTTTTTTAGAAGAGATTTAGCAACTCTGTAAACAACATTAATCTGTGAGCTGTATGGTTGGTTCCTTTATTATTTTAACTGTAACACATAACGCCTAGTTTTATGGAAAATACACCTGATGTGTCACACACCCTGACCTGCTGGTTGGAGGGACACATGATTTACAAACGCTGGAGGTGGCAGCTGGTAGTAGATTGAACCTATGTTGAAGGTGCAATTCTGCTTTAAGTTGAGCAAAACTGAGGTAATGAAGTACAAAAGAAGGATACTTAGAAAAGCTCAGTGAAGAACAAATCTCTTAAAAAATCAGCTCTGTGTGTAAATAGCAGTATTTCAATCTGAACATTTCCAAAAGTGATTTCATCTACTATTTAAGTTGTTCATTTCCTTGGTGCAATTTGATTAAGGCTTAAATGCCCTGGAAAAGGGCTGTACATGACATTTTTTGAATATTTGTGTGACCTTTACCAGGAAAAGTGTACCTAAGAATAGTTTCCTGTAGCTAGTCAAACACTGGTCAGCATTCCTTAATGAAGCATCCTACTGTAGTGTACTCTTCTTTATTTTTTTTTTAATTCTATTTTTTTGAAACAGCAGCGAGACAGCTGACAGCAGCACAGATACTTAGGTGCCTGCAAGAGGATTTTCAGTATGCACAGTATATCTTCTGTAAATTGTCCAGCATATATATTGTCCTGCTTTGGTGTTTTTGTATTTGTTTGCAGGAGGAATGGGGGATTTAGGCTATTTAAGGCTGAGGGAGGGAATTAATATTTGGGTAGGAAAAGAAAGAAGTTGCTCAGAAAATCAGAACAGTTTTGTATCTTTCTTTCTCTTCAACTGTACCTGTGTTTAAGTGCCTTTAGCCCATACTAACAGTAATCAATTTCCTGACCTGCTCAGCTGAATGGGGAAAGAGAAGAAACATTTTCCAAGACCATGAGAGTATGAGTAGATGTGCTGGAATCTTTTCCAAGGTAAAGACCACCCATTCCTGCTTAAAAAAATGCAGGGGTGAAATGCTCTGAGAGCTTGGACTTCAAGCAAAACTTGTAAAATATTAATCTCTCTTGTCAGTACAAAGAAACATAATTCAATAAACCATGCATCATGGAGGGAAGAACTACTTTTTGTATCTAGCGACTACAATATTAAAAAACATTTCTCATCCACCAGGTGGAGGGCAAGGCCTGGCCAGGCCAGGTGCCTGCCACACATGGTGACCTCAGCAACACAAAATTTCTGTTTTCTCCATACATTTTTTACGTTCCATCCGCAGTCAGGAATGCCTTGGTGATTCGGAAAGGTGATTAGGTTGCATTCCTGCTATTCCAAGTAAGGGAATCAATACCAATTCACTTAGCTTTACTTTATAACTGGCTAAAGAGATGTAACATCAGCCTCCAAAGAGGGAGAACACTTCCTGCGTATATAAGAATACTAATAAGAATTGGCTGAAGGTAACCACCCAGAAAGATCTGTTTGCTTAAGGAAACTAGTTATTAATCAGGAGCTTGTTAATTTAAAAATGTTTGACAATTTTAAAATAAAGGAAAAAGCCTGAGGAGGGATATCAAACCCACACCCCACTGAAGTCATGTGAGAAAATAAAAGGATATAGCATAGATTTTGTAACCTGAAACAGACAGTGCAGAGAAAATAATTCTGTCTGCAGAAATATGTACTTAACATCCTTGGTTTCTTCTCTGAAGACCTCCAAGGGCTAAGCACTTAGTCCTGAATGGCCCTTCCTGGAAACTCTTTGTCGCTGGTACAAAAGTCACTGAGAGAGACAACCTGAACCACAGGAGAAGGTCACAACTCCAGTCTCTGAGTTAGGAACTACCTTATTTCAAAATCCATCAGTTTGCTTATCTGTAGAGCACTTTCTTCTACCATAAATATCCTCTAAAAGCAAACTCCTCAACTGAGGAGCCGGCGAGACCAGCATTTGGTTCCAAATGAACTACAGACCAATTCAAGCCATGATTTTCAGGCTATTTCGCTTAGCATTAAGCAAAAAACCTGGTTGCAGTAATGTCCATTCTTTTTTTACTCACTCCAAAGCTGTTCTACAATATTCTCTTTCTTCAAACTCCATAACTTTCAGTTTTGCCAAGGACCGAGTCTTTTATACAGAGGTTTCAGTTGGCTTAAACTATTGAGCTCCCCAGGATAAGAAATCAATAACCATTTCATATTTAAGCAGCTTACAAGCAACAATTGAGATCTAGATGTGGCAGCCATGTTCCAGCTACAGAGAAGTTTTGAAAATCAAACTGCTAGAACTAGTAAGGTATTAGTATATATTATACTTATCTCTGTTTGAGGACCAAGTATCTCACTTAGAGGATAAATACTATTAATGATGCCTTCCAACGTTTACTTTTTTCCCCACTGTTTGCATCCTAGTTTGGTCTGGATGAGGTAAATCTAACTGGAGCAGATCATCAACAATATGGCTTTAAGAGGATGGCAACTCAGAAGTCAAGCAAAGCCTAAGCCTTCAATTACCTTTTCCAGTAAAGCAGGTATTTTTGATCAGATAAACTGCAGCAGATGATCCGCATCCGTTTTGTCCTCTCAGGATACATTTTGCTGTGGGTCAGCTCCTGGGAATATCTTTCATGACTCTGCTGAAACAGAGCACTTAAAAGAGAGTTTATGTGCCAACCATCTAAATGCAGCACAATATTATGGACGGGTTGGGAGTTCTGCACTAACAAACCACATACTACACAAGAATATAATCTATATATAGAGATTATATGCAATATGCCCTCACACACAGATACATCCTTTGGTCTCAGAGGAATCACTAGCAGAAAAGACATCTCAAAATGCAGGTCAGGCAGGAAAGAGAGTTCAAACAAACCTCTATACTGACCCTACATGTAAAAATACGCATTGAAATATAGTAATATGAACAAGAAATTTCCAAATATGTTTTAACTTCCAGTTAGTAGCTAAGAAGTAATCCCTGTAGGAACAGGTTAGATCAGTATAAATATATATAAAAGTCATGTCTGAGGTCTTGGACAAATTGGCAGAATAGTTATCTTTTCACATTGATACAGGAACACTTAGAAGCAAAATAATCTTTACTCTTTTATAATCAGTGTGAAGGCTTCAACAGTGAGCACATTCTTAAGTTTTAAGGGAAATCAATATGTTATTTATTTCAAGCTTTTAAGAAGAGGTAAGAAACCTGAAACGAGGATTGTCTGGAGATAAAGAGCGTGTATCCTTGTAATCCTCAGCTTGCCTTTTTTTTTATCTTGAGAAAATGTGCTTATTTGTTGCAGATAGTTGGCTGCTCCATGAACACCACTAATCTGTTGACTGTGTGAACGATCAGTAATGTCCGAGTTTGCAAGCATTGGTGCTTCCCTGAAAACTCTCATTACAAATGATTTTTATTGTCTCCCAGTGCAATTAAGATATTGCTGCAACACAAACATACTAAATCAACTGGCATTGTCCTTTCCTGGGTGATAATGTTGTTTATTTTCCTGTAGTCTCTTCTCAGCAAAATCAGTCAAATAGAGAGTAAAGAAAACAGTCAACTATGATCCCCTGATGATTTCTGCATGTCTTGCTAATTTGCTTTTCCTCTAATTTCTCACTACATAGGCTACTTGGGAGTGAGCTACTCAGAGTATGTTCTCTAAAATAAACTGTTTGATATTTGTCTATGAAAAAAAACCCTTTAATTCTTATGAACTCTTGATTTTCAAAGTGGCTTGATGGATTTGAGCAAGTATTTGTCAGCTTTGAGTACCTCTAGAACAAATTATGTGGCTCATGGTTGCAGAGGGTTAGGCACTCCCTACCACTGTAAGCAAGATGGATTTTCCCAGTTGCAAAAGCAATCCCAGGGATTCCTCTGGGGCTCTAAGGATGTGGTACGATAAATAAATTTACAAATATATATAAATAAATGCTTTATTTAGCATTTACAGGAATCGAGTAAGAGGCAGGTATCAGCAGTCTTCTACATGAGCAAATACCCAGTGGCAAATAGTTCCTGGTAGTATCCAGACTATCACATACAGTCTCAAGGAAGCCAGGACTGACAGGTCATCTTTAACCTGGCATCTGTCAATAGAACAGTGTCAGCAGCTCAGCACAGACACTACTGAAAAATGCTGGGGAACATAATGTGAAAAGTCAGGAGGACCTAATAGCTAAGATGCTTGGTTGGAAATCAGAAGCCTTCAGCTCATGGACTGTGCATGCTAGCATGTGATGGGAATAACAATGCTGTATGCAAAGCCACTATCCGTATCTGAGAAGGAAAGCCCTGTGTAAAACCATTTGGAGTAACACACTCCAATTTCCAGCTACCCCGGATATAGAAAACAAAGATCCAGACCCCATTTCCAGACCTCATTTTATGCTTCTTGCAGAGCAGCCAAAGTCACAATGAAAACAGATTAGATGAGAAATACCAGTACAAATGTGTTTCCTTGCTAACATGGCCTGCTCCCACTGAGGATTTAAGAGGTGTCACTTCAGAGAGTGTGTCTGTGCATCACACCTATACTGGCAGGTGACAGGGGGCTGACTGCTACTCCCGCTATGTGTAAGGAGGGATGAGGATTTGAGCTCTAATGAGCAATTTGGGGTATGCCAAGCATCTGCTTGTGCTGCTGAACTGTGGAGGCTGCCAGCTCTCAAAACTACATGTAAAGAAACAGTAAAGCCCCAGGTACATTTTTTTTAAAAGGACACTATTGCAGCTGTCTGTCTGCTCTGGATGTATTTGTGTCTCTAAGTGTTTAGTACCAGTACACACAGTATTATCTGCGAAAATATTTCCTCTAGATACTTGCTGACTTAAGAGGCACAGGTGAAAGATATTTGCAAGCAGGGTGATCCATGCATCTTTTTCGCAAATGCTACCTTTTTTTTCAAATGTAGAGCATGACTTATATAAACAAACCTTCTCCAGTCGCTGAGATGTTATAAAGATGTTTAAGCACAGCTTGGAGGGAGCATTTCTGAGCTAACACTTCTATCTCTGCAACTTACAGAATTAAGACACTAACCCATATGGACCTGCAGTTTATACTTGGTAATGGATGCATTATGTGAAGGATAGCTAGTCTCAGAGATGGCACATTTGAGATCCACTCTCATGGTATTTTTGGTGAGAGCTCTTAACTGCAGAAACTTACTAGTAGAGTTTTTGAAGAGAAAATTTGTTACTATCATGTTTACTGGTCAATTACTGTTAATGAAAACAAATAACTTGCTTAATTATAAAACTCCTGCTAAGAAACAAAAAATAGGTTAAGCAAACACAACTAATTTCTTCACCATTTCCCCACTGGCAAAATAATTACATTATATTTTGCAATTTTTAAGTATGCTGTCACGGTTTGACTCAGGATTGGTGATTAAACCAGAGACAACAAACGCTCTCAATCCCCTCCCCCTCCTACCCAGGCAGGGAAGGAGAGAGAGAATTAGGAGAGAGACTTTGCTTGATTGAAAACTAAACTAGACAGCTTTAATTATATGTACAATTACATACAAGTATGTTCAG
Organism: Hemiprocne comata; assembly: GCA_020745705.1. Classification (NCBI taxonomy): domain Eukaryota; kingdom Metazoa; phylum Chordata; class Aves; order Apodiformes; family Apodidae; genus Hemiprocne; species Hemiprocne comata. The sequence goes on along the minus strand of CM036588.1, from coordinate 75,412,227 downwards.
GAATGTGCAGAAAAGCCTCTTGCCTCCCCCCACCCCAGCACATCCCCTGGCACTCTCCTTAGCTGTGAGCAGTCCCGAAAAGTCTCAGCCCGCAGGCAGGAGGAGATAAGGCAGAGCAGACAGGGGCTGGGGTATGAGGGTTATGAGGTCAGAGCCTGGGGTCGGTGGTGATGGATGGATGGAGTCCTCCCTGGATGCCGGCCAAGGACAGAAGAGAAGGGAGGAAGAAGCAGGAAGGAAGCTGTCTTGTGTGATCTCTGACCCTCCTCTGAGCTTATGTAGCTATATGGCCTTTGGTCAGTTCTGCTGTCTGTCTAGTCCAGCTCCCCTACGGGGGGGTCACAGGTACAGTTCTCCTGCCCCAGTAGCCTCTGTAGCAGCAGAGTTAAGAAGCGACCTTGGAGCCTCAGCAGAAACGTAAACATTCCAGTGTTATCAGCCTACTAGCTGGAACACTTGTTGCTAGTTAAAAGCTTACTGAAGGGAAAAAAAAAATCAGTAAAAGGAAAATTAGCTTCATCCTGGCTCAACCCAGGACATATGCTTAGCATAAATGACTGATTTTATTATAGTATCATTACTGAATAATCTAGAGTTTTGTAGGATTTGCAAGCTTTCACAACTCCAGATTCTCACCACACCCAACTTAAAAGCAGACCAACATATGAAAATAGTTTTACTTGAAACCTCCTTCACATCCCCAATAGCTACAGAAGAGTTTTGTAGTTTTGTTTTCTTTTACATGGGTATTTGCTAGCTTTTGTAGGAACAAAATGATGAGAAATGCAAACCTACCTCATTATGGTGGACAAATTTATTTCATTTTTCTCTGACCATGACAGCCTTTCCAGATGAACATGAAAAGAGGAGATTTTTAACAGGGGGCTTCCTTTTTGCAAGTCATTCTTTTCCTATTACCATTAACATAACTTGATGACCAGACCTGTATCTTCTAGAATTCTATCATTATTTCCTTTAATTTTATTTCTTTCAGTTTTTCCCCCAAATTTTGCTGATTTCTGTCTAACATTTTATCTTTGATGGCCACCTGGAACTTAAAATGCTTTTTACACTGCAATGGGTCTCTTCAGAAATTTCAGGGTCCTCAGGGAAGCACAAAGCTGTGTACATACAGGTTACATGGACTCGGGTCAGCTGAACTCCCCATTCTCCAACAGGTTTGTGTTGATTCACTGCTAAAAGAATGATACAGCTGCATACCTTTAACATCTCTTTTCTTATCTTTCTCCTCCTCCTCAGATGATTTAACTGCTGGGTCATCTAAATTATTAACTCCAGCTACATACTTGTAATCAAACTTTAAATCGGAGCCTGTGACCATTTGCACTTGGGTTGGTTGGATTTACTGCTGTTTGGATTTGTATTGTTGTATTTAGCTTTTCCAAAATAATTGTGTTTTTTATGTTTTTGACACAACACAGACACTGAGATTTTTTTTTTCATCATGTCCCAAGTATGTCAACTAATCAGCATTCCTATTTCATGGTTACAGTCTCCTAGCAACAAAACTTTATCTTAAACTGACCTTTGTTGTTTTGGAGACTCTGTGCCCAGAACGTGTTACATCCCTTCTATTTCTCAAACACACTTAGTAGTTTTCCTTGTTCTCATTTTGATTACCTATCAGGCTTATGGTCTTCATCTTCCCTGAAATAAAGCATCAGGAATATGCTAACATTTAGACTAACACTACTCCTACTTCTGGTTCTTCCCTTGCAAATGATCCACGAGTCTCTCACTTAGTAAAGCCTTCCCTTTAGAAAAAAGAAAAAAAAACTTGACACAAGAAGGTAGCTTTAGAGGCTTAACTGCACTGAGTGCCTCACTGACAGCATTCACATGTCTCGGCTGTCCCAACCTAGCAGTTCCCAGGTCCATGGGAAGAGGCTTATAAGCTGTCATAACAGGCGTATTGGTTTTCTCAGGACATGGGGTCCTTGGCTCCTCAGACCATGCAACCTCTCCTGCTTCCAACAACCAAGTGACCACGGGAGAGAGAAACACCCACAGGAGAGAGAAAGACTCACAGGAGAGAGCCTGACGGTTGCCGACAAGGAATCAGCAGCAGCTGAAAGCTGCTTGGGTCACATTCCTCTAGACCACAGGACTCACAAAACCACTGGTCACACTCACCCTTGAGCAGCATGGGAAGAACCAGTGCAGCTAGAACTTCTTCTGGTCAAGCTCGTGGACCTTCTGGGCCACCCTGACAGGGAAGTCATGCAATTAAGAGCTCACAGAGGTGCAAAGATATGGAAATTATTATTTAGGGGAGTTTGGTTCCAGCAGACTTCAGTGAATACAGCATGTGTACAGCTTGTTACTGCCTCACACTTTGATTTTAATGATGCACATAGAAACTTTTACAGCATCCTGTCAGAGAGATGCCTCTTTCCCTTCAGTCCCTTCATCTCCTTTTTTCTAGCTGGGTAAAGAGAAATGCAAATCCACCTGCTTTGCATCTAGCAAGAAAGTCAGATACTGAAGAGATGGGGAGGCTTTGCAAACAGCACAATTAGTGCAAAGGAAAATGGGCAGGAATAAAAAAAACCCAAAACAACCCCACAACATATGAATTCAAACTTTAGAATGCTGACAGCTTCAAGGAGGATACCTATGCTTTATAAGTCATCAAAGCAGCCTACTTCACTTGGTCATTTGCAGCCCTGATTGCCAGGATTTCAGATCTTGTCAGTTCAGCCAAAAGTAGACACTAGCTTTGACCTGCCTCTCTTGCAGTGCATGGCACACAACAGACACAGACTGTTTGACTGGGAGGGGGGATGGGGTGGTGGAGTAAGTGAGCATTAGCTTCACCTGGATGCTTACATACATACACACACATATTTAGGCTTACAGATGTTTCTTGAGCCCTGTTTCTTCAGACTGTCATGCAAAAAAAAAAGTTGTTTGTGTAAAGGCTAGACAGATAAAGTGTAAGACTTGTAAGGTACCAGCAAAGTAGCTTAGGTAGTCATGGCAACCACATCAGTGCTTATAAAACTTCCCTTCTTCATAATCTTTTTTTGCAGTTTAGATAACACACATGCTGTAAAAAACAAAAATCTGATCTACAGCAATAAAATGAAAAGTAAAATGTTTATAACATCCAAAATAGTGGAAGCTGAGACACTTAACAATTATTTGGTGTCCTTAAGATTCATAGTTTTGTCCAGTTTCCATACGAGCTCCTCAATTATGTCCAGGCTTAAGAGAGTGCAACAGCCTTACCCTTGATTTGTGGGTGAGCTTTTAAGGGAAGATCAGACATTAAACACACATAAGCATATTGTAAATGTATTAAAATTCTCCTTTACTTGCTATTTCCTTCAGCACCTGATACCAGAAAAGCTCTGCTGCTCCAGTCTCAACACAGGGGACACCCTCTATTTGATTTGTGGGTTCCCACAAACCATCCTTACTTTGGCAACAATCAACATCCCTATTTTTCTTTTAATCTTCTATGACCATTACTTTTTTACATGGCTTTTGATGTGAAAATTTAAAATCCCTCTCAGTCTTATCATTCACAGATGGAAACCAAAGGATACTGGAACTAAATACCCCTCTCTACCTCAGAGTTGATGGATTTGCTCCTGGCAAAAAGAGAATGACTGCTGTCAGTAAGACAAATCACCAGCTTTCTAATTACATGATAAACCAAATAAAGTTGCAAAGCTTTATATTCCCAAGTCTGCCAAGCAGTCATATGTTTCTTCAAAGGGAAAAAAAAAAGTGTGGTACTTGGACATTTTAATAACTGAATTTACTTTCAAGTATTATTATTATAGCTAAAAAGTGTCATTTACTGAGGTATGAATTTTTTCTTTTATAAGAAAATATCTATGGTCAACATGCTTATTTTCTCTCCTCTTGGTGAAAAAGAACAATTCACTGATATCCATAAGAATTCCTAAATGAGAATAAATCACAGAATCATATGGTACTGAACTTACAAGGTTTCCATCACCAGTCTTAGAGAAAGAGCTCCATCTTCTGGGAAACAGCCCTTCAGTGGGCAAGGAAGGACAGGTTCTGATTGATCATCTTGTCTCTTCTCTAGGATCACACAGCAAATATCAGGGTTTTATCAGAGATGTTTATCAGTGCAGGATAGCTCACCTCAGAAATCAATCTCCCGTGAGCTGGTTTGTAGATAGCAGGACTGTTCAGGCAAAGAAGTGGGGCTGAGTAAATAGAGATTTACCAGCTAATCCACTGCAATAAAAGCTTCTCAAAAAAATCAGTGGGCACAGCAAAAGAAGCATTTTACCCCGAAGCTCAATGTTGAGGCAGCTGAGTAACCCAAATCCATGATCAAGCTGGTATGAAATACATTGTCCTTGGAATGATCTCGGTCACAAACAAGTTCCATAGTTCACATGGTAGAAATGATGAAATATTATTGAAATGGCTTTAAACCTCCAAAATTGGTGCTATCAAATATAAAAATATTTACCAAGTTTTATACAGCATAGCAAAAACCTCAGAAGGGGCACCTTCTCCAATAGGTAAAGACTGGAGGTCAGCTACTATTTCTACATATTGGAAAAAATGCTCATGATTTGAGGCACTGTATTTAACAATGTATATAAATGGCAGTTTTGGATGGAAGCTTTGCATTTCTTTTCAACCCAAAAGCATCCACATAGTTAATGTCCTTATTCCCATGAATCACAAATACAGTGTTGTACAAAGGCTGTGCATATGTTACATACACTGGTGATTCTAAGGAAACTTGTTAGGCAGAAATCAGAGACTTAAAGCTTGTTATTTCATCACATGTGATTCTGCTTCAGCTGTGTAAAATTTGACTGAAGTCAAATAAGCAAATAGCCAAAACATCTTCCTATGAATATTAATTCCAATCGCTGAGAATTTTCTATTAATTATATATAGTATAGCTACTTTCAGTGTTAGACATTGTCATTTTTATGTAGCTTTCAACAGCACTGGGATAACTTCATCTTTAGAGTCCTATCTACTTGCTCATTAGCTACAGAAATAAGATCTTAAAATACCTTTGAGGGTAACTGATCATATTAAATGTCTTCACCTTTTTTTTTCAGAAAATAATGGGCCTGGAAATAATACAATGAAAAGTAATTTCCCAGGTTGAACCCAGAGAGCTGTGTGTCGTGCTCCTGGACCGACCTTTAGGGAAGTGGCAGGAGACACAGAGAAGGTGGAGTTACTGAATGCCTCCTTTGCTTCAGTGTTCACTGCTAAAGCTGTGCCTCATGAATCCCAGACCCTGGAGGCAAGGGGAAAGATCTCGAGAGAGGAAGACTTTCCCTCAGTAGAGGAGGACCAGCTTAGAGACCACCTGGCCAAACTGCATGTCCATAAGTCTGTGGGCCCTGATGGGATGCACCCGGAAGTACTGAGAGAGCTGACAGATGTTATTGCTGGGCCACTCTCCATAATCTTTGAAAGATCATGGAGAACAGGAGAGGTGCCTGAGGATCGGAGGAAGGCCAATATGACTCCAGTCTTCAAAAAGGGCAAGAAGGAGGACTGAGGGAACTACAGGCTGGTTAGTCTCACCTCTGTCCCTGGGAAGGTGATGCAGCGACTAGTTCTGGAGATCATCTCTAAACACATTGAAGAACAGCAAGTTATTGGGAGTGGTCAACATGGATTTACCAAGGGTAAGTCATGCTTGACCAATCTTCTAGCCTTCTATGATGACATAGCTGGTTGGCTGGATGAGGGGAGAGCAGCAGATGTCATCTAAATTGACTTCAGCAAGGGTTTTGACACTGTCTCCCATAACATCCTCATTAGGAAACTGAGGGAGTGTGGGTTAGATGACTGGACAGTGAGGTAGATTGAAAGCTGGACCTGTGACAGAGCTCAGAGTGTTGTGATTAATGGAGCAGGGTCAAGTTGGAGGCCTGTAACCAGTGGTGTCCCCAGGGGTCAATACTCGGTCCGGTCTTGTTCAACATATTCATTAACAACCTGGACGAGGGGACAGAGTGTATCCTCAGCAAGTTCACTGATGATACCAAACTGGGAGGGGTGGCTGGCACTCCAGAGGGATGTGCTGCCATCCAGCATGGCCTGGACAGGCTGGAGAGCTGGGCACAGAAGAACCTAATGAGGTTCAACAAGGGGAAAGTGTGGGGTCCTGCACCTGGGGAGGAAGAATCCTATGCACCAATATAGGTTAGGGGAGGACCTGTTGGAAAGCAGTTCTGAGGAGAAGGATCTGGGAATCCTGGTAGACAGTAAATTATCCATGAGCTAGCAATGTGCCCTTGCCACCAAGAAGGCAAATGGAATCCTGGGGTGCATAAGGAAGAGTGTGGTCGAGGGAGGTCATTCTCCTCCTCTACTCTGCCCTGGTGAAGCCACATCTGGAACACTGCATCCAGTTCTGGGCTCCTCGGTTCAAGAGAGACAGGGAACTACTACAGGGAGTCCAGCAGAGAGCAACAATGATGATTGGGGGATTGGAACATCTCCCTTATGAGGAAAGGCTGAGAGAGCTGGAATGCTTTAGCCTGGAGAAGAGAAGGCTGAGGGGAGACCTTATTAATGTCTACAAGTATCTAAAGGGTGGGTACAGGAAGCCCAGAGCCAGACTCTTTTCAGTAGTTCCATGTGACAGGATGAGGGGCAATGGGCACAACCTGGAACACAGGAAGGTCCATCTGAACACAAGGAAAAACTTCTTTACAGTGAGGGTAACAAAGCACTGGGACAGGCTGCCCAGGGACTTTGTGGAGTCCCCTTCTCTGGAGATATTTAAGATCTGCCTGGATGCAGTCCTGTATAATGTACTCTAAGGGATCCTGCTTTAGTGGGGGAGTGGTCCAGATGATCTCTAGAGGTCCCTTCCAACTCTGACAATTCTATGATTCTGTGATTCACTTTTAGCACATTGATTTACCTCATGGCAAAGAAACCTCAAGTTGCTTGTACAGCAAGGAACCTATTGAAGATGTTAGCGTTTTTCCTGATTGCAGAATGTCTGTGAGCAGAACAAAATGTCACCAGATTGATTTAATCACAGGTGATGTTTCATGATTATTTTTTTTTTGCTACATGAATTGAATGAATTGTGTTGATCTCCTAAATCACATAGGATATTTTCTCTCAGTTGAAGCCAGAAGACAAATACTTCAAGAGCAACTATAAATCCTTGTTGGACTGAAACAGATATAGAAGGGGCCTGCAATGGGGGTTGTCTAGAGTCCCTACTCAAAGCAAGAAATTAATAGAGCAGCTTCACTCTATGAAGGCATTTCCAGTCTCCATAAAATGCTTTCAACCTCTTCTTTGTCCCTCTGTGTGTCTTCCCCTCCAGCTGCTAGTCAGAATCAGTGTCAGAGGGTTTATGTTTAGTTTAAATGTTTTCTCTTCTATCATCTACTTGAACATTATTCTCAACTTTTTCAGAATTTGGTACAATGCATCTAACTTTTGTGGCATCCCACACCAGCTTTTAATACCTGTGAATCTGCCTTTCTACAAGAGCTCTCCAATTTTGCCTCTCTTTTGCCACAGCGACCACACTGTCCATGAAGTCTAACAAAGCCTAATTTACTCAATTGCAGCTATTTTCCCAATTTTTTTTTTCATTCAAAGCCTTCAAAAAGAAAAAGCAAAAGGGAGATGTACTTATGTACCTGCACAGACTTCCATCCTCATTTATCCTCCTCATACTTGGTTAATGGAAGGTCAGCCTCAACGACTGCTCCCTCTGTCAGGGCTGTAGCAAGGAGGTAACAGGAATGGAGTATCTGCCAGCCCCCTTGGAAACTGCAACCCAATGTGAAAGGCTACTGGCTCATCCTTGTTGAGATGTATGTCAAGTCATGAGATGTCTCCCTGGGGAGGACAGGGAAGACAAAGGAGAAGGGTACGGGAAGGAGACACCAGGACAGTACAGGCTGAGAGTGCTAAAACACCTCCTTTCAGTGCTGCCTGAGACACTGCCTCCTTCAAGGAGTTGCCAGGAACCTGTTGTACCTGCAGACAACGCTGAGGCACGCCCATCTTTGTCACCAGGTACTTGCAACAGATATGTTTCACCCCATGTCCTCCCTGCCCACCATCCCAGCTTCACATGGGAGGCAAAATCCCATCCTCATTTGCCAGTTGTAAAATCAAGTGCTGCGTCACTCAAAAGCTTTGGGTTTCTTGCAGCCTCCTCTGCAAAATGAGGGAGAAGTTGAAACTGCCCAGCTTTCTATCCAAGAATAACTTTTTGCCAAGCTTTAATCAATGAAGTTGAAAAAATTTGCTGATCCACAATATAAAATACAATTTTATCTTCTCATCCGTGCTGCAGTCAGTTCTTTTAAATACCGATCAACAGGGAAACCCCCACTCCAGCTCAAACAGAATGTCTATAAATAGCAAAATCCACTAACAAACATTTTATCAGTACTCCATAGTAATGCTAAATGGTTTTTGCTGTGTTTCTAGATTTCGTATGTTTTCATGAGGCGGCAACATTTTGCTTTCTCTATGCTTATTATCCTTGTGGGTAAAGAAGGTAAAGAATAAAAAAGAAAGTATCCCTGTCATTACTAGAGCAGCTACATAACTGCTATTAGGCTGAGTTGTAATGTTTCCCTGTACCTTTTTGTGACACAACTTCTCGGAAAACACAACTCCTGAGATGTTGCATTTAATTTAACAGCCTGTGTGACAGTTGGGACATTGTCACATAACTAGTGAACAGAAATAGAGCTTTTAAAATGACTGATCACCCAGTTCCTAAGGGTTTAGGTCAGAATTCTTTTCCTCTCTCCAAGGTAAAAAACACTTTTAATTAACTTTTCCCCCCTCCTTCTTCATGGACTTTGTTTTTGGTTAAGTGTTTCATGGTGAAGGAGGGTGTTACCTCCAGCTGACAGCCATCATATACACAGAAACCCATTTACACGATAGCCTGATTTTCTTTCTCCCCTTTTTCAGGGATGTCCCAAGGGAAATTTCCACCTGCCCTGTGCTTCCTGTCCATTCTCTGCCAGGAGAATTGCTCAGGGGCCTCACAGCAACCTGCTGCCTGTTTTCTAGCTGGCGTAAATGACTTGGAGCACAGCGAAGCACTCAGCAGCCACGGGCTTGATGCCACCAGGGAGTGAGCGCCCGTATGTTCAGCACTGAACATGTCAGGAGAATATACTTGAGGAGAGCTGAGGAGATGCCCTGCTGAGAACAGCCATACATTTTTTCCATCAGCTCCTGCATCTCCTGTACTCAGCAGATGTTTAAGTCAGGTCATCAATTACAAAAAAAGCCAAAAATTCAAGTATTTACCCTGTAATTGCAAGCCTGACAAGGGCCCGTGCATATAATTGTAAAACAAGCAATTAGTGCTGAAAGGAAAAAGGCAGTGCAGCACTGTTACTGCAGTGTCAGACACCCACCACATGCCGGGGCTTTGCCGTGGGAAGCGCGATGTGTCCCGTAATACCTCAGCAAAAATATCACATTGAGAAAAAGAAGGGTGGCACCCCACTGGCTTTAAGGTGTAGCTGACATATGGTATATTTTGCCTCATCTGAGAGTCATTTTATTGCCTGCTTTCGCCTAGCTGCTCTTTTTCCAATGTGACTTCAGAAGAATAATTAATTTTAAAACAACCATGGGCTTCTTTTCAAAATTTTCAGACTAACACAGGAGGCCCATACTGAAGTACGTCCACCAGAGTCAAATATAATTAGGCACATTTTATTGCCTCCCTTTCCCAACCAAAGGGTTTTCCTCAGAGAATACAAAATTCAACGAAATGAAAGGCCCCACGTCACACAGATTATTTTTTTCTTTTATACTGTCACCTCTGCATTTCACATCCCACAGTGACAGGCTGAGGGATCTCACACTTCCCAGAGCTTCCTTTTTATAGAGACAACAGAGACTGGATTTCAGCAAAGCTTTTGATACTGTCTCTCACAGTATTCTCTTGGACAAAACGTCCAGCATAGAGCTGGACAAGCGTCCCCTACAATGGGTGAACGACTGGCTCACAGGTCGAGCACAATGAGTGACAGCGAACAGGGTAACATCAGGCTGGTGACTGGTCCCTAGTGGGGTCCTGCAGTGCTCCATCCTAGGCCCAGTCCTCTTCAACATCTTCATCAATGACTTGGATGCAGGACTCAAAGGAATTCTAAGTAAGTTTGCTGATGATGCAAAGCTGGGAGGAGCTGTTGACTCCCTTGAGGGCAGGCAGGCCCTGAAGAGAGACCTCAACAGGTTAGAGAGATGAGCAGTTACCAATCACATGAAGTTTAACAAGGGCAAGTGCTAGATTCTGCACTGGTTGAGGGAGGTGACTGTCCCGCTCTACTCTGCACTGGTGCAGCCTCACCTCTAGTACTGCGTTCAGTTTTGGGCACCACAACATAAAAAGGACATCAAGGTATTGGAAAGTGTCCAAAGGAGAGCCAGGAGGATGGTGAAGGGTCTGGATGGGATGTCTTATGAGGAGCAGCTGAGGTCACTTGGATTGTTCAGCTTGGAGAAGAGAAGGCTGAGAGGTGACCTCATTGCAGTCTATGGCTCCGTCACGAGGGGAAGAGATGGGGCAGGTACTGATCTCTTCACTCGTGTGACCAATGAAAGGACTTGGGGAAATGGCAGGAAGCTGAATCAGAGGAGGTTCAGGTTGGATATCAGGAAAAGGTTTTTCACCCAGAGGGTGGTTGAGCACTGGAACAAGCTTCCCAGGGAAGTGGTCACAGCACCAAGCCTGCCTGAGTTCAGCAAGTGTTTGGATGATGCTCTCAGGCACATGGTGTGATTCCTGGGGTGCCTCACATAGAGACAGAGTTGGACTCGATGATCCTGATGGGTCCAACTCAGCATATTCTATGATTCTACGACATGTTCAAACGGGAAACTGAGGTGTGGAGAGGCAACCTGCCCTGCCCAAAATGTAGCAAGTGAACAGAACAAAGGACAGATTATTAATCTTCAGGCCTCAGTGTCCTGCTAGCTGGCTTTCTCTGACTCTCTAAGCATCTGAAGAGGGTATAATAAATTGTTCCCCACTTTACTGAGGAAAAACTTGACTTTAAACCACTGCTAGTGCAAGATACATATCCTTCAGCATTGCTCCCATCAGGAAGATTTGCCTGACCAAAGCCCGAAGTGTGTGAAATACTAGGATTTGGAATAGAAGTTTGAAGGCCCAAATGCTCTGGGTCATGCCCTGACCATGAGAAAATACCAGAGAATTTATACCTACAGCATGTTCCGAAACATGGCTGTTGTATTAACAACATTACAAAATCTAAGGTCACAGAATGTACAGGAACGCAACAGATCAACTTATATTTTTTTTAAGACTCATACCAAATTAGCTCCCTAAGCCACTGCCCTCGAAAACCAGGCGTCCTGTTTAGATCTTCTACCACTGGACACGGGTTCCTCAGTAGGAACTGAAATCCAGGGGCAAACGTGCATCACAACCTGCAACCCCAACAACAGCTATTTAAGCTTTGCAGGAGTTTGAGACAGTGGTGCTTCCTATCCAAGAATTCAAGGGGGAAGACAATGTGTCAGCCAGGCTGACCAAAACAGGGAGGACCCTGCTGCTACCATGTGGGTAGCAAACTTTTGGGAATGCATACGGAAATATCCTAATGATTTTCTCCCAATTTCTGCAATCCAGTAATCTGTTTACATACATCCTCTTAAAATGTTTCTGCCAACCTGTAAGCTACTTCTCACCCAAGACATTACATGATGAATATTAAAATAGGGATGATCATCACACTGAAGTTCCTGAAAGTTCCCCCAGTGCCACGCTGCAAGAGCTGAATGTTAAACAACCCTCCTTCCCTGCTTGCAGAAAACTTCCCATTCTAATTTAAAAATTCAGATCATGGTGCAATTTTAAGTCAGGGGACACATACAAGGTATTAAATTTCCAGAAAGACCTGTGGCTGGGATCAATCCCCTGCTCAGCACTCAGAACAGTATCAGGCATTTCCAATGCCAATGTGCATGCAGCAGTCTGACAGCTCTCACTGCAACAAGGGTTTGCTTACAGCACCCGATGTTATGCTTTTAGATTGAATCAAGTGTCTCCAATATTGGTAAAAATGTTGTTACTGACTCTGAGGGCTACAGGGTCAGACCTTATATTCAGTATCACATAAGGATGAAACCTTACCTTGCAACCATAGGAATCAACAGCAAGATTTTCCCTCACCCCATTTCCCCATTAAAAATCATGGCTATGGAACAATGGCTTTAGAATTTCAAAATACAGGATCATCTTTATTGTCAGATAAAGACAAAATGAGAGACAAAAACGAGAGAAGCTATCACTTAAATATATCAAAAGTCTATTTAAAGTCATTTGCGGTTGTTAGCATGTTGGCAAGACTGCCTCATATAGGCTGCATTGCAGCCATTCTTCCATATTCATTAAAATTATATCATTTTGACAGAATTTCAACAAATTCTGGCCCAAATAATCAGATGCTTTTCTATAGCCATTTTGAAATTCTGTTTGAAAAACTGTTAGCTATCAGCAGAGCTCTTCTAGGGATGGAATAGCACTGTCTTCTTACCATTTATTTGAGATAAACTATTGATGTAGAATAATACAAAGTGCATAGTATTAGAAATAGCAAAAGCAAAGACTTCATTGGGGACGACTGCTTTTGGGCTATTGAAGTTCTGCAGGCTACTCAGGCTCCACCAACCTTAAATACCCATCAATTTTTTTGCAGTTAAGAAAGTAGGCATTGTGTTTGTGGGGGAAAATGCTCTCAGTGGCTGTAAGTAAAGCGCCAGAGGAAAAAAATTAATCATGCACAGTTGAATGCCTGTCTTTAAAGGAAAAGGATGGCCATTGTAAAACCCAGCTCTGTGGCTCCTTTTGTACTCCTCTAATGAAGCAAAGATCAGAAATGCCATCGGCTTTCCGAAGGCAGTGGGGAGATAACATTGTTCCCTGCCTGGCAGCAGCTCTCAGGAGATGTCACCTGGGCACTGTCCCCTGTATGTTATCCTCATCATTTTCTCCCTTACCTTTCCCATTTATTCAATCTACAGAATGTTTAAGTAAAGCTTGGGGAGAGTTTGCTGAGGAGCTCCAGGTATTTATTTGCAAATATATTTGGGGCATTTCCCATAAAATATGGCTGTGAAGGCTAAGCAATAATGGATACCAAATATTTCTTAAAAGGTAGTGGCCAAAGGATCTGAAAGCCACTGAAACCACAATAATACTTGGAAAAGGGAAGGAAAAAAAGAACAACATTACAGTTCAGTCACACACATCCCCCTGCATAATGTTCCTACCTGCTTGATAAGCCAAACTGAAGAGAATTAGGAACCACATTTCACAATAAGATGCTATAAAGAAAGCACTTTCAAATAGCAGTTGTTTTGCTACCATTTTATTTTTGTGGAAGGTAAAAGCTTGTAGCCTCACTACCTTTGTTCTGGAAGTATAAAAACAAACTGCAGAGGGGTGTGCTCCAAGGACTCCTGTAACTGGCATTATTGCTGTCCTAGTCATCATTTTACAGGAGAAGAGACTTCCTCTCACTTTTTAAAGGTAATACAATTTGAGGGCAAATTACCTCCCTCTGTAACCTTTATCTATACATACATTTCTCCAGAGAAATATAAATAAAAATCTTTATCACAGAATGGTTTGTCTTGGAAGGGACCTTAAAGATCATGTAGATTCAACTCAGCTGCATTGGCAGGGACACCTTCCACTAGATCGGGTTGCTCCAAGCCCCATCCAACCTCCCCTTGAACAGTTCTGGGGATGGGGCCTCCATAGCTTCCCTGGGCAACTTATTCCAGTGTCTCACCAGCCTCACACTAAAGAACTTCCTCCTAATGTTCAACCTAAATCTCCCCTCTTCCAGTTTTCATCCATTACTCCTTGTTCTCTCACTGCAAGCCATTCTAAAAAGTCCCTCCCCAGCTTTTCTATAGGCCCTCTTCAGGTACTGGAAGGCCACTATGAGGTAGGTCTCTCCAAGAGCCTCTTCTTCTCCAGGCTGAACAGCCCCAAATCTTCCAGCTTGTCTTCATAGGAGAGGTGCTCCAGCCCTCAGATCATCTCCGTGGCTCTTCTCTGGACTCTCTCCAGGAGCTCCATGCCCTTCTTATGTTGAGAGCTCCAGAACTGGACACAGTACTTCAGGTGGGGTCTCACAAGAGCTCTCAAAGGGGAAGAATCACCTCCCTTGACCTGCTGGCCACGCTTCTTTTGATGCCGCCCTGGACACTGTTGGCTTTCTGGGCTGCAAGCACACATTGCTGGCTCATGTTGAGCTGCTCATCAACCATCACCCCCAAATCTTTCTCTCTTGGACTGTTTTTGATCCATTCTCTGCCCAACCTATATTTGTGCTTGGGATTGCCCTGACGCAGGTGCAGAACCTTGCATTTGACCTTGTTAAACTTCATGTGGCTTGCGTGTCCAATAGCTTAGTATCAAAAATCAATGAGTCATATACTATAAACTATACAGAATCCCATGAGTTTTTTGGAATTTGAGCAGTAGTTGCATGAAAAAAATAAAGCGTAACACTCAAAATGTGCTTTCCCTGCTCAACCAGTTCATCTCGATTATTAAAATGGCTTCACTGCAGCTCTCATCTTTTTTGTGTACACTCCTTATAAGCATTCTGACAGAGAAGCTTTATTGTCAGACATGAAGACCAGTGACTATTGAAACAGACTCAGAAAAATTGCATTTACAGGGCTGCAACATGTACTGGCACCAGACGGGCAATTTGAAGACTTATGTTTCTGTGGATCATGTAGGAAACCTTTCAAATAACCTCTGTACTCAGGGAAGGCAGTTGGACTTTTGAAATTCTTGACTGAACTACTTCTGAGTGACATGCCCCTTCTAGGTGATCCTTGGGCTGCGTCTGGTGAATAATTCTGAACAACAAAACATTACAGCAGTGGTTAGCCATTTGCAAACAATTTACAGTAGTGAAAGGGATATCTGAAAAGTTAATTTTCCCCTGTCCTTACTTATTTACAAACTCTGCTTGAAAGGAAGAACTTTGGATTTTCATGGTCTGTAGCACCTGAAGCATCAACTGGGCTTTTAGGTTATTTTCACTCTTGATTATGTTTTGAGTAGGAATGAGGAGACCCAGTACCATTGCTTTGACTTGTCATGGGACAACAATAAAACCAGAAAGATGAGAACAAGATATGCTTCTGGGTTGCTATCTATGCTTAGAGAGTAGGATTTTGACAAGGCACGTCCATCAGGAGAGCCCTGTGTACTGTGAGCTCACTGCTGCAGGTTGTAGGATTTTGCAGGAATAAACCATTAGTGTTCACAATAAGTAAACCAAAGTTGTGGCAGAAGCTATGCCAGTAATTCAGAAGTCACTCTGGGTTTGCAAAGATGTAAAAGGAACCATAATTCATGCTAGATACAGCCTAGATAGCCCTGCAGCCTTACAGCTGCTGTTTCCAAGGAAATAGTAATGACAAGGGATCTTTTCCGGAGTATGTTTTGCCTTCCATACAGTCTACAAGAGCATCACAGACAAATCCACCTCAGCAATGTTGAGGAGCTACCCACAGGATTAAATGTTATTTCTAAATGCTTTATTAAAAAAAAAGTATTGTCCTATTCTGATGTTCTGTGTATCTTTTGTAATAATTTATCTAAGAATGAATGGCACTGGAAACACATCAAAGCTAAAAATGTCAGTATTACTAAGGCTCCACAAGCAGTCTGAAAGGCCCTTGTCTTTAGAGACTGCTTCATTTCAAGAAGTTTGGATAGACAGAACAACCAGAGATTTTTGCATGAAAATAAGAGAAATAACTGAATATGGACCACAGTGAAAAGAGATAGTTAAGACTTGTTTCAACTTTCCAAAACTTTTTTTGTTGTGTAAAAAAACCCAATCCAGTTGGTCTTGTAGCAAAGCACTGAGGTCAGTCACTTGTGCCACAAAGACATATTAACTTGAGCAACATGGGAAAATACCTGTGATCAATAACACAAACTGAGAAACAACAGACTGGCTGCACCTGAAGGAAAGAGAAAAGGGCCACATATGCTTCTAATAACTGGTAAAGCATTTTCACTTGCATGAAAGTAATGTCACTTAATACCATGATTTAGGTTTAGTCTTATAAAAGAGGGGAGAAAAAAATAATTGTCCAACATTCTCACATTAGTGACCTAAAAACGATGGAGTGCCAAATAAGAGTTCCATGATAACAGCAACCCAGAAATGCAGATGATTTATCCAACTGAACAAAGTCAAATGCTAATTTGTCTTTAAATAAATCATGATTATATACTATTAAGTCAATTTACAAACCAAGTTTAAAGATGCATAATTAACAAGATATGTGCTCCACATTTATCTGTTAGAAAATATTTTTAGCTCTCTTGTGTATCACCTTTCCCTATATCATGTCAGACAGGCACTCAACATCACCTCAAAGGTCCTCTGCTCTTGTCCTATCTCCTGAGCTCCATAACTATAAGGTTGACTCAGGTCCTCTCTCTAGTCTTGAACACATACTACTACCCTATATTTAATGACAAACCCCATATCTGTATTGGTAGGACCTCATCTAATATCATTTAGGATAGTAATGAGAAAAGCTGGTATTTCCTACAGAAGATGCACAAGGAGGCTTTTTCTCATAACCCAGCCAGGCACCTTTTGCTTGGTGTTTTCCAGTAGTGAGCGAAGACATTTCTTTGAGATCACAGAATGTTATCAGAGGACACTGGAAATAACTTTATTTTGCACTAATCACTGAGCCAACACCAGACAGACCAGCTGCCACTGCTCAGCTAGAAAAGATTAAAGATGAGAAACGCTGTGGGACTAGCAATGCTGGCTGTGCTGGGCTGTGCTTCCCCTCCTGCTCGCAGCTCTCTTACATGGCCAGTTCCAAGTTTGTGTTGTTTGGAATTGTTGGCCAAGTGGCACATTTTGAAGCTGCCCATTTTCAGTGTGAGCTTGGTAACTCAGCCGTTATCAAAAGGCTCAAGGAAGGCTTGTCTATGTAGTGTCAATCTATATAAGGATGATTCTTAAAGAGATTCGGAATAATTTTACCCCAGAGATGACAAAGTCAGAACAAAATGTTTGTCCCCACCTCTAGTTTTCCCAAAGTCAGTTTTCCAGTTCAGGCAGTCTTAAGCCTTCTTTGAGCAAGTTACCATTTTGCTAATCACAACTATTTAGGTACAAATACCTGAAAGTTTAACTTTAATTTTTGAGTACCTGATTTATGACAATAGGCAGATCTTTAAATACCTGCCCTGCACTTAAAGACAATTTAGGCAATATATAGACACTTCTAGCATTTCACTCAAGAACTACAGAAAAGCTTCACTATAATTTATACCCAGCATGTACAGAAGCAGTGGTTGAATTTCAACAATTTATGTTTCTGACTTGTTTTAGTAAAAAGATCTATTCTGCTCCTTTCCTTCTTCAGACTTCACGGGCACGTCCTGGGTCAGCAATACTAATGTAGCATGAAGTGTTCAAAGTCAGGTGTTTGTGCAACAGGGCAGGCTTTAGAAAGACACATCTGGATCACCGTGACCCTCTGCCAGAAAAGCAGGAGGTAACAGAAGAAAAATCAGAACTTTCAATGTTCCTTTGGAAAAATGACTCTGACTTTTGCAAGCAACAATGCCTCAATCGCAAGTCCATCCACTGAGGAAGAAACATGGACCTACTGAAAAGTTTAGGCTGGACAAGACCTCAGTGGTCACCTGGTTCTACATCCTCCTCTTGAAAAACATGCTTGTACCTTTATAAGCAAGATCTGTGTTTGAAAAACAAGAGACAATGTTTAAAAACAGGATGTAGCACTTCTCATTCTACAACTTCTCAGTGGGGGTGTAAGCCCAGATGAATCTAGTAGACTTTAGTGAAGTCCTTGTAAAATGTCACAGATATACATAAAAAGCCTAAGGATAGATGGGACAGTAATGTGCTGCAATGCTGGAAGGAAAAAAAAAAGAAATCTACCAATATCAGGTTTTGGTTTGGTTTCTGTGAGGTGTTTTTTTTTTTTTCTTTAACCCTGATGTGGAAGAGTACTTCAGAGAAGGAACACTCTATAAAATCTTCAAGTATGTGATAATGTCTCATGAAGACCAGTGCAGCTAAGGATATACCTTATAATAGGCAGCCTTTAAAGCACAAGAGTAAAGTTTTTTCCTGGAATTGGCTTTAATTCCTCTTAATCCTTTTCCTGTTACAATTCTCTACAATTTTCCGGCTGTTGTCATTTTAGCCCCCACCCTTCCAGGGCTCTCTTTACTCATTCTCAGGAGCACTTCTTTATAACATCATACCAGACAGTTATTTTTCCAGACTTTTCTTATGTCTAAAAACTTGCCTTTTTTTTTTGTCTGCAGAAGCCAGAAAGACCCCAAACCCTCCCATATACCCTAACAGAAGTGACTTGTTAACCCCCTCCTTGCAGAATGACATCTGCCAAATAAACGTGTGAGCTGCCAGCACAGGAGCTGGTGAGTTAGGGAGGCTCAGTGAAGATGAAGAAGAGTGAATGCTTTGAAGATTGTGTGCCCATGAACACTGCACAATTGCATGTGCCGAGCCCATGTTGAAGTTACAAGTGTATCCCTTGCTCCGCAATGGCTTTTGAGAACTGGAATGATTGTTACATTTGTGGGAGGCAGAACAAAAGAAAAGCCTAGAAAGTAAAGTGATGTTTAATGATATGAAGAGTTGCATCCCTCCTCTTGTGAGCTGAACGTGTCATGCCTGAGACTCATGTTCTTACTACAGTTCTATTACACAGATGGTCAAGTCACAAATTACTCCAATTAATCTTAACTTATCCTAGTAGAAATTAAGTCACCCAGATCCCATGGTTAACTCCAAAGATATTGCAAGGCAGAATGGCTCTAGCAACTCCAGTAGCCCGAGTGCTTCAAGGTATGGCTTAACCTGGGTTTGAGTAGTATCAGTGCTGAGCACCTATGTGCAGGTGTGGTGGAAGGTTACACAGGCTGTTCACAGGCTGCTCAGAAACAGAAAAATATTCACTGTAAGTTATTCACCCAGTCTGTTTAAATAGATGCATAAACCTCCTGAGGAGGCTGCAGGAGGTGAAAATGAGCCCTCTGCCATACATACATCTGTAATTGAGGGATCTATCTTTACGTCTTTGACTGGAAAATGTAATTCCCCACAGACACACAAACTGAAGTTCAACAACAGCTTCTTGTTGTCTTGGCCCAGTTATGCAACATCCTCTTTCTGCAAGCAGAACTGTCAGTTTTCCTGTAATTCTTAATGGCATTGAAAGTACCATTTGCAACTCATAATTAAAAGCACAGTTCCTGAGGCTACTATATATGCCCTGTTCACAAACTAAACACTATGACCGCTGCCCCTGTTCTCATTCTGTTGAAGTTCATTAAAGAAATAGGACCCCAAATCATCAAGTTTCCCTATGTGCCTGTTTCTCTGGGACAAACAAGAGGTGATGAATAAGATGTGAAAACTGCATTTATCAGATTAAAAAAAATACATATACACTTGCCAAGAAGTTGTCACCACTACTGCTGTTCTAAGGCCAAATGCTACAGAGTGTCTCCAAGAATCAGAATAATAAATTCCTGCAGTTTAAGTCCATTTAAGGTGTCACAGTTCCATCAAATTTGAATTAAGTCAAAATAGCTTGGCTGAGCTATTGAGCAAGATATGGTGTTACTTGGAACTAAAGAAAAGAAAGAGCATGTTCTTATTCCATCTAAAAACTCAATTACCCTCTATGCTCCTGATTACTTTTCACAGCCTCTTAGAAAGGGCAGTACCACTTTGAAGAGGATGCTTCAGGCCTGGCGTGGATGAGCACATTGTTGTGATGTCCATACAATTTCTGCAGCTTGGTGTAGTTCTAGCTTGCTGACTGGTTGAAAGCTACAGCAAGTACCCATTTGCACCTTTCTCTCGGATCATCTCTACAATTTTCTTGAGTCTGTCAAAATTACTTTATATTAGAAGTATCAATATGAAAAGTCCTGATCGTTTCCCGCTGCCACCCTTCTAGCCCTGGAAACCTGAGAGCTGCTGAAGCTGTGAGGTCCTGAAGGCTTCTGTGGCCACATGCTGGCAGAGATCATAACTACTGTCACATTTAAGGCAGCATCACAACTGTTACTGTTTTAGAGATTAGATTAAGGTTTATGCTTCAGAAGTCTCACACTTCACCTGCTGGTAACTACCTCCCCTGACACATCCACATGGTTTTCACGTTCTTCAATTTATTCCTTACCATCTGCTAGTCAGATGCTCCTACTAAATAAAATTTTACTGTTCCAGTTCTCTTTGAAATATGTTACTCTGCCCTTTTGTAGCTCCTCTGATCTGCTTCAGAGCATTTACATGCAAACACCCAGCCTGTTATTTAGAGTAGTTGCTCCAATTCAAGCAAAGGCCACAGAACAGTCAGTCAGGGAAACCAATGCAGTGCTCACGCAAGCTGTTGCTCAAGTACCAGATTCACAGACTTCAAACCTGCTAATATAACTGGCACTTCCCCCCCTCACCTGTTACTGAGCCAAAAAACCACTCCTGGATGTCATCCTCTCTCCTTCAGATTTACTTTTGCAATGTAAAGAGAAATCTAATTTGCCTTTGGAAGAGAACTCTCAACTGCTGCAGCATCAGAGTTATCACTGCAACATATATAACCCTGGCACAGAAAGGCAGCCCTGTGGGACACAGCTGCTAGGTGCTATTCTTGCTCCTTTAACTGGCCTGTGCTGGTAAGTCACATTCTTGCCAGAAGTCTGTCCCAAAGAGCAGACCTGGCTCTCTGAACACCACTGAAGTCCTTCACGGTTCATGGAGAACACCCAAACGCAGAACCGCAGATTTTGGGGCTGACTGCAAACAAGAAATGCAACAGTGTGTTCTTAAGATACAGGGCAAAATCCTGCTGTCGCCCTTGTGCCATGAGGAGGTTCTGTAATTGGATCAGTGCATGCAGAATCATAGAACATTAGGGGTTGTAAGGGACCTCTAGAGATCACCTAGTCCAACCCCCCCCACCAAAGCAGAATCACCTAGAGCAGGTCACACAGGAACACATCCAGGCAGGTTTTGAAAGTCTCCAGAGGAGGAGACTCCAGTCTCTCTGGGCAGCCTGTTCCAGTGCTCCATCACCCTCACAGTAAAGAAGTTTTTCCTCATGTTGAGGTGGAACTTCCTATGTTCTAGCTTATACCCATTGTTCCTTGCCCTATCACAGGGCACCACTGAGAAGAGACTGCCCCTTCCTCTTGACACCCACCCCTCAGATATTTATAGACAGTAATAAGATCCCCTCTCAGCCTTCTCTTCTTAGGACGAAACCCCTAAAGACTAGAACCTAAAGGTAAGGATCTGATTTAATAGGTAGAGCAGCCCTTTAAAACCACCCAATGCAGATCTTAATATTCAGCACTTCAAAGATGCCCATTCATGCTGCACTTTAGATGCAGCATGAAATTAAACCAAAACATTAGCAACTGTCAAAACTCCTCTGCCAAATCTGTAGGTTTCTCATGCAATTAATTTTCATGTACTCATTTCCATGCCATCAGCAAACTGAACTGAAAAACCCACCCAAGAACATTTACATTTTGCATCTCTGCTTGTTATAATCACTTCCAGTGACTCAAAATAGCACTTTGCAAAGTGACAGCTTATGCCATCATCTAAACACACTGCAAGCCAACAAAGGATTTGTCCAAAGAGCATCACCTGTCAACAACATTCATCTGTCAAACCTGGCTGCACTTGAACTGCTACCTTAGCATAGGTAGGACACATTGCACAATTCTGGGCTCCAGCCTTGTAGGAGGCTGGGAAATAAACAATTAACCAGACAAAAACAAGGCTGTTAACCTCGCTGGAACCAAGCAGACAAACAATTCTTAAGCAAGAACTACTCCTTGGTTCCTGAAGGGCCCTTGATATATTTTCCCCAAAAGCCTCTTATATCACTAGCTGCTGCTTCATTTCCTGCTTGCTGTCCTGGACAGACTTTTAGTGGTCTAATTCAATACTAAAAGACTAAAACCAAGCAGGTAAATCGAAGGCACTTGACAGTCATTTTTGTAATCCTTCTCTCATACCTTCACATAACAAATAACTTGGAAAGTTTGAAACAAAAATTTCACTTTGCAGTCATATAATATAATTCCCCTTTTTTTTTTCTCCATCATTGTGATACGCCTCAGAAAAAAACCCTTTAAATACCATGGTATTTCCAGAGTTTCAGAAGAGTAGCTGTTTTATGGGGAACTTGTTTTTTGGGCTTCAAATCAACATGCTGGCATGGCAGAAGAGTCTCAGAAGTGGAGCCTAATTACCAGACTGTGATGAACTGGACACAGCAACTTAGAGATATACAAGAGATTGTAAAATTTTCAAATACTTCTTTGATCAAAGAGTTTTGGCAGCACAGTTTTTAATCCCATCAAGTCTGCACAAAGGTGAGAGCTGGTACCTCTGAAAGCAGCTTGTTATGTTCTGTCAACCAGGCATGCCCTTTGGTATTTTCAAGAAACACGATATTGTACTTTAAAAAGGTTTTTATTTCTGAAAAATGAATTTAAAAAATCTTCACTGATACTTTGCAGGCTTTAAGGGCCTGGTATTAAGTCTGGTGTAGCACACAAATATTCCTACACTGAGTGACCTTTGCTAGGTCTGTAAAACCACTATTTTCTTTCGGAAATGAAGCAGTTTCTAGCATATAGTGAAGAAGCAGACAAGTCTTCACCTCCAAACTAATTTACAACCAACCTCCTTTATGAAGTCCAGTTTTTGTGACGTCCCTATGTAATGGACAAGTTATCCATGGGACAGCAACGTGCCCTCATGGCCAAGAGAGCCAATAGTATCTTGGGATGCATTAAGAACAGCGTGGCCAGCAGGTCAAGGGAGGTTCTCCTCCCCCTCTACTTTGCCCTTGTAAGACCACATCTGGAATATTGTGTCCCATTCTGGGCTCCCCAGTTCAAGTGGGACAGGGATATACTGGAAAGAGTCTAACCGAGGGCGACAAGAATGATTAAGGGACTGGAACATCTGTCATATGAGGAGAGGCTGAGAGATCTGGGGCTGCTTAGTTTTGAGAAGAGAAGGCTAAGAAGGGACCTTACTAATGTCTACAAATATCTGAAGGGTGGGTGTCAAGAATGGGCCAGTGTCTTTTCTCAGTGGTGCCCTGTGATAGGATGAGAGGAGATGGCACCAAGTTACAACACAGGAAATTCCACCTCAACATGAGGAAAAAACTTCTTTACTGTGAGGGTGATGGAGCACTGGAACAGGCTGCCCAGAGAGGCTGTGGGGTCTCCTTCTCTGCAGACTTTCAAGACCCATCTGGACATGTTCCTGTGTGGTCTGCCCTAGGTGTTTCTGCTGCTGCAGGGGGGTTGGACTTGATGTCTACAAGTCCCTTCCAACCCCTATGATTCCATGATTCTATGATAACGTCATTTGGGTTAAATCCATCCATCTGGAATTTCCTGTGCATGTCTCTATCTTGATTGAAAAATATTTAAATAAAATTTGATATTTAGGCAAATCACTTGTTAAACAGCACTTGGAAACACATTGAGTTTTCAATTTTAACGCCATTTAAAAAGCTCATTGCAACAGCAGCTTGTATTAGTCTAAGTGTACTTCATTGGATGGAAATTAATGTATGTAATTGAGATTAAGCACCTTTAGGCAGTTGAATCACTTGCTATGAAAAACTGTATTTGACTGAACCAATGCTTATTAAGTAATGCTCCCACTGCAAGGGGCTGGAATGTGGGGGCCAACATGCCCTTACAGGCAGAGCTCAGGTGCTCCACTTCTTGCAACCCCCTGACTCAAGTTCCCACAAATGCAAAAAGTGAACGCCCATGGAAATAATTGTGTGAATACAGAGCTAAAGAGAGGTTACTTAGCAATGCATACATATGGATTAAGTACATGAATTAGGGGCCCTATTAAATAGGGGT
This sequence comes from Hemiprocne comata, assembly GCA_020745705.1. Lineage (NCBI taxonomy): Eukaryota > Metazoa > Chordata > Aves > Apodiformes > Apodidae > Hemiprocne > Hemiprocne comata. The sequence goes on along the minus strand of CM036588.1, from coordinate 75,388,208 downwards.
TTCAGATCTTTTTCTCTCTAGTGCAGTTGTACAGTCCATTATGACAGCAGTTTGGGAATTTGGTCTCTCTGCAAGGGTATAATTAACTATTCATTCCTCCCTCATAATAATCTGACCAGTTGGAAAGCAGTTCTGTATTTCTGAGCCACGGAGCTGACCCTTTTTAGGTCATGATTTTAAAGAACTCTGAGAATGTTCAACCACAATTGCTTTTACTATTATTATTCCTCAGACTGGATCATAAGATGTATCAACGTTCTCTCATATACAAGCTGATGACTTATGAGCAGAAATCTTACAGTCTAGCTAATTGGTTTGCTGGGCAAAGGTGGTTCTTGGGAAGAAGAGGCCATGAGAAATTCAGAGGGACGTCTGGAAAAACAAGGACACCTCATACAAAATGTTGGTCTCGGAAACTGTGCTGTCAGCAAGTCAGCCATACGCATATGGAGAGCAGCCTCTGGGTGACAGGTACCAGCAGGCAGGTGTGTGCAGCTTTGTTTAAAGAATTAATTAGTGTCTGCAATGCATCAAATTACTTGCTATTAATTTAAAGGTTGTTGGATTCTGGTATTAATTCAATGGCCTTGAGTAATTTTTCAGAAGTATTTGTCTGGATATACGTATAACAAAAATAGTACAAAGCAAACAACCTCCTGTCTTCAGAAAGGCACAGGGATCTATCTGAACTCTCATCCTGGTTTGTATGCAATTCCACAGCAAAAGGGACAGTTTGGGAATTCCAGATTCCATACAGGTGGCCCTGAGTCGTGCAGTTCCCTGTTTGGGTAGAAGGGAAAGAAAACGGTCCAGAGGTTTTACAAAAACACTTCAGGTAAGGTTCAATGTATTGAATTTTAAATTACTCAAACTCAAAGATCCATAAAATTCACTCCTAAAAGTTAATCTAATATTTGCATTTCTGTATGGGGAGTAATTACCAGAACATATCTACTTGAAATTAATTGGTCATCTGGACCATACTCTCCTGCATGTTAATTATCCTGCCGGGGTTGAAAATGATAAAAATAAGTAAATAATTAGAAAGGATTAGTATCTTCTTGTTGATGCAATACGTCTTCCTCTGCCAAGAAACAAGCAGTCATTGCAGAATATCAAATGCACCATTTATGTACTTGATCATGATGGAAGTGGGATGCACAACAAATTTGCAGTATTAATGAATCTGAATTATTCCTTAAGACCTATGGTTAGCACAAATATATTAATTCATACAGTAAAATGCTTTGCAGGCCTCTTGATAACAGATTTTTCACGTCAGTAAACATCTCTGGCCATTAAAAAAAAATCTGATGACAAAATCTGGCTCACAAAAATTGCTCTGAAATAGGCCTGGTATTTGGTATTTCTTCTTTTAAAAGTCTACAACATAGACTTAATGCATCCTCACAGATGCAAATAGGACTCTCTCACTCAGAAAGTCCCATTGCAATTAACACACTGAGTGCTCATTGAGAGCCTGGTCTAGAGTCATCCAGAATTAATAACCACTTACAATAAGGGCAGGTCTTAAATTATACTGGGCTTTGTGATCCAGGTACATGCCATTTGTAACCAGCTAAGCAGTAAGTCTTTGCAGTGCCACCATCTACAAGGACCTTCTCTCTTAAAGTGCCTGTAGGTGTCACACACAACCAATTGTATTCAGAGCTGTAATTGTAATTTTAATTGTGCTGTGGGGAAGCAGGACCAGAACCCATCTCTGATGGGCAGGTGCTCCACTGTAGCTCTGAGCTTATAGCAGCAACCTCAGGGCCACGTTTTCTAATTCTGTCATTGGCCTTTAAACAGAGCCATGCCTTCAGTTAAAAAGTACCTGTGACAGAAAAAGTTCACAAAAAAGAGTCAGAGTCTCAGTTACTGTAAATAAGAATAGTCTACAGAAGTCAAAATTATGTCTATTTATACCAACCAGAGCCTAGGAGGAAATTTTATTTTCTCTTCTGTACTATTAAATCAGATAATCCCAAAGGATTTAGCTCAAGTGCAAAGTGTCTTGCTGTCCCTTTTGTGTTCTGGCAGCACATGTGGAAATTAAATTTGAAATTATCTCCTGCAACATCTATGCTGTTGCAGGAGTACATGGTTTACTGCTATATTATCTAAAGGTAATTTATGTAAAGAGAACTTCAGCTGCTGAATAAAGCAGTAAGTAGAAGTTCAGCTCCCCTTACAAAATTCACCCACTTTTCTTGGCAGAATTATTTATTCCAATATGAATTTTATTTGGCTGATGTGCAAGAAGAATCAAGGACTCATAAGATATATCATAACCTGTAAATTGCTGAAGTAGCTTCCAAATACCAGGATATTCTTCTGCACATACTCTGCTTACTCCCATGTCTTTCTGAGAAGAAATCAGGTTTGGAGATTATTTACTCTAAATAAATAAATGTAGGCTTTATTAAAAACAATGATATGCAGTCCTCCTGATACGTGCTACAGTAAAAGTGTCTGATGTATTCTTAGCAGCATCCAAGCTCGAACATTTTGCTTCAGGGACCTTTGTCTGAATTGTAGCAGTAGCTACCAAATTTTGGATTTCAATTTGCAAGTGATGTTTTGGGATGAATCATGCCTCCAAGGGAATTCCACGGGCAGCTCAGGTAAAGCTGGTAGTAAAGGGGCAAAGCCAAACTCCAAACATTAAAAAAAACTCTAAGCTTGTGAGACTAATCTCAAAGTATTACTTAATTAAATGTCAAATTCAGGGTTATCATTGAGGTTTTGAAATAATGCATATGGGATTTAACTACGTAGATATTATAATCTAACACCAAATTTCAGCCTGAGCGCTGAAGTGTAGGAAAACAATTTGGGTTAATTTTGAGCAAATCACCCACCACCCCAAAACCAACCAACCAAACCAAAACCACAAAAATACCCACAAAAAGAAAAAAAATCACCACAAACAACTGAAGGAAAACACCCCCAAACCTACAACCCACTACAAACACCTCAACAATTCTTCCCCCTGATGTTACACACCTTATGCAGTCCTACCTGGAATAATTCATTCTACACTTTTCCGACTGAGAAAATAGCGGGTCCTAGAAAAATCTATTCAGGGTAGTAAATAACTGTATGCCAAGTAATTGAGTTTACTAGATAAACTGGTGGGACCTTTACAGTGTTTCTCATTTAGTTGATTTGCAGGGTGGAAGCCAAGGCATCATTATTCTTAAATCAATTTGGAAAGGTGGCTTTTTATATATGGTTAATGTAGTCCAGGAGCTTGGGGTTTTGTCCCTGTCCTGTCTTTTTCTCCAGCTTTGTAGTAGGAAATAAGTGTAAAATGGTCACAGAAAATGTTTTTCAAAATAAAATGCAAAAATCTGCTCTTAGATTTATCTACTTTATCTATTTTTGTTAACCAGAATTATTGGAAAAATGCTCTTTTCTGAGATGCTTTCACAATACGCTTTGATTAGCAATATTTGTTGTGCAAACACAAGCTTATGAATGATGAAGGAAACCAAAATGCTGTAAAACTCAGTAGTACAAGCTGAGGAAGCAGCAAAGTTTTCTAATGTAAGCTTGTCAAATGGAAAACTAGCTGAAGACCAATCAAGGTGATCTCAGACTGACTTTAATTTGCCATGCAGTGACAAAATTGGGAAATTTGAATATATGAGAATTGTTTTCATTCAAGCTCTTGTACAAGGGCCTAATTACCTTATTTGAAATGCTGAACAAAGGCTACCAGACCTCTATAAAAGACAAACTAAAACTGGCTTGAAAAGGGTAATTGGGGAAACAGAAGGAAATCAGGAACAGAGACTTTGCCTTGATGAGCCAAAATAAAAAGTGAATGGGATTGCTGTTGTGTGACTGAAGCAAGCCCCAAGGAGGGGAAACAGCTCCATAAGCTACAGTCTGAAAGCTACAAAACTTCTTCAGAGTGAATGCTCCTAACCACTATTACAGTAATCACATTGTGAAATAGCCTCCTGGGGGTGGGTGAGAAAAAACCCACCCCACCCAATGTCCCCCAAACCACAACCTTCTCCATTACCTGCATTTAAAAAGCTGTCCATTTAAATCGGCTTCTAACTGCAGCAGCAAGAAACTGGAAGTCCCTTGGACACAGCATATTGCTAACAATTCCCAGCTCGTTCCCAGGAAGCACAACTGAAACGCACCACGTTCAGGGTGAAAGCACCAGCCACTCATGTCTACGCTGTCAAAACACCTTCAATGTCATTAATCAGAGGTTGGCATTATTCATTTTCCCCCATGACCAGGCATATATTTGCAGAGTATTTAAAACTCCCTGGTTTCAATATTTCAGAATGAAAAAGGCTGAGCTTGCAATGCGAAATTACTGCATGGTTGATTAATGCACTGATAAATGATTCCAAAGTCAGCATCCTCCTGCCTGCTGCACAACAGAGCTCTTCAAAAAACCCATTCTGTGTATGGGCCACCACAATGCACACAGGTTCACTGAGAAGCAGCTCTTTTTTGGTAGGATTAATATCAAAGTAAGAAGTCAAGATCAACAGAATGAATGAATGGATTTTGAATTATCTAAAAGAGTAGAAGTGCTCCTGACGTAGTAGCTAAGTTGGTAAAATAATGATTGAGACAGCAAACCACGAAGCATGAAAGCGGTGAGGCCACACAGGCACTCACACACAGTTGTTCATGAAGCAGGAGGTCTCCACATACCTGTTGTGCAAGACATGTTGCATTTGTAGCTGGTGTTAAGCATGTGCTCACAAGAAAGGCCTTGCAGGATGTGACAAACTTTTACTGACACTAGAAAAGCCATGAAAATGTTAGGAGATGAGGCTGTAGCCCAAGCCACGTGTAAGTTTTATAGAGGCATTTGCAGGCACTTCTTTATGCCTACCTCAGCAGTTGCTGTCTTCAACATCCCCTTGTCTAGCTTTTTAAAGGTTCTGAGCATTATTTTCTATAAAACTACTCCTCCCAAGGTCACTTCATCTTTACAGGTCACAGTGACTGATACCTGATTTGGCTGTCCTTTGCGTTGGCCTCAGGTGGCAACTCACACAAATTAAACACGCATCTTTGTACTTGCTTTCCAAAGAAGCAGAATGGATTTTTCCCCATGAACAAATCTCTTTAATCAATCAATTTTCCCCTGTTATGAACATGCTCGGGGGAAAGGTGAGGCCCTATTAGACTGGCAAATAAGCTTTTGGGCACACAAGTCTTTTCTGTCTGATAAAGCAATAGCAAATTCAAGCAAAATGCAGGTTAGAGATAGTTACTCCTCGCTAATGATGTCAACAAGTTATATAACTGCTACTAAAAAAAATAAGACAGTAACAACAAAACCAGTTAGAGATGACCGATGGCAATTGCTGGCCTGTCACAGACTTTCTTTCTGTTCTAACTCCTTATCTTCCCTAGGGCTGCTTATGAGCCAGCTAAACCAAAGAGTACTTTTTCTTGCTTCTTTTCTGACAAGAGACGCTCATCACATGCCCAGCTAATTGAAAGGGTGGGATCTATTAGTACAAAAAAATTTACCATTATTACCATAATACTTACTAATAACTATGCTGACTTCAGTGACTACATTTCTCAGTTCTTCATAATGTAAACTGCTTGCTCACAATCCCACCAGATCATGGTAAAATCAATAAAACTAGCATTGTTGTGAATTATCTAAGAACAAATTCTATAGCTCTCTAAATCAGTCCTTTAGCTACGCATCTAATTAATCATTCAATTTATCATGCATCTGTAATGCTCTGCAATCACTCCCCCATTCCATGTGTTGGGTCCCACCAAGAGCTAATCCCCTATATGCTCTAATGTAAATCCATACAGCTCATATCACTGCTCTTCACAACCCTCCCACCAGTCTAGTTCATACCTGGAGGGAATCCTGCTCATTTTCAACTGTAAGTGGTTAGGCCAGTGCAGTGCTCCCTGGTTGCTCACAGCTGACATCTTTTTTAAATCTCACTGAAGTCCCAGAAACATATTTCATGCTTAACATCAAAATGAGCACATTTGTTTTACCAGTTGAATGATCAGGGCCTATAGAGATACCGTTACTGAGGACAATTACAAGATTAGAGCAGTCTCACATAATATTTAAGAGTCCTAATTGATCATCTCCAAACCAATTTTACTTCCAAAGTGAAACAAAAATAATTTTGAGGAGACAGACTTCTTTGATAGAAAAAATAAAATTGTTTTGTTTTGGCATAAAGACCCTGTGGTTACACTTAACTTTTTTTTTTTGAGGAAAAAAAGCCTAAGCTCCTATTAACAGGGTCTAGACTTATTTTTTTTCTTCTGTTTTGTTTTCAAACATCATGCAAAGGATTAAATTGTGAACACCAAACTCAGTTTCCTCAGATTGGTGCCAGAAATGTTTCTGTAACATGACACCATCAAGATTCACTCAGTAAACAATGAAGCTTCATTTCTTCATAGTTATTTCAGTATGTCATCTAATTGCCATACATTATGACACAACGCAGAACCCCTCTCTAAAGAATTTCTTTCCAGCATTACTGAGCCAATAGGTTAAACAGAAAGAACGAAGTTAAAAAGATATTTGACCTGTTGTCAGGCAAATCCCATTAGTTTTTGCTGTCCCATTTACAGAGAACAGCTATAATTGGCAAGAACCCCTCATTATATTCTGGAAGAATGCATGGCTGGAAAGCAACAGAGTCTAATGTGGCTCTTGGGACTCGACCCATATGCAATTAGAGGTCTGAAAGCAATCACTGGTAATACCACAGGACTCTCACTGGTGAATCCTTTGCTCAGCCTGTGACAAGTACTGTATAACAAACGCATATATCTTACAGACTTGTGCACAAAAACAAACTAAGGAGGGATGCAAACAAGATGGGAGCTGGGAAAAAAAACCCCTATGAATCATATGAGAAGCCTTCAGCATATTTGATCTCTTTATTAAAAAAAAATGTAACTGCAGTTTTAAGATCCATTAGTTACACTGACATTGCTTAACACAGAATCTATTTTCTGCTCCTGCATCTGCAACTACCTGTTGCCCAGTTAATGCTTACTAAGAGTTCACTTCATAAATAGTCAGTTATTTTGGCTACAAAAAGAGTGGAATGAACCAGACAATAGGATGAAGGGGTGGGACAACTGGCCAACAATTCTGATGCCAGCTCACATTTCCCTTTGCCAGTTTTTAGCAACATGAGAAGTCTCTACCTGAGCTGCAAATTAGGTTTATTTTTAAGAGCAAAGATGATAAAAAACTAGACTAAGAGTTTAGGTTTCGACCAGACTAAAAGAAATTGCCTCCTCATAGAATCATAAATTGCCTAAAAATAAATGCATGAAACTAATGAGACCCTGGCCTCAGGGCCAGATTCAAGCCAGCAGACTTGGATTTGCAGACTCAAGTTTAAAATTGTCTATTTGCTGGTGAGCTCATCGCAGGAGAGCGTGCAGCTAGAGGCATCTGGTAAGCAGTTAGACCTTTACAAACTGATGTAGACATTAAAAGCTCAAATAAAACTAGAGGAAAAAAATGCAAAAAAAAAATAGTACAAAATCTTTTAAACACCTCTTTTAGGAATTCAGGGGAAACTACTTGAGGGCTGGGTTATGAGAATTGCATGAGCAGTTGAATCCTGCTTCCTTCTCATATATTTGTCCATCTAATCCCATCTATGATATTCTTAACTGTGCATTGCTGTGAAGGGGAACCACTCAATCGACTCAAGCAAGCAGGGTTTGGCTGCAGTCATTGCTATGGATTAGCTCAGATTCAAGTAGGGGGGAAATGATGAAGGCTAATGAAAGGATTTAACAAAGCTGCTTTCATAAAAGCTCAAAATGGGAGGCAACCAACCTAACGATGCAGCTTGAGACAATAAAACGTTTAGGAAAAGTTTAGTCTTTTTTCTACAAAGACAATATTTAGCTATTGGATCTATTATCTTACCACAATTATTCAACAATATTTGTCCTGTAAAGGGAACCTGTTAGATCTGCCAATAGCTTAGACACTGGCATAAAACAGAGCAAAAAATGTGCTGTTTAGCTGTGACTCTTCAAAGACCGGGCAGCCAATACTCTTTTCTACCTCTGCTTGGGATGACTGAAGAATATCTGAACATCTGCAGTAAAGTTTGTTTCCATGGATACTTTCACCTCTAACACTTCTGTGAACTTGTGTTCCAGTTAAAGTCCCTCTTGTGTTTGGCAGAAGCTGAACGTTTTTATAAAAATAATTCAATAACAAGAGATATTTGTGGAAGTGTTTTGCAATGCTCAATCTTGAGTAATAGAAGTTCAAAGAGAAGCGCCTGTGGCAATAACCCAAATTTCTTTACTTGGAAAAAAATACAAATGAGGGAAAAAATTGCTTGATGGGGTAGAGCTGCTTATAACCATGACATTTTTAAAATAAGGAATGTGGAAAGACTATACCTGATCAATGTATTAGCATGTTGTAGAAAACCACCGGGAAACTTTGAATGAAAAAGGAAAAGAAGGGTATGAACTTTGAGTGGGAAGAATAGATGGAGATGTTTGTTGTTGAGTTGATTGATACATTCTGATGTCTTTAATAATGAACTCGAGAAGAAATCAAATTGATTACCACTTTCTGATCAATTTGTTCCATGCTTTATAGTTTGGGATCATCTCTGTGTTTCATCAATATACGTTATCTGACAACAAAATAAAGATGTGTGTTAACTAGAGCTGAGACTATAGACAACAACTGGTATCTTGCGAGGAACCAGTTGCTTGTCAGACCTCTTGCTCAAATACTGACCAAAATACAGGTAACTGCCCTGAGGTAACTTATATTTGTACCTTACACAGACGATGGAAACATAGTGAGGAGGGACCACAAAGCAATTCTGCTGGATTATACAAGAGAGCTTTTCAGATTGTACTCCCAAACTCCCAGCTCACTGCATCGTCACTGGCAAAGTGAAGACCTACCAGTAAAGCATTTGCTGGTTTTGAGTCTGGTGATTTAAAGGTGCAGAGAACACAAAGAAAGATACCCACCTCCAAATTTTTGCCAATTTGGTAGTCTGCCCAGTTGATGAGCTTCCCACAATGCAGTGATGTGGAAAAAAAGGCAGCATTTCAGCTCAGGGGAATCCCAGAGCAATGAGACAGACAGAAAGGCAGTGACTATGAAGAGAATGACAGCTGTGAAGTGTTATTTTGGGCAACTGTAAAAGCTGGAGAAAGCTTTTTCCTGAAATAAGTGCTTGAGAAGCCCTGGAGTATATGCACACATCACCATTACCACTATTCAGCCTTTGTATCTCACTATATGGACTCTCAAGATACCTCCATCCCACATACTGTTTTCTCCGTGCATTAGACTGGGCGCTGGAGTTTTGATCTCCCTTATGTATGTTGGACATTCCCAAGTGATTTAAGTGACCGGATCTAAATTTTAAGGTAATATTTATTACAAAAGAATAAGAGGCAAGAAAACAGATTAGACACTACATCTGCTTAAAATATAGGTAATGAAATAAGGGAAAGAGGCTTTTTTTTGTGGTAGAGAAGGGCATGGAACTTGGAGAAATGGCTGTTAGACAAAGACATAACTTTTCCTGGCAGTGATTAGACGATAAACTGCTGCATGGAAATTCAAGCAGAAGAGTAGAAAGGCCAACCTACAAAAAGTGCTTCTTCCATAAAGAATACGACTGTCTCTAGTCCTCTATTCAAGGGACATTTCAAGCCTCATATCAACCATTTAGAGTTTTAACTTTACTGTCTGTCTAGATCAAAAATGGCATTTAAGAATTTTTTTTTCTCGTTTCATTTTCATCCAATGGATCTTTTTAATGTTAAGTGGAACAAACCTGCCAGAAACAGCTACAAAAGAAATCAGTTCTTCAGCCACCGTGAAGAAATGCACAAACCAACTACAATTAATTTCAGCCTACCACTGAAGTTATTAAAAAAGGCATCCCATCTGATTTGGTTTAAAAAAGAAAATCAATGACCTTTCTTTGTTCAAAACCATTGAATCAGCTCTCAAAACGTGGAATATACAAGTTTGTATCATTCTTCCTAGCTGTTAAAACAGAAAATGGCTATAGAAGAAACTCTGAAATGCAGTGAGACCTTCAAATCCTCATCCTACTGCCAGGCTCCTCACTAACATGAAGCTGCCTTTCCATGGAAAGTTAGGAACAGTAAATGTGTATACAAGAAATACAGTAAAAAGCAATTAACCCCCCCCAAGTTTTCCAGAAGCAAACCCCTTCTTTCCATAGAGAGGGATGATAAACCTTGTGCAAAGACAAATACCATGGGAGCCTTACCCACTGCTTAGGAGTATCAGTAACAAGTGGAGATACTGGAGGAGATGGTCCACGGTTTTCAGAACCTCTGCTAACATATGTGCTGGCTTTAAACATATGAAAATATAGAGTATACAGCTCCATGTCAGATCTGGAGGTTCAACTTTGACTGGTTTGTGAGAGCTGATAGGACAAAATCCGCAATTTTACATCATAAAGTATAATACAAAGTGCAAAAGAAGCCAAGACAAAAGCATAAAACTAAGTAACAAAACCCCAGAAATCTGCTTTGGGCATGGATCAAAACCAGAAAACTCTATGCTGACAGTGAAAGTTTTGAGTGTTTGGAAACAGGAAATTTTTATAGAAACCGTTTTGCAACTTTAACTATTGCTACAAGGCATTTATTAAAATACATTAGCTTTAAATTATTGCTATAGTAAAATACCACATAAGGTGTAAAAATTCTGATAAATTTTAAAACATGTAAAACCACTGCCTGCTACCTTACATGGTCACTTCCAACCATGCAGATTGGGTTCACATCTATGCCTATTTTATTTCCAGGTCACTTATTTAAAAAGCAAGCCCATGAAAGGATAGGAATGACTTTATGCAGAGTGAAAGAGAATTGGGCCCAGAGGCATTGGTTCACCCAGTTTTAGATAGCAAATATGACCAGTGTGACTCACACTAAAGTCAGTGAGAGGAGAGGAAAATGAGAGTTGTCTGTTTTAAAGTCCAGCATGGATGGACTCTTCTTCCCTTACTGCAGTGAGAATCAGCAGGGAGAGATGCATGGGCTTGCCATGATCCTCTGATCCTCTGGCTTGCCAGGATCAGGCTGACCTGAGACACAGGTTTGTACAACAAGTGAGAGCAGCAACTCATTCTTTCCCAACAGAGGAAAGAGAAGGGGAAATTTAATTCCTCTCCAGGAAAGGCGGCAGATACTAAAAAGGAAGATTTGGAATCTTTGTTAGCAGCTGGCAAGCAGGTGGCTGTGAGCAGTGAGCATCGCTGGCCTAGTCCTGGCCACAATCCTTACCAGCAATCACACGGTCAGATCCTGATATTTACTCTTTTTTACATATTAAAGTTCAGAAACAGACTGTTTGGAGACACACAAAGCATACAAATGTACTGATTCATACTGAAGACACTCGGTCAGTTTGGAGAAGCACATCCATGTGTGCCCATACTCCAGTTTTTGCATATGTGTGACAAACACACCAACAGAAGCGGCCAGGAATTTTTCAGGTTTGTTTGTTGTTATTTTTGTCTAGAAAGGCTAATTTATTGAAATGGAAACCTTTTCTAGGAAAAGATGAATGAGAAAAGTTCCCGCCCTGTTTCAAAAAAGATCTTTGAAATGAGAAAGTTTTATTCTGATGTCCGAAATTAATTTCATTTAGAAATACTCAATTGAAAATGATGGTAAAAATGCAACATGCAAGCAACACAAGTGACTGATCCTGTCTGCATTTTTCATTTTTCTCTTCAGTTTATAACAGTATTGGAGATCTCAGCTTTCTGCTGGAATTCAGAGCAGAGGAAAACATGGAGAGCCAGGAAAAAAAACCCAACAACAAACAACAACCACAACCTCTCACTGTCCAGGGAGATTGACTCCCATCCCAGTCCATTAACTGCAGAGCTATTTTTTTCTGCAGACACAGATTAGACATGGCTTTTCCCCGGTGATGCAGAGAGAGGGCTCCAAGTCAGTTCAACACCAGTGGTAAGGATGGCCCAAGGTTTCGTGAACAACGTGGCACTGAAATTGAGTAGCTGATGTAATGGACATAAAGTTTCTGCCCACATCCCCACCCCACAAGACTTAACAGACTCTACAGTACCCACTTGAGAAGTTACTCCATTTCCAGGTAAGCTTACAGAAAATCAGCCTTGGGGCCCATAAAGAGAAAAGGAGAGGAAAGATGTGGGGGTGATTATAACAGCACCCATTAAAGCTGATTATCACTGATTTTGAAATGTAATAAACCACATCTAAGTCAAAACTGATGCCTCCACCTCCAAAAATGGTCGTTGAAACCAGTGATAACTGAATGGCTGAAACAGAAGACATGCTTTCTAATAATAAAGTGTTATTACAAACCTGGCAAAATGTTGGCTCTTTGAATAGTTAGACCTGGCAGCAAAATAGGCAGAGCAGAAAGTACCTGTACTAGTTCTGAAGAGATGTGTAAGAGATCTTCCTTGGTAATTTACTGGCATTTCCCTAAGAAGATCCCAAATCCTGCTACCTAATGAATCTTAGTTTTCAAATATCTGACTGTAGGCTGTATATAACTCTGAATTGCACACTTACACTTTTTCAAGTCGCTATATTAATTTGATTAGATCCTTTGGTTGTTTTGTTGTTGTTTCTATCCTAATTGCCTTAAATTTATTTATTCTGCTTAATTAAGTTGTGCTTCTCATTGCTATTTCTGAGACAAGAAAAAAATCAACTGATTTTGTGCTTTTCCAGAGAATTCAGTGAGATTAAACACATCAGCTGGGAGCATATTAAATAAAATTGCCAGTGAGATGATGGATATCTACTGAAAAGCTAAAAAGCAGATGGCATTTTTCCTACTCCAAGCATAACAGCAGATAAAACCCAAATTACAACATTCTACAATGCTAAAGTTATTCTAAAAAAATGAGCTCTCCATTTGGATGATTAGCCTATAAAATCAGACACATGTTAAAATAGGGTTCATCTAGTAATGAGACAACTAAACAAGATGACACCAATCTAAAATGTAGCTAGTAAAAAAACAGACTCAGTGCTACACTGACCCTGGGCTGTGCTAACCATTTGTTACAGCTTTATTGTCACAGGACCCACAGGAACAAGCTGCAAAAAATTGCTCCAGTAGTCCCAAGAACACAAAGTTCATAATGCATCTTTGAAACTAAATATACTGTAGTATTTTAATTGAAAGGAATCAAAAGTATATGCTGGCAACCCCCATTTTGTTTTTTTTAACAACAAAATCCATCAAGGAATCCTTAACTAAGAACAGACTTCCCACCTCTGAACAGGAGGACTATGGTCTCAAGCAGTTCCTTAACCATTTCTTGCATTGAAGGCAGCTCTAAAGCTTTCATATAATAAGCTAAGTTTAAAGGACTTTGAACAACAAATTACAACATGCCATGAGAAAGAGGAGGAAAAGTTACTGAAGTGCCTCTTTTGTATACAAAGGTCAGTGCTTCTGATGTTGGAGACTAAAAGACACTGTTGTACCCAAACAAATCAGGAGATGAGTGAGGATTTCAAGGGAAAGGAATGTCTTTGCTCAAGTCCAGTTAAAGTAGGAGGGAGCTATACTATTGGCATTCCATCTTTCTTTCAGCAACTACTGAATTAGTATAGTGGCCCACTAATAGCTCTTGAAGATTTATATGCCTCAGATATGGGAGGAATGTGGTGGTGTTGTCCAGAAAGCCAACGTTACGAATAAGCATCAGAAAAATCTCTGGAGCACACCAAGATTACTACTTTACTATCTTCAAAGAGAAATGTAAAAACAGAGCAGTTCATGCCATGTTCAAAATAAAATAGTAAAGAGCATACTCCTGGCACCATGTGAATTCTCTCTACAACACACAGCTTCCGGTAGCCACAGTGCCAGCTGGGGTGATGCTCACACTTAGCTAACTCCCTGTCTGTATAAATGTTTCCACCCAGTGCACCTCAGCCTGTCTCTGCACATTGGTGTTTGTGCTGCTCCTGTTCACTAGAGAGGCACACAAAAAGTGGTGAAGAAAGATTAGCCTGGAAGAAAGATTAGCCTGGCAAGTTTTCAGTTGCTTTATGATTCAAACACTTGTTTTTCTTACAGCACAAAATTATTGATCTGAACTCCTTGCCCATCAAGCAGAGAGCATTTAGACCTGATTGCACATGTCTGTTTTCTAATCAGTCTTTGTTCTAATTTGCTTGATTATTCAGAGCCCTTGTACTCTAAATTCAACACGCTCAAATCCAACTTGGCATAAATTGATTATTTTTCTATCACTCCAAAGACAACTGCTGGCAACCACGTAGATATCACTTACTTGTTTATAAAATGCCTCCAGAACCCTGAAGAAAGAGTGACTGGAGGCTGCTTCTAAATTACTAGAAGTGGTAAGGGATATCTTCCTAGACAGTTACAATTCAGAGAAAGCTGGAAATTATTTGTGTGCTCCCTTGTACAGCCACTCCCCCTGCCTCGAGCTTTACAAGTCTGCCTTAATTCACACATGACCTAACCCTGCAGGCTTTCGGGATGAAACTTTCAATACTGTTTGACTTGGAGTCAAGCTCAACCTGAGCAAATTGCCTTCAGGATAAATCTCTACAGCAGCAGCAATACTGGCAGGCTGCAAAGATAGCCGAGAGGAGTTTTCCCACCAACAATGAGACCAGGCAATAACTCGGTGCTTACTGGCTTGTGCAAAGGGAGAACATTTTCATTTCCTTTCCAGGCTGAGCACTCAGCACCACAAGGAGAATGGAATTCTTTTTCCATCACACTTGCAAATAAATGGTTTTGCTAGCAGCAAAACTGAAACTTTTACAACATTTTGAGCCAGCCTATAATGAGAATAATTTTTTAGTATCTCACATAAAAACTACAGGTAGAAGTTGTGTCTTTATATATGCAAATAAAAAATTCTTGAAGAATCCTGAGAGCCATCTGGTTTGGTTTTTTTTTTTTTAATTCCTCTGGATGATCACACTTTTATCGTAAGATGAAAGCAACTGCAAAGCAATTACATTTACGGTATACATATTCTTTGGTAGATACATTCAAAAAAGAAGCTGGGATTCTTACTCCTAAACTCACACATAACCATTTTACCAGAAGCACCCAAATAACTTCAAATGTATAAATATCACTGAACCTACCAATGGGCCCTGTGTCCCTGTACATTTGTGTGTCCTACAGGAGTTCTGTATTTGAACAGGGGAGTGCACATTCGAGCTGTGCATTATTCACTGAGCAGTGACAATGTTGGAAGCTCTGGGGTTTGATAGAGAATGAGTAATGAAGCTGGAAAGCTGATATGAATGATTCATCTATTACTGCCACTCGATATATGAAGTACTTTCCATACTAGAAACCCATGCGTCTTAACTACATTGCAATTACACCATACATTATGAGAATTCTCAGTCACACCTTAAACTCTTTCCTATGCAAATGAGTAGTTATTGGACCATTTCCACACTTAAATAAGAGGTACCTGCAGTTACATCATTCTTACCCCAAAAGAGGGTTTTTTGGACTGATGTAAGTATGACCATGCTGTGTAGATTAGCCATTTTATCAACAGACAAGGACTAAAGAGTGTGCCAAGAATGTATGGCATAGGTAGTCACAAAAACATGCAACCATATGGCACTGTAAGAGTGCTTATAAAGTAACACAAAGTACTAAACACTCATACATGAACTGGGCTGAGGCAGAACTGGCCTTTCCAAGAACTCCAGACGCAACATATGTTTTTGATAATTTCCCAAATATAAAATGAATTAACAATAGCATTTCCTGTATACTCTTTGAAATCTACACTATGATTCTTTGATTTCTCTTAAGAAAGTTCCACACAAATGAGAAATAACTATTAATTACTTTTTTCCAATCAGCCTGAATAAATTGTGTGGCAATATACCTGACTGTTTATGATTAATGAGTATCAATCAGAAAGCCACCTGGGGTTAGCACTCACAGTCTAATGGCTCCCTAAGTCCTTGGCACTCACCACTTGCATGTGCTTAGCTTGTAGGTACTGACTGTTCCACTGACTTACTATTTGGGTAAAGCTGCATTTATTCTGTACATAAATACACCTCCATCTTCATGGATAGAGAAGCCATTAAATATCAGGTTAATTTTAATCCCGCTCAGAAAAGTAATAATGAAAATAGACGAGTCAAGAACAATGATAATTGAGGCATTTATAGCTAAATATTTGATCCATTTTATAAGTACAATAGCATGACTGGCTGGCCAGAGGGTATTTTGGGGTAGAAGGAAAGAGGCTACCTTTTTGAGAACAACACCTATGAAACAGTGGGGCATAAATAATGTGGGAAATGAATTTACTGAATTCTCCTCAGAGAGTTCAACTGCCCTTACACAGAATACTGCATTTCACCATCACAGCAGAAAGACACTTATTCTGGCATATCAGAGTGAACTGCAGGAGGATGATCAGTGGCATCACTCAATAGAAGATAGTGATATGAACATTACATCCTTAGAATTAAGACTAAGTGCCCTGTAGGAAGAGGTACTCAATGAGGCACCAGCCATTTCCCTTCTCTGCTGGACCCCTGTCTACCCACATGTACCTTATCTAACCTCCTACAGCCCTGAGGCATGTCCTAACTTGAAAGGCATTGTAGGCTCACAAATCATAATTTATGAGCAGTATTTCTTTTAGACACACTGGCATTAATTCTATCCTGTAGTTCTGATTACATCATATTTCTAGGCAAGACACAGAACACAAGTACCCTTTGAAGCTGTGGAATACCTGCTCCTGGTGTTTTACTCACAGGCTTACTGCTCATTCTGTTGAGATTGTGTAATCCCTATGACTTCCATTACTACATCTCACCAATTTTCAAATTTTCAGCCTTTGGAAAAAGTCACCCTTAAATGAAGTGCAGAGTAAAAAGACCTGGCTCCTCTTTGGGAAAATTCAGCAGGTACACATCCTGCTCTCCTTCTTGAATTACCTTCAGAGAGAGTAGAATATGACCCTTCGAGAGAAGGCTTGTGATTGCAGCATCTAGATAATGTTACCTCTCTTCTTCATAAGTGGTGAAGAATTGATGAGCTTGACTAAATTAACTTACTTCAACTTCAGTACTTAATAGCAAAGAAATTATTCTCACTGGAGCTCTATTCAGTGATATACAGATACAGTCAATAACTCATCAGTAAATGCTAGCTCAAAAGTTGTCTAAAATCACTGTCTCAAAATATGCATATTTTGCATGGAATACAAGTGTGCCTTTTGGGTGGGATTTCCAGAGTTGCTAGCATCAAGATAACTTCACCTCCACTCCTGCCATTCCAGTTTTTACACAGGTTTCTCTGCAAGAACACTTGGGCCAGTGCTAGCTGTTACAAGTCCAGAACCCAGGATTGCTTCACTCCTGGCAAGTACCTTTGTCACTGGAATATAGAGTTATATTCCTGTATTCTTAGTCCAGCTCTGTCATTTGCCCTCTTCACTCTTGTACTGCTTGCAGCATGGTGGCAAGAGGCAATTTATTATGGTGCCTGTAAGACACACTTCTGGACATGCAAAAATGAGAGATAGCTCCAAGTCTCCCACTTTCTCAGTGCATCCTTTAGGTCATTTATATAAATTGCCATTGTCTACTTTAAGAGAAAAGTATCCAATTCCCCATAACCAGAAAGACAAAGGAGATGTTAAGAAGCAAGAGCTCTTAGACTGTAACTTTCCAACATATCCAAGTCAAGATGCAGGTAAGCACTTCTACCTGGGAGAAAGATACATATCCTCTTTCTGAAGTAACTTTCTTTTGGTTAAGAAAAGAATGCTGGTATTTGCATCTTCCTGCATGCTTAGGACACACCTCATGCCTCTGGATTTCAAACACATTTACAAGCCTTACTGCCACCAAAAACAACTTTTCCAAGTGAGGAAACATAGGTGCCTAATTTGGTATTGTGACTAAGATACCAAGGGCTGAGTCAGTGGCACTGGTTGATAGAGAAAGAATTGGACTGCAGATGTCCCAAGACCCTGCTTGGTCTTGAACACCACCACCCTCCTACTCAGCCCTGGGGCTGTGCTGTCAGCAGCTCATCGACTGTTATGCCAGAGGCATAACTCAGCCTCTGCTTTTCCCATTGATAGCTCCAACTAGCTTTTTGGAACATTAAGAAGCAGAGGGGACAAGGGAAAATTCAAAAGATTGTCTTGCCCTTCAGCAAGCTGGCCCAGATCCATGGAAATCAACAAAACAAAGCTCATTTACAGCACCAAAAGCTTGTACCTACTGTTTGTTGAATGTTCTTAACCTTCTAAGATATCAAACTATAAAAATTCTCTTCCCTCCCAATAGTCCAGAGTGTAGATAAACCTCTCCATGTACACACCGCTTTACAACACAAAGTACACTTCATGCAACACTATACACTTAGGCTGCTGTTTGGTGAGGAAGGCTCATGAATGCAATGGATGATGAACTGCCTGTACTGGAGGAACCAGAGCTCAATTATATTGACTTCCACGGAGTAACGATTTTGTCCAAGGTGTTTAAGGTTAGTCATGTGTGCCTTGCTGAACCAAAGCATCAGAGACGAAAATCATCCATCATTTATATGTCTTGGGCTTTCAGATCAGCTAATCTTTGTCTGCAGCTCATGTCCAGCAAACAAACCAACCTATGTGCTATGCTTCTTGTGCAATTTCCTCCTTATGAAAGTGCCAGCAAAAACAATGGTTTTGTTTGCTTTGTTTCCATTCAATTATTGACATGAAAGAGCTCTGTTTCCCGAGATCTCCACCAAGTTCAACCTGTTAGCACATGCTGAGGAATTTATTTAAAATGTGATGTAAAACACAAGTCTATTAACCCAAATAAAACAATCATTAGGTTACAGTTTTTTGCAAATTACACAGCTTAAAAAAAAATGATTTTTTTTTTAATCCTTCCCTACTAGCTGAAAAGAGAGAACAAAATGGAGGACAGTGGGAAGATGAGGAGAAAGATGGTATCCGTCTATTTTCCAGATTAGAAGCAAATGAAAAGATAGTGGTGGCAGGCGGTGCCACACAAAGATCAGAGTGAGTTCTGCCAGTTTCCACCCTGCAGTTGTGGAACATGGATGAAGAGGGGTGAACTGCTACCAAACTGCAGACTCTGAATACTTCTATTTTCGGCCTGTCCTAGTACAAGAACAGAAATTATTACTTCAACACTAGCCAGATTCAAATGACACTAAATGTCAATGTCGGTTGTTATTTTTTCCTTGCCAGAAATATGCCCAGTTAACATAGGTCATACATTTAACATGTAGATGAATTAAATAATTAGCTAGCTAATGCAAATATCTTGACACTATTAACCCTGCAGCAACTAGACACTGGTTTGTACAACAGAATTTAGACCTGCTCCTCCCACTTTAGAATCACAGAATCAGAAAATCACGGGGGTTAGAAAGGACCTCGAAAGATCAAGTCCAACCCCGCTGCAGCAGCAGAAACACCTAGGGCAAATCACACAGGAACACATCCAGATGGGTCTTGAAAGTCTCCAGAGAAGGAGACTCCACAACCTCTCTGGGCAGCCTGTTCCAGTGCTCCATCACCCTCACAGTAAAGAAGTTTTTTCCTCATGTTGAGGTGGAACCTCCTGTGTTGTAACTTGGTGCCATCTCCTCTCATTCTATCACAGGGCACCACTGAAAAGACACTGGCCCATTCTTGACACCCACCCTTCAGATATTTATAGACATTAGTAAAATCCCCTCTTAGCCTTCTCTTCTCAAAACTAAGCAGCCCCAGATCTCTCAGCCTCTCCTCATATGACAGATGTTCCAGTCCCTTAATCATTCTTGTCACCCTCAGTTAGACTCTTTCCAGTATATCCCTGTCCCACTTGAACTGGGGAGCCCAGAACTGGACACAATATTCCAGATGTGGTCTTATGAGGGCAGAGTAGAGGGGGAGGAGAACCTCCCTTGACCTGCTGGCCGTGCTGTTCTTAATGCATCCCAAGATACTATTGGCTCTCTTGGCCACGAGGGCACGTTGCTGTCCCATGGATAAACTTGTTGTCCACCAGGACTCCAAAGTCCTCCCCCATGGGGCTGCTTTCTAGGACATCAACCCCTAATCTATATAGGTGCACACCGTTTTTTCTCCCCAGGTGTAGGACTCTACACTTATTCTTGTTGAACCTCATTAGGTTCATCCTTGCCCAGTTCTCCAGTCTGTCTAAATCTTGCTGAATGGCTGCACGGCCTTCAGGTGTATCAGCCCATCCTCCCAGCTTTGTATCATCAGCAAACTTGCTGAGGATACACTATCCCTTCATCCAGGTCATTGATGAAGATGTTGAATAAGACTGGGCCCAGTCTGACCCCTGGGGAACACCACTAGTCACAGATCTCCAACTGGACTCTGCACCATCAATCACAACCCTCCGGGCTCTATTGTTTAGCCAGTTCTCAACCCATCTCACTGTCCACTCTTCTAACTCACACTTCCCGAGCTTATCCACACGGATATTATGTGAGACAGTGTCAAAAGCCTTGCTAAAGTTGAGGAAGACAACATCCTCTGTTCTCCCTGCATCTATCCATTCTGTCACACCATCATAGAAGGCTATCAGATTAGTAAAACATGTTTTCCCCTTGGTGAATCCATGCTGGCTACTCCTGATAACCTTCTGTTCTTCCATGCGGTTAGAGAGGACCGCTGGAATAAGCTGCTCCATCATCTTTCCAGGGATGGAGGTAAGGCTGACAGCCCTGTAGTTACCTACAGGTAACTATAACTGGTCCTGTTTCTTGCCCTTCTTGAAGACTGGAGTGAGAATAGCTGTCCTCCAGTCCTCAGGCACCTCTCCCATTTTCCAGGACTTTTTAAAGATGATGGAGAGCGGTCTAGCAATGACTTCTAGCAGCTCCCTCAGCACACATGGGTGCATCCCATCAGGGTCCATGGATTTGTAGATGTCCAGTTTCCTTAATTGATCTTTAACCCAATCTTCTTCAATCAAGGTAAAGCCTTCATCACTCCTGACTTCTGTGGTCTGGAAGGTTTGTGAATCCTGAGGGTCAGCCTTAGCAGTAAAGACCAGGCAAAGAAGGCATTAAGTAACCCCACCTTCTCCATATCCTCCATTGCCAGGGCACCTGCTTCATTCAGCAGTGGGCTCACATTTCCTCTGGTCTTCCTTTTACCTCCAATGTACTTGAAGAAGCCTTTCTTGTTGTCCTTCACTTCCCTTGCCAGTTTTAATTCTAAGGAGGCCTTAGTTCTCCTTGTTGCATCCCTACACTCTCTGACAACATTCTTGTATTCTTCCCAAATGGTCAACCCCTTCTTCCATGATCTATAAACTTCTTTCTCTCTCAAGTTTGTTCAGAAGTTCCCTGCTCAACCATGCAGGTCTCCTGGCTCTCTTACTTGATTTCTTACTCTTCGGGACACTTTGATCTTGAGCTTGGATGAGGTGGTGCTTGAACGTTAATCAACTCTCTTGGACCCCCTTTCCTTCCAGTACCCTATCCCATTAGATTTCTCCAAGCAGTTCCTTGAAAAGGTGCAAGTTGGCTCTTCCAAAATCCAGGGTTTCGACCCTGCTAGATGCTTGGTACCTGCTGTACATTATTCTGAACTCTACCATCTCATGGTCACTACAACCAAGGCTGCCCCCAACCTTAACATCTTCTACCAGTCCCTCTTTGTTTTTCAATACTAGGTCTAGTAGTACACCTCTCCTTGTTGGCTCCTCCACCACTTGAGTCAAAAAGTTATCATCAATGCACGGGAGGAACCTCCTGAACTGTACCTGCCTGGCTGTGTGGTCTTCCCAGCAGATATCAGGGTGATTGAAGTCTCCCATGAGGACCAAGGCCTGATTGTGAGGAGACTCTCAGTTGTCTGTAGAAGGCCTCATCACCATCTCCATCTTGATTTGGTGGTCTCTAATAAACACCCACAACCTTGTCCCCCATATTAGCCTGCCCCTTAATCTTTACCCATAGGCTCTCAACCCACTCTTCATCTTCCCCCAGGGAGAGCTCAATACATTTCAGTTGCTCTCTCCCATAAAGAGATAAGGACTTTCTGATAGTTTATATTTTGAGGTGTTTATCACAAATTTCTGACCTGTTTTCCAAATACAAACTCTGCCATGATTTCTCTAAAGCAAACTAACAAAACCAAACAGACCAAAACTCTTTATTTTTCTAGAGTCTCTATTCCCTACAGAGGCTCTGAATAAGCATCTCCTGAACTGACTGCAGCTCTGTAGCTATGTAAAACTCACCTGCAAAGTCAGGACCTCAAGGGGATCAGAGATTCAAGAAGAGACAGTATGCAAAGAAAACAACAAGTTTAGGAAGAATGAGAAGGCAAGGGAGCTACCAAGAATAAATCCTTCTTGCATCTGAAAAATTGAAATTGCACCTTATTCCAAGACTGGCTTTCTTTTTATTGCCAACTGAAACAACTTCATTGCCTAGGCAGAAGGTGTCTCACCTTATCAGAAGTTGTCCTGAATGCCCTGCAGATGCACCTGTAATCAATAGTGTTCAAGCCTTCCTTGCTGTGAACAAAGCACAGTAGATACGGGACCCAGCAATTGCCATGTCATTTGCCAGGTCTGTGCTTAGGCTGCTCTCTTAAATAATTAAAGATGAAAATGGGTCTCTGATACAGCTTCTGTGTTGGTAATCACTTACAAAAAATTGGAAAATTTGGTAGTTCTTGAAAGCATACCTTCCTTATTAATTGAGAAAAGATGACACAGGATGCAGTCTAAAGCATTGTAAACTTATTCTTGCTACAATTTCCCTAAAAAGATGCTACCTAAGGATTTTGAAAGTTATTTGGGAGCTAAAAGATTGTTGAAATAAAACTTTTGTTTAAGGCAGCATTAATGTGGCCCTATAAATTAGCACAAGATGGAAAATAAGTACTTTGAAATTGAACTAATTTCTTTGGAGTTTGTTTTTGTTTGGTTTTATCCTGATACAGAAAACCTGAATACCATGCACTAAAGAGCTGCTATATTTAGGTAGAACCCTGCCTAGATATCTCTGCTAGTTATTAATGCTGTTGGGCATGACAAAATACTGTATCAGATTTGTCTACGTTTGCTATTCTCCTCATTTAAGTCATTTGGGCTGAAAATTTTCACATAGAGATTTTGCCTCAAGCTCAATCAGTTAGAAATATTTAGGCAAGAGGGAAGCAATTGTTGCTGAAGAAAGAGCTCAGTGACTATAAGCTGCTTCCAACTCCTGGCCCAGCTTCTTTCCCAAAATAAACTTGAGTTTTCCCCCCTACTTCTCCTACACCTATTCTGGGGAAAGAACTTTAAGCTTAGCAGGGAGGATCAGTAGATACCCAGAATCACATTCTCTTGGAAAATCCATCCAAATTTTGGCTTTGAATTTTTTTTGTTTTACAAACTTAAGGGGGAATTACTAGCTTCATTAGCCTAATCTTACTCTTACTAATGCCAACAGAAAGACTTCCATTCTCTTCCATGGGAGCAGACTGTCTAGTTTCATCAACACTCTCATCTCACATTCAGAATAGTCTTTCATTTGAAATAATTCACTGTAAAAAGATCACAGCTACAGGTATTAGATACTGAAGACAAGGGAAATCTTCCTTTTGTTTCAATGCATTTTAAAGAGCCAAGATTGTTCCATTAGTTTTGTAAGATGCAAGGACCAGAACTTTTAAGAGAAACTTAAGATCAACAATGCCTTTAATGAAAGCTGCTATAATCTACCCACCCTTTATGTTGCTGTCTCTCTCACTTATGCAAAGGCCCTTGACTTCAAGACTACAAATTTCCAGAAATCCCAGGCCAACAAGCCACTTTCATTACACATTTACAAGTAAGACTTTTCCCATCTGCTGCATTGCTCTTGTGTTATAAAGCCACAGGATTGTTATGAAGATCCATACTTAGATTTTTTTTCTTTTCAGCTCCAAATGTGAAAGGGTGTTTATGACTACTGTGAGTTAAACTGTAAAATCCTAATTGGCTAATGACTTTAACACCCCAAACCCCTTCAAGCTTTAGGATGAAAGCTACCCCTTTACCCTCTATGTCCTTCCAAGAGGAGTGAAGGAAATCAGCCTCTCTGCTGTTTCAGAGACATGTGAGGCCAAATCCTCCTGCTAAAAAAGCATCTTCATGGAAAGTGGTAGCCATTTTATCGTGAGGCAAGCAGGACTAGGAAAAATTGCCAGAGTCCTGTTGTTCCTCAGTTAGGAAGAAAATGGGCCAAGGCTTCACAGTGTTTGATTACACCCCACATTGGTGTTGTACCATGGACTGAAATTTCATCTGTGCTTTTGAGGAAGAAGCTATGGAGATGGTTTTCAGTCCCCTAACTTCCACTTGCGGGATTTTTTTCTGTTAATTTTTAGTTTTCTAATGGTTGCCAGGATGAGCTCAGCTGCTCCAGCGACACTTTTTCTCCCTGCTGGTTGTAGCAGTTCAACAGTAGGCAAGGTTGAATATTAAACACAATTAGCTGTTCCACACAAAGATTAATAACAGCTATCTTCTGTTTAGTAGAAGCCCCCGACCATTAAAAAACACTTCTGAATGAAAGGACTCACAGCCAGGAATAAAAATTTCCCTTGTTGTTGTTAGCAAGGGACATATACTCATTCAAATCTAGCACTATGTGGACAAAATGTGAACAGTAGGAATTCAAAAGCCATTCACAGAGCAAACAAAAAAAAAAAAACACACAAAAAACCCAGCAAAAACCCCAAACCAGCCCAAACCTGGCATATCAGTTTAGAGCAACTGTTTGGAAAACAAAAATCAAAAACATTTTGGGTTGGGGTAAACAGGTGTCTGCTAGAGTTAATCACAACCCCCTCCACCCCAGGGAAAATCGTGTTATATTTTTACATGATTTAAGGAAATTTAGAAGATATTTCTAGCTAGAGAACACCAACTAACCAGCCCTCAGAAGTTTCAGGTTTCCAGCTCAACAGATACTTGTTTTTGCATTGACAAGGTTTCTACAGAAAAGCTGGTTTGGGAGCTTTTTTGGAGCATCCCTGCACCCTACCTCAACACTGTATTTCTGGCTATCGACCTTACCCCACTCAAGCACAGATTACATACAAGTGTTTGGTTCAACTTTTTTCTCTACCAACATCTGTTAAGACTTGGGGACTAAATTATAGTTTGACATTGTTCAGCCATCCGAGTTCAAAGTTGTTGTGAGTTCCTGGCACGATCATTTATCATCTGTGGCCGATTATTTCCACCCCCACATGCACACATTCATTAACTTCAGTTCTATTCTTTTTATGAATAATACTTGCATGTTCCTTAATATGCTTCCTCTTTATAGTAAAAGAGTGCTTATTTTTAAAACATTAATTTCTATATAGGCAATGTGATAGCTTCCTTTAAAAATAAAAAATGAAATGCCTGCTCTCCATGGAACGGCAGAAGAGTAGAGAGAATTTACAATGAGACTTTGAAAGGGGAAAAAAAACCTTGAAACTGGAAATGGGATGTAAAAAATATAGATACTTCTGCAGCATATCTTGATCAGGAGACATATTTGTTTATTTAACATCTAAGGCCAGGTACCAGTTTGCAGACATCTGTAGTGTCCTGGTGAAATAAATGAAGCTGAATCAAATTATACCAGCTGATGATAAAATCTCAGGTGCTGACAAAGCACAACACCCTCTGAACACTACTGCTCAGCTGCAACATCCCTGCAAGCCTCTTTAGTCCAGGCATCCATACTCCAGGTCTTAATTATACCAGGTAGTTCATTCACATCTTTGATGTAGAAATGTAAGCAAGTGAATCACTCTGCAAATCACATCACAGAGTGAGCTCAACAAGCAATTGCCCCACTCTTATGGAAAGGACACAGTTTTCAGTGCATTTTTGCCTTGTTATTAAAAAAAGGCAAGCAGTATCATTCAGTTACTGGCTTTTATTGGGACAGTGGTGGGACATGGGGAAAGGTGGCCTCTGAGCAGGTGGTCACTGTGGTTGGTGTGAAGGTCTCAGGAGAGAAAGAAAAGCTTGCAGGCTCAGGCTGGTGCTTGCAGGCACAGTGTAGTGCTGTTGTCAGGCAAGATGCTGCTTTGTGCTCATATTGCTTTTCAGTTATCATGCCTGGTGCATTCAGAGGGAATATTAAAACAGATAACGAGCAGTGCAGATCACCACGATGTTGCTGCTGTAATTCAATGCCAAAGATCTTTGCCTTTCTCACTCATGAGAGTTGTTCTTGTTAGTGTTACTGCTATGCAGAGCTTTCCCATATCCTTTGCCTTACGAAGTCCGAGACTTGTTAGCGTTGGGGAAAAAGAAATGAAAAAACAAACAAAACCCACAAAAAACCAAAACCCAATTTGATTTAAGGATTAAATGTGACAACCTATCAGACAAGCTTGACAAATGATTAAACGTCTAGCTGTTTTTCTCGCCAGGTTCCAATTGGGGATCTAGGGAAAAAGTGTTTCTTTTAGGAACAAATTTAGGAGTCTCATTCAACCAAAGAGAGGGAAACCAAATCCTCTGGCCCCAAGCCCTAGGGGGATTCATTACCATGCAAAATGGCTGATGAAGCAAGTCTTCAAAATGGCTTTCACTCCCAGAAGCACCTCATTAGTAGCACAAACTGTCATGATAAAGAATTCAAATGCACTCAATGCAACCAACCCTCTTAATAGTGCCAGGCATAGTTTCTTATGCTAAATAAAATATTCTCTCAGCTGCAGCAGCAGAACATACTTTCAGAATCACAGTATTTGTGTAACCCCATCCTATCAAAGTACATTTTTAATATCAGCTGAAGGAAAGGAGTTACTCTCATTGCTGGTAGTTTCCACCATAAAAGTGGATATAATTTGATTCTACATAAACCACACACTGCAACTCTTCTGGAAATATAGAACTTCAAATATGACAGAAAGCACTCAACAAAATCCACAAAAACGCTCATGTATAATTTTAAAGTTAATTACTTGAAGCCATGTACCAACTGCTTTCTCTCTAAACCCACTATTTTACACACACTTTTACCTTTAACACAATCCTCAGGTTAATACTACTCACCCAAAAAATTTATTTTAAGCTCATACCCAAGAAATTCCCTGTACTACAAAGTGTGCTAGTAGCTAAAGATGATAGAGAATATTTCAAGATTTCATATTATAGCTGCTCTTATTCAATGGGAAATTGGTCAAAAGTTAATAGCAGTAGCATGCAAGCACACTGATATGAAGGAATAGGATTTACACCACAGAAGAACAATGGATCCAGTTTAATCAAGAAAAACATTCTTAGTTCTCAGGCCAAAATATTAAACTCCTTTAGTTTGGAGACTTCAGGAATCTGACAGTTTTTTATAGCTCCTGCTATAGTACTACACCTGGAAGTCTGTATTTTAACCACATGTAATTGTAAAAATATCAGCAGGGTGCAATCTTGAAACCTGTTGGCTGCAGCCTTGGAGCACAGTGAAGGAAAGCAATCCATACAAAAGACTCAGTGTCAGTTTTGCTCTGCAGGGTTACAAGAAGGTCTTTAGAGAGCCTAAGACTTCTGTTATTAACAATGGCACGATTCTGTGCAAAGCCCAAGACACCTACTTTGTTTTGAGAACATCTATTTAATCCCAAGGAGCAATTCAAATTGGCAGAACTCTTTCTTTTATAAAGGTAACTGGCACTGCAAAAACCATTTATGCTCCTTGGCAAGAAATACAGCAGCTCCTGAAGCAGCTCACTGCAGTGGTAAAACCTGTACGGTGATGCTCTGCACAGAACTCTTCTGATCTAATGGAAAGCTTTGAGGAAATAAACCTGACAAGGTCCCATGGTATAACTGTGGATCCCGGAGGAAATATTGCTGGTTTTGTAGCAAAGTTTATACTAACCCATATTCAATTACTTGGCAACAAAGCAACCAAACTCAAATAGTGTTTTAGACTATGAAGCATTTAAATCCAAACCTAGCTACTCAAGCTAGCAGATTCAAACAGGGTAATATAATTAAGGAATAAGCTGTGAGACTGTGCAAAGATGATCCAGGTGTGAAAACAGCTAATCAAAGCATAGTTTCTCTAAGTTACAGTCATGGTTATGTGAACCTGAGGTAAGTTCCATAAGGCCAGGAAATTACAAACTGCTTACTACTTCATTAATCCACTAACTGCCTACTGGAAAATAAATCAGTCAAATAGCTGAAAATCTGAGCTAATGGGCCTTTAATTGTCTTTCCAAACTGCCATCGCATTTGGACCAAACAACTTTCACTGCCATGCCACAGAAATAGATATTCTCTGAATTGCACATAACAGCTGGCTTCAGAAGCTTTGATACAAAAATTTCTCTTGTGATTTATTCCTTCCATCCGATAATAATTTCTGAGGGAAAGCAGAACTATTGGCCTTCCATCAAAGAAAGCTAACATAGTTGTAATTATTTCAGAAAGAAAGATTATGTAGATCACTAGCTACACTTGCAAGTCCGTGTCTTGAATTGCTGGCGTGATTGATGCTGAAGGTGTCTGGCCTCTCGCATCTCAGCATGTAACATGGAAACTGCAATTGCAGGGAGCAGAAAGGCTGATTTCAGGGATCTTGGCTTTCAGTCACTCACTTGTTTGGGGCTGCAGAACTTTGGTACAATCCTCTTACTGGCTATGCACAAAGGAGACTGCCCACATTTCACACAAGATAATCAGGCTAGGTAAGATTTTTCTAGCTTGGAAGAGAATGTTAGCCACTGTAATTACTCTGGATTTTAAAAAAGAATGAAAGAAAAGCACCACCCATGAGGATGACAGCCCAGAATTAATTTGTGAGAAAGAGCCTAACTTCAGCTGCCAGTCTCGTTAAAACACAGCATCATCACCACCAGACAGAAGCGCATTTTATTCTCCCTCGAGACAGGCATATTCCTGAGATCAAGTGCCAACGGCTCTTTAATTGCTGAGGTGGACATTCAAACCCAAGGCTGAGCCAAGCTCCTGCAGAACAACTCTTTTCATTCACTGGAAAATGCTAAGTCCCCCAGTCTGGGGTGAGGGGATGGCAGTGGAAACGGTGAGCCGAGAATCAAGCTCCCCTTTGGAGCTGGGCTTCATTACTGTACTGAAGGGAAAGTAAGCCCCTTGTACACCTTAAATCTCTTGTGTAAGTAACTGGCAACACCAGACCAGATCCTGATTCAGTACAAATTCAAGCACTTCATTAACTCAGTACCTGAAAGTCACTATTAATACTTGCACACAAAGTTCTTATTTGAGTGGAAAAATGGCTATATCATCTCCATATTCAAAATAGCATCTCTTACATTTCTTAGTATATAATGATGCCTGAGATTTATTGTAAAAGTAAAGGCCACTATTATAATGACTTTAGTAAAAGTCACGAAGTATTGTGGAAATGAAGAACTGCAGAGTCCTCTGGCACATTCGACTCAGGAATAGGCGCTATATTTGCAAGTAAAATCAGTTTAAGATATTATGCAATCGAATGAATAATCAAAAAATGCTCATTAATGCATCAAAGGATGCTGATATAGCAAAATGCTCTCCTCTGACCTTCATTGTTTTCATTGTCCATTTTGACTGTTTCTTGTCTCCTGCCAAACAATCAATTCAGCCTTTGGAATTATTCTGCCACACACCCCCCTTTTAGCTATTTCCACCATCCATTACAATGTTCTTTTATCCTTCTTTATGTGGGGCCTGAGCAGTGGTGGGATCTTGTGAATTATCCCTGTTTCACTGTCATAAGAGGTTACCTAGATCAAGGTGAAACTATTTTTGTGGGCAGTTATGTAGAAGCAAGGAAAAAGGACAGCATTCATTTGCCCTATCTGTATCACACACATCAACTGCATGGTTGTCTGTAGTTTTTAGGGCCTGAAAACAGTGATCCAGACGATCCCTGCTTAGTCCTATGCATCCCTCCTCCACACATACAAACACTGAACCACAGGCAGACTCCCTAAACCAAACACCTCCTGGTGCAAGCAGGCTGGCTGCTGCTGGAGGTAGGACTGGCACTACATACTAGGTATGTCTTGAAGCCTTCCCCAAGCCTTGATGGAGTAAGTTGGTTATATTAACATGCTGGCACTTTACTGGCATCCAAAGCAAAGCGCGAACAAGGATTAAAAAAATTTATGGCAGAAGCCAAAACATTTGGCACCCTGCTAACGAGACAATAGAACTATTATGATTCATACCACAGCTGTCAGCATCTAGATGCATTCTTCCATGCTTTGGTAGGCACTCTAAAGACCAATTCTACCACAGAAATGAATAAACAAACACAACCAAAGCTTCATTAACCTCCCCAAACCACAAAACACCACTTCTGACACAACACAGCAAGAGGAAGGTAGAACAAACTTCACTTGAGCGCCGAGGTCTAAAATGGCATCATGGGGATTTCCAGGATCACTAAGTGTTGAGAACATCTCAGTTCCTGACACTACACCTTACTACATCTGTCCCAAGTGCTGCAAATATCTGCAGTTGTGTCCCCCCCAAGGTACTGCTCAAATACTTACCATCTGCCCATGATGTCAGCTTTCTTGCTCTATTTTTTGTTTGAGTGAGGCTCAACAGTAAAATATCTATGAGTTATTAGAAGGATATTGTCAAGTTTGAGAGAAGCCAGAGAGAAGTCCCTGAGCACGTAAGGACAGCAAGGAACTTCTGACATGAACTCCTGTTCAGCGAAACTCAACAGTGGTTCTTACATTATAAGAAACAGCATTAGTCTTTCCTTATTTTGGTTATATTCTTTCCTTAGCATTTCTGTTACGTTTCTTTTCAATCTGGGTGCTAGGAAAAAGAGGGTTAGGAATCAAAGGCTAGATATGGGGCAATTAGTCTTAAAAGATTTTGGTTACAAATGGTTTTCCCAAAATATCATGAGACTTTAACAGTTGATCACCAAGAAACTGAATTGCTATGGTCAAAGTTAAATGCCTAGCTTATACTTGATTATTTGAGATGACAACCTAAATAAGTACAAGTAACAGCTGTTATTCTGTTAATCATAATTTCAATCAGCAGGCATCAAACATCATTAGCTGTGATAGCCTGGGGATTTTCAGATTTTTTTTTATTAAATATGGTCTTAGCGGAATACTGCGAGGGGTATTCACAATTATGTCTCAGAGTGGCATTTGGCTTTTTCTCTTGGGGAAAAAAAGGTGGTAGATATTTAAGAAAAATGACAAAAAAGGAAGCTCTACCATAATTCTCAACAGAAAGGGAAGACTAGCAAGCCATGAACCACAGATCTTGAACTAGCATAAGGTGCTAAGAGTATATATCTGTCCCCTGTTTATTTTTGTAGCTTATTTTTCAAAACAGAAGTAGCCTAGATTTGTGATTTCTGTACAATAGGAGGAGGGAGACGTTAAAGTGCTAATGAGGAGCGTTGCTGTTATAAGAGGTCTTTGCTATAAGGAAACCTCAGTTTAGTATTTTAAAAACCCATTTTATAGGTTATATGCTAAATTTAAACCTCAAATGTTACCTAACCATGCACCTCCCAAATCCCTTTAGCAATATATTATTTTTGATAGGTGTCTTAAAAGAAGCTTTTAGTACAAATCCACATTAGCACTGGTTCTGTACCAAAGCTTTAGCTGTTCTGACTTGGATCCCTACAAGCCATTACACATACATTCTGTTCATTCAAAAAGCTTTACTAAAGCTATTATTAATTTTCAGACTAGTGAAGTGATTTTCATATTAAAAATGAATGTAAACAGAAACCAGTAATGGTCCATTTCATAAGTGATATGTACAAAGAAAGGAGATATTAATGAGTGCTTGCTTATATTTTACTCACTAGTTATTTGCTAACAACATATGATAAATGGTTTAGGAAGATTTTTTTTTTTTAAATAAAATTGCAAGAATGCCATTAGCAGAATTCCAACCTTTCTCTAGAAACTCATTCACCATCACACCTGGCTCAGCTCATTAGACTAATTGCCACTGCCTAGTACTTTAACAAAGTAGAGTATACAAGAAATAGATGAAAATTGTTCCTATTTTGTCTTGCTAGCAAGTTAAGCCACTTACATTCTGTTTACGGTTACTACACAGGAAAAAATCTTCAGATGGAACTCAAGAATACCAAGAATAGATCATAGCTGGGTTTTGAGCCACAGTGCTTCCATGCTCATTCAATTAGACAAGAGAGACCCTTCTACCCAAACCACAGCTAACTCACACTGCAAACACATTTCTCTTCCCTAGCCCTCCATTATCAACACTTGGGAAAAAACCCACAACGAAATCAACAACCAAAAAACCAAACCAACAAACAAAGAGCAAGACCCCAATACATATTAAAGAGCCACCCTTCTCAGGGGTACTCCAAAAGGAAACAAGTTTTTCACACCAGTTGGGGTATACTGACTTGACTTTCAGCCTCTACCACTACAACTCAGCTGAAAACAACTACAAGTCTGATAGCATAGGCATAACCCCCAGCACATTCAAATGCACAGCATGTTCAACTAAACTTCATAAAGCACAAGCATACATAATCCAGATAGCTTTCATAGAATCTTAGGCTGGTTTGAGTTTTAAGGGACCTTAAATATCATCTAGTGCCAACTCCCCTGCAGAGGGCAGGGACACCTCCCACTAGACCAGGTTGCTCCAAGCCCCATTCAACCTGGCCTTTAACACTTCCAGGGAGAGGCAGCCACAACTTCCCTGGGAAACCTGTTCCAGTGTCTCACCACCCTCGCAGGAAAGAATTTCCTCTGAATATCTAATCTAGATCTACTCTCAGTTTTTCTTATGTTTAAGTCAAAGATACAGCACTATTTTCCTGCCCTGTCCCCAAATCCAGCCACATATGCAATGTCTGGCTCAGCCCACAGGCTCCTACCTTGTTTCTGCCCTGACAGAGAAGCAATTGCCATCCTGCAACCATGAGAAGCGGCTGGCAGAGCAGGAGAAAAGGTCTCTTCAGCTGCTGAAGGGTGTCTGTGGCCAGACGAGGGCAGAGACAGAGAGATCCCCCGGCTGCAGGTGGTCCTGACCTCTCCAGCACACCCAGGTGATCAACTCCTATGTGGCTACGTAGGGCATGCCTGAGAAACTCTTATGGGTTAAGCTACAGCTGAGGTTATTTATTTGATTGGAAATGCACTCAGAAAACAAATCAGCCCCTTGGTTTTGTTAACCTGTTCTTTAAAGTCTTTGTATCATCTTCCATACGTTGGGTCTAATCCAAACTATGGGAAAAAGTCCCGTGACACTGAATTTTTCCTATGCACATGAGGAAGGTAATATTCTGTTTTCTATAGTATGACCCTTGTACAAATGTCAGAGGAGTTCCAAGTTCCATGGTATTAGTGAGTAGGAATGAAGGACTGCTTTATTGCCCATTTCCATTTCAACTCACTGGGCCTGGACTAAAATTAGCATTAACATTGTATCTAGTGCTGCATCCTCTTAGACCCAACAGAGCTTTTACAAGTGTTGTTTGTATTTCACATCACTGTAGACACAAGATTTACCAGCTGATTTCAGCAAATACAGGACAAAATCCCTTGTCTGCAGCTGAAACTCAGGCTGATAAAAGTACTTGTTAAAAGCAGTGAATCTAGAAAAGAAGAATGCCCCAAAGACTGATCTATATCCCCTTAGCTGCATGCTGAAGGCTGATCAGACATTGAAATACCCTTCTACCGACTAATGGCAGATAGGGAGCAATTGCCCCTACCTGAGGACTGTCATCATGTAAATGAACGGAAGTAATTAAATAGACATAGAAAAAAGATCAATGAAGCACTGCAAGGATTTTGTGGAGTCCCTCATGAACTCCCAAGGGACTGGGGAGGACTGTGTCCAGGTGAGAAAACTAAGCACAGGTTTATTCAATTCACACAGAGCTACATGTGCCAAATAACCATAAAGCCATCTGAAATGGGTGTGGGGCGATGATTTCTCTACATTTCCTTATTTCTACTAGAAAACTACACAAAATAAAATCTACAGGTTTTGATGGTTTCTGTTGTTGCAAACTTATTCCCTGTGTAAGTCATTGTTTGCCTTTCATCCTTCAATACTGAAAGCTCATTCGGTGTACAGCTAATATTTCCTGTCCTTAGTTTGAAAAGATTTCATTGACCAGCTCCTGCACACAGCACAAACATTAGACCTTGATCTACTTTGCTTAAGTCAGTGGGAGTTTTTTCAGTCCTTCACTATGGCTCAGAAGAAATCAAGTTGTCTTCACTGAGCCACCTCAGATGAGTTTTCTCTGCCTGTACTCATGTACAGTATTGTGGTTGCTGCATTATCAGTGATTTAGGGAGAAAACCACATGAAGACGTCTCAGTGAAAGCAAAAATGGTAAAGGATTTTGGAAATGCAATGCCAGCCACCACTGCTGACCTCTTCAGTTCTGTCTTGAGGGAAAAAAGTTCATTCACTGCCTTACTAGAAAACAGGGATGGTATTGTGAACAGGAGAAACTTCTGTGCAAAGGTTTGAATACACATTGCCACAGAACGAAAAAAAAAATGAAAAATCAGCCTTAAAAGGCAAATGAGTTGAAAAATAGTTTTGTACTGGGCCAGAATTTAATATGGATAGATCTTTTCAGCCCTAACCAGTGCTAAGGAGGTAAATGCTTCACTGAAGCCAAGTTTCAGCCAAAATGAGATGCTAATTTATTTCTCCTTCTCTATCATGTGCTCTGACTCCTTTCCGTTGATCTTGCCTCTTTCTTCCTATGTTAAGGAAAGTTGATAAAGATGAGTGGAGCTGAGAATGTTTAATAGTTGGGCTCAGTTCCTACACTTTGTTTATGTAAACAGTTTCTTTATCTGAATGACATCTGCCCATTGAGAAAACAAACTGGAAATCTAACCAAAACAAACCTTGTGGTGTTATCTGACATACTGGAAAAGGCATTAAAATAGCCTGTCTCACTAACATCCCTTTCTCCCATGTGAACTCATGTAAAAAATTCATAAGAATCTTTATGGCTTATACAGTTTTCCTTTTGGAATGTATTCTGAAGACATTTTCCTATATTTAAAACAGATTTCCTTCTCCTATGTCATACTGAAGTCATGGATTTGACTTGAATCATAGTAGAGAGGTGGGGGCAGTTTCAGTGCTTGTTCGGCCAAACCAGATTTATCTGGAATTGGAAAATCTTGATGGTACAATATAATAATAATAACAACAGCAGCAACAGAATGAAAATAAGTTAGTGCTTCCCTAAAACACTAGGATCATTTTCTGCTAGATAAGCAAGACTGAGCTGGAGAATTCTGCTCTGATTTCCATCATTATTGATTGTAGGGGACATTTCACGTATTCTAGAAATACCTGGCTGTACACTCAGTGTAACTTACGTAACTCATTAATCACTATGTTGTTTCTTATTAACAAAAGAGACCAATTTTTGTCAATATACTACTAATCAATATGTTACAGAAGTTGACTGCAGCTGTAACAATCCCAAACATTGATTGATACCACCAGAAGAAAGGTTGAGTACAAAAGCTGGAAACTCACCAAAACCACCCACTAGATTTTATCTAGTTTCATTTTGTATGCACAGGCATTACCACAGAACTAGGGATTTATACACTGGCTACTGGCTTTGAATGATATACTGACAAAAATTAAATTCTGCTTAGAAAGTCAATGAAATTCACAGCTGTGAAACTGATGCCATGTTCTTAAAGAATCAAAATATTGTATTTGCATATCAAGCTTTATTGACAGGAACTCTGCGCTCAAGCCCAGGGCTGAAATGATTGGTAAGGGTCTAGAAATGAGGATGCTAGTTCACTTCAACAGATCATAGGGGTCTATGAGGGTTCCTCAATTTACAAGTGCAAATACATGATATGCATCAGTAGAATTCCCAACAGCCAGCAGCTCTGGTGTGCCATGGGGCTGGATGCTCCCTCTATGGGAGAAGGATCACAGCTGCTTCCACTTTGCTCTTTTTGATATTCTCTATACAACCCCTGAAAGAGCAAACCAACATGTAATGCACTTTATAGGACAACCAGAGGTGTCTTGGTCAGACAGGTGCCTGTGCACATGTTTGAATGAAAGCCTACCTAAAGAGCTGTGAAGCATCACCTTTGAAAATTAAGGTGATTTCTCTCCATCCTTAGGGACTGCTTAACATAGCCACTGTCTTTAAAGGCTGCAGAGTTAAGCCTCTGAAGAGCTGTTCTTCCACTTACATCCTGAAAATGCAATCCTGGAGCAAAATATGGAAAGCTGAATGCAAAGATAATAATGTTTCAGTGCCTCCTGTCCTTCAGGGGATTCTCCCAAGTATTATGCTCTTGAGGGATTTGGAGGTTTTAGAACACCCCTCCTTAAACTTGCAGGTTCAGCCACAAAAATAATCTGAAGACAGACTGCTTTTTCATATCATCAGAGTAAGTGCTGGTACTATTGTTCATTGTGCCAAATCACAGTAATGTTTTTAGCTCCATATATACAGCATCTCCATATAGCACCTATTTCATAGAATCATTTAGGATGGAAAAGACTCTTAAGATCAGTAAGTGAAAGGATGTATGCTTCCACTTCATGTTGGAGCCCACTGGCAGGATTTCTGAATATAAACTGCCAACATTTCACTCTAATGACAGAACTAGTTGGTCATTCTAATGCCAGTTGTTCACTGACATCATGAAAATTAACTTTTACCTGTGCTAGGATTTGCTATTCATTCAAAATACTTTGCCTACCTGCTTGATTGACTAACAATACTCATAGTCAGTGGACCAGCTTTTCCAATGCTAACATGATGAAATACTAGATGGAAAGAGGTGGAGCGGAGTTAGCTGCTCACCATGTTTCTGTTTTAGAAACATATAGTGACCTCATAATTGAAAAACTGACAAAATTTTAGGAGGTGTGGACTCAGTTCTCAGCTGTGATTTAACCTCCCTCCAATGCTTGCCCTGCCTTCCTCATCTCTGAGTAGTCACTGACCATGAATGGACTGTCTTTCCCTTGGAATAGGGAGAGCATCTAATACAGTCTGGCTCTGAACTCCATTGGATTTCCCTGAAAATAATTCAACAGAAAGAGTCCGTTTCCTGAATATCACTTTTTCATTGCAGTTTTTTCAACTGAACAGCCTTATATATGCATTGCTTTTTGTTTGTTGGTTTGTTGGGGTTTTTTTCATAGAGGATTCTTTGTCAGACTGCTGTGTTACCAACAAGAAAAAGTGATGACAACCACCAAACCACTGCAGAAAGGGGTCAAAATTAATCTTACCATTTTACTGCTGTAGATTTTTAGAGATTTTGTCGGTAGAAATAGTATGACACTAAGATAAGGTAACTGGGCTGAGCATGGGGAAGGGACAAAGGGACCCCTCACATATGAGCAGAAACTCTGTGCCACCACTTAAAAAAGATAACATGGGTTTGGAATATGAAAAAGCCATTAAAGGAGGCTGAGTAGACTGAACAGGAAGAAATAGATGAATAGATCTCCATGTGAGCATAATCGATTTTGGGCATGTACTCCACAAACCCTTCACCAATGATTAATCTTCAGTTGGTGAGTATAACACTGGGTTCAATCAGATCCTCAGAGAACCATCCATCAAAAGCATCATCAGCAAAAAGAAGTGCTGCCTTCCCTATTTTATCTTTCCTCTTTCTTTCATATGTGACTTAAAACAAGAGATCATTTTTATTTAAAAAATAAATAAATCACTGCTAAAGTATTTCTAGGTCAGGTAACCCACGAGTTTATATAGCAATTTAATTTTTCTGTGAACCATGAGTTTTCCCTTTCTCTGGGTTTATAGCAACACACCAGCCAAGAAGGTCTGGAAAGACATGAGGAAAAGAATGGTCTGGATAGCCGAGCAGAATGATTAACAACTTTGCCCTTTGCACCCATGGACACACCCCAAGAAGTTGCACGCTGTGTACAGGAAATCATCAGGCATTTTCAGTGTCCCCAGCCCCATCAGCCAGCAATAAGACCCAGCACGCATTGAGGTGTTACTGTTTAAGACAACTCCAAAGCTGATAACGCATCTCCCACCTGCTGCAATTCCACCTCTGCTCAGCCTCTGTATGCCGAGAAGGGAGAGCTAATGCTGTATTTAAACTGCTCAAGATAAAGCTTAAACAATCTTTTCAGCTGTAGCTATTTTTGTACAAGGAACATTTTCTTTAAGGATTTACAGTTGGTGCTTTAACAGGGCTCATCATTCTGGTAATGAACAAAATAGGAGAGACAGCTGTTAATAAAAGGAGAACGCCTGAATGCCTCCAGCAGGCTCCTTCCACCTTCCAGTAAAAGTGCCCCAGGAAGGGAGCCCCGGGCCAGGCTATCTTCATTTTCCTCCAGGAAAAATTATTGAGGAAGAAACTCTAAAGAGCATTTTCTGCAAGGGGTGCCTCGCAGACATTTTACCCAGAATTGCCAGCACTCCTGGCACTACAGCTCCTGTTTCCAGTTTAGTCCCGCTTAAAACCCACACCCATACACTTAGCTGCCCATTGCAAAAGGTGGGCCTAGATTTTGCCTCTCATAGCACTTTGCTTCTTGTTTACGATGGATTTTCTTAAACAAAGGGATGTTTGTAAAACCTCTGTTTCTCTCAGGCTGCAGTAAAAGGCTTCCACAGGGTATAGAAAAGGTGGGGAAAATAAATGTGTGTAATACATGAAAGAAAAAGAACTAAGCGGGGAAAACATCAGTAAGCTGTAGCCAGGGTTAAAGTGATCTCAAACATTAAATGAAGACAAAGGAGGATGGAATAAAACCAAACAGTCTGGCATGAAATTTGAAAAATGAATGTTATACTATGTCCCAACCATCTTGTTTTTGGATTACCTATTTTTTCTGCACTTACTTTATTGTAAATTCTGCAGAAGGGCAACATGATTCTTTCAAATCCCGTTTAAGAAATGAATGCACAGTAGTATTGGCTTTTAAATGTGTAAGCTCAGTGAAATGGGCACCTCTCACATTTATCATATTCTACACATTGTTTTTTGGGGCATTTAAATAACACTGAACTCCATCAGGGCTGAAAGCATATGGTAATTCTGGATTTTTTTCCTTAACTTTTTCTCTTGTTTTTCGTTATTTTTGGCTAATCAGGCCAGGATGCACATGATCCATCTGGTAAAC
Organism: Hemiprocne comata; assembly: GCA_020745705.1. NCBI lineage: Eukaryota > Metazoa > Chordata > Aves > Apodiformes > Apodidae > Hemiprocne > Hemiprocne comata. The sequence continues at coordinate 75,348,983 of CM036588.1, read as the reverse complement.
ACAGTTTGGATATTTGAAGTCCCATACCTTCTTCCTGATGATATATTCCTAAGATAGATGGAGAAGCTCAGGTAGGAAGGCATCTTTGGTGATCACGTAGACTACTGCCACTCAGAGCAGAGTCAATTAGAACAGGTTGCTCAGGACCACGTCCAGTTGGGTTTTGGATAATCTTCAAGGACAAAGACTCCAAAACATCTCTGGGCAACCAGTTCCAGTGTTTGATTATCCCTGAAGTAAAGAAAAAACCAAAACCAAACAAACCAAACCAACAGCAACAAAAAACAAACCACAAAGAAAAACCCCAAACCCAACAATACCTTAATAGGAACTCCCTTCCTGAAAATCAGTTTATGTTCCTTGCCTCTTGCCCTGTCAAGATTTTTAAGTTAGAGCAACACAGGGCAGGAAAGGAAAAATCTTTGCCTCTTTTTTGCTCAAGACAATTTTATTCCAGAAAGCCTTAGCTTCAGGTATAACTGTCAGTGAAGTCCAAAGTCATACTGCCAGTCCCTATGCTTAACCTACAGAACTGTAATGAAATGAGATTAGTTAAAATGAAATACAGTCCTCAAGTAATTGAGACCGATTCAGATTTAATTCATCTTTTGCAAAAGAGTTGGAAAAGTTGATGGGAAAAGGTAATTTTTCTTTTATAAATCAGCTCCCAGCATGAGAAAGCTCCCCTCTTTTTTTTTTTTTTTCTGTTAAAAAATGACCTATACTGAAAAGAAATATCTCTGTACAGCACCTGATCCTTCATGAAAATGTAAGTAGTCTAGGTGTTAAATTAGTACAATATTTTCAGCTTTTTGAGGACTAAAAATTGGCAATATTCTACAGCTTTCTCATGGGAAGCTTAACCTCAGTGGTGAAGGTCAAAGTTTTCCTTGTTTTTTTACAGCATCCTAGATGAAACAACAGAATTTAAGCAACTAACCTATTATTGTATTGTGTTAATTCTTAGATTTGACCGATTAAAGTGCTTATTGCTTCCAGCTGAAATACATCTGGGGTAACAAAAGAAACATGTCTTTGCATGTTAGCGATCACAAAGAAACATTTGTGAAAGAGAATTTCCTCTTTCAAACACTGGGTATATTTCTTTACTAATTCCAGGGCACATCTCCCAGAAGCTGGTAACAATAGTCCAGTTTCTGTGAATGTCACATACACAAGGCATGGATTTTGGTGCTGGTGTGGCACTATTTTTTTTTTTTCACTTTATTTTTTCTCCCCTCTCTTCTTTTTTGGGCCCTAGAAGCAAAGGTCTATTTAGTAATCAAAATTAATTATTTTGGAAGAAAGCAGAAACCAATCTGATTTCTAAACCAGAAATACTTCAGTTTATGATCATCCAAAGAATTTGTTGCAGAAACCATGCTCTATGACTTAGATGACCAAATGTTTTGCTCTATTGGAGATTATCCATGGAGAATAATTGCATTCAACCTTTAATCTGCCATTTTGTGCAGACCAATACATTTAAAATTGATAATTCCAGAAGGCCAAACACCACTATCAAAACTATTTCTTCAAGGCAGTTACCATGAACTGATCATTTAACTATCTCGTGTGTGTGTGGGTCCTCTCAGCTACACAGTGCCCTGTTAGTACTCTACAAAGAGGCAGTAAAATATCAGTTTTATTCACCACATACAAAATCGTCTATTAAAGATGATGGTTCCTGCCTTCTATTTTATGAATATTTAAAAAATCTAGGTGTATTTTTTTATGTTCTTCATCATTAAACATTACAATTCCCTTAGTGTTCAAGGTGCTATTTATCCCTACTGAAACCAGTAATAGATAATAGAAAAGACCCTAAAGTATTATTAATTACCACAGGTATTAATTAGATGATACACATGGGAGCAAGACAGATGGCAAGATAAACAGCAGTAAGAGACAGGTATGGCTGAGTACCTCACACTATCCTAGAAATACAGATGATGCATTACTATTTGTGTAAGCCAATAGGGAATGACCTTCTTTGTCACAGAAGACATTGTGGTAAGAAATATTAATGATGAGACAAGTATCAGAAACTAAAAATAGAGGAGAAATGTAAAAACAAAGAAACAAGCATAGACCTCTTCAGCATATACCTCTTCAGCTCTACCGAGCCCATTAATTAAAACAAAAGAAAGAAATGGCATCTGCAATGTGTGACAACAATTGCCATTTTGAAAGATGGCTAGTTGGCTTCCTACGGCTCCTGTTCACTTTGGTTAATTGTCTCCCAGCAGTAAAGAATGAAAACATGTCAAAGGTTTCTCATGCTTTTTTATTTTCCTCCCCCTTTAAATACTATTTTATTTTAAAATAATTGGCAGATGCAGAGCCTAGTTATGCATTTGGTATTAAACAGCCAGCAGAGAAGAAATACCAAAATAGCTGTGGGAATGGGGAGCAAACCCCAAGCACTTCCCTCCCAGCTGCCGACATGGGCTGTCGGATCAGGCCCCACCTCACTCCTTTGCCAGCCCTCTGCTTGTTACCCTCTGCACCATGTGCCACCTCAAAAACAAGGTGGCATGGGTGTGGCTGGATCCAGTCTCCCATTCTTGGGCATGTGTCTTAAGGCAAGGGTCAGATGAAACAGAACCATTTCAATAATTTGTTGTCATCTATATAAAACGTTAAGAGCTTTGAAGGACCTAAGTTTTCCTTTTGGTCAAATCCTAAGGAAACCAATGAAGAAAATAGGAACAATACCCATGATAGGGAATTTTTTGAATGTTGCTTAGGATGCCATTTTTTAAAAGTTGAACTTATCTGAATGGTCTTGTTATACCACAGTTTGTAACCGAGACACTGTAAATTTCAACTGAAAAATATAAGTGATTCAACTAGGTCACCGAGTCATTTAATGTGGCTAAAATTTTCAAAGCAGACTATGACATGCTACCTGGACAAGTTATGTCAAACTTTAATGAGATTATTGGAAGCTTAACATGCTGTGATATGACTTAGGTGAAAAACATTTCAAATGAGAAAGGCAAGTGTTCTTCTTCTTTGTGCAACTGCACACTTGGGTTTGCTGGAATAAAATGGAACAATTTAATGGAGTTCCAGAATGTCATAAAAATGCAAAGATACCAAGATTCCAGAGAGCCTTCATGTTAAGATAAACAAATCACTTCCAAAACAAGACTTTCTGATGTGAGAAAAGCCAAAAGAAAGGCAAAAATAAAAAAGGAAAAAGGCAACTATTCATAAGTTTATTAAAAAAAAAAAAGCTTTCATCTGGTGTGATTAAACTTATGGCCAGGTGTGCTTGCAGATATCCCACTTTCTGCTTTTATCATGTCATTTGGTCACTCTCCTAGAATATTCTGCAGTTGAACAGCATTTTATAGGAAAGCATATTAATACAGGGGAACTGCACTAACCCAGAACCAATTTAGCTGCACCCCTGGGGCAACGTCTGAGCTGCAGTTGCTTCTGCTCTTCCTCCTTTTGCAAGAGTTTGCCTTGAGTGCATGTGCTGAAGTTAGTGTTTCTTGTGCTTTGTCTTAGAGACCACAGGAGCATAACATGGCTCCTGGCACAAGGAGTACATTGAAACAGGTCTAGCAAACTCTTCCAGGTGAAAGCATAAATCCCCCAAGACGACAAGAAGAGCTTGACTGCATCTCTTGGATGAAAACATTGTGATATACAGCAGGAAACCCCTGTATCATTTCCCCTGTTGCTGTCGTTCTGGCACACCTACTTGCAATTCTCTCCCTAGGAAACAGGAAAAAAAGCAGTTTTCCCTGCCAGACCTTTAGAGGAGAATTCTTATTTCCTATGGAAATAAGCTGAGGACTCAGGGCTTCTCCCTCCTGGCCATCCCATTACCATGACCTCAGTCCCTGATACTGAAAAGAGAGAAACAGGAAAGAGCAAAGGAAATAATTCCCTCAAACTCCTTGCAACAAAATAGATCTCCCAAACCAGAAATCCAGAAGTTTCTTTATTTCATATTCACATAATACAGTAGATGAAGCTCAATTTTTAGTTACACTCAAGTGAAGATGTTGCCCCTTTCTAACACAAAGAGATGAATAGTAATGAGCTGTGTTGCAACAGCTGCATCATGATGTTCACATCATACCAACAGATGGTGTCCACAAGACAGGAACAAACTGGTTTCCGAGGATGCCCTGATCTCTGTCCATGCTCTTTTCCCCCTTGGATAAGCATGACTTAGCCCACTGGTTTTGGTAATAGTGTTTACAAGAAACAAGTATCCTTGGCTTTATGAAACTCCCCTCATTTATTTCCTGAATTACCACTCGCAAATCTTAAATTTAAAATGGATACAAACTGGTTATGTTAGACAGCAGAGAGCTCTGCAAGTTACAGCAGGAGCTTGTGATCTTTATTTTTGTTTTTCAGTGGTCCAGTTAGTAGGAAAGGCTCATGCACACTGTGCCCCAGCTTCAGTTCCCACCCGCAGGACTGCAGCCACAAAGGGGCCACTCCACATTTACAGAGGTGCTGGGACAGACTTTGTTGTTGTAGTTGGTTTTAGGATTCCTATCATGGAACAAAGAAATCTTGTGGTGGACTGTTACCTTCCAGTTAAAGATGACACTTGTCCGTCCATCTATGCTACATGCGTGTATTTGATGGAGCATATAATAAATGCCCAGCTTCTGGCTTAGGTGAAAAATACCATGTCAACTGAATATTACAGCAAGCAACTTATTACAGGGATTTCTATTTTGCTTTTAACCCTTTGCAGGCAGAGGAAAGTGATCACAGCTTTTCCTTCTACCTCAGAGGTATTTTAGCGCTCCATTTGCTAGGTACCAAGTACATGTTTAAGCGAAGTATGGTGTGTTGCTTCCTACCGTAATTGTTTGGAGAAGGAAGCACTGCATTTCACAGAAAACCAAAGAAGACAGGCAGTCTCCCACTACAACAGTTATTCCACAACTTTATTCCTACAACCGTCTAGACTTGGCAGGGCTCATACGTAGTTAAGCAACCACCCTTGGCAGTTGTCAGCAAATAAATCCTGCTGTGCTTCAGAAACTTTCTCCATATTCTAAAAAAGATAAGGTTTTCCACATTACCTCCAATGATTTGCTTTCAAGGTTTTCTGTGCAACTGATCTCCACTGGGCCAGAAAGCTGCTAATCAGCTGAAGACTCTACAGTGTGCATCTTGACAGACATTTAATAGTTTATAAAATATTTTTTCTATTACCCACCGATGTTATTTAGGTTTTCTTTAAGGTTTTTAATACAGTCCTATGTGCTGATTTATTTAAATTATTTTCCAATATACCTTGAAAATCACAGAAAATAAAAAGAAATGGATAAAGCATGTAGTGCAAAGATGTGTTGCTCCAGCCTCTCTCTCCTTGGCTTCATCTTCTCGTAAGCACAGAAACAATAGGAGTCAAATGTAAAGAAACTGGAAAAACATCAGCCCAAGGAAAACTAATTACTGTGTCACTCAATAGCATGAAGAACAAACAATACACATGCAGTTCAGAGAGAAATCTGGAATTTTTCATAGATCTTATATAAATATGCGACCATTATTAAACTCCACAATATTTTAAGATTACTCTTATCATGTAAGGTCTTACAAACATCTCACATTAATCTCTCTAATTTCATCCTCTGAGTTTTGAGAGAAAATCCCCATCTCCTACGCAGCAAACAAAGCTGAGGAAACCTAAAATGGAAATCTCCAGCTGTTCTATGTGAGGTATAAAGCTTACCACTTAAGTTGTTTCATGGATTCTTATGCATTTACTGCAGCAATCATAAAATCTCTATGACAACAATTCTAACAACTGCTCTCTGAACACTGGTGCTGCACAACAAATTCACCATGCTTCAAATGAGAAAACCATTACACTGATTCCCATTGATTATTTTTGGAGTGAGAAATTATTCATGATGATGTTTTACTAAGAACAGGGAGAGGGGTCTAGAACTGAAAACCAAAAATGTTTAAAATTTGGGATATCTGAGTACAGAAACAAATGCCACTATTTTGTGGTGATCTCAGTGCTTTCCTATCCCTCTCCTTTCAGGGTGAAAAGCATCTTCCTGGCCTTCTGGATAAGCCTGGCTACATCAACCAAGAAATCAGCTAGAGCACAAATGACTGGCACTCAGAAGAATTCAGAAGTTTCTCAGTGCATTTTACTTATTTTTAAATTAAGAAATAATAATGATAACAGCACAAGCAACTTCCACTCAGATTTTGTGGCACACTACCAGTCCTGTGCTCAGGGTTGCTACATCTTAGCATTGTTAAACTGATCAGTTCTGCAGGAGCACAACTAATCAGAGCCTATTGAAGTGCTCTCCTGCTTCCTCCTCCTCTCCTACATAAGAGCACTAGGAATTGACTGTTTTGGCCAATGATATGTGGATCCAGGAAGACTGAACTGCAGTTCAAGCTGCATCACAGAGAAAGTACCAAGGTAGAATTAGAGAAAAGAAATCTCCTTTGTCTTTCAGTCTGTACTGGCTGGGCTGCATCAACAGCCATATTGTTTAACAAGGTTCCCCACAGCTGAAAATTTCAATGGAGAAGGTGAAAAATGTGTGAACCACTCAATGTCTGCATTATTCCCTACCACTAACTGGAATAGTTTTGTATGCGTCAGCACTGTGAATCAGGCTATGAAATAGGACCAAACATGCCACAAGATGCATTAACCTCCTAATTTTGTTCATACAGTGTGAATGGGAAGAGAATACACAAATGTCTGCCACTAGTAGAGAAGCATTAAGAGGTGCTAAACCCCTCTTGAAGGGTGTTTGATTCCATGTTTGCCCATGTGTTAATGATTAGCAATAATGGTATATCACTATTACATTTTTCTCTCATAAGTCTGAAAGCACTTCAGAGGTGTCTGCCAGGATTTACAATATCACCTTGAAACAGATTTTAAACATCCCTCTTGGCACATGCTGTAAGCAACCACAGAGAAGTGGCCACAGAGGAAGTCTGAAGGCTTGAAGCAGTAACCTCTGTGTGACACGAGCCACTTGCCACCAGCCCATGAGCCACAGACAGGCTGTGGCACTAGCAGCTCAGGGGAGCTGGGGTGTGTGAAAAGCCAGGCTGAGCGGCCTGGGTATAGCTCTCTGCCAAATGAGGTATTTCAGTCAGATTCCCAGAATTCCAGTGCAATGCTTCAACCACAGGAGCATTCTCTGACAAGATTAGCAGTTTATTTAAAAATACCTTCTACTACTTGGTACTTAACTCTATCCAAAATTAAGAGCCCAGAAGCTCAAAAATCCCCCAAAAGAGTACTGCCAGCATTCCACTTCTTGCAGACACCAGTCTTGTGACACAACTCAGTCCCTCTGCCAGGGCAATGGTCACATGCACTGCTGAAAGACAGGGGCAAAGTCCTTTAAAAAAGTCCTCCCACAAAAGCCTATTTTCTTTCCTTTTTTTCTTTTACTGAAATAGGAATGAGCTCAAAGAAGCACCCCCTGTTTGCAGCACTCCCTGTTTCCATGGCACCCAGAGCAGCAGCCAATGGCCTTGTTATCACAAGAACTCTTAATAAATTTCAGCAGATTGCTGGGAAAATTTTTTTAATTTTTTCTTTTTTAAATTCAAATGACCCTCCAAGTCCTTGAACCTCCAATATGGTCCAAAAAGTCTATGGTAAAGTTAATCTCATTATAATGACAATAGTTTGGGTGGCAGATTTTTTAATCAAGAAATAGAACATGCATCCCTCACCATGAGAGAAGAAAAGAACCCAAACCCTATAAATTTTTCCTCGTTATCATGGATTTGACAGAGCTCTAAATATGATTGTATGATGAATCCCACCTGAGCAGCAACTATCTTGCTCCCACCAAGAGTACCCATGGACGGCCTCAGAGAAGAACATCATCTCCCTCTGTGTTCTCAAAAAGCAGATACACTGACGTGGTGCCCTGTGAATTTTTGAACAAAGATGAATGAATACAGGCATTTTCCACTCAAATATACTTTTCATCACTCTGGTATTCATTTCTGTAAAACCTCATGAATATGTAGAAGTGTCTTTTACTTCTTCTCAGGATCTTCCAGGCTCAGTAGTATTTTAGATGTTTTTTGTTCATAAACTATTGATTCTGTGGTTTCCACACTGGTTTTTTGTACAATTATAATTGACTGAATTGTGCTTAAAAAACTGTGAAAAGCAATGGAAGAAAACTAGGTTTTCATAGAATCAAATGTAACTGAAAAAATCTGTAGATTATCCTTTGTGCTATGTTAATTATTCTGGTGTTCGCCCGTATTACACTGGTCTGTAGTGAGTTTATCCCTGCTTCAACAACCAGACTTCAAAATTGAGGAGAAAACAGAAAGCAGTATTCAAAATTCAAAAAAGGAAGCAGTACTAACCACTGCATTTGAGAATTCAGTATTCATAAAAGATTTTGCGCTAAATTGTACGTACCAGTTTGCCAGAGATGTCCTTAATTTTAAGCATTACCAAGTTATTACACTAAAAGGAATCAATAAACACTGGGCCTGAGCTAGTACATTTTCAGGTTGCCATCAAATGCACTGTACTATGTCAACAACTATGGAGCAAAGGTGCCATCAGATTTCCTTCCTCTGCACAGATGTGCCTTGTGACCCAAACTCAATAAATAACAGTATCTTCCCCCAAAGAACCTGTAATTTGGTTAATGAATAATAATAATAATAATAGATCCTGTAGAACCACAGAACTACAAACTCCTAAAAACGTGGCATCTTGGTACACCGTGAAAAATAAAACTGAAAAGCCTCAACTTAATTTCAAAGAGAAAATATGTTCTTCCCCACATTTAAATATTAACATTTCTGTATGTAAAAAACTTGCTTAAATTAATTACCCTACAGTTAATTACAGAGAAATATATACAGAAATAAAATCACATGAGCTTAACCAAAGTACCAAACTTCACATCAAAAGGAATGGTTTTTTTCTTTGGAAAACATAGGAAGTAATTTGTGGATGTGCAAGAGTACTTGGTCAGGGAACAGAGATGGCAGAGCGAGACTGCTGTTCTTTGGTAACAATAACTTAATCACTAGAGATACTGATATCATTTTAATATGACAAATAGTATACAATGAAACTACAGAGGATTTTCTCAGTGTTTTGGGAGACACTGCTGCAACATGTCTGTATTATCACTGAGAGGTTAAAAATCCACTCGGGCATCCCAGGCTAGACCATATGGTTTGCATCCCCATTTCTTGAAGAGCTGCACACACATTCTGCAGAGGGCCTGGGAGTATATTCAGAGAAAATACAGCAACAGGAATCTCCATTTCATTCACAAAGTGCTTAATAAAATGTCTGAGATTACTCCAGTTTAGCACATCATTATAATTCATTTTACAGCCATAATATTCTCAGGTTCAGACATTAAAAGGACAATAAAAATGCTTAGGAGGTTTTCTCTCAAGTTAATAAGCATGGCACAATTCACCAAACTTACTTCAACTTCTGGGGAACCGCCAAGAATGTTAATAAACTAAAGTGGTTGAGGAGTCTATTAATTTTGGACCGTGTAATTCATATACAGATAACTCTCTAGAAATAGTTGCCTAGGCAAAAATCCGCATTGACTTAGATTTTGCGCTGTTCCAAGCACTCCAGTAGTCTTCCTTCCATCCTCTGCCCTTGAATGGACTTTTCTCCCTGCAGATACTAAGCCCCTCCGCACGCTGTTACAAGACCATGTCCTGTCTGCACCCACTGGAGGGGTCCAAGAAAACATGTCATTTATGAAAGTATTTTCCTCCAAATACATGGAAGAGATGACCAAGCAACTTCCTCCAAGGCCTTTTTGTTCAGATAATCCTAGACAGACTGCTCACAGCTGCTGTAGGTGTCAAGAACCTGCTTTTGAGCCATGTAAAAGTTGCCCCCCTGCTGACTGAGCTTCAGCTCCACACTTTGGATTTATTTCTTCTCCTTCATGTGCATTTGACAGACAGAGGATTGAAACAACCAAGGGATTAGTACTTGTTTTGTTTTAAAATGCTGCAATAACCATTTTGCTAGCATAGCACATTTATCCTGCAGTCTGTTCAGTCCTCCAAGGAGTGACATCACACCACTGCCACCAGCCAGGACTTGCTGCCATTTTTGTCATGACACCTTTACTACTGGTGGAGCTGGATCACATCCAACACCCCATTTGCCAGATACCACAGCCCTAATCCACCCCGCTGAAAACACCACAGCCCTTCTCTTGATCTGTGCTTAGCTAAATGTCTAAAAACTGTATTGTCTGTCTCCTTCCATCAGGTTGCTCACTGTTCCCTGGTGCTCTAGGGCTTTAGATGAAGACTACACAATACAGTTTGCCCTGGAAATATATACTTAGAATCTTTCAAAATGCATTACTGTAGCAAAGTGTATTAAGTACCACTGAGGGAATACTGAGCAACTCCAGAAAAAACTAGCATTCTACCTATGTTCTTTGTGTCTGAGGCAGGTAAATTATTAGGAATTTGCTACCAGAGAACAAAACATTTCAATCTTCCACACGATAATAGTAAGAAGATGTGACAACAACTGTAATTGGTGCATTAGAATGGATCAAAAGAGCTGTTTTAAAAGTGTAGTAGTGGTTCATTTGCAATGACAGATGTGTGACATTTTGTAAGTCTGCAACAAGGCTTTAATTGTTTTGAATTGCATCTGCTGGGCCAGGGCTCTTTCAGCTGCTAATGCTCTTGATCAATTACATTAGGAACATATTTATCGAGTGGGGCCAATATTTAAAGGCCTAAAACAGTTTCAGAAGAGCCTGTGGGATTTATGGCAGGGAGAAAGAGCAGAAAAAATGCCAAATAGTGAAACCGTGAGAGTTCCCCCATCACTCTTAGTTTGGTATGGCCAGTAGTTACACCACTGCCATCTGAACCACAAGCTTGGCTTTGGCCATGGAGATCCCAAACACGACACAGAGCAGAGGTAGCCTGACAATCTCAGCTGAGGTTAGGGATGAAGGAAAAAGGGCTGGGAGCTAACTGCACACAACAGTTAATCTTCCCCATCTCTGTTCCCTATGCATCACCTTTTACTTTTTCTTTTTCCTCCCATGAGGACTGGGGAAACAGTTATCTTTGCTGCACTCTACAGGTGCATGAGATGTATGTAAGCTCACTACTGTGCTTCCTGCCCCATATTGAGTTAGCTGAGTGCTCATCGAGGTAGGTGCAGGTAGGCAGGGCATCCACTTCCTGCTGTTTACACCCAGTTTCCCACCTGCACATGCTCCTTTCCTCCTTTTCTCAATCTTGGTAGGGGAAACTAGTTCCTATGCCTACAACTATAAATCAAAAGAAATATTTGAGAGAGAGAATTAATTATTTGTGTTTGATGTGTTCTGCTTCACACCACTATATAATTGAACCCAATAGTACTGCTCCACAAAACTGATGTGATTTATCATACTCTCTAGCAGCTGATGTTTTTATTTTGAAATTGTTATCTCATTGATTATATTTTTCATATGCTTCACATTTACTTGCTTGTATCTCCTCCAAAACACTTTCCACACTTCATTTTGTCTATAGTGCAGTTCTACCTATATAACACAATTTTACAGAATTATCATATACAACACAAAATGAATGCAAGGTTCAGGGTCAATTTGAAAGCAAGACTTAGTTTCCTGACTGAAAATGAATTCTAAAAAAGTTAATTATTCCTCTTTATCTCTGATTTACCTTATAAAGCTTTTTGCTAAGGCACAAGAGATCTGAAAGGATTTCGCTTTTCAGTCCTGGCCACAGAATGGCACCGCAGAATACTAAAAACTCAAATAGTGTGTGAAACGTGAAGAGTTATGCTGCTATTTACAAAGTACCAGCAACAAGTCCTGATTTCAATTATTTCTGAAGTTACTCCACTGAGTCTGATCCCCTATTGCCATGCATAATATACACATTTAAACCTACACAAAGTGGGTTAGAAAGCATTCCTGGTTTGCTCTGAGCACATTTCAGCTTGACCTGACACTGATAAAAAGCCACAAGAGAGCCACTTGTTTTTAAGAAAGATACTTTAGACTAACAGAAAATATTATCCATAAACCTTATGTGTATTAGAGGAGGGCCGAAAGGGAAAAATAAGCTGTATTTTCAGTTTTCATTGAGTTTATTGGGACGCACTTGGTTTCTGTTGAAAATGGAGCAAGAACATATCATCGGTTTTGCAGAATAGGTTATTAAGATCTCTTATAAAATGTTTTCTAGAATGGTATCATATTAGCCCCAGCAAATCACATAAATATGTAGCAGCTCTTTGGCTAGAAGAGGTTAAGCACAATTGCATCATGTGTACTCAAAGAGATAGCAAAGAGGAGGAGGAGAAGGAAAAGTAGCCGTTGAGGTGTAAGCCACTGCCTACAGCCCTTGGACTCCCTGCAGAACAGGTTCATGGGCAGGTGGGCATGAGGGGATGGAGAGATCCCCAGAGCCAGGGGGGATCAGGGGGACAGGCTGGAGTGGGGTGGCCATCACCAGGGTCAGATGGGGGATCAGGGTGGAGAGAAGCAGCAGAGCTGTCTGCTGAGGCTCCTTTCCTCTGGGCTGTCTGAGCAGGCTCCTCCTGCACCACATCATGTCTTGGTGTTAGAAGGGAGTGGTGTGAACTTAAACCTATGAGGAAGGCCCTATGTACCTGCACAGGAGGAAGGGGAAGTTCTCCTGGGATGGGTTGGAAGAAGATCTGTTGTTCTTACACACAGTAAAAAATGCAAGGTTGATTTGGGGTTTTATAGCATTCTTATAAGAAAATTTCAAAGGGTGGTGGAGGCTTGTGTCAGCCATCTTCAGCAGCTTAATAACATGACCTTTAGAGCAGTCAGTGGGCTGATGAGCTCACAAGCCCATCAAAGACTCACCAGTCACTGCCTCTCCCACACCTTTTCCCCTTATTGCCAGTGAGTTTTGCAGTAGCTTGTGACTTTCCACAATCATTGGGGATGACTGAATCCAGCACCTCTTGCTCCCAGCAAGCCTGCAGAGCTACCCTCCTACTTGAAGGGCTGAACCTGATAGCTGCACATGAGGCCCCCTGGCATTGATGGGTAGCTGCCAGCTGGGAGTTGGGATGGATAACCTGGCACCGTTTGCAAATTGCACGTTGGCACCACTGTAACACTGTGGAAAAATTAAATTAGATAGTATGAATTCTATTTCCTGATTGAAGACACCAAAAAACCCAGACAAAGCATACAAGAAGTATCACATCACTCATGAAAAAACTCCTGACCATCACTGGCAGTGAGAATCCTTATCTCAATGCATTTTTGCTGAAGTAGTCACACATTCTTGCTGCAAACATGCACTCCCATCTGTGTAACAGCAGACCTGGAGAATGATACAGCTTTTCAGACAACTCCTTTTTAATGGTATGAAATCATTGGCTTAAGAAAGGGCTCCAAGATAGAGGGTAGCTTCAACTCCATTAAAGTAACAAGAACAACTTAACATAATAACTACATTCTGTCAGGGTAAATAAAAGGGGACACAGGAATTTTTAAATGCTCCTCTCTCCATTTGGGTTTGTTGCTGATCAGTTTCTGGGTTAGCACCACATGACCTATTGAATCTACATGTTCTGAAGACAGATTGCCCTGGTTTACAGTGGGGATGGGTTTAAAGTGGAAGAAGAGCAAGGCTGAGGAACTTGTTAGAAGTGGGGGCTACTGGCACTTAACAGCCTTTCTGTGTTCTGCCAAGGTGCAGAAGGAATAACTCATTAACTTCCTGAATGGCAAGGTTTTGGAGCACCACTTTCAAATAACATTAAAATTGCAAATACAATGTGAAGTTTGTGACTATAGAGTAAGTTCTAATCCATTAAAATAATAAACAAAACTGGCAGGATATTAAACTGAGTTTCCATGGGAACAATTCTCTTTGGTCTCCTGTGCAGGTTCCTCATCTCAGAGCTTGATTAGCCATTGCCATCAAGAGCAACCCACAGCTAAGACCTAGCCCAGGGAAAACAGCAGGCCGTCCAATCCAGTTTCACCCTGAAATGTTTTTTGTTTGTGTTTTGTAGGGTTTTTTCAACACTGCCAAACTCACATGACTTCAACAGAAAACTGTCAGACATATTTAATGCTAGACAGTTTTTAATCTATGAGACAGAGGTAGAAAAACTTAAAACAGTAAAAAGCCACAAAATCAAATACCTGAGACCAAGTACAACTCAAAAAGGACCGAAAGAGTCAACCGGTCGATGCTGTGTAGATATAATACTATTAGTAGCTCGTCTACACTAATTTAAAAGCCCTTCTGCTGTTGGCTCTGCCAAAGGGTGCAGTTGGTGACTATGATGAATACTTGCTGGAGCTGGCATTCCTCATCTTACACTCCACTGTGTGTGAATCCCATGGCTTGGCTATTAAGGTATTTCCACATTCATTCCCTGCATCTACTATACTCCTCTGCCCCTGACTTAGTGAAGATTCATATTAAAAACGTAACCAAATGGTAAAGGAAGGCAGGAGTCTTGTACAGCCTCATGGGTACAGTCTCATATCTGATGGCCTTTGATCTCTGTGAGACTCTTCCAAGTCTTAATGTCAGACCAAGAAGAAATAATAAGCACACCAACACAGTAATCTTGTGAAGCTTAGGCAGTGCCTGCATTAGTGAAGTTGACTTTCACAGAATCACAGAATATTAGTGGTTGGAAGGGACCTCTGAAGATCATCGAGTCCAACCCCTGCCAGAGGAGGACCAAAAACTAGGGCAGATCACTTAGAAAGGCATCCAGACAGGTCTTGAAAGTATCCAGAGAAGAAGACTCAACAATCTCTCTGGGGAGCCTTTTCCAGTGCTCTGTAACCCTCACAGTAAAGTTCCTCCTCATGTTGAGGTGGAACTTCCTGTGCTCAAGTTCGAATCCATTGCCCCTCGTCCTATCACTGGGCATAAGTGAAAAGAGGTTGTCCCCGCCTTCTTGATGCCCAGCCCTCATGTATTTATAGACATTAATTAGATCCCCCCTCAGTTTTCTCCTCTCTAGACTGAAAAGCCCCAGGTCTCTTAGCCTTCCCTCGTAAGGCAGGTGTTCCAGTCCCTTAATCATCCTTGTAGCCCTCCGTTGGACTCTCTCAAGTAGATCCCTGTCCCTCTTGAACTGGGGAGCCCAGAACTGGACACAATACTCCAAATAAGGTCTCACCAGGGCCAAGTAGAGGGGGACAAGAGCTGGGATTTTTTTTTGACATTTTAGATCCAGGCAGATAAACCTGGCATTGCTATTCCTTTGCAAGAAGTGGTGACATATTAGTGACAAGGGAGAAAAGAACTGAGCATATATAGAGGGCTGCAGTCAGGTTGGTGGAATCTCATAATTTACATTATGCCACTTACACCATCATTCATCATGTTTTGTCCCACAGAGCTCTCGCAGTCAGAAGGAATACTTAGCAAAATACATTCTGTCTGTATTCCATGTGTCTCTGTGTGGTTTTGTCTCTTGCTGCATGACAATAAATACATATTTCATGAAAGAACAGTGAATGACCACGCTTCACATTGACAATTACTGTTCAGATCTAATATTAAATAGACTTCAGGGATATGAGGGGGACTTTGAATAACTGTTACTGCAACACTGAGACCCCATAAACCCTAGGCCTACCATTTGAAGGTAAGACTGAACCTGGCAAACTGGGATGCAGGTAATTGTACTGCTGGGTGTAATTTATCCATCCTGATAGTACCGTTACACCTGTACTAGTCCCTAAGCAATAACCTATGTTGAGCTGGCAGATACCATAGTCCCATATGCATCATTCAAGCAAATGATTAAGATTATTGTAAATTTCCTGTGGGTAATATTTAGATTTAGGTTTAGTACTACTAAATTTGCAACACATAGCGCTGCTTTTTACAGACATAAGAGCCACAGTATATTTGGTGTACATCCTTCCTAGCTACTCGGTTCTCATGCTCTTTGGTGTCTCTGTTACTTTACTTTTGTTATTAGTAGAGGGCTTTTTAACTAACATGGCACAATGAAGTTAATTCAGAAATATATATTAAGTAGCAAATTTCAGATTTGTGGAAAGGCACATATTTGCAGTAGCATGACAGTAAAGCATTTACTGATTACTGATTAGATTATTGACCCATTAGTGAATGAGTCAAATCTAAAATCTGGTCCAAAGCATTTCTACTCTTTCTTATCCCTCTATATCTTTTAGGTCCTTTTGAGCATAGAAATTTTCCACTTATTTCCTGCTAGAGTTTTGATTATCTGTTCCTGCATTGCAAAGAAAATGTCTGATCTTACCTTTGCATTTTAAAAATAATTTTTTTTTGTATTTTGTGTAAAGTTATTACCAACCCCATTTTCAATGGTTATCTTCATTTTTCATATAAATGTAGGCAGAATTTCTTTCCAAATGTCCATGAATTAAATAAAATAAAGAGTTTGGCCTGCTAGTAAATTATTTAAGGATCTCGTACAGACAACAAAGCAAACACTCCAACAGTCTTGAAACTTCCTTATGGGGGTATAAATACCAAAACCAAAACTAGCTGTTGCAGGCAGGATAGAGACACCAACGGTGAATTTCAGCAAAATGACATACTAAATATTAGCAACCCTACTGAAGGAAGCATGAAGTTACTAGTCTGTGACTAGCCTTTTAATTTGACCACCCAGTATGGTGAAACAATAAGAATTTCCCTCTCATAGAGCCTGTAAGCCATAGAAAGTGCCATTTCACCATAATAAGAATTTTTAAACTATCCCAGATTCAGGCAAGAGCAGCACATTTGCTGAAGCATTTGCTTATGAAAGTAAAAATAATTTATTTTTTAGGACTGTAAACATCTGCTCAGACATTCTTTGGTGCAGTTTCTGACTTAATCTTGAGGCATTCTTCAGTCTCTAGCTTGAGAGAATCTGAAGCTTGAGGATGTCACATACACTCTGCATTCCTGGCAGAGCCATTTGGCCACCTTGGGGTCTGTAAGAGCTGAAATATTCACCTCTAGCTTATAAACTTATATAGTTTATAAACTCCAATTGATATTGGTGACTCTCTACCTATGCAGGAATGTTGGATTGGGGATTTTTCGTTCATTGGTTGGTTTCACTTATACACTGACCTGCATTTCTGCAGCACAGTGACAGACAGTTCTTCCAGTGATCCAAGCCAAGTTTCAAAACTTCACTGCTAAGTCAAAGGAAAGCTCTTGATTGCATAATTTCCATAAAAATGGTGATTCACTTGAAAAGTTCAAGGGTGTGTAACACTAGCTCAAAACAATCCCTTTGAGATTTTGTAAGTATTTGCAGGACCTTGATTTGCCAGCATGTTTGGGTTGCTAAATCAGGGAACAGCTGCAGGTAGATGCTTGGAGAATTAGGCTGTACTTTGCTAATAAGAACTGACTGCAGCATCTCAGAAAACAGTGAAAGTCATTCTATAAATAGTGGAGGTTTCTGTTACAAAATGCATTTACATATATTAAATCAAGATGCCATAATTCAGGTAACCATTTCAGAGGAATGTATAATAAAGAAGAAGTCATTAGCAATCTCTTACTGCATGAGATTCTGGGAAAAGAATCTGATTGAGACAGACTAACATATTTTTGTATTTGCAGAGATATTGTTATATTCTCATTGGTTTTATATAAATTACTAGCAGTGAAAATTATAAGGAAATAATAATATACACTGTCATAGGTCTTTTGAGGCTTTACTGAGTATATCGCAGTGTTTTCATAATTCCAATCAGTTAAATAGCTAGTTAAGTGAGTGATGCAATTTAAAATACAAAATTAAAATGTTTGAAATATTTTCCTGCAGATTCAGAATGGATTCTTAAAGGATCTAAAGTGCCAGTGAAGTGCCAGGATTCTCTGTAGTCAGTGATTGTCTGCTGTTAGCAATCAGTCTCCAATTTGTCATACTGCTTCCAATAAAATATTCATGTAATCAGATGAAATTATTTCCCTTCCATCTCTGCATTTGGTTCGGGGTCAGAGTCATGTTTGCTATTGTTCTAAATGAGTACCTGGTGCGTCAAGGAAGTGAGAAATGGTGAGAGAACAAAAGGTGACAATTTAAAAATGGAACCTGAAGTAACATTATAAAGTACTACACAGCGTTATAAAGTATGATGTGTTACTCTGGCCTGGGCTGACCATAGCCTAGAAACACCACGCCAAGATCCCAGAAGCTTCCTCGTGGAGGGGAATATTTGAGACCACTACCCACTGTTGCTTTTGTCCAGCATTAGCAGTGCTTTAATTAACAGCAGTAAAATTATAACGATGAACATCAAAAAAACTGTAAAGATATTGTTACCTTAACAACACAGTGGCAAAATTAGTCACAATTAGTGGAGTTATAGATGGTAAATGATTAAAAATGAGTCTTAGATACATAGGATGAATCTGACTAAAAATGTTTCCATTAGGAAGAGTTGACCTTCTTTCCCATTAAATCTGAACATTAATCTGGAGATGAAAATCAAGTTACAATTGAGCAGGGACAATTACATTTCCATTTTGGTTGACAGTAAACTCAGGTTTCAAATTAGCACAGTCATTCAGTGACCTCAGGCACCTCATTTAAAGTTCTTTCCATCTCTAAATGAAGATAATTCTTTCCTGCCTTTGGGTTTTGAAACCTTTGCTGAATTGTTATTATTTATGTCTACACCCCTGAAAGCATAACTCAACAAGATGGCTGTGTTTGCACATCTGAGTCTGGATGGTATTGTGAACAAAATATTTACTCTATCTGTACCCAAATAAACTCTGCTAGAAATATTGCACCAGATGACTTAATAACAGATTGCTTGCTTGCTTGTTTGTTTTTCAAACAGAATCCTAAGTCAGGTTCTGGATCCTATCAAAATGTATGTACTTTCTTCACAGAAATCTAACCTCTGAAATCCATGAGACCGCTCAAATGCCTCAGTTCAGGATGAAGTACACATCTCTACAATCAGAACTTAAGGGAGTATAAAATATGAAAATATGAAAACATTCCATGCAATGTCGACACATCCAACATTAACCTCACCTTAATGCCTTTGTCCTCTCCTATCCGATCTTGCCACTCTCCCACTTAAGTCTCTGAGTCAATGTCCTATTAACTTAAATGACCTTAAACTCAAGATGAAGAACACTTTTTTTTAAATTCATTACAGATTCTGGCTAGCACCTAAAGAGTTGTCTGATCTCATTCTCTTGTGTTTTTATAGTGTTCAACTTCATAAATCAGAAAAGAAACTAGAGTGCTGACTGATGGCAGGGTTTGATAGATGCAAATTAGTAGTGATGACATCAGTGAATATACTGTCTCAGTAAAAAAAAAAAAAAAGAAAAAAAAAAGACTGGTAATGTGTAAGCAGGAAAGAATCAGCTCTCTCTTAGCCTCCACTGGAACAAGTTATCAAATTATCTCCCCCTCAAGCTCTGTAAGCATTGCCCTGTTTCCAAGGGACAGCTATATTCTAATTATTGTACATGAGTGAGGAAAGCAGATGGCATTTAGCAGTAAAGTACAGGGCAAAAGAACACATCCAGTTTTTTGCTAAGCAGTGTGACAGCACAGCCACTGGTACTGAGTATATTTGTGTTGCTGCAGCAATGCCCTTGGAGGTCTTTTGGTGAGGCACACTCCAGTGTCAGAAGACAAAGTCACTCATTTGTTTCTGCTCGTGCGGGAGCTGGTGTGAATAACAGCTCTGACAGTCTTGGGGACGAACTGTGCCAAGCTGAAAAATGGGGGTTCTTTTCCTTCTGATTTTTCTGCTTGCACAGTCCAGGCACTGCTTTCCACTTCAACTGCAGACATGGCTCACTCAGAAAATAACCACTCCAAGTAGCCTGCCAGATAAACTGACTTCTAAAAGCTGCTAATTGTGCAAAGCTGCAAATAAAGGATGAGGAAGTTGTCAGAAGTATGAAGCACCCAACTCCCACAGAAGCCAAAGACACAACCCTAGTACTGGAGTCCAGAAACACCTCTCTGGGTTTGTGTGCCAGTCCACACCTGCCTGAGGTCAGTGCAGGCTGACCTCCATTGCAGAGGAGGTGATGAGGATATAATCTCATGAATTATAAAATATCACACTTGGGAAAGATTTTCCTCCCTTCTAAGCTGCCTGTGCAATTCTGAAACCAGGGGGGAGAAGGTGTACCCACAATATATCCTGCATCATCACTACTTGATGTGACATCAGGAAGGTGGGTTGACACACAAATACCAGCCATCCCTGGAACTGAGGTATTTTTTTCTCACATCACTAACTCCTGAGAAGGTGACAGAATATCCTCTCCTCTAAAGAAAGTGATTGTTCTTTCTTATTCTTAATCCTTCTACCTAGCAGCCAAAATTTCAGGAGTTTTCAGAAAGCTAATATAAACATGAAAGTCAAGTGCATGGTCACCAGAAGCAGCCATATTTCTGCATTGCAGCTGAAATCAGCCATCATCAAGATCATGTTTTAGGTTTTCTCTACAACTCCCCAGGGAGAATATTGCCCACAGAGATGCAAAACTAAAAGTACAACATATAATGGGCTTTCTTCCTATTAGGAAGCCACAAACAACATGACTGTGCCTGCAAAAAAACACCAAACATGTTTTGTTTTAACTATGACTCTGCTGTTATCAAGAATGCTGTACCTTAAAAACTTCTAAGGTATATTTGCAAGATTCTCTCTTTTTCTCTGCTATGAGCAAAAAGCAACATAGAGCAAGTCAGAATCCAGCTGGATCTGAGAATGAGAGCCAAGCCCCATCTCTGTAGGACCTTTTATCACCTAGGAGGAGTGAACAATACATAGGCAAAATCAAAAATATTACCTAGAGGAAAAAGTCCTAAAAAGCACCCCAGGGCTACAGATAAAGCCATAACTGTGTCAAAACAACAAGTCTGAAATTAAGTCCATCACTTAAGAAAAAATAACAGACTAAAAAACCATCTGAAAGCTGTTATGGACATATTTTATTATCCAGTGTCTTAAAGTTTGGGTTTTTCTTCCTTTGCTTAGCAACACTGACCTTTTATAGGAAAGCTAAAGAATTATTTGTTTTTAAGATCCCTGATATATTCTATGTACTGAGATGTCTCGTGCAAGTCAGGGCAAGGCTTAGAAGTCAAACCAAGAGAGGTTAAGAAAATTTTTGTGGTTTTTTTTTTCCCCTTTATTTTGGCTTCTGACCTCACATGCAAAAGAAGCCCAGCTCTAAAACTTGAATTTTCAGAAACAACCTATAGTAGTATTTTACATTTACTTTTTTTTTGGAGGTAACAGTACTGTAATTTAAGTCTACAGGTTTGTTATAGGTTATACATCCTGTATTAATAAAAAGTCCATTGTGATGGCAAATGTGAAGTGGACTTCAGGTGAAGAAATATCCAAAATAATTTAAAGGATGTGATGCAAACTTCTCTTTTTTTTTCTGGTGCTTGTACAACAGGAAATACGATGAGAAGAGGTGGGGAACATCAGTACAGAATGAGGCTGTTTTCTTTTTGACAGAAAACAATACGAGTAACAAATATGCAACTTGAATTGTATGACTGAGATTATTTGGTAACTAAAAACTTGTCCATTTTCTTCTGTAGAATCATGTAACTGAAAAAAACTAAAACAAAACACCCAACAAAACAAAAAAAACCCCTCACCTGGGATCATTATCAGGCTGTCAAATATCTTTTGGCCACAGAAAAGAGCACTTAAGCAGGCAAAGTGACAAGTACATGGATTATTTTCAGATGACGCATTCAACTGCCTCATTTTGACATCCTGTTAAGATGCTTGTATCTGAAAGTTAAACCTGTGACATTAAATACTTTAAAGTCCAGGACAAGCAATGCTTTTGAGTCAGAAGGACCTATATGAAAATGACCTGATACTTTTCTCTTTCTGTGAATTTAAAGCACTGCTACTCCCCTGCTAGGTCTGTACACAACGGGCCATAAGAAACAGAAATATTTTACTTCTGGGTATTTAGCAATGAACTAGATTTAATACTTTTGTTCTGTGTAAGGCAAAGATTTACTTTGCAATTGCTGAGTACACTACTATATTTTCCTTTTGTGGAGCATCCCCAACTACCTGTGAGACCAACTCAGACCAGCCCACTTCAGCCAAAGTTGTATGTCTACACAACTAACGAGCAGACATTTACCCTTTGTTTTTGTCCACCAAACATGCAGTACCTCTCATGGTCTATCTCCCATCTCAGCCAGGGCCTTTTTATTTCTCTCAACAGCTTTCTTTCCCTCCAAATGCTTCAGCCTCTAGCCCTTAACTCTGCATATGCTATTTGAAAACGTTTCCACTTTAAACAGGAGGACAGTTACCAAGGTACATGTTACCTGAGTATACCTCATGTGTTCCCAGCTGCTAACAAATTCCAGCTACTCTTTTGCAAGAAGTTCAGTAAATATCCCACACAGCTAACAATGAGGATCTCTCATTACTTTGTTGCAGTGACTCTTCTTCTCACTAACTTTAGTGTTAGTCTTTAATTATAACTAATTGCAAATAGTATTAAATAATACCACTAGAGAGACTTCTTCCTCAGTAACAGCTATACAATGTGTCCCATTTTATCTTTAAAAGGGAGGGAGTTAGGAATGTAAAGAACCAAAAAAAGGACAAAAGAAAAACAGGTATCTGCAAATTGTTAAAAAAAAAAAATAAAAAAAAGGCTAAGGCTGGCTGGTAGCACATATAAAAACTTTTCAGTGGTTTCTTCTATAGCAGAAGAGACTTCTGGAATACTTCAAGAAGTAACAATGTTATTTGAGATGAATACAAACGAAGCATTGTGTTGTTTTCTCTGAAATCACACTAATTGTCTAAATAGTGGTGCATTTTGTCTTCAAAGCAAGCTGTAATCCCCTCATCTTTGGCTGGTTCTGTGCATTCCATCAGAGGCCTGGCAGTTTATGCAGGGTACTGCTGATGCTGCTCTGGTGTAAAGCCTCCGATAGCAATGTCAGATTGGAGTTAAGAGAGAAGAATGAAGCTGCACAGTTATGCACGTACTTTAAAACCTCCCAACATCAATATTCAGTTTCAAAGCAAACTCTGATGTCAGGCCAGACACTCCTCTGTGAAGCTGGCAAGGAAAAGGTAAACTTAGACTTAGCAAACCATTTCTGTAGAAGACTGCTTTATGCTTCACAAGCACTAGGATTCACAAGGGATATGAGAATGGGGTCATGTGTTTAAATATAAAGATATACGTTGGATACTTTATTAGACATGAGGTAAGAATCCCTTAGCTGTGCCTCACAAGAAGGATTGCAATGGCCCAAGAAAGAGATCCTGAGGTACATTAAAGTTACTTATCATGTCCTTCCGTTGTACCAAAATCACTCAAGAAGAAATAGCGAATGGTAGTGAATGAAAAGAAACCATATTACTATAAACCGATTTTATGACATTGGTTTGTATCCTCTGCTAGTAAGGAGATGCCACGTTAAGGCTTGTGGATGTTACCTTCATGGGGGTTTCAAGAATTATTAACAGGGGAAGATATAGGAAGGAAGATAAAAGCTGATTCAGACTCAGAAGTTGTTAGATAGCAGTAGGTATGTCTGACCAAAAATAAAATAAAATGAAACAAAATGAAACACTAAAATAATCAAGAGAGGCAACTCCTCTTCAATATAGTGTCAGTGGTTTAGCACCACAGCGAATCTGGCCCTCGGTTTTCCCAGCCCTGCTGTCCACAGCTGTTCCATTACACACAAATGACAATCAACCCAGGGTGCTTGAAATGACTGTGCACAGCTGGTAAATCACTTTTTCTAGGATATTCTTCATCAATTTTTGCCGTTAATACATATCTGACTTGATGGTCAGGTTACCCACTGACCCAGACTCATCAGGATGAGAGAAAACTGACCATTGTCAATCAAGGGCTCAGCTGGCTTGCTCCCTGAAAGTGTTTCTTGAAGGGATGACTAAATCTGTCTACAGATACCTTTTTCTGAGAAGTAAGTGCCTGCTTATTGTTCTAGAATCAATATATTTTATTGCCTGTGTATAACTATGGGTTTCACAGAGAGAAAAGACTTAATGCTTGGCATGCACTTTGCAAAAACTAAGCCTCCCAAAATAAAAACACACACTGTGGGTGTCATTCCCTGCTCCCTTCTGCTTACTCTTAGGGTTCAAGAGGGCCAAGCAGAGCTGCTGTGCTCAGGACTTCATGGAACCACCACCCTGACTGCACACTGTGTACGATCTGCACAGAAGCACAACATATGGGAATGCCACACTAACAGGTTTGCTGCTGGAAATTTCTAGTCTGAATTTCTAGGCACAAGAGGTTTAGATGCATCAGCATTTTACATTGCACAGAACAATGGGTTTAAAAATGAATAGCTCTGTTCAAGTATACTTAAATAGAGTGGATGTTACAAAACAATGATTTATCTCTGCATACATCCAGATCTAGTTTTTCTGTGTTTGATTTCATTGAAATAGGTCATAATCTGATCTTCATAATAGGGCTTTATGGAATGACATGATTACCAGCATCACAATACTGTTAAACTCTGCTCCCCTGAATGTAAAGCAAGCTTTGCCACTCATTTCAGCAGAGTTATTTCACATTGGATCATTTTTCATTCTTAAAAAATGTAGAGCTTACCAAGAAAGTTCTGATTTTACTACTCTCCATTTTTTTCAGTGCTAGTTCATTTTATGTCTACAGCAAGCTGACTGAAGTCAGGTCATTAACTGCTTTTTTTACAAAGCTAGCAATTAATTTTGAAACTGAGCCTATATTATGAATGTTCTTGTGGTTTACACTAAAGATTGATCTGGTATCTATTTATTAGTGCAGTTCTAAGTACTTTAACTAATGGCTCTTTAGGTCTTCAGACTAATGGTTTCTTCATCTGTTTTCGTGGAGAAGTATTTGCCACTAGCTCCATAGAAAATTAGGTTCATGAAATAAATGTGTATTACACTGATACAGTCAATGAGAAAACAACCAACTGCATAGTTTGGAAGTCTCCACTGATATGGAAATTCATGCTTTATGCAAATAGGTAAATGGATACAATGTTAGAAACAAAAGTTGGAATTCTAACATTTTTTATTATGTTACAGAACATAAATCTATTTAATATTTTGTGTCCCACCTAATTCCTTTTATTTTTATTTCCACATAATCTGATATCAGTCAGACCCACTGACAATTGTATCACCCTCATACTCCCTGGCTGCCCAAGTGGGGACATTATTTGCAACATGAAGAAACATGGCTCTGAATACATAAGCTAAAATACATTGGTTAACTTAAACCTCCATCACACCAGAATAGTGGAATTTTATTCCTGATTCGTAGATGATGATCATACCCAGGTGATGATGATGGATCACTATGAAGGTAGTGTGTGAACCAAGTGGTGTCACTTATATTGGTGCTTATGTATATACATTTTTTTAATTGCTTACATTTAGGCATTTTAACTAAACACAGCCAGTATATCAAACTTTAAAACACAGATGTATTTAGGATGTGAAAAGCTATTCATTATTAGCCCGGTGTGCACAACAACTTAATAACATCATTACACATTATAAATACATCACTGTACGTGCTAAGCATGCTGTTGTACGTAAGAAAATTGGATTGCACTTTTACGCTAATCATTTGATGAGACTTCATTAAACCAATTAACTATATTTTATTACTTATCTTTCCACTGAACTGTGTTTGCGCTTACAAAAACTTAGTGTTGTTACGGCCTACACCTAACTGTCAACCAAGAGAATAAAGACAACTCTGATAGCTTTTAGAAAAAGCACACTGAAGTACAAGTCTTATAGTAAACATGCAGTTTTTCCATATTTGTGTATTTTCAGTCATGATAGTTCATTTAGATGCTGATGGAATCCCATCCCTTGCTTTGATGACACTCTTATGTCCCTGAATTATTTTTTGGTTGTTTGTGTTTGGGGGTTTTTTTGAGTTCTGTGAGGGAGAAAATGACCCAGTTTTTCCCCTTTTCTAACTCCAGAATCCCCAATGGGGCACATGGAAGGCCAGCAGACATTCCCATTCATCCTGCACTAACACAGTCAGGTTAAACATCCTTATCATAAAAATGTTGCCCTGTCTCACTTTGGCTATGAAAACAATTTGCTTAGAAGCTCACAGGAACTCCAGAGTAACCCCAGATCTAAAATGAACAGGGTTGCACATGCTAACACGACTTTAAAAGACAGAACAGCTACTGGACAAAATCTGTATTTCTGAGCAATTTGGTACTGGGCAGATTTCAACTCTGCCTGTTTACATGGGAACAAAGAGGGTTCAAAGCTGTTACTTAATTTGCTGCTCTCCAGATCATCACTAACGTAACAATGTACTATTTTTTTTTTATTTGCAAAATAAATTTAATTGATATGGAAACTGTAAATTTATGAAATGTGAAAGAAACCTCACAATACTATCTTTGAAAAGCAAAGTAGGCTCAAATCCTATCTATAAGAACAAGTAAAAGCAGTAATGATCCTTTACGTAAAGTATAATATAGCTATCTTGGCTGAGGCTTCTGGATCTCCTACCCCTCTCCTGGGGCATCTGAGTTGTACTAAAGCCCCCAAGTTTAACTTGAAAATATGCTCAGTTCTGGTTTTACGCCACTCAGCAAATAATTTGCATTTAACCCTATCAAGAACACACACAGAAATCACACTTTTCATGGCAGGAGTTCAAGGCAGCTCATCTAATGATTGCCTGTTAAGATCAGTCAAAAAAGAAAGAGAGAAACCTATGATTTTGGTCTCCTAGCCATCTTTATACACTCTAACAGATTTAAATATCTTTTCTCATTTCCAGTGTAACTTGATTTCTTTGCTTTCCTATTTTTTCCATTCTGTGCTGATTATCATCCCTCTATTGCTAAGTGAAAGCCTTACCTGCCTCAGCAAAATTCTCAACTAAAATGCATTACCTCAATCAATATAACCAAGTTTTATAGAAAATTTGAATTAATGAGGCACTG
The DNA here is from genome assembly GCA_020745705.1 of Hemiprocne comata. Taxonomy (NCBI): domain Eukaryota; kingdom Metazoa; phylum Chordata; class Aves; order Apodiformes; family Apodidae; genus Hemiprocne; species Hemiprocne comata. The sequence continues at coordinate 75,321,955 of CM036588.1, read as the reverse complement.
ATAAAAAGTTCCATGGTTTCACTTTACATGCAAATAGACTCTAATATGCTGTATTCAAGGTACAACCCTTATGGCACTAACAAGAAGTAGTGGGCTGAATGCTAAATGGTCACATTTTGCATAAGGGTGGTAGCTACCACCTTTGACAGCTGACAGAGAGAACAATTCCAGATATAAGAACACATCTTCCAAAAACTAAATACAAACATTCCCAGCAAAACTGACCTGTAAGCCCTGTTTACTACTTACTTCTTAATAAGCTTTGGTAGTGGAAGCAACAAATACAACTAAGAAATGTCCTCTGGTTCTTATCACTAAGTTTTACACATATATATAAATATATCTGCAAAGAACAGAGGACAGAATTTTTGCTCCCCAAACTATGCTATCCTTTATTCATTACACCTCAGAAATATGAGGAACAACATATAAAACCAGTTATTCTACTTGACTACAGAGTAAAATGGCCTTGCCCACAGAAGCTACCACCTAATGCTTGCTTTCTTCTCTCGCAAGGCTTGTATGTAGGTTTTCACAGCCTGTATTAACCCATGGATTAATACACAACATATACTTTTGTCTTGCTGCTTCATTTAGCATTCAAGTATGGCCTTCTGGCTGCAGTGAGGTTGGTGCCAAGAAAGCAGTCAGACTTCCACAAGTCTCTCTAAATATCTGAAGCCCAAAACTAGATGAAGATTTTTGCCTGCCTTTTGATACATGCTATTATACAAAAGCGGTATTAAGTATTAATATTCATTGGCAGGAAAAAATAATTTAACTAGAATAGTTTATTTTTTTCAATCACCTTTCATTGCAGGAGAACCAAGTGTGAACCCTGCTTATCATGACCATTTAGCCTACAGGTCACTTCCTATTAATAAAAGATATATGTAATTGATATTTCATAGGAAACCTGGCAATGCTATTTGAAAGATGCTTTTGCCCCTAGTTGTTTTTGCATATAGAAGCACACTGCTGTCAGACTCTTCAGTTTGATAGTTGCTGGTGGAATAAATATTTTTAAATTCTCTTTTTGTCCCCTAGTTAGACAGATATAGAAGCAGGATAATGGTTGTGTGCAGTTCAGCTCTACTTGCAGTCTTTTGATCTTGCACTTTGGTTCAGATTTTGATCTTTGATTCCCACATCTGTTTTCTTGCCAGACTGCTTGCTAGCAGCAGCGCTCGGGACAGTTCGTCTCACCAGAGGAATTCACCAAGACCTAATGCTGTCTCTCCATTTGTGCTTTCCCTCCCTTGATCATACTCTTTCACATTTTATGCTACACAGAGCACATTGCCAGAATTGTCCTTCCAAAACCTGAAATGATTTAACGTAGCATACAAAATGTCATCTATACAATTATAGATAAATTGGGAAAAATATGCAAGCTCAGAGAATGAGCCTTGGAAGACACTCGTGGAAGTATTTTTCTTTTAAAAATAAAGGTTCTATTGCACCCAGGGGAAACACTAGGGGAACTTCGGCTTCCAATTTCTTCACTCTTATGAGGCTTGAGTCCTTCACAGTGGACCTCTGAATTTCTGCAAAACACTTGATAAAACAGCTGATTGAGAAAGAAAAACAGGTCTGAGGTTTCTGGGGTGAATTTTATGCCGAAGACCACCTTAAGGGTGACTTTGCCTCCCTATTTTATTATGTGTGCATGCAGCCTAATCTGGACCACAGCACCCCAGACACAGCCTAAATACAAAGAGGATTCAGCTAGGAAAAATAAACCCCACAGGCATTAAATAGCTGCAAGTAAAATCATATACATAAAAACATATGCAGACATGTATATGATGTGTGTGTATATATATAGTAAAACTTCATTATTGTTTTGTAGACTATAATAGCCTGCTAAGAAAAACCTGGATAAAACAGGCATTTGTATACTTGGCAAAAGGAAAAAACATTATAGATAGTTGCTGTTTCCTTCACAGACATTTCCTATTTGTAACTTGTTCAACAGGCGTGATCTGAGAGAGAACAAAACAAGAAACAAAGAGTCCCTGTTCTAAACATTTTTTAAAACATCTGCCAGTCATCTACTCAGGTTGACTATGAATTTGACATCATGAAGCTGCCTCCAGAGAAATAAAAAGATGAATGCTCAGCAGAACATTTGGTGGTCTATGCAAGGTTCAGGCCAGTCTGACCCAGAAGAATAAGAACTATTCCCTGAGCACCAAGAGCATGTTTCTCTCTGAACCATCCTCCCAGTGCCAGCAACACTGGGATCCTGCCTCACCTCAATCTACTAACATTTTCAGCTGCTACTGTAAAAGGTAAAGTAATCCATTTGCCAAATAGGTGAGAAAAAGCAGGAAATGGTTAGACAAAATTTCTGTGTGACACTGCCTCTCTTCAGAAAAAAGCAAGGAAAGAAGTGTTACAGATATTTAAACACCACCAAAAGTCATAAACAGCAGGGGATTGCTTCTTCAAGTACAAATAAATGGACTACTACCTTTAAAGGAATCAAAATCATAGAATCACGAGTCAAAAGAAGCTAAATTTTAAAAACTTTCTTTTTTTTAAATGCCACTCACTGAAAACTTACCCTTTTCTCTCTTAGTCTCAGTAAGGAAAGACATTCTGGCTTTCTTCCAGGAGTCCTTTGGTTTTCAGTGACTGAAGGATCAGAAAAAGAAAGAGTAAAGGGAAGGATCACAAAAAGAAGGAATCCTGGACTTGGCATATCAGGCTTTGCCATCAACACAGCACCTGCCAGCACAGCACTAATCCATGTGTCAGATTATATCCTGCCTCCTGCTCTTTCCCCCGGGTGACAAGTATGTGATCCCCACACAATTTTATAACCATCTGTTAATTGGGTGAGGAACACCACCCTGCACTTTCATTAAAACCTCCACCTGGGTATTTAAAGCCAAAGGATAATTGAGATGCCATTCAAAAGACATACCCAAAACAAGATAGGTATGAAAAAGGTGAGCTATTCTGAGGTCAATTCCCACAAACAGCACTAATGAACTGAATAATGAATTAGAGAAGAGCAGCAGCCGGTGCAGGAGAACCAGGAATAGTGTGAATATAGTCAGTCTGGTTGCCAAGTTAAAAACAAAAGAAAAAAATTAACCAGTATTTTAAAAGGGTATGTTCTGCTTAAATGGCAATTTTGGTAGATCTTCATCTCAAAAGCTGTTTCAGTTGCTTCTAACAATTGCCTCGTGTAAAATAAATGTTTCTCTTGTTTTGCTTTCTAATGAAATAGGCCCCAAAAATCTGGAAAAGCAATTAGTATTGGTTTTTGCTAGGTTCTTGTTAACTCTGGTAAACAACTGGTTGTATCACAAAAGGATCAGAGAATGAGGAAACACCCAGCCAGCTTCCTCCAGACCTTGCAGCATGGATGAGGCAAATGCAGACTTGGATAAATCCACCAGGAGAATTTTCCATTGAATGTCAATAAACTTGGGTCTGTTGCTGAGGAAGTCCTCTCTGGAACAAACCAGAAGCACTGACTATTTCCTCAGGTAAGATACCTCAAAAGTTAAGCACTGCAAGGGGAAGCAGGTGGTGTTTGGTGTTTTTCTTAAACCTTCAATTAAGGAAGGCATCACTATTCAAGTATAACACCTTTAAATATGTCACGTGCCTAAATGGGATTCTGGGATTCATGCCTATTGGGCTGCATGGGATCAGCCATACTGTGACTTTAAGGCATAAAACATGACAAAGAGCAATGACGACTATAATGCTGCAGAAGCTCCCAGATTACATATGCTCTATTTTTGTTTCTGTTTGAGAAGTATCACAGGAATTACATGGAAGAAATTCAACTTTTGCACTTGATGAGATGTTTTTTAAAAAGGCAGAAGGTGTCCCCTTGAGTCCAGCGCCCCTCCAAAGTTCTGAGAAGTCAGGAAAGGGCAGCAAGAGATCCCCTGCTTCAGTTCACTGAGAAGCCAAGCGGAGCCTAAGCAAGCAGTTCTTCAATCTTCAGTGTTCTTCAACCTTCCCATCCAAAGCTGGCTGGGATGTTTTACAAGTAGAAAACCTTCTCCCAGCGAGGAGTTCAGGCTTTTAGAAGCCAACAAACTAAGATTAGAATTAATTAAGATTAGGTAAAAATCGCTACTAGGATGCATTTTTTTCTTAAAATACCCTGGGAGTCTAATTTGGCAGAAGGAGTATATTTAGCATGACATCTTCTTGGGACAAAATATCAGTTCATCATTCAGGAGTTCAGGATCTTTAACCAAAGTCCTTATAACTGGTGAGGTTTTGTGAGATGTCCAACATGCTACTTTGGAATTACTACTCTTCCCATTTGGGCAGCTTACACTGTATTTTCAATCACCAATGCTACAAGAGCTCAAAGGGAAGCCACACTGGTAGAGCCAGGGGACACTGTAAGGCAGTGACACGTATTACTGCATAGGAGAGAGTAATATATATGGCTGTTAGCAAAACTGTCACCCAAAGATCTGCTCCCCATTGAAGGCATTTGTGCCTTTGCAACCTGAACTTTACAAACGTACACAGAGAAAAGTGCAATTTGTGACTACAGCCCAAGAAAAAAGGAAAAGCCAAATATACATAAAAAATATATAATTTGCCTTCTCCCTCACTTCCGTATTGTAAGAAGAAATGAGAGGGCAATAGCTTATAGGAAAGCCTTATCTCCTCTCTTTTGTCAAAAGTTAGAAAAACCCAAATTTCAGGTTTGCTTTTTCTATTTTCAAATGAAAAAAAGTATCTGGGTAAACAGGTTTTGCTGTCCATTCATTTATTCAGCTCTTATCCCTTGAGGTTAAACTATACCATCTCTCTTCTGCACACAGCTCTGCTTCACATTTTAGCAGTTTGCTTATCTTTAGACAGTGTATTACTGCTGTAAATCTGGAATTTTAGAAATCGGAGGATGCAATTATTCATTATCCTTGATATTATCCACTAATCCAAACCATATCTCTCATTTGCTTACAAGCTAGTCTAATACCACTCCATCAGACCTTATCTACATTAGTCTTATTTCTACTCTTACTGCAGTGAAAACAACTGTACCTGTGCTGTAGGCCATGCTCTTTTTTTCATTAAGAAGAATGAAAAATAAGATGAGGTAGAGTATGTAGATGCAGAGAATTAAATTAGGGAGTATAACAGCAACAAGTTTGTGTGCTCCCTCACTGTACCTTGGAGATTATGAGTGAGGTTTGAGGCTTGGGGAAATACCTGTGGAAGTGTTAAATGTTTGACACTCTTCCCTTTTGGAAGCAAGATAGAGACACATTTGTCATATCCCATTATGAAAAGCACCAATTCAACTGATGTGACAGAATGCTAATTGTTGAAGTGGCCCCGGTCTCCCTGGGGTATAGAAGTGGCACTGCAGGGAGCTGATTACTGAGGCTTCTTGTACACAACGCATAGTGCCCAAGAGAGCTCAGCTAAGGGGAATTCTGCCTCCCTGGCAGGTGCTGGGTTGAGCTGTATTTGAGTCAACATAAATTATTCATGCCTCTTTTATCAGTTGTTTTGTTTAGGGTTAGATTACACGAATTATGATGGTTGTTTTATCATCACAAAGAATACTCTAAATTCTTTCTGCTCTGTTGGAGTTCTGAAATTATTTCAACAATTTTAAATCCCAAGAGTTATTTTTAAGATACAATGGAATTGTTTAGTGGCTTTCTTCTGCCTTTTCTTTAGCTTTTCAGTTTGTAATAATATTCTTTACTAAGTAATGCCTATTAGCTACATGTATAGCCTATCTAAGAGAGTACAATCTACAATTATAATCCTAACACAGCAAAAGCATTTGGGATTTCCTGTAGAAAATACCTTATAACAATTTTGTGCATAATAATTTTCCATCAATAGCTGACAGGTTTAAGCAAAAAAACCCTCAAAACTTTTAAACCCTTGTTTAAAATATAAAATAATTCACATTTATACTACTTAAATAAATGTGTAAGGCACAAAATCTAAACACAAAGGAGTCATTGTCCAGGCAACTACAGAGACCAGAATCCATTCCTCTCTGCGACTTTCCTGCCATGTAGGAATCCATTCAACATCTATGGAGCTGTGACACCTGTACGAGCTGAGGATCTGCCCCAGAACCTCATAAAAGTGAATCTTTGACCCATATAGTTGTGTGTCAGCTGTAGTTAAGTACACCACAGTAAATGCTGCTGCTTCTAAAGATTTTAAATATCCAGAAAAAATACCTGTGATTTTCATTCATCCCTCTGCTGCTTTCCAATCCCATTATGAGTGCATTGTTGGAGTGGTTAATTGAGCAGTTATGGAGCATGAAGTGCAGTAACATAAATAGGAGATGAAGAGATGTGAGAGTCCAGGAGTGCTACTAAAAGAGAAAAAGTAGATTGAAAGAGACATTCAGTTCTGCTTTGGTTATGATTCATAAGTCTTTCAAATTTAGGCTGAAAATTCAGTTCTGAGGAAAAGGTAACCCCAAAATTAGGGACTTCTTATCCTATCCTAAGTATTTCACCCCACTGTTACATCTGGTTGGAAGGTGTACAGTCCAAAACATCTGCAGAAAGGTGAGGGGCAAGGATCAAGTCACAGAAGTATCAGTTGTGAAGACCAGTGTTCCCTGAGACACCAGGCTTGAAATTGCTTGTGTCCAGTAAGACTAAATTGCATAGCTTTCTGCATGCTGTCTCAGAGGTCTGGAGTGACAGGGTGGTGTTTGGAAAGTTTGACATGGGCTAACAGCTGAGAACAACAGATTTCAAAGCAGAAGGTGGCAACATGGTGTTGAGAGAGAAGAACAAAAGGAAGATGGCAAGCGCCCAAGTTACCAAAGCACTCTCAAGAGATAAGGCTTTGGAGAATTTAGCCATGGCTGATTTTTGTCAATGAAAGCAAATAATACGTGGAAACAAAGCTTTGAGACTGTTCCTTTTTGAGGGGTACCTGACTCTCAGTTTTCACGTGCTTCTCTAGGCTGCACATCAGCACTGATCTTGTCAGATCCCAGCAACTCTCCTGCTGGGCAACTGAATCTGTGGAGGAGCAGAAAGTTGGGAGAAGAAGCAACTAAGACCTGTGAACTAAAAAGGTTCTGGCATTAGCCACAAGAAAAAGCTTCAGTGAAACAAACATACAAAATCAAAATGAAAATGAAAGCCTTCTTATAAAACTAAACACAACAGATTAAATGATCTTGTTTCTTTTTGCTGTCAGTCTGCTGCATATATTTATCATATGACACCTGAGCAATAGCAGATTTAGCAAGTAGATTTATTTGTTTATAGTTATATCAGTCCAATCTGGATATGTAAACAATGCCTTATAATATTGACATGGTTGCAGCATTTATTACAACATCATCATAAAATGCAATGCAGTTCTCTTCTGTGCAGTCAGCCAAGTGCAGACAGGTAGGTGGTGTTCAACAGCTACTTGAAATCAGAATGTGCAACCACAGGCAGCATTGCTTAAGTAAATGGAACAGTTAGAAGTCATGTACCAGTGCCTGTGTCTGAAACAGTACAGCTTCCCATCAAGCACTTACTATTCTGTGTTTGCTGGTGCTTACAGAATTGCCTGAGCAGTAATTTCCTATCAGGAAGACCACAATGAGATTCAGGAATTGGGAATTCCTTCATTTTGGCCACCCAGCAAGCCTGATGTTAGAGATGTGCTCCTTAGGACATATCAGGACCCTCACAAAAGGCTGCATTTTCTTTTTAAAATTAAAACCTCAGAGCAAAGTTTAAGCAAACTATGCACTTTTATGCTCTCCGATCCTATGGAGATTTAGACCTTGTATCTCTGCTACTCAGGAGACTGGCAGGATCTAAGCCCACTGGTTAAGGTATCTCCCACCCCTCATGATGGAGCTTGGCCAATATGCAAGAAGGAATGTAAGAGTTATGTCTACTGAAGGAGCACACACAAAAGATGACACAGCTCTATATAGAGAGCATATGACTACACAGCACAAGAACTCAATAGGGAGCAGAGGGGTGCAGTGGCTCTGATCTTTGCTCCCTACTACATTCATGCAGCCACTTCTGAAACCATTAGATGAAAATTGCTTGGACACCAAAGACTCTAGAAAAGGCTCTCTAAAGGGCGGCCAGATAAAACAGACCAATAGAAGTGCCCACTTCTCAGAAAAACAAAACAAAACAACCCCTAAAAAACTTCCCTACCCCCAAATCCAACAAATCATAAATAAAAAACAAAAAGCAAAAGCATGCAATTCGTCCTTACAGTTGGTGCAAAATTCCAGCCCTTAAGACCAGATCTGAAAATATGTCAAAGGACAAACAAATCCTTGCAGGCATAGTTTTTCTTATAATGCATTGCTCAAAATTCTGCCTTTGTCAGAAACTCAAGGAATGAAAGCTAAGTGGGAAAAGTGTCTCTCGAGTACATGTCAAAATGTTTCTATCTGAACAGATGCCCTCCCTTTTCTACTGTAAAGCAAACATACTCTTGCATGACTCAATTAATGCACAAACATGGTAAACCTGCTTGAAAAAAAGATATGGTGTTTTTCCTTTCTTGTATCATTGCATATGCCAGATAGATGATCATTTTGAATGCAATGCTTTATTAGTCAAAGATGAGGTGACTGCCTCTCTCAAAGTCATTAAAATTTAATGTTTGCAGCTGCTGATCACCTAGCAGTGTAACTTTGGTGCTTTGCATTTTTCCTTATATTTGCCAATTCTTTAGCAATAAATTTGTGCAAGAAAGTTACACATTAAGTTTTAAAGCAATAAAGACATGCAAGTGTATACCTGAAAAGCTTCTTGCCTATGAGTGATCTTGCTTTGATGGATATATTAAATGAAGACATTTTTACATCTACAGAGGTATGTGCATCAGAATTTCTGGTATCACGAATATACTCTTATCACTCTGGTATACATTACCCACAAGATGTACTTCAAACTTAATACAATACAGATACAAAAAGTGGTCACTACCATCCTCTTCTCAACTGACTGAACAACTCCAAAACATTCAAAGCTGTTACCAAGGCTACAAAGCAGAAGTTTTCCTAATGGAGAAATACTCCAATTTCTTTCACAAAATAAAGTACATTCAAAGAGCAGGTTTCAAAGGCATTTCAGGAATCTAAGTACCAGTGCTCTAGTACCAAATACAGCTTTTAACTGCAGTATTGTCCTCTTATGCCCGCACACTCTTCAGTGGAAATTCCTATAACTTCCACATCAGATATAACCTAAAACTTTCCTGCAAAGCTAATTCAAATTTTAAGACCAAAACTGATTTATTACTTTTTTACATTGGGGAGGCAGGGCACGAACATGACAAGCATTTGTAAAGCTGCCACATCTAAATAATGACCACTGAAATCCCATTTACAACAAATTGTACAAGCAAAGGTGATTAGAATGTATGAAACAGAGTTTTTCAACCTGCCTCTCATGCCAGATCATCAGTAGCAAGGTATCAGCACAGAATCATTGTGTAACACCTGCAGTACCAACAGAAAGAAGAGCAAGAATTATCACCACAACACAAGCAGGCAGAGCTCCTCTCACGCATGGTCAAGAGGCAAATGTTTTGAGCTTCAACATGCTCTTTCAACATAGCTGCTATGGAAAACAGAGCAGTGATTCAAATTCCGCCAAATACTCTTTTTTTTTGTAAACAGTTAATGATTTTCCAACACTGTTGAAGGCACTCTTACCCCTCTGCAACATGTTGACAGAGCAACTGTTTCTTCTTTGGCTTATACCAATATTCAAAGCTGCACACACAGCTGAGTTATGTACTTCCTAGAAGTGTAGGACACCAGCAATGTCTCAGACATAGTTGTTAAAAAGTGTATCTTTCTACACCAACTTGGGACAAGCAGAGCTTTCAGAGGGGCTAGGATAATGGAGAAAGCCAGTGCTGAAAGTTACACACAGTCTTTCCCATCTGTGTGGCCCCAGAATGTCTATCTTCCAGATTTTTTTTCTTTTAAAAGTAAAATATTTTATTTCCCAAAATTGCTCTGTCTTGTTTAGTCTCTGCCTTAAACCATTTGTACAGGTATGAGTAAAACAGGCTTTGCTCAAGGAGTTAGAGCACCCTCTTGAATCACAAGTTAACTCAGACCTCTAGGAAAAATGATTTTCCAAGAAAAGCCACTAAAACTGAAGCAACATTCAATTTACCAAGCACAACCAATGGGCCCTGGGGCAAAGAAGCAGAACATTGGATAAAACAATCAAACACTAACTGGGTGACAGCCCTTGTTTTCCTCTTGCACCCTTCAAGGTATTTGACAAAATTACTATCATTCCTTCTGAAAATTCATTGAAGGTACAGTTAAAAAGCCAGCTAGGCCTATTTTCAAATGCTGTTCAAGAATAATGATATTTACAGCTGGTACTTAAATATCTACAGACCTTAATTTGTTGTCCATACAGTTGGGTGAGGGGGTTTCAGCTATGTTTTAGGGGGCATATGTGCTTCTGAATCTCCTAACAAGGATATCATTCAACATCAACCACTGCCTGGCAGGCATTACACAGAATCAGTACACAAGATATTTCTTTATGAGTGAATAATATGCCTAAATTAAGAATTTCTTCTGAAATAAAACACTGTAATGCAGAATTGAAATGAATCTCCTGGGCATATAGGTTCAGTGTGCTGCTATCACAGACAATCTCACCACATAAGTTTTCTCCTAAGGATATCACATTAAAAAATACAATAAACATCTTTAAATGCTTAAAACATTTCTGAATATTAAGTAATTTTAATATAACTTAAATTGTTTCTGAGATCATTATAATTATTTTTTTTAAATCAACTTGTTAGAATCTGCGTGTTAATGGCCAGGAATTCGTAAGCAATTTAAGCTCTTAAATAACTTGAAAGGCTCCCCTATTAAATATTGAAAATATTGAAAAACCCTTCCAAAGTATAAAATTACAGACCTTGTTAATTAGGATGGTAAAAGTAATATGCTCGTTTTCCAAATTATCCTGCTTCCCTTGTTCAGACCGTAATTTATTATGGAGTGAATAAATAATTCATAGGTACAGTGAGACCTTGGCCAACACTGCACAAAATCAGCTGTGAACACGACACTTTGAACTTTAAGCCACTTTGCTGTAATTGAATTCACTATCCCAGCATCCGTGCTTTACTGGCTGGCAAATTCTTCTCAAACCTGGTATCACCAATATTTGCACAAGAACCTGCCTCCGCACTTATCCAGTAACCCAAGAATATATAACACATGCTAAAATCTATGAATGTAACCACATGTTCTGAACTTCCAGAAGAAATTATAGCTATTATTTCAAATATCTTGAAGGCACAAGAAGAATCACTGTATCACTGGAAATCAGTGAGATATAGCTCTTCATTTAGAGGTTTTGTGCCTTTTTAAAAAAATATGATGGTAACAGACACTTTGCAAAAAAAGACTTCATTTTCAGAAAAGTATTGAATACCTGAAAAAAAAACCCAAATCCTGACCCTTATACTCTGTTTTCAGGAATTCACACTACCCTGAATTTAGCAGCTTGGGAGAAAACAGCCAACTCAAATTTACTGACCATTCCCTATACCTCAGTCTTCCATGCAGTCCAGAAGAGAAACAGGGAAAAGGCAAAAAGGTGATGAAGAATTTAACACATCAGTCATAATGGCAGCAAGACTATGAGTTCTGCTCTAAGTCAAGAGGAATCTCAGATACACCACATGTTCCAATTTCCAACTGAGTGAAGGAAGTTAGATACTGATAGGGGAATAAAAGGCATATGACTAAAGGAATTCAGACTCGTTTCAGACAGCGGTCTGAGGTAAATAAAGTAGCTAATGGATATATCCATCGCTGTCTGGTTTTATTAATAACATCTAACAGTGAGTTTGGGACTAATTTTTCTCTTGTCTCTAAACCCCAACAATGAAAACCTGTAGCCATAGTAACCCTGATGCTGTTATTAGGGAGGACTGCTTGCATCCACTCAAAACAAGAAAAAAAAAGTGGTTTTAAATTGAAATATCAGCACCATAATAGCAAGGGCAGGGGCAAGGTATTTGCTACTGTGTCATAAAAGCAGATATGACTAAGGAGTAATTCAGCATTAGCTGCCAATAAAATGGGCAGGTTGTGACATCCTGTGCTACTGCTGGCTTTTTTTTTTTTTTCCTTTTTTTTTTTTTTTTAAGCAAATCAGGCAGTTAAGTCAAAGAGACCAAAAGGCAAAGGACATCACCTGTGACATTCTAACCCCATGGACATCAATGGTGCATCTCTCAGCGATTTTGGTAGGAAGAGGATTTAGTCCACAGTTTCTGGGCAGCTGCTAACATGACTGTCTCAAGATAAAATCAGAAGCACACTGAAAAATCCACCTACAGCAGTGCAAAATTCCTGTACCCCCATCCTGAATATATCCTGAACGTAGAAGAGGCATTCATGCCACAGTTATAACCCCAAAGGTGAGAACATCCTAAATTCATTGCAGCAGATCCAGTAAGGAACCATTCAAAATCACTTGGTAATAAGAGCATGGGTGAAGATGAACAGCAAAATTCCTCTCCCTCCATGCAATCCCTTACAACAGCAGTATCTGTGCATCCTGCACACTAACAGTCTTCACAGCACCATAACTCCAATTCTGTAGTGACGGCAGCAGTAGGCATCTATTAGACATGACATCCTCTACCCTTCTTCAACATGACTATGTCCTACAGAGAAGGTGCAGAAGAGGGGCCCTAGTTATATGATTAAGCTTCTATTATTCACACAGTTTCCCTACAACAGTCTTATAACTTGGGTATTTCCTTAAATTTCAGAAAGATCCAAATTGGCAGCGACAGCTAACATTGATGTCCAAGTGATCCTATTGGAGAAAGTAGCTCCAGCCAGCAAGGGGCAGGAGCATCCTCAGTGACATCAATGACTTAACAAGAATGGCTCTGGGAGATGATCCATGCCTGGCATACCCCAAACAGCCAAACTTTGAACCTTATTTGTCAGTAGCACAGTAAAGACAGAACAGAAAAGAGCTCACAGCTCCCATCCAAATTTAGCAAGGTTTTTTCATCAGCAAACCCAGAATCAAATAGCAAAGCCCAGGAACACCTGCAGAGCTGCCCACTGTGGCACTGGCTTTTCCCTGCCTTTATTAAAGTGTTCCTGAGACTATGCCCTGGTTTCTTTTTAAACAGTTCTTTTGCATATTCCCTGCAGGACCAAATGGTAGTTCTATAAATGCCTCAAAAGCCATTTAATTTAGATTTAATAGGGCAGTAAAAAAATCCATGGGTTCTAAAAGAACACTTACAGCAGTTTAATGAGTACATGGGATAAATCTGGGCAAGAAATACTCCAGCAAGACAACACCATGCCTGGTTTAGAGTTCATTACCCTGGGAGATATACTTGTTTAGTTTACATTTGTGATTAAATTTGCAATAAAAGTTGCAACCCAACTGAACCTCAAAAAAATGTTTTTCAATATGAATTAGCAAACACAAAAGTAAAAAATCCACAGCACTTTATCAACTTGTATTCATTGTGGACATTTATTGAAAATAAGCCCCTAGAAGCTCATGTACTTGTAACAGCCAGGATACTGCCTCTTGCTCGCCAAATTCATTTACAGGAGCTGCCCCACTGAGGATGTGCTTTAGTCATCAATCCAACCATGCAAAACCTACCAGTGTCTCTATCTACATCTCCCTCTCCACCACTTTTTATTTTTTTCCTAAAGTGTTCTTTCTTTTTAACCCATCTACAGTAATCATGGCTCCACGTCAATTCCCTGGCTTTTGTTCATGCTTTAAGCTCTCCTCAATCTGCATTTTTGGGTCCTAGGAGCTTTTTCTGGGCCTAATCCTGCAGCTGCCCTGAATACAGGGCTACAGCAATGCCTGCCCTCTTCTCTGCAACAGAACTGAGCAAACAAGTGCAGTGAGAAAATTCTTCCTTATCTGAGCAGACAAAAAAAAAAAAGTACTTTTGTCGAAACTGTATCACTCAAGGAAAGAGAATAAATGGAGCAGCAACAAAAGATGGTGTAGCAGTGTCAGACAAATGCCTTCATAGTTAAACTGCAACACACTGGGTCCTGAGGCTAAATGCTGTTACTGTCTATTTAGAGCCAGTTGCTGCCACTTCTTCTACAAGGATCTGATCCCATTCTGTACATAGCTCCACTGCCTGCAGCTCAGTGTGAGCAATAGGTGAGTTTTGAGCACCTCATGGCCTCTTGTGCTGGAAGACTCCAGGGTGACTCTTCCAAAGAGCCACCCATGATTGCCTCGCTTCATCAGAGAGGGCATTTGTGACTGCAGTGTTTAAGGTGAGAATCTTCAGTGGGCACAGGCTTAATTTTGCACTCCTGGTTTGTCTGATACAAGAGACATTTGTCTGGTGGCTCCTTCCACAAGGACTGGCAATGCGCTGCCACTGCAGCCACCTGGTGGCATCCTCACGCTTCAGGGCTGCCCAGGAGATGAGAGGCAGCTCAGGGCTTGTTTTCTCTGTGCAGCTGCTTGAAAAATCATGTTTGGGACTGATCACCAACATTTCTGTGAACCAGTTGTCTTCTTCCATAGCTGTCTTCTTCCATAGCTGTCTTCTTCAAGTGCGGTGCCAATGGGCCTAACTCTTAAGTGGCACTTCAGAGTTTTTGTATTATATTGCCCTTGCTGATACAGCTAATACATGCATTAAAGACTTACTAGGGTTTTCAAATATATACCTTAGCCATTCAATTGCTTTGTCTATTAAGTTCAATAGTACCTACTTCAGAGAGGTTTAGGATGGTGCATTTGTAATTAATTTGTGTCCTGCATTTTAAGGTACTCAGAGAAAAGGCACCCTGAGTACACAGCTTTAATATTAATAGCATATTTTTGCACTGGCTTATAAATATCTGCCCTTCTTCTTACTCTTTAATTTTACCCCATTTTCAGGGAAATTACAATATTTTAGAAAAACAAATGTTAATTGGATGAAACCTCAGCAAAGAAAATGCTCAAATAACCTTGGAAAGTATGATTTTTTTTATGATTATGTTTATTTTGGGCAGCAATACATGTAAACTAAAAGAAAATGGGAATATAAAAATATATAGGATGCCTACCACATAATGGCTCCTTGCAAGAGGAGGAACAATAAATATTTAATAAAAATGCAAATATAAAGCCATCTGAGAAGCAACTTCTGCCATAATTTCACCGGTAGAGACCAAGTACAGCTGGGTTAACGCCCTGAACTTCCTTCAAGAGCTGGGCCTTCAGCAATTCATTCCCCTGCACCTAGGAAGGATTGAGCTGAATTATTTATGTTTTGGAAATCTTTGGCAGTCCGTATTCATCACTCTGACACAGGAGATACAGTTACTGCATATTGTTCCAGCTGATGTTGCGTGACAAGCTCTCTTCACGTGTAAAATGCAACAGCAGAATGGAGCTTGCTTTCAGCTTGCTGAACTCTCTCCTTGGCCCCACCTGGGAGTGGGCAGGTGAGTGCACCTGCAGCAACCAGAGCCTGGTGCAGAGAAGGTGACACAAGCAAGGGCAGAAAATTGGGCTGTTGGCTTAGACTCTGGGCAGCAATGGTTAATGAACTGTGTTGAACAGATGAAAGGACCTAAAGACTATTTATGGTATGTTGTTTTCTTATCTCTCGGGTGTCTTTCAAGACATATGATTCAAATGAATGGGTTCTCTGTAATAATTAAGTACTGAAACCTATTTAACTGATCAGATCACCAAGCAGCTAACAGCAAGCATACATCATTTTACTATCTGCCTTCTTAACATAATAAAATCTTCTTTTGTTTGTTTTGGTGGTTTTTTGGGTTTTGTTGTTTGTTTGTTGTTGTTGTTTTTTCCCTGTAGATAAGTAGAGAAACTTCACTTGCAGAAACCTTGCATGAAGCACTGGTTATGACTTGTGGATGATGCCCAGGCATCCTGGGCAGTAGGCAGCACCTTTGCTTTTAAAAATTAAGATTAATAGACTGTAATTTGGTAGGCAAAGCTAGAGCCATTAGCCTGACGTCAGACCTTCTAACAAATGCAGGTTTAAGATGAAAAGAATTACTTAAACACACCTGGCTGGGAGCACAGCAGGCTGCTTGTCCATGCTCTGACTGCCCAGCTGAGCCAGTGCTGTGAGGAATTAAGGTGTGTAGGCTCATCCACATACACAAATCTACTACAGGGTGCAGTCGGCACGTTACTTTGTTTTCTCCCCAGGAAAAAAATCAGGGATGAAGTTAGAACTCCAAAAAGAAATGAATGGCAAATCATCTCTGCTAAAGCACTGCAGCTCAGGAGTCCAGCACATTTACATGCATCTACCAAAACTCCTTCAGCAGTGTTTGAAATAAGGTAAACACAAACAAAATAAACTTGTATTGGGACCTGATGTTGCTTTCGCTCTGTGTCCTCAGTTTGTTCACCTGCCATGAAAATAGGAAGTGCCCAAAGTTGTAAATGGGGCAATCTCATCAGACAAAGGTGCTTGACAGTGTTACTGTGCCACAGCCTAAACTGGTGTTAGCTTGTGAGATTTCACTGGAGGCAGAAAACTTACCCTAGTTTTCACCATTGGGAGTGGGGGCTTTTGTAGTACAATTTTTTCTCTGAAAAGTAACACAGACAACTGAAGTATTTTTATGGCTGTGCATTGGAAAGAAAAGGTGTCTTGTCTGTCAGCTCTGCAAGTTCCAACTGACACCTGGAAGCAAAGCTATGACATTTCTGGCTAATATAGCATTGATAGCAACAAAAATGCAGCATCTTAGACCATGCTGGATAGCTGCAAAGTCGAACTTAGGCCTCAGGAGACTGGTGTCCTTGGACATCCTCCACCGGAAGAGCATGCCTGGCCATTTGCAGAGGGAGAAAAGCTTTTCCAAGAAGGAACTCAAGCTCTATGTTGATCCTTGCTCCGAGCCTGCTGATGGGAAAGCAGCTCACTCACACCAACTACAGATGGGCAGTTTCACAAGTTTCCACTTGGAAAATATACTCCTGGTGAACTGTTTAAATGTTGGGGCCTAAGCAACCCCAGAGACCACACTCTTTGCCCAAGACTGCCTTTTCGGGGGGGAATAGATAGAGAGTGCTCACCTAAGCAGAACCAGCAAAATGTGTATTTTATTATTTCTGTTCATTTGTGTAGCTTTCAGTTATATCTTATTGGCTCTGTTTGAGCCCTGTCCCACAAGCAGTAGTCAGCTACATGATGGGCATTCCTGGGAAAAATCACTTCTGTCTTACTCATGTCTGAGACTCAATGAGGAGTTTAATGTATGCAAAATCGCTTCCTTTACCTTATCATACTGTAAAGAATCCCTTTTCAGTTTTGCTTCTGCCATGTCTTGTGGTGTAGGACCACAGCATGGCCCCATTTCTCTGTGCCCATGTCATGCTTTTTCCTTTGAGCACACCCTTGTTAGAGGCCAGGATAAAATCTCCCATCTGTTTATGAGGGCTCTGAGCAGCAGCAAAGGACCAACCCCTCTACACCCAAGGAAAACACACTTGGGCCCCTCTTTAGCTTGCAGTATTCTTGTTTGCTCAATACAAAACAGTTGATGAAACTCAGGATGCAAGACAAAAATGATATCTTGCCATTGTTCTGCTTCTCTCTTCTACTTTTGTTGGAGCAGCCCTTAGAAATGGCTTTGCTCTTTTTATAAGCTAGAAGCTGAGAACGATTAATCAGCCATAGATTTCTACAGTGCAAAGGTACTTCAAGCCCACTCTTTTCCTTCCTGGGCATGCTGTAGCCCAGACACAGTGGTGGGACTGCAGCCAGCAGAGCAACACCAGGCCCTCCTAATAGCAGCAGCTTCTTTACACCTCTGAAATGGTGCAACAAAATAATAGTGCCACCAGAAATATACTTGCATTCGGCCTTCCTCTGTTAACAGTCTCCATTTGGATAGCACAAGAGTAAATTTTAATGGTCATCAAATGTCTGCATTTTGTTCTCTCTCTTGTTCACTGCTTAATACACAATAATATTTTGTTTTCATTGACTTTAAATATTCTATCTGCGGTACATTCCAAAAACTTGTACCTGAGAGTAGTATCCCACAAGGCCAAACTTTTCTTTTGAGAAGGATTTGGTAACAAGTTGAGTGGGCTGGCTGATTCCCAGGCAATTATTTATTCAGAGAAACTTCTACTTGTGAGCAGACTGCAAAGTCCTCAGGTTTGTTTCTCACTCGGAATTATTCATAGGTTTTCTCAGTGACAGATAGTTGGTCTGTAAAAATGTGTGCCTCACAATTTTTCACCCAAAGAAAGCTCAGTCACTCAGGGATCTGGGAATGTGACAACCCATACAGTAAGAACTACAACAAAGTGCTACACTTGGTATGCTGACACAATGCAATACACCAGCATGTAAAAATACCTAAAGATGTTCAGCACTAGGAAAAATGTTGGTGTTTTTTTAGTTTGCTTCTACTGGGATAACTTAGTCCTGTAATTCTGCAATGGGAATGTCAGCAGGTCTACTTTAACACAGCTTGTACAGCTTGACATGGAACTGAATTGCGCTTCATGAACATAACCCTTTGTAACCAAAATGAAGAAAGTGCCAAAAGGCAAGAAAGCCAACCAGGAGCGATCAGTTGCTACCAGGCTCTCTGCAAGTGAGCTGCCAAGTAACACGTCTCCAGATGTTGCAGGCTGGGAGCAAGCAGAGATGTGTATGTACTACAATGAGCAATGAACCTGTATGTAGTACAAGGCACTACAGAGGTGAGTTCTTCAACCATCTTGAGGGCCAAGCAGTTCTTATCAGCAACTTCAAACTAAGAGCAGAGACAGAATTTGGCAAGGAACACCATGCTGTGTTTTCCTGGGGTAAAAATACTAAGTATCTGCAAAAAAATTGGACCAGAATACAGATTCAGGTGACAAAACTCTTGACTGGTGCTGATGACAATTTAAAAATCATAATGTGGTTTTATCTGGAGCTACAGGGATCGAAGACAACTTCTGAGACTTCTAGAAGAACATTTACCAAAGAAATAATGATCTTAAGAGTTTTCCCCATCCCAGAGAAGGTATGTTTAAGAGATGTTAGTGCCTGACATTAAAGATGAAACATCCTATTTTGCAGTAAATGTAAACACAAAGGATCCTGAATGCACGTGCATCATTGTGCTTGCTGTAAAAACACACGAGGATTTTGAACCAGCAGGTTAAGGCACAAAATCTGAGAAGGCAAGGACAGGCAGAAGGGCAATTGTGGCTCTCTACTGAACGTTGACATCTTTAGTGAGTAAGAGTTGCAGCTCACCAATTTTACTTCTAAAAGGTACCTACGGATTGACATTTCCATTTAGCTAAGAAAAAGCAGCCTGTGTTGCATTTTTTCTGAGCCTAGTCTAAATTAAAACTGGCTTTTTTTCCAGGAAAGCAACCAAGGCAAAATAGTAAAAACAAATTGTAAGAAATATGCAGAACTCTTCACTTGCTAGAGGATGAGTTATCAGTTATTCTGAACAGCCAATACCCAAATTATAATATGCACTGGTAATCATCAAAGAACTGACACAATGTACGTTCTACATGTGTTTAAAAACAAATTATGTGTTAAAAGATCCATTCTATATGTGATGCAGATAACCAGAGATCTGTGTGGATACAGTAACATGAGCAGATCCTCCAAAATATGTCATCATGAGCTAAAAACCCACAATGTGTTGGTATCTTCTCACCAATGCCCCTCAAGGTTGGAAAACAGTATCTAATTTACTATTTTTTTGTTTATTAAAAAGCTTGTGCTACAGTCTGATCTGTTTAAATGCTGGTATATGCTGCCCTACTTTTTTTGTTGTTGGTTTTGCTCCACCCCCCAAAAAATCTGTATCTACTCGTTCTAAGAACTAGAGTCTTTAGAGAGTTAATCCCAGCATCCCAAACAGAAGATTTATGACACACATTTTTGCCTGTGGAGGGTGATTAACTACCAAGGGAAGACTGTATTTCTTCTCCAGAGGCAATCTCTGATTCAAGACTTAATGCTTTCTTCAGACATGTCATATCATTAACCACAAATGTGCATTACATTGTTTGTTTCCTTAAAAATATACAGCAAGATTCCTATCCCAGTGAAGTCCACTGGAAATCTACCATATACTCCATCCAGGCAATGATATTTCTCTTATTCAGTATCGTAGGGGAACCTGAGTAGCAACCATAACAAATATATTCTTTGATACAACACCTCTTACACAAATTTACCCTGGAAATTATTATTTCTCAGGAATAAATATTTTGGAGAGTTAGACTTTACCAATTGTTATTTTACCAAGCTGTATATTTACCCAGACATAATTTGCCAGTCCCTTTGTTCACTTGACAGCATCCAATTATCTCCTGAACTCCTTCACAGAACACTCAATTTCCCACTTTGGCAATTCCTACTGTATTTCAGCTAACCTTTCTGCTAAGACTCTCTCTCCAACCTGTTAACAGTTCTGGCCTTCAGGAGCTGCAGAACTACTGAAAATTCCCACCAAGTCCTTTTCTTGTGGCTCTAGGGCCTTCCTCCCCAGATGGGCACTTGCATCTCCCTCGCCTGGTTTCTGCTACAACCCCATCATTCCAAACTCAAGAACTATTATTCCTCTCTTTGACTAATATTTTGCTACACAGGCGAGACCTGAGTCATATTTATTGCTGCCTGGTGCACTCTGTAAACCTTTACATTTTCCTTCCTACAAAGTATAGGCTATAGTAATATATACCCTGTAACCACACATTACATTCGGTCTATTTTTATTTTGCATAAAGGCTAGCACTGACTTGGAATAACTCTTGCTTCAGCACCAGGGGAGGAGGGAGAAAGGGAATGGTTTTGCAATTAGTGATGCCCAGCTATGCTCCTCCAGAAGATGGCTCCAGCTGCTTCAAAATCAGGCCAGAGCTGAATATTTTAAAAACTTCTCTGAACTTTCTTCAGTATCCTTAAAGCAACTGTAACCAGAGCCTGAATGCTTTTAAAACATCTTAGTTGTGTAAACCCCAAGACAACATGAAGCCTTTCAGATAAGTATCACTGTTTTCAGGAAAAAATAAAGAAAAACAACCACCTGGATTAGGATGGTGAAGATTTCATTTATTTGAGGCACCAAGAGGTTTTGAAATTGTCCTTAACAAATACCTTAATCTCTGAGTGCTAAACCACTTTTTAAAAGACACCTTGAATGTTTTCATCCTGTTTTGGAATGTTTTGGAGATGTCTCTCTCTGGACCCTGTAGTAGGTCGGCACTTGTTTCCAACAGGCTGTGATTGATTTAAATCTAGCCTATATGATAAATGCGAGGGTACCCTCTAGCGGTAACATTGGTGGACCTTCTTCATGGGACACAAGCAGTCCATTAGAGATGGACCCAGCAGGGCTGCTCCCTGTATAATAAATGCCATCCCAAATACAGACATTTTCTCTTTTTTGCAACATTTTCATTTTCTTCTTGCACCTTTTAAATTTAATTTCTTTCCTACTTGCTGCTTCTTTACCTCCTGTGTGCTTCTTTTTCAATTCAGAACATCCATATAGAAATTCAAACTACCACTTTCCCTAAACCTGACAGCAGGGTTAGGAAATCAGTGGAGTCTATTGAAAGTACAGATGCTTAGAAAGTGCCTTTACAGGCAAATTGGAATAGTTTGCTTTTCAAATCTGATGCCAACTTTATGAAAACATCTGCATTTTTATTTTCACCAGTGCAGACAAATTAGAAGAAGGAATAAACAAATCTAGCACACCAAATGATCACTCCTCTCTAGCGGTGGCTGCATACAACAAAAGCCTCACATCCCTTCTGTTACTGCTTTTACTAGCCTTAGCACTGGAGAAAACTGAGAATAATGGGAAAACAAACTCAAAAAGCCAGCAGAATACAGAGCCTCACCATGGTGAAAATGAGCTTGGCAACATCTAAGATTATTCACTCGTAGACTACGGTGGCTGCTTTGCAGCCAACAGCGTTCAGGTCCAAACTGCAACCAATGCAGCTTTGGGTCCCTTCCACACAGGTGAGGCTGTAGGTCAGCAGTGCAACACTGGGGGCTCAGAACACACAGAAAATACCATGCTCTGACTCCTTATCAGCATTTAAAAAAATGTCTAAGCTTCCCTGAAAAATAATTTCACAGGGCAGGTGGCAATAGCTTGTTCCACTCATTAATTTTAGTTGATAATTAAATTATTATTTTTAATATAATTAAGCCTCAGTAGCATGGGTTTTGTTCTGTTCTCAAATGATTTATCTTGTGAAAGTCTTGCAACCATTCTCCTGAAGATTCATGGCTCTCTGTTTGTGTGCACATACAGGAATATAAAAGAACTGTCAGCTGCTATTTTTGTGCTCTGCCATCCTGTGGATTTCTTGGCATTTAATCAAAGGAGAAGATTTCCTTCTATACGTTGCTACAGAATACCAAGAGGTGGTACATGGTAATCACAGACAAGACTGAACAGAGCGAAAGGAGTGAGAAATCAATCTCTGTTCTTTACCTTGTTCCACTTTTCCTTCCAGTGAGACAGTAAAAGGAAAATTTTACACTGTTTATTTTGGACAATTAAGACCAGAAATACTGCACACAAATCAAGAAGGAAATTTGCTCCCAGGGAATGGTACCACTGTACAGTAAGGAAAATTGAAACATTGGAGTACCTGGGAGAGTGAGAAGGACAGTACTGAGGGCAACCCTCACAGGTAACACAAGAAATCAAGTTCAGGCTGCTCACACAGCCTCTAGCAAACATGTCAAACCACATCACCCAGAAATTTTTTTTCTCTGAAGTTGGTCTGAAGATGTCCTGGAAACCAAGAGAGTGTGGGAAATTTTACATCCTGCCAGTTTTCTCTGAGCACTTTAATGCTCTTCCTGCCAATCTAGGCTGTCAACAGAAAACATATATTTTATTATTTTTTTAACTTAAAGCTGGTTTTCAAGCAACTAAATGACTTCAGGTCAACTGAATGACCTATGAGAAGTTGTGTGTGAAGTTTCATTTTCCTTACTTAAAACTAACTGACAGAAAAGATGCAGATGGTTACAGAAGGCATAGAAATTGACAGACACCAGCCATTGTTCAATGAAAGTCCTGTAATGTGGGAAAAAGACTGAGGAAACAAGTTTGCATAACATGTTTGGGTGTTAGCCTCCAGCAAGTCCCATAGTAAGTGGAATTTCTTTCGCTTCTGACAGTTTGGGGAAAACACAGTTCAGAAGCTGCCTGCACTTTGGTATACTAGAATAGTTTGCCAGTGGAAAATCAGATATTAATGATATTAGTGTTTGAATTGGATTTAAGTCTTCTGCCTCTGCTAAGGAAGCATCTACTGATATTGTAAATTTAACTTATTTTATCAATCCATGTCCAAGTTGTGAAACAGCGTGAGCTTCCCTCAGCCCTTTCCCAGGTTTGCAGGCTGTTTTGGAGGTAACTGCTCCATCCCTGTACTTTTGTTCCCAGCAAATGCTGCCACCATGCTCAAGGCTGACGCAAACAGAGAACTGCCCTACTGTGCTGTAGGGCAGCATTCATTCTGGCTTGCTAAGTTCTGCAAATTTTCATCTATGACTTCAGACTTATTGGCACAATAATGTTCTCTTTGCCAGCATGTCTAACTCACTCAATCTACATATTCAGATTTCTCTTCTGATTACATCCAGGTCCTCTTGATTCTCCAAGACTATTTTTGATTGATACAAAAGGGCACACATCATACCAAATAGAGAGGGCATCATGGTGAGCACTCGGAGCAGAGCCAAGGTCGCACCTACGGCTGGGCCATCTGCACAATCAACCCCAGTGGTGACTGATGCCTCCACCCAGACAGAGGTAGTGATGAAGGAGGCAGCTGCAAAAACCACAGGCTGTGGGAAATGCCTAGTCCTGTCCCACAGGGCAGGGGCTGGGGGCAATATTGAGTGCAAAAGGTGCACGCAGGTTGAGGACCTTCTGCAGCAGGTTGCTGAACTGCAGCAGATGGTAAGAAGGCTGAGGAATATTAGGGAGACAGAAAAGGAGACAGATCATTGGCTTCAGACACATGCTGAGGCAAACCCAGAGCCTAAAACTGCAGATAGAAAAAATCTCCCATTAAAAACAGAAAGGAGGGAAGTGAATGATGTGGAAAATAATAAAGAGGAACGGAATATTGTAAAATCAAAAACCTGAAGGATGAAGAGAATTCCCTCAAAACTCAAGGTGCACCTGCAGAACCGTTTCACACTTCTGGAGACTAAAAGGGAAAAGCAACCCATGCAAAATAAGCTGCCAGAGCTGACTAAGGCAGCTCACTAAGAGCATCATGTAACAACCAGTGCTCAGAAGAAGCAGCGATGAATAATAGTTGTGGGGGACTCCCTTCTCAGGGGTATTGAGGGACCCATTTGCAGACTGGACCCACTTGCTAGAGAGGTCTGCAGCTTACCAGGGGCTCGTTGGTAAGGAACTGGCTGGATGGTCGCACTCAAAGAGTGGTGATCGATGGCTCAATGTCCAGATGGAGACCTCTGACAAGTAGTGTTCTCCAAGTATCAGTACTTGGGACTGGTGCTATTTAACATTTTTGTCAGTGACATGGACAGTGGCATTGAGTGCATCCTCAACAAGTTTGCCAGTAACATCAAAGTGTGTGGTGAAGTCGATATGTTAGAGGGAAGGGATGCCATCCAGAGGGACCTTGACAGGCTTGAGAGTTGGGCTCATGCAAACTGCATGAAGTTCAACAAGGCCAAGTGCAAGGTCCTGCACCTGAGTCAGGGCAATCCCAAGCACAAACACAGGCTGGGTGGAGAATGGATCAAAAACAGTTTGGAGGAGAAGGACTTGGGGGTGATGGTGGATGAGAAGCTCAACATCAGCTGGTAATGTGAGCTTGCAGCCCAGAAAGCCAGCCATGTCCTGGGCTGCATCAAAAGAAGCGTGGCCAGCAGGTCAAGGGAGGTCATTCTCCCCTTTTACTTGGCTCTCGTGAGACCCCACCTGGAGTACTGTGTCCAGTTCTGGAGCGCCAGCATAAGAAGGACATGGAGCTCATGGAGATGATCCGAGGGCTGGAGCACCTCTTCTACGAGGACAGGCTGAGAAAGTTGGGGCTGTTCATCCTGGAGAAGAGAAGGCTCTGGGGAGACCGTATAGAGGCCTTCCAATGCCTGAAGGGGGCTTACAGAAAAGCTGGGGGGGGGGAATTTTTACAAGGGCTTGTAGCCAGAGGACAAGAGGTAATGAATCAAAACTGGAAGAGGGGAGATTTAGGTTAGACATTAGGAAGAAATTCTTTAGTATGAGGGTGGTAAGAAACTGGAAGAGGTTCCCCAGGGAAGCTGTGGAGGCCCCATCCCTGGAAGTGTTCAAGGCCAGGTTGTATGGGGCCCTGAGGAACCTGATCTAGTGGGAGGTGTCCCTGCCCATGCAGGGGGTTGAAACTAGATGATCTTTAAGGTCCCTTCCAACTCAAACCATTCTATGATTCTATTACTCTATGAATTGTTAGTATCGTATATTACTCCTGAGAGTATAGTGTTCTTTCTAGTTTTCTCAGTCCTATATAAATGTATTTAAAAGGGAAGAAACACAGTCTGGATGTCTATATGTCTCTGTTTCAGGGCTTTTCTAGAAAATCTTTTTACTGCTAGTCTCTCATAACCATGTGCAGCAAGTAAAATGCAGAATACTTTTCTAATATAACAGCAATACATATTTTAGTGGTAACTCCTTATTGTAGGTCTTAGTAATGTTTAAAAAAACAAAATTACCTCTGTCATATCATTTTTTAGGTAAAGTCCATGAGTAAATGCTTTTGATAGCTAGGTTTTACAGGGCAAGTCAAGAAAATGTTATATATAAACAGGTAATTATTTATTACTGTCACTGGAAAATGTTATATAAACCTTTCTGCATTCTTCGTACCATCTAAGAACAAGCGCAATTCTCCTTTGCCTCATACCAAGTGATCTCACATGGCAGACATGCTGAAATATAAGCCTAAACAGACATCAATCACTGTGGAATTCCACAACTCATTAGCTTAGAGGTGGGTAAAATGTTTGAAGAAAAAAAAAAGGGGGGGAGGGGTGGGGGAAGAAGCAGAAAACAAGTGACAAATGTGATGTTTCATAATTTAACGTCAAAATTGCTAATATGTATCTCATTATAGCTCAACATCAGCAAGACTGGCAGAACCATCCTCTTTAAAAAAAATAAAGAAATGTTTCTACTTAATAATTCTTATTCATTAATGCTAAGTAGCTTGAAATAATTCCCAGTACCCAGCACAGCGTGTTGACAAAGCAGCTTCCAATCCTGTGGGAATGGTCTATTTCTGTAATGCAGCTTAATCAGTATTAATACACTTCTTATTCACTGAAAGGCAGCAATCACCATAAAGACACTTGGTGTTTATACAGGAGCAATGTGTGTAATTCCATCAGAAATGCACTGCACTTCAGTACTCAGGATAACAGGGCTAAAGGCTTCCAAAAATTTACCTGTTACATACAAGTGTCTGTCTGCCAGAGCTTTCTAACTAATCTGTACATCTCTGGTTCGAGTTTAAGGCAAAGCCTAAGGTAATATTATTTTTATTACTGAGTAAAAGCTTAATTTTTTCAGTATAATACCATCCACTAATATTGTTATTTCTCTTTTGTTAAATTAAATATTCAACTTAATTAAATAAATTTTTAGGGAAGATCTCATTCTGTCAGCCAATGGCAGGCACACAGACTCAAAGAAATAATCCGCTCTTTAATAAAAATTAGGGCATTTTGCAAGCATTAGACTGTAGCTTTGTACTTTATCTTGCTCTAGCAGTCTATGTTTGGTCAAAAAATGCAAGTAGAGATGTATCCAGGCAATGAATCGAGGCACAAACCGAACTTGGGTAAAAACAGAGAGTAGGATTGAATACCTTCTTCTCTCCATATGATTCTTTTAAGGGCTCCTTCTACATGCCAGATATTTTCCTTGGTTTTGCTAAAAACAGTGGCCTCTGCTTACTTGAAAGCTGCTAATGTTTTCAGCAAGTAACCTATCAAGCTTCAGCCTTAAACAAAACTTTCTTCAGTCACCTATGAAAAATGTGGGCAACATTTACTCCTGACAAACAACCTAATTTTGATTTTATTTTACCTAGGGAAGAGAATGTCTCTACAGAAAAAGCAACATTTGCAACTATTCTTCATTAAAACTCTTCACTGAGAAATACAGAAGAAAACATGCATCTGAACCTGTAACTGGTTACTGCCACTTTTTTTCCAAAGTTGCCCTCATTGTCATGCCACACTATTTTCAGGTGTGTGGACTGCATAGCAAACCCCATAGCTCTCACCTAGGCACCAGCACATCCCAGAAAAGAAAAAAGAAAATTTTACACAGTGCCAAGATTGCTCTGAGATGATCCACGTGACGCACAGGTGGTCATCCGAGGCCAAGCAGAGCAGGGGCCCTGTAAACTAACCTGCACAGGGAAAAGCAAGGTAAGGTCTAAAACTCTGTTACTATTTAGCAGTTAGCACCTTGCTTGGGACTAGGCAGAGCTGTCTTCTCTTCCACACTGTTGCAGCTGGGTCTGTCAAAGTGTGTTCCCCCTGCACACACCCCTCCCCAGCCCCCTGTTGTGTTTTTTTTTCTTTTTTGAAACGACACATTTTTATTTTTTTCAAAATGTAGTTACCAGCACCTCCCTTTTTATATGACAGCTCTGTGATAAAGCTAAAATGAAAAAATGGAAGATTTTGCAGCTCCCTACCCAGTGTAAGAGGTTTCTGGTTTTGGTTGGTTGCTTTTTTTCACTTCAAAAATGCCTTGAATGGCATCTGCATGAGGAAAGGGGGAAGAGGAGATTCAGAGCTGCGAAATCCATTCCACCCTGGAAACACAAAACCAAAGCAAACCATCCTCAAAATGTATGAAGAGCAGTGCAAATGTGTGCAAAGCTTGCTAACCTAGTGATTAGGACATACTCCTAGGAGGAGAATTTATGTCTCTTCTAGAAAGTCATCACTGGATGAAATAAACTAGTCCTTGGAGACAGCACTGAAAAGTCAATGTTTCCAGACAGATGGTACCACATACACATAGGGCCTGTGGGAGGTCACCCAGCTTTCAGCAGCCACCCAGTGCTCCAAGGGAACCCAAAACACCAGAAAAGAGCACTCAGGCACAGCAGCTACTTCTGTGTTGGACAGCACTTGAGCTGATAATGAAACAGATACTGCCTCCATCGCAAACACTTCTTGATGCAAAAACAAAAGTCCAGATTGCTACACTTACCCCACAGCCTTCAGAAAGATGAAGACAAGGCTCTGATTTTGGCTTTATTTTGAAAGGCCAGCACAAAAATACAGCGTGAAGAGCCTGATGAATGCAAAGAGCATGGTGCCATGGTTACCAGTGACATTAGATCCCTGACTGAGCAAACTAGCTGTAGGAATGATTTCTGTATAAACAGAATTACTCAATTATGTTAGCGATGTGTCTATAAAACGTGATGCAATTGGATTTCACAGATGCAGGATACAGTTTGTGTTTGCTCTGTCTGCGTCTAGACTCTTCAATAAATACTCTTTTGCTCTGCTCAGCAGTCACACTGCTTTCCTACTGACTTCACTTGTTACTCCAGCTTTCATCTGACTATCAAGAAATGGGTTGACACGGAGCGGGCTACAATTGTGACTTTGTTCTTAAATACTCCCTCTTATTGTTCCAGGCAAAATAAAATGTGCCAAAGATGATTTATTTTTCCCTCTCTAATAGAAAATATACATTTACCTTGCATTACATGGTAGAAACCAAACAAAGCACTGGGGTTCTAGAAACCTGAGTATCATTCCTGCCTCTGAAATTAAAAGCATAGCATGATGCTGATTGTAGTTTATCTGGTCTAACCCTGGGCCAAAATTAGCTCTCCAAAGTTAGAGCAGGGTGCTGACAGCTGATCCAGCCAAGTTTTGAATACATTCAAGGATGGAGATTTCACAGCTCCTGGACCCTGTTCAATGCTTAACTAAGCCCATTGAAACATTTTTCCATTGGCTAGGTTCATAAGATGAAGGAAGACTCATCTTGCTCTGCCTCTACTTTCACTTCTGCAAAGTAGGAATAATCTGAAAATCTTTAAGTGGTCAGAGATTTGCTGATGAGAAGTATGGTGATAGTCAGTTATTAATTTCTGCTTAAAAAATGCAAAGTGAAGTCTGAGAACAGCAATGATTTTAAATGGAAGCATGCAAAGCTAACGTGTTTTGTTTTTTTTTTCTAGAAGTAGAAAGAAGAGGAATTAATCTTAATCCCAGATCAGTGCCATGTGAAGCTGCTGCTTGCAGAGGCAAGATGTCAATTTGGACATAAGGGATTTTGCAGTGACACGATCCTACCAATGAGAATCTCAGAGACTGAACCATTGCCTCTCATGGGTTGAAGGTTTCCTTCACTGAACACAGCAGCAATCACTGGGGTAACAGTTCAGAGATTAAAATTTACTGAGGATGTTGGGTAACCCAGTAACACAGTAAACCCTCTAGGACTCAAGGAGAAGGCAAGATCCCACTGTGAATCAAGCACTTATTCTTATCTTGGATGCAGAATGATAAATTGAGGCTGTGAACTACTCATAGTTACTTCAACACTAAACAGCACTGACTTAAGACATGAATATAACAATGCAGCATCACTTCAAACACCAGGACAAAGTGCTGAGGGCTTGACTCTTGCTCTCAGTGAAGATTTCTACAGGACAAGAGGACAAGCTGTGCCTTTGGCAAATACTGTCCTGAGCAGGAAGCATTCATCTACTGCATGCTGGTGTTAAAAGTAGACAACAGATGTACATTAGAACATCCAAGGGTCCACTTCCTTGGCATCCATAGGAAACATGGGGCACAAAACTACCTTGGGGATAGCAGAAGGCACATTTGACAGGTTTGCTCAGTTTGTATCACAACCAAATTCATTATATATCACACCCAAACAGCAGCACTGCTTATGAGAGCTTATTAACAGCTCCTGCTACCTAGTACTGCAGTGACATAGATTTTATATTCATAAAATAAATTACTAAACAGGCCTTAATCCCTTCTTCATGCCAACACGGCATCACAAATTAAAGGAGCTACATCCATCAACAGCTTGTCACCAGTAGAGTCGAGTCGATGATTTCTCCTAGACTCTGACATGATGGCAAAAATAGCATTGGGTAAAAAAAAAATCCAAATCTTTCAATAGAATTGCAAGAGTTTTTCTTCAGAGCTTCTGCCTTAGAAAGTAATACTTGATGATCTCAGACTAATCCAAAAGGAGGCTAATCCAAATATAGCTGATAAGTATCATTTGGCAGGTTTTTATAAATAGTACTCTTTTATATCTCACTTTATATCTCTTTATGACCCTTATCCCTTCCAAAGGCTTTGATTGATGCTATGAAAGGAAACCTCTGGGATCCTGTGCTACTTTCAGCCATTTCACTGTCAGATAGCCGCTGTGGACAACACTTTGTTGAACTTCAGGTGCTGGTCACAAATTGTGGAAACAGACAGGTTATGTTACCACTCCCCTTGCTACCAACATGCCGAATTTACAAGTATTGTTTTTGAAACTTCCTCTTGGTCTTTTTATCACTGAGCTAAATGTGGTGGTGTAAGAAAGGGGTAAGTTAGACTGCTCGTAAGTAACAGAGGGTGCAGGATGTGGGTAGACTTCTCACTGTTCTTATCTGAGAGTCTCTGATGGGAATTCTAAGGAAGGTAGCAAGGGGAAGGTACAAATTTGGATTTCAGTATTCCTCCAGTAATTTATACCTATTTAAATTCAGTTTAATGTCTGGGGGGGGGATGTCAAGAAAGCATAACAGACGATAACAGGGCTTATGGGAGTGCAGGTGGTCTGACTTGCACAAGCTCACACACCACTGCCAAACCGAGGAATTATAAACCAGAAGTGGCTCATAGCCCATTTGCAATACTGAGGTGAGACTGTGAAACCAAAGAGACAGTTATTCCCTTTGTGCTTTGATCATAATTTTATAAGCTATTACCACTGCCTCAAAGAGTAAATAAAGGAGAAGGGGATTAAAGATAGAAAAACAATAAAGGACAAAAACAGGCAAAACATTAAATCATAAAATGGGCAAAAAATATTCTAATTTCACCTACCAATAACATATTTTGCTTTTAATCCCTCACTGTCTGAGAAAGAACGGTGCAGATCTACAAAAGCAATTATTATATATAATTTGTGTCTATACTAAATAAATTTTAAAAAGCAACAAGAAGGAATTTCTACCAAGTGATACCGAATGTTCAAATAAAATGAAGAAAATTCAAAGTCTTATTGTGTATACTTCATTATCTGGTTTTCCATCTGAAAGGAAAAAAGCTGCAACTAATCCCTCATTTACTTTTTTTTCCATTCTGTCTCTACAAATAACAGCACTACTAGCAGCATTGATGACAGCAATGGTTTAGTTTCATTGCCATACACATCCCCCCTGCTGTAAACACGTTACTACCTGCTAAAACTGCAAGTTCCTTAATGAGTGGAATGCTTACTCCAACTGTTAACCCTAAAAATACAACTCCTGATAATGTCTGAGGATGCTCTTGCAGAGTACTAAGAGTTGAAGGTCATAGAATGGTTTAGGTTGGAAGGAACCTTAAAGATCACCTAGATCCAACCCCGCTACATTGGCAGGGACACCTTCCACTAGATCAGGTCTCTCAGAGCCCCATCCAACCTGGCCTTGAACACTTCCAGTGATAGGGCCTCCACAACTTCCCTGGGCAAAATGTTCCAGTGTCCCACCACCCTTACAGTGAAGAATTTCCTCCTAAGGGAGGGGCAAAGGAAGGGGCAAGGTGGTGTGTTCTCTCCTCTTGAGACAGATTTTGCCTGGACATAAGACGAGACCACAAGATTCACATCATATACTGCGATAACGTCTCAAGTTGCTTCCTAGGAAAAATGCTGACCCAGAGAGCTGCATTTGTGTATATTTACAGATGATGATTTTTTGTTCAAAACCTTTGGTAACATAGTGAAAACGTGCAAAAAGACAGTTATGTTGTCAGCAGCGCTACGCAATCATAATGAAAGAAGCGTCCAGAAGACATTCACTACACTATGCTAGTTTTTCTGTATTTTTTTCTTTCCTTTCAGAAATTCTTTCCTTTACTGCTTCCCCTATCCCAGCAAAGGTGAGCTTACACTTACTTCCTAGTTAGAATATCTGCACAATAACTGTCTCACAACCACTGAGATGTCCCCATCATTTGGGCTAAATCTTAAAGAATACAAGGCTGACATGAATATAAAACTGCATAGGCTCTGCCATGGGTACTTTTTACCAAGGTGTGTAGTGATAGGATGAGGTATAATGGTTTTAAACTGGAAGAGGGTAGATTTAGGTTAGATGTTAGGAAGAAATTCTTTACTGGGAGGGTGCTGAGGCACTGTATAACAGGCTGCCCAGGGAAGTTGTGGATGTCCCTTCCCTGGAAGTGTTCAAGGCCAGATTGGACAGGGTTTTGAGCAATCTGGTCCAGTGGAAGGTGTCCCTGCCCATGCAAGGAGGCTGGAACTAGATAATCTGTAAGGTCCCTTTCAACCCAAACAATTCTATGATTCTATGGGTAACAGGGGCCCAGGGGAGTGAATCCCCTCTGAGTTCAAGTGTTACCAACAACCAAAATATATGATAACAGCAGGCAGAACAAGCATTTTCTTTTTCCCAGTGTACAGTACAGACAGAAGGTCTGAAGCACAAGAAAGCACATGCCTGCCTTACAACTCCAAAATCGGAGTGCTGAGTTTTCAGCAGATGTCCTTGGTAACCCCCACAACTGGTGCTAAGAGCTACCAACCACTTGCCACCCTCCTCTTAGGTCAGAAACATGTAAGGAAAGGGATTGCTAAGTGTGCCAAAAAAGAGGTCTCCATTGAGTAAGTCTCCTCTGATGGAGCAGGCAGCCCATCACTGGGATTAGCTCTGTGACCACAATGACTTTGGATGTCCCACACAAGACAAAAATATTTATTCATCTCCTTTTTAGCATGTACCTTCTTTTGATTTTAATAAATTAGGTACCTGTTAACATGGACCCATATAAAGACATGGATTTGGAAATGCATTTAGAGAAGTAAGTACGTTTTACCTTCTAAAAGGTAAAAAAAAATAATCTGTGTTTATGTAGACATTAATCTCCGTCTACATCTTTCTTGCTTAGTATCTACTCTTCTAGACAGAAAGAGGGAGAGCTTCATATATTGCTTTCTCTTTCATTCAATATGTGAAGCAGTTCAGATATTTTTCTAAATATCCTTTATTTAAAACAAGTATACCCTATACTAATACCAGTGTCTTATAAAATAGCCATTTTAACAACTGAGTTTAAGATGCTGTTCTATTCTAATTATAAGAGCAGTAAGAACAAGTTCTGATGTACCAATACTCAAGATAATCTCTTGGCAGAACACCAGGAGGCAGGTATAGGAACACACCATAAAGCTGGCTGAGATGTTACAATACATAAATAGTGAATTTTCAGTGAGTACAAGTAAATCTACTATATCAATGTAGCAATTGTGTAATTTATTTTCACCTGTGCTTATTTTGGGTATTTCTAATGCACTCACATTATTGGACTTAAGTGCTAGACAATAATTATATATAGGACTGAGTGTGAAGAACACTGTTTTCACAACCACTTCCAATGCATGTATTTCATTTTGACACTTTCTACTGGTGTTTTTTTGGTGTCCTGTCACCCATCCCTCCCATTTTTCTTCTGATTTTTACATCTTTTGCCTCTTCATGGTAGCAGATAGATTTATTTTTTTTTTAATACTTAACAGAATATGTAAAGACATCCACAATCCAACTTTACATGGTTATTTTGGGAATCTAGCATTTTTCTTGGTCATATTTTTCTCTGTCAATTGGACAATTGTTCCCATGTCTGCTAAGATTCATGGAAGTTTCCCACTCCCCACCACGCTTCACTCAGAGTAACTACAGTAGGAAAGCTCTGTTAGCTGCATACAACAGTGCAACATGGAAAAAATCCCAATGTATTTAAAATTACTGTTGCATTTCACCAATTGCATAATGCACCACCTATGAACTATATATAAACTGTATATAATGCACAATAAAAAAAGTGGTACTATAGATACTTAAAGGCTTTAATATAGTTTAAGAAAAAAAGCTACCAAGATAAATCAGAGATGTTGCGAGACAGAGAATTAGAAATAAAAGCAGTTAAGTGTTAGTTTGAAGGCACCGTGGAGACATCAAAACATTGCACAGTTAACACAGCAGGACACAGAGATCAGCAAAAGAGGCAGCATTTAAAGGTAACTTCTCTCACTCTTATCTACCACTACAACAAAGTAACAGCTTCCAGTTGACCAAGCCATGCCTAAATAGGCCTACGTGAACTACAAACACATTTGTCATACAAGAACAAAGAATAAATGAGAAGGAAATTTTTTTAGGCTGATAAGTCAGAGTTTGAATCCAGACACTTATTTACAAAGTGACTCCATAGTTCAGAAGAACCTGGATAGATGGTGCTGCCTTTAATCCTCTCTCATCTCCCCAAGAGTAACATTTCAGAGTTCTCTTGTATCAGCGTGGGAATAAGGTGGCTCATCACTGCTCCAACTGTTCTACAGACAGGATGGAGAAAGTTCCAGTAATGAAAAAATTAAGATTTAAATTTAACATTTCTCTGGGAAAAGTGCCTAGGATTCCATTAAGAGGACGCCATTTCTTCGGAGAAAGAGCAAGGATTTGTTTCTTTAGGACCTGCAGCATTTCTTTGTGGAAGCTGTTCCTTGTCCCCCTTCACCACACATCCGGCACACTCTCCCTGGACTTCATTACAGAACTGCATCATGGCAGCTCACACGGGAGGAAAATTATGGCATGTTGTAGGGCTTGATGGCTAGAGACATCCAAACTCCATCTCCGTTTTCAATTTATTTTCTATCCAAAACATCAAAATTCTCCACAAATAAAACAGAGAAATCACTAATTTTTTAAAACACAAAGAACAAGATTTATTCCTATAAAACTGAGGCACTGGGCAGAGATAGCATAGCTGTGATGCTTCAGAGGCTTGAGCATTGAGCTCTGCCAGCTCAACACATCTCCCATCTAATAGGTGTAAGTTCGGTTATATTGATCTCGTCTACATCACCAAAACATCAACAGCCTGTCCAAAGTCTCCCTTACAAGATGATGTGGGTGAGAGGAAGTGTCAGGGATATACACACCATCACAGATCTGCTAAGTGGAAGCTTCTCTGAGGCTGAGGGGTGGGAAGGCCACTGCAAAGTCATTCGATGCGATGGAAATGTGCAGTTATGTGGATCTCTACTGTACCTGGCTTGCAGAAGTGAAATGAACCAATAAAAAAAAAGCACGTATGGGTCCCATAAAGAATATATATTTCAAATCAAAGCTGATTCTCAAACTTAGTCAGGAAGTTTTGACTCCAGGATTTCGTATGTCTGATATCCAAATGGCATTACCTATTTAGAGCTTCACTGGGAGAGATCTGACAAAACCATCTTAATTCTGTGGTCTGAAAAGAAACAGAGCCCCTGGGGGAACAAAAGATTTCTCTTAGTATGTAAAAATATTTCTCAGCTGGTGAAGATTTACAAAAGCACCTTTAGGTTTCAGTTTGCATGCAGTTGTTCTGTAACACAGTCACGACGCAGGTAAATACAGTCCATTTTCACAGCCAGATAATCTGAAACACGGAGCAGCTGAAGTGCTTGATCACAAAGCAAATCCATTGCGAGAGAATGGAAGAGAACATGGGTAATCTGCCTATTATTTTTATTATAAGGAAATTATTAGAGTAAAAAAACCATTGCAACTTGAATTTTCACTGCTGTAAGACAGGAGGAGCACCATTAAGTACATCACTATCTACACCACTCAGAAGAATTTTCAAAGCTGATTTTCACTGAGATTCTCTATAACTTTGGCCTGGTTTGAGACAGGATGAAGCCAATTCTCCTTTTACTGATTTTTTTCCTTCAGTAAGCTCTTTTTTAGCTAGCAGCAAGTTTTCCAGCTAGTGGACTGATAACGCTGGAATGTTTGTTACTGCTGAGATGCCAAGGTCACTTAGCTCTACTTGTTGAATCTGCAGCCTCAGATGCTACAGGAGCAGAAGAGTCGTATCTGTAACCTCCCCACAGGGAGGAGTGGACTAGATGGACAGCAAATTCAGCCAGAGATACTCCATACATATATATACACACACACGTAAGTCTTGGTTTACGGTCCAGCTTAAGGTCCAGCCCCTTCCTGCTTCTTCCCACCTTCTGTTCCGCCCATGGTCTGCATCCGGGGAGGACTCCATCTGTCCATCACCACTGATCCCTATGCTCATGCATTCCTGACCCTCATCACTCTCCCCTCAGCTCCTGTCTGCTCTGCCGCTCTCTCCGGCAGCGCTCCGGGACATTTCAGGGCTGCTCACAGCTCAGGAGATGCTGGGGGAGTTGCTGGGGGTGGGGAAGAGGCAATAGGGTTTTGCACATTCCTGCAAACACTTGTATACAATTGTACATATCTTTTATCATTAGTATTTAATTAAAGCTGTCTAGTTTAGTTTTCAAGCTGGGATGCCTCCCTCCTTCATTTTATCTCTCCCTTCCCTACCTGGGTGGGACGGGGAGGGGATCAAGAGCATTACTGTCGCTGGTTTAATTGCCAATCCCGAGTCAAACCGTGACAAGCTTTAAATTGAACTCTTTGTGAAAAAAAGAAAAAAGGTTAATTTTAATCAAGACTAGTCAGAATCCTCACGGAAAACCTAACGAGTTTTTCTGTGTTTAGTTTTCTATTATTTTTTTTCCCCCAATAAAAAAAAAATAATAAAAAATCTGTTTTCCATAACATTTTGGGCTTCCCAGTATATTTTCCTCTGAAGTTTCCACTAGGAAAAAACTAAATTACTTGATGATCTCTAAGCTTCAAGATCATATTCCTTGCACATGCACAATGAGAAATATTGAACAAAGCCTTTAAGAAATATTTCATTGCTGGGTACTTAGCAGAATTGATTGAAATTCAGATCTACTGCCCAGCGGCAAATTTTGATAATTCCGTATCTATTTTCATTCCAAAACAAGATGAAATTGAAATAGGAATAGATTCTGTAGAATAAAATGCACTAAATGTAGCCATAAAAAGAATTGACTTTTCAAAGTAATTTAAATGTTATTTTTCCTTTCTTGGATATACCGTCTCCTGGAAGTTAGTGTGGGGACTTGTAGCACTTATTTTGCCCAGTGAGATATTATACCCATTAGGGTTCCCCTGCCCTCCCCTGCTGCCCTCCCCTGCTGTTTTCATCATAAGAGGGGAAAAAAAACCACAAAAAACCAGCAGCTACTTCTATCCAGAGCTTTTTCTAGCAGAATACTTCTGGTTTTTTTTAATTAACAGTTTAGGTAGTGAATGGAATTTCAAGATGAAAACAAAAAGATTTGCATCCCCAAGAAGCCTAATGACCATTAACCATTAAAGTCAAGTTCACCTCAAGACTTAAATTTCAATCATTACACTAGAGACATGAAGCTAAACCTTTCCTCTCTCTCACCACAACACTATCGCTTAGTGCAGGCATTTTTTTTCCTAGGAAAATACCAAAGCAAACAATTTTTGACCCAAAGCAAAACAGGAACAAATACAAGTCTTTTTAAGCCAAGCCCACTGGGACAAGCTCCAATATCCCTCTACGTGTCGTCATATTCCTGTATTTCCCATGACAGTCCCTGCTACCACGTTGTCCGCTATGTAAAAACAATGTAACATCTTCAGGTAACTGAAATAACAGGAGAAAAGAAGGAACCCACAAACACTTCACATGAACCTGTGAGCTAAGCAGAAAGTGTTAACGTAGGATTAAACTTCACTCTGTTAAACTCAACCGTTTCAGTTAAGAAATATCCTGGTTGCCCTGCTAGGGTGATACACAATGCAACAGATACACTGCCTAGTCCAGTAAGTGCACAGGTCTGGGACATGCTGATGTTTCCCCCAAACCCCCTCACACCACATTATCCCTATGTCTTCTGGGCTCTCACTCTCCCAAGGAGAGGTTAGTGAGATGCTCTCAAGTGGCTTTGGAGGCAAAGCATACTGATTTGTTACTGGCCATTTCATCCCTAGAATCATAGAATTGTTCAGGTTGGAAAAAGACCTTTAAGATCTTCAAGTCCAACCTTATCCTAACCCTATTACCCTATTTCTGATGATCCACCGCTAAACCATGTCCCCAAGCACCACATCCAGACAACTTTTAAACACATTCAGTGATGGTAACTCAACCACCTCCCTGGGAAACCTGTTCCAGTGCCTAACAACCCTTTCTGTAAAGAAGTTTTTCCTGATATCCAACTTAATTCTCCCCTGACGCAATCTGAGTCCATTTCTTCTTGTCCTGTCATCAGTCACCAGTGAGAAGAGACCTCTTCTGATAGCTGAAGTAACTCAGAGATTGTCACCATGAACAATTCCACGGGGAATGCTGCTAAAGCCATACAAAAGTGTCATCTTGTCCCTCTGACGTTGTCCACATTATGTTCTGAATATGCATGTGTACATTAATTATAGCCAGTCAATGACTCACAAACCCAAAGTGACTCTTATCTTGTGGCTACACCAAGCAAGCCACATGTGTCAACATGAGGGCCATGTCCTAACATGCACATTAACAGCCTTTCAACATCCCATACAAATTTGCATGTTTGGAATGCCAGTTTCCATCAGTGAAAATGATGAAAAAGGACTTAAGTCTTTTCAAAATATTTTCTTTTCCAAGGAGATATCAGAGAAGTGGGTGTACGCTGAGATTCAGAGCCTACAGGTGCACACCCTTAGCCAAGCAGAACTGATCACTCTAATTAACACTGCCAGGGTCAGCAATATAAGCAAACATTCATATACATGGGAAAGTCCCTGTCCCTGTCAGGAAACAGGAGGTTAGCCGTGATAACCATACAGAAATAGCAGGCTTGCTTTACAGGTGTTTTATATTAACAGCAAACAATAATTCTTACAGTAGAGTCCACTTTTAAAACTATTAGAAAATGCATTACAATTCAGAGCTTGTTAATAGATTCAGCATAAGTGACTGTTAGGAGTTGCCTAGTAAAAGCAAAAAGGAAATCAGTCACTCCAAATTGTTTACCATCATATTGTCTCCATCAAGATTACCTACATTTATCCCAGAGGCATTTGCATTATACATGTCTGTTAAAACACAGACACCAGGAGGGTACAATAACTTGTGTCTAAACACAACAGTGAGTCACCAAAGAGGGGGAAGATTAATTTTTTCTTGCCTCTATAGGCAAGATACTATTTATTAGCAAGCTAAAAGCAAGATTCGGGCAGGGGAAATTCTGACTGGAGAGAGAAAGCTTTTTTCATCATGAGGCTGGTCAAACACAGACAGGGACACAAAGAAAACATAGAATCTCCTTAAGCTCTGATGAACCAGGTTCTGAGCAATCTGACCAAACTTGAAGCTGACTAAGATTTAAGCAAAGGGTTGAATTAGAGGGCTCTGGAGACCTTTCAAATTTAAAGTATTCTGTGATCCTAAGAGCCAACGTGGCCTCAAACATAGAGGCATCTCTGGGAATCTGCAGTATCCAAGAAGCTACCTGAAACTGCTCAGACTCTATTTGTTGTTCTTTGAGGCCAAGCAATTTTCTTGCTGGTAGATTGTTTTGAAGTTGCTCTGAGTGATAACAGCACGTAACTAAATATCTCTCAGACTTCAGGAAAGTTGTATTGTACTGATTGTAGAATATTACACTCGAAGCACTGTAAGGGAGTTTAGGAAATAGAGGGCTTAGGGGAAGAGAAATTGCATTGGACTTGAAGCAACATAATTTAAATCCAATTCTGATGCTTACATTTATCTCCACAGTATTTTCTAACAGAAATAAGATATTCTTTTCTTCTGCACAACAATAAACAATAACAATCAACAGCAACATCTGGGCTTTGCTCTTCTTAATAGCACTTTTATGCAGCTATAATGTAAAGTACAGGGATTGAAACCGGAAATAAATCAGAAATGTTAATTTGACACTTGGAACTCTACTACAGCTGTACAATTCTAAGGCATTTTAACTGTAGATTTCTGCTGTTAGGTTACATTTTATAACAACACTTTATTCATCCAGAGATGTTTCTTAGTCATCATCACTCGTATTTGGGGGGAGTTTAAACTTATTTTTCCTGTTCTTTTTCTACAGAATGCTATAGATCCGAAGTTACTTCAAATCCAGGTTTCCCTGTATGCACCGAGTGTCCCCACACACTGTTCCCTGCCATGCAGCTGGATTAATCAAGGTACACAAGCTTCATCCCAGGTGAGATACAGACTGACTTGCAGGGTTGCTGCTATCTTTGCTTTATCTTTGATTGCACTTGTAACAAGGCAGTCCACCAGCCACCACAACCAGGGACAGACTAGTTTAGGTACAGCATTGACATTTTACCTAGCATCACCTTCTACTTATCTGACCAGGTTTAGAAAGGGTATGTGCTGAAAACTCCCAGGGGATATTTAAAAACATCCCTCTTAATGTTTGTCACTAGTGGTAGCGTATCAATGCCTGTGCAACACACTTAAAATAACACACTTCAAGGAATCACCCTTCAGTAATAGAAACACAACAGCATCCAAAACAAAAGGGGAAAAGTATAATCCTACCCCAATGCCAACCTTGTCACAGTTCTTTGAAAAAAACAAAGCAAGAGACACTGGTTAGAAGATGCTTTACCTGATCTGTAACTTAACTGGAACTGCAGCTGTGAACCCATGGTAGTGTTTGAAGTGTTCCTTGCAGAGCAAATCCTTTCTTTGCACACCAGTTTATACAACTTCTACCCCTGAGAGATCAACAAACCCCTATTTCCTTTACCTCAACATAACATTGATCTACAAAGGCTTCTGAGGTGGCTTTCCCTTCCTATATTAACAATGATCACCTCGGGAGAAGGAAAGGCTTATAGTTTTAGATAAATACTGTATTAATTTTCCCTTCAAATACCACCTTGGTGCTCTATGAAGATACCTTCTAAAATGAACACAGTTGATGCTGCTGGAGCACAAGAGTCGCTGCCCAGCATTGACTGAGCCACAGGGAATGCTGGGCATTGCCCAGCACTGTTCAATGTCTCATCTTTGTCACTCCTGCCTCTTCAGTCAGACTTAGAGAAAAGCCTTGTGGGGTCTTTGTTCTCGTTTAATTTGCCAGCGTTCTCCAAAAAGCCTTCTTTTGGGTTCCCTGCTAGCACCTTGAAACTCTAGTCCTGTTCTCATATTGGCCTACAATAACACAATTTGTAGTAATGCAGGAAGCAAGCTAATTAGGTACGAACGTCTGCAATATTCACAAGTACTACTACATAACTGAGATCACTAAAATGCCTGCATCAAGTCTCCTATTTTGTTATTCCTTTTTCTGCCTGATTAACACATGATCCATTTCCTTCTCTCTTGTGGTTAGGTATCAAACTCTTCAGCAGCGAATCACAAACAACCCACATTTCTTGTCTTAACAGTCATTATTTCACTAGAAGAAAAAAAATCAGAACATTTACTTAGTATCACAATTTCTATTTCCCATTAAATTCAATAATCACCAGTACAGGCTGATCCCAAAAATCTCACTTATTCATAGAATCATAGAATCATCAAGGTTGGAAAAGACCTTCAAGATCATCAAGTCCAACCATCCATCCTACAATCCCTAACCACTAAGCCATCTTATGATGGCTTACTTCGGTGAGTTTGAAGAAATTACTTAATAAATTTGGGTCAAACACTGCTTTAAGATAAATAAGAAATTTACTTTGCGTAACCAGAATTCCACTTTATATCTTCACCAGCTTAGCAAATTTGAAACAATCCCCATCTGTCCTACACAAGCTAATTATTCCTCTTTTTGCTACCACCAGGCAATAATAACTATAAATTCGACAGATGTCCATTTAGGTTTATTGACATAGCAACTTCATAGTAAAACTGCATATATGACCAGTACGTTGGTAAATCCTTAGGAGAGGAAGACATTGTAAAATCACAGAAGTTACTTTCAGTAATTACCATGTTCTACCAAACAGTTATAGAATATTATGGCCTTCAGGCTGAAAGGACAAATTTCAGCATGAGGTTCAGGCTTGGTAAGCTGGTAAATTGAAAACTATGGGAAACAAAAAGCTGCCTGGAATGCACTTTAAAATATAACTTGGAAAACTGATGCGTAGCAGAGACATAGCAAGGGACCAAAGAAAGAAGGAAGTAACATTATAAACTGACTACCTTCACAGCACCAATCCATACACCAGTAACAAAATGGATGTAATCGTGCTTATGAACAAAGATTGACAACACTTAGCATTTTATCAGGGGTGAAAAGAATGTGTTTGTCATGTCCACATGCACGCATTACAGACCGACAATTCATAACCACCACCACCTGAACCGCAGACAGAAACTCTGTGAGGACTGCATTAATAAAATCAGACAGCTACACTCAGAAGTGAGCATGAGAATCCCAGTCACAGGTATCACGCTTGCATCTAAACTTGGAATGTGAACTGTACCCAAAGCGTTGCCTGTAAGTTATTTACTTGCAAAGGGTTTAGTGAAAGGAGGTTAAGTAGTTTGACAGAGCTTGTCTGAATATAATACGCGTGGAGCAGGCACAAAATTAGTAGCTGCAGTACCTATGGCTGGAGGCAAAGGGGAGAGAGAGAAATGGAAAGAAGGAAGAAAGCAAGCAAGCAAGAGGTCTACAGCC
Source organism: Hemiprocne comata (assembly GCA_020745705.1). Classification (NCBI taxonomy): domain Eukaryota; kingdom Metazoa; phylum Chordata; class Aves; order Apodiformes; family Apodidae; genus Hemiprocne; species Hemiprocne comata. The sequence goes on along the minus strand of CM036588.1, from coordinate 75,279,105 downwards.
GATTCATCCCTAACCCCTCATCTTTTTTCATCTAACTCCCCCAAAAAGCAATGACTTCTATAAATAAGAAATTAAAATTCCACAGCTGGCAATTGCAGCAAAGCTCCTCTGACTCTCTGCAGATCTCTTTTCAGCAAGAAGTTTTAATTAAGGTGGGTTGCTTTTTTGCTTTTAATATAGGAAATTCCCTCTGCATCTGCCACACAGACCGATTCTTCCATTTTCAGGAACAGAAATTCAAAGGAATCCCTGAAGCATAGCAGAGTTACGCTTGTGCTAAGTATCACTCATACTTGTTTTTAACATTTTATTCAATTTGTTTAAAACTTGAACACCAATCCAAGGCTAGCCATCGTTTTGCCTCTGCATTGCTAAGACAACAGAAGAAGTTATTTGAATACATAAAATACTGGAATAAACCAAAAGTTTGCCCTAAAGCACTTCAAGTTCCCTTTCTAAATTAGTTCAGGGAAATAGGAATTGGGTCACTCTCATTTTAGATATTCCAACAACAAAAAGGCTGATTTTTCTGAATTTGGTAAAGAAGCCAAAATTGTTGGTTAATTAACACAGCCATTTAACTTTAGAAAAATAATCAAGCCCCAGAAGTGAAAGTCAAAGTTACCTTGAGTCAAGAGCATCGTAAAAGAATAAAATGAGGTTTTATCGGCATCTCTATGCCACAGTATCATGAAAATAAAACAGGTAGGAGAAGAATCCTATTCCTCCATGTGCTTTACCCAGAAATGAAGAACTTCAGTGGGTGAAACTAGAAAGCAGTAGTGGCGTTACTTTCAGGCAGTTCCGTAACTATCAGGGACACAGCAATTACTTTTCTCTTCCAAACATGTAGAGAAAACTAAAATATACCGGTGTTGGTTTTGGTAGGGGTTTTTTTAATAAAAAAGTTGATTTTTATTGAAAGTGATATAGTTGTTTGGAAACAGCACTAACATTAGACACAAAGCATGACAAGTTTCAATGGAGTCACAGTGCTTAGAACACTAATGCCACTAAACCTTCACTGCTTTGTAGCATCCAGGAGAAGGAAAACAACCATCAGATGCCATACATATGCCCCCAGATGCAGGAAAAGAGGAAATCAGCACAACATTTCTGTCTAATGATTTCATGCTCACTCATTGCTATAGGTTAGTGATGCACCAGTGGAACAAATACTATGATGCAGCATCAGCCTGCATCATTCCCTCAACCATAGCTCCCCACAGACTAATTCAGCCTGCTCAGAACGATAAAACACACCTACGCTGCCCACAATTTCTGAGCTGGCTCAATTATAGCCACAACTAACATGGCCCTCCTGCTCCTGACACCCAAATCAGCTTCCTTAGCTCTGTCCTGCCTCAAAGACTCTCAAAAGAGCATGAATTTCAGAAAGCTCAGTTCAGTCCCAGCCAGAGACAGAACAGCAGAGCAGCCTGGCTCAGTGTGAGACAGAACAGTTTCCATCAAGGGGTTACTCACAGCAGGAATAGATAAAACTCAGAAACAAACAGGAGTGGGGGTCCCGACCAGGACACAAAGAACTACTATGGGAAACTCCTCTGGGGCTGCAGAGCTGCAGATCTGGGAGCCTCAACTGCCTCACAAAAGTGCTGTTCTTCCCTGGAGAATCTTTACCAAAAGTGTTGATACTGAAAGTTCACGTGTGTAAGTGCTTGTCAGCACAACCTACCCAACCATATGCCAAACGACTTGTATGAACATCATGATCTGGGGGACTATAAAGAAAAGCTTAAGGAAAGAAAGCTGGGGGGAGGAGGAGAAGTTCTAAAAGGACAGTGGTGGAAGAACAAGTTAAGATTTGAGTTAGGGAAAAAGACATTATGTTTTCTATACAATACTTCTAGGATCTTTAACCTCAAACTTGTCTAAAATTACTCCAAGGGTAGTAGTGCACCTCTAAGTATGCAAATCACACCTACAGAATAGGAAAGATGAGATGCAACTGTGAGAGTCAGAAAACAGGAAAGCCAGCTACAGCCTTACTCCATAATACAATGTGCAATGGGTAATTATGCACCTGATTCATATATCACAAAAAACTTGTATAGGTAAGAGTGTGCCATATTAAAAGAAGTCAGATTTTATTTGCACAAAAACTAGAAAAATTAGTCTAATCTATGAATTAAGATAAAACCACATTTAAGATCCCCAAAGCCTAGAAATTATTTCCCACAGTGAGCTTCATTATCTTGATTTGTCCAAAACTTTATGCACCTTGTAATGCGTATCACACATAATTTTCGCTTCTAGGGATGTCTTTAGCAGTCTCCATCATCCATGCTGTTCTCCCTACAGCCAAACTAACGACCTCCCATTTCCTACAGATTTACCTTCTTTACAACTGTAGCCAAGAAACTGGATTTTTAAAGCTTAGTCAATTTTAAGCATAGTCAGCTTCATAAAACATTCCTTTTGTTTATGGATGTTGCAGGGGATCACACTTGACAACAAGACAACATTCATGAGGTTTGGGGTTGTTTTTTTGTTTTGGTTTGGCTTATTTGTTGTTTTTGTTTGTTTTTTGTTTCTGTTTGGTTTGGGGGTTTTGTTTGTTTGGTTTTTTACACAAAAGCCCTCAGAGGCACAAATGTGCCCCTCAGCCAATCTACCACCTGTACTCAAATGATTAAAAATAAATAAATATTGACATGTTAACTACAAGAGCAACAAAAACTAATACATGCTATCAAATATCCACATCACTTTTGCAGGGAAAAAGTCTATAAATTGACCGAACTCACCTGACAAGACAGTCCAGGAGATGTTTACCAGATATGCCAGCAAGAAGTCTTCCCTGTGATTCTGAGGAAACCAAACAGTTCCAGTGCCACAGCCCCTGGAAAGCTGTGGAAAAAGCCTCACAGTGCAAGGACCAAGCTCAGTTCCTAAAGTATTTGCAGGACAAACTGCCACAAGCATTTTGGCAGGTGACAGGTTGTCTTACTGGGTGTAGTTGCTCGGGCGCTGCCTGCACTGAGGGGAGGCGGGAGCTGCCCCTGCCAGACACAGCTGGTTCCAGCCGCCCTGCCGCCGGGCACGGCCCCTCAGCCTGGCCAGAACTGGCCACATGCTGCTCAGCGGTGAGGAAACTGTGTCCTTCTTCAAAACAGTAAATACATTGTCTTACTTTGTGGTAGTGGAGGAGCATTACATAGGTTTGGGGGTTTTATTTTTTTATATATATTTATGTGTGTATGTGTGTGTGTGTATGTGTGTGTGTGTATGTGTGTGTGTGTATGTGTGTGTGTGTATGTGTGTGTGTGTGTGTGTGTGTGTGTGTGTGTGTGTATGTGTGTGTATGTGTGTGTATGTGTGTGTGTGTATGTGTGTGTGTATGTGTGTGTATGTGTGTGTATGTGTGTGTATGTGTGTGTATGTGTGTGTATGTGTGTGTATGTGTGTGTATGTGTGTGTATGTGTGTGTATGTGTGTGTATGTGTGTGTATGTGTGTGTATGTGTGTGTATGTGTGTGTATGTGTGTGTATGTGTGTGTATGTGTGTGTATGTGTGTGTATGTGTGTGTATGTGTGTGTATGTGTGTGTATGTGTGTATGTGTGTGTGTGTGTGTGTATGTGTGGGGGGGGGGGTGTCGGGGGGGGGGGGTGTCGGGGGGGGGGGGGTGTCGGGGGGGGGGGGGGGGGGGGGGGGGTGTCGGGGGGGGGGGTGTCGGGGGGGGGGGGGTGTCGGGGGGGGGGGGTGTCGGGGGGGGGGGTGTCGGGGGGGGGGTGTCGGGGGGGGGGGTGTCGGGGGGGGGGGTGTCGGGGGGGGGGTGTCGGGGGGGGGGTGTCGGGGGGGGGGTGTCGGGGGGGGGGGTGTCGGGGGGGGGGGTGTCGGGGGGGGGGGGTGTCGGGGGGGGGGGGTGTGGGGGGGGGGTGTCTGGGGGGGGGGGTGTCTGGGGGGGGGGGTGTCTGGGGGGGGGTGTCTGGGGGGGGGGTGTCTGGGGGGGGGGTGTCTGGGGGGGGGGTGTCTGGGGGGGGGGGGGTGTCTGGGGGTGTATATGTGTGTGGGTGGGTGTATATGTGTGTGTGTATATATACACACACACACACACTATAATGTTTATATACTATGTGCTACCTCTCCACTGGCAACACTATTCCCAGCAGGACAGTGGCAGCTTCCAGTAGCTACAGAGTCCTAAGTCATGCTGTGTGTGTTTTGCTATATATAAATTAATATATATAAATATATATTGCCATGTTCCACTGCCTAAAGGGTGGCTACCAAGAAGATGGAGACTCCCTTTTTAAAATGAGCCACGTGGAAAAAACAAGGGGTAATGGGTGAAACTTGCTGCTGGGGAGATCCCGACGGGACACCAGAAGAAAAATGTTCACTATGAGAACAGTTGGACATGGGAATAATATCCCCAGGGAAGTGATGGGTTCCCCAACACTGGACACTTTAAAGATTCAGCTTGACAAGGCTCTGGGCTACCTCATCTAAACTGTGTTCCTTGGACCAGATGATCCTTGAGGTCCCTTCCAACCTGGCATTCTGTGAAATAACTACTTAAAACACAAATTGACTACACTGACACAAAGGACTGGGAGGGAAAGAGCTGTTTCAGTCAATGCTTCCCCTGTAGCCCCTTTCTGCTGTTTCTCAGTTCTCATTTGCTTCTCCTCCTCATTCTGCATTGTCAAATAATGCCTGTAAGCCAAAACCCAGACATTTTTAAAGAAAAAGAATACGTATGTATGAGATTCTCCAAGCTGCAACTTCTTTCTTTTGGTCAGTCTCATGACAGAGGGTCCTCTTTCCTACTAACAAGATTTATGAAAAGCTTTCAAGAAGGTTTGCTGCAACTGTTAAAATCAAGTCAGTTATATCAGGTGAAATTACATGGGACTAGAAAGATTTCTGGGGGCTTCTGATGGCTAAGAAAAATGAAAATGGCAAAGTTGATATGAAACAAGAATTTTTATGTTTTATCTAGTGTGCTTTAAGAAGAGCCCCTGATTTCTAACAGGTACTGTTTTATAGGAAAAACACATTTCCCAGGGATTTGACAGCAAAACCTAACTAAGTGATAGGTTTGGGGAGAAAAAACAGCTTGCCTGGCTTTGTCATCCTCACAGCAGTGATGACTCGACCCCACTTACCTTGAAGTCCATCCTTTCCTAAACGAGGCAACAGAAGAGAGCAGTGTAGGAAGTGGCAGAGCCAGAATTCGATAACCTGCAAATTAAGATATGAAAGGAATTTGGGCAATTTTAAACATCAGAAAAAAAAGAAAAAACTCAGACCCCTTGCTACCATATTGACAAGCTCTGTCTGCAACAGGTCTTTCTGGTAAGATGGTCACATCTTCAGCAGTATTAGGATATAATTTCAAATATGCATTGTTTATCCTGATAGATTATACATACAGCTTATCTGTCTCCTAATGCAGAAGGAAGTCAAACACAGTAGTTTCAGTGCAAAAACTCATTAGAAAACAGCCTCTCTGGTCTTAACCAAAACAGACAATTTTTTCTTCCTATTTTAGCTTTCAGAAATAACCTTATGCAAAAAGTGATTATTGTTGTAATGATAAAAAATGAGGGGAAAATTACAATAAATAATGCAGTATCTTTTATGAGCACATCAAGGGCTTTGAAGCTTCAAAATGTCAAAAAAGGGTCTTTCTTACCTCAGTAAACTAGGTAATATAACGTATCTAAAAAAAAAAAAGAAAAAGAAAATATCATCAGTCAGTGCCATAGCAGCAAGAAGATAAAATTATTTATATAGGCTGCAAACAAAAGTGCTCCTGGAAGAAATTATCACTGGGGAAATATTTTTCATTAATAATATTTATCAATAAAGTGGGGAAAAGAAAAAAAATGTGCTTTGAGGAAAAGAAATATAACAATTGAAAATAAATATGTCAAATGCCTACTGAATAATTTTTAAGTTTTCTAAGATGAAGATGAAAAATATTTCCCTCCCCCTTCTACTCAAATGGACACAGCCAAAGGATGCTGCAGAAACTACGTCAGTACTCCAGACTTATAAATCCAACCTGAGACAAATGCAGCCATACTAGTGGTTTCTACCTCCTGCAGTTCCATTTCCTATATGTCACCCAAATACCTAAATTGCCATGTAGAGGGGACATTCCCCTTCTCTTTCTCCAAGCCATCTCTGTAATATGTAGCCAGGGTGGACATGGGAAGCCGAAGTACTACACTGGCTTAAGCTGAGCACAACGCAAATTGTTCTCAACCTGCTGTGATGGCCTGACACACAGCATAAATACTTATGCAACACCTACATCACTGGAAGAGACAGACTAGACAAAACAGACTTCAAATCTTTATTTAGCAACTCTGTGAAGCACTGGTTCTCCAAACTGTGCTAAAGAGGGAATATCATTGCGAACTAAGGAAGAACAGCACAGGAAGCAACTGTAGGAAATGATACACAACTAAACTCAGGTACGTTTTTCCTTTTCCCTGGTGGATGGGTGACACATAAAACATAGAAACAATGCACAAGGATAAAGACTTTGCACAGCTGATATTGATTACCTTTTTTTGTTATGCCACGTAAATCAAGGCTTGAAATCAACATAGAAAATTTAGGGACAAATATCACACTGATATGAGCCATAACAGTTACAATCATGTAATATGAGCAGACTTGATTCGATTTTTGATTGCTTTGTGAACAGAGCCCAGGCTGGTATTTTCCCCCTTTTTGACTGCTGTGGGTGCACCTTCTTTTCCTTACTGCTCAGGACTGCAATTTTGGGCAGTTTGGAATAAAGAATCAGATCCAAACATTCGTCAGAGCTGCAAGATGTCTATACAAAATCTGAAAGTGTACGAGATGTGGTTTGGAGAGTTTTATTCAGCTTTCTGAATGCAGTCAAGAGCTGTGTCCTCTGATTAGGATACTTTTTTTCAGGTTTAAAAACTGATGCTGTGTTGTCTGATTAAGTTTAATATTTTTAATGTTTGCTACAAATGGATATTATAAAGAAGAAACAGGAAGAAATATTTATTTTTAAGGTTATTTTTCTCTAAATTGGGGCTTGATAATTTTAGCTTTCTACACTCCAACCTCCCCTTCTAAAACACTGTCTAAAGAAACCTGATCAAAGGTAGGTGCTCTCAATTTTTCAGCAGCTATAAAACCTTTCTTGCTTTAAACCCTTTCACTGAAATGACTGAAGTAAGTTTGTTTAATGTTTCCTAGAATTTTCCATCAGGTTGAAGTCAAATAGGAAAGATTCAGCCCCTACAATGAACACTGATTGTGCAAAATCGTATGTTAATCATTAATGACTTTTAATCAGTTCTGCCTTGACAAAAATGCACCTGCATTTTCCAAGCACTTGGAACAGCTTCTTCTCCACCAGTGCACCATACCGTGGTACAGACAAGAGCATACCATGCTCTCAAAGAGGAGGAGAAACCCTAGATATCTTGAACGTCAAAATGATCAAAGGGATCAGCTAAAATGCTCATTGTATCTTCTTTCCACTTAAATACTTCTTCTCAGGAGGCAACGTACAACTCTCAGACAGGATTTAATCTACATTTGCAGAGAGCATTTATATTCATCTAGCTTGTTACTGCAGATATCATTAAAAGAAATGCAACAATACTCTGTCATCATCCTGAAAAATCCCAAGGGAATGTAAATGCCTTACAGACAAAATCCTTTCAGATCAAAACCAAGGAAGGTCACTAAAGAAATCTGTCTGAACACTCAAGCTCATGACATCACCAAAACTTGTAGCAGCTATGTGATGAATGGCAGCATGGCACTCCTTGATAAATACACAAAGATCTTAGCCTTATCCTGACAAGTTATTTGTTCCAGGAAAGCTGCCAAAACCAAAACATCGTCACTGGAGAAGACTTCTAGGATTTGGCTACAAGTTAGCAAGGATTTTGACTGTCTCGTTCTGCTTCTGATCACAGAACAGCAGAGAAAGGCGGCAAGCATCAAAGTCTGTTGACTCAATGTTTTTCTGCCTTTCTGGTTACACAACCCCTCCTTGTGCTACAGAGTTGCTATAGTACTGAAGATCTGTATCAATACACAAAGCTTGATACAATGCTTACAGTCCCCACAGCCATCATTAAGAGGCCAAAAATATGAACAAGGCAGAGAAATGCCTGTGCAGCAGCAGACACCGCTGCATCACTACCTGCATGGTCTTCCAAGAGTAACAGTTACCTCCTTCTACTCTGTCCTAACAGGATAGGCTACTACAAGGCTGGCTAATCTAACATAGGATGGAAAAAATCTTAAGAAGTTTGAATTCATACATGATATTGAGAAAAATTTTTCTAAGACTGTTTTACTAATTGCTTATTTAGACAACCTTCCAGAAGTTTAACATGAGTGGGTAAAGGAGGAAAAGTCAAAGGAAAGAAAAAAACCCAGCCCCAAAAACACGCACTTCATATTCAGTTTGTTCTTCATAATTTCTATTTAAAATCAGACTGTGTGTTTGTATTAACAGCCAGGGTGAAGTAGTATTGAGTGGAAGATCCAAGATCAGCAAAACTACGAGGCTTTGGTGCACTTTCCTGAAGCAGTCCCTAAGAAAGCTCTATCACCAGCACCAACTACTTCCCTCTAGCAACAGAAGGCAGATAAATAGGTAACTAAGAAGAAAAACAACTAAGTATTCTCAATGGGTTCCTCCTTCTGCAGGAACACCTTTTGTATTTCCTTGCCTCGACTATGAGTACTGAATGGAATCATGACTGAATGTTTTGGTTTGGGCCTAACATGACAACAAAGCTCATGGGTCAAGACAAAGGACAAGGAGGGTTCTTCACTGATTAAGGTCACAGGCAAAACAAACTCAACTTGGGGAAAAATAATAATTTAATTTCACACTAATCAGATGCACACAGGACACAGACAACACAAAGAACAGGGCTTACATACGTTACCCCACCCTTCCCTTCATCCCGGACCTGAATTACTTTGATCGCAGTTTTTCTACCTCCTTCCCCTCAGCGGCACAGGGGGACATGGAATGGGGTTTAGAGTCAGTTCAGTCAGGTGGTTCCTGCTGCTCCTTCCTCCTCAGGAAGAAGGATTCCTTACAGACCTCCTCTGGTTCCCCATGGGGTCCCTCCCATGGGAGAGAGTCCTCCAAGAACCTCTCCTTCATGAGTCCTTCCCACGAGGTCAGGAACAAGCTGCTCCAGTGTGGCCTTCCCACAGAGTCATGGGCTGCTTCGGGAACAGTCACCTCCCCTGGCACGGAGTCTTCCACAGCTGCATAATCCAAGTCCACTGGCAGAAAATCTGAATCTGCTGGCTGCAAAATCCCAGTCCACTGGCCAAGCTCACCCCTCCTGGCGCTTTCAGAGAATGTTCCACCACATTCCTCCATGAATGCAGGGGGACAGCCTGCCCTCTTGCCATGGGTTGCAGGGAAACTTCTGCTCGGGAACCTTCTTCCCTTTCTTTCTCACCAACCACCACGATCTTCACCCCAACACTGCCTTTCACCTCTCCAGATCAGCTCTTCTCTTCTTAACTGCTTGCTCTGCTCATCTCTTGTATCAGTTCTTTCATATATTAATCGCAGAGGTGCATCTATTGTCTCTCTAATGGCTCCTTGGCTGGTTTTGGAGCAGGAGGAGCTTCTCAGCTTCTTACAGCATGCTGAACCTGCTTCAAAGTCCAAGAATGCCACGTGCAACAAAACTGTTCTGTGTTTTCCCAGCTACAGAAATGTTCAAGGCATTTAAAAACATCTGTTGTCTCATCAATATACGCAAAGGTTTTTCTTTCAGCAAAAAGTGTTTTTACTAGCAAGGAGCAAATCATCAAGATGGCTGCATTTAGCATTACAGAGATGGAAACAAGCAACAGCAGGATTTTACAGCTCCTTCTTGAAGAAGACTGACACCAGAGACCAAAAAGGCACTCAGTTACTGAACCAACACAAATTATTTAATTCATGTCAAGACTCCTGTTCAGCACAGGATCATTCCAATATTTCTTTCCTGGTAATGCTTATGGAAAAGAGTAACCTGCACTCTTCCATGCTGCCCTGATCTCATATGCTTCACTAAGATTTAAGATGATGTGTACAAAGCAAGTTGCTATTTGTAGGCAATATTTTGCCTTGTCTGCCCTTTATTCTGTGCCTCCTCTCTCCCCAGATGCATTTCCTTGTTTACCCTCAAGGTTTCAAAAAAAAAAAAAAAAAAAAAAGAAAATCAACCCCAAACCAAGTGCTTATCACCACGTTTGAACCATCAGGGAAGGAGAGCTCATTCTGGAGGTGCTGAGACTCCAGGCTGGAGGGGCACCAGTAAGAACCATTGTCAGCAGTTCTGTACAGAGGGATGTGAAATTCATTTTTCTCCTAGACAAAAGCCTAGATATTCTGCTCTAGAAGTGAACCTCACGATGCAAACAATGATTACCACTTCAAGAGGAGTTTTACTCGATTAAAGCCTGTAGTATCAGCTTCAAGTGAAGAGATCAGAGGTCCCCAAGCAATTACATGAAACAAAGTCACCCTTACAGCAGCTTCTCTAATAAAACCAGGACTCTATTTTACACTATTTTATTCTCAAAAGACATTTTCTAACTAGGTTTTCAAAAGGAATTCAGCTTTTGCAATTCACAACCCCAGATTAAGAAATTCAGCCCATAGGTCAAAGACAATTATCTCCTCATTGCACGCAAATCTCCTTCCCGAACACAAAAGTTGGATTGCTTTTTTCTTGAGACTAAGTGAAAAAAAATCTGAGCCTCTTCAAGTCTTCTACCCCTCCCTGTCACTTTTATTCAAAGTTTGTTATACCCTTTCCTATGGTCCCCTCTCACCATTTACACACATAGTCACAGCTACTTCCCAGCAAATCCTTTAGACTGTGGCTTGGCAAAGGGGACGGGCAGGAAATTTCCAGAGTTCCTTTCAGGTATTAATGGTATCTGTTTTAGAAGCTCTGAAAAGCCCAAAGGCAAGTATAATTTTTTTATTTTTTTTTTTTTTGGCTATATGAAAAGCTTTGTGCCTAATTTTAATCCACTGGATTTATTAACAGCAGTATGAATTCTCAGTGTCTGTCTCCTAATTTGCCTGACTCTTCAGTTTTCTGCAACTTAATAATGTTACTTACTAAAAAAAACACCAATCTGTGAACAAGTTATTTGTATATAGTTTGATGAAAGTAAAAGATCCCCAAAATTCTACTCTGAAGAAATACTTGTTAAAACTGCTTTAAAATTTTTTTTTTTCCAGCCCTTCAATCAGAGAAGTAGCAGGGGAGTTAATCTTGTGTAATTATTCATGATTGCAACTCAAAATGTGTTTTATATCAATAGACCAATATATGCCTGCCAGAATATTTATTAAAACAGTCACAAAAGGAAAAGTGCAGGACATGAAGAAGCATAAAAGTGTTATTTGAAAGATCTACAGAAAGATTTTGTTTAACTTAAATGTTAAACTGTGCCACAAAGAGTTTTTTCCCTTCCAGAAAATGATTCTATGAAAGGAACATTTTCTGCAGTTAACATGAGTCTACGAAATGATCATATCTCAACATTTAAGAAGTTACCTCAGATGTGATTCAGGTAATCTTCATGAAGTATGTAGGCATGGAATGAAACAAAGGTTTTTCCAAATACCTTAGGAAAAGTTCCTAAAAGTAGGGCTGAAAAATTAGACATTCCCCGCCTGGATTTTTTTCTGTCATTCCGTTCATTGGCTTTTCCTGCCTTGTGCAGAGGTCTGATGAAGTCCTTCAGCAGCTTTACAGACTAATATGCCTGTACTGAATTAACTTTGTTGCATGTGGAGTTTTACTTCATTCTCTGTGACAGATTTAAACCAAGTTTGTTGCCTTGTCTGCACCCATATTCCGCATTTTTTGCTGAATTTAACAGTCATCATCGACTTGTCCATGTACTTAGTTTAAGAACTCATCCCGATATAAATCGCAAATATGCAAAATGTGTATGTGAAGCTGACCAATGTTTTTCTTAACCTGTACTTTAACTGTTAGCTAACCTGTTGCTCTTTGATGCAAAACTACCATTTGTCCCTTGCTGCAAGGGAATGAATAGAGCAATGCACGCTTCGCAAGCTTGCATGTTGGAGCTGACATGCAAAATAGTAAAGGAATTAAAAGCAAAATTTCAAGTCTACTTAAAACAAATTTAAAACTCCCCCCAGCCAGAAAAAAAAATATATTATAAATCATAACTAATGAAAAAAAGGCAAGCTCCTCATCCAACTTTATTACTGCAGTAACCACTGAACTACTGGTGAACCTCTTGTTCTTGCAGAGGCATCCAGAAAATCCAAAGGATACAATAGATTAACATCAAAAGCTATTTTGTCCTTAAACAGTAATGCAATGAAAGTGCCACTGTGTAGCTTTTACACACAATACAGCAAACCCATGCTAGTGACTGTGATATTAATGCAAAAAAAAAATCTATTGAGTAGATTCAAAAGAAATGCAAACCTTGGGGAGAGGAAAAGATTGTGACGTGTAAAACTAACATATTTATGTCCTCTGCTTATATGAAGTCTGGCATATGGACACAGACAACTTTACCTGAGACTTTGAAGGACTAACATGCTAAATAATAAAATAAGGAATCAAATGCCTCCAAAAATCCACCACTGCATTTGAAGAACATGTTTAAGAACTATGGTTAAAGTAGCAAAAAACTAGATGAAGAGCGTGAAGAGTCTGACTCACTCCTGAAGCTTACATTTTTTCAAAGCGTCAGAGCTACTAGCTGATGGCATGGTGATAAGGGGTGAGCACAAACACCCATAAGGCAAGGCTGAAAATTGGTCTAAACATATCAGGGTAAATACCATTTCTAAATTAAAAACAACTTTAAATTATCTGCTATTTTATAAACATGACTGCAACATTAAATTCTGAGGTCAAGCTCCGAGGAATTGTTTGGTACTTGGGTTCAGCAAGAAAGTAATTTCTTCTCTGTGCTAATGATGAAGAAAGAGAAGAGCGTGTGCTTAGCCACAGATGTAATCAATCACCTGCAGAAATCAATTTGAAGCACCTCCAAATGTTAAAAGCAAGTGCTGTTTGTATGCTATGTATAACCTTTCAACACCTGTAAGAACCCAACCTGCTAAGCAGCAAATTGCATTTCAGACTTCTCACTTTGCCCTTTAGTCAAGGTAAGCTTGCTGCTGTCGCCAGGGGAGTGGCAATGGGTGTGCTCTCCCTTTTGCTCTGTGGATAACTTGCTTTGCCTATTCTGTTTGCAACTAGACCAGGCTGACTTCTAGTCTATAACACCAGGAACCAGGGAATCCTGCAGTGCTCAGCCATTGCACAACAAATGATCACATAAAGGACGGTGTATTTAAGCAACTCGCCTCCATCCATGAAGCTGGGGCAGAGGGAGGGGAATAGAACAAAATCCAGCTAACTCAGCTTTGTATGAGCCGAGACCTACCTGTCTTTTAGCCCTGCAATTCTGGAACAGTGTGAATGGGCCTATGGAGCCCTCCAGGTCACTTATCACTTCGAGTCTTACAGAAAGATAGATGCTAAATAAACCATTCTCTAAAGCATTTTGGGATATAATTTCCAACATTTTTTTTACATAGTCAGGTTATGTAATGATGTGTCACACTGACAGATTCTGAAAACATCTACTGTTACTTTTTTGAGCAGGCGTAATTCTTTGATTAGCAATACATCAAAACCAAAATAACCCACAGAAGCCTCCTGTCTCTTCCCACTGTTATGTGACCTTTTCCTACAGGTACCTATATACTTGCAGGTATTCAGAAACATGTGAAGAAGAGGTGCAAGAAGAATTGTTGTCCTAGTGACATATTCAGTCCTAAATAAAGCAAGAGCTTGTGCAGATAGTATCACAGTATCATCATTCTGGTTGAAAAAGACCTTCAAGATCATCAAGTCCAGCCACTACCCTAGCTCTGCCAGATAGAACCAGAAGACATGAGCACTTTAGCCCAGCCATTTCTGATAAGACTGGATTAGTCTAATAGTGGGAGTACTGGATTGTAGCACATGCTCTATAACTACTAAACAAAAAGTGTGCTACTTTACGGGAAATGTTGAGATGCACCTACATAATTAGAAGCAATTAAGCACATATCATTCTGCTAAGTGGAGTAAAACATTCATTGCAATTTCTCACGTTCAACTAGTATTTGCTGTGGTACACTAATGAATAATGCTCATTAAGACAGGGGAATGCTACCTGCCACAGAACCTTCCCTACTTATCTATTTTTCCTCCCTGTATGACTCTATCTGCAAAATTTCTGTGAGCTTTGCCTTTGTTTTAAAATGCAGAGGGAAAAATAAATGTCTGTACCAAATCCAATGGTTTGCAGGAGCAAAGGAATGATTGGTCCCAGGGAGAGCTGCAGTGAGTCTGTTTAACATGCTCCAACTTCCAGGGCTGTTGTGCTCTGCAGGAGGATGGCTATTACTTAGCTGTCTGTGTAGGAATACAATGTTAAACACAACCAGGTGAAGCTGAGCTCTCAGTTAAATCACTATTCCCCAGCAAGACACAAGGATCATATGAGAATAAGTAAGGCTGCAGTTCAGGTCTTTCTAAATAAAGCAGGCTGAAGAGCTGAAGTTAGGTAATGAAAAGAATATTTTCCAAGCGTTTGGCATGCAAAGTGAGGAAAGAGAAGTAGAGCCTGCATTGCCAAAACCAGTCAAATCTACACGGGGAATACCATGGTTATACAGTTAGTGCTAGAACATTTAGTGGAATTACGAGTATCTCAGATGCATTCCATTTTTCCCTGACATAGTTTGGTTTAGTTGCAGGGTTTTTTCAGACACTATTCTTATTAACCTAGCTACTGATAAGAGTAACTGTTGTAAAACTCGAAATCATTCTTCATTTGGAGTTAGAGAGTTCAAGCCATCTTCATAAAGTTAACAAGTAAGTCATTATCAAACACGACCCTTTTAAAACATTTAAAAACCTAATGCTTTCATGTCAAGATATCTGAACTTTATACATGCTGCAGGGATTCAAAACTCAGTGATTTATTAATGAGAAACCCCAGGATGGGGATTGAAGATTTTTTAAACAGACTTAAATCCATCAAGAATTTTTTTAATTTAAAATATACAAATACAACAATGCACTTCTGAAAGCAAACACAAACTTTTTTTGATAGAAAGGACATGCTACCTTTCACAAAAGCCCTTCCTGACCCTCAATTATGAGTATCTTTTCCTTGAAACTACATTGCTTGTTTTACTGACCCAGAGAGCATCAATTTGACCAAGACAATGAGGCTTGAAAAACAGAAGACAAAAGACAAAGACATTTAAAAAGCTACCATCAACAAATTACAATTTGGTTTTCTGCAGGACATTAACTGCTCTGCAGTAGGTGATTGTCTAAATAAATGAATTTATTTTAAAGGCAGTCAGCTTTCCACATACATCTGGATAAAATAAAGCCAACTACTTATCCATTAACAGCACTGCTGGCACTTGCATTTAGAATTATTCATCCTTTGTCATCACTGCTATCTATATTTTAGATCAAGTATTCCATCACCTGCTGTTCTTTTGGTTAATTAAAATGACCTCGGGAAAGCAGACTACCCACAAATACTCAATGCTACCCTGCTAATCTCTGAATAAGGGAAGTAAAGAGACTGACTGATCATCAAAAGCAGATATCACACCTTCATTAATGTCAGCTTTCAACAATACCACCTGAAGTTCTGTAACAGCTTCCAGTGCCATTTCTTAACTATTACAAATTGGATGATTTCTATTTATTATTCATTCCCAGCTTGGGTCTACAGAGGTAGTACTGTTATGCTTAAACACATAAGAAGCATTTAACGTTTAACCTCAAGTGCTTTAGTGTCTCCCTTAAAAACTTCTAGTGTTCTGAGAAACATTTCTCACCCTTGGGACGCTTGAGTAGCTATTGACTCTTGTGCAGCAAGCTTTGAAACCACTGCCGCATACTGACCACTCACCCCTCTCTGCTCCTTAGCAGGGGACAGTCTGGCCTATTTCCTGAACTCCAGGAACTTAACAGAAGAGTCAAGGTCTGACTTAAGGGAGAGGTTAAGCTAAGCAGGCTCTAGTAGAAAGAGATAGAAGTCTTCAGCTAGACCACTGCCCCATATATGCTCAATGAATTGACTAGCAAACCAGACCACCAATGCTTGTGACAGCTTTTGTAAAGAGAAAAACATACCAGTTAGGTTTGCCAATGACTTTTTTTGTTGTTGTTCTAAACCAAATAATTTAGTCTGTAATTGAATGGGAAAGCCTGGAAACATTGTGAGTATGCACCACAAGTCTCACACATTCAAATTCTCACCAAGAAGACATCCCCCAAACCCTGAAGAGCTACATCAGGAAGTAAGATTTTTTGAGCAATTGTACTTCTAGCAGAAGCCCTGATCCTGTAGGATGTTGCTTGGGAGAAGACCAGGTGCCCAGCAATACCACACTTACTGCACAACAGACACACAAAACCCAAATATATCTCAAAATACAAAGTGAAAAAATTACAAATTGCTGCTAAGTATAGAAAATTGTTATGCATCTTGAACTACATTGATGAGTACTCACCTCACTTGGCAGAGAAAGGCAGAGTAAGACAGACACAGTACAGGCCATAATGGAGAAAACTTCTTTCCAGGTGACTCTTTCTCTTTCTACTTCAAGAACTGAGGACATCTCACATTTCCCTCCTCAAATTTCTTGTTTTCTTTCTCCCCTCTTTTTCTCTCCTATGTTACCTTGCTAACAGCCAGCAGAAACCAAGAAGCTAGGAAAAGCTTTATACAGACCCACTAGTCTGCCCCATCTGAAACAGATGTAGCAGGGCAATGAAGAGGAAGAAGTTGACCCAACTGCAGATAATTGGTTTCTTTTGGGCTTGGGGGTAGATAACAGAGTTTGCTTCCCAAAAAGGACAGTTGTTATTTCTACCACCTGTAAGTAGTTTACTGGCCATCAGAAAGGACTTCTGCCTTGTGCAACTCAAAGCTCTGCTCACCTTCCTTACTTCTGGATTGAGGCAGAACCTGTGCATTTTTTAAAAGTGCTCTCTTCTTGAAGTTGCCAAATAATGTTTCATGAATGACTGAAAGGCTTCTGACCTGGAAATCCTGGATTCACCATCTTGGTCTTAATGAGGCAGAAAAAGGAGCTAAATCTTTGTTTTTATCTGAAGCCAAGCTTCAGTGTTTGATGCACTCAAATGGTCTTTTATGTCTCGGTAAATATTCCAGTTTCATCCTAGAGGAAGGTGAACACAGCTTTCAGCTCCTGTTTGTGGTACACCTATAGTGAACTACAGCATGTAGCTTGGCACTGTGATAGCCTGGTGGAAGTTTCTAGGTCATTCCATCATCGTGTTATTAGTCCATACATAATGATGCCATCTCTCCTGACAATTGGGGCCTTATAATTTCTATGTTGATATCACGTTTGCGTGATAATGTCCTGACTATTCAAATACAGCCTGTAAAGGGGCAATTGTAAAATGTGCCAACAAATAAAGCAAAATAAAGGAGGAAGTACCACATAATATCACTTTTCACAAAATGTGTGACTATTTTTTTAAAAAATAGCACAAGTAATTCCAGATTATGACAGAGCTATAGCTTTTATTCCAGCTGAGTACTGGAGCTGAAGCACTGATATAGCTGTAGAAAGGGTAAATGAGACCACATAAGATATTTCAATGTAGGAAAGGATACAGAGTTTAGTGATTTAGGCACTGAATTTCAAAATAAATTAAGGATGATATTATTTTTCTTCCTAGTGTGTTTTGGTAGCAAATGGAAGATTAGCCATCCTTTTGTAATTTGAGAAAAGTTGGGTTTTTTTTCATGAAAATTATTTTGGAAATTAATTGTATATACAATAAATTATTTTTTATCAAAATGCATTTTCATCTCAGAAATGTGTTGAGTATTGTATGTTTAAAATCTAATTGACTTTGGAATTGAAGATTTCAATAATTGTTTAGATACAAACATCACAGAAATTATCCTATTATTATGGTTAAATAATCATAAGGCTTTTAAAAATATTTATACTTCTCCAATAGCAGAGACTGAACATGACAGGATAGACATCTGTGTAAAAAGGCAGAGCTATTCTGCAAGTTATCAAGCAAGCATGAAGGCCCCATTTCCAGGGGGTACTTCATTGTTTTTTAATAGTGGAAATATTTCAGAACTTTCCTCAGGGGCCATGTACTCCTTGCATTAGGTCTAAAGAATGAATGACAGGATAAAACAAAAATGAGATTGGGATTGACACATATTGGCACACAGGGAAACAGTATCTGTATCACAAGGTGTTTAACTGCCACTTGTTTTTCTAATAGGAATCAAATAAAAGTCTACAGTATACAATATAATATGGTTGGTGGGGGCTTTCAATATTTCCTTACATATGCAAAAGCACTGGGAAAGCCTGGAAGTGAGGGATAAAGATGACCCCATCAGCAACAGGAAAGCAGAAGACAATATAAAATAATGATCAAAATGAACTACCTAGCTCCTACAGAACATGTTTCATTGTGGGGTCTCAGCAGGACATTGGTAGTAAGAAATGCAGAGAGGAGCTGAAACAGCTCTTGAAGCAGTGTGAGAAAGCCTCTGTTGGTGTGAGGGATGAAGGGAAATCAGGGAAGAGATGCAGAATGGGCAATATGCTCAGATTGATGAGTTAGGGATGCTAGTCTGGAAGCAGGTTTGTGGATGGTTAAGAGTAGGTAGGGCCAGAGGAGAAAAGACAAGAGGTGCTGACTTTCATGGTTTTCACCCCTCACTATACACCTATTTGCTGTTAGTTTAAATCATGTAAGGCAAACAATGAACAGAAATTTCTCATAGGGAGACCACTTAATAGCATTGTCCACCCATGTACTATGTGCAGCAAGAGTCAGATAAAACTACATCACAGCGTGCAATTTTATAATGAAACTATCTTGTCATTCATTTGCATGTGTGAGCTCACTTAAAAATCACACAATCAATCAAATCCAGTATTTATGTCTTGGTGATGCAAGATGTTCTTAGAATAGCAGCCTGTCTGGTATGTACATATGTTCATTTTCTGTAATGATCCCTCATTTTATTTCATTTTCCCCCAACTGCAGCAGAAAGGCAGACTATTATGAATGGAATCACATCATTGATGAGCTGTAATGTCAGAAGATCTGAGGCCAAACAAACTGCACGGTGAAACTAACAGGTAACAGGTAGTTAGCATTTTTATATATAGCTGGAAATATGACTGTGAATTTGCCCTTTGAGGCAAAGAGTTCTCAGGCAGGTGGCAGAAGCGATCTGTGCAATCCACAGCCATTAATGCTTCCTCCAAGATGGAACTTTTTTTCTTGAAGAAAATAAAGTAACAAGTAGGAAGCATGATTGTAACATGAGAGAGCAAGATGGCAAGAGAAAATCTTGGGCATTTCTATTTTGGTATTAAGCAGAACATAAGCTTTTGTTAGCTGGTGATTATGTTTCCCAAAAATGAAACATCACTGCCCCCTTCTGTAATCCAAGAAAGCTGTATCCTACAATGTCTGTAAGGAAAGGTAGGTAGTTACATACAAACTGACACTGACAAACTTGCCCAAAATACTATTACTTCACATTTCCTTAATTATTTTCATGCGTGGATTAGTCCTGAAGAGCCTGATAAAGATGAAGTCTCAAAGGCAACAAATAAGGAGTAAATGTTCTGATTAAGTGTTTGTGTATGAGACAGAATCATGCCTGTTTCTGAATGCATTAAAAAGCTTTCATAATTTTCCAACATTCATTTAAATTTCATCTGGGGCTCTTGTCTAAAATTAACTAGCTTTTCCCCACAGTTTTCAAAGACATTATATACAAAGTTGTTGTTAAATAGCGCTATGCTCCAGCAAAAGTGGAAAATCACTGACTGGATAACATCTCTAGAAGGAACCTGGAGACACTCACCCACCTCTTTACATCAGCTGCTAATTTACCAGCCCAGCCCATAGTATGCTGATTTAGCCTCCCCTTTTGCAATGTTTAGAAATCCAAAGCACCTTTGATGGGCCCTCAGCAACTTCCATGTAAGCAAGCAATTCCATTGTTCTGTCCTCATGATCATATCCTCCACACAAGACCTTCCCATTTCTCATTCTTGTGCACCTTAAGTCTCCTTTGGGACCATGTCTGTAGACTGCCATGACGTGATGCACCTTGGCCATGGCATGTGAGGAGAGGGGGTCAGAGCACACAGTGTGGGGCTCATCTAAATTGGAGTTAAAAGCAACAGTTCATGGTTGAATTGCACTTGTAGCTTTTTAAGCTCTCCTAGTATTTAAACCCCTCTATTTTTTCCATTTCCTGAAAGTTGAATCTACAGAGTTTCCTATTTTCCAGAGCCTTTCCTGGGACCTTTTCCATATAGTGACATCTCTGGGCACCCAATCCTGCTTTAAGCTTCCCCTTATGTACTTTTCAGCTACAACCAACACACTTTCAAGCTTCACTTCTCTTGAAAGCAAAAAAAAAGTGAGCTCAACAAACGGAAGGCTCCCACATGCAAGTTGTTTAAAATAGACTTGACATCTAAAAATATTTTATTTATTGAAAGCAGACAGCAGCAGCAGCCTTTACCTATGTACACTGAATCTCTGGATTGTGGATCTCCCTGCAGTGCTGAGGCTGGTTATTTCTTGGGGAGTAAACTGACCTACTGCTGTATTTGAAAATAATAGATCATAGAATCATAGAATCATAAAATGGTTAGAGTTGGAAGGCACCTTAAAGATCATCGAGTTCCAACTCCCCTGCATGAGCAGGGACACCTCCCACTAGACCAGGTTGCTCAGAGCCCCATCCAGCCTGAGCTTGAACGCCCCCAGGGATGGAGCCTCCACAACTTCTCTGGGCAACCTGTTCCAGTGTCTCACTACTCTCACACTAAAAAATTTCCTTCTTATCTCTAACGTAAATCTCTCCTCCTGCAGTTTCAAACCATTACCCCTTGTCCTATCACTACGTGCTCTTGTAAAAAGCCCCTCCCCAGCCTTTCTGTAGGCCCCCTTCAGGTGCTGGAAGGCTGCTATGAGGTCCCCCTGGAGCCTACTTTTCTTCAGGCTGAACAATCCCAACTCCCTCAGCCTTTCTTCATAAGAGAGCTGCTCCAGCCCTTGGATCATTTTCGTGGCCCTCCTCTGGACACGCTCCAGCAGGTCCATGTCTTTCTTGTGATGGGGGCTCCAGAGCTAGAAACATTATTCCATGTGAGGTCTTGCCAGGGCAGAGTAGAGGGGCAGAACCACCTCTCTTGATCTGCTGGCCACACTTCTTTTGATACAGCCCAGGATGCAGTTGGCCCTCTGGGCTGCAGTTGCACATTGGTGGCTCATGTCCAGCTTTTGGTCCACTAGTTACCCTAGGTCTTTTTCCACAGGGCTGCTCTCTAGCATGTCTTCCCACAGCCTGTATTGATGTTTCTGGTTGCCCCGGCCCAGGTGCAGAACCCTGGACTTGGCCTTGTTGAACCTCATGAGGTTCACTTGGGCCCATTTCTCCAGCTTGTTCAGGTCCCTCTGGATGGCATCCTGTCCCTCTGGCATATCGACTGCACCGCCCAGCTTGGTGTCATCAGCAAACTTGCTGAGGGTGCTCTCAATGCCACTTGTCAATGTAATTGAGGAAGATACTAAACAACACAGGTCCCAGTATGGACCCCTGTGGGACACCACTTGTCACTGTTCTCCATCTGGACACTGAGCCATTGACCGCTACCCTCTGGATGTGACCATTCAGCCAGTTCCTTATCCACTGAACAGTCCACCCATCAAACTCTTATCTCTCCAATATAGAGAGAAGGATGCTGTGAGGGACCATGTCAAAGGCCTTGCAGAAATCCAGATAGATGACATCCACAGATCTTACAGATCTTTTTTTCTTACAATGCTATAAACCTCACCTTCTTTCCCACCATTGCCCCCTGTGCTGCAGGAAAGGGTATATGTGTGAGAGAAGCAGCAGCATTGCACTAAATAATTAAGAAATGGTTGAATGTGTAAAGGCCAGAGAAAGTAAACCTCATGTGCAGCTGCCCAGATCAGGGTTCCTCCTGATCTCATGATTATTCCTATTGGGAAAAAGTACAACCAACATACTGTTGAATTGTACACAAAATTAAAAGATATCCTGTGTAATTGGGGCAAGTTTCTTAATCTGCTCGGCTTGCCCTCTCAAGGAAGAGTATTCTTTATATTGCAGTAGTGCAGGGAAGAGAAATTGTTATTAATGTTTATGAATTGCTGACCCAAGATAGGGAAACCATTTGGATGACGAGATTCTTATACATAAAAAAAAGGAGGCATTACATATTTATTTTGCCATGTTAAATAAATGCTCCAGGACTGTAAGTGCCTCTGTTGAGAGATGTTCCTCATCTAGAGCAGCTCTGCAAGACAGAGCTGATTTATGCAGGAAGAAAGATAAACATACAGGTATGTTTTGGAAGCTGAGCCTGGGCCAGAGCCCTTACACTTTAATTGCTTTGAACTGTCCTATGATTTTTTATTTCATTTCAGTCTGCAATACTGACATATAGAGACACTGAAAGTATAAGTCAAATATAATTATCTTTGTGTCAGCTTGATTTAGTGGGGTATGAGTAGCTCAGTTTCAGTCATTACTGATGGCAAGGCCACAGATACTGTAATTTTTAAGAAAACAACTGTCTTCTGAGTCTGGAAATGCTGCCAACCGAATGCGCACATCTCAAACTAGGGGCATTGGGGAAGTGATCAAAAGGCAGAGTGCTGTACTGGGACTAGGAACAAAAGTGAAATATGAGATAAATAATGGCCAGGAAAATAAATCTGGGACAGCAGTGGAGTCTGAACAATGCATGAATGGCTCCCACCATGTGGTGCTTGCAAAGGCAGGGAATGAAAGTCGGTGACCCAGGAACTTCTTTCCATCCCTGCCCAAGATGATGGGAGATTAATAACAGTAATGTCTCTATCAGTGGAAGAAGTCAGGCACAACGAGTTGTTTTCTCCACTTACAGAACCACAAAGGAGCACATTGGCACACACAAGCCCACACCTGGAAGCATGATGCTGTGGCCATGCTGATGAACCCCACTGAAATCTTACTAACACTCAAGGAACAAAACATTCCACCTTGTAAAACACTTTCCAACCCTGTTTGAAATTGAGAAAGACAACATATCTGCTGTGATGCATAAGAAAACCAAGTGTAAATGCATAAGACATGAAGTGTAAATTTGTGAAGCTGGTCAGCTTGGATTAACTGTGTGACCCCTATTAAATTCTGCACTCTCTCTGGCAAAGTTCTTCCTCACATTCCCTTTGACGGAAGACTCCTAAAGCCATTTCTCCTGGCTGTAAACATAATACTGCAAGATGGGAACTGTGTAATGATGCAGGAAATATTTTCTCTGCAACTAGTACTGCATCTGATTTCAAGTGATAACACAAAGCAGCTGCTCACAGGCCCCTCAGAACCACTTCATTTAGAGCTAAGAATGAGCTCATAGCACAGTCCCTAACTGACGGGCGGTGAGTTATGCATCTCTGATTCCCCTAACACAATCCAACAGCAGCTCTGTGGCTCATTTCCCCCAACTTTTTACTGAAATTGTCTCAGAAATTATTCCATAGATATCCCATTGTATCATTAGGGGCCAATAAGGGCTGGACAGCTTTCCTCCTGTGCTAAAATCCAATCAAAATCAAGTAACGCTCCATCTCTGTGCAAGTACCACAGCTCAGACGGGTTCCAGCAAAGAGTAGTTTTTTCAGTGCCAGAATGGCACCAATCCATGGCTACATAAGTAGTTATTGTTGTCCATTTGCCAACACAGTGGCTTATCAAATGAGCATCTGAATCTGTATGAATCACAAATCTTGCCATTTAAACAGACTAGATTTTTTTTTTTTTTTTTTGTCATTTCTAATATAAACAGCTGTAATTGAGGAAGCTGGCAAACACAGAGCATCATTCCCATATCCAACACAGAACATTTCTGAATGTCCCACCTGAAGGAGTGATCTGTATAAGTTAAACCAAGGCCTTCTGCTGTGGTGCTGGCCAGTCTACTAGGCAATCAAATAATATGCTGTCAGTCCTATTTGCAGCATCTGTGAGTGGCTTTCATGGTGATTTTACTGCGCTGTAGTGTGGACTTGATAAAACACTAAACAAGTAAGTTCCACTCCCCAAGGAAGGTACAAAACAAGCAAAGACAAACAATGGCTAGCAGACCAAGATTCAGAGAATTTCAAGAAGTGGTTGTTTAGAAAATAAACCTGCTTAGACTAGAATTAGCTACATTTCACTTCAGCATAATATTAAACCCCAGGAAAGACTATGAAAAAACTCCTGTCAGCATGAGATGATTGGAGTCACTTTATCAGTGTGTTTCAGTGAAGCATGATTTCATGAAAGGTGAGAGATACTACAGGAGCTATAGGCGATGACATTATGATGGGTTAAGACCAAACTCCCTTCTAGATAGACTTGATATTTTTGATTCAAAGAAATCCAGATAATTTTATGTCACTATTTTTAAAAGAATAGCCTGGTTTTAATTTTAGTCTGAAACAAAAATAAATCTGGAAATCATGAAAGTTGTTGCAAAACAGAATTGGTATTTGTCCTGCCAACTATGATATCAAAGACAGGCAGCCAAGTATCACAGATCACTGAGTAGTTTTCACATCTTCCATAAATCCTTATTACACTGATCTACTCACGAATATTGACTCTGATTCAGGAATACACTTAAATATTTTCTTCTGAAGTCAGCATCACAGAGCTGAAATCCATCAGGGAGGCTCAAACTGCCAGTTGGAGAAGTGCAAAGGGTAGTCACTGAGGGCTGCCGAGGCAGGAAAAAAGCAATGGCAAAACCTCTTTGTCAGTCAGATGATCTAATTTCCCTTTCACAGAGGACTATACAGAAATAGCATGTGAGGAATCCACAGATTTAACAGCAGTCATAGCACTTATTTTCTTGCACAGGACTAAGGTGTCTACAATGGTTTAAAGGCATTAGACATGTTGGCTTTACCCCAGGAATCCTGCTCTCAGCTGGTTTCAAAATGTTCTTACATGTAAGCTCATGGTCAATGGTTTTCCTGATTTGAGGGCCCTTGCTTCACACAATATATATTGTAACATAAACTTCTCTTCTATGTTTGCATCCCTTAGGTCTGATTCAGATCTGAAAGCTGACTTGGCATGTTCTGGCCATGCCAACATCATCAGAGACACGCAGTCCAAATGTGAGCTGCAAGTGCTGTATTTTACAAACAGTTTGTGCCAAATTACAGTTCTAAGGTTCAAATGGAGAATGGACAAAAAATCTTTTTTAACTAGACTGACTTGGAGAGATCCTGTTCCAGTTAAAATTCTATACCTTGTCGATGAGGGCAGGCATTTAGAAAACAATGTTTAAATTTATAGATGAGTGGATCTTTTTAAAATTATGCTGCTGCTTTGACATCAAGTTGATAAAGTTGTACTGCCCATATCAAGATATTTTAACTTTTAAAGCTCAGCATGAAATCCCTGAAACTAATATTTTTTTTAATGTATTCCTACCCCCCACCTTTCCCCTTGGAAGCTTCTGGAAATAAAGTGCTGTAAGTTCTTTCTTAAAGAAGTTCCCACCCTCTAAATCCCTGTGAAAGGAAGGGTTACTGCCAAAGCAAAATAGCATGAGAGAGCAATATGCTATCAAGACAGAGCCATACAACTTTAGATAGAGCTATTTGGAGATATGTTACACACCAAGGAAATGGTGAGGTTTGATGCTCTCCATCAGCAGTTGCTAAATTTCTTACCATAATCTTGTGTTTGGAACACTGGCAGTTTTGATGTATAATTCACACCATGGGAATCTACTTGAGTAGCTCTCTGTGGTCAGGTCTACTTGCAGCAAAATCATGTTTAAACTTTTAAAATACATTCCCAGTACAAGACAAGCCTTTTGGTGTTTAGTTTGTTTTGGTTTTTTTTGCAACAAGAACTTCCAAAACATGCTGTTGCTAAGGTGGATTTTGTACAGGGAGAGACACTTAGAGATGAAAAGCTGCTTTCCTACAACAGCCTCTGACCTCTGTTACAGATCTTCAAATACTCCACAACTGGCACGAAGAAGTCCTCAGTGGACCATTGCTTTAACTAATTTATTTCCTCCATTAAAAAAATAAAAAAGGTTGTATATATTTTATCCTATATTCATCTCTTACTTTGTGTTTACAGCAGTCACAAACAAACTTGACTTTAGTGGAGAAGCCTGATAATGGCACAGTGAATATGATCCTTCCAACCCACATCAGGCCTTTTATTCCACAGAAGCAAAATGCCTTCTTCAAAATCTATTTTTCAAAGTGCAAATTTATCACTGAGGGACACTCTTTGCCCGTGCTCTGCACCCATACCAAGTGAAGTCACTTATGGTACCAAATTGTAGCCACAGTCACGTTCTTTATTTCAACTCCTCCTTAGACATCTTTCTAACCACCAGTGGTGCATGGATCAGCCACCATTTCTGGTCACGAAGCCCCACCAAAGGGGCTTTCAGCACTTCCCTGGAGATTTAATTCTTAACTGGCACATCTGCCAAAGCTGTATGTAAACACATTCACTAGGATCCTTTATGCAGTCTTTGTATCATGCTAGAGCAAGGATCAGAAATGTAAGAAAAGAAAAAATTATTTTCTATCTCACTGCAGACTTCAAAAGCAGTAGATTCAATGTGTCCAGAAAACTACAAAAATACATTCTCAAATGGAAGAAATTGGGTAAGCACAAGTTATCATCAAGAAATGTCAATAAAAAAGGACATAGCATGGGCTATAATACCTGTACTCTATCTTGAAAGCTAAATAAACCATCAAATTCAGTGCTTTCAATGCTGAAAATTGAATCTTAGGGAGTTTTTGTTTGGTTTGTGGTTTGTTGTGTTTTTTTTCCCCTTGTGCCATTCTTCTGTACAAAAACACAGCTAATCACAGAATTCCAATGAGTTCCTGAAAACTTTAGAAAAAAATTGCTAATCATAAAATCTAACAAAAAGGTTCCCAAAGTTTACTATTTTTCCCTTTTTTGCCGACTTCAGAACTGACTGATTTTATGAAAGCCATCAAAACAGTGCATCAACAGCTATCAAAATTGTTCCTACTGAGTAATTTTTAAATTGCTTTCCAAAATTGTAGGATAGAGGTAAAAGCCTAAGCAAACCCCAAACAAACAAGCACACAATCGGTAGTGCATCACCTATAATCAAAGCCACTAAAATAGGCTTTCTGTGCATGCTTTATTTGTTCCTTCTAAGAGCAGCAGCTACTGCCATCCTGTTCTCAGTTTTTTGCTTGAAGACAATCTCTACTTGCATGAAGCAGACAAGGCTGAAACGTTCTTAAAATGCAAAGTATCTGCTTTAAAAAAAAAAAAAAAAAAAAGTAAGTTCACAGGAGTACTACATTCCAATGTGTCATTTGATTATAAAGGAAAACCACCCATTAGCAGGAGGTTTTCTGTGGGCTTTCTTCTTGTGCTCACTTGAGCAAATTCTGAGCACTCCCTGTTAGACTCCTGAACCCGTAGGGCACTTTGGTTCTTTTCCATCCGGTTATCTCCATTCTTTTGCACTGATGAACTGCAAATCCTCCATGAGTGCCTAAGTGGCTTGGGCTGTCTCGGACAGGCTGCCTTGCAAACGAAAAGCAAACAGGGGGCCAGATTTCCTCCAGCAGTTTTCACTTGCCTGCCATTAGACATTTTTCATTGCTGGGCTAAGCAGTGGCAGTGACTGGCATAAGAATCTCTATTATTCTTTAAAGAACAAACAAACAAAAAACCCCAACATTTTGGAAAAAAGCAAATAATGGCTCAGAATTGCAGTTATTTCTATTGTCTACCCAAAGAAAACACAGAGATATCACAGAATCACAGAATCACAGAATCCTAGGGGTTGGAAGGGACCTCTCTTTGAAGTTACAGCGAGGATTCCCTTATCTTGAAAAGTTATTAGGATCTCTTGGGAAACGATCCAAACCCAATGCACCTTGCAAAATGAGAAAGTTTTCTGTAAGAGTTCAATGGGAAAAGATGGGGGAGAGGTTTGAAACATCATTAAACCTTGAAAGCTTCTCAGACTTGTTGACATCAGCTAGTATTTTAAAAGCCCACAAACAAACAATTGTGCAAGCCAGAACTGAAGGCAGGAGCCTAATATTACATCAGACATTCATATAGAAAGATGGACAGATCTGCTCATGCATTGGTTTTGTTGAAAAGAAAGCAGACATTAGACCATATTTTCTGTAGGAATTGCATCATTTGCACTGCACTTCTGATTGATGAATGGCAAATGCCTACCCTGGTTACTATTCTATAAGTAAGTGAATTTGTGTAAATTAGTGTATTTGTATACTTTGTAAAAATATATCCTTAAAAAATACAGAACAGGGAAAACTGATTACAGAGTATTACTTAATATGATGGAAAGCAGAGTCCTCTAGTGGTCTCTGATTGCCATAATATCAAAAGCAGTCAACAGTTTAGGGAAGAAAGTAAATGATCTCAAACATGACCTCACAAGAAACAAATCTTAGTCCTCAGCTAATAATAATCAGGGGAAATTGTCCCCATGGATGTCTGTGGCAGTCTCCAGAGTTTTTCTACACTTAGTCTGCAGAAAATCTTCAAATGTTGCCTGTCATGACAAGTATATTAAAAAGATCTTAGGTGGCTCTTACAGAGAAAGCATTTTTCAACCCTATATATGATGCTATTGTACCATACATGAACTGTGCTGATACAACAAGCACAGTATATACATACTGTCTTTGAAATTAGCAAAAGGATGAAAAAAACAGGAAGTATTTGGAAATTTAACTGGGCTTCACATTGTATTGGCAGTGGCAGTCAGTCTTTTAGTAAGGGAGCACAGATTCAAAGAGTGATGGTACTCGAGACAAGGGCTTTATGTTTGACATGAGAAAATAAGTTAGCAGGGGAAATATGAAAAAGAGAATGAAATGGTCCAAGTGACAGGCTTGGAGACAAGTTTTGCAGGTCAGAATTAATATTAGCTGGAAGAAACCTCATGTGTTTGGGTGAGAGGGAAGAGTACTGCAGAACTGGAGATAGCAGATTGTAAGAAGCAAATGTGTTTTAGATGTGTGAATGGAAACTGACGGCTGCACCTGAGATGTATTAGCTCAGATTTTGCAAAAGACTTTCCAAGGCAGGATCATAGATACAGGAGCAGCTGAGGAGGGAAACAAGTGAAAAAAAAAATAAAAAATTATGCAAACTTCCCAAGAACACTGAGGGGAGGATGAGGAAGCTTTGCCAAAGTACATATTGAAGGAGCTACTGAAAACCCACCAGGAGTGTGAGGGAAAAAAACTGAGATATTAGAGAGAGTAAACAAGACAGAGGGTACAGGTGTGCTGGCAGTGAGACCTGCTTGCTGCCTGTGCCAAGTTAACAAGATTATAGGTCTTTGCAAAAAAATTATATCAATAATTTGGCACAGTAGATAGGTGAAATAGGTAGGTATGTGTTGATGCCAGCTTTGCAGCTGTTCTTATTCAAATCAAGAATTTACTTTTATATGCAAAATCTATAAAAGGAATATTCATGCATTCACCTTGTAGGAATCCTGAATAATATCTCATGATTGCAATAAATTCAGGAAATGAAGTTTTGTAAAATTATCAACTCATCCTCTGTAGATGTTAAAATTTCTTAGTGGTATCAATAAACATGCAAATGGCAACATAATATTCCTAAATGATACAATTCATATGCTGGCATTTGCTATATATGCTCCCGGATTTTAAGCAATCCTTTGGCAAAGGTACATAACCAGCTGTAAAAATGTGGCAAACAGCAGTTTCTAAGAGAGATTTGTGTGGTCTTTGTACCAGACAGTTCCAAGCACTGTCATTAATGGCTTATCTCAAGATAGCACTTGGAAAAATCTGTTCTCCCTTTAAAGAACCTCATCAGTCAGAGCTATAGGGGTCATCTGTCACGACCATCAGCTTCCCTCTGTCTCCAGCATACCTCTGCAGAGTGAGACCATAAAAAGATAAGTTCCATATGCAAAAATTCAAGGGTCAAAAATGGTCTGGCTATATTTCTAGGTGGCATCTTCAAATCTTTACCCCCACATCTGATTTTTCTTCTCAGTGCTGGCATGTGTTTTATTAGCTTTACCATTTGTTGTTCATACACCTATCAAAAAAGTCTTGCTGAACTTAGTGACAGATGTAAAGTTTGAAAAGATTCCATCTTTCATACAGCAGGGGAAATGATTTCTGCTGAACATGCTGTCAGCCTCAAACAGGGTAATGGATTAGTGCAGAGTGCTCAAAGCAGTATTTTGTTTCATATTTTGACATGTGCAAAAAGATTCCAAAACACTGAAAGTGAATCAATGCAGAACTGCAAATTCTGCGGAGATACAACTTGGGAGGTAATTTAAGACAGCAATGTCAAACAGACAAAGATGTACAGTAACCCAGGACAAAAAAATACTAGGAAATTATTAACCCACCATATAACAAATGCAGGAATAGAAATTAATTTTCATAAGGGCAGCTGTCTCTTATTGTTTCAGCATTAGGTGTGACCACCAGAGTACCAAACACAGACAACTTTTCCTACTAAATGGGAAAGGAGTTTGCATTTGGAAGTACAAAGTTCTGAACCACGTTATGTTGTCATCACCATCATCACCACAAAATCCCAAAAGGACCACAATGGTCTAAATTGTGATTAGTCCTTCAGACTCAGTAAGAGAATTGTTTTTTGCAATGATAAGACAGAGTTTTCTATGCGCATTTACAGAGGATAGCTCCTGCTTTTCAAGCAAGAGTATCAGAGCAGGGTGCAGAGGATACACTATTGACTGGTCTGTTATGACTTCACTCAAAGTGCGAGAGATGCTTTAGATGGACTGTGAGTCCAGTGGAGATGATGGAGATGACAAAATCACAGGATGATTGAGGTTGGAAGGGACCTCTGGAGGTCATAATGTCCAATCCCCCTGCTCAAGGGAGGGAATCTAGAGCCAGATGCCCAAATGATGAGTAAAGCTTTCTCCTGGTGGCTGAAGAAGTGCCCCAGTGATTCCCACAGAAAAGCACTCCTCTGCTAAAGGAACTGAGGGCCTCAGCAGCCTCTGGCATCACTAATCATCACTGATTCATTGTGGGATCCTAACCCAGTGAACGTGAAACTCTCCTAAGACAGCACTAGGCAAGGGCGTACCATCGAGGTCCTTCCTGTAGAGCCAGGGAGCGGGATCTCTTTTGCCTCCTTGCCCTTCAAAAGGCATTTGACAAGGTAAGGTGCTTGAGGATGGATGGATGCCCAAAAATACATCACAGTGCAGTGATCAAACATGGCTCTTGACCTCCTCTCCACTGTGCTAATGTTGGTGTTTTTCAAGTGAGTGGCTGAAGCAAGGGCCTAGAAAATTAAATAGTTCTTGTATTCCATTAAAGAACAAGTTTATGAAAACAAATTAGGTTTGATGAGTTATCTGTTTTGAGCTAGTCAACCTGACAGTCACATTTCTAAGACAGGAGGCAGTTGATGATATTCAGTTCTGCTGTTGCTTTCTTACAGACAAGTCACACCACTCCTTCTAACCATTAACACACGTTCCCGTCTTCTGAGTGGAGTCAAGAAGGACAATAGAATCTTAGATAAAGCATATGGCCCTCTCAGAGTAAGAAAAATAATGGATTTCTTGTTGGGACATTCTGAAGTGGCATGACTGGAAATGTCAGGTGCATTTTACTCACTGATGGCTATGAAAAAACAAATGTGCTCAGTGCTCCATGATATGCAATTGCTATTTGCATTATCCAAACATGGTTATTTTCCATCCAAAGTTTCTACAACTTAGCTCCTAGTTGTGTAATCACCTGCCTAATGCTACAAGTGCAGAAAAGTGGTGGTTATTTTTCTCCTCCAACAATTCAAACAATAACCTTTTTCTCACCTCGGTCTCTCTTTTGAACATTCAGTTCCTATTTGTTACTAGTTCAGTCTGCTTCTTCTCTCAATAGAGGAAGAAGGGCTGAGACCTCTCTCAGTCTCTGGAGAAGCAGCCTCCTGGAGGCAAGGTTATTTACATTAAAACAACTGGTGATTATTTTAGTATGAAGAACAGATTTTATGGGTTTAAAAGCTAACATCTGCCTGGCTAGAGTGGGATAGCAGCTAATAATTGTCACTCAAAGACCCCAGTTTCTCAGTCGTGGTGGATTCTCAAAACGGAGCTAGCAACTGTTTCCATAATATATTCAAAGATGATGCTTACAATCATAGAGCAATTTTTGAACATAAATGTCTAAAACTGAATGCATAGCTCTTCACTGAGGCAGCCACATATCTTTCACATTTACTAAGCAGCCACAGGGCAACCGAAGGTGTTTGTGCTTAGGAATGTTTGGAAAAAGTTAAATCAACATATTCTTCTGCTCTCCTCTTATCATTTAACATTTTTTTAAATATTTCTGAAGACATAGAACTATCAATCTATGCATGCAACTGGCCTGAACAGAGCACATTCTGTTAGTGATACTGTTTACTTCACCCTCCCTACCTATGATTTCTTGGGGTAAATGACACTGTCATGTTTTGCTTTATTCAACATGGTACCTGAAATATCCAGGATGCTGGATTTGATACACCACAGGTCCTTCCCAATCCCATATTCCTAATGACTTTAAGATAGGTAGTGTGTCCTTCCATGTGCTTACAAGGTCCTCTCATAGTTTTAATTGAGACTGTGGACATAATCCAAATGCAAGTCATAATCATAACAATTTAATTAGAATTATTAAATCCAAAGAGCCAGAAGTACTTAATTAAATAAGCTGCTTGGTTTCTAGCACAAAGACATGCTTCAGACCACTGCAGTCATAAAGTTCTCAATGTGCAAAATCGTGAGTTATTGTTTTGATAATGATCAATAGAGGAGACTATTGAATAAATTCCTTCTGACTTGTTTTCCAAGCCATCATATTGGTCCCAGCAGTTCACAAGACAAATATAAATAACAATGCAATTGTATTCCTACAGTCTTGCTGTTATTGATATCTAAATAACCACTGATATGTCTGGATAAAAAGAGAAAGAAGGGTAGTTTGTCAAATCTTGCAGATAATTGTCACTATTACCTCTATACAGGACTGTAACTGCCAGGGTTACTGTCCATATCACTTTTGTTCATAGCATGGCTTTTTTGTTCAAAGTTTACCACAGCTTCCAGGGCCAACAGCTGAAAACATTTGAAATATTCATTTACAAGTTCGTGCTAGAGATGACAGATGTTAGGAATCAAAACACGTACTGTATATAGGGCATTCAACTCTCTTATGGATCTGATTCAGATTACCAGCTTTGCTTTGGTTCCTGTGGGAACAGTCTCATGGTCCTTTCTAATAATAAAATGTATTCTTCTTGTCCAGTCCTGCTGAAGTAAATTGAAAGCCTTTCCAGCTCTGATGTGGGGTTTGAATCACACACCTATAACTAATGTGTAATTAAAATAATCAGATTTACAAAATAACATATTGTTGCTGTTACCAGGTATCATCCATAGCCAATTTCTACTACTGTAACTGCAGGGACAGTCTTTGACAGTTGTGTGGGAAGTTATTCTTGAGTATATGTCTGTATCTCAGCAGCACCTGGCTCCCTTGAGACCCACAGCATTCCCTTCTTGCTGCAGTGAGTGCCATGGGGCAGGTCACCAGCCCCAAGTCTCAGCAAAGCTGTGCTGGGGCCGGGAGCTTGTGCCTGCCCGAGTGTGCCTGTGAGTGCTCATGGCACTCTGGATTTGTATTTAAAGTGCTTACCAGTTTGTGCTTTGAATTAGGTAAGGGATATCCCTCCACTGAGGCGTTCCCATTCATCTCCAGGAAAACCAGAACTTGCTTCTCATGGCTGGACTAACTTTGAACCCTTAAGTAATGTGCAAATAAATGGAGCAAAACGGTCACCCATGCTCAGAGGAAGTCCTCCAAACAATACATCCATCCTTTTCTTCGGCCTCTTGATGGCAAGGGTTGCCATGAGCAGCTGGCACTAGCCTTAGCTTGCCTGGAGCGTAACTACTGCCAAGGACAAAAGTAAAACCTCCTTGTACAACAGATGATTATGCCAGAGCTTCAGGGATAAGCTGCTTCTGCCACAGGACTGCAAAAGCCGTGACACACTGGTGAGGCATGTGTGGGTGTAAGAGTGACAGGTACAGTCCCCACTCTGTGGCCTCCAATATGGCCAGTAGAGGTATCAGGAGAATATTTGAAGAGTTCACTAGAAATCTGGCAATTTCAGTACACTTGGGAAGAGAAAAGAGGGTCACGGGACATGGCATTTCCATTTGCTGCTCTTGTCCCACAGTTTCCTTTTTACCTTTACCCACTTTGTGACTGTGACTGTTTTGTGGTAGGCACTGCCCCAAATGCATCATATATTAGGTGATGTCCAGATGTGTGCATACACCCACACACAAAAGCCACACAAACCCAACTAAAGCTCGAAAGGAAATATTCCCCACCTATTCAAGCTGCCAGCAGCAGATGGCAGTCCCGCTGCCAGTGCTTATCTCCTCTCCGCAGAGCCCAGGCTGCCCTTCCTCACGCTTTGGCCCTGCAGCACGAGCAAATCCTGCTCTTTCCCACCTTCCCTGGGTTTTGGAATTCCTCATCACCATATCCGATAGTAGTACCTGAGTTTTCTACAATCACTGCTCACGATGAAAGCCAGAAATGTAAATGCCTCATGGATGGACATGCAGTCACTGGCACACCGGCTTCATCGGCTGAAGAAAGAGTGGGTGAAGGAAATCAATTTGCACTCCCTGTAGAAAAGGCTATTTACAACTAGAATTTTCCAAAACCCAGTGCTTTCAGTACTGCAGGGCATTTGGCTCACTGACTTTAATTTAACTATATGATCTGTCAGTAGTAGGCAACCCTTGCCTTGTAGAAACTTTGAACTCTGCTCTTTGTTGTCACTCTGCATTGTTTTCTTCCTTTGAAAGAAGAAATGTGTCTTGTATGGTGTGTCTTGGTCTGGTAATATTTTTTGAGTGATGTTTTCCTGAGAAGTAAATAAGTGATAGCCTGCATGTCCCATCCTCAGCCCTTCACAGTGTTTCTCCTTGTACAGTCACTTACACAAGCCCAGAACACAAAGGAGAATAAACAGTTTTGCTGTTTCTTCATACAAATGCATAGGAGAAAGCAGAAACTATTCCTGGCAGAGAGAAGCAGATCCCCTTCCTTGGGATCAGGACCCACCTTCCATTATCTGTGTTGTGCCCTTCTTCTGCCAGGTGCCAATTCAGGTAAACTTTATCTGATTCACTTCAAATTCAGAAAGAAGCAAAAATAAGTTAATTTTTTCCCTGCAGTTACTGTAACATTTTCCAGTATAAATATGATTCCTATGAGGGGTTTAGATAGAACAGATTTAAGAGGAAAACTCAGTTGCAGCATTCACTCTTAAATGGCTGCCCTGTGTTGGAAGGCTCAGGGCAAATAGAGCCTCCATGCTGAAGCCTAGGAAGTTTCCTATAACCAGAAAAAAAAATATATCTGAGAGCAACAATATTTATTTTCTACACTCCATTAGTAGCCAAGAAGCAATTCAAGCATGTTACTAGAAACTGAACCTAGCTAATTAAAAATAATGTTCCAAAGCTACATTGGTATCTTTTGCATCTGGAGCTGACTCCTGCAAATAAACATACACAAAAACAAGGACAAATCACAATAAATCTAAGCAGACAGGTACAAGCAAATTGGTCTGTGGAAGTGAGATGTCTCTCTGCTTAAATGTCTACCGCAAATCCCAAGGAGACATGGTAGGATTTAATCTAATTGGGTTTGCCACTTCCCTGCAGCTTAATGTGAGAATAACTGCAATTATATATGACTGTACTTAGCTCAGTACCAAAAATCCATTTATTAAGCTATTAGAATCTATAGAAACCAGTGGTTTGAGATCATTTGGGCATGCTGGTTGCATACTTGGCCTGCTAGTTATTTTGTGGTTACAATTTCCAAATTGCTACTGATGAGGTGGTAGTAGAAAAGCAGATGCAGTTAAGGATTTGAATGGATGGCTTAGAAAGGTTTACTTCTCGCTTCAGAATCTGTAATGGCACCTTATATATTGGCTCAGTGCTCTGCAAATCTCGTAACATTCAGCAGGAGACTGGGAAATCAAGAGGTTGCTGAGGTTCAGAAATCTGTTCATCATAAACCAAAGCACCTTTGCATGTGTGGGGGCCTACAGAGTTGGCACAGCATGGCATAGAGATGCAAAAAGAATTATTACTTGAGGCCGGCCCTACAGGGCAACCAAGCGACGAGCCTCTCATCTCCTAGTTTTGCAATACTTCAGAGGGTGCAATTAGCAAGAAATGCAAGAAAAGGCCATAAAAAAAAAAAGTAGTATCGTTACTTTCCCACCTGTTCAGTTTGCAAGTGGAGCAGATGACTGGTACGCTCACTGTGGAGCACAGCACGATGGAGAGGCAAAGCCCTGTCCTTTTAGCTTTTGTCAGCTTGCACAACCACTTTACAACTCTTCTTGCCAAACAGATGTTTTTAAATGAGGCACTAAAGTCTCACAATTTCATTTTTTTCTAGTTGCTGGGATAAAAATGGATTGTCTTGGAAGTCTGTAAAACTTCACCCATAGTCATAGTCCCCCAATGTACACACAGGGGGAGCAAAAAAATTTTAAAATTGTTCCTTCAGCTCACCCATGCTACAGTGAATGCCCAACCATAGGGAAAGATTATGAGCTATTTGTGACCTGTTAGACACCATTCAAAAGTTATTGGGACCACATTCAACATGTAGATTTGTTTTAGGAAACCGGACTTAAACTATGTGATCCCTACGTTCAGGACCTGGGGTTATGAAGGCTTGATTTTGCTCCCAAAAAGCAGAGTGGCAATATACCAATCAAAGATGACTGCTGTGAATACAGGCTTTACATGCCCCACCTGATCTAACTTCCGTGGTAGCTGAGATGTTGATCCCCTTGCATACCAGTCAGGATTACACATAATTTTAAAGAGATTTTCGTTTCAATACCTGGACTCTAAACCAAACAGACAACTGTCACAAATGAATATAATCCCACCAGGCTCAGCCTGAATTCCGCCATCTACCAGCAAGCAGAAGCCCGTTCAAATATAAAATGCACAAGGATTTCAGAAAGGTGATTTGCTGCTCCTTATGGTGAAAAACAATCAAGAAAAATCTGCTTACTCCACCACTACTCACATGCGCTAGCTGAAATTCAAAGTCTATTAGTTAGTTCTGCTGTCCAAGTGCTGCAAAACACCAAAGTAAAAATCTTCTCTGAGAAATAATGAAATTTAAACACAGTTATGGACACTTCTTTTTTTGGTAAAAGAGCACAAACTGGAGAGGATTGCTTGGCACAATCATTATCCTCATTACTTTCATTACACCACCACAAACATGAGTGGCAACAGCTCAACAAAGTTTGAGGCAGCCTGAACCAGCCTGTTTTTTTTTCCATTCTATCCTTAGGATTGCTTAAAAAGGTTATAATTAGCATAATTACTCTAAATTATGTCTAAAAGGAATCCACAAGTTATCAGCTGTCAGGACTAGCTCCTGGTTTTGAAGTCACTTCTCCCCCCACACATGGCCATCGCCTTCCTCCCCCTTAAGTAGAGGTGGCATTGACATTAAGCAGCAACCCGCCAGGCTTTTGGGAGGCAGGCAGAGGCTGTGTTCCCTAGCAAAGGTCACTGGTCCCGGTCACCTCAGAGGAAAGGTGTCAGGTGAAGTAAAAATGCTCCCAAGTTGAGCCAACAGGTTGCTGAGTGCCAGGTGCCATCCAGCTGTATGGATGGGTGGGCAATGAAGGAGGAAGCACCCAGATCTTGCTCTGTGTTGCCACTCTCCTGTAGAAAAACCAGTAAAATCCTACTGAGAAATAGTCTCATCTTCCTTATACTCCTGCAGGGACTGGAATATGATGGTGAGGTCTTACCTCTCCTCCCCTAGCTCAAAACTAAACAGTGAAGAGGTACACCTAGGTGCCTTTCTTGTGTGGTAGCACAGTCCCTGGGATTTCCTAAGAGGAACCCCAACTTCAACAACCTGAATGTGGTAGGTACAGCTACTCTAGCACTGGGCAAAAAGTATTTTTAAGAATACTCACCCTTATTAGCCTAAGACAAGGGCCAGAAAAGTATTAAGCCCTCTGAGACACCTATTTAGTCAAAAGTTGTGTTTAACATACTCATATCAGAGACACTTTAACTAGCAGGAGAGGGGTGACCAAGTATTTTCTCTGAAATCCTTGAAATTGTAACTCAAATGGGGATATACTAAAATATTTCTGACTTCCAGCGAGACACATCATGTGCCATTACACTTAGAGACATAGAAATGATCAGGATGGGATCTTGAATGGCTGTAGTATATCACACCACAGTGAATTCGCTGAACTACACAACCTGATGCCACATGACAAAGTGTGACAGCTGATCTGTATTACTTATGAGAGATTGTCGAGATGTGCTGAATATTTTCTAAACTGCTATCAGAAAACATATGTTTCCAAGGGGTAATGATACAGTGGGTCTGAATAACTCATCAAAATTATGAATGAAGTGTTCTCACCTTCATTTGACCTTTGTTACTTCTCCAGCAGACACAGCTAAATGTGTAGCACACCAGAATGCATCTGAAGAAGAGACAGATGATAATAAGAAGCTGTTAAGAGATGCTCACTCCACTGGCTCTATTAGTTCAGCTTGCTTGCACAGAAAGAATTTCCCTGCACATGTGAACCTGAGTATAGATCAATAAAGGGAAATATCCAGGTTGATCCTTTCTCAGCCTGAACTCCTCCAAGCAAAATGCACACACAATTCAATGCCTTGTTGAAGGCTGAAGGCAGGGGTTATACACAAGGAGCCATGCAGGAAATGTTGGGCTGTTGTCCCTCAGCAGCGCATCCCAGCTGGGAGCCCTCACCCCACCTTTGGCTGAAGTCACATTAGAGAGGTATCTGGATGCCTTCATTCTCCACCTGCATTTTCTTGTTCCCAACACCTACAGACAAGGTATTTTGGACTACTCATCTTTTGCAGAAAGATCACAGATACGAGATCTTTCTTGCATATAAAAACATGACTGCATGCTGTATTTTTTGAACATCAAAATGAAAGCAATATTTTCCAAATATAAATAGGGGAGAAATACCTGTGCATCCTTAGACACACATGAGGCATAAAACACATAAAAAGATAGTTTGGTCAACCAAAACAACCTTCTGTCCACAGGAAAGTGACGCACAGGTTTGACAAGTACCTGGCAGGATTGGTTTAAATGCCATCAACGTGCCATAGGGTAGGAGGAACGTCTCAGTTTAAGGCTTTGTAACCCTTCTACCCTTCTATCCCCCACTCCCCACTTCTGTCAGTTCTGTATTTCCCATCATCACCAGTGGGTATTGAGTTTACACCACACCCTGTGTGCAGGACTTGGGCAACTGGGAATGCTTAGTGGTCTAAGAATGTTTGCCAGCTCTGGGAGCCATCCATCCCTTCCGCTTTGATGCTATCTGGGTTAGATACTCAACTGATTTAACTACCAGTTTATCCCAGATAAAGCTCTTGAAGCTATTTTCATTTCTGTCAATGCATGATCCAAGACCAACCAGGGACCAGCTGCGAGTTACCTCCAGTGGTCACTGGGATTCACAGGTTGGATATGCCCATGATTTTCTCTTATCTTTGACATTAAGGCCTAGGGCACGTTTCAAGGCATAGATTTCTCTGAGGCATTTAACAGTCTCCTTGTCTTATTCTGCATCACCTACCTCATTCTCATGCCAAGCCCTTGGGCATGACAGGCTTGAAGAATGTGCAGTGTTTTGTCACTGGGAAAGTAGGTTTCCACAGGCTCTGCTAAACAACCTCAACAGATGCTACTAAGAAGGCTGAAAAGTTGTTTTCATAAAGCTATCAACTTCCTTGCAGTCCAGATTGTGGTCTCCAGACAGAGCCAGTGCTTGCTCAAACTTATGAAAAGGACTCGGGTCTACACTTGGAGCTCTCAGAGAAACTCAGGTGGGAATTATATTTGGGGCTCTGAGGGGGTCAAGAACCAGGTGCCCAGGCTGACCCTGAAAGCAGGACTGAGTGTGGTGGAAGGACTAAGTTGGCAATGGATACTACTAAGTACAAGCACTCTCCTTGATGGGCACAGTCAGACATAGATCACAGCCACTTGGGGACACCCATTTCTCTCTGCTTTCTCTCACCAGTGGCTTGTTCTTTAACATCTTGAAGCAGCAGGGAGGAGGCAGGAAACTGCATTAATGACACCTATCAACTAATTAAAGTGATGCACAGGAATCTGAACAGCAAATATGCTACACAGGTGCTAAGGTACTATAGATGATAAAAAGGCACAAGGTATGAAGGAAGGCAATTGCAAACATGTATGAGTGAACATCAAACACAAAGGAAGTTGTAATGAAAAGGAGCTTGAAGAGGGACAATTCAGCATGGGAAAGATAAAGATGGAACAAGAATGGGATCAAGAGAAAGAGCAGAGAGAGGATGGGGAGGAAGAAAAAATTTGAAATGGAAACGATGAAAATGGAATATGATTTCCAGAGGGAAAGAATAAGGGTGAATGAGGGTCCTACTGGGTCAGCCCATGCATATTTAGTCAGTTATAATAAGGTAAAATTGCTTCCTCATTACAAGGAAGGGAATGATGTTGATATGTTTTTGCAGTCTTTTAAAAAACTGTACAGAACTTATAATTGGTGAGAGGAGGCATGGGCAGCACAGTTCAGACCTTGCTCAATGGGAAAACCCTAGAGGCCTGTGCCAAGCTGGTTGATAATGACTGCCTTGACTATCAAATTGTGCAGGGAGCTTTTCTGAGAAGGTATGAGGTTGACCCCAGAGACCTGCAGGGTTACACTTAGGTCTCCAAGGAAAGGATCTGATAACTCCTTCCCTGAATTGGCTGTAGAAATGACAAGTTTGTTTAACAGGTGGATAGAAGGTGAAAAGACATCTGTATCTGATTCTTTTTTTCTTTCTTTTTCTTTTTTTAATGATGAAATTATCTTGAGGAACAGCTTCTAGAAGATATTCTGAAGGATTTGGAAGCCTTGTAGTCAGAAAAGCCTTCTATTAAAATTTTCAGCCTATTAATCAGCCTATTAATTTTTTAATGTGTACCCACAAAATAATGAGACAAGTAATGGGAATCCTACCTATTTTCACAAAGACTCACCCTTTCTTTCAGAAACAGAAGTAGACAACAAAGTACACAATTGCCAAAATCTTACAAGCCACACTCTAGTACTTGAAGAACATAATAACAAAACAAAACTTATTTTAAATATTATATATTTTATATACGCAGAAAGGAGATCAGTTCTCATGCTTCCTTCAGCACTATACAAGTGCACTGTAAAAAAGCTTTACAAAAGCAAGTTCAGATATAGTTTCTTAAAAGACCTTGAGTGGAAGCAGTGATGCCAGCCTGTATTTCCAGAAGGTGGGATGGTTTGTTCCTCCTGGAAAGCATTACCCAAGATGCATCTACATTCCAGCTTGGATTACCATTTCAAACAAGGTGTGAAGTACTGAAAAACTACTGTCTGGAATATGAGACAGGTGTTATCCTCTGCTTTCTGAAACATTTAGTAGTTGTAATGAGTCTGTACAAATCAACGATTACTCAGCTACTGCATTCTCACACTCTTCCCTGACTCTTCACTAAATATCCTCTATGCCTGGTAATGATGTGCTGCTTCTTCTATCATTTCCCTCCAGCCCCTTCCCCTGCAGCACCTGGGGAAGCACCCTCCTCTTTAACCAGCACAGCAGTCCTGAGGTCACTGCTTGGCACCGGGCTCTGAAGCCAAGGCTGAAACAAAGAAATTTGCTAGGTCTTCTATGTAATCTTTAATTTCTCCTTTTTTACTGTTGAATATTTTCCTTTCTCTTTTTTACTCATCCATTTTCTCATTTATTTCCTATTTCTAATTCTCTTAACAGAATGCTCATTTTACTTTTTACTTACCTTAGACTGTTGAATCCTCAAATGCCCTCTGAACCTGCCCACATATTACAGCCCCTTTACTGCTGGTGTCGTTTGGGCTTTCATTTGATTAGCTTTTAATTTTCTGGATAGTTTTGGCACAGATGATTGACTGCATTTTGAGATGTGAAGATAACAGAATGTCTCTTTTCCCTGGCATTCTCGTTTCTCTTCTAATTCTTGTATAAAAGTCCTATATCCCCTATCAGGGTTTCAGTGGAAGACTTACCACCACTTAATCACATCTCATTTTCCTCCTTTGTACACAGATGCTTATATCCAGACCCCAGTCACACCATTGGTAAACTGGGGTTAAGACAAAGGGGCTTCACTGACCTGAGAGGGAGCAGATCTTGGTCTAATGACACTTCTCAAACACTTCAGTTTGGTAGCCACACTTCTATATGTTTTGTGCTATTTTCCATACGTACTACCAATGCAGCAAAAGATCTACTTCATGCATCCCTAGTGCCTTTTTCATAAAATGCTATTATTTTAAATAAAATGCTTTCTAACTAAGTGTTCTTGGACAATAATGAATGGTTGCCCATCTAACTACTAGATATCCAAATTAAGCTAAAGGCACAGTAAGATTAGCAGCACTCTATATTGATGCAAGTCCCAGGACACGTACTCTGGCCTTTCTGTTGCTTATTAAACTCTAGAGTAAACATGGTTTTAGCATTTGCTCTCCTACCAATACTTAGTCCTGTGCCTGTTACCTGTATAAAGAACTGAAGTCAATCTCAGGCATCGTGGCAAAAGCTCAATGGTACCAGAAAGTTTTGGTAAAAGTGCAAGAGTACATCAAAAGATCATTCCATTGCTCATGAAAATGTACTGGCAGGACAATGTGATAGTCCATATTTTATGGTATACAGGTTAGTGGTGCTGATTCTTTTGCCAGACTGTTTCCTGGAATAAAGCTTCCAAGCCCAGCTGGCAGAGGGCTGAAAATACACGACAGTGAAAAGAACTTCTAATGGTCCTCTTTAGGCTTACGTGGGGGGAGAAGATGGACCGTTCTCCACAGATAGTAATTGCTTTTTTATTTCTGTCCCTTTCAATGGAGTTTTTGTCTGCAGATCTCAAAGTACTTGACAGACAA
Source organism: Hemiprocne comata (assembly GCA_020745705.1). NCBI lineage: Eukaryota > Metazoa > Chordata > Aves > Apodiformes > Apodidae > Hemiprocne > Hemiprocne comata. The sequence goes on along the minus strand of CM036588.1, from coordinate 75,235,792 downwards.
GGCACTCAATGTCTACACTTGACAAACAGGGAAACTGAGGCACAAAGTGACTTACACAAAGTCACACAGTTTGGAAAGTCCCATAACTTTGTTGTAAAAAAGCTTTATCTTTGATGAGGAACTTACTATTTAGCATCTTATCTCAGCCCTGACAGACAGAAAAATCCTTAAGAAAAATAGCAGGAGATCTTGACCTCTTCGATATAGCGGAGTTCTTCTGACTGATATCAGCTAATGAGATGGTTCCTAATTAATAATTTGTCCCTTGCTGAACAGTTACAAGCTTCACAACATGTCTTAACTAAAATAAATTTGCTTATGTACTTTCTTAAACTTAAACCAGTTCACAGAACATGTGCAGTGAAAGCATGTGGTGTTTAAGATTTAAAGCTGGGTGCAGATGCTCTTGTGGTTTGAGTGTTAGCATTAGAGCTCAGTGTAACAAAAATGGGGTTATTTTAATCTTCTATAACTGCATGAGATTCGGATTTTAATTGACTTCTTCCCTCCTGAACTCATCTCATAAAGTGTGTTAGGTATATCTGCTGAGTAAATAGAAGACAATAATATGTTTAAATATCTGTCGAGAGAGTTTCCTCCACCCAGAGCTGAAAATCGATACAGCTCAAAGAGACATCTTTGGTTAATATAACTATTTCTTTCAGCATGTTTCTAACATGTTAAATATATTTCAGTGTTATTTTGCTGGCATTGAAAGCCCAAGCAGTGTCAGCAAATCCCTGAACTGAGACTCCAGGGATATGTACTCGACTCTTGGAGCCATCTTTAACATCTTGGACAAGTGAGTACAGCTCTCCAGGCCCTTAAATCCATTCCCAGCTGTTCCCTTTTGGGCCTTTTTTCTGTAAATATGTATGTGTGTATGTGATTGTATAAACTATGAAAGTATTTTGTGAACTGCATGAGTGTGACTTAAAGTTATTATTAAATCCAGCATTTAGATCTTTGTAAAATTAGTTTCTGGATTGTGCACTCTTTGATTGTGCTGAATTGGACTAATTTGTCTACAAAATTCAATGCCCCCAAAGTCAATTCTGCCTCTACCAAAGAAGCCAGTGGGTTTTGCAGACTGGAATGCCAAAAATGTCAGTAAAATGAGTAGCTGTGCCTCGTTTGAGGAGCATTTAGGAGAATTAGGGAGTCCCATGAGCCCTTAGCAGCAGGCACCATAGCATAAGCTTTCATAGCCTCCACAGACAGCAGAGCCAGTTTTCTTCAGTACAGCAAGGTCAGTGGCATTTGTGGCACTCTTGTCTAACCTCAAAATCAGACTTCAGGCTTAGGATTTGGCAGAGAGCAAGCTTCAAGTGAATTCCATCTATCCCTGGGCTCTTACAAATAGCCTGAATTTGCCCCTCTGGAGTGAATACTGTCACACTGAAAATATATGTTGGAAAAAACATTCTCCATTTCCCCTCCAGATCAGCCTATAAATAACACATGTGGTCCAAAATGGCCCTGATCTTACATCAAGAAGAGATGTTGTTGTGCAACAGTCACAACAACACAGAGAGGGGAATTGGTTAAGTACTTTGAGGGTTAAAATCTGTGTCCTGAACAGTAAATTTTACGGCAGAAAGTGAGTCTTCTATAGTCTCATTTATTATTGCAAAAATGATTGGAACTGGGGACCATGACACTATTACCTGTTACTGCAGATTTATTGAAAATTAGCAATTCCATTTATATCTATGAGATTTTAGGGATTATTCTGTTATAGACTAGAAAACTGATAGATTTATAACTCTGGCGAATCTAGTTGTACCAACTAATAGAGCAAGTGAGAAAATTTAGAGGTTTATACTCCTAAAGGAGTTAACCTTTGGATAAAGAAACATTTTTCAAGTAGCATCTGAGAAATTATTGGACCCATAAATTCTTGCTGCCGTAGCATGAAAAATATTCATTTCCTGGGTTTTATATTTTTGTCCAAGAAAGATACAAAAAGCAAAAGTTAGTACAAAAAAAACCCTCAATACTCCACTCAGAGTCCTGCTGTAATTGCTGCCATGCCTTTTGTTAACCCTTTGGCATATATTGGCAGAGTTTGCCAGGCTGGCCCTAAGGAAATGTTCAACTTACGTATCTTTAAATTCACTAACATTGTATTGACTTGAGTGAATTTGATCTAACTTTAATTTTGATTTTTTGGGTACTCACTGGACTCCTTAAAAATTGAATCAAACCTGCAAAGGTTGTTTTTTGTTTTCTGGGTTTTGTTGTTGTTGTTGTTTTTTAATGTGAGAGATCTCTGACTGTGGATGAGATGTGTGTAGATCACTAAAATGATCTTAAAGCTTCTGGTAAAGTCTGTAAAAGCCTGGCTGAAAGCATTAAGCAATACCATGATAATATATGAGGATGAGCTTTGCAGCTTCTTCTTTTCTCTGACAAAAGTCTTTAGGACTAAGTTAACATAATATTGGACCCTGAAGTTGCTGAGACTTCTCGGTTTGCAGCCAGGGCATGCAGCTTTAATCTCTCCATCTTTTATCTGATACAGCAGTAACACTGTCAGGACCAGACATGTGTCCACTGCCTCAACTGCAAGACATAATGAGATGAAATGAACGTGAAGATAAAATAGCCATTAGTGAAAAAAGTAGCTCATGTTTTGCAGTGGAATACATCACTTGTTTTATTGAAGAGCATATAGCTGTTGCTTTTGCATTGCTGCTTTGGTATTGATTATTGCAGAAAGTGGAGAACTGGCAAACAAATATGTGATTTATCTATATTTATCTATTATCTATTTATCTATTACCCTAGTAATACTTATCACCCATCGGGCCATGTTCTTTCATTCAATACTCTACTGGTTGCTCAGGCATATTAAGGAGGTGGCTGGGACTGCTTCTAAACTCAGCTATGTTGAGTGGAAGCATTAGGACTCCCTTGAGACCCCCCCAGTTTCTCCTTATAGGAGAAGACATAGAAGATACAGCACAGAGGTAAGACTATTTCAATGCTTTCAGCTAGAAAAGAAAGTTGTAAGAACTCAGGCTTGGACACTGGACTGTGAAGAATAATTTTTGCTATTATTAACTTATTGCTGTTTTTGTTCAAATTACATATATAGATAATCAGCTTTTTAAAATTACTTTTAAAAATAATTAGAAGTTAAAGAAAATCTTAAAAGCTTCATTTGCTAAGGTCTGAAAAAAAGGAAGAAATGTTGAATTTCAGTTAAAAATAATCCAGAATACTCACACTTTAAAGGGGAAGAAGAATGACAAGTATTTATAATATGGACCACATCCCCTCCCCAGTGACATCAACTGATTTTGGTTATTAACTTTCAAAAGAAGGAAAATCCTTTATCTGAAAATCTCTAAGGAAAAAAGCCCCTGAAATAATCCCATCATTTCACAATCAATAAGGAAAAAATAGAGTGTGAAGAAGAGATATTTATTATTCCATCATACCATTACAATACTGCACCTGTAACTTCACAACAGAGCATTTCTAAATGTCCAGTGTTTTATATGAGCCACAAACCAAATTTAAAATGCCAAGCAGAATTATTATTTGCTTATTAATTAATATAAACTTATGTATGAGATATTTTGAGATACAAATAAATAAAATAACATCTGAAAAATAATATCCTCTTACTGTATTCTACTATAAAGATTGTGCTGGATTTTTACCCAGGATACATCACCACAGCTCTGTTGAAGACTGAGCTGTCCCATTTACAATATCTCAGAATCTAGCCCATCATGCAGCACTTTTCTGATTACAGCTGTAAAATATCCCCACTTGACTGAATTCTCTAGTGCAGAACCGATTATAAGAACTAGTCATGGAGTTAAACATAGGTATAAGACTTGGCCATACTACTGAATTTTCTCTCCTTGAAGTATAAAGGAATTATATTTCAAATATTGTAGATCATAATTTTACAACAGTAGTAACTCGTGTTCAAGAGCAAGAAAATATACTTGAGTATATCTGAAAGATTATTTGTGTACCTTTTTATACAGCTCTGCAAATGGGACAGATTACAAAGCCATTTGTGTATCACTTCTGTTTTAAGGAACAAACCCAACTTATTTGGTAGTGTTTATTCATTAATTTAGGCTAAATCGCCTCAATTTTTTTTTTATTATTATTTTTTAATATGAGACATAGCTTTAGCAGCAGCAGCAAGTAATATGAATTGAAAGGGATTGATCTGCTCTTCACAGAAGGTAAATTCAGGGCCATGATGGAGACACAGCTCCTACAAGAAGGGGCTCTTAAGCTCAAGAGTCACTGCTCACTGAGACAACAATCAAAGAAAGAACCTTCGACATGGGCTTTAAGGCTGTCTATTTCTGATTAAGTTTTAGAATTAAAAGTAGTATTAATTATTATTACTAATATTATTAATAATATTATTTAAAAGTCTCAGATCTACCAGAGTTCTGCTCAGGGGTAAGCAAACAGAGAGCTTGGTCTGAGAACCGATGAATTTGTGATTTTCAGTAATCTTCTAGTGAGACTCAGTGAATGTCAAGACTGATGAAGCACGCAAGAATGAGGCAAGGAAACCAGTGAGAAGTTGCTTAACTAAATAAAAAACATTTAACCCCCAAAAAAACTGCTGAATTCCCGCCAGAATATTTTTCTTTACGTTGTTAAAGGAAATTTGACATTGTCATAGTATCTCGTTGCTTTACTATCTCAGAGCATCAGTACTTCAAACTACTATGGAGGGAAGTATTTTAGCCCAGACACAGGCAATAAAAAGGAAGTTTAGCAAATAATGAGTAAGAGAGCAAGAAGGCAGGCTACATCCTTCATGTAAATCAAAATTGTTCCAAAAAAGGCTGAGAGAGAGAGGGTGCTATTTTCAACTGAGAGTCAACTGAAAGTTAATGGGGACATTGCTAAAGATCACGGACAAATGGTTACTGTACTTTTAATGAATATTTTATTCATGTCACCTTTAAATTAGTTAAATTTGATAGGATGATAATGTAATGCAAAATGGCTTCCTCCCCAGACCATTTTAGGTGGAGAGTAGATCAGAATTTAATTTTAGGGTAATGCCAGGTCAAAATTAAATTTAAAAAAATTATGGTTGGAAAGTAATAAATCCAGAGTGACCAATGGAAAAAATATTAAGTTAATGAGATGTGCAAGCCATTTAGAAAAGCACAGATATTTTATATGATATATATTTTTCTTATCTGGAAACAAGCCATTTTAATACCTGCTGATAGGATGAAAGCAGGAAAAGAAGAAGAGGCACTCTCACAGTTATTGCTATCAGGTCTTGATAAAGTTATGAAGATAAATGCAAGAAGTTCATGATGGCAAGATTCATCATTTGATCAGCAAGCTTGTTAAAAACTTAAGACCCCTAAATCCTCTTTCAGTTATCTAAACATGTGTTCTGCTTTTCAGAGTGTTATCGCTCATATATGCCAAAGAAATTGTTCATAAATTAGGTTGATGTGGCTGCCCTGAAACAATAAGGTATGGAATCGGGTAGCCCACTTTCCCCCTGTGGCTCATACCTCCCCACTGCCTTATCTATCACGAAGCTAGCACACATGCTCTCACAGAATACGCAAGGGCTCTCAAATTTTAAATCTGCTTTCATACAGCTGTACCGGCCACGTGGATACTGGGCTTCCCTGAGTTACTTCCCTTCCTCAGAGGAACTTGGTCCTGGTCAATGCCAACGAAAGGGGCCAAGGGAGAGCTAAAGCAGCCTGCAAAGATGTCAGGGAAACAAGGTAGGAGGGCACAAAATAAACCTGAGCGATGCGGCCAAAGCAAGAAGGGAGATGGGAGAGAGGAAAAGTTTGTGTATCACTGGTAGGGCAGCACATTGCCATTAAAATTCAAGGAACTCGGTAAGAATGTGCTCCACTGAAATAAGGTCTGAGTGAAAAGAAGTGTGGGGAACTGAGCTCTTCAGAGAGGAGTAAACTCATGTCATGCAAAGACATTAAATTGCATCGCGATGCAAAACTACAGAGCATGATTGCTCCCTTGCATTAAAGCTTTGGTTATGTTAATCTTGTTACAAATAAGAAAAATACACTCGGGAAGTGTCAAAAATTGAGTAAGTCACCAGGTTTCAAGTTATCTCTGGATATCCTGGTGGCAGCACTGGAGCCAATTAAGCCGAGCATATCTGCTACTTTTACCTGTGAATATGCTCCATTAGCCAGGCCACAATAACTTTGACACTGGACTAATGGACTACACCATTCCTGGGTTCCCCCTCCAGATCATTTGTAAACTAAAGCTAAAGAAAAGAGAGTCTTCCCTCCCCTTCAGAAGCACATCAGGTTATTGCAATGCTTCAGCAGCTACAATGGCAACCAAAGGCATTGTGGGTAGAATTTCAGGTGTGAGTGTAATTCCATAAAATCTAAAGGGAAGGCTGGGCACATGCATGGACATTGCTTTCCTCTCTCTGCACAAAAATGTGAGAAAGTGTTAGACTCAGGCTGAACCTAAGGAGTGCCCCTGCTCCTCATTAGCTTAAAATGAACAGTGCCCCCAAATCCAGCTCACTGCCAAACACATGAAGGATCTGCTGGGGTTTTAGAAACACTAGTGCTGCACATATCCCAGCATTCAGGTTTCAGAAAGAGCCCCGGGTTGAATGTTTTAGACATTTTGCATCTTCATTGAAAGTCTTGACAATAGATAAATGCCTCTGAAATATGCAGAGCTCTGAGCATCAGCCCCACAGCAGCATGAAAAGAGACAGGGAATACAGAGAACTGATCCTGAGTGGCTCTGAGCAGTTGTGCTCCATGCTGGACCTCTCATCACAGTACATAAATTATTCTAATTTGTTGTCCTTACTAGACAGCTAACTGATAAGCTAGAATGGTCATCAGGACTATTGATTTTTTTTTTTTTTTCATGGGGACTGAATGCTACCTTTAAGCAATCTCTTCTCAAGGCTCAGCTTGATAATCCTTTTCAAGCTTTTATTTAAACTCTCTAAGAGAAAAAAAGCAAGAATGAATTAGAAACTGGAAGAACACAAAGAAGGTAGAAAAAGAAGATCAATAACTCACACAGCAGTAAACAAACTGGAACAATTACAGTGAGAGATGGTTATTGATCAATATCGGGAGCAGCTCATATGCTGGCACCTCTGTTTATACCAGACCTCAGTTATATTCTTACTTTCTCATAATATAACTGTGTTCTACAATTTTTATCACCAGGAAAAAATTAATTTCCTTCTATTAGTGAATAATAACTGTATAATGCTTTTAGGCAGTGGTTGTTATCAGTGGATTTACATATCAGCAAAATGCTGACTGTCCAGTGCCTGTTTCGAGATGCTGAATGATGAACTGACCTAAAGTCCCGTACCAAGGGTAGGGGCAGAAGCTGACAGAGACTTGAATCTCCTGAGTCTTGGGGACTTGGTTTTCTGGCAATAGTCCCTGTAGACCTTCACAGCAAGAGGAAACTTTTTTCTTAAAAAATATACATAAAAAATTGGCCACTCTTCTGTTTCAGAAGCACCCGAGCAAAACTATTCAGACCTGCAGTTCACAGTATAGTGAGATAAGGAAATAATCTGCACTCTGTGTGCATCCGAGTCATCCTGGAAGACTTTTAAACAAAGCTCTTCACATGTATGTTGATCTGCTCATTATACTGAAAGATGCACCAGGATCTACAATACCAGTAGGAGTGCTCAGGATGGAAGTCTTCTCTATCTTTCCTCTTCACAATTCCTTTAGCAAACTTATGATACCACAGGACAAAACTGTGCCTTTCACTTCTCCCATCTCCAGTTCTTGCAGTGCTTCTAGCATAAAGACCACCAGATATAATTACAATCAAGTGCAAAATCATCCCATGTAAGTCAAGGCAATGAAATACACAATAAACTTCTACTCACCAGAATTGTCCAACAAAAGGAGCAAACTGGCTGACCTTGGGACAGCCCATTCTGCCAGTCCCACTGCTGCCTTGCACAAATTAGCTGAGGTGTTTAATTTTCACTGACCATTTCCTTCCACTTCCCTCTCAGGTACTTGCCTGGTCTGTAAAATCTATCACACACTTCAATTTTGTTCAATTACATGAGTCAGAGTAAAATTTAATTTTCAGTTGGTTGGAACTTTGTGATTTTGACTTAATGAGATGTATCAGCACCAACACAGCTTTCCCTTTCTTTGGAAATTGCTCCCTCAGAGATATCTGAGGTAACTGGGTTCTAATTTCAGGCACATGTATCAATCTGTAAGCCTGTCTCCATAAAATCATGCTTAAAAAGACAAGTTGCTGAAGAATAATGAACTGAAGTCGATCCTCTTTAAAAGTTTCCTTAGTAAAAAAATCTGACCTTTAAAAAAATACTTAAAAAATCCCAGAATCCTATTCACAAATCGTATGGGAAATTTAGGGGTGAAGTATTACATCTGACCCAAAAAAATCAGAATCAAGTTTAACACAAAATAAAATAATTTAGAATAAACATCACAGGTTTTTTTTTCTCAGACTTTGAACTATAAAATTTTACTAAAACCTGTCTTTTTAATAAACTAAATAGTTGGGTTTCAAGCCATGGGTTCCAAACATCTACAGAAATATTGATGAAAATATCTATAGCTGAGAGATTGTCCATATTTGAAAAAAAAATATGGATTTCCAACAAGAAGATGACATTTACTGTCAACAACTTTAACAAGGTCTATTTAAAAGGTAGAGGATGAAGAGTTTTGGTAAAGGTAACACACATAAACATAATCAGTATACAGAAGCTGTAAAGACATACTCTGGCTTTCTCATCGAAGTCTGCCTTCACAATAACAATCCCAGTAAATCAGACCACAGGTCAGGATCTTCACAGAAAGATCACAGAAAGTACAGAAACAGTCAGGAAATCTACCCCTGCTTCATGGAGCCAGAAAGTAAATTTAGATTTTTCCAATTATACAGTGGAATAATGCATGTCAAGGTTAGTAACCGCTTTATGTGAACTTTGAGTTGAAATCATCAAAAAGTTTCACATGTGACATTTTCTTCCATTATATCCCCTATTCTATGCCATTCCTCACCTCTTTTCCCTCCTTGCATCTTTCCTTTTAGGAAAGCTGCACATGTAGTTTCTGATAGAGAGGTGATGAAATACACCGCCTCATCCCTAGGGGGAAGGCGGCAGAAATACCTTACAATGCTTTTTGAGTTCAGGGCATACTTTTGTGCTGAAGATGTCACAAGCACCTCTATAACTTAAAGGACAACTTTCAGTGCCAGAGCAGTATCAATATCAACTGACGCACACAGAGGAAATAAAAACCACAACCACTGTCTCTGTCCTTCTGCCCAAGAGCTGGTGTCTCAAGCAAATAGGGGAGAGAAGCACTGAAACAAAGTTAGCAACGAACTTCAGACAGTAGCTTCTTTTTTCTACCCTCTCATTGCCTCAAATATAGTGTTAAAATTACTCTTGTGCTGTGCACAAGAACAGCCCTAAAGAGATGTTTCCTTGAACGTTCTAAAAAGAGTACTGAAGTTGGATCCACATCCTGTTTCTTCCCCCCCCCCCTTTTTTAAATATCCACTGTGCGTCTCCACTTTAGTTTTTATTCTGATCCAGCCTGACAGTGTCTTGACATTCAGGTGCTCTTCAAAAATCCATCACTGATTTCCTTGTAATCCTTACACAAAATGGACAATATGCTAAGGAAAACTGCCTTGCAAAGTTGCCAAAAGAGCAATTCCAATCTAATTAAGAGTTCGTAGTGCTTCAGTGAAAGCAGCACAAACACTGTTAATTTTCACTGCAGCTGCTTTGTCAATAACTCCCAGAGAATCCTCCAATTCATAAGAAAAATCAGGAAACTATTGGATTCCATGACACTGATAGATCTATCAGTATTCATTGCCCCTATCCTCTGCAACACAAGGCACAAATGCCAATAACTCTAACAGTCCCTTAAATGCTGAAGGATCATTATTAAAGTGTACTTGGCATCCCTGGTCATTAATTATAATCTTGTGCACATATGCAGTGTGATTGCAGGAAATAATCAGCTTTGTCTGCCAAATTGGCAACATTTAGAAACTAATTTGTTATGACATACCATCAAAGATATTTAAACAACAAACCCAAAGCTCTGCTGCACTGTGCACACTGTTAAAATATCAGATCACATCATTAAAAAATAGTTATCGTATCTGAGGGGAGGTAATATTTATCCTTGAACCTGGGTTCAAGTGGAATTTCCAGAAAGAACCGTTATATCCTTTCTCCCTCGCAGTTCACAGGAGAGGAAACTCTCTCCAGAGCAACGGAGGGACAGGGGGGAGGGAATGACTTCGATTACACTTCAGACTTGCTGTCAGTCAGGAGCTATTAAACGGCCATTGAATAAATGTTTGCCAAGAGCAAAGCTTACCCAGGATTACTGCACTGTTTGGCACGCCTGCAGATTCATTTGGAGACTTTAAACTCATATTTATCTGTCTAATTTCTTTTATAGCCCCTGTGACCACCCTCATCCACCTAGCCCCCCCTTCTCCCTGCTTCTCCAGCAGAAGGATTTTAACACCTCCAGCCCCCTTCAGCGTAGCAGCTGGGATTGAAGGAAAGGGGTGTTGTGGGGAGGGGAATGACTCTGCCCCCCATCTCTGCTTGAAACAGCCGAGGAGCTTCCCACCACCTCCTGGCCCGCAGGACAAGAAGCTCCCCAGCAAACTCCTGGCTGCTAAAAGTTGATACTCCCCTGCACCCTCTTCCAGTTTCAACCTGTTTTAATTCCTGCTCACTAGACAGGAACTTTTTTCCTTGTTATCTGGTTTCTCCATATTGGCCAGGACAGTGGCATTTCTTGCAAAGTAACCAAAAGAAATAGAGGGACTCCTCTAAAAGCCCCGTGTGCCTCCGTCTCAGGAGACCATTTCACAGAATCACAGAATCACAGAATCACCAAGGCTGAAAAGACCTTTAAGATCATGAAGTCCAGCCTATGACCTAACACCACCACATTGGCTAGACCATGGCACTAAGTGCCAGATCCATCCTTTCCTTGAACACATCCAGGGATGGTGCCTCCACCACTTCCCTGGGCAGTCCATTCCAATTGTCTGATCACCCGCTCCGTAAGGAAGTGCTTCCTAATATCCAACCTAAACCCCCCCTGCCCTCTTGTCTTGTTGCTAGTTACCTCAGCCCCCACCTGAAAACAGCCTCCCTTCAGGTAGTTGAAGAGAGTGATAGGGTCCCTCCTGAGTCTCCTCTTCTCCAGGCTAAACAACCCCAGCTCTCTCAACCTCTCCCTATAAGACTTTCCCTCTAATCCTTTCACCAGCCTTGTTGCTCTCCTCTGGACCCACTCCAGCACCTCAATATCCTTCTTGAAGTGAGGGGACCAGAACTGTACACAATACTCAAGGTGAGGCCTCACCAGTGCTGAGTACAAGGGGAGACTTACATCCCTAGTCCTGCTATCCATACAGGATGCAAATCCTACAGAATTAGGACTTTTCCCTCTGGGCAGCGTTCAGTGCCCTCTGAGGAGAACCAGAGAGCTATACTGCAGATTTTCTGCCGTTGATATTTAAGCTGTGGCCCAGCAGAAGAACCAGCACAGATGCTGCAGGGCTTATGCCAGTCCTAGGAAAGGGCTGGGCTATGCGTCAGGGGAGTGAGAGGCTCTGGGCATCCTAATGTCTGTTAGGGGCAAGCCCTGCATCTGTGGGTTATCCTTCTGTCACGGTAACACATTTCCTTCTTGTTGAGAATGTCCTGTTTAGACAGCAGTAAGATAAGGGTACAACTAACTCAGCTTTATAACTTCCAAGTCTGCAGAACTGGAACTTGCAATGGAGTCGGAAAATTCAAGGGCTTGCCAGGCTCACCAGTATATCAGAGGAAACAAATCACCTCATCACCTCATCATATTACGTGCATGCATGATACAATTTTTTTTCATCAGATCTATGATCAGCATATTAAAAAATGCAGCAAAATAAAAGCAGAAAATAAATATCAAGCTATACGTTCATTCAGGAAAATAAACTCTTCCCCCCCCCATAAATTAACAGAATTATTTAAACCTGGTAAAGCAGATCACTTGTGTAATGCTTGTTAAAGAAAAGAATGGTTTCTAAATTGCAATATGGCTAGTGTTCTTGTTAAGAAAGCTAAATATGATGTGTTTCCCTAGAGTAAGAAGCTGAACTTGCATATTTTTCTGTAGTCTTTTTTGACGCTTTTTCTTCCTCTACATGCTGTTCCCTTCACTGCATTTTATTGTTTATGTCCCCTCCCATAGCAGGAGTCTGTCAGCCCAGTTAAAGCTGAAGATGGAAACTACAGGGAGAACTGACAAGTGCAAAACACTTAACTGATGTGATTGTTTCTCCATTCTTACATTAATGACTGTTTACTCTGGGAGACTGTACTTCAACAGAATATTTTGTTTAGTCTATGTGACAATTTCCTACTCTTTTCCCATGTCCTCTCAGAATCCAGCCTTCCGTACTATTGAAACAGCAGTTAAGAAATCACTGTTTTATGCAAATCCATTTCACCAGATTCTCAATTGCTGTCATCAGCTACTGAACCAACAATAACATCTTTCCTTTCTTGTGGGATTTTTAGCTTGTAACTAATTTAATAACAGAGTCTTTCAAAATGCTCGAAAAGAACTCATATTTTTTCCTAAAGTAATTAAATTTACATGCATTTCTTTACCACACAGTTTTGAAATCTATGGGTCCCAAGGATGCTTCTTGAAATAGAAGGTAATAAAATTATCTCTAATCCCTTGTCACAGAAAGATAAGCTCTATCAAAAAGTGCATCAGACTATTAATACCTATTATATCAATGTTCTTAAATGTTTCCATATTTTCAAAGAAAAATAATAGCTATGAACTTTTAACTAGCACCTTAAAAATAAAGTAAATATTCACTACAGAACTGTATAGATTTCACTATAGGCCTTCAACCTTTCAAACAAGAAACTTGAATAGCCTTCCCTTTTTTTTCCCCTGTTTTTACATTTCATATCTGATTGTATAGGAACAGATGTGAATAAACTATAGTTCAACCCACCCCAAAACAAGGACATCAGTAAAGCTTATTCTTTGAGTTGTTGCAGAATGCCTAGAGATAAAATTTTGAGCTTCTGATTAGGATAAGTATTTAACTGAAGCTTTTCATATAAATGGTGTAAAATCACAAAAGTACCACATTGTATGCAGGGTTTAATACAGTGTTCTTAAAAAATGCAGATGGAGAATTCATAATGCCTTTTAATCTGGACACATTTTACCTTGAAAAGTTCTATTACAATGTACTCCATTAAGGCCAACATTTAAATTACATATAATAATACGGCTATAATTACTTTCCTCTTTTTCTTATTTTGATAAAAGTTATTCAGCATTTACATAAAGACCTAAAACACTGGCCTTGGAAACAATGTCCTTTCAAACAAACCCTTTTAAATTAAATGTCCAATGAACAATGCTTTTACACTGGGAACCAAAGGGAACATGCTGCAAATTAACAGAAGGCCAATACGGCACAAAGCTGAGGGGCTGTCCCTGGAGCCACACTAATAACCAGCAGAAGGACAGTAACCATTGTTTCCCAGGTATTTCAGTCGATCTCCAAAAATTAAATGCCTCAAGAGAAAATACAGGAGTGATTTAATCCCAACTAACTCAGCTCCGCTGGGTTCATTTTGACACTTCCTCGTGCTGTAGAGGAAGGCTCTAAAGGCAAGGATTGCATTGACCTTTAGGGCAGAGGAATAGCAAGAATTCCCCTTCTCAGTGCCAAGCCAAGGCGATGCCTCAGTGGAGCAGAGTCATTATCAGAACCTGTAATTCCATTGCTGAGTACAGGATGAGAAGGATGGTGCTCTGAGCAGGCAGAAAGACTGTATGTACAAGGACAAGCTCCTTGAGTCCTCACCTCTCTCCTTGCTGAGGCATTATTTCCAGTACTTTAATCACTCCTGTCATTATTCTCTGAACACTCTCCAGTTGTCAGTACCCTCCTGAATTATGGAGAGGAGAACTGCATACATGGAGTATGCCCGTGGCAGTCACACCAGTGCTAAATGCAGAAGTAGCAGAACCTCTCCCATTCTCTTGAAATTTCCCTTTATATTCAGTCAAGAATCTCATTAGCCCTTTCGGCCATGGTGTCTCCTCCGAGCTCACGTCTGCCCAATCATCCCCAACAAACCCTGAGATGCACATTATAACCTCCCTTTTCACACACAGAAACTCCTGGTTAATATTCTCTTGACTTACAGTTGGAATGAGAAGTATTTCATTACCACCGCTTGGTCTGACCACACGGCTGTTCTCCTGCCTAAATACAAAACAGAAATACTTACTGGAAATGGCAGCCTCTTTATTCCACATTGAGGATTTTTCCACTTGGATGCTGTGATGAGTCAGTGACCCTGTTACATTTTCCTTTTTCCTAATAATCTCATACCTGTATGCCCCAAGCTCCTCATTCTCATTTCCCGTTTTCATTTTCATAATTCCTGCAGTTTACACTAGCTAACTGATTCCCCTATTCCATTTGTTTGCATCAGCTTTCTCTTGTCCAAGCCAGACTGCTTTATAAATAGGAAAGACTGTTTTTCACTGGGCCTTTGTGGTTTTTGAGGGATCCCCCTGAAAGTTTTTAACTCTTTTCAATTGCCTTTTCTATTTTAATTCTTCTGCTCAGATGACTGGTTCAGAACCATGTTCAGTTTCATTAGCAGCAGCCCTTTTAAAACACAAGATAATTTTACTGTTGAAACTTTGTTTGCACATGGCATCTGTAGTCAAGTTATGGTAACCTACACCAAATCAGTCATCAAGTTTTAGTTCTGTGATCATTTTGTCTGTCTTTATGAGGTCTGGCACAGAATTTCCCATGTTGGATTCAGTTCTTTATGACATTGCATTCTTCAGTTCTTTCCTGCAAACTAAACTCCTCACGATTTTGCTGTCCCCTTGCTCACAAATGCTAGATATGGAAGGAGCTGGTGACCACTTGGTAGATTATAAACCCATATGGGTCGGATCATGTTGGCCAGCTTTCATTACACCCGTCTTGCTTCTGTTCATTTAACAGAGCCTTCTCTTGTCATGGTTGGTACCAGTAAAAATTATAAATAGTTACAGCGAAGTCAGAAAGGCTACTTTTGTGAAAGGTCTTTAGCCCTTTGACACACAACAGTTCTTCCAATAAATGCTGTTTCCTTTAACTACAGGCATATGATTCTTGCTTGCCACTGAATAGTCTCTGTTGGAAAGGTAGTGCACCACTCCTAATTTTACTACTTGTCAGTTCGAACTAGGGGCAAGGACAATGTGGTGAGCACACCATGTGCCATTTGGCACACTAAAATTCTTGGACTGAAATTATGAACAGTTATTACATACATACCCACACATACCCAACTTGCCCTGCTTAAATAAGGAAGAAAATTAGAACTTAACATCCCATTATTTTAATACTGATGCTGCCAGTGACTTCCCCTTAGAAAGATAATACTTATCTAGCAAGTTCATAAGGCTATTAGGAGAATTATTTACTTGCTATGCTAAAATTAATTATCTGAAGTGCTGCATAATGGATCACTAATATTCTTCTCATTGTCATCATCATGAAGTATATTTAATTTGTTTGCCATAGAAAATAAATACATTGAAAAAGTAGGATGGGCATTATTTACAACCTGTACAATCTTCACATTCAGGAAAAGAAGACATTCCTCTCCACAAGCAAAACATTTTCCCAAAGAGACATATAAAATGGAAATATGTTTCCTTCTTCCAAATGCTGAAGAATAGTTTGAGGGTGAGTATATCACATACACTCCCTATAACTACCAGTACTTCCGTATGGGCTCCAGTAACTAGTTAGTGGAAGTCATACAAAATTAGCTGCTCTATTTCTGTGAAATATAAAATGCTTGTATATTAAGAATTTAGATTTTTAAAATTCTTTGTCTTGCTCCAGGAATCCTAATGCCTATTTCTCAGCTCCTTGGGGAAATTAAGAAGCTACTAGACAAGTTAATACTTTGAAGCTGTAATTTAAAAGGTTTTTTTTAAGAAACCTTTTTTTTTTTCTCTCCTAAAGAACTTGGCAGATTTTAAACAGGAAATTGTAATAATAATTATGGATATATTGACCTCTTTGTACTCTTAAGCTGGCCACTCAAGTGAAGTAGATTTTAACCAGCTCCCTGTAGGATTCTGTCAGTTTTCCATGTTTCTGTGCTGTGGCACTTCTTGCAGTCATCCTGCAAGTTGTCTAATGCTGTCGAAAGATTTGACTCTCTAAAGAAACACTTTCCCAGATAATTTTGTTACGTGCTCTGAAGAACCTAAGATATGACACGTAGCCGACTGCACTCCCTTTTGAGGCTATATGAGCAGAGCTTCTAGCTATAGCTTGCCCTGGTGATGGTGAGAACTCTAGTGCAGGGAAGGTTTGGGGATTTGAACTGCATTGTTTAATTTTTTACTTAATAAAAATGGACAGGCCCCATCTGCAATATAATTTGCACTATTGGTCTCACTGGTGTAGCTCTCTGATGCTGCTGAGACTTTAAATGAGCCAGAAGTCCTTAATCAAAGCTCTGATATCAGTGAAGAGCCTGAAATCAACTGTCAGGCTTTGGATCAGGCACCAAAAGTCTGATTTTAAGAAAATATATATACCAGAGTCTCATATAACACAGTGTAATACTGTTCTACACTAAACTGTGGTTTTGGAAAAAAAAAAGGAAAAAAAAATATAACTATACCTGAGACACAACTGAGCTGCACTCAGTGTAGCTTCATAGATAGGGAAAATACCTGGGGCTTTGGCATTATTATTAAGAGGAATTTTTTGGGAAATACTTTAACTTTAGATTTCTAACACAACTGTTTTTTGTTCTTTTCCTTTTAAGCTAGGACACATTATGTCTCAGCCCATAGCTGGAAATACAGAGAATGAGATGAAATACAAAAACAAAGAACCAGTTTCCATACTCTGGAATTAAACTCATTTGCAACAACTTAAATCTCACCTCTAAAGATCTGGCATGTTTTTCCTGGATAAACCAAGAAAAGGAAAGATGTGTGTAAATGTGAGAATAGATCATGGATTTGACACTTGTGTCAGTCTAACTGATGCAATTGAGATGTTCTTCCACTGAAATCGTACACTAGGACTGTCAATGTCAGATAAAAAGCTCACATTACTTTCAAGTATAAGAACATAGTTCACAATAAAATACACTTTGTATTGAAAAACTGCACTTACATCCAGGCTCAGCCACACTGAAATCAGTTTCTTAATGCTCTATCTCTGATCTGAATGTCAGTTCTCTACACAAGTTATCCCCATTTAAGTCAATGGATTTACCACAATAACAAGTGTCATCCCGGAGGCTCCACAATGTTTAGGTGTACAAAGACAGAGAAAGACTGAAGGAACTCACTTTTCTTATCCCCTATATATCCACTCACTAATATGCAGAGGTATATAGTATCTTTAAAATTCATTTTACAATCTTGACAAACAAGGCAGTTGTCTCAACATACAGAGGTGTGAAGTTTGCTGTGTGCCCTGTACACCAAATGCAAAAGACGGCAACAAAACCTCTGCAGTCTTACAGGACATTCAAAATCTTTTTTAAAATAAATGTGCCTCCTAACTCAAAAGAAACAATTTACATACAAATATATTTCCCCAAACATCTCCCTGCTTCCTAAAAGCTGACAATACAATTATTTCAATGGATGCATTGCTGCATGCCTTATTCATAACACGATTTACAAAAGTGAAGGTGGAATTTAAAAGCAATCTAGATACACTTGACTATCTCCAAAGATAATGAAGTATTATTTTTATTGTTAACAGTGCTGCTAAAAATGAGATATTTGGTGATGCAGACCTCCTGTACAAAAAGTTCATAGCTCAGTCCTGTAAAACTGGTTCAATTTAAGTAGCACTGATGTAACTATTTAGCTGCTTCGATGGTTTTAGTTCTCAAAAGGCAGAGACATGGAACACCTTGAAATGAATCTGGATATTTCTTTTTGTTCCTTGGCAGGATTGCTATCTTCTCATGTTCAATGCCGGACATAAAACTTCCTTTACTTCTGTCGCTGATGAGAACAGTAACAAATGGTGACACATTGATATGAAAGGAATTGTTTCCAGCTCTTCAGGACAGTTCACTTGACTTAACATCACAAGATGCATGCAGAAAATTCATAATTTACAGTAAGAGACCAGGTTTTTGACACCTTAGTGAGTGGAAGAGAGCTATGCTTTTGCTATAAATAAGAAGTTTTAATCATTATTATCATTAAAGGATTAAATGTCCCTACAAAGAAAAAACTGAAGTGATGAAAGGAAATTTTTAGATGGGATCTCCTGCAGTATTTCTCACTAACCATTTGGAAAACCCTTCCTGAATCTGCAGAAATGTTATGCCCCACGAAGGTGTAGCTCATTATTAAAGCTATTTATTCCTTCATAGCAGTTCGGTAATAAGTCATAGGATTTAAAAGAATCATTAAAGCAATCTCAGCTTCCCCTAAGTATGAAAGTCTTTGGAAGGTACTCAGAAGAAAGACATTTCAGTCTTTTCCAGGACTTCATATGTCAAATTATATATTTATATAGATTACACTGGCCACTAACAGTTGTCTAGGACCTCAGTCCTGAGACAAAACTTCATTCTGCTGGGTGTCACACAAAGAGAAAACGCTTTAAAGAGTGCTTGTAACCAAAATGTTGGGCAAGACACAGTATGTGATCACATACAGCCAAACAGGAAAGAGCTAAAAACAAAATCCATTGTGGTGATAATAATACTGGTCAGCATGATAGGCAGGGGTGTCTGCATACCAGCTGCCTTGCTACTGTTAAGTTAGAATCATAGAATCATAGATTTAAAGACTGGCTAGGGTTGGAAGGGACCTTAAAGATCATCTAGTTTCAACCCCCTGCATGGGCAGGGACACCTCCCACTAGACCAGGTTGCTTAAGGCCTCATCCAATCTGGCCTTGAACACCTCCAGGGAGGGGGCTTCCACAACTGCCCTGGGCAACCTGCTTCAGCATCTCACCACCCTCACAGGAAAGAACTTCTTCCTAATGTCTAGCCTAAACCTCCCCTCTTTAAGTTTCAAACCATTTATGTTTATATGTAACCATTAATTTTATTATTAAAGTTTATTTTAAGTTTAAGTTTATTATTAAACCATTAAGTTTATGCGTAATGTCCTGTCACAGCAGAGTTTTAAGAAAGGAATTAAAGGAGAATAATAAAACAGCCCTGCAAATACCTAAGAATGCTCCTCCAGTATGATACAAAATTAGCATTAAGTTCTTTCCATACAGCAGCCCTTAAAAAAACCAGAAACTGTCTTAATCTATGTACAGTTCTCATGTAAGCCCAGAACCTCAGAGAAATACTAAGATGCAGGACATTTATCAAAATTAAACACTGAATACCAACAAAGACAGCAAAATGGCCATGTAGCATAGAAATGACAATTCCAGGTCCTTCCTGCTGATACTTTTAATTCTGATATATGCTGAACTTGCAGTTTGTACATAAGTTGCCATCTTTTCACTAACTTATGCCTTGATGACCTTTAACAACTGATTTCCTGGAAGCTGTCATTGGTAATATTTGGGGGAGATACTCACACAAGAGTAAAAGAAAACACCATTTCTGTTTGGAACGGTCTTGATATACCACCAAAAAGATGTCACAGCAAAACATCACTCCTCTCTTCCCAGGAATGGGATGTTCCTCTGGTAAAGGTTTTAGTAAGCAATAATGAGAGGACTTGGTGAAGTGACTTCTTGTGATAATGTTTGTTTCTCAGTTCAGCTCATGTTGAGCAAAAGAAGGGGTGAAGTTCAGACTCTATCCAAATAGCAACTCGCAGCAGAAGCCAAATAGACTTATTCATAGAGTCATAGAACACCAGGTTGGAAGGGACCTCAAGGATCACCTGATCCAACCTCTCCTGAGGAAAACAAGCAAACAAACAAACAAACAAACAAACAAAAAACCACAAAACACCAAGAAAAAAGTTAAGAAGGCAGAGAATGGCTGGGACAAGGTCTTAATGCTGATGGGATCAGGGAAGCGGTGGCATGTCAGCTAATCTTTACTATTAAACACACCACTGATAGTTCAAAAGCAGCTTCATTGCAGCATGCCAGAGGGTGAAGAGCTGAGCTGGGATGCATCAGGCATTGTGCGAGCAACCAGACAACAGGGCACTAAATCACAGCATGGACTGCTGTCCTGCCACTCCTCTCTGTCCAGTAACCAAAAGGGTCCTTGAAAACACTTTTAACTTAATTCACTCTTGACTCACAGTGAGCATAAAAAATTTCCTTTGAACAAGGCTGGTTGTCAGGGCAGACAAATCTAGAGCTCCTTGGCAGCATGCCCAATGCAGAAACCCCTTCTCCACCAGTACACATGGGTGACTTCCTGAGGTGTCTGATGAGAAGGTTACTTTCTATTTCTTCCTAGCCTCATCTCTGGAAACAGCTGGATCACTTCAGCCAAAGCTTTCCAGAAGTTTGAGCTTAAGGGAAACAGTTGGAGCAGATAACTTCTATTCAAACAGTTCAGGTTCAGCAAAGCTGTGAGCAACTGAAAATGGGTCACCTCTATGCTTGCTTCTTTGGCACTGCTCCTGCTCCCAGCTCAAGCAGGCATCATCCACACATGCCTGCTGCTCACTCATCCTTTCCTGCTCAGTTGATAAACAAGAGTAATGAAGAAGCTAAAAAGCAGTGGGCTGGTGTGACCATCAGTTTGAAACACAGTTCATAAGAAATGAAACACACATTTATAAGTCAAATACCTTAAATGGAAGCACAAAATATTTTTAGCTCTGTTAAAATATGGGGAGAATGTTTCAGCTAGCCTATGCCTGGGCTTTTGTATCATAAGCCTTCTATCTAATCCCATTCATTTCTATTTGTTCTTTTTGCTAATACTGGCCTTTTTAATCTCTCTTCATTTGGAAGCACCAGCCCTCCCAATACCTTTAACTGTCCTCATTGCACTTTCATTGAAATCAATGGGGCTTTGCAAATTACCATTGTGCAGCTGACTCCATTATGTCCATTACAGATTTAAAAACATGATGACAAGAAGCTAATCTGTACGCACAACTCCCTCTCTTCTGCTGTAAATAACTCAGCCATATTATTTTTTAGAATACTGAAGTGCCTAAATTATAGACAAACAATATGCAAAATTTCATCTTCAAATAAGTCTATGGGCTTCTTTGTAGCTAAGATAACTCAGCAGTTTTCATAGTCTCAGCTAAACTGTGATAGCTTTTGTTTGTTTTGTATTGTTTCTTCTTTAAAAATAGATAAAGGCATGTCGAGCCACTTTGATTTAAATAGGACACTCGGACACTAAGAAGTGAAGTGTCAGAGTTTCAGTTCTACATAAAGTTAATAGTGGAATTAACAATCCAGCATCCCTGCACAGCCCTTCAACACAGGGTCTGACCAACTCCTAGTCACCTTAAAAACTCAGTTTACCCTCATTAGTACCATGTCTGTGTCAGCAAGGAGAAAAATGACAGTCAGCTGCTCTTTGGGTGACACCCAGCAGAGGCTGGTTTCACTGTGGAACACCTCAAAGTTTCCAGACTAACCTCCAGACCTTCTGACTAGGACTTCCCTTGAGGCAAAACTGCCGAGATGCTGAAGGAAGAGCACAGCACTGTGTGGGTATCTAAGGCCACCTCATGAAGCCTCAGGAGCCCTAAATGCCTTGAGCTGATGCTGTACATCCAGCTAGACTTCCCAAGCCCTATGATGCTGAACCGCAGCAAACAGATGCCAACAAAACAAAGCATAAATGAGACCCCACAGCTGCTGTGCCCTGTGCCAGAGATTTCAGGGACTTTCTGGTGCCAACAGTCTATGACAGAGTTTTCATTTGTGCCCTGAAGCTGGTGCAAGGAAGTGAAGGACAAAATGCACATGAAACATGAGGACAGAGAAAGTGTGGCAGCACAGACGAGATGCTGTTCCCTCTTCTGTGGTTATTCAGCAGAGAGCTGAAAGAAACACAGTGGAGTCTGAAGCTGGGACAGCCAAACCCATCTGATGCCAGAAAAATAGGAGGAGTCCCAGAGCTGTCTCCTTCCGGTGCAGTGGGCTTTGCGTTGCCACCTCTTAAAGCCACACAAAGTAGCAGTGTGTTGGCAGGGGACAGCAGCACTGCTAATCCCCGAGGAGGATCTTCTTCCCAGGGGCTATGGACACCATGGACACATCTCATGAGTCCCAGGCCCACTGAGGAGCCTAATGACATGCTCTGTGAGACTGCTCTCACCTGGCCAGCAAATCCCTTCTGTCAGCAGCAAGACAAGATGCTGTAGAAGGAACAAAGCATTTTTCCCCAAATAATTTTCCTCCTCCTGTGGGTGGGGATGATTTAGCCCATTGTGCAATCTCCGCCACTGTGTAATTTATATTCACTGGGGTACCAGAACTGCACAGTCTCTTCTAAATATAAGCAATTAACTCCCATTAGCATTAGCGGGAATCACTCAGGAGACTATCCCCCGTTATTGATTATCTCGTTTTTGTACCAACTCAAAAAAATGTACAAAGAAAAGAAAATCACATAGTTAGTGGCTTTGGCTAAGTTAAGGCAGGCAAATTAGATTCATTATCATTCTTGAGCTAAACAGTGGGGCTTATTAGAGTGTAGTTCATTTACATACTTTGATCTGATGGGTGTAGATACCTAATTATACAGCAGCCAGCAACTTATTTTTAATGTTTTTTATTAATTAATATTCAGTATTAAAATTAAATGCACAGCCTGCTCTTCTGGAAATTCTTTTTTGTTTGTTTGTTTCTAAAACAAAAATAACTTTAAAAACAAACCTGTGAAGTCTATGATCTGCAACAGAATCCTCCACAATGCAACAGAAACGTACACTATCATTTCCAGCAAACATGGCCCACAGCTTTGCCCTTGGCCCTGTTAATCCTCAGCCCATCCATAGCAGCCAGCAACACCTCTGCTGTGAAACGTGATACTCAAAATACGCTCTTTTAGGGGCAGCTATAGCTTTAAGTGATATAATGGTTTATATATATTCATCCTCTCTTTAATGTAAATATCTTCTTTTCATATAGTACTTTTTTAACAGAACCATTTATGTGACTTTGACAGATCTTGATAGTTCATACAAACAAACAAACAAAAAAATTAGTGTATCTTAACGCTAAATTTTGAAATCTATTTTGGAGAAGGAAAAAAAGGACTAGTTGTATGCTGTTCTCCACATTTTTTATGACCATCTTACACAAATGCGATAAGAAAAAGGAGATACACATCGTAGGACAATCTCCCATAGACACACACGTAGTTTATCTAAATAACAAAGGTGGCCACATTCTGTTCTTTGCGTGGCCTCAAGAAAGAGAAGGACTAATTTCTGCTTCTACCCGCACATGTCTATTCCCACAAGAAGGTAAGTGTCATGCTCCCAATCCAAGAGAGCACTTGCATGCATGCTTAACATGAAGGATAGGCCTTCAGTGTCTCTTGTGATACAGTGTTTTAAAGAGAAGCACAGGATGCACGTACTGCTGAAAAGCAGAGGCTGAGCAGATGACGAAGTTACGTCCTCTGTGCACTCAGGCAGACGTGACAGCTTCGTGCCGGTGAACGTCAGAGCAGAATTCAGCCATATGAAAATATATGGCCATACGGAAGACTACAAGTAGGTGTCATGCACATAAACAAAGGCAGGTCTTGGCTATGTAGACCTGCATGCAGATTTTGAGAGAGCCTCACCATGACCCAATGTGCTAGAGTAGTGGCTAAGGATTTTAGAAGACATTCAAGCTATGCACCGATCTGCATCTGAGGTTTCTTGGTCTGAGCAGCTCAGAAGTAGAGCAGGTGTTTCTGCAGGAAAAGGCATATCCATCCTGTTGAAAGTCCAGGAATTGCCTGCTGATTATGTTATTAAATAAACCAGCCACGAAGGGTGGCATTACGTACAGACCACTATAAAGGAAATAACAGTAGAACAAATATAACAAGCAGAGCTCACTAAGCCTTCAAATACAATGAACTTTTTTCTAGAGCAGACACTGCCAAGCAAGCTGAAAAATTAATTTACTATTTGTTATCAGTTTTGTTATGATTGGTATCTTTACAAGTCTGAGTCATTAGCATGGGAGTTTACAATTATCCTCTGAGCCTTGTAATGTCCTGTCATTTACCTCCAGGGATTTATGTCAGAATCCAACTCAGTTCATAAGTGATCTTCCAGTAGGACAGAATGACAGCACCATTACAGCTCCCTCCAGCAGATGATGGTAATGATATTATTATTCCCCTGATCAGCTTGGTGATGATTGTTTGAACTTTATCAGTATTAATAGAGAAAATAATAAAGGTATTAATATTTGAAAGCTCTCTGTATTGTGTTTAGTATCATATTATTGCTACATTTTATGGCAAGTACTTTGACATTTCAGTGCATTTCCATTTACAGTATTACCACTATAATCTACTCATTTTATAATTGCTTCTGGATACTTGTAAGGTTTAATTTCTGATATTTCCTCTCAATAAAGGGACCTGCATATGAAATTGAAATCCAATTATCCTCACAAATTTGCATTGTTAGCCTAGAGTTGAAGGGTCTTAAGATAGTAAAAAATATCCAATATTGCTACTGGACCTAATAAGGCCTTATTGGCTTCTTTGGTTTCACAGTCACCAAGATTGCTCTAGTTCTACAGCACAAGTATCCTCCCTGTCATCGCTATTTAAAATATCCGTGCTAAACACATAAAATGAGAGAAGCTGCTGAGCAACCCAGACTGACAATTTCAGACAGGACAACTAGATGGAGAAGAACATCCCAAACAATCTCTCTATAACCTAGAAAACAGTCAGGGGGACAGAAGGCTATGTAAGCTTTCTGTCTAGGAAAAGGTAGCATGCACTTTGACTGGTCTGGGACGGGGGCATCCCATGTGAACATGACCTGAAACAAACTGATAAACAACCCAGCTGATAAAGAGTTGTGAAATAAGTTTTCTGAATTTGGTCTTTACAAGAGGCTGGGGTAGGAAGACATGCAGAAAGGGGTAATATAGATGGGCTTACTAAATCTGTAGCTTATGGGTTTGTGTAGAGGACAAAAAAGGTCCCGAGCATGTGAACCAGAATTTGTACTTCATTTCAGGCTTGACATTATCTTTTTAAAGCATTCTAGCAAATGCTTGCCCTGTGCCATGCTAACTTCTTCAGATGGGTATAGATGGTCCTGCAGAAGCACAGATTTCATTCCAATATCTGCACAGAACTCTGAGTTTCCTAAATTCTTCTTGCAACTTTTTGCACTTAGTAAAGCTACAGTTTTGTAGAGTTACAAGGCCATATGTTCTGGCTGCTCAAAACCCATTTTTCTAAAGGGAAACACATAAGACAAAACCCTGACATAAAGGAAAATGCAAACAGTAATCTGCCACCTCCTTAATTTTTTGAGGCATCAAAAAGGCAAAAAAGTCAGTAACAGTTGAAGCTACAACTATTTCTACTTTTGAGGCTCAGCTTAAGCTGGTTTATTTGCTTTACTCTTTCCAGTTCCAGGGCAGCAATATATTAACACCTTATAAATCAATATCAGACACATTATGTGATAGATCCTATATGAGATGTTTATAGTACTATGTGATACTGAGAGAGATGCATTCTTAAAAACTACCTCTGGTATTTCATAGAACCATATTCTCAGCAGCTCTCGTGAGAGCCTTCATAGCTGAAAATGAGGTGCTAGGAGGGATGGCAGAGTGGAAGGGGAAGGTGTTTAAACAATAGCCAGCTCACTGTATGATTCATGGCATAGTATTATGGTAGCTCGTGGGAGCCCTGATCACCCATGACTCCCTGCAGAGATGCTTTTAAATAGAAAAGACAAATGGTGTTTATAAAAAGGCCAAGCTTATTAAATAGTGCCAGGATCCAGACATCTATTTCAGATGAAGAGCTAAATCCCAACACTCAAAAAACCCTTCAGTTTTAAGTTTCTCTATTAAAATTCTGACCATGTAAGACATGAGATGAAGAGATCTGGTCTAAGGATCTACTATCCAAACAGACTGAATACACTTGCATTAGGAAAAAGTCTCAGTTACTAGGTATGGTATTGAAAGTAAGAAACACAGTAGTTTTAAAATAATATACTGCTTCTCTTCCATGCTTGTGCTTACTCACCTACCAGCACACAGAAATGCCAACATCCAAAATCCTAGCATTTCCTATTTGCAGCCAGGTCTCCGCACAGACCTTGGTCGAGCACCATTTATTCAAGTTTCATCCCAGCCTTCACCACAGATTTGCATCTTTCTTTGCAACCTCCTAGGGCAGGAAGCATAGACATTCCCCATGAACTTGGGGAGCAGGGCTAAGAGCAGTCTTATTAGCCCAGGATCTCATGTAGATCTCAAGAGCTCCTGCCCACACCAGGTCTGAGTGTGTGCCAATGTCTGATTGCAGTAGTAGTAACATTAAAGGAAACCCCTAGGCTAGTCGGCTGTCTTACAGTTGTATTAGCCTCACTGTGTTTGTAAGGCTTGTTCTCTATGGAATTGCATATCCACTTAAGGTTATGAATTTGATTTATCTTCAAGATTTGAGGTGAGTTTCAAACCTTGTGGAAGCAAAAGAACAATAGCATAGAGCCGAAGAAGATACGGGGAAGATGTATCTGTGTGTGAATTTACCACACACAGCTTTGTTGAGGCACTTCAGTCCTGATTTGCAGACCTTTGCAATACACATTTCTTGCGGAGGGACTACTAAATTAGTTGTGATTTACCTCATCGTGGGGAGCATGGAAAAATACTGATCTGAGCCAACAAAACAAACATGTTTGAACTGAGGTGTCAGGAGGCCCAGATGTATTGCACCACCTGCACTACTTGTAGGATGCTCCTTCCAGTCAATTCTACAGCACGCTCACTTCGAGCTAACTTGTATGGCATTAAATTATAATTGTATTGATTTTTCACAGCATTAATTTCATGGTGACACTTTAAACTGCTTAAGGCTCTATCCAGAATAGTGCTGAACTTGGGACAAAAAAAGAACAGAAGCATTCTTAATGAATCAAAAGAGGTCACCATGAGATATCATCTAAGTTGCTTCCATTCAGCACAGCACAGCCCACAGTATATATTTGCCATGGGACCCATGGAAGCAGCTGCCCCAGAACTGCAGAACTGTCTTTTACAGCAGATTTCAACATGCTGTTTATTGTAAACCTGAAATTCACTTTAAAGGTGTTTCCAGTTGACATTCACAAGTATAACTATTAAGACACTTTAGATCTTATTGATGTCCCCAGACCACTTGGCAGAGCCAGGAAGTTTCCCAGTTGCAGGTGCACAATATACAACATCCAGAGGGACCTTGACAGGCTTGAGAAGTGGGCTTGTGCAAACTGCATGAAATTCAACAAGGCTCAGAGCAAGGTTCTGCACCTGGGTCAGTGCAATCCCAAGCACAAACACAGGTTGGGCAGAGAATGGATCAAAAACAGTCTGGAGGAGAAGGACTTAGGGGTGATGGTGGATGAGAAGCTCAACATGAGCCATCAATGTGAGCTTGCAGCCCAGAAAGCCAACCGTGTCCTGGGCTGCATCAAAAGAAGTGTGGCCAGCAGGTCAAGGGAGGTGATTCTCCCCCTTTACTTGGCTCTCGTGAGGCCCCATCTGGAGTACTGTGTCCAGTTCTGGAGCCCCCAACATAAGAATGATGGCCACGAAGATGATCTGAGGGCTGGAGTATTTCTCCTATGAAGACGGACTGGGAGAGCTGGGGGTGTTCAGCCTGGAGAAAAGAAGGCTCTGAGGAGACCTCATAGTGGTCTTCCAGTGCCTGAAGGGGGCCTACAGGAAAGCTGGGGAGGGACTTTTTACTAGGGCTTGTGAGAGGACAAGGAGTAATGGATCAAAACCGGAAGAGGGGAGATTTAGGTTAGACGTTAGGAAGAAATTCTTTAGTTTGAGGGCGGTGAGACACTGGAACAAGTTGCCCAGGGAAGTTGCAGAAGCCCCATCCCTGGAAGTGTTCAAGCCCGTGTTGGACAGGGCTCTGAGCAACCTGGTGTAGTGGAAGGTGTCCCTGCCCATGCAGCGGGGTTGGAACTAGATGATCTTTAAGGTCCCTTCCAATCCTAGCCATTCTATGATTCCATACCATGCAGCTGATTTTTAGATAATACTGAAATACTATACCCAGCTTCAATATAGTTCATATGGATCTTCCACTTTGCTTTGCTAGACCTAAACCTTGTGCTCTTCAAATCAACGGGAGTTTTGCTTGGGGAAGAAATGAAAGATTAGGGCAGTAGAAAACACAAAGTCAGTAATTTGGCAGCCTGATTTTATAATAATTTTTGTCTAATGATTATTTAATATTGTACTAGGCTATTTAAAAGAATATTCTACAAAGCATTGGAGCTTCGTTTTCAAAGCCTGTGTAAAATGTGATTTGTAATTAGTGGCTTTAGATATGTAACGTGTGTGAGAGAATATTAGTATTCGATAAAAGCTACTGTCAGTATAAGTTATAAGGAGAAGCACAAAATAATATGAATACTTAATGGCTAAAACACTTTGTTTAAAATAGATTTGCTAGATTTTTTTAGAAACTCCACTCTGTAATTTATTTATTTATTTATTTATTTATTTTTAATTCTATTTAAAATAGTTAGGAACTATGACCATAAATGACCTGGGCACTAAAGGAATGTGTTAAAATTTGCTTTGAAGTACTTCAAAGCATTTAACTTTATTCCTATATAGACACTGGAATTATTTACAGTTTGTTACTACAGCTCTGGAAATTACTCACCAGTGTAAATGTTCATTAAAATATTATTGTACTTACAGTAGGTGTCAATTCAGTACATTGCACTGACTGCTGACCCCACTAACTCTAACAGAGCTTAGAATATGGTCCATTCCTTAAAATGACCCAATGCAACCAGTACTCATGCACTGTGTACCACAAGGATCAACATCCTTTTTTGTTAAAAATATTAAAACAAAAGGGAGCTTTCCTGGTGTGTACAGCGTGGCCAGGAGCAGCAGAGGGCACTCACACTCTATGGTACAGCCCCGGCTGATCTGCAGCGGGTTTGTACCTTCTGCAGCACCGTCAAGAGCTGTCAAGCCCTGTGCAAGCAGAACTCTCCCCTCTGCTTCAAGAAAATTCAGCAGAAATTTTACTCTAATTCCTTCTGAATTCTTAGGGTACTTAGGAAGAAAAGTAAAGGAAAAAAAAACACACCACCGTTTTCTTGCTCAGATCTAGGAAACCTTCATGCATACATCTTGAGGTTCTCAGAGCCAAATCTTGTGGGTCTTGATCACACAGACTAAAGTGCTGATTCTTGAAGAGCTCCCCAGCAGACAGAGGGAGCAGGATTTGGCCATCAGGCAATTGCTTAAAGCCGAGGCAAAATTTTTTTAAGCCAGCAATAATATCAGCATTAGTTCACACCTGATCCTGACATGCTGCTACTAAAATCATTAATATTAAAATAATTCCTACATTAATGTGTCTTCTGTTCCCTAATTTTGTGCACTGGCTTGATTTCTGCCTTCACAAAGGAGTTTTCTCAGCATATTCCCTTTCTGACCTAGATAAAATAATTTCTTATTCTTCATCTACTTCTGTAAGGTAATGGCATGGTGAAGAATGTGATGTGTGCACTACAGATGGCACTGAAAAAATCCAAGAATCTAAAAATACAGTAAGTTTTACAGGAGAGGTTTCATAAGGTGGCTGTCTCCTCCTTGACATCACTATTCAGCTGGCTATTGGAATGGGACTAATTTAATTAAGAGAACAGCTCAGATAAAACATTTTTGTCAGATTCTCCAAGTCCTATTCACCTTGCTTGAGAACTCAAGCAAGTCTTCTCTTAAGTAGTCCTGTAATACACCTCCCGTCATGCCAGCTTAGCTGAGCATAGCAACAATAGGAGCAATTGGCACAAAGAAAACTACTGAAGTTAATGTAAAGATTATCATATTATTTTTCCAATGGTGACCCAACGGTCATGGCAATTTCTGGCAAGAAATTGTTCACTGCAGTCTTGATCTTTCACTCCTCAAAAGCTCCAGGTGAGGTTTTTTGCAGTATTTGGTCCTGAAACCCTCACAGCCTCCTACTAGCTCATTTTATTCCTCTCCTTTCCAAACCATCTGAAGCAAAAGCAGCTATTTCTGTGCAATAACATCAATTGGGTGATGGTTGTTTGTTTGTAGGGATTTTTTGCAGTGATCATTGCTATTTGGTTTGGGTTTTTTTGTGACAGAACATATGCAGAACGGTGAGACCATAACACAGTTAAAATACAAGCCAGGTTGTTAATTTGACTGTGCTCCAATCTCTCCTAGCATGAAACTTGATTTCCTAATAACAATTTTCTGTATCTGGTTTCCGTAAGTAATTGCATACCAGAAATCCACTTTACATTTTAAAAAGAAGAGTGTATTTTTTAGGAAAGAGAAAAAGCTGGAGAAGATGGTTTTGTGGCTAAACAATACGGTTCTTCAGATCCCAAACAGAAGTGCTATATGCAGAAAATGCTGGGAAGGTAGGGGAAGAAAGAGAGCCAAGAAGAAGGGGGTTAATAGAAGTTTTCCAATCTGATATTGTCAAAGTAAACACATAAACAACAACAACAAAAACCTTCTCTCTGACCAAGGAAGAAGGGTGTTAGATGGATGTAATGCAATCCCTGCAGCATTTCAAACTCTACTTCAAATCTAGGTCTCTTTCCACGTAGCATGTTCATGGCTTGCAGCAAAAATGGGTTCTTTTAAAAAGCATGTCCCTTTATCATCATAGAACCAGCAGTTTCAGATTTCATACTTGTGATCTCAATAGCTTGCAGGAATTTATATTCAGAACACAACTTTGGTGTATAAAAGTGGGAGGAAATGTCAGATGATGTATTTGTGTATCACCCAGCAATCTAAGAGGGGACTGGTGCATTTTAGCTGTCCCAACATTGTTTTTAAAAATATATAATAAATAAATAAAACTGCTTTGTGTACTGTTTCACTGTTTGAAAAGTGGATAGAATGGGTCATCATTAGCTGACAGTTTACTGCTTTATTGCCAAGTGATGGTTTCCTGAGGAAATGTACTGTCTGCTGTCTTTCAGATTCACCTGTGAAAAACCTTCAGTGAAGAAATCACTCCTTTGGTACATCTAAGTGTGTGTATGTACATACAAACACTTGTACTAATCCTTTACCCTAGTTAGCACTCCTAATCATGCTTTCACCTCAGATCTGGATTTCCTTGGTTTGATAAATTTTTCAAGATGGCACAGGAGCTAACTTAACTTGAATTTCCTGGCTTTTGAGAGATTATAGGCATTCTTTACTCTTTATTTTTTTACCTACCACGTTTTTAATTAAATTAAATTCCCCATGCATGGTTGGCTATAAAGTGCATATTACTTACCTGCATCTTCAGATCTTTTACAGTCCCGTGGGTAAATCCATAATTAGTTGGTTTTATAAAATGCTTATTATTTACTTGACAGGACAGAATGGCTCTAGAGGAACTGTCCTCATGTCTTGGTTAAGTGCATAATTAGGCAGGTTTTTAAAACTCATATTATGTTCCCCACATTGAAGCCATTGCACTCCATTTGTTAAATTTTTATTTATTTTTTAAAAATTTATTATTTACTCAATTGGCCAAAACAGCATGTAATTATTTATTTAGGATGTGTGCAATGCATAATAAAAAATACTCATGAAAATGTATGGAAAAAATTACTTTGCACCATTAGGGCTTTTTTAAGTCACCATGTCCTCACCACTTCCACCATTTCCTCTCACAATACCAGTATGTTCGGAAGCACAACTATTTCATGAAAAAAGTGTTCAACCAAGGACTTCTTAATAGGATATTTATACATTTACCTAAACTTTCAGACTCTTTTCATATATAAACAAGAGTATTTGTGCTCTTTTTCAAGGATTGAGCCATTTAATAACAGCAGAGTAAAACTTATTTTATACTCTTACTTCCTTAGTCCTTTGGGAGAAATTCTCAGTAGCATAAATGTATGTTGTTTCACTGAAGAAGGTAGTGGCATGTTAATCAGATGCTCTGAATCACCATGTCCTAGAAATCATGTGCTATTATTTCCCAGTGCATATTTCAAAGCATGAAGTAAGGAGACTGTTGAGTTCCCATGAGTATGTTCATATTATTCCAATACAGACCTTTCAGGGTGACCATTCCCCATGAAAAAAAGGCCTGCAGAGAGCCAGTTATAATTTTCACGTGACTTTGAGGTTGCAGGGAGGACAGAGGTTGTGCCCAGGCTTTGAGGCCTCTGAACAAGAATTCACATCACACCATTTAATTAGTGACAGACCAAAATCATGAAGTAGTAACTCACACAGCAGTAATTCCAGACAAGTGCCCAAGCACCGTTCACCTCATTTGAGTCTGTTCAACATCTGGATGTACACTGTGCATCACTAAGTACGATGGAGCAGATTCAGGTAGGTACTGAAACACCAGTTCCTGTTGATTTCACTAAGGGAGACATTCAGGTAACTGAAGAGTTATGCCCTTGTGCTTTTGGGCTCTCTGTCTACCAACATAGACTTTATAAAGCTCAAGTTTTTGGACATCAGGTTATAAGCAGCATGATGAAAGGTGGAGATTTGAAACTATCAATAAAAGTTTATTGTTAAACAATCAGAGTCAAGTTTGACCTCCCTGATCTTATATCATGCTTACTGCTGCTAAACTGAATGAGAATTATGTGATGTTTAGTAACTTGCAATGTGATAGCTGTTCAGAAAGGGTGATTCACTTCAGCTTCTTCTAGAGCAGAAAGCGCAACCTCCTAAGTAGTTGGTGTTCATTTACTAGGGGCAGTTAAATAAGAATTCCTCACCTCTTCCCTCCCATTCACTGTCATCTCCCAGTCTTTCCCCACACCACTGCTATTCCACCCAATTCAGACAATACACCAAGACAGCTCTGTAGCTCCTCAGCCCCATGTTGAGCTGTCGAGACAGAAACTCTAATGCTAATCCTTGGGAGGTGGGCACCTGCTCCAAATCACAGCTCAACACTAAAAGCAACCAAAGCAACAATACAACCTGTCACAAGCCCTAGGTCAGGCAATAAAGCCCCAGCTCCCCCCAAAACCACATTCACACTCGACTGAGTTCACTCTTCCCCCTAAGCACTGCACCAAGGCCAAGCTACACACCAAAAACATGATGTATTGCATAAGGAACTTGCCATAAGTAGAATATGACTCCTTTCTGGAATCTGCTCAGGTTATGGGCACACAATCAAGTGCAATCAACGCCCAGCAGCTAAACAAGTTAGCACCTGTCAGCTGGGCCTCTAAACCTATCTCTGGAAGTGCCTTTATGTTCCACTTAGAAGAGCATTATGGAAAGGGCTATGCAGTGGGAGATGCTGCCTTCACCCCTGGTTTGTTTGGCTGTTCAGCACCCCTCTGCTGCAAGTTGCCACCTTCACATTTCAGCTGGCAAATCCAAACCTGTGAGTGCTCTCGTTTGCTTAACTGTTAAAAAAAAAAAAAAAAAAAAAAGGAAAAAGAATCAGATGGCTCAGTTAAAACAGATCTCAAAACTAAGTTGGCTGCACTAGAACTAAAGTGCAGAAGGACTGATCGAATATTTTTTTCTCCTTAGACAGCTGGTTAGGGTAATCACCTCTAGGATGTCAGTAGTAACAAATAGCTGGGAGGAAATTAAGCCGCTTTCGCAGCACTCCTTTGCAATAGCTCCAGCCCACCCTGGCTGCAGAGGAAAACATGCTACCTTAAATCCCAGTGGAAAGGGTCTCAGTTTCAGTCAGTATTCTCAATAAATATGAAAAAGAACATGCAAGGCAAAACCAGACAGGTTCCTTAAACAAAGACTATGATTAATTTTAAACTATGTTGTCCAATCATATTGATCATTATAGCCACTTACATTTACTATAAATCTACTAGAGTTTTCCTGTTTTGCTTCTTTACTTCAATACAGAGCCAAGAACTCTCTGCCACAGCCGACTAGATATTTCCTGAAATAACACATGAATGGTGGCTATTTTACCCAGCAGGTTTCTTTATCACCACAGAGCAGAAAAGTTGACAGGCTTTGTGTCTGAAATGTAATTAGCTTGTGGGAGTACGGTCATAATGAAAGCAAAATTTACATTATTGCAGGCATGCAATTGTTTGCTCTTTCAAACAAGAGTAAAAAGTGAATTCCGAGGCATGTATTTGGGGGGCTTATTCAATCAATATCCTCCGAGTTCCTAAATGCCTATTGAGGGAAGGGGAGGCAACTAGAGGTTTAGATCAGATTTCTGTGTGAAAGATTTTAAGACCTCAAAAGAAGAAATGAATGATGGAAAATGACTAACACCATTGGACCTGAGTCCCATTTCCGTCCCATTTGGGAATCACACAGACTAACAGAGGAGTAGCTCTCCCTTAGAAGCAGATGTAGAGGTTTACAAACCCTTCAAAGCACAAAAAGTAGCTACCTTTCTTCATTAAAAAACAAAAGGTTTCATTTTCTAAGCTAAATCCTCTCAGCAAATACATTTGTAGAACAAGCCTCAAACACTGAAATGTGACACCTGCTTCTATTAATTTCTGAAAGGCTGAAACATAAGAAAACAGAGCATTTAGGACACAATTAGGCCATGATTTCCTGTTGGTACAGGGGAGGGGAAAAAAAAAAAGGAAAAACCCACCAAAACAAACAACAAAACCCACAACAAAACAAAACAAAAACAAGAAAAAAGCAAACCCAAAACAAACAAACAAAAAGTAGTTCATTCCAGGGAGCTGTAGTTTGCTCTGTAAACACTTACAGCCCTGTGTGAAAGATACAGCACTTTTCAATCTGTGTTAGAGCATGATATATAGCAAGAACAGTCAAATCCTGCCTCCCAGATCCCTGGAATCTTTCTTTTCTATATGCTTTTGAACTTGTTGGCTTCTACAGAATTCCCAGGAAACAGTCTTTTCTGAAACCAAGCATTTTGTAATTAGTTTCTCCACTTATTGATAGCATCTTTCCAGGAAAAGGAGGGGAAATAGGAAATTTTCCTCCATTTATCCAACAATTGTATATCAGAAATAAAATAATACACTGTAACAACAGCAGTTTTAGGAACTGCATGGAGATACACAGAATCACACGGTGGGAAAGGACCCTGACACATAAAGGTAATTTCTCCTTTGAAAGCAAATCATGTCCTTTATACCTGACATTTGTCTACCCAATTTAAAGCAGGGCACAGTAAGAGAAATGCCAGCAACCTACTCCAATGATGCCATAAACTCCCTGCCCAGGAAGTCTTTTTTAAAATCCAGCCTAAAACTTGCCAGTTTAAGTTCAGTTGCATTGCTTTGTCACGCCAGACAGGGAGAGCAGACGACTCAGGCTCAGTAATCCTCTTCTTTTAATCTTTCTTTGTGGGCCACATTATTTGGGGGTTCTGATTATCCTCCTTGTTCTCCTCTAAACTGTGTCCAATGGATCTGGATCTTTGCCAAATTACATCGCCCCAAATAAGCTGGGACCTTTTGAGAAATGAGAAATCAATGCAACTTCCTGCAAATATTCCCCAAGAGCTGTTACCCAGGCACTAAAACTAAAAGGGGCATAAAACAAAGTTCCTTTTACAAAATACTGTGTTAAACAAGTTACTGCATTGTCCCAAAAACCAGCAGTGGTCCTTACTAGAGTGAAACAGTCGGCACTGACATGACTCCCATTATGTTTCCATATTTCCAGCTCCCCCTTTTCTATTGTCAGCAGTAACAGAACCAGTGCAAAGAAAGAGGAAAGCACCTTTTCATTCCTGTGTATCTTGGTGTCCTGACCTTGTCCAGTAAGAAGTGGGTCAAAGCATGAGAATCTGTTTTTATGTGAGAGAGGTCTAAGTTAAGCAGAAGTAAATCTGTCTTTTACAGTGCAGCAAATAAACAAACAAAAATTGTTCCTGAAAAATCATCAACGAATTTAGGAAAAGTTAATAACTACAATTCACCCAAGAAGATACAAATACATTTAACTGGTTTCAGCAGTTGCCAGTTATGCCAACACACCTCTCCCTGTCTCCTTGCCATGTACAGGAGTTATAGCCATATGAGCTATACGTTTGCTGCAACCGTTAACTATGAGAAGATTATTGCTGGGTTTTAAGTTTCACCAGAAACATTCACATAACCCTTTTGAAGCTCTTTTTTCAGGCTCTTTGCAGACTCAGGCAGTTGTTTGGACTAGAATTGGACTAGATCATCTGAAAGACATGCTGGTAGTAATAACACCAGTGAAAGGTGTTTTAGTGCTGAACAGTGAAATTGGTGCATGTTCTGCTGAAAAGTAGAAGGAGTTAACATCACCCTGTAGTCCAAGGTAGCAAACTGTGATCACTCTCGGTTCAAGTCACAAGACCATCCCTTCTTTCTGACAGAATGATATCTGTTCCTTTCCTGATCCACAGGCACTGCTTAATTTTCTGGGTATAACTCGTGTTGAACATACAGTCAATAATTATGTGTAACTGCTGACCAAAAGATACCACAGTAAGCACACAAATCAAACGCAGTGGTCAACATACTAAATTTTGATATTTTTTGTTGTCACCCTATCCAATTAATTAGGAATTGTTTCTTAATGAGTGGATTTACAAACTGATACTATTATATCCTTTGAAGTAAAAGTAGGTCTCAATCTGCCTATTTTATTTTTATTTTTCCTTTTCCTTAAATCAGCAAATCTGCTATATAGCCTCTTGCTGATTTTAAGAAGCATATGGTTCTTAATCCAGCGGTGTATGAATTATGGCAGTAAATGGCTTTGAAAGTGCCTCGAAAGCAAAAATATGGAAATTTCCCCCCCCAGAGACTGGGATGAGCAGTCATTATTTTTGCGATTGCAGAGAACACTGCCCAAGTGTTCCAAGACTGTGTGTGCATAATTGTTTGTCTCTTTCTCTCTTTGAAGTATTTTTTTTTCAAACTGTAAAACCTCAGACACACTCAAGGACAGCTTCCACAGCTTGGTCAAGAACACTAGCATATCTACATATTCACTAAGTCATAAATCTTCTATACTTTGGCTATGCATATATGACACATGACCCTTATTTCTCCCTTGTGGTTGCACTCTGAGAGACAATAGACGTCCACTAAAGCACACAGCTTCCCTCTTAGGTAATATTTCACATGTATCTCTTTACAACTACCAGCATATCAAGGTAACTGAGCTGCAGTCTGGGAGGGGAGTTTAACCATAATTGCCTTAAATTGTCTAATTTGGATAAAATGAGCAAGAAAATTCCCTCAGCTATTTGTTAGTATAATAATGTCGTTTATATGTTTCTTGCCTTGTGGTATTCTGTTTTGTAAAGGGGAATGAACTATACTCTGAATCCTTTGGATATTTGGTTCGATCTGTCTGTCAGACATTAATTAGTTTCATAGCAATCTCTCATTGCTGTCTTGTGGAAAGACAGCAAGACTGAAAAATAAGCCAGGATGACAAAGGGAGAGCTTGACTTGCTTCTGACCAAAGAAATCTGTCATTAAGAAAAGGTTCAGAACTCAGATCTGAAGCTTCTTTGCCTGCCTTGTGGGAGTACAGATGACTGGATTAAAACATTAACACATTATTATACACCAAATCGTCTTTTCAAAGAATGGTCTATTTGCTCATTTATTTCTATGTACATAAACAAGTGTAGAGAGGGAGATTTTCAGAGCAGAGCACTGGAACTCAACCATGCGACTCTCACTAATGACAGTGGCTGTTAGGCAGCCAAAACGCTGAACGAGGTTTCCAAATTAACCTTAAAATAACATTATGGAGGCCTCAGTAGCAGCCCTGCAGTTAAATCCATATTAAAATTTGCACTTGGAGCATCACTAATGTCCCAGGATTTCCTACTCAAATTACTCTGCATCATCTCTCTATTTTACATACTGAGGTCTAATTCTCTGCTTCGTAACAGCTTTTTTTTAAACACTTGTACAAAGCATATTTGCAGCACCAGCAGAAAAGTGCTGCAACAGAACAGAAAGTCATGTCCTAACTCTCCAGGAGACAAGGAAATTTGTTCTCGTATATTTAAATATATTAACTTTCATTCAAAAAGAAAATTTAACCTATCCTATTAAAAAATGTGAAGCTCAGACTTCCATCTTGTGTCGGCTAATAGTGGTAAAGAATCACGTGCCCTAAGTCACACATATGTATTTTTATAGATATTTTAAAGATAGGCCTTTTGATGTATTTTTTTAACATAAATTAATCTCTTTCATCATTAGTTTTCTCCAGCTCCAGCAGACAAAATCAACATTTAGTTCAAGACAGTGCATTCCCTTTGCAGCACCCAGCCCTCTCCTTGCTGCCCCCTCTGAATTTCAGCACTGAAGTGGAAAGTAGACCCTCCATAGTGCCTCCAAACACAAGGACCACTTCAAATACGGTAAAAAATGGGATTTTTCCAAATCTATACCATCTTCCTAACACCTTCCTCTTAACCAAACCCTCCTCCATAAAGCTCTACCCTAACTCTCTCCTGCTCACCACCACAAACCTTCTGTTCCCAGTGGCTTGTGTCTGTCCACACCTGTGACCCACCAAACAATCCAAACCCTCTTCTCTTGGCACATGCTGCTACGTTATTTCTTCAATCACATGGCTATTCCTTCCTTCTATACCTTATCCCTCATAGGTTCCTGAACCCCTGAAAATAAAGCAATTGTATTTAGTTTGCTAAATACAGACTTTGGAGTTTTAAAATGCCAATTGACAGGTTATGTTTTTACATGAAAAAATGTATATCAGGCTTGTATTACAGCACTAGTTTGCAGAAGTAGGCATGAAGATAAATTCTGGCTTTATTAAAAAAATAAAAAAAAAATTAAAGGAGGAAAAAAAGGAGAAGGACTTAACTAATCAATTCTTCTCAGGCATTTCATCCCCAGGATGTTTTAAACAACAAGTAGCAAAACCAGGGCTTTCTCAATGTACTGCAGAAAAAAAAAAAGTGAAATGGCCTGGCAATACAAGGGCTGCAATACATCCCTCCCTAGAGGCACTCAGCGGAGCACAGGTCTATCACCTTATTCCCCCTCCAAAAAAAAAGAAAGAGGAGAAAAATTGGTTTGCTTAAAACATGGGAGCTGAGACAAGATCATAGATTCTTTCTGTTTGCTTAAAATAATTCAAGGAAGGGTTGTGTAGAAATCCAGGTTTGGCTGGAGTCGGGGCTGGCAGCTACCAAAGGGGATGGGCAGGCACATGAGCACTGGAGAGCAGTGCCCTGCAGCTGTGAGAACCTCACCTGTTGTCCCTTGACACGCAGATGCCCAGAGGAATAGCTCAATAACCCATCAGCCTTATGAAACAACAGATAAATTCACAGGGTTTTAATAGTTAACCAAATTCCAAACCTTTTTAATTTAGCACAGTACCAGTGCCTGTCACTGAGAAGATAGAAATGAAAATAACACCAAACTGAATTTTCCATGTACTCTCTTATCTTGGCATCTGCTTCTAAAGCCATGAAAGCAAACCAACACACTTGCCAGCAAACTACTAGATAAATCAGCAAATTATTGTAAGGTAGACACAGTTAATACCGTGTGCCAGACCAGCTTATTGCAGGCTTGCAGACTGAAATACACTGTCCTTGCATAGATACAAATCTTGATGCTAAAATAGCCAAACTTGAAACATCATAGTGAAGAGATTTTGGCATTTGTGCTATCAGATCCAGGGCAGGAAAAACTCTGTCCCTAACCAGCTGAAATACTGGACAAAAGTGGACAAAAGCAGCAAGATTCTTCAAGGTGAATGGTTTAGTTAGAAGACCTTTCTCATGTCTCACCAGAGAGATTTGGTAAATACCTACAGGAGTTTTGAAAGGCTGGTGAAAGGACTAGAGGGAAAGTCTTACAGGGAGAGGTTGAGGATGTTGGGGTTGTTTAGCCTGGAGAAGAGGAGACGCCGGGGGGACCTCATCACTCTCTTCAACTACCTGAAGGGAGGTTGTAGTCAGGTGGGGGCTGGGCTCTTCTCCCAGGCAACTGGTGACAGGACAAGAGGGTATAGCCTGAAGTTGCTCCAAGGGAGGTTTAGGTTGGATATTAGGAAGCACTTCCTCATGGAGAGGGTGATTAGACATTGGAATAGACTTCCCATGGAAGTGGTGGAGGCACCGTCCCTGGATGTGTTCAAGGCAAGGCTGGATGTGCCATGGTCTAGATGGTGTGGTGGTGTTGGTCATAGGCTGGACTTGGTGATCTTAAAGGTCTTTTCCAGCCTTGGTGATTCTGTGATTCTGTGATTAAAAGCTGCTTGCCTTTACCAATTCCTTCTATAAGCACCCCTCATTCTCCAACATAATCCTGCAATGAATACCATAAGCCTTTTATTTTAACCTTAACTGCAGAATGATGGCAAAATGATTAAAAGTGAGACTTCTCTAAATATGAAGAACATGCCAGATTCCTTACTCATTTTTCATAGTATCTTACTCTGGTTCCACCAATTTCAATATTAGCTCCTCTGACCTCTGAGATGGAGACATTTTAAGGGAGTTTGAAGTAATGCAGCCACACCAACAGCTCTGAGTGCCTAAAGTGATTTACGCATGCAAACACTTGAGCTTATCACAAAACAGAGATGAATTAACTGGGCAAGAGCTTCCTTGTCAGGAGAAGGAGGCTCACCCTTCCTTCAAAGTATTTCAGACACTGCCACCATGAACCCTAATTTAAATCAGGGTGGCGGGGCAGGAGCTTTGGGTGGTTTTGAGAACTGCTAGATTCATTCCAGCTAAATATGCCACGGAAAAGAAATCCCTTTATTTTATTTATTTCCAGTGCCTCTTCCTCAAATAATATATAAAACTTGTGTATTTGGGGGGGGTGAGGGTGCAGAATCACAGATGACTGCAGTACAGCTACTATTTTTTAAAGGGAATGCTTAAGGAGAGGGTCCTAAATCCATACTTTTCTGCTGAGTCTAGGAGTCACTCCAGAGCATATTCTGGGCCAAAACACATCAGAGTACATTTCAGAGGGTCACCTTCTGATATTGTCAACCCATGAGGTACAGTAGAAATACCAAAACTGTAGGAAAGGCAAGTTGCATTAGCCTTTTCAGTTCTTCAGCAGACTGTTTCATGGTCTGGGTAAAGAGACATTCAATTTCATACTAACCAGTTCACACATTTTCTTAATAATACTTGCCTCAAAATATTTCAGTTGTCAGAATATTCACCTCTGAGCCCGAGCATATAAGTACAAGTCCACAGATTAGTTTATCCACCAATACACTGTCTATATTTTTATCTATGCTTTCCTAAAGTGTCCATCACCCTGATGCATAGGTGCCAGTTTGAATTCTCACCCCCTGTTAGTCTGGCAACACTGTCATCAGGAAAGATAGAGCTGTATAGTGCTTCAACTAAAATACCAAACCATGGCTACTTCTGTCCACCTCTGGTAGTTCCTCAGGTGGAATCTGGTGGCTCCATTTCAATAGGAGTAGCAGTTATAATCTCATGTTCAGGTCAGTGTTCCCTTCTCCAATAAAACAGGTTATAAATCCCAAGCCTAGGCACAAATGTTCCTTGTCACAGATTGGCAGATGGTTCACATGGTGGGCTTGCTATCAAGGTCTTAGAGAGACTGTTTAGTATGAGAGAAACAACATCTATAAACAAAATCCATCCTCTTCTTTATCCTACACAAATCCTAAGCAAGGAGCACCTCATTTTTACAGAAAAGTTTGTCCTCATGTTCAGACAGCACCTAGAAGAGATATAAAATAGCAGCTCCTATAGCACCAGCACCATTTTAATGGCTGAATGCAGAATTTAAAAATCGGCTTCGCTTCCAGGTGCAGACAGATGTCTGATGTGAAGATATTGGCTGTCTCTTACCAAAAATGACAGGCATTTTTGGTAAGGCTTTGCTCAACAGATGGGTAAACTTGAATCCTACTGATTGTAGCAGGATGTGAGGGCATTCAGTGCACAGCAGGATCAGGCCCAAATGAACACCAGGTTTCATCCACATTGTGAAGAAAAGGTATTGGTGTGAAAAGGATGTTCAGACACTAAGCATCAGATTCAGAAAAAAGACCAACAACCCTTTACAGTATATTGTGATGTTTTCTTTTGTATACTGTATCAATGACTGTGTGGTGTGCTCACTGAAAAACCAGCCCTTGGTAATTGTCAGGGAACTTCATTCTGAGTGCAGGCTCTACTGGAAATTAATTGCTTCAGTGCAATCTGAACCACATCATAAATGTCATGTAGAAGTTGCAGGGAGTGAGGAGGCAATGACAGCTCTATCCGCACTGTTTCATTTAAAGGTGGGTAAAACACACTGCGACAGAAGTGCTCTTCATCAATAATTTAGTCTGCAGTGTAAAGCCAAGCCTTGCCAAAGATGCCAGGGGAGCAGCTACCTCCCTGGTTTTAATGACACCAGCAGGGAGGGGTTGAGGGGCCAGCTCAAATCAACATTCATTGCACATCTGGGCATGTCGGCAGATGAAGATATCTAGGACTGAGCTGACAGGACAAAGGGTTGAAAAAAGAAGTGTAACCTAGAAAACCTTTACTTTGAATTCTTTGTATAAATTCAAGGGGGATGACAGTTCCTAAGGTCATCTTACATAATAAAACTACAGCGATCTACATAGAGAATTTTAACTCTTTCCAACACACAATCAAAGAAACCACAAGTTAAGTTTATATTATTCACTTTATGAATGTAAAATGCAGAATCCTTAATTCTCTGAGAAGAACTATTTTAATGAGCAGAATGTTAACATTTATATGCCTGACTTCATCGTAAGAACCCTAATTATAGTACCACAGAAGCCCCACTGTACTGGAGGGTCACTGGAGTTCCTATTATAACCCTTATCTTAGGGGAGTTTAATATATTTGCCGTTTTGCAGTGTATCAGATGAATCTTGCCATGCAGGTTAGCACTGTTTTACTCCTCCTTAAAATCATTGTTTTATAGCAGGTTAATTTGATTGTTAAGCAGCTCCTGCTTGCCAAAAATAAGAGGTTTTACTACTTTTATGACAATGTCTACACAAAGCTCATCTACTCACTCTGAAGAGAATATGACGTTCAGGTGCAATGAGACACATACATCATTGTACCAAACTAACATGTTCTCCCCCTAGGAGGTTACAAAGCTTTGTAGTTACAACATGGTTGAAGATACCCTGGTTTGCGGCCTCCCTGCAATTCTGGCAGAAATTTTAGGCAGTAATCTTACATTCTAGATTATACATTGGATGCCTATGTTTGGCTGAGTGGGTGATGACTCGTAATCTTTACATGGTGGGATGTAATAGCAAAGCAATAGATCATCTTTGTGATGCATTAGTTACAGGTTATAAAACATCAAAGTATTCAGCTTCCATCTAAATCAATAAATCAAATTCCTTTCATCCAGATAAGAGCAGCAGCAAAACCCAAACACCGGCACCTCCAATGTAGCCAGAGAACTTTTTCCATCAAAATTTGCCTCACAACAGTAATAATCCCTACCTCTGGCAAGTTAAGACTAAATTATTTACCATTACAGTACCTGGAGCTATAGATGAAAGCCACTGAAAGGATATAATTGGTTTTTCCTTGTCCAATAAAACTATGTAATTAATTTTCTTAATATTTTCTGCTCACAGACCCCGTTTGATGCAATGTTCTTTGCATTTCATGATCTTCAAAAGCCCTAAGTAATGTAGACCCCACCAGAGCTGTGCTCACAACAGAAGCTTCATCCATGATAACTTCATTGAGGACTCCTGCAGGTTTTACTCCCAAGGGGGTTCATATGGGAAGGCAACAAAGGAGTCAGGGGAATGCAATATGTGGCATCTCTCCCAATTGCATCTGACATTTCACTTTCACTTTCCTAGCCATCAGAAGGTACAAAGCGAGTAATCCAGTCCTTAATAATAATGCTAAAATGCTAAT
Organism: Hemiprocne comata; assembly: GCA_020745705.1. Lineage (NCBI taxonomy): Eukaryota > Metazoa > Chordata > Aves > Apodiformes > Apodidae > Hemiprocne > Hemiprocne comata. The sequence goes on along the minus strand of CM036588.1, from coordinate 75,191,661 downwards.
GGCACCAGAAGAGCCCTCTGAAAGTACTGCAGGAGAGGTATAATATTCGTTTTCTGGAAAAGTTGAACAGTACACATAGACAGATCATCACTGAATCAGGTGATGATTTCCAAGAGGGGACTTGAACAAAAGTAGGTGATAATAATTGCATTTGTTGTCTGTGACTAGAAAAAAAAAGTAATCTTTCCTACATCCATCCTCAGAAAGGAAGACACTTGTGCTTATTTCCACCCTGCTGTGGCTTCCTCTGAAGGCCTGGCTTTTCTCTAGGGAAGATGCAGTGATGCCAGAGGCACTAGAAACAACATGCCAAGATAAAAGTCTTCTAGATGACTGATACATTTTTCTCACCACATAGCATCATAAGCACTGTCCCACTGCAAGCTGTCAAACCAAATCCCATATTGTCACAGCATGTCCTTTACCAAGTGTCACCAAGAGGAATCCATCGTTCCACACGCTTGTTACTTGCTTCCCAATGCCAGGAGAATAAATGATGCTACATGGTCAGTAGTTCTTCCCAGTGTTACTCTTAATGCTGATGGAGTAAAAAGAAATATGATAATGATCTGAAAAACAGAGCAGGAGCCTGGATAGCTCTCTAAAAGCTTCCTAATTACATTGTTCACTGTAAAGGTGAGATTTACTAGAAGGGTCATTTAAAAGCCTGCTCCAGTGTTGTTTCTTTGCTGGGTACCTCACTTTTGGGAAGAAGTCTGAATTTTAAAGCAATAGAAAACTGAAGGTGTGTTATTTTCCCTGCTGAACTGCAGAAAACCAGGAGCCCTAATTACAATATACTCAGATAATAATAGAAGCCTGCACTACTAATGTACACACAGAGAGATTAAAATAAGGGTGTGCACATGCACTAAAAAAGGATAAGCATAAATCTATACGTGGCAGATTTTTCTTCCAAGGTGCCAGTCTAAGCAGAGCAATTTAACAAACCCAGGGAATGGAACAACACCATTTAAAAAAACCAAAAAGCACGAGAGTGATCCACATGTGTCAATGCAGCTCTTAGGTGTGTTTTTAAGGACCAGCTCTCTTCCACCATAAGAGAGCCACCCTAAACCTTACCACCTCATGCAAAGCAAGGCTGTGAAACTGGGATGTAAGGGCAGTTAAGCAACTTCTCAATAGGCAAAGCAGCAGAAGTTCAGGACCTCTTAACTGCAGCAGTCAAGTGCATTAACTTGTTAAATTTTAAATGGCTATTGCCAGACTCCCAGCTGGTGCAGCCTGGCACAGCTCCACAGATTTCAGCAGAGCTACTACAACTGACACTAGCTGGGGATCTGGCCCAGTTTCTCAATTTCTCAAAAAGATGGCAATTCTTAGGGCACACTCCTGTCCTATGCAAATTGTTGTAACATCGCAGGCTTCAAAAGTCACAGAGTTGCGACAATTCACACCAGGCACACTTCTGCATCTTTACTCTCCTTCTGCCCACTGCAGGGTTTCTCCAGAAGTAACAACATTATGTACCCCAAGTGCCAAACCCTGTAATGAGACACCTTCTCTTGGGGCAACAAAACAATTGGGCTAGGTTAGAAATTCTAACTTTAGAAAAAGATAATTCACCAATGTTCTGTGCGCGCACACACACACACACAAAAAACCTGCAGAGGCAGAACACAAAGTCTAGAGGACAATACATCAGAAAATTCTGGAGAGTTTGGAATACCTACAGTTTTCATACATAAATCACTCCAGCTCTGCTGCTTTCTCCTCAATCTGTGAAATGGGTCTAGGGAACACTGAACTCCCAGGAGTGCTGCAAGTGCTGAGCAGCACTCTGAATGCACTGTATTTTTATTAATGCGGTTTTAAAGGGCGAAAGATTAGTAAATATCAAACAAAATAGAACATCCCAGTAAAAGTGACACTGCAAGCAGTTAAAGCACTGAAAACAGTTATTTTATACTGCATGAAAATTGGCAATTTTATGAAGAAATTACTGTGAAAATACATAATAGTGGTACTTCTAAGAAAAAAAAAAAAAAAAGAAATAAAAGAGAGAGAAAAAAAATCAAAGTCTGAATCCTCCCTCCCAACCAAATGCCCATCATGCAGCCCAATAGGCTTAATCTGCCATAAAGCCAAATACTTCCCAGAGGAGGTGATCGTTAGTTTGAACATTAATTTCCCTTCCCCTCTTCTTGTGTATCCATTAAGTGGAATAACAAGAAATGTTCATGGCCATAAGGTGTGTTTGATGGCAAAGACTAAAAGAAAATGTGCAATTAAAAGATGTAAATGAAAAACCGCATAAGTTCTCAGCTGGCTTGACCAGTATGTGGGACTTCTGGGACATGGACGTTTTCTTCTCCCATGTTGAGGTCAGTGAACTGAACAGACCCAAGGATGGAAAAAGTTGGAGGGGAAGGGAGAAATTATTGATGTTCCATCTTTTTTTTGTTCACTTAGATTTGCGAAACATGTTTCTTGAATGAGTTTGAAACCCAACATATAAAAAGCTGACTATTTATATATTTGATTCTTTAAAAGCAATTAGGAATACAAAGCAGATGGTACAGCATTGTAGATTTCCCTTTTCATATTGCTTAAACACTAGAGATCAATAAGTCTAATATAAACAGATGATTTCCATAGCAGGGTTTATAATTAGCTGGCACTGAATGTGTCCAAACTCTAAAATAATTAGCAGAAGCATGTGGCACACCATTAAAACCTTGTGGCTTGTCTGCATTTACATTTATAATTATTAAAGTTAATTATGATGCTTGTGGTGTGGTTCCAAGCTCCTTTACAACTTAGATTAAATATTTTTTCAGTCCTACTTTCTCTTTCAGCCTACCAAATGCCAGCACTTTCAATAAACTTCATTATATCAAAAAGAAAAAATGGGGGTTATTTTTATAGGAATGACCCATATATTTTCCTAACTAACGGTTTTATTTTTCTTAAGGGATATGATGCAGGAATTAAGTAACTCATGATTCTGGAAAAAAAGAAAAAAAATCCAGATTAAAGATGATAATTTTAAACTTGCCCAAGAAAACCATTATACTTAAGCCTGATATACTGTTTTAACTAAAATTCAAATAAACTATTTAGTTAAGCAGAACATCTCAATGACATTCAAGACCTTACAGCAAAGTAAATCTTACTTCTCTGTCCTCTGATCCTGGACAAATAATAATGAAAAAGGCAGCATAAGTGGATACAAACATAATAATTTAGCAAGGACTTTTGAAGGTCTGATTTGGGTTTACATGACTCTTCCTGCAACCAGAGCTATGGAAACTCCAATCAATCTATCTAGTAACTTATGAAAATTATTGTCATAAACATTTGTCATTAAGACAGTCTGTGACATGTCCAGAACGCCAAAGAGGTCACACTGTTTGCATAATGTCTTTTTTCAATCATCCATTTCTCTGAAATTTTCTTTTCCTTAGCATAAACAAAGCTAAATTCAACACTGCCCATCAAATATAGTTGAAACAAATAGGATTGATGCCCTAGAGAACAGCAGCGCTCTGGAAGATGATGCTTTTGGAAAACAAACCCCACGATTCAGAAACATCATCTTTTCACCCAGACACAAGCAGCACTCTACTGGGTAGGCAAGGAAAAATAAATTTAATCTGCCAGTCTGCCTTCTGATGCAAATCATCTCATACTGTAAGATTAGGGGAGCATAGCTGCTGAGCATGGCTTTGAACAGTGACTCTTCTATCAGGCATCAATTGGCCCACATGAAATTCTCCATCGCAGTATTTATTCTTCTGTTCTGGCAAATGTTTGACATAGTTCAGCTGCCCAGCTGAGTGATTATATCATAGGCTTTCCTGCTGTAACCTGTGGTATGGAATATCCGCTCTTGACGTAGTTCAACTCTGAAGTTGCTAGATGAGAACATAAATTTTTCCAGTCAGTTTTCCCCTGAAAACTGTGTTGTGAAAGACAGACCTTCTCTACTCCCTCTTCAAGTTCACCATGGAGGAAGTCACACAGATGAGCGTTTTTGTGGCAGAAAATGCCACAAGTACCAAGTATCAGCAGTGGGAATCATTGCGATACATCATACCCAGAGAGAGCAAAACCTAATCTTTTGCATACAAGTTACATGATTTCAATCAACTGCTGGAGTTCACTTGATACTGAAGGATACCTGAGAACACGGTAAGACCCTATACTTGATAGTTTAAGTTTAAGTTGTGGGGTTTCTTTTCAAGAAAAGTAAATAAAATATTTCACAGAGATCAGAGACGATTAAGGTTAGCTCTTACAGAAACAGCCTTCCATCTCCCAGGTGCTAAGTATTTCAAAGGCTTAAGTCCTCCCATGTGTGAAATCAAGAGGAATACCTGATTTCTACTATAGAGAAGCCTCCCCCCCCTTTTTAATGCATTTCTGTTCTTTATGTAACATGTCCATCATGAACTTCTTGGCCCTCATTCTTGTTTCCTCTGGCTCAGGCCAGACCTGGAGATGTCTGGAATGTGACAAGGCAGTATTAGCCTGCCAACTATATTCTGTTAGCAAATTTATTTTCTTCTCCTAGACTGATGATAAAAATGTCATGGTGTGATGCTTTAGCAGGCCCAAGAGCTGCCCACCTACAGCTGCAGGGCTTGAAGAGAGCTCAGAGCCAAGAACGCCATAAGGAGAGCAGACAGCAACTCTACCAACTTTGCTCCTTCTGCATTGCTTATTCTCCTGCTAAATGATGCAATGTGACCCCCTCAGGGATTCCAAGTCTGATCATGTTTTTCTCACTATTTTTTCTTTCCTACTTCCTCCTTCTCCTTGACTAAAGCAGCCCAAACTGCTGAATTTTTCATGAAAGAGATAATATCATTGTACATAAGATAATGGCATTCAAATACATCCATCTGCTTGTTAGCTCTGACTACATCGATTGTGTTTCTTCTGAAAGAATATTTACCAAAAGGGGGGGGGGGGGAGGAAAAAAAGTTATCTTTTGTGTTATAAAATATGCACATTTTCATAACTGAAATACAGAATCCCTTTTACATACTTCAGATAAGAGAATAAAATGAACTGAGAAATTAAGTAAAGCACCCTTGAGGTCTTGCCAGGACAAAAGTATTTCTTCCTTCCAATATTTCATTAAAATACCTAGACAGGTTTTACACTAAAACACTGTCAGTTGTGTTTTTTTTTTCTTTCAGTAAACAATATCTTGTTTCAGAGATGAAATACTGCATGCCAATGACTGGGCTCTTTACTAGCCTGAAAGTTTTCAAATGTGGTCTAGAGAATTCCTCCTTAGGCATCCAGTCTATATTACTTTCCCATAAAACCTGCCCAACCTAAAGTAATTCAATTTATCATTTTATTCCTTTTTGGCTATTACAACAACACACCATAAGACCACAAAATATGTGATATCCAATTATGGAAAATCTGATGAAAAATTACTCTCAAAAGTAGGGCAAGTGAATACATTTACTGAATTTCAGAGGCTCTAGATAAAAAGGATAGCAAGATAAGAACAGTGTATCAATTTTTCACACACCAAACTGCTTTCACTTCATTTCCTATAGCTAGTGTACAACAATCCCTGGTTTTGAAGTTTCATTTCAGCAAAAAATATATTCTAATGGGCTTGTTTACATTTATTTCAGACACATTCTAAAATGTGAGATGTGCTTTGTGCTCTTCCTTTGACCTGTTTAACACAGTAACTGCTCACGAGAGCCTGCCATCTTTGGTTGTTATTTTATTAACTCTTGTTTAAAGAACAACTACAGAACCAAACGCTGAGCTTCTCAGATAATTTTGAGCATATTTCCATGCTTAGTGCTGAAATGGCAAACACAGCAATTAAATGTAAATGACAGCAGTTGATCTGATTATTTCCTTCCCTCCAATCTCCTTTTTATTATAAGCTTGCATATTAATGAAGAAGGACGGAACAACAACCCTGAACATTTATTCCTTTGTGTGCTGGGGAGGAGGCCTGAGCACAAATGTACCTCTTGCAGTGATCCCTGAAACGGGGGAAACGAGAAGAAATCCTGACCTTTCACATCACAAAGCCTCCAGCCCACTCCCCTGTGTGCTTGGCTCTGGGATCCCTGAAGTCGCTGCCAGCAGCTCTCCATTCCCTAGGAATCAATGCCTCCTCAGAGAGGTGCAGAAAGAAAAATGTGTTTTCCTGAAGCCAGGCTTAATCACTTCCAGTGGTTCCAGATCAGAAGCCGAGCTCGTGCCTTCTCTGCTCGGCTGCTGCAGAGCTTGTTTAGCACCACATGGGGGTTTCTTCTCTTTCAGCCCAATTCTCTCTCAACCAGTTTCCACTCCATTAGCAGTGCCTGAAACCTTGAGCTGATGCAATTCCGTGGCTAGGACAGAGAGTAGCATCACCAGTAACTAGTGCTGTCTGTAACATTACTCTCTCTGGTGGTTTCCTAAAGCAGGACTTCCTCATCCGTTACACATGGAGAGAATGAATTGCTCCTCAGCTATGATTTGGTGTCTTTCAAAACTGAATTTAGCACAAGCACGTATAAAAATACTGCGATTTAATCACAGATGTTCAACAAGGACAAAATTAGTCACAAGTTTTCAGTGTTTCAGCTCCATTGACCAACGTGTCTCACTTTACACTGTAGTAGTCTGTATTAATAGCTGATGCTAAGTTTCCCAAATGATGGCATCCGTGTAGCAACCAGGGAGCGATTTTTTCTGGACAAATGCCTCTCCTTTTCTCTGACTTCTGATCTGCTGCCTGTTGCAAGTTTACTATGCAACATATACTGTGGGAGCTTTATGTCCTAAATACAGAGGACATGTCCAGTCCAGTAAAATAATGCTTTCATAATGATTGCTTCAATACTGTTTGTGCAATCTCTTTGCAAAATCTTGTTATTTGTGATTCTTATCCTACAACTTGATATGCATAATAGCTTGAAGGTGCCGGCGATGGAATTTTTCCAGCTCTTTGATGTGCCAGCAATGACTTGTCCATGTTTCACAGCCACAGACTAATGTGGAAATTACTACAGCAAAATAAACACTAACTCTGGTACTCTGTGGGATACCATGCAGGTGTCAATTTATGATGCAATCTCACATGCAAAACATGTATTTTTAATTCAGCATGATTTCTTAGATATCTGATAGTCTTTTTAAAAATAAATTAAATACATTACCCACACTAATACCCTGATTCTGAGGCTGTATCTTGCACATACTATTCCAGCTATGGACTAGTGCATAACCTTGCTTTTCTTCTGACTGATGATAAATCTGTGGACTTGAGCCGCCACTGCAAATTTGTTGGTCATGAACTAGAGGTCTTCTATAGTGTGTGCAAGGAAAGCACAACCACCTGTGAAAAAAAGTTCACATATAACCTTCTCCTTCAGTGTTGTGGAGGCCTTCAATCTGCTCAGGTTAAAGAGCTTGCCAGATGTTCAAAATTTAATAAATATTCCTGGCATCATGTCGCTAGTGGCATCATCAATCATTACTACAAAGAACAGTCCAAAGAACAGTCTGTGCCAAAATATACCTTTGCTTGACTCCTTTTGCTATTACAAATGGATCCAACAGAGTGCCAGCCACAGCCTCTCTCCAGCTCACCATTGTGCAGATGACGGATAATTTCACAAACTTTTCTGGACATCCAGGAGTTCGGAAATATTGCCAACAGTTTTCACAGAGCTAGAAGTCTAATAGCATCAAAAGCAGTGGTAAGGTCAATGAAGACTTGTTACATGAGCGTGGTTTTTCTTCAGTATATTTTTAATTGAAAAGCTGAGGAGAAAACAGCTAATATTATCTCCTAGCACCCTCTAGATAATGGTCATCACCTGAGTATTTGTAACACTCTGTTAATATTCAGTTAGAATTTTGTCCTTTTCCTGAAATTAGAATTTCTATAGAAAAATCTTAATTTGTATACCAGACTACTGGGAGATTAAGCTGTATTTTAAATACATAGCCTAAGGGCACATATTTAGGCACGTGAAAAATGGTGATAGGCATCTATTCCCAGAAGAATTGGAGTTCTCAAATTCTTATAAATCCTTTAGAAAATTCCAGTTTTAAATATTATTTCTTTATGCTCCTTCCTAAAATGATTCAAAGTCAATTTTTCTGTGATATAACAGGCCTGAACTCAACTGCAAAAAGTTAGAAGAGAGCAGCTGAGTGAGGCCTTGAGGCCTTGCTGGGGTACTCTGTGGGTTTTTTTCAGATAGCTTAGGGTACTTCGTTTTCCAGAGTACATGGAGTGACTATTAACATAGGCTTGTGGTAGTTGATGTCTTAATTCCCTATACTTTTTCCTCCTCAATTTGATAATCTGCCTCCTATTGAGATCATTACATGGACTATTTTTAGCTTCTTAAGAACTCTTGCCCCTACTTTCGATGCAAGTACATAACTGAAACACAATCAACAAGAATTATGTTTAACAAATAAAAAAAAGAGAAAGGAAATTGCCTTATACCACTTCATTACAAAGAATATCCAACAGAAGTATCAGTTTAGTGGAAGCAGAGGTGAAAAGAGCACTTTAACCACTTCAGAATTTGGCGCATCTCTTCAGCTATTGTCTATTCTCAGCTTCAGCCAATAGCTGTTTAAATAGGAGCAAAAAAAGCCCCTGAATTACTTATGTGCTTGACTGCTTTTGCCTAACATTGCATTAGCAAGTACCCACTAAAGTAAAAAAGCTAACATTGAAGTTACCCTTTTACCTACTGTGCAAGCACAGAAGTGCCGCACCTTATCTACAGGTAACAGTTTTCCCAAAAGTGCAGAGTTATACATAGTTTTATATCCTGCTGCCAAATTAATATCTCAAAAGTCTTTAAAAATCTAAACTGGGAAGTATTGGGCCATCCTGCCCCTTTTCAAGGTCTTAGACTGGGCATTAGCCACATCTCCAGGGATGATGGAGTCCCATGAGAAAAATCAGTGTATAGGAGTCACTGCTTTAGATTTATTTGGGAGTGCTGAAAAATCACCTGTAGACCTAAACCCTTACCAAGATCAAGAAAATATTCAAATCTCTAAGTTATTTAGATGCATTCAAAGTACATAAAGGCAAGGTGTGTAATAAAGAAAGAGATCAGTACTTTTTTTTGCAATGGAGGGGGGACACGCACATCTGAAGATAGTTGTTTCCTGATAGTGATGCGTTTTCCCTTTAACAAAGTTATGTTAGATAATTTTAATTTGCCCATGTGTCCATTCAGTACAAAGTAGAATTCATATTTGGTCATTACTGATTGTAGGGACAAATCAGTGTACGAAGATAAAAACTTTCCAAAAGCTCTGTTAACCCAATTGGTACTGGTGTGCCTGTTTCAGCTGCAGGATATTCTATTGACAGGATTTGGCTTTCTTGGATGCCAGCTGGCCTGTTAACATCTCCTTTGAGTAAGAGACAACTTGTTGATTGAGGCTTAAATAGTGTTTGTAAGATTTTTGGCATGGGCAGCAAGGCTCTGGAGACAGAAGGATGTTACGTACCTTTGTATGTACAGGGCCAGCAGAAGCACAGAACAAGGTTCATCTTTCTCACTGCTTTAGTCAGTATGAAAAAAAGGGTTGTCAGCCCTTTGACAACATTTAGGTTGTATTGTACCCCATGGGATACAAATATTTGGCAAGTCCTATTTTTGCAAATGCAGGCCCCACTTGCAGCTGCCACTCATGCAGACCAGATAGCCTATCCCTAGCATCTTCTGCTGTGCATGCACTTGGACCCACAAACTTCAGGGGCAGAAGGACCCACTGACTGCCTAGCGTAACCTCTTCTACAACTTTAGTTGATGGTTTTGCACAAAAAAAAAATTATCAGACTGTGTAGTTTTGGGCTTAGCTAAAGCATCACTTTCAGTAAGCCATTCAGTACTGAACTAGGGATTCAAAAGGGTGGAGAATGCTTCACATCCCTTGGGTAATCTATTGCAGTATTATTTTCAGAGTTAAACTAAAGATCAGTCTGGCCCACATGAAGCTACAGATTTCAAGAGAGCAATTTTAGCCACTTGTAACTTGAGTTGATATATCTTCCCATGTTTGCCCAGAAAAACCTCAGACAGTTGCACAAGATAGATATTGGGCTTCTGTACACTAATCTGATCTTTGAAAGTCCACAGGTCCAGATATCATGTTGACTCAGAAACAGAGACCCTCTAAAATGATACTTCTATTGGATATTCTTTGTAATGAAACTACATAATGTAATTTCTTTTCTCTTATTGTATTTCTTAAACATCATTACTGCTGAGCATTGACTTTGTTATAAGCTTACACCAAAAGTAAGGGCGAGATTTCTTAGGAAGCTAAAAACGTTTCCTCTTTTAGTTTTTAATTAAAAATTAGACATACTTTGAGGAAATGTAAATGAGAGCTTTGGGATCCTTCAGCACACAACGGGCAGGGAGCTGAATTAGCACTGTAAGTGGGACAGACCCATTGCTTAAGACACACAGACTCGTTGGAACATAGCACTGAAGAACATAATGCACGAAGCAATCTCACCCTTACATGGGAATGGACCGGGGCCAAAATTACAAAACTTGCCTATCTAACATTAGAAACTTATATCCATTTTTACATAAGCGACCTAATTATAAAAGATATTATAAAGTAGGTGACTGAAAAAACAGCCTCTTGAAAAATCAAGCATGAATTCATTGCAATAGTTCTACCCTTGTTTTCTCTTTACTCTCCATGATCGCCATTCAAGCACTGAAGTAATTACCCTAAAACTTACTCCACAGGGTAAGCTACAGCAGCAAATCCCAAACTTTTTGCCTGGTGGGTAAAACTAAATGTTACACTTGCCATGTGGCTGTCAGAGAGGAAAGAATTCAGGGAGGAGAAGGGAGAGAAAATAGGAAGGACATGGGGCAATATTAGCAAGACTTCTTTTAAAAGCTAAGTTCATAAGAGCTAACCACTACTTTAAGGAAAGCTAGTACTTTGCCTCATAAGAGAACTTTGGTGAACTAGACTGTATAAAATTATAGAGGTTATTATGTTTGTAGCCTCCTTGCTGTGCATTCTTCCACAGCAGTGCTGACACCCACTGTGCATGGCCAAATAACATTAATTAAAAATGCTGCACAGTGACCAAGTTTGGTTTCAGATGAAAATACCTCAGAACTGGTTGGCTATTAACAACTCGGCATCTCCAGTGGCCCCAATCTCGACATCTCTCCAGGCTGCTGAAAATATAATGTAACCAGAAAAAAACATTTTTTAACTCCAAGGTGCACCTGAAACCTAGATAGAATCACCAGCCTCTAAAGGCTAAGAATGATATGACCCAGGCCCAGTGTTTAGAGGAATAAAGGGCCCAGGGCCATAATTTCTCTGCACTAGCCCCCAAACTACAGTGCTTATGCCCATCTGCATTACATGTAAAGCACATGCTACAGGCCTGCATTTGCCATGAGAGCCCTGAAATCCCAAGCCATTTTGCAGGATATTAAAATTCTGTAAGACAACAAACATAGGAGGTACCAATGCCAGGTCAGAAAAGAACTGTTTTATGGGCAACTGTATATTAGTTTTAGGACAGGGCTACTGGCAGCTACTGCCCTAAATTACGTCTGGGAGACACATCAAGTGAGACAAGTGGAATGGACAATAAATGCCAACTGCTGCAGGCAAGGTTTATGGGGTCAACCATGGTTTAACATTTGGGCAAATGTCTTAGACATGCTAATTTTCTACTTCTCCCTCTGACTGAAATGACCAATTAGCTGTAACCAACTCAGCTCAAATTTAAAATACCAGCTATGAAATCCTTATAGAGCCCTGTTTGTGATCAGTTCTGCAGGTAATCATGTTCACAAAAACACCAGGTAACACTGAGTAACAAGTAAATACTAGGAAATTGCAAAGTGCTCACAGACATTCTGTCAAGTAAATTAATTGCTCAGTTCTACTTTATTAGGAGACCTTTATGCTTGTGGGCAAGCTTGCCTTGCTAAAATCCTTTGATCACTCTTAATACTGGAAGTCCTCTTTTCTGAGAATAACTTAATACTGTTGTATTCATGCAGCCTAATCTGAGTAGGTGCTAAGTGCTTTGCCAGCAGAGTTGTTGCAGAGGGTGGAGGAGAGATCATTCTGCTTATTCAATTTTATTCCATTCAATAGGCTGGACTTCTTTGTTTATATGATAAATTTCTTAGCTGTCATTTTTTTTCCTCTCTCAGTTTTATATATTATACTATGTTCTGTCATTTTGTTTTTCTGTTTCTCTTCATCAAAAATTGAAGGTGTTTCAAAAAAGCTGATCTTAAATCTTTTCTGCTTCAAAATTAGCTGTTGCCTAAGCAATCACACATGTAGGTCAAAGTTTAAAGACTGATCCTACATCCAGAGAATACGATACCAAAAGTCCATTTGAGACCAAGGAGAAAGAAATGCAGATCCAAGACTGTAACTTAACTTTTTAAACTTAGCCACTGCAACAGAAATTGTAAACAAACTAGCATATACATCAAATTAAAAAATAAAAAATAAAATAAAATATGAAATAAAATGAAATAAAATGAAATAAAATAAAATAAAAAAAAAAAAGAAAAAGGTAAGGCCGATCCTATTCAAAGTCTTCAAGTGAAATCCTGGACCCTGTAAAATCAATTTAAACAAAGCCAAGATTTCACCAAGTGACCTCTCTCTTACCAATTCCAATCTCTATAGTTTCAAAATGAATTGGGAAGATACTTTAAGAAAAACAACAGACGGAGCAAAACAGGGAAGGAAACCAAACCTTTCCTTCATCCAGAATGCTAACAAAAGCTTGTAATCAGGAAAATTCAAGGGTCAGTTCTACAGCTTTGCTTTAATTGTGCTCCTCTTCAGATAAGTATCTCTTATGGGTGTAAATTGCCTTGCACTCCCTGCATGTATAATGTCCAAGGGAGTACAGGGAAGGGCTTGCAGTCTTAATGAAGGAAGAAAATATGTAGAAGTTAATTTTTATCCACATTATAAACTTTCTCTGTGCCTTTAATGAATTAGGATATACAAGCAGAAAATGAAGTAGCAATTAAAGAATCAGTGTGACTATTTTATCCAGAACTGAGACAACCCATATATACCAAACAGGAAGGTTCCACCTTTGTTCAGATAAAATCTGACAAATTCTTTGTTATGCTCAGAAATATGATCAAATGAACTACAACTGCCATATGTGGGTGGCAAAGAGGGGCAGTCTCTAACTAAGGGGATTGCTGAGTTTTTATAAACGATGTGAGCATTTTAAGTGCTTCTTTCTCAGGCGTCACAGTGACATTTCTCACTTTTTTAAATTTTATCTCACCAGATTTGCTATTTTCCCTTCCTTATACCAGCCCTAATCAATGCTGCAGGTCAGGTTGAAAGAATGGACAGCCCTAGACCCACATACATTTAAACCACTTTGATGCAAATATTGATCCAAAGAGCACAGACCTGTGGAGGTGCTAGTTTTTTTAATGGACAAGCTTCACCCTCCCTCTCTTGCAGGTTTGCACTTCATGAGATAAAATAGAAATGTCTGCCCAAGAGCAGGAACAAATACATGAATTAACAGATCCAAAGATAGACCAGCCTCAATGATAAATTCTGTTAAATCCAGAAAGCAAGATGCCATCTGCATGGAGTGCGGGTGCACTTCACGTCCTTGCTTTCTTCAGCGTTTCCATTTCTTCATTCACACCTTCTAGTAAGGGTACTTTGGCAGACAGCATACACAGTGGTGGGAGAGAAGTAGTGCTTCATGTCAGCATGAACAGTGCTGCTGACACAAAGTCCACCACGGCCTGATGCTTAATTCCCATGTACACAAGCCTATCAAAGCATTTTATTAGAAAGCCACTGTCCACAGCTTATATTTAGAAACAGAGAGTGAGTCCAAGCTGCAATCCAAAGACGAGATCAAGGGAAGGAAAGAATTCTAAGGACCGCTTTGAAATTCAACACTAAAAAGATCTGACATTCTTCTATCTGTAGGCATTTTTAGGCTGGACTGAAAATAAAAAGAAAACCTGTTTGTACAGAGAAAGCTTGCCTGGCCCTGTGCCAGGACAGGAAGTCTATCAAAGCTGGGCAGTGTTTGAAAGCAACAGAATACTAGAACCAAAAAAAAAAAGAAAAGGGGGGTGTAGAGGTGAGAGAAACTAGAATGAAAAAACTTACTTCTACATTGACTTTTTTGCTGGTTTTCAGATGGCGGCACAGGGTTGTTGGCAGCTACACCACTCCCTGTTTATTCAGCTCAACTTCTCCATGTGCCTGACTTCAGGTGACTGTTGCACAACCAGGGCAACACTCCATATGAGGAGAAAGTGGACACAAGTCTCTATATCCAAACATTAGGATAAAATAATCCACTTCTAAGCAAAACTACCTGATCGCCATGGGATAAATCAGGTTGGATGTTCCACAGCATATGTAAAGTAGTGTCCCTGTGGGCTTATCAGGGACTTAAAGTCCAAAAGTTAGCTTCAATGGGTCAGAGGATGATTTGATTTGTGGTGGAGAGCCGTTCACTCGACACATTTGCAATGGTCATAGGCACACAATTATAGCAACACAGGGAACGTTGTCTTCCAGCCTTTGACCTTGGAAGAACATTAATTCTTAACAGACATAATCTGGTTTTTTAACTTCTTTCTTTCTTTCTTTCTTTCTTTCTTTCTTTCTTTCTTTCCTTTCTTTCTTTCTTTCTTTCTTTCTTTCTTTCTTTCTTTCTTTCTTTCTTTCTTTCTTTCTTTCTTTCTTTCTTTCTTTCTTTCTTTCTTTCTTTCTTTCTTTCTTTCTTTCTTTCTTTCTCTCTTTCTTTCTCTCTTTCTTTCTCTCTTTCTTTCTCTCTTTCTTTCTCTCTTTCTTTCTCTCTTTCTTTCTTTCTTTCTTTCTTTCTTTCTTTCTTTCTTTCTTTCTTTCTTTCTTTCTTTCTTTCTTTCTTTCTTTCTTTCTTTCTTTCTTTCTTTCTTTCTTTCTTTCTTTCTTTTCTTCTTAATTTCTGGGTGTAATACATTCAGGTACAAACGGTGCTGTCATCTTGAGCTACAAGTTAGAAAGTTATTACTTTTAATATGCCACTACCTTAGGCCTCTACTGTTATGTAAAAGAAAAATAACCTTGTGTGACAGTTTAACATTGATCGATGTGCCTGCCAAATGCAAAGAGATAAATAAGCAGGTGATGAATAAACAGCACTTCAAGTAAAGACATTACGCTGCATGCATAAAACGACGCCAGGCACCTAGGAGCTGTGGGTGGCCGAAGGTTAGCCATTTCATGCCCACTCAGTAAAGCAGACTTAATCGCTTCCAATATTTTCTGTTAAAAAGCACGCTTAATGAGCCAATTTCACAAGCCCAGAGAAACTGATTATTATCTCCGAGTTCCAACTGAGTTGGTTGTTTTCCAAGAGCCAGTTTTTCCTTGACGGGATAAAAACCTTTTTAAAAAAAAAAAAAAAAAAAAAAAAAAAAAAAAAGAAAATGGAGTGAAAGAAATGAGAGGAATAAAAAAGGCGAGTGGGGAGGGCGCGGGTGGCACTAGATGGCAGCGTTGCTCTGCGGGCCGGAGCTGCGGCAACGCTGCGGGAGAACCTGCCCTGCCGGCCGGGCAGAAACCGATGCCCAGGGGCTGGGGGGTTCCCCCCGAGGGCTGGAGGCCCCCCACCATGCTCCCTGCCTCCTGCACAGGCTTCTTGCAGAGCACGAGTACCTGGGGACAGTCGGCGTCGCTGCCCGTTTGTTGGGCGAGCGGGTGTGCAGCTCCCAAAATCTGAAACTGGCTTAGCCCTCCCTTTCCTTCCCCGTTCCAGAGGCAAAGGAGGGCCAGTTAATCCATCCCAGACTAACACACTCCTTGGTCCTCTTGTAAAAGCCAGCGAGTTACTTTGGAGCAGCAGGGATTTCACTATAACACAAACTTTAAGTCCTGCAGGGATCTATCTGTTTTGTCACTGGATGGGAACAATCCTCATTTCCAAGGGTGCTCCTGCTTTTAAGGGAAGAAACCAAGCCAAATTTGGTCCACCCATGCAATGGGGAAGGGACCCTGCATGAGGGCACCCAGGTGCCTTGCAGGGGGGACATGAACATGCTGCAGCTGCAGAGCAACACCATGAAAGCCACACACATGCACATGCAAAAATCCCAACCCCAAGCAAAACATAAAAAACCACCCCCCAAACCAGGATTATTGTCACCAGCAGCAGTTAGTCAATCACCAAAGAAACCCCAGCAACTAGACCTCGGCATATAATTAACTCATCTATTAAAAAAAAAAAAAAATCAAATTGAAGTGAACCGTTGTTGGGATCTAAATCAGAAGCCAACTTAATTATTTTTATGAATATTCATAGGAAACTTGTACGATTTCCAAACTAGGCCTTCAATTACTAATCAGTTAACTAAATAACTGGTATGACTACTTCTTCTCAGGAAAAACTGATGTTGAAATTAGGCAGACAAGCACATAGAAATATTTTAGAAATTAGAAGACATTGTTAGAAGCTGAATGGTGGCAATCCACCATTTAGATTGTGGATGCAAAGAAAGGGAGAGCAGAGCATGTTGAAGGACACAATGCTCCCAGGTCCAGATACCTTGCCGACCAGACAGAACCTGCCACATGGGCAGAAGCACAGGCTGTTGTGCTGGAAGAGGCTTTGTGTCCCTCCCGGCCAGCAGCCTGGCTAACAGAGCAGACAGTGGTGAGGTGTGGGAACAGCTCTTCCCATGCACTCACCCTTCTCAGAATATGCTCCTCAATTATGTAGTTATTACTCAGGGGCAATTAATCTTGTCTGGTCTCATGAGTTATCCCTGGGCTAAAAAACAACTGAGAAACTCTGTAACTACATTTTACTTCTGCTCACTTGACACATTCTGATCAGGAATACAACAAATATTTAGGAAACAGGGGTGCAATTAGACACAAGTCACCATGTTTTCCAGAAAAGTAAATCCTTGAAATGTTGCTATCGTGGAGCTAAAGGGGGAAGCAGTGAGTGTTCAGGCAGCCTCTACTACTCCTGCACAACGTGGGCCAATCACACAAAATTCAAAAACACATTACCAATTCCTGCACAAGGCTCACTGCATAAAGACAACTTTGCATTCACTCCCTCATTTAGCATTAAGGGTTAGAGAAATTTCAAGCAGTGGAAATGCTTTAAAGCATTACTCAGAAAATCAAAATTATGCAAGACCATATTGTGGATTTCCTAAATGTATAGAACTGGATGCTCTCACTGATGAAGCACCAGATCTAACCAGGGAACAGAGACGTGTTCCTCACTTTACTTCAGTTAGGTGCTGACTTACAAACTACTGTGTCCCAGATGCACTTTATTCCTCCATAAATCCTAGCCCATGTGCATGAAGACACCTTGTTCGTTGTCTTCTAAACTCCCTGCTTTTACAGAGAAGCATCTGCAACACAGATTACAGACTGACATGGTTGTTGGATGTTAAGGTTTCATCAGAAACTCAGTTCTATTGTGGACTTTTTTAATCTCCTTCCTTACTCAAAAGCAACCTTAAAGTTCAATGCACAATTCTTCATTCTCCTTATGACTTCCACAGAGACTAAATAAGTCAAGATACTTCTGTTAATATAATACATGGCAGATTTATTCATTTGGGCCTAAATCCTCAGATGTTATTTAGATATCTGATATCTACTCAAATCTATTATTCCATTGGTAGTGAAGTGCCTAAACACCTATGAGGACTGGGGCCTTAGTAAGAAGGAATATTCTGCTAAAGAGAATATTCAGAGAGAGTATTTTTGTGGTCTACGTTAGTCCTATGAATTTAAGAGGTCTCCCAAGTATTTTGGCAATTTAAATCAGATTGTGATTGGTTTCTGACCCAACCAAGAGATAGATTTGATTAAATAAGACTGGTAAAACTCACTTTAGGACAAAGGTTGATTTGATAATCATAATTGCATTTCTACTATATCTATTTTCTTAAGTGTTAGTAGATTTATTAGACTTTTCCTGTATAACCTATGGCTGATTTGCAGCTTCCTTGGTAATTTCTTAGTAGGCAGCAGCAATTTCTTATATCTTCAGTAATGTCTTGAATGTACATTTTTTATATTAATGATCTCACCAGGAGAAAAGTGTACCGTGAATGCATGATGGCCATATGGAAAAGACAATGAAGTTTAGTAATTAAAACTGAAAAGGGAAAGAACTATGCAGTAATTAGAACACTGATTAATCAGCTGATAATTTTATCTTGATTAATGCTGCTGATTTTCCTCTTCTTATTGACCTAGGAAAGGTAGGTTTAGACCAATTAAATATAAATTATTCCCTTTTTTCACATTCCAGGCAGATTTCAGTGTTCTAAGTCATACTATGTTTAAGATGTAGCACTGAATTGCTCTTACTAAATTGGGCAGCTCAACAAAAGGTAAAATAAGGTTTATGTTCCAAACATGCTGATGCTTTTATCTAAGGCAGAATTGGACAGAATCGGTTATTTCACTATTATCTGGGGAATATTAAAATTAGATTAAATTGCACCGGAAAAAAAAAAAAAAAAAAAAGGGAGACTTTGCCTGTTTTAAAGCCATAACAGTAAGAAAACTAAAAGGATTCATTCGTTTTATTGGGCCCAAGATATGGATGCATAATGTAGTCTTGAAACTTAAAGAAAAGGCTCTATATTAATGCTCTGATTTCCCTTCATGTGCAGAACTTTATTATTCATGGGGGAAAAATGTTGCCAGTACCAATCTCACTCCTGTGTCTGTTCACAGATCATAAACAACAACACCTATTCTTGCTTTCCTATGCACAGTTAAGAGATTAAAGCTACTTATTTTAAGTCCTGCAACAGTGGAAGGAATTTTGCATATATTCTCATTCCATTGCATTCATGTGTGAATGCAGGTATTTCTTGGTGGAAGCCACCAACGCTTTCCAATCACAGAAGCCACCCTTTTGCAACTGCAAAATACAGATGTTAAAGATAGCACCTGTTCTCAGAGATAAATATCTGGCAAGTACAGAAAAGCTCACAAACAAAATGAAGGTATCTTAGCTTTGGAAATTCAGACGGAATACGCTGCTTGCTAGCTGTGTGCTTTAACTTGCTGTGGTAGGAAAACACTGCAATCCATGGAAAACAAAACCCTGGCTGCTCCTTTATGGATTGCCTTCAACCCTAGTGTGCTGTGCAATTCTGCACATGCCAGCTTCTTCAGTTCTGTATACTGAAGTAGACCTGAAGATTAATAAAAGTGTGGAAAGGTAAATCTACAAACCCATGCCTCTAGTACATGGCTTCTTGCCTGCTTTCTCCTTGCTGGATTTTCAGGTGGGAGAGCAAAAACACACCTGTGCATGATGCCAAAAACGCTGCTGTTTAGGCAACATTTTAGAGAGCAAGGGGAATTCCACAGACCCCAAGTTAAGGATTTAAGCTGATGAAAAACTCCCTCCTCTGTATCCACCACTTGCACTACTCATTTCTGTTCTGTCCTTACCATATAACAAAAGAGCAAGTAGACTTATTTATTGCAAATGTATTATCCAATTGATTAATACTTCATTACTTTTTCTGCCCTCTGCCTAAAGCAAACCTTTTTCACTGTTTGTGTGACACAAATCTAATTCTGCAAGTCAGTTTTCAAGTGTATGTGACCACTCATAAAAATCATGTGGCACTGTTTTCTCTCCTGGATGGAATTACTCACAAGGCATAATGAATTATTAAAAAAAAATGACCACACACTAGAAAATGTTTTGTTTGAATGTAAATAGCCTGTTAAGAAACACATACAGATATGCATTATCTTCCTGAAGCAGAAGTAGCCAAACAAAGAATATGAAAAAAACAAAACAGAACTGGAGAGTTTTCACTTTATTACATCAACTCTGCTCATCAATGTCTTTTACCATTTGGACAGAAATGGCGCTTTTTGTTATCTGGCAAGGGAATAAATCAATGATCCCCTAGTTTGGATCAAATCAAGTGAGGGAAAATGGATGGATCAACCATGGGATAGCAAATATTTCATCACTGCATCACCAATCCAACGGCAAAGTAAGCCGATGGTACCAAAAAAAACCCCACATTGTAACTGGTTGCCTTTAGGTTATCAATAATCCAAGTCCCACTATTTTGCAACTTTTTAGGTAAGTTCCTAAGGCTAAGCAGGCCACAAGATTGCCTCACTCAGTAGGTCAGTTATACCAATAGATAAACCATGCATCAAGAGAAATCTTACTCTGCAACTATATGTATTTGCTCTGCGGCTAAACAAAAAACTTTCAGTTTCCCTTTTCAGAGATCTAAATGTTATAGTCACAAAATTAAGAAATTAAGGATTGATAGACATAAGCCCGGTATGAATTTCCATAGCTAAACAAATGCCAGAAAAATAAATATCCCATTAATTCCATTTCCCAGATGTCACACTACATCCTAGCTATGCTTTGATAGTCTTGCTCTGGTTACAAGCTCTTTGGGGGAAAGGAATGTGCAATACCAAACACAGCTTGTACTGATTTACAAAGAGACAGTGGTTAATGTTCTCCAATCAAGGTGCCTAAAGTACAAATCAAAAAGTTGTATGCAAAATTTTGAATTTTACACTTGTGGTGTCACATAGAAGTACTAATCATCCACCAATTTTGGGGCATCTCAAAGTTCAGCATTTTTAAAATAAGGCCACTCCATCTAAGTATGGATTTTCCAACTAAATTTTAGGCATTGCAATTTGAAACAGAGCTGGAGTATGTTTAATTAGCTGAAAGCTAATTAACAGGGAACATGATGTTTTTCCAAACAAAAGAAAGCCAAGAATCTGAGAAATGGTAACAAATAACTAGAATAGAATAAAATAATTTTCAACTACAGCCATGCAGCTATTGCCCAATGACAATTTTGCTGAAAAAAACTATTAGATCAAGATATGCAAAACATTAATTCAGCTAAAAGTAAGGGAGAATACATATGAGAAGCAAACCTCACATCCCCATTCCTTATAATCCCATTTGTCCATTAACCCTACAATAGAGTAGAAGAAACAGTAAGATAACCCCTTCACATATTCTTACTTGTCAGTAATCTTTCATATATGACTGAGAGCAGAATATAATTACATATCAGTAAGTATAACTAGTATACTAGTTATTAAGTACAACTGCATACTAGTAATGTGACACGGTCCTAAAAATCCATGTGGAAAATGGAAAAAATACAGTGCACAGACAGACTATGTCTAACAGTCTGACAAAATGCATAGCATTGGCCACAGTGAACTATTCATTTCATATCAATTTCAAAATATTTTCAAAAAAATTACTAACTACTGTAGAATTTTAATAAAAAATTATATTTGTAAGACTGATTATCAGTGCTGTCTAATAATCCAGCGTAGTATCACCAGCTTCATCTAAGAAAAGCAAGTTTCGGGATCACAAATTGCAAGAAAAAAGAACTGACACATTCCTGTTTAAAACAGCTTTAGATTTTTCAAAACCTAGTTGGCAAAAGGATAAAAAAATACACCAACTTTAAGAAACAAGAGGGATATAAAATACCAGGACTTATGTTAATAATTTAGTTAAATAGTTGAAGACTTATTCGAACTTCTCACACCTCTGTTTTAGAAAAGCCAAGATATTTTATCTAGAGCTTCTACACTGCTCTTGCTTTGGATAACTTTCTGATTTATTCACACCAGTAGCCAGCTCTTAGGTGAAGAAGCTACTCGAATGTTCCAACACTATCCCCATAAATAATTTTTCTGTGTTAATGGCAAGAACTTAAATTGAAGACAAAGTTTTATGAGTATTGCCCTGAACCTGATGGTGAGATCCACTAATACACACAACTTAATGGGGCATTCCACTTCAAATTAACAAGGACCACAATAAAACAAAGGGAATGCTACATGTTGCAATGGATGGAGCACAAAAATCATGGAAGAAAAACTCAAAATGCTAACAAGAAAGACATTTAAAGTTTAGAATGAACGTCAAAAATTTCTCTATTAACAAGACTATACAAAAAGTCAACAATCATTTGATTTACCAAGTTTAGAATACAAACAGAAATACAGCAGCAACCACACTGAAATATAATAGTAAATTATTTTTAAAAATTATTGAACCATATGATCTTAAGGTAGGTGATCTTCAGGAAAAAATTCATTAACAATAAATTGAAAGAAGCTACTCAAGATTAAAAAAAAAAAATCATCTCTGATGCACAAATTAAGATCACAATGTGCCATATATATGACTGAAATTACAAGAGCAAGTTTATGCATTGAGTCAGAACAAAATATTGCTGCAAACCCATGTAAAAGCCAACAACTGGGACCAGGCTCTAGGACTGGCAATCCAGCTGAGCTCTGGAATCTTACCAGACAAGTGACAGAGACTCCTTTGGTTTAGTAAAAAAAATGCTTCAAGGTAATGAAAAGTCTCTGTAACCAGCAAAAAAAACACTGTAGTTAATTTCATGAGGTGAGCGATAAACTAAAGAAAGGAAGAACAACATTGTAAGTCAAACAAACATAACAAATATTCTAAAATAATAGAGTTTTGCCTTGGGGGGAAAGAAACGTACAATACTAGTCGTTTATCACAAATAACAACAATCAGATGCATTCTTTGGCTGTTATTGTACAGAAATTAAAAATCCCTAAGTGCAAACCTTCACAGGGAAGCCAAGTCATGAACAGTTACCCAACTCTTTGTAACGTACCACACAGTTTTTTCATCATTTCATCACTTGTGTAATTCCATACAAAACAATGTTTAGTGTTAGCAGCAGATGATAGAACAAAGGACATTTGAACAAAGAATCACCAGAACAGAGGAATCACTCTAGAAAAATTAAAAGGTGATGATTCAGTCTGAGAGACATTCAGCACTATCAACAAAACAATCTGTGATCTCAACATCTTGTTACAGATTAACGGAGGTATAGACTCACAGATCCCGATCTTGTGCCAAGAATTCAATCTGATAAATGATGGATGTATATGGTAAAAAAAGCACACATGTTAATATAGCAGCTACCAGATCTACCTTCTAATGTTTAAAAGATTACCAGAACCAATGGGATTACAGAGGGTCTCCAAGGCAGTCAACAAACATCATAGTAAGGGACGCTTCAGGTCTGGATGAGAATGACAGAGAGGAGACCTTCAGAGACCTGTAACTACAAAACATGGGCTTCCAAATCACAGTTGAATGATGAACAATAGTAGGAGTTGTCCACCTGTGGTCCACCAATAGCTAATTGGTTACATTTGGATAACCTCCAGTTACTTACATAGTACGAACCTCTAACTTTCAACCAATATTCACTTCCATGTACATAGCAAGTTGCTGCTTTTTCATACAAGAACCAGAGTTCAGATAATTTAGAAAAAACCTTCCTTCTCTCACCCAACAGCTAATGACTTTCCAGTCCCATATCAACTATTGGGCTGGTTTTAGACCTCAAAAATTGTGCTCCTAAATAAGATAACATTACAAAACATTTCTCCTTCAGAAGAAACAAAATATACCTTACATCTCTTAACTAATACATTCGGCATTTACCTCCTAACATTTTTGGTAGTTCACAGATTTCAACAAATTGCACCATTTACACTTTTCCCCTACTGTCCAAAGAGCTTAAGTTCTTCACTCCCAGCATCATTGAAGACTCTTCTAGAGCCCCACCAGAATTTTTTTAAACTCTCTGCTCCTGGCTAACTGAACACACTGGCAATTCTCTACAAAACTCCAACATCTCTTTCCAGCAATGTTTTCCCTCCCGGTCCCAGCAACTCCCAAATTCAACACCCAGCCATACTTGTATTTCTTCTAAAAGACCCATGATTGCCCTTGGTCAAAATTATTCTGTACTTTTCTGCAGCCCCAACAGCACTTTTCTCAGTCAGGATTATTCTCCACATTGTTGTCTGCAGTCAAAGTCACTCAAAAATTCCTACAGTCCCAGCAGCCCTAAAAAACATAACAGCCTCCTTACAATAATGGCTGTGAATCACAGCATCCCTCAGCTGACATAAGTAGTTAAAATAGTTTAAAAAAAAAGTTAAAATAAAACTTTTTAAAAGTTCAAGTGAAAAATGAAAAAAGGTTGAAAAGGACTCCCCTACCGTCTAACAATATTAAAGTCTGCCTCAAATTTACAAACGTACTCAGCAACATCAAACACGCCAGCTTCAAACACACGCGGCAGCTTCAAACCTGGCAGCTTCAAATGCGGCAGCTTCAAACACACGCGGCAGCTTCAAACGCGGCAGCTTCAAACACTTTTGTGGCAGCCATCTTGCACACGCTCAAAAGAGCACAACCTTAGAAACCTTAGGCAGGCACCTTATCCACTAGGCTACACAGAGGCTTTGTTACAAAAAAGAATTATTGGAATTTGCAGACGTTAAATTAGCCCATAGAGGGAGCTCACACCGTCCCATAAATGTACAATAATTGGAACATACTGTAATTTAAAACATTTCTCTATTAAGCTCTCTGTAGAGAGGCTACAGAGGTCAAAGTAGAGCATTCTTTGCTTCACACCAACCTCTGTGTGCCCATAAAATTTCATTCAAATTAGACTCCATTGACCACGTATTTTGTAGCTCCAACAAACAGAAGAAGAGGTGTTTGGCCATGTATTCTCCACAACAAGCACGGCTTCTCATCATGCTCATTTGCACCTGATGTTGGAACAAGAAAGTCTATGTCAGAACGCAACAAGAACAAAGATCTGTCAGTCGGAATTGTCATGGCAATGCCCTCGATCTCCCCACACGTTCCTTCTGTTCAGGCAGCAATGGTAGTGCTCTTTTTATAACTTGACTAGAGCTGCTCTTGCATCTCTCAGGTTTCCATACTACATGCAGTGCTTTCAGAGAGTATTATAATAGTGTGCTTGATATTCAAAGGTTGATGATGGAAAGTGTTAGCCACTGGATGTTCTTTAATGAAGCTACGAGTAAACAATGACCTAAATTCCTCTGGAAATGTGGAACAGAACGACCACTCTGCAGAAGAACACATGCAATAAATGTGAAGGGAAAACGAATTTTCGAATTCCCCATCACAAAAAATACACTGGAAAGGAAGCCATACCTTTAGCAGGGAAGCTTCTGAACACATAAATTGATTTACATCATGCAAACTGAAATGGCATACCACACTTAACCTGTAAAAAGGAGGTTACCTTCTCTCAGCCTGAATGCACGATAGAGCAGAGCAGTGTGCAAGAAAATAAGAAAAAATGTTAGCAAAGAGAGATTTTATTTGACTTATCATAACTTGGGACATTCTAAGCATTGCACAGATTGATCAGAATTTGATATTAAGTTGTATTTTCTATATCATAACAAAGCTTGCAAACAATTCTTATGCTGGCTTTAGAAATGCAAGTGCCTACATCTTTTTGAGATTTGGTGCCTCCCATTTTGTAATGTTATTTTAATTTTGTTAGGGACAATATGATTGTTCTGTGAGCCACAAACTCAAATCATCAAGAACCACAAAGTAAAGAATATTAGTAGGACACATCAGAGCAGGAATGGCCTTTTTGTTAAAGCTTCCTGTAGCATCCATATAACTCTTTCTAGACTATGTTGTTTCAGGACCATTCAGCACGATCATATGCTTCATTTTCAACCCCATGCATCCGACCTACCCCAAAGGCAGAAGTTAACCTTACGCTCTCCAATTAAAACAAAACGATCCTCCAATCTCCATCTCTTTTTCCCCCCAGTATTATATGGTATTGATATACATAAATACATCTTAATTAATATATATTCCAACACCTTCAATGTTCAAATCCAAAATTAAAGATTTATTGTTACACCCTTTCACTCTCTGTAGCCTGTGCTCACCCAGTTGCCTCATAGATTCTTGAGGGCTCTGACCCAGCAACAGGTATTCTTCACATTTAAACAGATTAAACCAGTTGAATGTAGTCAATTAAGCATGTGCTTTAGTGGCTTCTTGGACCAGAGGAAGACTGAACTCCATAAATGAGAGTTGTAAAACAGTAGTGTTTTCTAAAACAGAATAAAATTTAATAAAACTGTAACAAAAATTTGGCCATCCAATCACAACAACTTGTGATGGAGAAAGCTCAGCAGTTAATTCTAACCAGGAAAACACCAAATGCTTCTCACAAACATGGGTATTTATCTACAGAATTGGAAAGTTTTGGGTGCCTGCAAATCTGGGCTGAAAATCCAGAAAGAATAGGACTTCTAATGCAATCCAAAATGCATTTTGTAGATATAAAGTTAGAATTTCCTACTGAATTTTCAGCATTCCTGCCTCCAGTCCTCTTTGAAATTAGAAGGTGCAGAACTAAAAAAAAAATGTTACAAAACCAAAAAAAGGCTTCCCTCCCGTACCTTTGAAGAGCTATAATTAATGTTTAGCTCCAGTTTTAGCTGTAGGTCTGGGTGAATAGTCGCTACAAAACTGGATAATCCATTGTTACTGATCTAGTGCAGTCTCACCCACAGGTGCCAGTAGATAGTTTTGAGAGCTGTTTCTCTCCTCCTCTTCCCACAAAACTCGCATAACAAGTTTCTAGTAAACTCATATAAAGAATAAATCAATTCAGATTTGCTGGTTAATTTTTCCTCCTCCAGATTTATATCTATCTAAATTTGATTTCTTGCTTAGTAATACAACCTTGTTCAATTTCTCTTTTGAAGTGGTTATGTAGAACTTGAGTTTAATGCACTAAATGAAAAATATTCCCACCTTTATACCTTTAAGCAGCTATAAGAAATAAAATTATGTAAAATAGAAATTAATAGCTAATAAACTTCACAGAATCTAAAAGAAACCTGAAAAGGGAGCCCAGAGATAAGACTATGAGTCAGTGTCTTTTGTGTAAAAGCTCTGTTCTCCATCACTGCATCCATTACCTCCCATGATGCAGACTGAATAGAAGACTAATGCCAATGGGGAAAAAGGGACCAGCTATGGTTACGGCTATAGTTCATGCAAAGAATAAAGTGTCTGCATCTGTGATCCCTTTTTGATTCCACCCAGATGTGGTGCTTGTGTACCCTTGCAAGCCTCATCAGTAGCCAGTTGCTGGCTAGAGTTAACTTCGGGAAGAGCATGAGAACAAGGCAGATGAATGGGGTTATTTCCCCAACATCTTCTCCCAGTCTCCAGGAATATGCTGCTCGGGAATTTTCTGAGGCAAAGGTGGTGTCTGTGCTTAACAGCTCTCACCACTCTTTTTGATTGCTTTGTGAACTTCTGTAAACTTGCAGCATTCACGAAGTTATGCGCATGTGTGAAAGGTACTCCCAGAATACAGAGACTCCAGGCAAAATGCAGCCATTTACTATTGCTTACAAAAGACTTACTTGCTCTGCATTTAGCTGTAACTACCTATGCCTGACTGGAGCAGACTCTGAAGAGCACTTCATAAGTATCTCCAAGAAATTAGTGTAATTATTTAAGGGCATCTGATTGGCATAAAATTACAAAACTGCTGGGATGACGATTAGCAGAATCATGCCTTCCTGACCATCAATCTCTAGATTCATGAGCTACACAAATTCTCCAACCTCTGTCAGATATCACACTGGCCTGGACAAGATAAAGTAAACTTCCTAATAAAAGAAATCCTAAAATCATGCACAACTGTAGATTTGCCACAAAACTTTTGTTAAGCCAGCTACATTTATTTACAAAGCCTCGTGAGCTGCCCTAGAGTCGCAGCTGCACAAAGGATCATTTGGGCTGTAGCACCTGAACATTGAGAGAGATTTTTTCTTCTGGCTTTTTTTTTTTTTTTCTGTAATAGGTTAAATATCAAAACTCAGAGAAACTAAATAATTACTTATCTTGTACACACACTATGTGCTGCTTATGTTTAGGGACCATCTGTGAATGTATTTCATGCGGCAAACATTCCTCATGTAATAACAATGATCTGAAGACTGACGTGGGTTTTTTTCCTTGAAAATAAATTTTTAAAAAAATTCCATTTCAGTTGCAGTGCTAGAAGCCTGGAGGTCAGTTTATTCTAAGTAGGTGTCACTGATGGCGACAAAGAGATATTTTAAGAAAGCTTATTTGTGTACAATATCCACAGGCCAACCACCTCAACTATTTATATGAGTTCTTCAGTCAGTATCTAGCTGGGCTAGCAAAAATGGAAAGTCGTATTAGTATTTATCATACACTAAATATTCAATTTTCTTAAAAAATAGGAATGTGCTATTGTAATTTTTTTAAAGCAAATTTTTAGATACAGTCTTCTGTTTTGATACATACATTCATCTCACTCTTAGGAAACATGCAAGAATAAAATAAAAACTTTCCTGTTAAATATAATCACAGTGTAGTAATAATGTTTCTAGAA
This sequence comes from Hemiprocne comata, assembly GCA_020745705.1. Lineage (NCBI taxonomy): Eukaryota > Metazoa > Chordata > Aves > Apodiformes > Apodidae > Hemiprocne > Hemiprocne comata. The sequence goes on along the minus strand of CM036588.1, from coordinate 75,163,294 downwards.
TGCAGTATAAACACCATTTTCAGTGTATGATTCCATTGTCCTGACACTGTAATCTCACCTAAGATGTTGTATGGAATTTGTAGCATTTTTGTTGATTTGTGTTTCTGCCTCGTACCTGGTGTTTTGATTCTACTTTCAAGCAATTTTTCCCATCTTCATTTTATTAGATGGTTGCAGGATTTTTTGTATGTTTTTGTTTTGTTTTTTTTTCCTTTGCACTGCAAAGGTGATACTTTGGAATGAAATGCATGATACTGGCACAATTTTTCCATGCCAGCATTCCCAGAAACCTACTTGACCGGTTTGGGGTTGTTTTTTTTTTGGTGGGGGAGTGTTTATTATATTTGTGTCATAGTAGCTCAATTTATAGTGGTGTGCACAAACAGAAATCAGGAACCTGCCCACACCTTCCAGGTAATGAGTGAGTGCTGACAGCTTCTTACAGTTCCTTAACATGCCTGTAACAGTTCTCAATATTCAAAGAATTACTTGTATTTTAAATTAGTTTAAGTTTGTAGAGGCAGCAAACCAATGAGAGTAATTCTCACTAGCAATTCAGTATGTGTGCATTTTACAACACTGTGTTTTCCATGCACTTTATTTAATACAAGGAAATTTCTCAATGCCACTAAAGTAACTTATTTCACTGCACAGCACTGGGGGGAAAAAAAAACAGATTTTTTTTTTTTTTTTTTTAAAGAGGATTTGACACTGCTGCACCCAGCACTTGGGTTACTACAGATCCCACCCACAAACACATCTGCAGATGGCGAGAGCAGCACAGTAGCACTGGACTGATTCTACCTAGCTAGAATGACCACAAAGGCAAAACAAGAGGGCAGCAGCCTACAGTCTTTAGAGAAGATGAATAGTTTCAGTATTTATAAAGTGCCTGGAGCTATAAACTCATTAAAATAATCACTATTCCTTCTTATTCTAATCACTAATCAGTCCACCTTCGCACTTGTGGATCACTTTTTCCAATATAATAATATCTGTTATTGTATTTCTTGACTAAATGGATTCTACAAGTCAACCTTACACACCATTTACAGTACTAGTAAATGTAGCTGTAGATTAGTAATTGCATCTGCAGGCATTGATCCTATACCAGAAAAACCTGACCAGAAATAATATTCACCCCCAGCTCAACTAACATTAACAGCAAACAGAAAAGAAAAATCGCAGCACCTCATTCATAATGATGCAGTTATTCTAAAACAAATAAACTAGTTATTGATAATAATTATGTTATTAATATAAAAAATTGTGTATATCAAATTAAACTGAACAATGAGATGCCATTGCAGCTCTTCTCCCTCATAGCAAATTTCTTCTTGGGATACAAATAACTTGTATGAGAAACAAGTTACATGTAAAGGGTGTTTGTAACAGGATTAAATGAAAGAGGAAGGCATGCCACATCTGAGCTAGAGAAAACCTTGGAATAGAAATGGCTTGTGCAATATAACAGAGATTTTCCAACAAAATTAGATTGTCATTCTAGAACCAAATGCTGAATTACTGAAAACTAACATCAAACAGGATTGCACAATTTGCCCTATGATGGCAGGTATGAAAGTCACCAGACACTGCGATCAAAGGAAGAAAAGGTCTGTAGGTAAACAAAGAACTTAATAACACTCACTTGCAGGAACTCTGCTGGAACAAAGTTCAGGCTGGCAAAACTCTGGGGCCAGAATCTCCTGTCATTTATTGCTGTTTCCCTTGGCAATAGCAACACTGAAATCAATACAATTGCATCAGGGGAAAGATGAATCTGCCTCCTAGTGTTTCATGAAGCTGGAAGACAAAATTAATGGAAAGCCCTAATATAATTGACATCAACGCCGTGGAGTCTGTCCTGCACATGGATCCAACAGCTTTGGTCTTCTGGCATAATGAATTGTTTTCAAAGTAAAAAGTTAGCTACTAAAGTCAGGGAAGTGAGAACATAATTTAACATGAACAACAGAAAATGGGAAAAAAAAAAGTTACGCTAATAACATCAGGAAATTGTTGATCGTATGATGGTGGCTGTAACACTAACTAGTTATTTGGTCTATCCTCAACATTAGTGTAGAGCATTTGGAACCATGGAAGTTGGCTACAAAATGAGATATTCTGTTTCCTAGTATTATGTTGGATATTAAGAGATCTGAATTATGACAGAATCAATCCATCTTCATTCTTTTTTTTTTTTTTTTCTTTTCAAGTGACAGAATTTGGGCGTTGTAGCAGTTTGGATTTGTTTTTTTTTGTGCAAAGCAGATAACATTTTAAAATCAAAACCCACCTTTTTAAAAATCAAATAAAACTTTAAGATCAGCTCTCATTGAACATCCTTATTAGAAGGGTGGGTGGCATCCTTAAGACAATTACCACTGATCACCTCTTAATGGCACTTAAGAACTACTTGAACATTAAAGGAAAGGTCATACAAACCCCTGTGTGCCATCTTTCAGGGCTCCAAAACTGTAACGGAATCATATATATTAACTTGGTCATATAAATTTTTCTTATTGCTGGTTCTGAGCTGTGGAAACAAACAGGTTTAATGTGCGTTTCAGGTTGTTGAATGGGATCGGTTGGTTAATTGCTATTGCAGGGGGAAATAATTATTTCTGTTAGTTATATTTTCCAAAATTACATCAGGTGTAGCTTATATGAAATGGTTTGTATTACTAAGAAATATTTTACATTCAATACATTTTTAAGGATTGGAAAGACTTTTATTTTTATTATTATTTTTGTCAAAGTGAAAATGTTACACCGGTAATTTTCCCTCCTCTCTCAGCTCAAATTCCCGCATTAAGCTATTGCAATCTCTGAAGTAAGACAATCTGCTTTAAATGAGGGTGTTGCATTATTACTGAGCATATATAGGCTGAATTTGTTCATTCGGATGTTTGCATTTTCTAGAAAAATTCAACAGTTCAAATGTAAAACAGTAAGGAATTTTTCCCAGGGTGCTGTATGCAATTTGGACAGATTTTAAAGTTTTGGTAAGGCTCCTTAGAGGAGAGTGAGAATGGCCGGTGCACACCAAAAAAAAGTCAGTTAGCAAGTTTTTAGGGATTTCCAAGATAGCTTCTTTTCTTGTAGTTTCCTGCTTTGAATAACCAGTCAACTTTTTTTACTTCAAACTTCCAAGTATTTCAAACAAGTAAGAAATTATTATATTGTTTTTTAAATGAACTGTTTGTCCAACTCGCATGCAGACGAGTGGAGGGTGAAGTGTATTATTTATTGTTAGAGGTTACCATAGTTCTCTTGTTGCAGCAATAGAGCAAGATGTAAAATCAGTGCTGAAGGGGAGCAGTGACTCAATGCCACCAAAATGATGACTATTACTACAAATTTCCACTACAAAAGGTGTTTAGTCAAAGCTCTGTACAACAGAATCTGTAAGGAGTGAAACGGTGGTCAGGCAGGAACGTAACAGAGATCTGCAAAGGATTTTATATGTTAAAAAAATCTGAGTTAATGCAACAGGTAACTGCAACACAAAAGTGTCCCGGATGTCTATTTATGTAGGAATAGTACAACTAAAAGCCTGTTATAAAGGACAATACAACAAAACTGTTGTAATGCTCTATTTCATTCACGAGACAGCTAATTTAAATGTGCGGTCATTGAGCTAATAGATTTCCTGAATCCAAAACTAACTCCTAAAACATGTAACAGTAGTTCTGTCTTACATTAATGTTGAAAGGAATTAGACTTCCTGAAATATTAAACCTTCTATGCGTTAAGAATATGGCAGATGGCTGAAAAAAATCTAGGAAAAAAAAGTCTTTTTTGCCTTGCATTTAACCACACCTGACATCCCTAAAGATGAATCTGTTTTAAACGTATAGTTCAGAGGGAAAGATCCTTTATGAACTGAAACTAGAGGACTCATTAGTCTGCAGTAAATGAAGAAAGGGGTGAAACACTAATTTACAGAAGAGTTCTTTCAGCCCCTGGGCCTGAGTCCTTCCCAAAGACCTGTGCAAGTGCAGGATTTGGATCCTGCCTCTGCAAATAGCAGCATCATGAGCACAAACAGCAGTGAATAAGTGATTCATGTTAACAAGAAACCCTATACTGTCTGATCATTTTCCTTCTCAACATATACAAAGAATAAGGAGCTTAATAAGCAAAATACATTGTCCTGATTAGAAAACAATGTAGACATTCAGATTTTTCCTCCACATTTGGGTTTTATGTGATAGAAATTCCAAAGGGCTATTTAAGAACAAATTTGGTGCTATTTCTCATATGTGCTATTTTTAGAAACATTAAAGGAGTGATTATTTTTCCTGTTACTGCTCTCTGAGAGCAGTACGCCAAAAAAAACAGTGCTGGTTTTGCAGAGCTATATCTAGCTTTTTTTTTTTTAAACAGTTACATCATAAAAAAAAGATTTAGATAATATCTTTCACCAGATGAGTCCCCACCCCAAATTATTTTTTTTTTTTCCTTAAACAATTTCTTCACATCTTTTTTCAAACTGTAATCTTCCTTTAAGGACAAATGTCTACTGGATGCAGGGCATCATCTTTCTACGCAGCTGTCCTAATGAATGAGTGCAAATCTACATTTCTCCACATAATTTTACTGTGATTTGGAGAATCTAGCCTGCAATATGAGCTCTTAAGGTAGCATAATAATTATAATTGGGATTCTGTATTTTTAAAACCTAAAAGCACATGACATTAACTTAAGCAGTTAATTCACAAAAAGTCTACTTCATTGATACAGTATTTTGAGCATAGCTTTGAGTTGCTGGGAAATATTCAAGATCAACTTCCACATAATCAACATACCACACAGGATTCAGGTCCCAAACACACAATCTAGGGTCATTTTGGACCCTTTGCAGGTCTGGTCTGCTGCAAGTTGCCAGAGGTAGGTGACCCTGTGTGTTGTACTGTGCACCATTCCTTGCACATGTTTCAGGTGCCTTAAGCCATTTTGTCCAGGGTTCTATCATTCTCACTAGCAAAGGATGAAAGGTAAGACAGAGATCCAGCTGCACAGCAGCTGATCTAGTTGACACACACAGTACTTGAAGAAGGTGTAAAAATGATAGAACTGAAGTTTAAGGGTTTCTTGTGCACTCCAATGCACTCAGAAGGTGCAGCAGATTTTGAACAGCACTTCACGATGTGTCCACCTTGACGCACTGAGAGACCGATGGGTTTCTAGCAATGTCCTAAGACTGTGGGAACTTCAGCTTGGCTCATGAGTGCGCTCTGCTAGTAGAGAACAGGGTATCAGAGGCCGTACACACAGGCAATCCAGCAACCACCTCTGCAAGACTCTACATGGAAAAACAATCTTTCAGAGGATGGCTAGTATGGATCAGCAACAAGACAGATCTTTATAACACTGTAAACACAAGTCATTTTGCCATCTTTGCAAGTTTACTGCTACTCTAATGTTTTCTGATGCACGTGTAGAAGTGTGTAAGGATTTAACTCACTTTTCAGGTTTTTAGGCTAAGCCTGGAGTTCTGTCTTAACACGCCAGAGATTAACAGCAAAAGGTGGTCACATCCATGATATGTTTCAAGTTTAAATTGAAGAATTATCCTTTACATTAAAAGAGAGAGTGACAGAGAAAAGCATTAAGTTTGAATAATCAACAACAAAGGCCCAGGAAGTAAATTAGCTTAGAAACAAGACCCCTTTTCAAAAAACAAAACTAAACAAAATACCCCAACCATATATGTAATAAATGTATGTTATATTTATATACAGTGTGATGTGTCACCCCTGGGGGGGGATGGCTGCCAGGGCTCAGACCACCTTAGAGATAGCACATGACTACAGCAGCCCCTTGGATCTCCCCCAGCCCCAGGGTTGAAAGAACAGATCCTGCCCCAGCCTCACATGCAGTAATATATGACCAATTTTTGGATTTAATAATTTCCATTTGACATATTTTACTTCTAAGAAACATCACATACTTTTAAGAAAGGTCACTTAGCTCTGTCTGGGAAATTCTCACTCATCAGGAAGCAGGTCTAAAAGGCCTATGTATTTACATATGTTTGCTGAGAAGGGGAGAAAATGGGCTGTCTTAGAGACCATCAGAAGAAATAGAAGTAGAGGTGACAGTATAAGTATCAGAGGCACAATGACCAGTAGTGTCATTAACGTAAGGTATTCTCCAGCTAAAAATCGATTATGGAGTAATTTCTCAGGAAGATCGCTTATGAACTCAATTCAGATAATTTTTCATGTCCTACAGGTGGAAGCCATGCTAATAGACGGAAATGAGGGTTCTCCCCAATTGATGATGTGAATATTAATGAGAATTAAGAAGTCTTTCTTTGCAAGAACTGATTGAAACACCTGTGACAGGCACCTCTGTAGGGCTGGTTCAGATTTAAACCATAACTCACCCAGACTCTTTCAATTGCAGGGTATACAGCAACAAAAGATGCTTTTATCTATACAGTCATGTAAACCTAAACTAAGCATTTTTATTCAAAATATCAAAAACTAGATCATGGCATAAGACTCAGCCACTTTCTGAGTATTTGCTGTTTGCTGGGTAATGAATTCAGGCTCACTTCTCTTGCTGTCTGAATGAAGGCTGACCCTGAAATGACCAATCCAGGAGCCTAAACAGCCATGGAAATAACTTGAGGCATTTTCAGCCTCCATTTAGTTTAGATGTTTCTTACTGTTAGAAGTGCTATTCCTACAGGATTAATTATAAATTGTTATCTGCTGATATCTACAGTAATACATTTTGCTTCTGAGCATGCACCACTGAGTTTTATAATGGGTTGTGTATACACTGCAAATGTTAAACAATATTTTCATTGATAAATGACAGGCAACTTGTATTTGCATTTCCTGTGAGATTTAATGATGCAGTGGAGTAGCTGTATGGAAACTGGGAATTCATATTAAGACTTAGTGCCAAAGCCACCCCTAGGTCAGCAGGCATGTTGCTCACTTACTTAGTAGAATTTGAACCCATTTACTCTATGCTATTCTTTGGTTCTGACCATAGTTTTGGTGATCCTGCCCCACATCCATCACCCCAAACTGCTTTGCTGTAATGATGCTTGTAACATTCGCTTCGAGAGTGCTTAGAAGTTTTAGGAAAGCCACAGCTACCTGGGACACATATACCCAAGAGTTACCTGAAATTTAAAGCCAGAGACAGTAGCAGGAATAAAACTTTTTCATGAAAGCTTCAGTTTATTATTTGTGGAATGCCAAATACTAGGCAGAGAGGAACTGGACAATAATAATTTGCATTTTCTTTGCTAAAAAGTTTTATTTTCAGAACCAAATTAAGGTATTTTTCTCTCTTTAATGCCAAGTCCCTCCAAAACTACTGAAAAAAATTCCCATGTTTACAAGCTACAACATATTTCTAAATAATACCATATATTCCTCAGTCTCCTCATTTTTCATGGTAACCAAGAATTTCATCTTCAAAGTTCAAGGTGAAGGAGCCATGCGGCCACACTTCCAACCACATGGAAGCTTCAAATTTGTTTTTGGTTTCTCCCTTCTCTTTCTGTGAGTCTTGTCCATGGCACAATCTGCTGAATTCATTTTACAGTGATATTTTCGTGTTTCTTCTCTCATAGAATTTTAATGTGTTTAATCTGACAAACTTCAGTGTAAAATATGCACAGATACATTTTTCTGAGCTGTTTTGAAGCCTTAGAGCCTCTGCCTTACATACTTTCCCTGAAATCAATGCAATTACACCTGATAAATATTCTCCTCATGTAAATTTGAAGCAGATATCTTTCAGGTCGAATATTTCCACTCCTCTGTAAGTTAATACACAATGGGAGGCAGTGTAATGAAAAATTAAGAGTTAAAACAAGCTTCCTAAAAGGAGAAATTTGTCTGTGTGACAGAGCACTAGCATTGTCCTAAAATAAAAAATTATTCCTGAAATAATGGTGTCTTCACATTGGTGATACATAATAAAAGGAGTTTTCACATTGGCAGCAGCAGAAACAAAACCGTGGAGGAGAGCACAAATGTTCACATATAACCTAAGCAGGGACCTTCCTTGTGGCCCAGACCTGTTGCTGAATAACATGGTAGGAACATGCAGGATCCACTGCATACCTGTTGGGACTAAACCTTATCAAAGATATAAATACATATTGCTTTAACTTTTCTTGCAGCTGTGTAGCATCTGTAGGCATTTACTAAGGAAAACTAGACTCCTTTGACAGAGAATTACAAATGGAATTTAGAGATTGCCTTAAACAACATCCTCATCATCAAAAGCAATTTCTGTCTGTGATATTACTAACCCAGCACCACGTACCACATGCTACCTTCACTCCACACAGCATTCCCACTGCTGTCTGCAGACCAAGAGTGTCTGGTCATTAACTGACTTGTTTCATTACGTAGTATGTAAATACGTTGAATTCTAAACCACATTTAAGCCATGAGAGTGAAACTGTGTGCAACCCCAAATTTCATGGTTAACTGTGTGTAACTTAAGCAGTGCTTTGCTGCTATCTGAAAGCTAATGTATGTTTATGCCTAGAAAACTGACAAAGAAAAAAACAACTTTAAGAGCATTGGTACAGCAATTCTGCTCTCAAAATGAAGTTCACACCTGTGCAGTAATTCAGTGCAGCCTCAAACACCATGCAACATGCAACTGAAATGGAATTTCATGGCATCTAAATCTTTGCAGGATCTCTACATGGGACAAGTTTCAAAACTTTCTCTTCAATCTGATTCATGTGGACTTTATTTAAAAAAAAAAAAAAATAAGCTATTTTACATTTTGTTCCACTTTTGCTCAAGTGGCAATATAGTTCATGAGAAAGCTAGCTTACATTTCCCCACATACACACACACATTTGTAACTTGTCAATCAGAAGCAATTTGATTTTTTCACAAATTATATTTCAGCACATAAACATATTCAAATGTTGAATTATTTATCTAGTCAAAATCCCTGCTACTTCAGCCATCGTAGTGTGAAGCAGATAGGAGTTCAAACTAACCTTCCCCAAACGTGGATGTCCAAGTGTCTAACTTCACTGAAGCAGTGTTGGGTGGCTGTCCTAACTGCCCATGGGGAGACTGTCCAAACTCTACATTCAGGTTTTCAACAAGAGGGTTTGCCATTCGGCTTTCTTTCTCAGAATATTAACATCCCTGCTTAAAACCAATAAATATCAAAGTGAAGCTTTTAAGGACACCAAAATGAAGGTTAAACATCACTAGAAGTGTGTTATTGAAAAAAAAAATTAGTTTTTTGTTTGGGTTTTTTTGTTTGGTTTTGTTGTTGGTTTTTTCTGTTTGGTTTTTTTGTTTGTTTGTTTTAATAGAAATGTCTCCTGGATAAGACCTGGGCCTTAAGGAATTTAGATGCATTCCCTGTGCTGTCACAGACCCTAGCTGTGACCTCTGGCAAGTCATTAAATTGCCTTGTCCTCAATTTCCCCCTTTGAAACAGGGACAGATGCAGCTCCATCTGTACTGAGGGATGTGCAGCCATGTGGCCACAACCACTTCATGCAACATGGACACGTAAGCCAGTGCAGCAGGTACTAAGGAGGAGGTGTAATTCCCTACTATGCTTTTCACTGAGGAGGCGTAATTCCTCCTTAGGACCCTTTCTGCTCCAGTAGAACAGTTCCCCCATGAAATGGAGATCCTCATCTGTCTTTTCTCCAAACCTTTGTCCAGCTTGCCAATTTATCATTTAAGACCAAGAGTTTTTCCTCATCGTGTACCAGCAAAATGGGTCTTATCCACAGTTTGCACATACAGAAACCCCATCACATGCAGTAACAGTAATAACAACTTCGATTAACCCATCTCTTGCCTTACATCCACTGAAATGGCTCAATAAATAGAAGCTGCCTGAGCCAAAAGAAGGTCTTGGCATGCTGCTACTCAGAACAAACTCCTGCATCCTGCTAGTGAAGATTAAATTAAGGTGGGTATGGCCCCAGGGCTGCAGAAGCCAATTTCTTTTTCTCACTAACCCCTACTTATGGAGGCAAAAGGCTCTGGTGCACAGCACACCTTGGCCCTTAAACGAGCTGCCATTTCCACAAAGACCACCGATTCTGAATGACAATATACAGATGAGCAAATGGTGACCTTGTGAATACATCCTTCCAAATATGCAATGGTCTTAACAAAGCCTGTATAAAAACAGGCTGTCGTTTCACTTGAGTGTGTTTGTTTAGCTCCTGGACCCATAAGAATGGCTGCAGAGGGAAAACACATAAGATAAATTGTCCTGTGTCTCAGTAAAAGACATGTGCAATCATAAAGGAGGAAAGAAAGAAGAGCTAATTCTGAATCTTTTATCTAGTTGAAAACTGACCTTCCTTAGCTTGAAACTGCCTGTAGCAGTCCCAGGACAGGTTGTTCTGACATTCTTTTAACATCGTTTCATCAGCACAGCCAAAACTAATCACAAGAATATTACCCGATGACAGGTGCATTTATTCTGTCAATTAAATCAGATGGTTAAATCGAAATGTGCCCCAAATCTCTCTTGTTTGCATTATCCATATTGGCATTTCTTGGCTGTGGTTCATTGCTGGCTGGAAGTCATCCAGCCCCTGCAGAGTCACTTTGCAATAGTGTGCCAGCGAGTTTCCATGCTCTGCAGCAGCGGTTACACAGAGACCAGCATGGTCCTACAGGTCTGACCTGAAACGTTACATTGGTTCACTAAGATTTATTTAAGAAAAAGAAAAAGAAAAAAATAAATCCCTCAGTGAAAGAGACTTAGATCATCACTTTTGAAATGGGAAGGATTATCACTGCACACCTAACCACTGGTGACATGCATGCATTAAAACAGAGAATGGAATAGAGACTTTTAACATTACCAAATTACTGCTATGTACGAATACAAAGTAAAATCTAACCTCATTTTAAGATACTTCTTTACAACGTATTCTCTGGGGGGGATAGGGGGTGGGGGGAGGAGGAAGGGGGTGGAATGTGTTGCTTCTAATCCATGGGAAAGGTGAGAAAAGCAATAGAAAGTAAGGTATAACCCAACAGAAATTAACAAGAAGAACTGAAGCACCATCTCCTATTACCTAATTACTCAAGTCGCCAAGCAGAAAGACTGCTTTTTGCATCTTTGCTGCAATGACAGTTGCAGTGGAACAAGCTAAAGATGCAGCCAAGTTTTTCATTTTGGTTTTGTGGTGTATATGTCAGCTATTTCAGTACATGTACAGTATTTCAGCTGTGATTTCTCTTCCCTGCAGTAGTGGTGGTTTTGCCTTAACTAAAAATTAGTCCTTGTTCCCAGTATTATATTTGTGTGTTATTAATTTGTTGAGTGCTTAACTCATCCCTGTATTAAAGAAGTCATAGTCCCTTTTGTCACCAAGGAGAAATGCACCGCGGCAGGGTGCTCAATCCCAAGGCAACATTACTTTGGCAGAACAGGTAGACATAGTTTGCTGTTTCAGGTCTCCAGAACACACCCATTGCCTCCTGAACTCTTTCCCAGCCTCCAGCCCCATCCTTTGCCACTGCATCCTTCCCAACTTGGAAGAACCACCCCCCCCACACCCCCACCATCTCTTCTGTAGCAGAAGATAATGCAGAACATTGCTGAGTGCAGTCCCATGTAAAATATGGGTCGAACCTCAGAACTATAGTCAGTATAAATGGAAGAATAAATACATAAAAGCATTGGGTTTGTTGTTGGTTTTTTTTACATATTCTCTTAATTTTTGCTTGATAACCTGAAGCATGTCCCCTGCAGAATAATTTTGCCAACCTTCACACACTTGTCCACAGGTAAAACTATTGTCCAGACCTGTCTCTCTTAAGAGTTCCGCATAGTCAGGTAAATATCTTCTAGTGCTGGGTTTTAAAAACTTGTTACCTTTCTTAAACTGATAAATAACAGGCTTAATCTGGCAATCAAGAGCAGCTGTACAAGTCATGGGAAAGCTAATATGAGTTCTGAATAGCACAGAAAATTGTCCTATAAAACATCCATGAAAAGTACATGCATATTTTACCTTTCACTGTATGGTATCTATCTAGGAAACACTGAGTACTGGACAACATGCTAGTCAGCAGTTTTTCAATGCATTATGTTTCTAACCATTCCCAAGGATATAGTTGTTAATTTTGCCCTTGCTCTACAGGACCTGGTGTGGCCAAGTCCACAAAAACCTTTTGAAAATTAAGGAATGCAATTTACCTTTAATTTCAAGTTCAGCAGTTCAGTGTTAGGCTTAGGGACTACAAACCACAAGTTTATTCTTTAACTGTCTCATTTATCCAAAACACCAATCATGTCATGCCATTCTTCCATGCACATGCAGTCCCCAAACCCCAGATGTGGCTGCCTAAGCTCAATCCCATTTCTGATAAACTGCAGCTATGTAACCTTGGATCAGACTGCTCTAAAAAGGGCTGTGTGAGGGAGAGCTGTGAGAAGCCTTGCCAGGGCCTCCTTCTCTTTGCTATATTTACAGGAGCTGCGTTTGTTTTCAGGACATCTGGATCTTGTCCTCTGTCCTCTTCTCAGTTGTGCCACAGATTTGCCTGTGCCTGGCAATGCCCCTCAATGATACTGGAGTAACTTGCCTTCGTAGCTTGACCTCAGACTGGCCACTTTGCTGTGGCTTTGCCTGGTGCCCTGTTGCCAACCATCACTGTATGGGAGCTTTTCCCATCACCAAACATGACCTCACCTTGGCTTGCTCTGGCTTGGGGGACTGTGCCCTTCATCCGTGAGACCCCTGCCCCTGCCAGCCTTGCTGTCATCCTCAGCTCCTGGCTTACCTGGGGTAGCCCACCATTGCTGCTCCCTGGCACAGAATAAACTCAAAATGCATTTGTGTCTTTAAATAAAAAACATTAAAATGAAGTCACCTTTGCTCCAAAAGTACCAGAGTGCCACAAGGTGTCATTCATAGCAGCATGTGCCTTCAAACGCAATGAAGTCATGATGGCACAAAGAAGCAAGAAGCCTTATGTCAGATCAACACAAGCATAACTCTGACATCTCAATATATTTTATTGCGATGGTCCTAAAATAAAGTAAAAATGCATAATTAACCATTTCTATCAATTTCCCATTATTCACTTTTTATGAGAAACATCATAACAAGGCTCTACTTATAGTATAATATTAAATACCTGAAAATTAGTTCATGACCTATTTTCTGATTGATGTGGTTTCACATTCCAAAGCCAGTTATAAGCTAATAAATATCATAAATCTAGTTATTATTATTTAAAGACAGGGATTAATGAAAACTAGGTGCTGATTATTTCATCCTAAGGCCAAAGTCAATTCTTCTATCTGTCCTAAATCCAACAGGATGCTAGTACAAGTTTTTGCACATAAGCATGAAATTGTAAGATGGCTTTAAAGTGTCAAGCCCACATTGGTTTTAAACAAGAGAAAGCTATGTGGAACAACAGGACTCTGTATTAAGGGTGACACCACTTATCTTTTCAGTGCTGTTCCCAACACCTTTTCTTTCTGCTCTAAATTGTTTTGATACTACTTCCTCATTAATCTATCTTTAAGAAACCAAATAATACCCAGCTAAGTATATTATCGTTATTTCCCTAGCTGTGTACTTTCAGCAACAATGTTAATGGGGAATTCTGTGAACAGTGTTGTATATTCACCACAGGGGAATTAAGAAAAAAAGGTATTTTGTATGTGCACATGTAGGTCCTAGGATGAACACAAGAGAGTGCTTTAGCTACCTGAAAGATAGGAAAGGTTACAAATTTCTTTTAACATAACTATCTGAGCTGAAAAGCCTGCAGTGTAGCCCATTGGAGTTGTGTGCACGAATAATGCGTTATTACAATCAATCAGCCGTAGTAATTTTAATCTTTAATCAATGGACTCATAAAAAAAAAAAAAAGTTTAAAAGTTGCTTTTTCTTGTAGCTCCCAAAAGTGCAGAGCAAACATGAATAGGTCATTCAAAGCTTAAACCCCAGATTTTTACCATTTTTACCCAGTTCCACTGGTCAGATACATCCTTAATTTATATTTCTCTATGTATATTTCAGGGAGTTATCCCAATATATGAGAATATTCAAGTCCCTCCCAACAATTGATGGGTAAATTCCATTTATTTTAATGACACACCAATAGAATATAAAACACAACTGGGAAACCGTGGGTTTTTTTAAACCAAAATACTAAATTTTGCTCTGAGAGACCTTAACAAACAGTTGGTGTAAAAGTGCTATTCTCATGCAAGACCATGCAGAGGAGACAGAAAAAATACATAAGAATAACCAGAGAACAAGTTAAGCACAAGTCAAAGCATAATTACCCTTTGCTTTCATTACATAAAATCACAGCTTTCCTAAGACACTCAGTAATATCTATGATTTTTTTAAAAAGTATAATATGCATTATACCTTTGTTCCTCTGTGTAAGTATATATCTGTTAAATTACACATTGTGCTTTAAAAAAAAAAAAAGCAAAACCTGACATATACCATGTTTTTATTTTCTCCTGCATTTCACATTCCTCTGACCTACCAAAAGAAGTAACACCCAGTTAGGGGAATATGTTTTGGGATGACAGTACAGCAATATTAAGTAAGGCAGCCATGTGTTTCCTCTTTTGCCCTACTGTTTGTGACCACTCCTGACTCTTGGTGGATTAGAACCCACCTCAGTTTGCCTGGTGCTGATGGAATGCCTTTTGCAGGTGTTTTGTTGATATAATGCAGAACACAGATTTCAAAAAGCTGAGCTCCCTAGTACATAAAGCAGCATTAGCTCCATGTTTTCCCTCATGGCAAAGCCCACCAAGGTCTGCTCTATGCTCTTACTTTGCAAAATTATCTTAAATAACATGAACTCAGTGAATGCCTGCACTCTGAATACCTAAAAGGAGGACTAGGATTTGCAGATGTAAATGATTTTGAATAGGCTGATATCACACAGAGCAAAGATTTTTTTTCCAACAGGCTTCTCCATCTTAAATGCTAACTGAGGACTACCTACCTACAGCACACAAAGTAATGAATCTTTAAGTACCACAAAAGTCAAAGCCTCATTTAAAGGTACCATTCCATTTTCATTCAATTTTTGTCCAGCTTGAGAATCAGCAATGAAGGAAAAATGTATGTAAAGCAAAGAAGTGTATCAGCTATAAAAATCAACACTAACGTAACCCACCATCAGAAACTATATAATCCTGGGAAGGTTTTGTGGGTATCCATGGTTCTAAAGACCCTCACCTCTCTGTGCTTATTCTCTACAGAGATCAAGGAATAGGTGCAGAGTGTTTAAAAGAAGAAACCTACAAGAAAGAGAAAATAAAAACAATACCAGTGGAGAAACTCTAAGTTTATATTTTTATGTTAATGTGCTAGTAAGAAAAGGGCCTCATTTGGGAAATGATAAAAAAAAAAAAAAAGAAACAGTGTTAGCAGATCTCCAAGTTAGAGCATAGAAGCTTTCTCTGCAGATGGAGGATTTAAAAGAAGCAAAATGATAACTACATAGTCGAGAGACTAGAAAAGAGACCTTGATGTTTGATAGTTGTAATAACCTGCAGAGTGCTCTAATGGCTCAGGGATCAGGTGCAGAACTACAGCAATAACAAGAGCTGAATAATTATCTCAGCCATATCTGTATAACCACAGTCCCAGAGTATGAACTATATAAGGAGGCTTCTGCTGCCTCTCCAAGATTTCCTGAAATGTTAAATCACTGAATTGGGAGCACTTCCAGCATTAGTACTGCCCAGTTAGAAAGAAATAAAGCCCAGAATCCTCTAGTGGCAGTTCTAATGTCTTTGTTAATTATGAATTATGGGTAAACATGCAGACTCACAGAGGTCACGGCTGTCAGCAACAATACTTTTCAAGAAGGATTTTTATGAGGGTCTTTTTCATTTTGCCATAATGTCCTTTATATATACATAAAACGCACCAAGAATACAAAAAATAGTGTTTGTTTTTAGGGAAGGTGTAATTATTTTTCACTTGTTTTCTACCCTCTGTAGAGTCACGTCTCTGCTGCCAGTACGACCCAGTTCATAACTATAGGCTCCTCTGTGAATAACAGCAGCTGTACAGTTCCAAGGACCTGGCAGAAAGAGTCACCAGGGCTGGGGTTGGGTTAATGACCAGACACTCTGTTAACAAGAAAGTAGTGGTTTTCACAGCCAACGGCCAGTCAGGATCCCATCAGCTGTAGTCACCTTTCACACACAATAGAGAAACAAAAGCTGCATACAGTATGCTTGATTAACCTCACTTAAATGGCAACGCTGATCTCAAATCTGTCCCAGGAGTGTATATAAACAGGATTAAAATTATATTATGTGTGGATGCTACCCAACAAAAGCAACTGGCACAAAATTATTTTAATTAGGTAGTAGCGGCTGTAACTCATTCAACTTTGGCATTAATTCTTTTCTGTCCCACCAGAGAACTTTTGGGACTCACTAAACTGTGGAAGGAATAAAGGAGATTTAGAAATAAAATTGAACAACATGTTGCCTTAATCATTGGCTAGTATGTAAAAAAAGGTTACACGGAACTTGGAGACGACATTAAAAATAGGCATGTGAAGTACTTCCATGGAGGGTACAATCTTACAGTTTTCAAGGTAGGCGGCAGACTTGTAACAAATTACATTTGCTAAGGAGGTTTTACGTAAGTATAATTTAAAAGATTCCTGTCTAGTTTCTAAGAAACCTATGACTGCTACCTGAGTTGCTGGAAATCTCTCAAGGAGTTGAGAAAACATGAGACCTTCAACATTATACGGTATCAGCCCAATTCTGAGTCCATTAAGATAAGATTGTACAAGACACCTTTTCAGGACTGCAGCCTTTAACAAAATGCAGAAGGACAACTTTCTTCTGGCTCCAGGTACCTTTTGCCTATTTTGTGGGAAGAGTGTAATAACAAAGCATACAATGATTCTGGGTCAAAATAAGCTGAACTCCTATAAACCTTTGTGAGCATATGTACAACAGCTACAGTCTAGTAATGTTGCTGTGGTTTGTATTTATCTGTACTCACTCTTGTGTTCCAAGGAAGCCAAATCTCAAATGCAACCTTCCACAACATGCTTTTTTTCCCAAATGGTGACAAATATTGTAGAAAGCCAGAAAGTTAAAAAAATCTTAAAATTCATTTAGAAACCTGAACATTTGTCACAGCACTGTTTATGGCTCACAAAGTTTAGTCCTCTAGATTGTGGCAATCTTGGAAGGATGAAAAGTTCTCAACTCTATGCCATATCAGAAAATACAGGTTAGATAGTCCATGTGGATAATTAATACCAACTCTCATCATGTGACAGAAATCTAACCTTGTCCCATAGAACTGGCATTAAGAAATTAAGGTCAAAATTATTCTGCTTTCTTATCAAAGGTAAATCCTTTTTTTTTTTTCCACAAAAATTTGTTAGCATCAACCTCTCTAAGTTAAAGAAAAGCTGCCAAAGAAAGGAGGGGACAACTACAAAGGCTCTGCAGTTCCATGGAAGCAAAAATTGCAGAAAAAAAAAAAAAAGAAGAGAGTGAAATCCTTATCACTTTCCTTGGCAAAGAGTACAAAACCGTGTAATCTGCAGTAGATTCCATAGGGGGCACATTGGCAACATGGGAACGTCAGAAAGACAAAAACATATTTTTCATACCAAAATATCACTTGCAGGTAAGAAGACTGACCATTATGGTACATAATAAAGATAAGTCATGTGTACTTGAATAGTTAACAGATGGACTAATTAGAGGATGAATTATTTGTGGTATAACTGATGGCTGGTGAAATGAAGGTTACAGAGGGAAATGGACTTGACTTTGGAAAAAACAGAGGATATTTGCAGAGCTAAGGCAAACTGCTTCTCAAAATAAAGGGTTAACAAGCAATGAAAGAACAGAAGTGCATCTAATTAAAAGGCATACCAAGGCATGCAGAGAGAATACAAGGGTAAGCAAATGGCAGAGACCACATTCATGTGCAATACATGAAGAGGCAAGTGTGGAATGATGTATAGATACAAAGGGCAAGGTGTCAGGCAGGTAAAATAAGCTTCCATCTTAAAAAGATGTGTTATTTTTGGCAAAAATTCTACAAAAAAATACACACAGGCACATACAGAGAAAAACAGAAATCTGAAGAGGACAGGAGCTATCTGTTTGGAGGCATGTATGAATAGGAATATTGTACAATGACTTGGTTCCAGAGACAAAAAAAAAACATATGGACAAAAGACTATTTTAACAGAAGTTCAATGTCATCTCATTTAAAATACTTTATTAGCTTGCATGATGACCTTTGGAAATATCTCTTCCCGCCAAATTGCCAGTATGAAAAACACCCATGGGAAAGATAACATTGCTACATAGGTAGATATCATTGTTTAACCCAAAAAAAGCATAAAGGGTCTAAAATACTAAACGCACAACTGAGCTGAGAATTATCCTTCTACGATAGCAGCTACTACTACATGTTTGTGGATCCCTCACACAGCTGGAACCATCACTGTCTGGGTTCACATACCACAATGTTAAGAGTGAAAAGGAAATACTTACAATTTTTATATTTACAAACAATTTTGCAGCTGTAGCTTTGGGTCAGTACTCATCAACAGACTGTAGACTCCAAGTAGGAAACTTAAGAAAAAAACACAATTGTGTACAGCATCATTCAGGCTTCAAAAATTATCATCAAATAGCAAGATACTTACCAAAAGAAGTCTAAACTAGGAAGGACCTTATTTTAGTGGGCATGCATTCAAGAGCAGTTGCAAGTATTAGAAACAAAGCTAAAAGGAGTGTAAAATCGGCCAAGTACTATTTGTAGAACAAAATTGGACAAGCCAAGATGAGAAGCACAAAGTGACTCAACCTTACAGAAGGCTTGAGAGAGATTCAGATGACAGGGCAAAAAGACAAAAAAATCTGAAGCACCTCCAAGAGTACATGTGTATATACACACACACACACGTGTGAGTATTGAGGCAATGAAGATGAAAATGCTACATATAAAGGAGTTCTGCACAAAGATGACCATGCTATAATAGTCCACATCAGGAGGGCAGAAACCTTAGGCATAAGCCACAGTGCCCATTTGGACATTGAAAAAAGCAAGAAAACAGCCTTAGGTATTTTATTTTTAGTCAGAGTGAATGATGCCAGAGAAGGTCAAAGGTTAAATCCAAACTCTAGTGTAAGGCAGATGGCTGAACTACAGTGAAACCTTTTCTTTAAAAATGGGCTTTCAAACAGCCTCTTCTGCATATCTAATTGAGTTGCTGCATGATGCTGTAGCAGCAATGTAATAACACTTTATAAATCATATTTGTTTGGAATGAGATTGCTGATGGGTTAGTATCTCCTAAAGAAACCATGGTTGCTCTCATTTCTAGGTTGTACACGACACTGAGTCGTCCAGCAAAATGTTATTTAGGGGCATTGGCTCAGAGACTTCTCTGAGGCCCCAGACACAAAAAACCCATTTTCCTGGAATTTGGTAAATCTGTTGACCCATTAAAAAAAAAAAAAAAAAAAAAAAGTGGAATGTGGTAGCTGTGAAAAGTTATAGAAGTACTTATGAAAAAGTAATTATAAGCAGATTCTAGACAAGGCAGCAAACCGTTACCTTACATGTACCCTTTTTTACCCCATACTCGGCAGAGACAAAGCTTTGCAAGGAACATATTGGAGACATCATTTTGCCCATGGCAAAATAAATGCAGGAGGCTGTCCAGTCTTGTCTGTTGATCCTGTTTCTTGGCAGGGTCCCTGATCTCAGATACAGCCCCAGAGCTGTTGATCTGTCTCATGTAACCAACTGTGCAAATAGTTAATTTTTTCAAGCTGACAACCAAACTTCAAAAAACCTCACAACAATACTAGTGGCTTGGATCAACCCAAGAATAGTCTTTACAGTAAAACAAAATTACCATTTCACACTCTAAGAAGGAAATTAGATTTGTTACAAAATGAAAGCACTTTGTTGCAAAATGTAGAAATGAAACATTTCTAGGGTGGGTGGAAAAAAGCAATTGAATCTGAACTGAATTCACACATAATTTTGGCTCCTCAACTTCACACAATAAGCCTCTTGGCTGATTACTGCAATTCTTAATTAGGAATGAAGCCGCACTCACTGAATGAGGGCAAGCATATATATCACAGATGTTAACACCCTGAGGAGCACACAATGAGCACTCTTCTTTCTGTACTGACTTTCCTCCTTGCTAAACTTAGCATATATGAAATTCTTTACCCTGGGAGTGGCCAACAGTAGTCCATGAGTCTGGTCTTAACCAGCAGAGACAATACTGAGCCTGCAAGGAGAGGTGCCACAGTCCTGCTCCCAGAACTGCCTGGATGAGGGGCTGGCCACAGCACACTGCAGCTCTTTCCTTCCACACATCTGCGTTTCCTTTTCAAGAAAACTAAAGTATGAAGAAAATGAGGTCTCACCCAGCATATAGTTAGGATGAAACAAAGAAGGCTATTTCCATTTAAGATTACTTACTTCTCTAGAGAAAAGTGGGTATGAGCAGGTCCTTAGCTATGGGGCTCCCTGTGACAAGCAGAAGAATGAAAAGGGATAACTACTTTAAAAACTAGATACCAACACATCTTCTAGATCTACTTTTTCTTTACAAAGTAGCTTAGATGCATACACATGTATGCATGTTTCACATGTGTTTCACGCTTGCAGGTAAACAAACACTGAAAAGGTTTACTCCAGCAGGATGAAAAGGAAGACATAGATGGAGAGGAAGAAAAATGCTCTTCCAGTTTTCAAGACTTGGAAATCAGGACCAGAATGAGCTCAGCACACTTAGACACTGACCCTTTAAAGCACTTCAAAATGAACAGGACTCCTCAAAAGCTATAACTTAATCATAGGCTGAATTGAGGTTTTAGACTGCAAGCTGATCTGTCCCAGAAAGGTCCCACAGTAATGGCCTGATTC